>CM040817.1:13101878-15501878 GCA_022828995.1 Vimba vimba | reverse complement strand
ATCCACTGAAATTAGTGCTTATTTTACAAATAACTGCAGAAAGTTCTTTTCTTATCACATCTTTTAGGAGGTTGAAATCATCAACATCATCAAATTTCACTCCACTGAGGTCTTTTTCAGAGAAGATCAGCTCATCTGAGAGCTTCTGTGTGAAACTCTTCAACCACAAACCAACATCTCCTCTGTTCACTTGAACATGTTCAGTAGATTCATGTGCTGCTTTCATGATCTTCTGCTGCAGGAGTTCAGTGTTCTCCTTCATCTTGGGTAAAGCACTGACCCTGAACTTATCATTGATGTACAGATTGACTTCATCTCTGATGAAACTCTTGAAGTGATCTCTGGGATTATAAATGTAGTTCATGTATTTGACAAAATCATCCTCCTCTGCCAGTGTTTTCAGGATGTGTTTCTCCAGATTTGATCTGTTTCCATTCAGTGATTCACAGTTTTTTATTATTTCATCTGCCAGATCTCTGGCAGTCTTCTTGTAGACATTCTGCTCAATGGGCACTTTAAGTTTCTGACAGATGATCTCTCCAAAAATAGCAGCTGATGTTGCTCCATTACAGTATTTCTGGAAAATACTATAGTACTCTTCTCTCTTCCTGTTAACATATATTACAGGATCATTGATGCCTCTAAACAGTCTGTGTTGATCAGTGATCTTCTTGTTTGCTCTCTTACAGATGGAATAAACCAAATCAATAAAGAACTCATTTTTGAACTCATAAGTCACTGGTCCATCTTGATGTCCTTTTACTCTCTTCTTGATGTAATCTATGAGTTGTTCAATGTAGCTGATGTTGTATCCCGTATCTGACATGTTAAATGACTGGATCATTCTGTCTGTAGCAGTCATAACCTCTGAGACTAACGTTCGTATTTGGTCTTCATCTTCTCTTGATAGAATCCAACCAAACATCTCTTTAGCTGATATGTAGATGTTTTTTAAAGCTCCAGTTAAATCACTGAATCTCTTTAACTGTACATAATCTGAATAACTTGGCAAAGAGAAAATATCCCTCCAGTGATCTACAGGAGCGCTTTCATAGCTGTTACTGAGGATCTCGCTCACATCTTTCATTATGTCAATATCTTTGAATGAGGTTTTAGTGTCTTCGGTGATCTCTTTCACACTCTCTACCCAAAACGCATCAAACTTTTTGTTCAGTGTTTCTTCATCATTTGTTTTGTCTTTGAGTTTTAAGCAAAGTTCTTTGCTCCTTTTATAGAGATTGTTTTCATGATGTGTCCTCTGAGCATAAATCTTTTTCTTCAGGTCTCGTTGATGAATCTCATTTAATTTATTCTTTGTTTCTCTCACAATGTTTTCCTGAACATCTTTGATTTTGATTTCAAATGATGATTTCCACTGAATCAGTATATCTGCATCTGTGTCTATCTCAAAGAATTCAGACATTGATTTCTCCACTTCTTCACTTGTCGTCTTCAGTTCTGTTTGAAGATCAGTTTCCTCAACTTTATGAATTGTTTCATTTTCTATGTTATTCTGTAGTTTGTTCTCAATCTCCATCATGACACTGCGAAGGTTCCAGGTCCACTTGCTGTATTCGGTCTCCAGTTTCCTGTAGGCTGAAATCTCAAGGGAATTTTTGAAGCTGAACACAAATCGTTCCTTCAGTAAAGCCTCCCAGAGATCTTTAATACGATCTTTTAAGTCTATCAGCCTCATTCCATGTGATTTTTCTGCATGAGACATAATAGTTTCCTTTAGTTCTTGAATATTCTCACAGTACTTTGGGTTTGGTGCTGCCATTGGTGGGTTTCCCTCCCAAAGATGAGCAAAATAATTCACATCATTCTGAAAATCAAATCTAATGACATCACTGAAATATTCTGCATCAAAGTCTTCCTCTTCAGCAGCAAGTTTTGTCATCTCGTCCAGTTTCTCCTGCAGTCGTCTCCTTCCCTCCATGTTTTTCTCTCCAGCTGTGATGTCTGAGACGTTCTGATGCACAAACACACAGCTGGGATTCAGTCTGACCTTCTTCATCCTCAGAAAGGCCTGAACAACAATCTGAAGAATGTCCTGCATCTCAGATGGGTTTTCTCCAAAGATGTTGATCAAGGTCAGATTTCCAAGACCAACAACAAATGTGGCCAATCCATTGTCATGATCTCTTGTTGATCTTCCAGCCAGTTCTAGAGCACGAAGACCCTCAGTATCAACAACCAGAATATAGTCAAAGTTCATCTGTGTTTTCATCTCGTCTGAGACTTTGACCAGCTGCATGAAAGCTCCTCTGGTGCACCTGCCAGCACTGACGGCAAACTGGAGTCCAAACATGGCATTCAGCATGGTGGATTTCCCAGAGCTCTGAATCCCTAAAACTGACAGCACAAAGACTCTCTGGTCTCCCAGTTTCTGGATGAGTTCATCTAGAACAGCAGAGATCCAGATCACAGGAACATGAGCAGCATCTCCATCCATCAGCTCCAGTGGAAATCCAGAGATCATCATCTCTGCTGCAAGACTTGGGAGAGAAGAGAAGTCAAACTGCAGATCTTTCTTGTTCTTCTTCATAGATGAACATGATTCATATATCTGACCGATCTCCCTCATGATGTGCTCCAAACCAAAGGCTGCAGCTTGAAGATCCTCAGATATTCTCTCAAGTTCAGTTTGTTCAGATTTGAGGTGTTCAGATTCATCATGATTCTTTTTCAGTTTGAAAACTGTTGAACATTTTTCATTATACTTGTGATGTAGAGCAGAAAGGTCAGCTGAGATATATTCATCCATAAGTATTTTGAGCCATTTGAGGAAAAACATGTTATTTACAGTGTCTGAGTACATTTTTCTTATAAAGAAATTAATAAAATCACTGATGTTTGATTCATGCTGCTGTTGACGGATGTTCATAATTTCTGTGCTTTTTTCACCTATTTCCTTTTCAATCTCATCTGCTTTAGGTCGATGAAGTTCTATGTTCTTCTGACTCCACTCATGCCACAGTTTTCCCTGATGAGGCAGAAATGATTCCTTGATTTCTGTCAGATCTTTCTCCTCCAGTAAACACATCATCTGCTGTGCTGTTTCTCTTCCTCTCCTGCAGTCTTCATCATCTTCCTCATCTACTCTGATGTCTGAGTGTTTGGACAAATCTTCAAGTCTGAAAGTGGAAGATGATTCTGAGAGACAAATATTTATAGTTCTTCTCAGTTCTTCCGATACATCTGATTGATTTCTATCTTTCAGACCAATCTTGTATTTTCCTTTCCGTGTCTCAATGAGAGTTGAATCATCATCAGTAAAAAGACAAATTAGTGGCTTTGAGTCTTTGTAGTGTTTTTGAAGTTGTATCATGCTTCTGTCATTCCTGTCCAGTTGTGATAGAAGAACAACATTGACTGAGGCCATTTCAGTGAGGATCTGCAGCTGTTTCTCATGTTCTCCTGCATCACCGTGTAGATTACAGAACGCAACACAGTCAGTGAATTTATCCGTGTTTTTTCCAGAGGGGCAGAACCAGGCGATCTCCACCACTCCATCCATCAGGACTCTGGTTCTGCTGCTGCCTGGGCAGTTCCTGTGGAAGAACGTGTTGTGTTTCTCATTGATCAGACTGTTCATCAGCTGAGACTTGGATGAAGACACAGAGCCAAACCTGAAGAAAGACACCATTGGAGTTTGTGCATTGTAGATCGGATGGGTTTGACTGATGATCTCATTGTTGGTGTTTCTCATCTTCCAGCTCTTGTTGATTTGTCTGAATGTCCAGAGAGGAAACTCAATCTGTTGTGTGTCTGGATCAGGAACAAGCAGAGGCAGAGCGTACTGACACTGGGACAGTTTAGTGACCATCAGCTGCTTAAGGAGACCGTCAGCACAATGAAACACAGCCATCTGAACATCCATCGGGTGAACAGGGTCAGGTTTGCTTGTTCCTTTGTTTGACAAAAACATTTCATCAAAAATATGACTCTCATTTAAAGATGAGTCAGTGTCTCTTTGTTGTATTTGATCCTGTTCATTGGCCTCATTAACACGGATATATCTTGCTCTGTAGTCCATCATCAGTAGTTTTTGTATGAAAGTCTGAATCAGCTCCTTTTCAGCACAAGACTCATGGGACTGTAATGAATGTGCAGATATCTGAAGAACAACTGCAGCTCTCAATTTATTGAGGTGCCTGCATTCAAAATGAAGTCTGTGAAATAGCTGATTAATTTTAGTCTTCTCCTGGTGTAAGTGTTGATCTGGACTGACTCCTGTTGTTTCAAAGTCCTTGTTCTTCCCCTATTGAAAAAATAAACAACATTACATTTGCTTTTATCATTTGCTTTTATTTTAAGTTCTAGACCGATGTGTTACAATAATTTAAAGGGGTCCTATTATGCTTTTTCTCTTTTTCAACTTTAGCTGGTCTGTAATGTTGCTGTTTGAGCATAACAAAGATCTGCAAGGTTACAAAGTCCACTCAAACCCATCAAAATCCCCAGTGTTAAATTAACACTGTTCAGTGTTTATGAGTCCAAACTCAGAGTGTTACAAGTAACATTGGCTGCGTTTACACTTGGCATTAACATGCGATCACCGTGATCTGATCAAGCAGATGGGATCATAAGCCAATCAAGACACGGTGTGTTTACACGGTGTGTTCACCTGTTCACATCAAGTGGATTCTGTATCTGGATAACAGATCGAATCTTGCATTCCCGCTGAAAAAAACAAACAAAAAAACAACAACAAAGTACTCCGGTACAAAGTCGACCTGACGTGGTGGGTTTTCATTCAAAAACAGTTTTCAATCAGGCAATCTCACAAAATGAGGAGGATGAAGAGGCTGCAAGTAGGGCTGGGCGATATATTGCATCACATTGATATGCGCCTCTCGTCAGTAAAGCCGGTTCCTTGATTAGTAGTAAATCGCCATCACCTGCTTTCAGATGGAGCGGCATTTACTACAAAGAGCCGTAGTTAACTGACAAGCTGAGCCATATCGCATTAATATCGCGGACGTATCGCCAGCAATAATTAATGCGATATGGCTCAGCTTGTCAGTTAACTACGGCTCTTTGTACACAGCAAAAACTCCAGTGTTAAATTAACACTCCTGGGAGTGTATATGAGTCCACACTAAAGAGTGTTTAAGTTAATGAGATAATTAAGTGATTAATTGAGTGATGATTGAGCATTATTGAAGACACCTGATGATAACAAGCAGAATCACTGAAGGAGAAAATCTCAAATTGTAAGCCACCGTTATGGCGATCAATGTTTGCTTTAGTTGGGCTCTTGACCCTTATATTATTAACTTTAGATTTTGTTTGGCTGCTATATCTGAGTTATAACTGACAGATGAACAAAGAAAAAAAGTGATCTGATGGTGGTGGTTATATTATGACAATCATCATTTGAACTTGATCACTGAACTCATTAAGATCCTTCTTTTTGACGTAGATTTATGTTGTTGATTACAGAATAATTGTGATTCTGCATAAATGCCCAGAATTTTTGATATAATATAAAGGATTTCTTAAAAGTTGTTTAAAAGAGAACAAAAAAAAAAATCTTTATTTTAGGCACACACAGACGTCAAGATTCAGTCTATGCATCTCAACAATGGTGACGAGCAGAATATTAAATTAGGAAAAGTAAATTACATAGACAATTCAGATCATAATTTATTCATACCGCAATGCATGATGGGAGCCATTAATGAGTTGTGATTGGTGGCAGCCACTGCAACATGCTTTATTATTGTCACCATTGTTGAGATTCACAGGCTGATTATTGATGTCTGTGTTTCTAAAAAAATTCATTTGAAAGTCTTTTGATCAGAACAATGTTTAATAAATATTTTGGATTATAAGAAAAATACTGATAATCATATGCTGTAGAATCACAAAGCTGCTGCTAACAAGATAAACCAAACTATCTCAATAAGTTTCATTTTTCAGATCACAGCATGATTATGTCAAAACATAACCAACACTATCAGATCACACTTTACTTTGTTCATTTAACTGTTAATATAACTGTTAACTGTTAAAAAAACTGTATCAATAACAGCAGACAAACAACAGTAACATTTAAAGTAAACATATAAGGGTCAAGAGCCCAACTAAAGCAAACATTGATCGCCATAACGGTGGCTTACAATTTGTGATTTTCTCCTTCAGTGATTCTGCTTGTTAACATCAGGTGTCTTCAATAATGCTCAATCATCACTAAATTAATCACTTAATTATCTCATTAACTTTAACACTCTTGAGTGTTAATTTAACACTAATATTTTAACACTTTACACGTGTGGACTCATATACACTTCCAGCCCCAGGAGTGTTAATTTAACACCGCTCCATCTGAAAGCAGGTGATAGCGATTTACTACTAATCAAGGAACCGGCTTTACTGATGAGATGCGCCTAACAATATCGTTCGATATATCGCCCAGCCCTATCCTTATTTAAAGGGCTGGTTCACTTTGAAATTAAATTTTGGTATGTTTTAGCTCAGAGGTTCTCAACTCCAGTCCTCGGGACCCACTGCTCTGCACATTTTGTATGTCTCCCTTATTTAACACACCTGAACCAGATCATCAGCTCGTCAGGAGAGACTCCATGAACTGAACTGAGTGTGTCAGATAAGAGAGAGACATACAAAATGTGCAGAGCAACGGGTCCCGAGGACAGGAGTTGAGAACCACTGTTTTAGCTTACCTCAAGGGCATCCAAGATGTCTTTGTTTCCGCAGTAGTTTCAATTTTGATATTTTTAGGTCAAACCGTTCTTGTCTGTCAGTCATATAATGCAGGTCTATGGTCACTATCTCAAAGAGCATGCACAGAGAAGTCCAAATTAAACAATTCCCCATCGTAAGTACACGAATGACACGAAACGAGCGGTTTGTGTGAGAATACGAACAGTATTTTTATCGTTTTTACCTTTTGTACACAACCACGTCCAAATGATCTGAGGGCGCGCGCTCTTCCGCCGCTTTCTTCCTCTTGTTTTTTTTACGGCGGATCGCAAACAAATATGTGCATTACCGCCACCTATCTCAGAAATGGACCACTGACAATTTCCTATACTTCTTTAACCTATCAACCGACATAAATTCCCCTTATTTACCCTTCATAGAATTTCATCCGGCACTGCGGAAAAATGACCATTTCCCCCCCCCATGACAGAAAAAAAAAACCTCATTTAATTCTGGCGCTGGCTTGCGCAGACTAAGCCAGAACGCACGCGCACGTCACACACCAGGAAGCACGCGCGCCCTCAGATCACTTGGACGTGTTTTTTTTTTTTTCTGTCATGGGGGCTGAGAGTGGACGGAGGAGCTGAACATGCAGCACCGGATGAAATTCTATGAAGCCTCTATGCGGGTAAATAAGGGTTGTTCGGTTGATAGGTTAAAGAAGTATAGAAAAGTGTCAATGGTCCATTTCTGAGATAGGTGGCGGTAATGCACATATTTGTTTGCGATCCACCGTAAAAAAAAAAAAACAAGAAGAAGAAAGCGCCGGAAGCGCGCCCTCAGATCACTTGGACGTGGTTGTGTACAAAAGGTAAAAACTATATAAATACTGTTCGTTTTCTCACACAAACCGCTCGTTTCGTGTCTTAGGCCATCAATGTGTAATTACGATGGGGAATTGTTTAATTTGGACTTCACTGTGCATGCTCTTTGAGATAGTGACCATAGACCTGCATTATATGACTGACAGACAAGAACGGTTTGACCTAAAAATATCAAAATTGAAACTACTGTGGAAACAAAGACACCTACATCTTGGATGCCCTTGAGGTAAGCTAAAACATGCCTAAATTTAATTTCAAAGTGAACTATCCCTTTAAGAATATTCACATTGAATGGTGTAATTCCTAAGAGGAGTTTACATTTGTAGGGCTGAGGAAATATGGGCAGAACTCTTTACTGCCCTACACAGCAAAATCCCCAGTGTTAAATTAACACTCCTCAGTGTTTATATGTGTCCACACTACAGGGTGTTAAAAATTAACACTGAAGTAGTGTTGAAGTTAATGAGTTAATTAAGTTAACACTGAAGCAGTGGTGAAGTTAATGCAATAATTAAGTTAACACTGAAGCAGTGTTGAAGTTAATGCAATAATTAAGTGATTAATTAAGTGATGATTGGCTATTAGTGGTGACACCTGATGATAACAAGCAGACTCACTGAAGGAAAGAGAAACAATAACAGAAAAAAGAGAAACACAATAACTACAACTGACTTCGAGTCATTACACATTGTTGCACTTATTATTACCAGTTTGACTTTATTTCTGTCATACATCGACAAAAGTTCTTGAGAGTCAACAGAAGTTTAGACGGTAATATTTTATGGGATTTTTCTTTTCAAGTTACCATTTTGGTGGTCAGTGTTTGCTTTAGCTGGACTCTTGACACTTTTCATTTTTTAATATTAGTTTTTCTCTGGTTGCTACAACTCTGTGTTTATAAAGCACATTTGTTACTGCAAGAGAAAACATGACCTGCTCACAGTTTGTTTTGGTGATAATGACATTATCATCATGTAGTGTCCTGATTCACTGATGTGAGAGTCTAAATTTTTGACTATATTCTTGATGTCTTTTTTAGTATTGGTGATTGTAGCTCTGAGATTCTACAGTTTGAGATCCAACAGCAATATCAAACATTTTGAAAATACTTTGAGCAAAGAAGTTATTGTGTTTAAACACACAGACATCAAGAATCAGCATATGAGTCTCAACAATGGTGACAATAAACAAACTAGTGACAAACAGATCAACTCTGAACATCACAAAACAAGCTTCTAAAGTCAGAACAAAACAATAGCAAAATAAAAGCCAACAGAAAAAACAATGAAAATTACAGGACAATTCAGCTGCATAATTTATTCATGCTGCAATGCATGATGTCAGCCATTGATGCATTCTGATTGGTGGCTCCCATCATGCACTGCAACATTAAGCATTTGTTTGATTGTCACCATTGTTGAGATTCATATGTAGATTATTGATGTCAGTGTGTGATTTTAAATCATTCAGATCTTTAAAACATTGCTGGAAGTAACTAGTGTAGAGAAAAATTAATAAAACAATTAGATAGCCAGTTTATAATGCTGGGTAACATTATTGAATCAGGTCACTAGTAATTTCACCATTGAAACATAAGCAGGGCTGAATTTCCAAAAGCATCTTAAGCCTAACTTGATCGCAGACCAACTGCAACAAAAGGTCTATACGATCAAATTAGGCTTGCAATGTTTTCAGGAAACACAGGCCAAATCATAGTTACTCTTGCCACAACACATATGCTCTATAAGCACAGAGTTGTAGCAGCCAGAGAAAAACTAATGTTAAAAAGTAAAGGGTCAAGAGCCCAACTAAAGCAAACACTGACCACCATAATGGTGACATGAAACGAAACATTCCATAAAACATTACTATCTAAACTTCTGTTAAATCTAAATAAGACCGTGTGTAGGTGTATGACAGAAATAAAGTCAAACTGGTAAAATAATAAGTGCAATAATGGTTCAAAGTCAGTAGTTATTGTGTTTCTCTTTTTTCTGTTCTTGTTTCTCTTTCCTTCAGTGAGTCTGCTTGTTATCATCAGGTGTCACCACTAATGGCCACAGTATGCTAATGCCGATCTAGTGCAGGGATTTCATCAATATGCTGATTGAGGACTGCTGGGACACTCCAGGCACAGAATGGTTCTGTTGGGAGAGACAGAGTCATTTGCACCTCAATGACACGTCTGTACCATTTGCTTCACAGGACATATGCTTTCAACTATATACTGTTTATTTACTAGTGTTTTCTAATATGTAACTATGCCATGTTTGGTCTCACCTGACAGCCTATAAACTGAAATAAATGGTGGTGAACTTAATAGAGATATTAACGTATCCTAATGTACAATCTAGGTACTATTGGTTAAAAATGCATTGAGGAGAATATGTTAATGTTCTTCTCCCCCTCTTGATCTCCACACATTTGCCTCATCTTTTGGTTTCCTGTCGGTAGGGTTTGGTGATCGTATTCCACTCATGTTTAACAATGCTTTGCTCAGGGTATAAGAAGGAAAGGTAACTGTTGATCTGAGAGAAAGGCTTTAACCCCGCCACTCCCGCACACCGGTGCGTAACCTCATACTACAAGAAAGGCTTTTACGGCCTCTTCTGCATGACAGTGCTTTATTTGTTACAACTAAGTTTCCTATACTGTATATTGTTCCATTTTACTGTCTGTATATTTAAACATGTAACTTAATAAATAACTTTGCCTGCTTTAAAGGCTTTGAGAATCTTTCCTTTTATCACTGATTATGTTGAAAGCTAAAGTGATTATAACTTTCGTTATCTAAACGTTCAGGTTAAATCCTACGTTTTCCTATCAGTTCTAAGTAAGACTTTTACCTTTAAAGAATAAGAGGTTAAAGAATAAAAACAACTTTAATGGAGTCAGATTAATTATATTCACTGTAAAACCTGATGAGTTAGTTCACCTCAAACCGTTTGAGGAAACCGGTTGCCTTAAATCATTTAAGTTTATTAACTCAAACAATTTAAGCATAAAAAAAAATATTTGATTTGTGTCCAAGTAACTCAATAACTTATTGTTAATCCTTGTGCATTGTTTCAATTTACATCCTTTCGTTATGTTTCGTGGCTGAAAACAGCCACTACTTTAAACTGCTGTAAAAATGTATCAGATAAATATATTTTTTTCAATTTTTTTTGCATAAATCTATTAATCAACCTCAGTCCTGCTCAAAAATCGGACTCTCCTGAGTCTGTGGTGTCAGAGGGAGAAGACGATACATCCTGCAGCTCGCTGGAAGGGTCAGGCTGCATAATCATCTCTAAAACTTCACTACAAGTCAAGCCCTTTCTCATGTTGCTTGCTGCTCTTCTCACCATCAAATGACCAGCAGGCTTGCATGCACACGTTTAAATCCACTTGCTTTGTTTTTGTTTAGTCTGCATTTCTCACCATCAAAAGGCAGCAGATGCATAAATACACACACACACACACACACACACACACACACACACACACACACACACACACACACACACACACACACACACACACACACTTTATTATGCTATTATACTCCTTATAAACTCCATATAACTCCATGTAAAAGCCAGAAACTAAGCTTTTTTTTTTTGCACAGGCCTATCTAAAGGGTTAATGGTTCCACCTGGTTATCAACAGTAAAAATTACAAATTTTACCTCTTCCCAACAGGGAAAACCACCAACAATCAAAAATGCATGATTATATGGTGTCATGGCTTTGCAATCAAAAAATGTGGTTATAATGGAAGTCAATGGGGCAAAAACAGCCACGAACAGTAAATGAGGGAGAAAAAGATAAAATCTGATGCTGCACAAAAACTAACAATGCATCAAAACCAATGTTGTTTCTAATCTTTGACATGTCCAAGACTGTGATAAAAGGTAAAAAAAAATCCAGTCCACAATCACATTTTATATTGAAAATGAGTCATTTTGTGTGTGTTTTTTCCCAAATCAGTGACATCATTTACGAATTTGGCAATTAAAGAGTTAAAATCCTGAATTTTTTTTAAACATTTAGTATTTTTGAGCAGGACTGAGGTTGATTAATAGATTTATGCAAAAAAAATGTAAAAAAATATTTATCTGATACATTTTTACAGCAGTTTAAAGTAGTGGCTGTTTTCAGCCACGAAACATAACGAAAGGGTAGTACATTTGCCCACAGTGTACTGTTGAGTTTTTGAAAAATTTCAAAGCATTTTCCCAAAATATGTGTCAAAATAAGATTTGTCACCAAAAATCATTCCATTTGCTGAAACACAGAAAAAGTTATGGCCAAATTTAGACTCAAAAATACCCCATAGTGGATGAAAACATCCCCAACAGCACATAAGGGTTAAGATAACTTGGGTAAATATAGTTAATAGTACTAAGTCCATTCAATTAATATAACTCAAATCTATGAAGTACACTGTAAACCCGAATAAGTTGGCAGAACTCAAACCATTTAAGGCAATCAATTGCCTCAATTTTTTTAAGTTCTGAAATTCAAAGTTTAAGTAAGCAGAACTACCAGATTTTTATTTTGTACTTAAACATTTCAAGTTAAGAACAATTAAAATGTATGAGTACATTAATTCATACAATTAACTTAAAACTTTCATGTAATCTCAATGTGAACACTTTTATTAGTATAAACTTAATCAGCTTTTAAAAGCTAATCTGCTAACATACTAATTTTCTAACATAATAGCAATAGTATGTTATACAGAAACACTTACTGTATGAGTGCAACAACATAAAGGGATTATTTGCTCTCAAATCAAGCTGCATGCACCACTTGTCACCATGATGGTAACTATCCTACACTGTAAAATGACAAATTTCTTTAATTTAAAATTGTACTCAAAACACTGTAAAATTACAAATAATATCTGTAAAATAAAAAAATCAGCTGTTATTTTAGGTATTGTGACATTAATGACAAATTCCAATAATTCACATTTTTTATACAGAAAATTTAGTATTTTTTTTTCTGTTTTCTTAAATGACATAAAAATGTATGTAAAATTACAAATGTAATCTGTAATTAAACAGTAACAGAACAGTTAAATGATAAAATGGTCAAATGACTGTCAGCTCCCCAAAAAACTGTAAAACATCCTAAATTAAATAAACTGAAAAACACTGTTATTTTACAGGTATTTCCTGAATAATCACGATCAAATACCTTCATTGTAAAAAAAAAAAATCATAAAAAAGGGTCAGATGACTGGCAGCTGCGGCTGCCAAACAAAAACCTTAAAATTAAAGTAAAATATGCTAATTTAAATAAAGTGTAAAAAACCTTAAAATAAATTTGATGTCACCATGATTGAGATCAGTGTCTGCTTTAGTTGGGCTCATGACCCTTGAGTTTTTAACTTTAGTTTTTTCTTGCTGCTTTAACTGCATATTTGATATACATTTGTTAAAGCAATAAATGCAGGAGAAAATATCAGATGATCTTGATCATTCATTGATGATGTTATAGTCATCAAATGATGATCAGATTCACTGATTTGACTGCCAAATCTCTGTATACATTATCTTAGATTACATAATATATTGATGTAATTTAGCTTTATAAAAAGTCTATAAATAATGTCATAATTATTCACATGACCCTTGAAATATTGTTGCATCAGTATTATAACAAGCTAAAATTTCAAAAAATATATATTATACAGAAAGAGTTTTGAGCTGGTTCATTTTTTTTTTTTTTTGTAGTATAGAGACATCAAGAATCAACATATGAATCTCAACAATGGTGACAACCAACAAAGCCTTTTTGTGACTTTATAGTAGGTCAGAGTTGATCCGATTTTTTTTTTCATTGTCACCTGAGTGAGTCTATATGATCCTGCCAAAACATTTTCTGTATAATGATTTCATAAATTCTGAGTATCCTGCACTGCAGGATCTTTTATAGCAATTTTGACATGCAAAATTAACATATAATATTTAACGACTTAAACAGATATTACACTTCAGATGGTATCAATGAAGCAGGACACTACATGATGACTATTATCACTAAAAAGTGACCAACATCATCTGATCTGAGTTTCTCTTGGATTCCTACTATAACAAATATGCATCAGAGACACATGTAGACACAAATACTCATGCAGTTAACTGCATGTTTTTTTAGTATAAAAATTCAGAAAATAAATGTGAAATAACTGTGTTTCTGTTAAAAAAGATTAATGAAGATTTCTGTAAAAGTATTTTGCACTTATTTAAATTAGGATATTTTACATACATTTTACGGTTTTTGTATGGCAGCCATTGCTGACAGTCATTTGACTGTTTTTTTTATGGGATTTTTTTACAGTGAAGGTGTTTGATCGTAATAATTCAGGAAATAGCTGTATAATAACAGTGTTTTTCTGTAAAACATTTAAGGAAAATTTCTGTAAAAGTTTTTTGCACTTCATTTAAAAAAGGATATTTTACTTTATTTTTACGGTTCTCTTGTGAGAGGTCTCGCATACTGCGTAAGTATCTTACGCTAGGGGAAAATCTCTTTTCCGCGAGATATTGAAGCCAAAAATTATCCTTAATTTTGTAATAATGTAAAACGCGTTGCGGCAGCATGCAGACATAGGCAAGACAGCTCGTGTGCCTATTGGCTGACCTGTGGCAACTGCAGCAGCCTATCGAGAGAGGCCTCTCGTGACGTCAGATCCAATGAGGTTGCTTCGTGCCCACTGCGTCACGTCCCGCCGAAACAGGCGTGGCTTAGGCCTATAAATACCGCTCAACAGGCTGATAGAATCTGATTTTTCATCTCTTCAGCGGAGCTCACGCATCGCTGGATCCGGAGAGAAAGAAGCTGCGCCGTCTGAGAAAGCCTTTCAGCGGGACGAGCTATTGCACCTGAAGCTGCTGGCCACGCCGCCTTCAGTCGCCGTTCCTGCTGCGCTATCCGAAGTTATATCCTTTTCTCTGCTATTGTGTTTTGTGTGTGTGTGTGTGTGTGTGTGTGTGTTCGCCGCCGCGACACACACTCTCATTGCACTAAAAGAGCCTGCTTCACCCGCTTCTCTAGAGTATCTTCCTGATGGACAGCGGCCGCCGTCTGACGCCGCTTCCGTCGTGGATATCGACAAAGAAGCCGCGTTTGTGGGGGATGATACCTGCTCTATCCTGGCATTTGCTAGAACGAAACGACGGTGTTCAGGTCTCGCTGCGGCCAGACTTCCACCAAAACTTCTCACTCGTTCAGTTCCAGAAAATGCGACTGTTCCAGTGTATTCTGCAGTAAACAAGCCGGAACCACAGCCCGCTTGCCTGCACACAAACGCCGTTTTTACGGCGGCCCAGATAAATCCCATAAAGAGTGTATTTTCTGGTATTCCGGCCATGGCCGAGGGTGTTATGAGTGTAGTAAAAATGCCAGCTCAGTGCTCATTCCTACACACAGACACAGCCCGCCACAAGCCAGGGCTCGCACACATGAAATCGACTCATGACGATTGTGCATTAAACGTAGTAAATCGCCCACGACCCAGTGCCCACAAACACTACATACTGCATGTCTCACGGTTTCTGTAAAAACAAAACCAACACACTTTCAGTCTGCCCAGGCAGACGGTGTATTCAGTGCAGTAAATGTGCCCGCTGTCCCGCGCCCACATTCACTCACAGACATGACAAGACCCACGGGGCTCCCCCCGCCCTCTCTCGCTCGGCAAACTGCCATAGAAGAGTCGAGCGCGGGCAGACTGCCCGCTGTGATCAGCGCGCCCCCTGCCTCGAACGCTGCAACCACGCGACCAGAGCTCACATCTCATTCAACCCCTAGCCATTCGTGCAGATGCATCGGCAGAGCTTCCCAGGGTTTCAGAGTGGGTGCTGAACATTGTAAAGAGAGGCTATTCGCTACAGTTCAATCGACGCCCCCGCCGTTGTGCGGCGCGTCGAAACTACGGTAAAGAAAGAAGTAGCACATCTACTTCGAGCCGAAAAAACGAAACTGTTGAGCAAAGGGGCCATAGAGCCTTTATCTCAAGCTCAGAGCGAAGGGGGTCTGTACAGCAGATATTTTCTGGTCCCGAAAAAAGACGGGGGTCTCAGACCCATACTAGATCTAAGACAGCTGAACAAAGTGCTTTCAAAGCGCCGGTTCAGAATGCTCACAACCAGAAAAATCCTCTTGCAAATTCGCCAAGGGGACTGGTTTATGTCAATAGATCTGAAGGACGCGTATTTCCAGATACAAATAGCGTCACGTCAAAGGCGATTTTTGAGATTCGCCTTCGAGGGCCAGGCATATCAGTACACAGTCCTGCCGTTCGGCTTGTCCCTGGCACCCCGTACATTTACGATGTGCATGGACGCGGCGCTCGCACCCCTGAAACTCCGGGGCATGTGAGTGTTGAACTACTTGGACGATTGGCTGATTCTAGCTCAATCACTCTCGGTGCTCATAGAGCACAGGACCATTTTACTCGAACACCTCGAGAATCTGGGTCTCAGAGTCAATTGGGCGAAGAGTTCACTGTCTCCCAGTCAGAGAATATCTTTTCTGGGCACAGAACTGGACTCGCTGTCTATGACAACGCAACTATCGCCACAGCGCACACTGAATATTCAGCGCATGACGGAATCCTTCCGCTGCGGCGCTATTGTCCCGCTCAGAAAGTTTCAGAGAATGCTGGGCCTCATGGCCTCAGCATCGTCAGTACTTCAGCTGGGTCTGCTTCGCATGCGCCCACTGCAGTTCTGGCTAAAAGCGCGAGTACCGTGCCGAGCGTGGACCTCTGGTCTGTTTCGTCTCAAGGTCGATCAGAAATGCGTCTCAGCTCTGAATCCTTTGAAAGCAACCGACTGGTACCAATCAGGTGTAAGCCTAGGGACTTCCTCGAGTGTGAAGGTGGTGTCTACGGACGCCTCCACCTCGGGATGGGGAGCACTGCTCGAGGGCAGACCGTTCTTCGGCCAGTGGTCAGAACGGAAGAAACTTCTGCATATAAACTGCCTGGAAATGTTGGCGGTAGACAACGCGCTGACACATCTTGGTCCGCTCGGACAACATGTCAGTGGTGGCTTATATAAATCGCCAGGGAGGTATCAGGTCCCGAAACCTTTACAGGCTGATGGAACGCCTCCTGGACAATCTGCGCTTGCTGAGAGCAGCACACGTGCTAGGCCTTCTGAATACAGGACCAGACAGACTGTCCAGGAACAATGTTCCGACAGGAGAATGGTCTCTACACCCGCAGACAGTCCAACTGCTGTGGAAGAAGTTCGGCAGAGCGAAGGTAGACCTGTTTGCATCTTGCGTTAGCGCCCTCATTGGATCTGACGTCACGAGAGGCCTCTCTCGATAGGATGCTGCAGTTGCCGCAGGTCAGCCAATAGGCACGCGAGCTGTCTTGCCTATGTCTGCATGCTGCCGCACGCGTTTTACATTATTACAAAATTAAGGATAATTTTTGGCTTCAAAATCTCGCGGAAAAGAGATTTTCCCCTAGCGTAAGATACTTACGCAGTACTCGTTCCCTCTTCTAGAGAGAACCGAGGTTACGATAGTAACCGAGTACGTTTTTGTTTGGCAGCCGTAGTTGACAGTCATTGACCATTTTTTAAAGATTTTATTTTTTACGAGGCCAACATTAACAGAAATTCTTCTAAATTAGCATAACAAAATATTAATCACTAGGGCTGGGCGATATATCGAACGATATTGTTATGCGCATCTCATCAGTAAAGCCGGTTCCTTGATTAGTAGTAAATCACCATCACCTGCTTTCAGATGGAGCGGCATTTACTACACAGCAAAAACTCCAGTGTTAAATTAACACTCAAGAGTGTTAAAGTTAATGAGATAATTAAGTGATTAATTTAGTGATGATTGAGCATTATTGAAGACACCTGATGTTAACAAGCAGAATCACTGAAGGAGAAAATCACAAATTGTAAGATACCATTATGGCGATGGGTGTTTGCTTTAGTTGGGCTCTTGACCATTATACATTCACTTTAAATTTTGTTTGTCTGCTGTTATTGATTTATAACAGTCAAACGAACAAAGAAAAGTGTGATCTGATAGTGTTGGTTATGTTTTGACATAATCATGCTGTGATCTGAAAAATGAAACTTATTGAGATAGTTTGGCTTACCTTGTTAGCAGCAGCTTTGTGATTCTACAGCATATGATTTTCAGTGTATTTCTTATAACCCATAATATTTAATAAACATTGTTCTGATCAAAATACTTTCAATTTTTTTTTTTAGAAACACAGACATCAATAATCAGTCTGTGAATCTCAACAATGGTGACAATAATAAAGCATGTTGCAGTGGCTGCCACCAATCACAACTCATTAATGGCTCCCATCATGCAGTATGAATAAATATGATCTGAATTGCCTATGTAATTTACTTTTCGTAATTGAATATTCTGCTCGTCACCATTGTTGAGATGCATAGACTGAATTTTGATGTCTGTGTGTGCCTAAAAGAAAGATTTTTTTATTTTTTTTAAACAACTTTTAAGAAATCCTTTATATTACATTTAAAAGTCTGGATATATATGCAGAATCACAGTTATTCTGTGGTCAACAACATAAATTTAAGTCAGAAATAAGCAAATAAGGAGTTCAGTGATCAAGCTCAAATGATGATTGTCATAATATAACCAACACCATCAGATCACTTTATTCTTTGTTTCATACAACAGTCAAACAAAATCTAAAGTACACACAAAAGGGTCAAGAGCCCAACTAAAGCAAATACCCATCACAATAATGGTAACTTACAATTTGAGATTTTCTCCTTTAGTGATTCTGCTTGTTATCATCAGGTGTCTTCAATAATGTTCAATCATCACTAAATTAATCACTTAATTATATCTCATTAACTTCAACACTCTTGAGTGTTCATATACACTCCCAGGAGTGTTAATTTAACACTGGAGTTTTTGCTGTGTACAAAGAGCCGTAGTTAATTGACAAGCTGAGCCATATCGCATTAATTATTGCTGGCGATACGTCCGCGATATTAATGCGATATGGCTCCGCTTGTCAGTTAACTACGGCTCTTTGTAGTAAATGCCGCTCCATCTGAAAGCAGGTGATGGTGATTTACTACTAATCAAGGAACCGGCTTTACTGACGAGATGCGCATAACAATATCGTGCGATATATCGCCCAGCCCTATTAATCACTACTAAATCTCACACTTAACATTTATCTTACACAAAAAAAAACATTATATTACACTTCATTTTAGCATTTACTCTCCCTTTCGAGTGCCATCGGCAAAGCATGCTGGGAAATAGACATCCCAGCCGTTTCAGTTAAACTTAAGTTTGTCTAAATTAAAATAATTTCATAAAACTCAAAACAACGGAACAGTTCAGTTTACTTAAAATATATCAGTTCTGTGAACTTGAAAGAAAAAGAAAGTGCTAAATACTCATAAAAGTTAATTTGACTGAACTAATTAGTTTAATTTAAGTTTGTCCTACTCAAACCAATTAATTATTTGAGCGTTAGGGTTTACAGAGTTGGGGTCAGATAAATATTTGAATTATACTCATCATCCTTCAACTGCCTTTTGTTCAGATTATTGGTTCAAAATAGCAGCGTAAGTTTCCAGCCTTACTGTAAGAATTGAGAAATTAGGAAATGCCGGACAGTCTGACCAGACCCCGAGAGGACAAAGGACCTCTCTGGAAATTACCATTTGAACTAGCCCTCATGCACCATCGAGACGGAAGTCTCACCTCCGAGTCATCCTAATCTACATCTCTTTCCCTCTCCCCTCACCCCCTCTCTTTCAGGCTCAGATGATCACCTGAATTCACCCAAGAAAATGTATACCATAATGTGAATGATTATCACAGAGTATTTTTCATGTTTGGTATCATTTAAAATGTCACAATGCGACTGGTACGAATGTCTCATTTCCAAATAAGGAAAACAAAAGGTAATAAGGTTATTAAAGATAACTGACTTACAAAGGAAGGTGGTCTCTCAAGACAAATGGTCACACACTCCCAAAAGGTGCAACCTCTGAAGGCAAATTTCTTTTGTTAATACATGTTTCCATGTGAAAGGTTTGTCTTTATAATGAAATGCAGCTGGGAATTCTGGGCCTTTTCTGTAACTCAGATTCGCCCGTGAGGCTGAGAGAGCGATCTCTCAGCCTCATGTATTTCTTAATGTTGGGTTGCATGTTTTCTCTTTATTCCAGAGCATTTGATGTTTTGTATCGATTATCTTTGAATTGGTTATAAAATTGGCATGATACATTTACCTGACATAATAAATTGTTACATTTGATTATTCTAACTGACTTTGACATTATTTTCATTAAAGAGTTATAAGGAATAGTCAAACATTCGCTCACAATTAATGATCCAAAGATATCATTAAAACCTTTTCATTTATGGAGTCAAGATGAAATAACGAGAGAATAATACATAATGAAATGTATTGCATTTAATCAAAAAATACTTTGCCTCGATAAAAGGACACGTAAAGACCTTCCGCGCTGGTCGGATGCCGGCTTTGGGCCGATTGAGCGCAAGCTTACACATTCAACACACATTTGACAATAAATAATTTTCAAGAGAATACATAATGAAATATAGCCTGACTATGTCAGACTTCGTACTTCCGCTCAATTTCATTTCGCTTCTGTACTCAGTCTGAGACAGCGTAATAACTTTCCGTTTTCCTCCGGCCTGAAAACTGCCGGCCAATCAACGAACAGAGGGCGGGCTGAGAGCTGTGACGACATAGACACTGATTGTACCGTGGATGCGTAGATTTACATCACATAATCTGCAAAAGTCGTTCACAGCCATGTTCACTCCGGTATTTCGCTCGATGGTTTTGTTTTCGCATCATACATGTGTTTACAGTGGAAGTTAGATGTGGCTGAGCATGCGCATAATACACGCCATAACCAAACGTTATGTGATTGGCTTACGGGTAACCAATGATTTTAAACTTCAGACATTGCTTGTATACTTAAAGGGGCATTCCACCCATTTGAACATTGTTTTTTATTTAAAGTGGGTCATATATGTAGCCGAAATGTAAAATAAATTTTGAATTTGGTGCCTTCGTGACCGAGGAAAGACAAAAAATAACTTCAGGACGCATTTGTGTGAAAGACAACAACTCCCACAATGCACCACATTGCACAGCTCCGCAAGCCACTCCCACTAATCCAGAAAGCGCATATCTGCCTATAAGAGAAATCAATCTTCCCTCTACACAGCAAAATCCCCAGTGTTAAATTAACACTCCTCAGTGTTTATATGTGTCCACACTACAGAGTGTTAAAAATTAACACTGAAGCAGTGTTGAAGTTAATGAGTTAATTAAGTTAACACTGAAGCAGTGTTGAAGTTAATGAGATAATTAAGTGATTAATTAAGTGATGATTGGCTATTAGTGGTGACACCTGATGATAACAAGCTGACTCACTGAAGGAAAGAGAAACAAGAACAGAAAAAAGAGAAACACAAGAACTACTGACTTCGAGCCATTATTGCACTTATTATTTTACCAGTTTGACTTTATTTCTGTCATACATCTACACACGGTCTTATTTAGATTTAACAGAAGTTTAGATGGTAATGTTTTATGGAATGTTTCGTTTCATGTCACCATTATGGTGGTCAGTGGTTGCTTTAGTTGGGCTCTTGACACTTTATTATTTAACATTAGTTTTTCTCTGGCTGCTCCAACTCTGTGCTTATAGAGCAGGGGTCGGCAAGTAACTTTGGCCGCGGGCCAATATTTTTTTTAGCCAGTAGCCTAGATGGCGGGCCAGCTACACGGAGTAGGCCTATGGATACAAATTAAACCGCTTAAAATGCATTGTGTTCACCCGCTTTATATCCCGACCTCTATGATCCCGACCTGACGGGTCCGCAAAATTTAAATCTCGTTTCCAGAATCACACATTCAAATGTCTCTAACGGAAAGAGAGAAGTAGCCTATAACAATTATAAATGCTATACAAAAATTGTGTTTGTGTCAATATAAATATTATTTTAACATACTGTCAGCAGAGAAAAAAATGTCACAGAAAAAATGTATGAAATATAAATAACATAAATTAAATAGGACAAAGCCTATCACTCAAATCACTCAAGCAACATAACGAAAAACATATTGCCCTACTGACAAATGAAGTAGTCTTTTTTTTGCCGAACTATTTCAAACATCCTTGCAAAAAAAAAAGAATGTTGTTGACTGACAGGTTTCAGTACCAAACAGCTCCTCAGAGCTAGGTGTACAGGTCAGAATGAAGTGCGGATACGCTGTCAAAAGATGTCGGGAGTGGGCTATTGTCAGTCAGACCGCCCGCTCCGTCCAAAGTACACTAGAGTTCTGACCGCTACTGTCTTTATACTTCAAAATAGTGTCCTGCACGGGTTCGGGTACTCGACGGGTCACCCGCAAATTTTGCTCAAACGTTGTATCCAACTGTGTTGGATACGGGTGCAGTTCGTCGACACGGGGGAAACACGGGTTTAAAAAAAATCACATGCAAACGTAAAAATATATGCATAGGCTATTTTTAGGAACACATCTACAAAAATATGCCTGTATTTCAAGTTGATAAAATAATTTAAAATCCACATCAGTTTATTTGTGCCCACGCACCACACCCTCCCAGTATCTATAATGTTACCTAGGCTACTTTCACTTTTTAAAAAAATCATTTTTTAACCGCGCGCGATCTGCAGTTGTCGAGATTGATGCTGAGGAGTTGAAGAAAAGAATAGCTAGTGGAGATTGTAATGTTGTCGACAATAGTCATCAAAAATCAAGTCCAGTGTGTGGGAGAAATTTGGAGTTATCTGAAGAAAATATTGTGAACGGCTTTGCTGCATGTATGTTTGTGTTGGATAGCCGCAATTTCCGCAAATGTGGAACTTCATCGCTGAGGAAGCACGCAGGAACTGTGGTAACAAAGCAAATTTTCAAATTTTAATTTTTCAAATTTAACGTGCAGGCCCAGGGCGTGTTTGAACCCAAAATTGTCAGATGTAGGCGCGCTTTTCTCAAGTAGTGGAAGAGTTTTGTGCAGCATTTAGTGCAAATATTTTTTATCAGGTAGGCTAATACATATTATTTATCAGTGTGTTATACCCAAATAAATAGTAATAAAAAAAAAAAGTTCAAAAGTCAGACTGTAAGCGAATGAGACTTACAGGAGAGCATGATTGCTATTCACACCCTTATTAAAATGGCTGTAATCTGTTACCACAATAGTACTTGATCTGTTTAAAATGATTTCATTGGTATATGTCTGCTAAGGTGTTAAATTAAAATTCAACATTAAAATTGGAAAGCGAGTCGTTATTCGTTTTTTCATTTTAGTTCAGGAAATAAATAATGGAAAAACAAGTCGTTTTTCATTTTTTTTATTTTTGGTTTTAATAAAAAAAATTGAATTGAACGAATGATACACGGGGCCTATTTGTAAACCGTTATTGTAAAATAAAATAGGCTGATTTAAAAAAACTTCCAAAATAATCCGGCGGGCCAGAAAATATTGCTGGCGGGCCAGTTTTGGCCCACGGGCCACCTATTGCCGACCCCTGTTATAGAGCATATGTGTTGTGGCAAGAGAAGCTATGACTTTGGCTGTGTTTCCTGAAAATATCGCAAGCGTAATTTGATTGTATAGACCATTTGTTGCAGTTGGTCTGCGATTAAGTTAGGCTTAAGATGCTTTTGGAAATTCAGCCCTGGTTATATTTCGATGATGAAATTACTAGTGACCTGATTCAATGATGGTACCCAGCATTATAAACTGGTTATCTAATTGTTTTATTAATTTTTCACTACAGTAGTTACTATGTTTAAAGATCTGAAGGATTTAAAATCACACACTGAAATCAAGAATCTACATATGAATCTCAACAATGGTGACAATCAAACAAATGCTTAATGTTGCAGTGCATGATGGGAGCCACCAATCAGAACGCATCCCTGGCTGACATCATGCATTGCAGCATGAATAAATTATGCAGCTGAATTGTCCTGTAATTTTCATTGTTTTTTTCTGTTGGCTTTTATTTTGCTATTGTTTTGTTATGACTTTAGTAGCTTGTTTTGTGAAGTTCAGAGTTGATCTGTTTGTCACTAGTTTGTTTATTGTCACCATTGTTGAGATTCATATGCTGATTCTTGATGTCTGTGTGTTTAAACACAATAACTTCTTTGCTTAAAGTATTTTCAAAATTTTTCATATTGCTGTTGGATCTCAAACTGTAGAATCTCAGAGCTACAATCACCAATACTAAAACAAGACATTAAGTATATAGTCAAAGATTTAGACCCTGAATGACATCAGTGAATCAGGACACTACATGATAATGTTTTTATCATCAAAACATATTGTGAGCAGGTGATGTTTTCTCTTGCAGTAACAAATGTGCTTTATAAACACAGAGTTGTAGCAACCAGAGAAAACCTAGTATTATAAAATGAAAAGAGTCAAGAGGCCAACTAAAGCAAACACTGACCACCAAAATGGTAACTTGAAAAGAAAAATTCCATAAAATATTACCGTATAAACTTCTGTTGACTCTCAAGAACTTTTGTCGATGTATGACAGAAATGAAGTCAAACTGGTAATAATAAGTGCAACAATGTGTAATGACTGGAAGTCAGTTGTAGTTCTTGTGTTTCTCTTTTTTCTGTTATTGTTTTTTCTCTTTCCGTCAATGATTCTGCTTATTAACATCAGGTGTCACCACTAATAGCCAATTATCACTTAATTAATCACTTAATTATTGCATTAACTTCAACACACGCCTTAGGAATATGAAAATATTCTTGTTGCAAATTGATAAATTACGGCTCCTCTGTAATTTATTTTGAAAATCATTCACCAAATATGAAAACTAGAGTTTGTAAGCTTTCAAATTATATATAATTTGTCAAGATTAGTTTATGTTTAGTATAGGATATTACTGTTTTAAATATGTAATGATTTTGTGCCCACCGGTGGGCCGGTGATGATAGAAAACCAGTAAAATTAAAGCGTCATTTAAATTTGGAGTCAGAGGAAATTATTCACGGAGTCAGAATTAAAATTGGAAATCAACTGTTTAATAAATTAAAGTGAATTTTCCAAAAGCGCCCGAAAAGACATACATGCTGAATTCCCTTCGACCAAGACACCGGACACCGTCATTGGGCCAGTGATTGGAGTTTACAATAATTTATCATATTCACCCGTGACCCACCCGAAATTAATCAGAATGTTATTTTTATTAGCCTACGTGACCCGCCCGATCCACAGAACCCCCGCAGATATAACCGCGATCCGCACATCACTACCCAGCCAGCAATGACATGTGGGGCCCAGATGAGGGCTTCATGGGCGGCAAATGTGGGCCCCATTATGGGCTTGCACCCGGGATCCACATTGGGGCAAGCCGTGGAAGCCCAGATGTACTAAAAGTGCGACCTGTAAGGGTACTGCATGGGTCTTAATTGGGCAATTCATGTCAGACCCATTTGGGCCCCATGGGGGTCACTTTGAAAAGATGTTGTAAGCGGGTCGTCAAAAAATCGGATATAGTCAGCAAATCGGAATTGGGCATTAAGACCTGCAGTGTAAATGCAGCCTAAGGCTGTGTCTGGAAGTTTGTGTCTTAACATGCTTTTAAAAATCTTCATAAATTATTGCAATGACACTGTTAGATCTCATGCAGTAGAATTACAGTGCTTTAATAATAAAAATATAAAATCAATGACTCATCATGAAAGATTAGAAAATCAATTTAAATGATTACATTATCATCAGTAACTAATCAGCATAACCTAAACACTTTTTTTGCCATAATAAATGTGCTTTATAAATGCAGTTACAACAAACAGAGAAAAGCTGATGTTATAATGGTAAGGGTCAAGAACCCAACTAAAGCAAACACTGATCTCCATCATGGTGAATAAAACATCACCATCTAAGCCTCTGTTAATTCTAATAAGAACTTTTGTAGACGTCTGACAGGAATAAAGTCAGTCTGGTTAGTAATAAGTGAAGCTGGTAATGCTGTTTGTGGAGTTGTTTAATCCTCCTCTGCTGAAATCTTCACAGATGTAATGTCTTCTTTTCTCTTCAGTTGATTTCATCTAAGACTGTGTCTGAAGTCAGTTGTAGGTCTTGTGTTTCACTTTTCTTGATTCTGCACACACTTGGTGTGTGTGTGTGTGTGTGTGTGTGTGTGTGTGTGTGTGTGTGTGTGTGTGTGTGTGTGTGTGTGTGTGTGTGTGTGTGTGTGTGTGTGTGTGTGTGTGTGTGTGTGTGTGTGTGTGTGTGTGTGTGTGTGTCGAAAATAATTGGTGAAAATAATCTATTAATAACAAATAACTATTTTTGGTTACTTCCTGTGTTTGCTTTTCTTTGGCTGCTGTAACTGTGTGTTTGTAAAACAAAACACAATCTTGTGGCAAAGAAAGCCAAGATAAAGTGAGATTAAAGCATTAAATACTATTGGTTCCAATACTGCAGTTACACAAGGATGGTGGCTACAAATCCCAAATATAAACACAAATTTAAAAACACAACATAAGACTCTCATTTTATCATCAACAAGGAGTTGATACCACCAGATTGCACTTTATCTTGGCTTTCTTTTCTACAACAATTGTGTTTTACAAACATACAGTTACAACAGCCAAAAAAAAAAAAAAGCCATAGCACAAAAAAAAAAGGGGACCAAGAGCACAACTAAAGCAAACACTGATCACCACAATGGCGACTTCAAATGAAACAAATATCAACATTTTCAATAAGATCTTCTGTAGACATGTGACAGAAATAGTCAAAGTATCTGTATTTTATGTCTGTGATTAAGGGCAGCACAAGTGTCTGAGCCAGAAAGTCTTTCCTTCAGATCTGGTTTCTCTCACGATCCAAATATGTGTGAATTACAGATGCTAAGTTATATAAAGATGTGAGTGGTTTCTTTTATTTTTATGATTTTTGGACAAACACTGGACTGTGAGTTCCTTTGAAATTACAGATTGAAATTATAATTATAATTTCATAGTAAATTCCCCAGTGTTAAATTAACACTGCTCAGAGCACATATGGTTCCACTCTACATGGTGTTAAAGTAACACTGAAGCAGTGTTAAAGTTAATGAGATAATTAAGTGATTAATTGAGTGATGATTGAGCATTATTGAAGACACCTGATGTTAACAAGCAGAATCACTGAAGGAGAAAATCACAAATTGTAAGTTACCATTATGGTGATGGGTGTTTGCTTTAGTTGGGCTCTTGACACTTACTGTATATTGTTAAATTTAGACTTTTTTTGTCTGCTGTTATTAATTTATAACAGTCAAATGAACAAAGAAAAAGTGTGATCTGATAGTGTTGGTTATATTTTGACATAATCATACTGTGATCTGAAAAATGAAACTTATTGAGATAGTTTGGTGTAACTTGTTAGCAGCAGCTCTGTGATTCTGCAGCATATGATTATCAGCATTTTTCTTATAATCCAAAATATTTAATAAACATTGTTCTGATCAAAACACTTTCAAATGTATTTATTTAGAAACACAGACATCAATAATCAGCCTGTGAATCTCAACAATGGTGACAATAATAAAGCATGTTGCAGTGGCTACCACCAATCACAACTCATTAATGGCTCCCATCATGCATTGCGGTATGAATAAATTATGATCTGAATTGTCTATGTAATTTACTTTTCCTAATTGAATATTCTGCTCGTCACCATTGTTGAGATGCATAGACTGAATCTTTATGTCTGTGTGTGCCTAAAATAAAGATTAAAAAAAAAAAAAAAAAAACTTTCAAGAAATCCTTTATATTATACCTAAAATTCTGGATATTTATGCAGAATCACAGTTATGCTGTAACCAACAACATAAATCAAAAACATAAAGTTCAAATGATGATTGTCATAACATAACCAACACCATCAGATCACTTCTTTTCTTTGTTCATCTGGCAGTTGTAAGTCAGATTCAGCAGCCAAACAAAAATTAAAGTTAATAATTTAAGGGTCAAGAGCCCAACTAAAGCAAACACCCATCACCATAACGGTGGCTTACAATTTGAGATTTTCTCCTTCAGTGATTCTGCTTGTTAACATCAGGTGTCTTCAATAATGCTCAATCATCACTAAATTAATCACTTAATTGTCTCATTAACTTTAACACTGCTTCAGTGTTACTTTAACACCATGTAGAGTGGGACCATATGTGATGCGATCTAGGAAAACCCGTCGGATGTCGCGCTGGGCCGTTTTCAGTAAATTCAAAAATAGTTTGAATGTCAGTTTTTTGTCAATTTTTTTTTTCATTAAATTATTATTCTATAACATCTTTTCTCTTATCTCTGAAAATATCTTGGCAAAATTCCCTTGTTTAGTGCAGGAAAACAGCGATTTATATTGTCAAGCTGAAAATACTCTCTTTCTCTAATGCATTCTATGCGACCATTTTCTCTAACGCCCGGCAGAGGTGAAAAAAAAACCAAAACAAAAACAATCGCCGTATATCCACCTGTCTGTCTCTTAACACTACAAAGATAGTTTACCTATAAAATAAACCAGATAACATGTACAGTGAGTGAATGTGTATTAGTGCGCATTTCGCGCCAAGCCTGTTTAAACTATAACGTCACGCAGTTTTATAACAATCGCGTCCCGACGGTGACAGTTATTTAAACCTGTTTTTCTCAAAATTCCGTTCCAGAAAATCATAGCGATCGGCCGAATTCAGATAAACATAACTTTTGCTACCAACAAGCTATGATAAAAATAAAAACAGATTTGGAAAGGGCTTGATACCAGCTTCCATGTGATATCAAAACCTGTAATAGGTCAAATTTCACCATGTGGTGGGTTTTCCCAGATCGCATCACATATATGCTTGAGCAGTGTTGATTTAACACTGGGGAATTTACTGTGATACATTGAAATACATGTAAGTTTAATTTAAGTTTAAATTTAATGCATCCTGAGGGTGTTTATTTGGTCGAGAAACAGACCAAACAGTCTATTCTGTTATAGAAACAGTATAAATTACGTCTAAATGAGACCTTAAATGACATTGAAAATATGTCCACAATGACCACATTTGAACTAGTTTTTAACCTTGAATGGAGGATCCATGAATGTCTATATCGGATGTGCAGAACACATCAAAAAAAGAAGTCATAAAAACTTTTATTCTGGCTTCTCAGTGGACGTCTTTTCAAGGTATGCTTTTATGACAAAGACGTCTTTTGAACAATATTTTGCTTAGTGGGGGCTATTGAATCAATTGGTCATTGGTCACCAAAAAATATATAGCATTTATCAAACGTCAAAAGTCATATTTTTACATTTTGAGAATGTAAACAACAGGTTTAACATAATTATTAGGTAAAAGATAGAGAGGTAAAAGATAAAATCAGTAATGAACAGTAGCTGGTTTTATTAATGCACGGTATTCATTCTGAGCTAGTAAAATGCTCCAGGCACTCACTCTGTTTTTCTCCAGTTCTTGTGGTGAGCTCCATTCTTGTGGGTCCATCATCTTAAAAGCAGCAGAAGAAAACAGATGTAATATGAAAGTCTTTTTTAAAAAACAGTGTTTATAGTGTTAGGAAAAAATGGATGCCACTTCAATATGCAATGTTTGTTTGCTTTTTAAAATAACTTTTAACTAATTTTAATTTGCATTTGGTTCTTGTTATTCATATTTATTTCTATAGCACTTTATACAATACAGATTGTGTCAAAACAGCTTCACAGAGATCAACATACACTGAAAAAAGTGAAACATCAGTGCAATTCATTCAAAATATATATTTACATTGGTCCAATGGAAAATTGTGATTTTCAGTTTATACCTTCTGTTTTCACTTTGCCTCAAAGTAGGGCTGGGCGATATATCGCACGATATTGTTAGGGACTGTTCGTTATTTATTTAAGGGGCCACCGGAGGAGTTTTGAGATCTGTTGTCAAAAAAGACATGACCCTCCCTTCGCCAGCAATACATTTTTCTATGACCCTCCAAAATGATTGTGAAAAAAGGCATGACCCTCCCCGATAATTTATTGATTAGTCTAATTCTGTACTGGTTTGCGCTTGGCAAAGATGTTCAGATAGCCATTGTTTGTTTGTTTTTTAAACCATAAACTCTTGCTTTCTTCATCTTACTAGGGCTGTAACGATAGACCAAACCTACGATTCGGTTCGTATCACGATTTTTGATTTGAAAAAAAAATCATGTTTTCGGTGCTGATGCGGTGTGACTCGTTCAACATGTGGGTGGGCGTTGCGAATAAAGCATCTAAAAGCTGTCACAAAGAACCGGTAAAAGTAATGATTATTAATATGTCAAATATAGCTAGGAGACATTTTAATTGTTTATTAATAAACAAGTGTTTTCTGTGTCTACTGCAAAGATGAAGTTGACGATGCGTCGCGATCTTCTCAGAACGCGCCAGAGAGAAATGCACATTTCATAAGGAGAAAGCAGTCTGTTTTCTTTCGTTATGAATTGTTCTGTTTAAAAGTAGACATTTCAAGCTTTCTATATATTTCTCAGGTCTGTGAGGCAAGTAGCATACCTTACGCTGAGTTTCGGTTCATTTATGAGACAAGAGTCCAGTTCACTCGCCCGCGCCTCCGTGTCATGATTATCTATTTTCTACTATATTTACTTCTTATTTATTAAATCCAGATGAAACATTGATTAAAATTAAGATAAAATTAATAAAAAAACGAAATTCACTTTAAAGAAAGGCTTTGTGCTTTCTGTTTGAGGTCTCTGTGAAATTTTTAAAGTTGCTTCAGAGCAGTCATGTCCGTAATGGAGAACTGTCACGTCCGTATAACATTTTTTTTTTATTTTTTTTTACGAACACGAAAAATAAAATAAAAATAATATAATATTTTATGTTCTGTGGAGGCCGATCTTTATTCATCCGGTGGGTATATATCTTTTGGTTTGCACAGTGTAATTTATAGAATTACTAAAAAATATTTTGCCACCTAAAAGTTAAAGATTTTTTTTGTGTCACGTCACATGTGTATTTCCCTCATATTAAATATAAAACGCATGTGTAGACTGATATTTTTCTAATGTCTTGAGTCCTTTCAGACGTTTCAAAATATTGGTATTAAATGCATTTTCTGAGAATTTTTATTTTAAGTTTTGACTGCAAATGTCACGTCCATAACACTGGAATCGCCCAATTTTAACGAATTTATCCTCAACTAGTTATTGTGGTGTAGGTCAATGTATTTTATGTTAACTTAAATAATACTAATAGTAATTTAAAGATGTGGTAGCCCTATATCTTACACATCGTGGAAACAAAATAAGAATGGAAACTAAAATATGCAGTATCGCCCTACAGCGCACATTCTATCAGCTGCAGTTCAAAACTCGACGTACATTCACATCACATGTTAATGCAGCGGTAGAGTTACACTCACAGGACACTGTGCACTTAAGAAAAGTTCATTATTTGCTCGTGCTTTATAGCTTTGTCGGGTAAACCTTTCTTTGGCATTCTGTTCTGACATGATGCACTTTTTCTAAGCGCGAACTGAAGTGCACGCGCACTGTCAAACAGCGCAAAACTGGATTTTTGTTGGGTCAGATCCATCTGATATCGAGGGGGGCTGATAACGCAAGATCAACATGGAGCTAAATGGAAAAAAATAGCACTAAACAAGCCACTTTGAAATGTTGCTGTTTTAATGAATATAAAAGTTGGGTGACCCTCCCCCTAGACTAAAAAAGTTGGATGACCCTCCCCTCAACAAAGAATAAAAAGACATGACCCTCCCCTATTTTCCTCCGGTGGCCCCTTCCATAAATACCGAACGGTCCCTTATGCGCATCTCGTCAGTAAAGCCGGTTCCTTGATTAGTAGTAAATCACCATCACCTGCTTTCAGATGGAGCGGCATTTACTACAAAGAGCAGTAGTTAACTGACAAGCTGAGCCATATCGCATTAATATCACGGACGTATCGCCAGCGATAATTAATGCGATATGGCTCAGCTTGTCAGTTAACTACGGCTCTTTGTACACAGCAAAAACTCCAGTGTTAAATTAACACTCCTGGGAGTGTATATGAACACTCAAGAGTGTTGAAGTTAATGAGATAATTAAGTGATTAATTTAGTGATGATTGAACATTATTGAAGACACCTGATGTTAACAAGCAGAATCACTGAAGGAGAAAATCACAAATTGTAAGTTACCATTATTGTGATGGGTATTTGCTTTAGTTGGGCTCTTGACCCTTTTATGTGTACTTTAGATTTTGTTTGGCTGCTGTATCTGAGTTATAACTGCCAGATGAACAAAGAATAAAGTGATCTGATGGTGTAGGTTATATTATGACAATCATCATTTGAGCTTGATCACTGAACTCCTTATTTCCTTATTTCTGACTTAAATTTATGTTGTTGACCACAGAATAACTGTGATTCTGCATAAATATCCAGACTTTTAGATGTAATATAAAGGATTTCTTAAAAGTTGTTTAAAAAAAAAAAAAATTCTTTTAGGCACACACAGACATCAAAATTCAGTCTATGCATCTCAACAATGGTGACGAGCAGAATATTCAATTACGAAAAGTAAATTACATAGGCAATTCAGATCATAATTTATTCATACCGCAATGCATGATGGGAGCCATTAATGAGTTGTGATTGGTGGCAGCCACTGCAACATGCTTTATTATTGTCACCATTGTTGAGATTCACAGACTGATTATTGATGTCTGTGTTTCTAAAAAAAAAAATTGAAAGTATTTTGATCAGAACAATGTTTATTAAATATTATGGGTTATAAGAAATACACTGAAAATCATATGCTGTAGAATCGCAAAGCTGCTGCTAACAAGGTAAGCCAAACTATCTCAATAAGTTTCATTTTTCATATCACAGCATGATTATGTCAAAACATAACCAACACTATCAGATCACACTTTTCTTTGTTCATTTGACTGTTATAAATCAACAACAGCAGACAAACAAAATTTAAAGTGAATGTATAAGGGTCAAGAGTCCAACTAAAGCAAACACCCATCACCATAATGGCGGCTTACAATTTGTGATTTTCTCCTTCAGTGATTCTGCTTGTTAACATCAGGTGTCTTCAATAATGCTCAATCATCACTAAATTAATCACTTAATTATCTCATTAACTTTAACACTTTACACTCTTGAGTGTGGACTCATATACACTCCCACACTGTAAAAAAGAATACATTGATTTTATTGATATCTAATTAATAAAAATGAGGCAACAGATTACAAGCAATATTATTAATTAAATTTAACAAATTAGAATTGAGTAATAATTAATCAAATGAATTCCTTAAAAGTTAACCATTTAAAATGAGTAAAATGTACAAAATATCTTTTATTGCCAACATTGAAGACACCTGGGGCCTGTTTCAGAAAGGAGGTTCAACCAACTCTGAGTTAAAACTTTAACTCTGAGTTGACTTACCCTGAGATAGGAAACTCTGAGTTTTCGGTTACAGAACAGCTGAATTGAGTTAGTTCAATCAACTCTGAGTTGACCTACTCTGAGTTAAGCGCGTGCACCACAACTATAAAAAGGCATTATCAATGGAGAACAGATATTATGAGTCACCATGTCAACAGCACCAGAAAAAAAGAGGTCTTCATATTTCTCACCAGTACGAACATTATTACTGTAATTTTACAGTATTAGAACATTAATACTGTAATTGAATTAAAGGGATTACTCTTAATTCTTCTGTAATTTAAAGTAAAATCTGATGTAATTGCATTAGACTATAGAACAATTCTGTATATTTAACATACATTTTTAAAAGGTATATTTTTAATGTAACCTTCTCCATCTACACACTTTGGTCAATTCAAGAATAATTCACGCAATTGTATATTGTTTATTTGAAAGCATTAAAAGTGCTGTTTCTTGTCTCTCCTTGTATTGTTCAAGTGGTTGAGGTAAACCAATGCTTTCTAAAGATTGTCATTACATTAATCTAATTACACTGTTGAAGATGTCATTTGTAGTTAGTAATACAAGTAACTTACCCAACTGTTATAATATCTGAGGTGAAACTGGAAGAACAGTATGTTATTAAACCTAATTTTAATTTTCATGTAGGTGCAATCCTGCAGGTATTAAAAGAACATGGCAGCAGCTGAAAATTAAATATAAAAACATAATTCAATCAAGTAAGGCTTGAGCATATCATGGGTGTAGGCTGACTTTACATTTGACATAAATAACTAAATAGCATCCAGTGTCTAGCAGTGCAGCAGCATTTTTGGCTGAGGGAATTCCTGGAGGGACTTCAGAGCCAGTCACTCCCGAAGATCCAAGGGCCTTCATAAAATCTAAGAGGTACTCAATCAAATGCTCATCTTCACAGGACGATGGGGATAAAGAGTTTCAGCTGCCACAGAGAGGCCTACAGAGGTGATGTTAATATTATGTGTCTACACATCAAACAAGCTACACATTCAGATTTTTTCACATTTTTATGTGGATAATCTAAGTTTACATCTAAGTATAAACAGGTATTCTTATCTCTCCCTCCCTCAGAGTGTGGAAGAACAGCAGGAGGACGGTCCATCAACTTCTGTTGCACAGATGAACACGGTTCAGTGATTTCCAGTAAATGCCACAGTTTAATTCTGTAGAATTTGTTCAGAACTACATTATATAACTCTAATCTACTACTGTATTTTCAGTTGCCAGTTAAGGAGTTATATAGACTTCATCTTATTTAAAAAAAAAAATAGAAAAAAAACTGCAGTAAAAATAGCAATATTTTATTTATTAATAAAAGATTAATTTTATTAATAAAAATGTACTGAAAGAATGAATGAGGTGTTTAAACACTACTTCCTCTTTAAAAAAGGGGACGAGACCAATAGAAACTCTGGGTTTACCGAAGAAAACCTGCTCCCGACCAGGTTAGGTTCACAGAGTAAGTTACCATGGTAACTGACTCTGAGTATAAGTTACCTCTCTTTCAGAAACGGGCTTGACTTACTCTGCTTTCTCAGGTTTAACATACCTCCCATTCTGAAACAGAAAACTCAGAGTTTCCCTCATTTCAGGGTTAACATACTCAGAGTTTTCACTTAACCTCCTTTCTGAAACAGGCCCCTGGTGTTAACAAGCAGAATCACTGAAGGATAAAACCATAATTAAAGTCACCATTATGGAGATCGGTGTGTGTTTTAGTTGGGCTCTTGACCCTTAAATCATTTTCTTTAAGTTTTGTTCGGCTGCTGTACATGAGTTATAACAGCCAGATGAACAAATAGAAAAGATGATCTGATGGTGTTGGTTGTGATTTAACATAATCATTATTTCACAATCATTAGACCTGAATCACTGAACCTCATATAGAGTCCAATTTATGAGTTAAGTTAACTTTATTAATTACAGCAGTATAATATTTTTAGCCTTTTCAATGAAATCCAAATGATCAAATCAATAATAAAAAATAAATAAATATATATATATATATATTTTTTTTTAGGCACAAACACACATCAAGATTTTGCGTATGAATCTCAGCAATGGTGACGAACAGATCACCTCTGAACATAAGCTCATTATTTATTCATGCAGCAATGCATGATGGGAGCCATGAATGAGTTTTGATTGGTGGAACCCAGAATGCACTGCAACATGCTTTATAAATGTCACCATTGTTGAGATTCACAGGCTGATTATTGATGTCTGTGTGTCTCCTTTTTATGTAAGAGAAACTTTTTAGAAATTATTTGCCTTACATTGTAAAACTTAAAAAATATTATGCCGTACAAGGCCAGTGCTGCTATAATTAATATAGTTCACCTAACTCATAAATTGGACTCTATGAGTTCAGTGATTCAGGTCAAATGATTGTGAAATAATGATTATGTTAAATAATCAAGAGCCCAACTAAAACACACACTGATCTCCATAATGGTGACTTTAATTATGGTTTTCTCCTTCAGTGATTCTGCTTGTTAACACCAGGTGTCTTCAATGTTGGCAATAAAATATATTTTGTAAATTTTACTCATTTTAAATGGTCACCTTTAAAGGAATTCATTTGATTAATTATTACTCAATTCTAATTTGTTCAATTTAATTAATAATATTGCTTGTAATCTGTTGCCTCATTTTTATTAATTAGATATCAATAAAATCAATGTATTCTTTTTTACAGTGCAGGAGTGTTAATTTAACACTGGAGTTTTTGCTGTGTAGTAAATGCCGCTCCATCTGAAAGCAGGTGAAGGCGATTTACTACTAATCAAGGAACCGGCTTTACTGACGAGATGCGCATATCAATGTCATGCGATATATCGCCCAGCCCTACTTCAGACACAGCCTTAGATGAAATCAACTGAAGAGAAAAGAAGACATTAAATCTGTGAAGATCTCAGCAGAGGAGGATTAAACAACTCCACAAACAGCATTACCAGCTTCACTTATTACTAACCAGACTGACTTTATTTATGTCAGACGTCTACAGAAGTTCTTATTGAGATTTAACAGAGGTTTAAAGGGTTAGTTCACCCAAAAATGAAAATTCTGTCAATAATTACTCACCCTCATGCACTGTAGGGCTGGGCGATTTAAATCGCGATATTGTTATGCGCATCTCGTCAGTAAAGCCGGTTCCTTGATTAGTAGTAAATCACCATCACCTGCTTTCAGATGAAGCGGCATTTAGGGCTGAGGAGATAATGAAGTGATTAATTTAGTGATGATTGAGCATTATTGAAGACACCTGATGTTAACAAGCAGAATCACTGAAGAAGAAAATCACAAATTGTAAGTTACCATTAAGGTGATGGGTGTTTGCTTTAGTTGGGCTCTAGACCATTATATGTTTACTTTAATATTTACTGTTGTTTGTCTACTGTTATTGATTTATAACAGTTAAGTGAACAAAGTAAAATGTTTTCTTATAGTGTTGGTTATGTTTTGACATAATCATGCTGTGATCTGAAAAAGGACATTTATTGAGATAGTTTGGTTTAACTAAATAGCAGCAGTTTAGTGCTTCTTCAGCATATGATTATCAGTACTTTACTTATAATTCAAAATATTTAATAAACATTGTTCTGATCAAAAGACATTCAGATAAATTCATTTAAAACACAGACATCAATAATCAGCCTGTGAATCTCAACAATGGTGACAATAATAAAGCATGTTGCAGTGGCTGCCACCAATCACAACTCATTGATGGCTCCTATCATGCATTGCGGTATGAATAAATTATTATCTGAATTGTCTATGTAATTTACTTTTCCTAATTGAATATTCTGCTCGTCACCATTGTTGAGATGCATAGACTGAATCTTGACATCTGTATGTGTCTAAAAGAATGATTTTTTTTTTAAACAACTTTTAAGAAATCCTTTATATTATATCAAAAATTCTGGGCATTTATGCAGATTCACTAACCAACAACATAAATCGAAGTCAGAAAGAAGGATTTTAATGAGTTCAGTGATCAAGTTCAAATGATGATTGTCATAACATAACCAACACCATCAGATCACTTTTTTATTTGTTCAACTGGTGATTATAATTCAGAAACAACAGCCAAACAAAATCTAAAGTTAATAATATATGGGTCAAGAGTCCAACTAAAGCAACCATTGATCGTCATAACGGTAACTTACAATTTGTGATTTTCTCCTTCAGTGATTCTGCTTGTTATCATCAGGTGTCTTCAATAATGTTCAATCATCACTAAATGAATCACTTAATTATCTCATTAATTTAAACACTCTTGAGTGTGGACTCATACACTCCCAGGAGTGTTAATTTAACACTGGAGTTTTTGCTGTGTACAAAGAGCCGTAGTTAACTGACAAGCTGAGCCATATCGCATTAATTATCGCTGGCGATACGTCCGCGATATTAATGCGATATGGCTCAGCTTGTCAGTTAACTACGGTTCTTTGTAGTAAATGCCGCTCCATCTGAAAGCAGGTGATGGCGATTTACTACTAATCAAGGAACCGGCTTTACTGACGAGATGCGCATAACAATATCGCGATTTAAATCGCCCAGCCCTAATGCACTGTAAAAAATAAAATCGTAAAAAATCGGTCAATGACTGTCAGCTGCGGCTGGCAAACAAACACCGTAAAAATAAAGTAAAATATCCTAATTTAAATGAAGTGCAAAAAACTTTTACAGAAATTTTCCTTAAATGTTTTACAGAAAAACACTGTTATTTTACAGCTATTTCCTGAATTATTACGATCAACCACCTTCACTGTAAAAAAATCCCATAAAATAACAGTCAAATGACTGTCAGCAAAGGCTGCCATACAAACACCGTAAAATTAATGTAAAATATCCTAATTTAAATAAGTGCAAAATACTTTTACAAAAATCTTCATAAATCTTTTTTAACAGAAACACACAGTTAAAACACAGTTATTTCACATTCATTTTTGGATTTTTTTACTGAAAAACATGCAGTTAATTACATGCATGATTTGCTGTGACTATACGTCACTGCATCAGCAACTACACAGTTACTGTCAGTTAAATAAAGCAACATGCAGCATCTCATCAGTGTTTCTCTGCTCATCCTGGACGGAAGCTCAGGCTCTACTCTTCAACACAATGGTGACACACGAAACACACCATACAGAAACACTTTAAACCCCAAAAGAACATTAAACACTAACAGATCTCTCAGGATCTCAGCATCTTCACTTATTACAATCCAGACTTTATTTCTTTTATACTAACATTCTTATTGAGAATTAACAGAGGTTTAGAAGTTGAAGTTTTATTGAAAAGAATCAAGTTTGATGTCACCATGATGGAGATCAGTGTTTGCTTTAGTTGGGCTCTTGAACTTTTAGAGTTTAACTTTAATGTTTCTCTGGCTGCGTTAACTGTGTGTCTTTGATGCATATTAGTAATTGTAGCAATCCAAGAGAAACTCAGATCAGATAATGTTGGTCACTTTTTAGTGATAATAGTCATCATGTAGTGTTCTGCTTTATTAATACCGCCTGAAGTGAAATATCTGTTTTAAGTTGTTAAATATTAGTTGGTCATTTTGCATGACAAAACTGCTATAGAAGATCCTGCAGTGCTGTGATACTCAGATTTTATGAAGTCAATATACAGAAAATGTTTTGACAGGATCATATAGACTCACTCAGACATCAAGAATCAGCGTATGAATCACAACAATGGTGACAATGAAAAAAAAATCTGATCAAATCTGAACTACTATAAAGTCACTAAAAGGCTTTGTTGGATATGTTGATTCCTGATGTCTCTATACTCCTAAAAAAGTGAACCAGCTCAAAACTTTTTCTGTACTATATATATATATATATATATATACAGTAAATATATATATATATATATATATATATATATATATATATATATATATATATATATATATATATAAACTTCAGATTGTTATAATACTAATGTCACAATATTTCAAGGGTTATGTGAAAAATTCTGACATTAATTATAGATTTTGTATAAAGCTAACTCTTTGTATAAGTTAACTCTAATGTGTTTCATCTGAAGTCACCATAACAGTGATTAGTGTTTCCATTAGTTGGGCTCTTAAAGGTGCCATGTGTAAGAATTGAGGTAAAAATATCCAAAAAATGAGCTACATGCATCATCAAAAGAATGAGAAGAAATAAGGGCGATGATGTCATTAAAAAAATGACAAGTTATAGTGCTGCAGAGATATCAACCTGAATTAGCATGCTAAATTACTAGCCACAGCCAGACAGGTGTCATAATACCAGTTTCGGCCATGGGAGACGGTATGCGGGCAACATAACCACCAGCCAAACTGCAATACACGAATAACTCACACGGCTTGTGGGCGTACTTGAACCTGATGTCAATCGTGTGGAAAGTACAGCCCACTACTACATTTCAGTTCAGGGAAGAGAGCGGAAGAATGGCTGAAGCCCTTGGCAAGAGACTCTCTATGGCTCTTTTTTTCTTGCCAACTACGTGACCTATATTATGTTTATTAAATGGCTTTCCTGAGGTAAATCTGACATAATTGTTCTCCAGCTATGTTATTGACCTCTTCACGCTGATAAAAAACACTGATTGGTCGATATTATGTATGAGGAATACATTTTGGTAAGTTGTAGGCCTACTGTATCTTTCAACAGTGTTCGTGTTTTTTTACAATTAGCTAGTAGAGATGATCGGTTCACGTGCGCTAGGGATCTGTCGTGTAACATTTACAAGCGCCAAAACGGTATTTATTGTTTGAATTGCGTAATAAAATTGACAGAATCTGAGAGCTGAGATTTTTTTATATCATAACTAACCTGCTCTGTCTAGTCTGTCGGTGTCCTCTTTGCTTCGCGATTTTTCTGTGCGTGAGAAAATGGATGTGTGGCGTGAGAGCGTGTGAAAAGTGTCAATTGCGTGTGTCTCACGGTGAATGCGTGAGAGTTGGCAGCTCTGGTTACGTTGGCACTAGCTTGGTCAACATCAGTGAATGCTGTCTGTCAAATTAATGTAATTCAAACTAACAATAAAAATGTAATATGAACAGAGGTGGAGAGTCCAGGGGTCAGAAAGAGAGATTTTTCTCCTTCAGTAATTCTGCTTGTTAATTAATGGTCAATCATCACTCAAACAATCACTTAATTATCTCATTAACTTTAACACTCTTGAGTCTGGAGCCAAATAAACTCACAGGAGAGTTCATTTAACACTGGAGTTTTTGCTGTGTGAGTTCATGGGTGGAATAAACATATGGCAGGACTTTTACTTTCTGACCCCTGGAATCTCCACCTCTGAATATGAACAAAACGAATATGAACATATTCACTGGTAAAGGTGAAGGGGAGTAGCTTGAAGATGTCATATTTCAAAATCACTTGACATCAACCAACGTTCCTCTGGAGTCAAAACGTCCTCTATTAGGAGTTGGCTCGGCTTCGGCCATGGCTCTAGGGTCGTTGTGAAGGTAGGGGCGGAGCATAGAGACTATGCCATTTCTCGGTTGTTACTCTAGAGTAGACCAACTCACTTTCTGGAGGTATACTGCCCCCATCTGGTATGGAATGTGGAGTATGAATTGATTTTTTGGCGGACATTACACAAGGCACCTTTAACTCTTAATATATTTTTTGGCTGTTGTAACAGTGTGTTTGTCAAACACATTTGCAGCAGCAAAGAAAGCTAAAGTGGAATGAGATCAGGTGATGATGGTTATCCATCAACAGGAAACCATCATCAAATAATCTTCAAATAAAGTTTCACTTTAGCTTTCTTTGCTGCTGCAAATGTGGTTGACAAACACTCTGTCAGAGCAGCCAAAAAAGATAAAAGATATAATAAGAGTTAAGAGCCCAACTAATGGAAACACTAATCACTGTTATGGTGACTTCAGATGAAACACAAAGTTAAACCTCTGTTAATTCTGAATACAAACTTTTGTAGAAGTCTGACAGAAATAAAGTCAGTCTGGTTAGTAATAAGTGAAGCTGGTAATGCTGTTTGTGGAGTTGTTTAATCCTCCTCTGCTGAGATCTTCACAGATTTAATGTTTTCTTTTCTCTTCAGTTCATCTAAGGCTGTGTCTGAAGTCAGTTGTAGTTCTTGTGTTTCTGCTCATCTCTTTTTCTGTTCTCTTCTTTTCTTCAGTGATGCTGCTTGTTAACAGGCTTATTAAGGCTGAGATGACTCTATATTTAATATACACAGATTTTATGGCTCAGATAAGGTCCAGTTCTGGTTTATTTCTTTGCTCTTGGCTGACATGTGGCATTGCTATTACCCAGGGGGCAAAACACCTGTTTTTTAGGAAATCAGACATGGGCTGCTGTAAAAGGTTGTCATATAAAAATGAAATCTATGATGTCTGAGGATCACAACCTGGGTGGCCAACCCGGTCAACAAGCTGCTGGAAACTTGTAATTAGGGTCAAAACAATGTTACCTCAAATTCGGCTTTAACTCCCAGAATCACCCAAACATGCTAAAACGGTTTAATTATATTCATGAATCGTGAGCCTTATCTCCCTGATACTTTATGCTAGAAACAAACTGAGCACACCTTTAGAAAGAGTGGAAGATACTCATCTGATGCCTTGATTGTACATGTAATTAGAATGTAAGAGTTAACAATGCCTCTTAATTCATAGGTAGGCAAAAAAAAAAAAAAAAAATATTGAACATTCCATTTGTAATCGGTAGCATTCTTTTCCCTTTGTTGTTGTTACAATAAACAAATTACCATGTAAAGTTAACTTTTACTGGATGAAATCATATTTTGATTTTTTTTTTACTAACCAGACAGTCCTCATGGCCCATAACACATTTAGAGGGAATTCAATGTCAAGCCTATAATAGCCTGTCAATTCAAACAATATCCAAGAAAGAAAGTTACCATTAACTGGTGTTAATTGTATACTGCTCTGTTTCTGTATGTACAGTATATCGTTTGCATATCTATGCAATATCAATTATTTGTATTGCAATGTCTATTTCTAATATTCTTTCACAAGTGGGATAGCTTTATTTATTCTATTGAAATAAAAAAAAGGGATTTGAGGATTTTGGGTTAGGCTGGTTAATGTTCAATCCTGGTGTTTGGAGTGTGAGACAAAGGTACTGACAACTAAATGCTGAAAGACTAAAACACACAGGAGTCATGTGTGGAGTAGGTTTAAAAGTATTTACTGATTAAAACTGTTACATTAAGTAGCAATTTGTACCAAAAAAACAAAAACAAAAACGAAACAGACAAACAGATTACAATTCAGGGTGATAACTAATTTCTGTAGTAATGTTTATACAATTTGTTTAGCTGTTTCGGAATCACCGCTGCCACACATACATGTTGCCACATGCTGTCATAATAAAATATAATTACGCATATAACACTATATTTGTATTATTTACACAAAAACTAGTTAACGCTGCTGTGAGGGTGTTTCTAATAGCGCGGCTGTGACAAAGTTGACAACTTTCTTTCTTCCGACTGCCATTATCTATTTTTTTACTCTTTTTGAAAGTTGTGAAAACACTGTTGTGGCGTTTTTCTTTTGCTATTTGAGCAAATTGGAACACAAAAATATATATTTAATGTAGTCTTTCATTCACTGCTATAGAAGTTAACCCAACTATGATGCCTTACACTTCTGAGAAACCCAGAAATGTGAACAGGGTCAATAGGATGTGTCACATCACGTGATTTACTTGCCAAAAACTGTGATAGGCAATTTGGTAGTCCTATTTGTATTTTATGTATATGGTCCTAGGGATAGTTCACCCAAAAAGGAAAATTAGCCCATGATTTACTTACCCTGACGTCATCCTAGGTTATATTACTTTCTTCTTTCAGAAGAATACAATCAGAGTTATATTAAAAAGTGTCCTGGCTCTTCCAAGCTTTATAATGACAGTCAATGGGTATATTTTTCATCAAAGTGCATCTGTCCATCATAAAAGCGTATCTATCCATCATAAAAGTACATCTATCCATCATAAAAGTGCATCTATCCATCATAAAAGTGCATCTATCCATCATAAAAGTGCATCTGTCCATCATAAAAGCATATCTATCCATCATAAAAGTGCATGTGTCAATCATAAAAGCATATCTATCCATCATAAAAGTGCATGTGTCAATCATAAAAGTGCATCTATCCATCATAAAAGGGCATCTATCCATCATAAAAGTACATCTATCCATCATAAAAGTGTATCTATCCATCATAAAAGTGCATCTGTCCATCATGAAAGTGCATCTATCCATCATAAAAGTGCATCTATCCATCATAAAAGTGCATGTGTCCATCATAAAAGTACGTATTTCCATCATTAAAGTGCATCTATCCATCATAAAAGTGCATCTGTCCATCATAAAAGTGCATCTATCCATCATAAAAGTGCATCTGTCCATCATAAAAGTGCATCTATCCATCATAAAAGTGCATCTATCCATCATAAAAGTGCATGTGTCCATCATAAGTGCGTCTATCCATCATTAAAGTGCATCTATCCATCATAAAAGTGCATGTGTCCATCATAAAAGTACGTCTTTCCATCATTAAAGTGCATCTATCCATCATAAAAGTGCATCTGTCCATCATAAAAGTGCATCTATCCATCATAAAAGAGCATCTGTCCATCATAAAAGTGCATCTATCCATCATAAAAGTGCATCTGTCCATCATAAAAGTGCATCTATCCATCATAAAAGTGCATGTGTCCATCATAAGTGCGTCTATCCATCATTAAAGTGCATCTATCCATCATAAAAGTGCATCTGTCCATCATAAAAGTGCGTCTATCCATCATTAAAGTGCATCTATCCATCATAAAAGTGCATCTGTCCATCATAAAAGTGCATCTGTCCATCATAAAAGTGCATCTGTCCATCATAAAAGTGCATCTGTCCATCATAAAAGTGCATCTATCCATCATAAAAGTGCATGTGTCCATCATAAAAGTGTGTCTATCTATCATAAAAGTGTGTCTATCTATCATAAAAGTGTGTCTATCCATCATAGATGTACTTTTATGATGGACAGATGCACTTTTATGATGCGACTGTTCATTTTTTTAGCAGCGACAGCAGCGGTGATTCCGAAACAGCTAAACAAATTGTATAAACATTACTACAGAAATTAGTTATCACCCTGAATTGTAATCTGTTTGTCTGTTTCGGTTTTTTTTTTTTTTTTTTTTTTTTGTACAAATTGCTACTTAATGTAACAGTTTTAATCAGTAAATACTTTTAAACCTACTCCACACATGACTCCTGTGTGTTTTAGTCTTTCAGCATTTAGTTGTCAGTACCTTTGTCTCACACTCCAAACACCAGGATTGAACACTAACCAGCCTAAACCAAAATCCTCAAATCCCTTTTTTTTATTTCAATAGAATAAATAAAGCTATCCCACTTGTGAAAGAATATTAGAAATAGACATTGCAATACAAATAATTGATATTGCATAGATATGCAAACGATATACTGTACATACAGAAACAGAGCAGTATACAATTAACACCAGTTAATGGTAACTTTCTTTCTTGGATATTGTTTGAATTGACAGGCTATTATAGGCTTGACATTGAATTCCCTCTAAATGTGTTATGGGCCATGAGGACTGTCTGGTTAGTAAAAAAAAAAAATCAAAATATGATTTCATCCAGTAAAAGTTAACTTTACATGGTAATTTGTTTATTGTAACAACAACAAAGGGAAAAGAATGCTACCGATTACAAATGGAATGTTCAATATTTTTTTATTTTTTTTTGCCTACCTATGAATTAAGAGGCATTGTTAACTCTTACATTCTAATTACATGTACAATCAAGGCATCAGATGAAAGCTTATCTTCCACTCTTTCTAAAGGTGTGCTCAGTTTGTTTCTAGCATAAAGTATCAGGAAGATATGGCTCACGATTCATGAATATAATTAAACCGTTTTAGCATGTTTGGGTGATTCTGGGAGTTAAAGCCGAATTTGAGGTAACATTGTTTTGACCCTAATTACAAGTTTCCAGCAGCTTGTTGACCGGGTTGGCCACCCAGGTTGTGATCCTCAGACATCATAGATTTCATTTTTATATGACAACCTTTTACAGCAGCCCATGTCTGATAAACCCCCTTTGCCCCCTGGGTATATGGCCTGCTTGTGGCCCAGATCTGGCAAACAGGAGTGGGCCACCCAAGGGCCGTCATTCCACGCTGCATGTGGGCCAGATCCACATTCCACAAGTGCCAGATGTGGGCCGGATCTGGGCCGACACAATGTTGCTATGTAAGTATTAACTTTGACAATATTCAAAACATAATATTTTAGCTAAAGTATATTTATCAATACTGTGCCCCATGCTGGTTTTATAAGATATTTTAAACAAAAAAAAACTTGTATGATTTATTTTCACACAAAATATCCCAGCCAGCACAGCCATGTGGGGCCCAAATGGGTTTGACCTGGGCTATCTAACTGGGGCCCAGCCAGTTTTGCCCCCAGTTTCCATGTAGGCCCCACATGGGTTTGCCCAGATGAAATGAACACTGCTTAGTGTGCACACTACAGGCTGTTTAATGTAACACTTAATTAGTGTTGGAGGTAATGAGATAATTAAGTGATTGAATAATGATTGTGCATTACTGATGAACACCTGCTGTTAACAAGCAGAATCACTGAAGGAAAGAGAAACACAAGAACTACTTCCAGCCACAACCTTGGATGAAATCAACTGAAGATAAAATACATCAAATCTCTCAAGATCTGATTAACAACTCCACAAACAGCATTACCAGCTTCACTTATTAGTAACCAGACTGGCTTTATTTCTGTCAGACGTCTTCAGAAATTCTTATTGAGAATTAACAGAGGTTTAGATGTTGATTATTTATTTGAAAGTAATAGTTTGGTTTGATGTTACCACTGTGGCGATCAGTGTGTGCTTTAGTCAGGCTCTTGACTTTTTAACATTAGTTTTTCTCTGGCAGCTGTGTCTGTTTGGTATGGCGAGAACAGCAAGAGAAAATGTAGTCAGATGCTTTAAGCTGATTGATGATAAAAATATAATCATCATCATGTAGTGGCTTAACTCACTGATATTATGTGTGAGGTTTATACAGATAGTATGTTACTCACTTTTATTGTTGTGATTCTGCAGCAAAAGATCCAGCACAGTTTAATCAGAACATCAAATTATTTTTAAAACCCCATTTACACATGTTGGACTCCAGCAAGTTCTACTTGCACACAGACATCAAGAATCAGCATATGAATCTCAACAATGGTGACATGCTTCATGCTGCAATGCATTCTGAGTGCATCATGCAAAACTTATCCATGGCTCCCAGAATGCATTGCAGCATGAAGCATGTCACCATTGTTGAGATTCATATGCTGATTCTTGATGTCTGTGTGTGAGTAAGATTTGGAGGAGCCCAAAATATATAAATGGTGTTTTAAAAATAATTTGATGTTCTGATTAAACTGTGCTGGATCTCTTGCTGCAGAATCACAACAATAAAAGTGAGTAACATACTACCTGTATAAACCTCACACATAATATTTAGTTAAGCCACTACATGATGATGATTATATTCTTATCATCAATCAGCTTAAAGCATCTAACTATATTTTCTCTTGCTGTTCTCGCCATAACAAACAGACACAGCTGCCAGAGAAAAACTAATGTTAAAAAGTCAAGAGCCCGACTAAAGCACACACTGATCGCCATAATGGTAACATCAAACCAAACTATTACTTTCAAATAAATAATCAACATCTTAACCTCTGTTAATTCTCAATAAGAATTTCTGAAGACGTCTGACAGAAATAAAGCCAGTCTGGTTACTAATAAGTGAAGCTGGTAATGCTGTTTGTGGAATTGTTAATCAGATCTTGAGAGATTTGATGTATTTTATCTTCAGTTGATTTCATCCAAGGTTGTGGCTGGAAGTAGTTCTTGTGTTTATCTTTCCTTCAGTGATTCTGCTTGTTAACAGCTGCTGTTCATCAATAATGCACAATCATTATTCAATCACTTAATTATCTCATTACCTCCAACACTGATTAAGTGTTACATTAAACAGCCTGTAGTGTGCACACTAAGCAGTGTTCATTTCATCTGGGCAAACCCATGTGGGGCCTACATGGAAACTGGGTGCAAAACTGGCTGGGCCCCAGTTAGATAGCCCAGGTCAAACCCATTTGGGCCCCACATGGCTGTGCTGGCTGGGATGTTGCTCCATCAATGTTCAATACAAAATGATAATTTTTTTCTGTAGTCTTACTAGGGATGGGCGATATATCGCAGATATTGTTATGCGCATCTCGTCAGTAAAGCCGGTTCCCTTGATTAGTAGTAAATCGCCATCACCTGCTTTCAGATGGAGCGGTGTTAAATTAACACTCCTGGGGCTGGGAGTGTATATGAGTCCACACTCAAGAGTGTTAAAGTTAATGAGATAATTAAGTGATTAATTAAGTGACTATTGAGCATTATTGAAAATACCTGATGTTAACAAGCAGAATCACTGAAGAAGAAAATCACAAATTGTAAGTTACCATTAAGGTGATGGGTGTTTGCTTTAGTTGGGCTCATACACTAAAGTGTTTAAGTGTTAACTTAAACACTCTTGAGTGTGGACTCATACACTCCCAGGAGTGTTAATTTAACACTGCAGTTTTTGCTGCGTACAAAGAGCCATATTTAACTGACAAGCTGAGCCATATCGCATTAATTATCGCTGGCGATACGTCCGCGATATTAATGCGAAATGGCTCAGCTTGTCAGTTAATTACGGCTCTTTGTAGTAAATGCCGCTTCATCTGAAAGCAGGTGATGGCAATTTACTACTAATCAAGGAGCCGGCTTTACTGACGAGATGCGCATAACAATATCGTGTGATATATCGCCCATCCCTAAGTCTTACACTATGGGGTAGTGAAAATCACTTTTTTAGCACTGTTGTACCTAACATTTTTAATATTTGAACACAATGACTGCCAATATTATTTTAAGCTGTAAAACATTGCAAAAGGAACATTATAACAATAGACAGTAATATAACATGTATCATTTAAATATGTATTGTGACTTATTCAAACAAAAAGTAAATTAGATTGTTGTAACAATTCAAAAAAGCAATCATATTAAACAATTAAAGTCAAACCTGACTGTGGAAATCTCTCTGTGTCATTCCTTCTTCTGAATTCCATACAGCAAATGAAAGCTCTTTCCTGGTCTTTAGTCACATATAAATAATGTCTGTGTTCCTTGAAATCACATGATATATCAGAAAGTGAAAGTGTTTTTTCTAAAATTCCCCTTTACACACACTGTTAACCCTTGCTGTAAAAAAAGGCCAAATTCTGACAATATCATACCATTTTCCATTAAAACAGTAATATACTGTAGAAAACAAAAATAGCCTATATTAATATACTGTGAATTAGGGCTGGGCGATATATCGCATGACATTGTTAGGCGCACCTAGTAGTAAATCGCCATCACCTGCTTTCAGCTTTCCATACATGGGTATAGCAGCGAAGACCACCTGGAGGTGATTCTGCTTGTTAACATCAGGTGTCTTCAATAATGCTCAATCATCACTAAATTAATCACTGAATTATCTCAATAACTTTAACACTCTTGAGTGTTAATAAACACTGGAGTTTTTGCTGTGTTGTAAATGCCGCTCGATCTGAAAGCAGGTGATGGCGATTTACTACTAATCAAGGGAACCGGCTTTACTGATGAGATGCGCCTAAAAATATCGTGCGATATATCACCCAGCCCTACCCATGTAGACACATTATTTCAGCCCAGATCTGGCCCACACCTGGCACTTGTGTAATACTGATCTGGCCCACATACAGCGTGGAATGACGGCACTTGGGTGGACAGCTCCTGTTTGCCAGATCTGGGCCACAAGCAGGCCATAGCAATGCCAGATGTCAGCCAAGAGCAAAGAAATAAACCAGAACTGGACCTTATCTGAGCCACAAAATCTGTGTATATTAAATATGGAGTCATCTCAATAAGCCTGTTAACAAGCAGAATCACTAATGGCAAGAAGAGAACTAACGTCAAGAACTAACGTTAATCCTCTAACGTCAATAAAACTTTATTTTTCAATTAAACAAAATTTTTCACATTCCCAGAACCAACACTGAATATTTGGAGAACGTTCTTATAACAAAAGTCTGTTAGCTTTGGTTTGAAGCTTTGTGCTGCATTGTATTTTCTTTGTTGGCAATTTGACAAGCAGTTCTGTAATCCTTCATCCTGTTTTATGAAGGCCACCCACGTAAACATTTCTGGCCTAGCCCCATGTTGTACGCAATTAAAGAAGACTTTCACTTTCTGGTATATCACGTGATTTCAAGGAACACAGGCATTGTTTATACACGTCTATAAATACCAGTAAAGAGCTTTCATTTGCTGTATGGAATTCTGGAAACAGGCAGATGATACACAGATTCCCACTCTCAGGTTTGACTTAATTACCTAATGAGTTTGTTTTCAAATATTCAGTGTTTGATTACATTTCATCACCTTAGAATTATAAGGTTCTATCTGATTTATTTATTTTTTTTCCAAAATTGAATTATTCACATATTTTCATTCTGTGAGCATTATGTGATGATTTTTTTTATGCTGTGTACATTTTGGGACTTTTTATTTAGAAAACAAAAAGGTTCTATTTACAAAGTCAAATGGAATGCAAATTTTTGAATCTCAATATTTCAAAACTGTTCAGAATGCAGCTAGAGCCTTATAATTCCAAAGTGGCAATTTTAAGGATCAGAATCAGACAGTCTTTTGCCTTGATTGTCAATATAAAAATATGAATGTGCATTGTTGCTTTAATAACTTAGTTAACTGTGGTTATGTGTTCATGTGTCATGTGTTCCCAGAAAAAGCTATTTAAACAATAGGTCACATTTTATTACAAGGTCTTACAGAAATTGCAGATAACAGAAAACCTGTACCATGATAAACTACATAAACTGCCACATACTGTGCATTTCATAACATACATTAAATGTATCTTAATTAGTCTTTGTCTTAAAACGGTCTTAAATTAGAGCAGAAAGTCTGAAATTCATAGCATTTATGGCATTAAATGTTGGATCCATTGAAAAAGATGAATATCTTAAAAAAAAAATTCTTGCTTTCCAATACGCATATCTAAACACGTTATGTATACGCATATCTGAAAAGCTTAAATCAAGATAGATTTGCTTGTTGTCTGAGAAGTTGAATAAAATTGAGAGCATGCTTTAAAAAGAACAAATGTCTACCTATGAGGTTTGGAATCTTGTTTTACCTTTTAAATAAAGGCACAGTATGCATATGCAAGTTTCGCTGCTAAAGTTCACTTATTCAAAACAATAACAAAGGTGTAGTTTGATGACGCCGTGAACTAACCAGACTGAATTTATTTCTGTCATGTCTACAGAAGTTCTTATTGAGAATGAACAGAGGTTTAGATATTGATGTCTTATTGAAAATGTTTCGTTTGAGGTCACCATCATGGAGATCAGTGTTTGCTTTAGTTGGGCTCTTGACCCTTGACTTTCATTAAAGGAGAACTCCGGTCAATTTTAAAATTGAGCTAATTTTTTTGTACATTTGGAGTGCTGTCAGTACAGAGAACAACGACAAAAATCGGTGTTGCCTACAGCGTGTTATCCTCGTTTTAAAATTTGCACCCTGTTGACTTCAATGGGGCAAGTTTTAAACTTGCTTTTAGCCTCTTAACATCCTTGATGTGTCATTACAAGTGCACAGGTCATGTGAGTGATTCCTTCGGAGTGAACGTGGGTGATTCTGACTGCAGTAGATGTGAAAGATATGAATAAAAATGATGTTTATTCAGCCAGCGCACATACCTGTATTTACATCCTGTTTTCGGTCGAAGTCCACAGTAGTCGATTGTCGAGTTCACGCGCGTGATCATAGGTACTAAACCTATGCGCGTGAACTCGACCGAAAACAGGATGTAAATACAGGTATGTGCGCTGGCTGAATAAACATAATTTTTTATATATTTCTTTCACATCTACTGCAGTCAGATTCACCCACGTTCACGCCGAAGGAATCACTCACATGACCTGTGCACTTGTAATGACACATCAAGGATGTTAAGAGGCTAAAAGCAGGTTTAAAACTTGCCCCATTGAAGTCAACAGGGTGCAAATTTTAAAACGAGGATAACACGGTGAACAACACCGATTTTTGTCGTTGTTCTCTGTACTGACAGCACTCCAAATGTACAAAAAAATTAGCTCAATGTTAAAATTGACCGGAGTTCTCCTTTAAAGGGATACTTCAGCATTTAGCATTAAGGTTTGCATTAGTAGAAAACCTGTAGTATTTTCGATTACCGTGCTTCCCTCCCTCATATCCCCCTGAGACGAGAGATTAATGTATTTTTTGTCTGGAAAAAATCCTCAGATGACGCAAAAATTGTCATTTTGCGTCATCGGAGGATTTTTTGTCCAGAGGCGAGAAACTACAGCCAATAGTAGGAGCTCATTCCGCATGTTATCAACCCGCCCATAGAGGGTGGGGTCTCACTCACAGAATGTGCACATAGTGTCAGCCATCTTTTTTTGGAAGCTAAGCTAACATGCTCTTATTCTGTAGAGAAAGCTGAGTTGTAGGGGTTACCATCCTCTTTCTCCCGGACATGTTCGGCCGTCGAGATCGTCCAAAATGTCCGGGATTCAGCTTTTGCTTTCTACAGTCACCATTCATTGTTTACATGCACACCTTTTGTTTCAATTTAACTGAATTCATTCCGATTGGTGAATCTGAATGTAGTATTTACATGATCACTAAACAAGTGATCGGTTGATGTGCATTTTAGCATTGCTAAGAAAATTCCCGCTCCTCCGTGAGAGATACGAGACCGGTGCATCTCACAGGTGTCGCTCATCAGTAATCACGCCACTGGTCTCGCGTCGTTCTCCCACGCCCCTCAGCCTCGTCCTGCTCACCACAGTAAACATAATGAATGGCGACTGTAGAACGCAAAAGCCGATTTTGGGCGAATTTTGGGCGATCTCGAAATCCTGTGCAGACTCGTCACGGAGACTCGCGATAAAACGACGTCTTTTAAGTTTCGAGTCAACTAGTAGCCTAGCCTTGTTGTTTTCAACTGCGCTCTTACCGGTAGGCGTGGCTTGGGAGTGGCCTCGTAGGACAGCGATGCAAGTGCATTCTGGGAGTTGTTGTCTTTCATCCACATGAGTCAAAAATACATTTTCTGGCTTTTCTCAGTCTAGAAAGCTCCAAATTCAAAAATATTTTCACATTTCTACTACATAAATTACCCATTTTAAATACACATTCATCTTTCCAGAGGTGAAGTATTTTAATGTAAATACTTACATAATACTTACAAAGAAATAATGTACACATTATTACCCTTATTATTACTGTCGTAGATTTTTCCCTAAACCTAACTATCTGGGGCGTATCCAATCGACACCCAATTGATCTCACCTGGAGCGTCTACAAATCGACACCCAATACCTTTGTACTCTATCTCTTGCGTCTTCAGTCGACAACTGGCCGAATTTCTTACTCTAACTTGCTTCCCTAAACTAGATTACTTCCTGCGCAGGAATAATCGACAAACAGACTTCAGTGTTCAAATGTCCTTCAAATGCTTTAATCACGGCCGGGAGATCTTCCCTAGCAGTTCTCCGGGAATCTCTCCCAAGAAGCAAGGCCGGAGGATCTCAGACAAATTCCATTGAGAATCCCACCAACTAACATGAATACAACAGTTTTTTTTAATAGAATACACTGTCAGAAATAGGGGTACATTAGGAGTCCATTTCTGTCCCCTAAGGTACAATCTACACTAATGTACCCCATAGGGCTTATTATTGGACCTCAAGGTACATATATGTTCCCAAGTATTAAAAGGTACAGTACCGTTTCTTTTAAAGGTTAAGGTACAATATCAAGAGACAGCCTCTACTAAGCCATTTTTTTTTTTTGTAAAAGTTGTTGTTTAAAGGTTTTAATGATACCTTAATTATTTAAGGTAGATTTTAACTTATTACTAGGGCTGGGCGATATATCGCACGATATTGTTATGCGCATCTCATCAGTAAAGCCGGTTCCTTGATTAGTAGTAAATCGCCATCACCTGCTTTCAGATGGAGCGGCATTTACTACAAATAGCCGTAGTTAACTGACAAGCTGAGCCATATCGCATTAATATCGCGGACGTATCGCCAACGATATTTAATGCGATATGGCTCAGCTTGTCAGTTAACTACGGCTCTTTGTACACAGCAAAAACTCCAGTGTTAAATTAACACTCCTGGGAGTGTATGAGTCCACACTCAAGAGTGTTGAAGGTAATGAGATAATTAAGTGATTAATTTAGTGATGATTGAACATTATTGAAGACACCTGATGTTAACAAGCAGAATAACTGAAGGAGAAAATCACAAATTGTAAGTTACCTTTATGGAGAATAGTGTTTGCTTTAGTTGGACTCTTGACCCTTATATGTTTACTTTAGGTTTTGTTTGTATCTGAGTTATAACTGCCAGATGAAAAGAGAAAAGTGATCTGATGGTGTTGGTTATATTATGACAATCATCATTTGCGCTTGATCACTGAGCTCATTAAGATCCTTCTTTCTGACGTAGATTTATATTGTTGATTACAGAATAACTGTGATTCTGCATACATGCAGAATTTTAATTTTAGATACAATATAAAGGATTTCTTTACAGTTGTTTAAAAAAAATAAAAATGTACTTTTAGGCACACACAGACGTCAAGATTCAGTCTATGCATCTCAACAATGGTGACGAGCAGAATATTCAATTAGAAAAAGTAAATTACATAGACAATTCAGATCATAATTTATTCATACCGCAATGCATGATGGGAGCCATTAATGAGTTGTGATTGGTGGCAGCCACTGCAACATGCTTTATTATTGTCACCATTGTTGAGATTCACAGGCTGATTATTGATGTCTGTGTTTCTAAATAAATTCATTTGAGAGTCTTTGATCAGAACAATGTTTATTAATATTTTGTATTATAAGAAATATACTGATAATCATATGCTGTAGAATCACAAAACTGCTGCTAATAAGATAAACCAAACTATCTCTATAAGTTTCATTTCACAGATCACAGCATGATAATGTCAAAACATAACCAACACTATCATATCACAAATTACTTTGTTCATTTAACTGTTATAAATCAATAACAGCAGACAAACAACAGTAAAATTTAAAGTAAACTTATAAGGGTCAAGAGTCCAACTAAAACAACCACTTATCACCTTAATGGTAACTTACAATTTAAGATTTTCTCCTTCAGTGATTCTGCTTGTTAACATCAGGTGTCTTCAATAATGCTCAATCATCACTAAATTAATCACTTAATTATCTCATTAACTTTAACACTCTTGAGCAGAGGTGGGAGTAAGTCACATGAACAAGTCACAAGTCTCAAGTCTTAACCTTCAAGTCTCAAGCAAGTCCAAGTCAATTTTGTGAAAAGCAAGTCAAGTCAAGTCATTAATTGAGTGATGATTGAGCATTATTGAAGACACCTGATGATAACAAGCAGAATCACTGAAGGAGAAAATCACAGATTGTAAGTTACCATTATGGCGATTTGTGTTTGCTTTAGTTGGGCTCTTGACCATTTTATGTTTACTTTAAGTTTTGTTTGTCTGTTGTTATTGATTTATAACAGTCAAATGAACAAAGAAAAGTGTGATCTGATAGTGTTGGTTATGTTTTGACATAATCATGTTGTGAACCTTAAAAACGAAATTTATTGAGGTATCTTATCTTGATAATTACAGCAGCTCTGCCATTCTACAGCATATGATTATCAGTATTTTTCATATAATTCAAAATATTTATTAAATATTGTTCTGATCAAAACACTTTCAAATGAATTTATTTAGAAACACAGATATCAATAATCTCTAATCTGCCTGTGAATCTCAACAATGGTGACAATAATAAAGCATGTTGCAGTGGCTGCCACCAATCACAACTCATTAATGGCTCCCATCATGCATTGCGGTATGAATAAATTATGATCTGAATTGTCTATGTAATTTACTTTTCCTAATTGAATATTCTGCTCGTCACCATTGTTGAGATGCATAGACTGAATCTTGACGTCTGTGTGTGCCTAAAAGAAAGATTTTTTCATCTTTTTTTTTTTTCAAAACAACTTTTAAGAAATCCTTTGTATTATATCTATCTGGATATTTATGCAGAATCACAGTTATGCTGTAAACAACAACGTAAATCTAAGTCAGAAATAAGGATCTTAATGAGTTCAGTGATCAAGTTCAAATGATGATTGTCATAATATAACCAACACCATCAGATCACTTTTTTGCTTTGTTCATCTGGCAGTTATAACTCAGATACAACAGTCAGACAAAATTTAAAATAAACATATATGGGTCAAGAGTCCAACTAAAGCAAACACAAATCGCCATAATGGTAACTTACAATTTGATATTTTCTCCTTCAGTGATTCTGCTTGTTATCATCAGGTGTCTTCAATAATGCTCAATCATCACTCAATTAATGACTTGACTTGACTTGCTTTTCACAAAATTGACTTGGACTTGCTTGAGACTTGAAGGTTAAGACTTGAGACTTGTGACTTGTTCATGTGACTTACTCCCACCTCTGCTCTTGAGTGTTAATTTAACACTCATATTTTAACACTTTACACGTGTGGACTCATATACACTTCCAGCCGAGTGTTAATTTAACACCGCTCCATCTGAAAGCAGGTGATGGCAATTTACTACTAATCAAGGAACCGGCTTTACTGATGAGATGCGCCTAACAATATCGTGCGATATATCGCCCAGCCCTACTTATTACTATATTTGAGTAGCCTTGAAATAAAGGAAATAAATGTTTTGTTAGTCAATTTGCTGATATTAAATCATTAATACAATTATCCAGCTGATGAAATTATGATATTATATTGATTATGTGAATGAAAAACAATACACATAAACACACAAATGGCTGATTCTCACTGCAGTGTATTTCATCAGAAACATTTTTGCATTGCATAGCCTGCACAGCAAAAACTTTTCTTTTAAAGGTTAAGGTATTGTACCCTTGAGGGTACAGCCCCAGTGACAAGCAGCGTTGTATAGTCCAGGGGTCAGAAAGTAGAAGTCCTGCCATATGTTTATTCCACCCATGAACTCACACAGCTGATTTCTATCTCCTGGCTGAAAAACTGATAATTAGCAAATCCAGGTGATTGGAACAAAATTCTGAGCAGGACTTTTACTTTCTGAACCTGGACTTTACACCTCTGAAGAGAACAGAAAAAGAGACGAGCAGAAACACAAGAACTACAACTGACTTCAGCCACAGCCTTAGATGAAATCAACTGAAGAGAAAAGAAGACATTAAATCTGTGAAGATCTCAGCAGAGGAGGATTAAACAACTCCACAAACAGCATTACCAGCTTCACTTATTACTAACCAGGGCTGGGTTTCCCGATAACGATGTATCTTAGCTCTTAAGAGCGCTTTCTACGTGCAAAGTTACGAACGCTAGCAGCAATTCCACGAGCGTTTCCCAAAAATGCACTTAACATGAACGCGCGAGAACGCGCTCTACGTGCTACTTAAGAGTCGCTGTCCATTCGTGAAGTGCTGAAACATAACCTTATATGGAATCGTATTCTGAACGTTTAACCTAATAATTGTCATCTGTTGTGGATTAGCAATCAAGACAAGTCTATATAAAGCACCTACAGGCGGAGGCACTGACAAAATGGCTGAAAAAAAACCGACAAAAAAAAAGATATCTTTCAAAAAGATTAAATTATTGTCCTTTTAGAGGAGATAGAGCGAAACAAAGGTGTAATTTTAAACAGATTTAAAGGATTTATTTTATTTATTTTTTGTCCATTCATTTAATTTTGATTAAAATTATTAGATTAAATTATTTCTATTTTTTTGTTTTGTTTTCTGACCTTTTTAATTATTTAATTTATACATTAATTTAACCAACAACAAAAAAGAGTAATAAAGTGTACAATAAAGTACAATCAAAACCTTATATTATAATCACATTGCATTTGAATAAAGTTAAAGGTGTAATCTGCCGGTTGTCCTGCAGGTGTCCTCATAAATCTGTCTTCTTACAATGCACTTGGGGATGTACGATTACTCCAGAGCACTCGTAGTTCTACGAAGATTTTCAAGTGCTACTTAAGCTACGATGCTTTTGGGAAACAGACTGTAATATTAAGATCAGTCGTACGATCGTTTTTACGATCAACTTAAGCTTACGATGCTTTTGGGAAACGCAGCCCAGACTGACTTTATTTCTGTTAGAACTCCTTATTGAGATGTGTTTAATTTGAAGTTACCATAACAGTGATTAGCGTTTCCATTAGTTGGGCTTCTTAACTCTTATTATGGTTTTTTTTTTTTTTTTTTTTTTTTTTTTGGCTGCTGTTACAGTGTGTTTGTTAAACACATTTACAGCAGCAAAGAAAGCTGAATTTAATCAGGGCAGGTGATGTTGGTTACCTGTTGATGGCTTTTGTAATCATAATGCTATTGCCTGAATCACTGATGTAATTTGTATAATAAAATTGTTTTGCTCAATTAATATCATAAACCCTGTGTTACTGCAGCATGAGATCAAGCAGTATTATACCTATCAGGTAAACTATTTTAACAAACATGAGAACAAAAATTTGTCACTACAAAAACAACAGCAAAAAATAAAAGCAAATATTTAAAATTAACAAAATAATAGGACAATTCAGCTGCATAATTTATTCATGTTGCAATGCATGCTGGGAGTTTTGTACTATGCTGGTACCCAGCATGCATTGCAGCAAGGTACTTTTGATTGTCACCATTGTTGAGATTAATACGCTTATTATTGATGTTTGTCATAGTAGATTAACGTTTAATGGTCAAGTTTAAAAAATACTTCTAACTGATTCTTATAGTACTGCTGTATCTCATGAATAAGTAGCTCAGGGTTTGTGATGTGAAAATATTAATGGAACACAATTGTTAGATTTGAAAAGTGTCAGTGGAGCAGGATACTTCATGTTGATTATAAATATATTATCATCACCTAATCTCATTTCACTTTAGCTTTCTTTGCTGCTGCAAATGTGTTTGACAAACACACTATCACAACTTCCAGAAAAGACAAAAGATATAATCAGAGTTAAGAACCCAACTAATGGAAACACTAATCACTGTTATGGTGACTTCAAATGAAACACATTAGAGTTAAACTCTGTTAATTCTCAATAAAACTTCTGTAGACGTCTGACAGAAATAAAGTCAGTCTGGTTAGTAATAAGTGAAGCTGGTAATACTGTTTGTGGAGTTGTTTAATCCTCTGCTGAGATCTTCACAGATTTAATGTCTTCTTTTCTCTTCAGTTGATTTCATCTAAGACTGTGTCTGAAGTCAGTTATAGTTCTTGTGTTTCTGCTCGTCTCTTTTTCTGTTCTCTTCTTTCCTTCAGTGATTCTGCTTGTTAACTTATTAAGGCTGAGATGACTCCATATTTAATATACACAGATTTTGTGTCTCAGATAAGGTCCAGTTCTGGTTTATTTCTCTGCTCTTGGCTGACATGTGACATTGCTATGCAGAGGTGTAAAGTCCAGGTTCAGAAAGTAAAAGTCCTCCTCAGTATTTTGTTCCAATCACCTGGATTTGCTAATTCAGACAGGAGAGAGAACTAATTAGTGAAATCAGCTGACTGAGTTTATGGCAGGACTTCTACTTTCTGACCCCTGGACTATACAACTCTGGTGACAAGCCATTGTACCCCTAAAGGTACAATTATGTACTTTCATCAAAATATCAGAAGCAGGCATAGAGGTAACCGACATCGAGATAAAAGGAGATGAAATGGACTTTCAGGCAACTCAGTTGATGATAATTTATGTCACAGTTAGACATTGTGTTTAAAATTAAATGTTGGAAAATGTGAAAATGAAAAGGATTTAATAAATTCTGATTATACTTCAGCGTGTCATATAGCTCTTTTCCAAAACGCTATAAACCCATTTCAGTAGTTTTCAGGAAAATTAATTTTTTTACCTAGACCCACACATTTTGTGAATATTCAATTTATCCTGTTAAAATGTTTTTTTTTTTTTTTTTTTTTTTTTTCAGTCTGAACATTTTGAACAATGATTATTAAATCAAACAACAATATTGTTGGGAAATTATTACATTTTTGGAAAAAATTGATGGTTTGTCTTTTAAAAAACAAACAAACAAACAAGAGAACATGCAACATATAATCAGGGACTCATAGTATAAATGAATATAAATTAATTAAGTGCAAATGCATGAAATAAATAAAAGCCAAATAAAATAAATAGTACAAATAAAATAAATAATTCCAGTGACATGTTCTAATATTGTCCACCACATAAAACAAATAATTTAAAAATAACACAAATACAAATACCAGTCCTTAAATACAACAATGTTAAAAATACATTCAAATCATTTAGTAACACATTTAGGCTAATAGTCATTCGGTGCCGAACCTGAAAAAAGTAATAGTAATGATAACAATATTCAATAAGTTATTAAGTAATACATTTAGAGTCATTTTTAGTAAAGTGTCAAACCTGTAACAAGTAGGACCAATTTGTCCACTACATATGCATGAAAAAAAACGAATTATTAAAAATATTCAATAATGATAACGATATTCAATAGGCAAGTCAGTCAGTAATAAATTAAAATAAATACAAACATTGGCATTCAGTAAAGTGTTGAACCCATAAAAAGTAGAACCATTGTCTGCTTTACATAAAACAAATTACATAGTGTGTGTGTATGTCCTTTGAGTAAGTGAGAGGAGAGAGAGAGAGAGAGAGAGAGAGAGAGAGAGAGAGAGAGAGAGAGAGAGAGAGAGAGAGTGTGTGTGTGTGTGTGTGTGTGTGTGTGTGTGTGTGTGTGTGGACACCATGCTCATGTTCATGTTCTTGTTCTGCCCAAAACAAGAGTCGCTGAACAGCCAAAGCCCCCTGGATCTGCTGACTTTGTCCTAAAGTTGAACCTTGAGGCAGTCATTCAGCGCAGAAGCAATCATATTGCTGTCTTTGCTACCTCATTCTCCTGCCACACATACAAATGGACATCATCTTTTTCCTGGTAACTGTTCTCCCCATGGTGCACAACCACACCAAACAGGTACAGATACATCTGGCGTGAGTAATAGGCCTGTCCTATCGTGGTTTTTGGAAGGACCAGGTTTTGCATCATATCAAAACAGAGGGTCATGACCTTCAGCAACCATGCCTAACATGTTATAAAAAACGCGTGCTCTGCAACGATGCAAGATGAATGGTGCCGATTCCATCCTCTTCTCTGTGTCTGGGTTTGGGTCTGTAATCCTGATCTTGTACTTGGCATAATCAGCGCATGCATCTGTAGCTGGGTGACCGAAGCCAAGATTGATTTTTTTTTGGAAAACACAGAGTAATAGAGGGAATAGCTGGTTTGAGCATGGCTCTGAGCCTCAAAGAGCTCATGCATCAATTCATCCCCAGTGACCTGAAGAGATACTTGCGGCCTGATGCTCCTCTCCGGCCATTATGGCTGGCCCTACAGGTGAAAGACTGTATGTGCTCAACAATGAGTTGCCTTCTCCTTGCATGCTCCTCACTGTGTCATGCACCACCTCTTCTCTCTGGGCGAGCCTCAGCAGTCTCAGCGTAATATTGAGCCACCCGGGACACACGGTCTTTGCTGATCCCTGTGAAAGTAAATGATTTAGATTGTCATATACAATGGAGCCAGTATGAAATAAACAGAATTACACACAACTAACTTGCTATTACTTCCTCCCCCATTTCAGTTTTCTCCTTAGCAGGGGTTAGGAACTGCATTTGCTTAACATATCACCTTTCACACACACATCTCTCTCTCTCTCTCTCTCTCTCTCTCTCTCTCTCTCTCTCTCTCTCTCTCTCTCTCTCTCTCTCTCTCTCAATTCAATTAGCTTTATTGGCATGACAATTTTTTTTTTTTTTTACAAAATACGTTTTGTTTTGCCAAAGCATCAAAACCGCATAGAAAATGTGTGCGTGTGTGTGTGTGTGAGAGCCCTGCTCTATAGCAATGACATACCATGTAACAATAACATAATGTCCAATCATATGTAACAAAAAGCACATCTTTGCACATATCCCTGTACTGTTTACTGGCCGCATTCTGTACTTTTGCACTACCATCACTACACACAATCTACCATAGCACTTTATCATGGTCAGTGTATCAAAGGCCAGTCTATCTATCAGTAGGCTAGTAGAATTATTCAGTACTTTTAATGTAACGTTAGCAGGCTTCTTTACAGGAAAATATCTTTATCGCGAGGGAGAAACCTACAAACCGGTATTAAACTAGTCAATTCTGAAACGAAAGTTGTACTCATCAAACACTTTTATGAAGGTCGCCTTGCAAACGGGCATTTTCTCCGGATGACTGTTGCACAAAAGACTTAACAGATACGTTCCGGTCTTTTTGTTTGTTAACATCCTGGACTTTCGGACGCTTCCTTGTCACTTGCGTGATGTCCAGGAGATTAAGTATAGCCTGGTCCTGGTCAACCTTGTTTGTTTTTTCATAAAAATAGTTGAAATTTACCATCAGATCGTCCGGCGACAGCCTCTCAGCCTGACAGAAACCTTTGGCGGCAGCTTTGTGTTGACATCCCACTGTTGGTATTAACGTGCCACCCGAGTGACGAACCTTCTTTTTTTGTTGTTTTTTGTGATTTTCTTTGTCCAGTAGGCGTCTTCTACCTCCAGGTGTAGGTCTCACTGGCTCATCAAGGCCATCAAAAGTGTTATTACAGTTTAAAGGACTCATTTTGAGGAATGAATGAACATAAACAAACCTCTGTTCAGATCGCCGCCTATTTGGATTGCGTAGAACACTCACCGAATTCTGATTGGTTGAGAGGATGTATCGCGTTTAGGCTAAAAATAGGTTCGGCACTTATCGCGGTTTGGAAAGAAACTGCATCTTGCTGTACATTTTAAACAAGGAAATATAGCGATTTGGCATGAAACGTTGATGGAGCAGTGAATAGGTTCAGTACACTGTCAGAAATAGGGGTACAGTAGGAGTCCATTTCTGTCCCCCAAGGTACAATCTACACTAACGTATAGGGCTGGGCGATATATCGCACGATATTGTTATGCGCATCTCATCAGTAAAGCCGGTTCCTTGATTAGTAGTAAATCGCCTTCACCTGCTTTCAGATGGAGCGGCATTTAAATGAACACTCAAGAGTGTTGAAGTTAATGAGATAATTAAGTGATTAATTTAGTGGCTTGAGCATTATTGAAGACACCTGATGTTAACAAGCAGAATCACTGAAGGAGAAAATCACAAATTGTAAGCCACCGTTTTGGCGATCAGTGTTTGCTTTAGTTGGGCTCTTGATCCTTATACATTCACTTTAAATTTTGTTTGTCTTCTATTAATGATTTATAACAGCCAAATGAACAAAGAAAAGTGTGATCTGATAGTGTTGGTTATGTTTTGACATAATCATGCTGTGATCTGAAAAATGAAACTTATTGAGATAGTTTGGTTTAGCTTGCTAGCAGCAGCTTTGTGAGTCTACAGCATGTGATTTTCAGTATATTTCTTATAACCCATAATATTTAATGAACATTGTTCTGATCAAAATACTTTCAAATTATTTTATTTAGAAACATAGACATCAATAATCAGTCTGTGAATCTCAACAATGGAGACAATAATAAAGCATGTTGCAGTGGCTGCCACCAATCACAACTCATTAATGGCTCCCATCATGCATTGCGGAATGAATAAATTATGATCTGAATTGCCTATGTAATTTACTTTTCGTAATTGAATATTCTACTCGTCACCCTTGTTGAGATGCATAGACTGAATTTTGATGTCTGTGTGTGCCTAAAATAAAGATTTTTTATTTTTTTTAAACAACTTTTAAGAAATCCTTTATATTACATATAAAATTCTGGATATTTATGCAGAATCACAGTTATTCTGTGGTCAACAACATAAATTTAAGTTAGAAATAAGCAAATAAGGAGTTCAGTGATCAAGCTCAAATGATGATTGTCATAATATAACCAACACCATCAGATCACTTTATTCTTTGTTTCATACAACAGTCAAACAAAATCTAAAGTACACATACAAGGGTCAAGAGCCCAACTAAAGCAAATACCCATCACAATAATGGTAACTTACAATTTGAGATTTTCTCCTTCAGTGATTCTGCTTGTTAACATCAGGTGTCTAAAATAATGTTAAATCATCACTAAATTAATCACTTAATTATCTCATTAACTTAAACACTCTTGAGTGTGGACTCATATACACTCCCAGGAGTGTTAATTTAACACTGGAGTTTTTGCTGTGTACAAAGAGCCGTAGTTAACTGACAAGCTGAGCCATATCGCATTAATTATCGCTGGCGATACGTCCGTGATATTAATGCGATATGGCTCAGCTTGTCAGTTAACTACGGCTCTTTGTAGTAAATGCCGCTCCATCTGAAAGCAGGTGATGGTGATTTACTACTAATCAAGGAACCGGCTTTACTGATGAGATGCGCATAACAATATCGTGCGATATATCGCCCAGCCCTACTAACGTACCCCATAGGGCTTATTATTGGACCTCAAGGTACATATGTACCTTTTTGAGGGTCAAAAAGGTACATATATGTTCACAAGCATTAAAAGGTACATTCCTTTTAAAGGTGAAGGTACAATATCAAAGACAGCCTCTGCTAAGTAAAAAAATTTTTGTACGTTTTTTTTAAAAATGTTTTAATGATACCTTGATCATTTAAGGTAGATTTTAACTTATCAGTATATTTGAGTAGCCTTGAAATAACGGAAATAAAAGTTTTGTAAGTCAATTTGCTGATATTAAATCATTATAACAAAGCAAAAACTCCAGTGTTAAATGAACTCTCCTGGGAGTTTAAATTAGGGCTGGGCGATATATCGCACAATATTGTTATGCGCATCTCATCAGTAAAGCCGGTTCCTTGATTAGTAGTAAATCGCCATCACCTGCTTTCAGATGGAGCGGCATTTACTACAAAGAGCCGTAGTTAACTGACAAGCTGAGCCATATCGCATTAATATCGCGGACGTATCGCCAGCGATAATTAATGCGATATGGCTCAGCTTGTCAGTTAACTACGGCTCTTTGTACACAGCAAAAACTCCAGTGTTAAATTAACACTCCTGGGAGTGTATATGAGTCCACACTCAAGAGTGTTTAAGTTAATGAGATAATTAAGTGATTAATTTAGTGATGATTGAGCATTATTGAAGACACCTGATGTTAACAAACAGAATCACTGAAGGAGAAACTCTCAAATTGTAAGCCACCGTTATGGTGATGGGTGTTTGCTTTAGTTGGGCTCTTGACCCTTTTATTATTAACTTTAGAATTTGTTTGGCTGCTGTATCTGAGATATAACTGCCAAATGAACAAAGAAAAAAAGTGATCTGATGGTGTTGGTTATGTTATGACAATCATCATTTGAATTTTATGTTATTGATTTATGTTTACAGCATAACTGTGATTCTGCATAAACATCCAGAATTTTAGATATAATATAAAGGATTTCTTAAAAGTTGTTTTTTAAAAAACAAATTTATTTTAGGCACACACAGACGTCAAGATTCAGTCAATGCATCTCAACAATGGTGACGAGCAGAATATTCAATTAGGAAAAGTAAATTACATAGACAATTCAGATCATAATTTATTCATACCGCAATGCATGATGGGAGCCATTAATGAGTTGTGATTGGTGGCAGCCACTGCAACATGCTTTATTATTGTCACCATTGTTGAGATTCACAGGCTGATTATTGATATCTGTGTTTCTAAATAAATTCATTCGAAAGTGTTTTGATCAGAACAATATTTATTAAATATTTTGGATTATAAGAAAAATACTGATAATCATATGCTGTAGAATCACAAAGCTGCTGCTAACAAGCTAAACCAAACTATCTCAATTAGTTTCATTTTTCAGATCACAGCATGATTATGTCAAAACATAACCAACACTGTCAGATCACACTTTTCTTTGTTCATTTGACTGTTATAAATCAATAACAGCAGACAAACAAATTTTAAATTGAATGTATAAGGGTCAAGATCCCAACTAAAGCAAACACTGATCGCCATAACGGTGGCTTACAATTTGAGATTTTCTCCTTCAGTGATTCTGCTTGTTAACATCAGGTGTCTTCAATAATGCTCAATCATCACTCAATTAATCACTTAATTATCTCATTAACTTAAACACTCTTGAGTGTGGACTCATACACTCCCAGGAGTGTTAATTTAACACTGGAGTTTTTGCTGTGTACAAAGAGCCGTAGTTAACTGACAAGCTGAGCCATATCGCATTAATTATCGCTGGCGATACGTCCGCGATATTGATGCGACATGGCTCAGCTTGTCAGTTAATTACGGCTCTTTGTAGTAAATGCCGCTCCATCTGAAAGTAGGTGCTGGCGATTTACTACTAATCAAGGAACCGGCTTTACTGATGAGATGCGCATAACAATCTCATGATATATATCGCCCAGCCCTAATATATATATATATAAATCTCATTATAGTCAACGATTGTACCCTGTCAAAGCCAATTTTGTGCCATTTTTGAAGGGTCCATTCTTGTACTGTTAAATAAAGGTACAAAATTGTCACCACAGGTACAAGACTGGTCTCTTAAGGTACAAATCACAAGGGTACAAATATGTACCCTATGCCAAGGGTACAAAAGCTGTACCCTCAAGGGCCAGTGACAAGCATTGTGCCCCTCATGTACTTTATTTTATGAGAGTGTATAAACATATTGTTTTTTTGCTTTTTTTAAGATGATGAACCCACAAGAATGGAGTCCACCACAAGGACTGAAGAAAAACACAGGGTGAGTACCTGGAGCATTTTACTAGATGGGCATTAATAAAGTGCATTAAAGTCCCCCTGTCAATAATTGTATCCCTTAAAACTCATTTTTGATCACCAACATTACATAATCCTAAACACCATAAAATAAACACCAAAAAAATAAAAATCCTGTGAAAAACATTCTCGGAAACACTTTATAATAACTACACGCTATTAATCATTAGTTAAGCATTAGTAAACATTTAATTCATAACTTATAAAGCATTAATAGACATTAATAAGCAGTTTATAAATACAGCTATAAATTCTTTATTATTGATTTAGAAGCATATCTATAATGTGTTTAATAATTGTATTTTCATACTTTATTAATGATAAATTTATAATGTCTAACGTCGGACACATAACAGTAATTAATATGATTAGCCTTTTGGTTGACTACACTCTCAGAAAATAAAGTACATAATTGTACCTTTAGGGGTACAATGGCTTGTCACTGGGGCTGTACCCTCAAGGGTACAATATTGTACCCTTGGCATAGGGTACATATTTGTACCCTTGTGATTTGTACCTTAGGAGACCAGTCTTACCTGTGGTGACAATTTTGCACCTTTATTTATCAGTACAAAAATGGACCCTTCAAAAATGGTACAAAATTGGCTTTGACAGAGTGCAATTGTTGACTATAAATAAATATATATATATATATATATATATATATATATATATATATATATATATATATATATATATATATATATATATATATCACTGATTCTTGAGAGTCGGGACAAAACATGTCCCACATAGAAAAGTCTAATTTATAGCAAAAAGTAAGCAATTCATCATGATTGACATACTTACAAAGTTAAATCTAAAGGAATTCTATATACCTATCTCATTTTTAGAATAAACTTTTTTATCTTTTTGGGGAAAATTTGTTTAAATGTATGGTCTGTGGTTAGAAGGTCCATGTTATTGCACTTGTCCTCAGCAAGAGGTCACAATATTAACCATCCCAAAAAACTTAAAAAAAGCTCTACAATTGTGAAAACATATAAATCAAATAAAAAATATGGGTATAAATATAAAAAACAATGCATTAAGTGAACATCAAACAATATTTTCCATAAAAATCTGCCTATTAAAGTTGTGTCCTCAGTTTCTGTCAACTCCGTCAGATTTTTTCATAAAGCTCTTTAAATCAGGAAATAGCATGGTCAGCTATATCCCTGAGGACCCCTTTTCATCTCCCTGCCTGTGGTGAATGCAGCACTACCACACATGCTCTGGTACCTTTTACATTTTTTATATTTTAGACAAACAATGTCAATATTCCTATGGTCACAGCTGCATCATGTCAATACCATCTTTCTGTTAAGATACTTTTTTTTAAACCATAGTGGATTGAATTTAAGCATTTTAGTGAGGTTATTGGGACAGCTATCAACTGAGGAAAAACTACCTAGCTGCAGTGTACAATACATGTTTTGGTGGGAAAATACATGCCCTTACGTCAACTCCGTCAGACGTCAACTCCGTCAGGTTCTATGTCTGACGGTGTTGACCTGTAAGCTGACGGAGTTGACAAATCCACCAATAACCTCTTAATGTGCGAATATAATATTATTTGTGAATATAGTGAAGGGTTAAACTGTTATTTCAGGGTTTTATTTACACATAAATGCACATACATAGCATGCATTACATTATTTAACCATACGCATCTGACTTGTAGATAATGGGCAGGCAGTGGTCTGCTTATTATTGTGTAACGTGTAACTTTGCCAGCACTTTAATATATATATTTATATATGTAGTGACAGAGATAGAGAAATGAGAAGCCAGTGTAGGGCTGGGCGATATGTCCAAAAAAAATTATCACAATATTTTTTTTTATATCAGTCGATATCGATAATTATCACGATAAATGTCTTTCAAGTTTAAAGGCAGATTTTTGCTCCTAAGTGAAAGTTGTAGAAAACAGAGCGTTAATTGTGGTTTTAAACTACTCTTTATTGTCAGAACATGTCATGACAAATGGGTGAACATTTCACAAATCTGAGGTAAAACATTCAACCATTTTTCGTCAACACCGTCAGTTTTTCCGTCAACACCGTCAGTTTTTCTATCAACACCGTCAGTTTTTCGTCAACACCGTCAGATCTTCGTCAACAGCGTTGGATGTATGTATGTTTTTGTTAATTTTTGGGGGAAAAAAAATATTCTTCCTTCAGTTTATGTTGTTTTTGTAATAAAGGACCATCTGATCTACATCCTCTTATGTTTAATTTATTTAAGGAATTTATTTTTACAATATTGAAATTAAAATCAAAGTTTGAAAATGCAAATATTTAGAAATCTGAGTTTTCAGAATAGTGTGAAATCACAACTTAAGTTTATATATTGTATTTTTTTACATATCAGAGTAACTAAACACTATTACAATATACTTCAGAACTTTAGATTCTTGTTGGATTTGAAGAATTAAAATTGTATACTTTTTAGCGTGTCTGACGGAGTTGACACAAATCCAGTTCTGAAGAGAAACATGTTTATTTGTTAAAAATGTGTTTTTATTTAGAACCTGTTCCTTTACATGGTTAAATAGCTAAGACCTTTCTCTGCAGAAACATATAACTCTAATTGATATAGTGTGTATTTTTAAAAAAAGTTTTTTAAAACGTGTTTTGTCCCGACTCTCAAGAATCAGTGATATATATATATATATATATATATATATATTACACACACGCTGAATTAAAATCAGACTTTATTAAATCCTTTTCATTTTCACATTTTCCAACATTTCATTTTAAACTTAATGTCTAGCTGTGACATATAAATTATTATCATCTGAGTAAATGTCATTTGCCTGAAAGTCCATTTCATGTCCTTTCATCTCGACGCCGGTTACTTCTATGCCTGCTTCTGATATTTTCTGAAGGACCTCCTCGGTTGAAAGCCCTGTAAGAACCATGAGTAACTGTGCTATGACTTCTTCTCCACCGATGGCCAAAAGAAAGAAAGACTGCGAACTGGACGTTCTTTTAAATTGAGATTCAAGCAGCCAATCAGGGCTGGTTCTACATACACTCTCAGAAAATAAAGTACATAATTGTACCTTTAGGGGTACAATGGCTTGTCACTGGGGCTGTACCCTCAAGGGTACAATATTGTACCTTAACCTTTAAAAGAAACGGTACATATATGTAACTTTAATGCTTTTTGATCCTCAAAAAGTTACATATATGTACCTTGAGGTCCAACAGCAAACACTCCAGTGTTAATTGAACTCTCCTGGGAGTTTATATGACTCCAGACTCAAGAGTGTTAAAGTTAATGATATAATTAAGTGATTCATTGAGTGATGATTGAGCATTATTGAAGACACCTGATGTTAACAAGCAGAATCACTGAAGGAGAAACTATTTTTTTAAGACACCATTATGGTGATCGGTGTTTGCTTTAGTTGGGCTCTTGACCCTTAAACCATTAACTTTAGATTTTGTTTGGCTGTTGTATCTGAGTTATAACTGCCAGATGAACAAAGAGAAAAATTGATCAGGTGGTGTTGGTTATGTTTTGACATAATCATAATTTGACCTGAATCACTGAACTCATTTAGAATCTAATCTCTGACTTAAATGTTTATTGTTGATTACGGCATCACTGTAATTCTACAGCAAATGAGTTTCAGCATTTTCAATATAATCCAAAAATTCTTAAAAATTGTTCTGATCAAAAGACTTTAAAAAATACTTTATGACATCAATAATCAGCCTGTGAATCTCAACAATGGTGACACTAATAAAGCATGTTGCAGTGCATTCTGGGTGCCACCAATCAAAACTCATTCATGGCTCCCATCATGCATTGCGGTATGAATAAATTATGACCTGAATTGTCTTACTAATTAGCCGTAGCTAACTAACTATCTAGTTTGTCACCATTGTTGAGATTCATACACTGATTCTTGATGTCTGTGTGTGCCTAAAAGAAAGATTTGTTTTATCAAAACAACTTTTAAGAAAACCTGGATCTTATGCTGTAGAATAACAGTAATGCTGTACCCAACAATATACATTTAAGTCAGAGATTAGATTTCAAATGAGTTCAGTGATTCAGGTCTAATTATGATTACGTCAAAACATAACCAACACCACCTGATCAACTTTTCCCTTTGTTCATCTGGCAGGTATAACTCAGATACAACAGCCAAACAAAATCTAAAGATGGTTTAAGGGTCAAGAGCCCAACTAAAGCCAACACTGATCACCATAATGGTGTCTTAAAAATTTATATTTTCTCCTTCAGTGATTCTGCTTGTTAACATCAGGTGTCTTCAATAATGCTCAATCATCACTAAATGAATCACTTAATTAGCTCATTAACTTTAACACTCTTGATTGTTAATTTAACACTCATATTTTAACACTTTAACACTTTTGAGTCTGGAGCCAAACTCCCAGGAGAGTTAATTTAACACTGGAGTTTTTTTCTGTGTTATAATGATTTAATATAAGTAAACTGACTTACAAAACTTTTATGTCCTTTATTTCAAGGCTATCAAATATAGTGATAAGTCAACATCTACCTTAAATGATTAAGGTATCATTAAAACCTTACTTTTTTTTTTTTTTAAATTACTTCGAGAGGCTGTCTTTTGATATTGTACCTTATGTACCTATGAGCCCAACTAAAGCAAACACCCATCACCATAACGGTGGCTTACAATTTGTGATTTTCTCCTTCAGGTATTCTGCTTGTTAACACCAGGTGTCTTCAATAATGCTCAATCATCACTCAATTAATCACTTAATTATCTCATTAACTTTAACACTCTTGAGTGTGGACTCATATACACTCCCAGGAGTGTTAATTTAACAACTTTAACACTCTTGAGTTGAGTTAAGTTGAGTTGAGTTGAGTTGGAAAAAATTACAATTTTGGTTTGACATTAAATCAAAATGCATGGTTTTAACAAAATCATAAATACAATTTGAGAAAATCTAAAAAAATTAGCTGTAACAAATTACATAAATTTTTTTAAAGTTAATCCAAAGTATCATTTTTTTCAGTGCAGCTAATCAAACCATGTTCCCGTTCACATCTCAGCAGGGCCGTGTACAGACATTTTGAGGGGCAGTGGCCCAAACCAAAAAAGGGGCACTATCATCTTAAAGGGGTCATGAACTGGATTGTTTTATTATTTTCTACGTTTTACTACGTTTTTACTATTACAGCTATCGAGATGAACAAATCGTGAAAAGTATCGTTTAAAGCATTATATTTAAATCTATTCCATCACATGAAAGGTTGCAGCATGACGAGCACTGAGCAGATGACAGACAGTCTGTTGATCGCGTGAATAAAGATCTTATCATTGCAATGCAATTTTTGCACTCTCACAGATGCTTACACCAAATCACAATGCATACACGATGTGAATACACAGTAAGAGCTTCGTTGTGTAGTGTAACAGTGTCATTATTTCCTCACGAGTTTGGTAAGTGTCCAGATAAGCTCTCGCGGCTCGCGCTATGCTGTTTGATTGACAGCTTGTGCGATTGGAAAGGGATCGTTCTTTGATCGCTTTCTGTGTATAATTTAATAACAGTTTAAAAAAGATTATTTTCATAATACTACGAGAAATTATGTGAAGTTGATCGTTTAGTCACTGATGCATAAACAGTATTGAACAATTTTAAGAGAAATATCTGAACTTGAATAATTACACAGAAATCACTGATCGCAGATCAGGCATTAGAATACACATGGTTACTTACATGTTGCTGGCAGATCCGTGTCGGGAAATTGTGATTGACTGATTTAATAAAGTTTAACCATGCTGGAATCCAAAGGAAGCTTATGCAGACTGTCTTCTTCCACAAACAGGCACTGCACAATATTTAGTAAACAGCATGTTTATTGCTTGGAAGTAGCTCGATCCGGTTTAGCAATTATCATGTCCTATGTTATTTAGCATGTTTGGGCGAATCGGTGGGCGGGGCTAAACAGGCCGTGTTGAAGTAGGCGTTGATCTTCTTCTGTGGAGGCGGTGTTTTATCCTCTTTGACGTCATAGTTCCCCACTTTGAAAAACGAGTCGTTTGCTGAGCCTGATGTCTATAAAAGCTTTTATTGGACTAACAAGGTAGTTTTCAGTTCTGAAACTTACAGGATATTATTATAGTATGATGATCTCTTATATGTCAAAAGCTCAAGGAAATTTTGATTTCTCAGTTCATCACCCCTTTAATATAGAGAATGAATATTAAACCTTTTTACAATCATATTGTAAGTACAATTGTTAGGCTTAAGTGCTAATTTATGTTGTTGTAACACTCTCCATTCAAATAATGTAATGTCTATCTTTCTTCTTATCACACTAGCATATTCCCTTACAGTCAGCCAGTTTAACAGTCATACCCTGTCTGATTTAGATCAAAAGCGGATGTTTTGGAAAATGCTGATCTGAATTTTTGTGCCATCTGGTGGTTTAAAAGAGAATTAAGTCAAATCCGCCATTTTACCCTGGTGCGCCTTTAGCCTGGTTTTACACTATATACTACAGTATAGATTTATGCTGTATAATATTAAATTAAATGCCTAATATTTCCATTCAAGACGAGGCAGCTCAGAGAGCCCACTGAGCATCATGATCCACTTGGAAATTTGTCTTATCCTTGACGTGATCACGGACAGCAACGCAAAGTTGATTCTGTGCTAATTTGATGTCATATTTATTTATTTTTTAAATGTTGTAGATTTATGAAGTATGTACTTCAAAAGAGTCCGCACACACAAAAGATGAAGAAATGTCTTTTCATTTCTTTTCCATTTGACTTTTCCATTTGTTGACAAGCAGATTCAGATATCAAGTTGGGTATCCACCTTAGAGACTGTCAACATATTTATAATGAAACCATTATATTTTTTAAGAAAATATGATATTAATCATATCATATAATAAAATATGTTTATTTGTTACACTGTTAGACCTTACCAGGTTTTTTTACAGTAAAATAATTTACTGTTAATTGTACAGTTCTTTACTGTAATCTACAGTATGTTACTGTAAAAATGCACTAAATTAAAACTCGAGTTAACAAATTTCACTTGCAGAAACCGACTGCCTTAAATTGACCAACCACAATTTAAATCCCAGATAGCAACATTGTTTCGGCCCAGATCCGTCCCAGATCTGGCCAACATCTGGCACTTGTGGAATACTGATGTGGCCCACATGCTGCGTGGAATGATGACACTTGGGTGGACCGCTCCTGTTTGCCAGATCTGGGCCACAAGCAGGCCATAGCAATGCCACATGTCAGCCAAGAGCTAAGAAATAAACCAGAACTGGACCTTATATGAGCCACAAAATCTGTGTATATTAAATATGGAGTCATCTCCCTTAATAAGCCTGTTAACAAGCAGAATCACTGAAGGAAAGAAGAGAACAGAAAAAGATATGAGCAGAAACACAAGAACTACAACTGACTTCAGACACAGTCTTAGATGAAATCAATTCAAAATAAAAGAAGACATTAAATCTGTGAAGATCTCAGCAGAGGAGGATTAAACAACTCCACAAACAGCATTACCAGCTTCACTTATTACTAACCAGACTGACTTTATTTCTGTCAGACGTCTACAAAAGTTTTATTGAGAATTAACAGAGGTTTAACTCTAATGTGTTTCATTTGAAGTAACCATACCAGTGATATGTGTTTCCATTAGTTGGGCTCTTAACTCTTATTATATCTTTCGTTTTGATTGGCTTTTTTGGCTGCTCTAACAGTATATTTGTCAAACACGTTTGCAGCAGCAAAAAAATCTAAAGTGAAATGTAATCAGGTGATGATGGTTTCTTGTTGATGGTTTTATAATCATCATGAAATAACCTGATTGGCTGATGTCATTTGAATCTAACCAAATCTAACAATTTTATTGAACTATTAATAATTTTATGATACAATACCTCTGTTCCAGCAGCACTGTCGCAATTAGATTTTAACAACCATGAGCACAACAAATTAGTCTATAGTGTCATGGTGACACACAGACATCAACAATCAGCGTATGAATCTCAACAATGGTGTCAATCAAAAGTGTCATGCTGCAATGAACGCTGGGTACCAGTATAGTACAAAACTCCCAGCATGCACTGCAGCATGAATAATTTATGCAGCTGAATTGTCCTATTATTTTGTTTAACCTATTATTATTTTTTGCTGTTGTTTTTGTAGTGACCTTTAGCAGTTTTTTTGTGATGTTCAGAGTTGATCCGATTATCTGAATATTTTGTTGATTGTCACCGTTGCTGAGATTCATATGCTGATTTTTGATATTCGTGTGTGTCAGAAGAAATTAAAATATAATGTTCCCTTTTGTTAAAGTTTTCTAATTTATGGCTGTAGTATTGGTGGAATTAATGCAGAAATACATAATTATCATGTAGGTTAATTGTGATAATGGCACAACAGAATTGTTAAATTCAACTGACATTGATTTAGGTTATTTTATGATGATTATAAAATCATCAACAGGTATCCACCTGATCTCGTTTCATCTTCGCTTCCTTTGGTACTGCAAATGTGCTTGACACACATACTGTCACAGCAGCCAAAAAAGACAAGAGCTTGTACTGTTTTAAAAAAGATCTATTGGCATTAGTGGAACTGAAGGTTTCAGAATAAACACGAAACGTACTCGGTGACCTAATGTAACCTCGGTTCTCTCTAGAAGAGGGAACGAGTATTGCGTAAGTTGCTTACGCTACGGGTAAAGTCAATGTTTCTCGGGATATGAAGCAAAAAAATTATCCTTAATTTTTGTATTTATTATCAACGCAGTGCAGCAGCTAGCAGACCTAGAGCAAGCTATCTAGCACGCTCATTGGCTGCCCTGTGGCAACTGCAGCAGCCTACCACTGAGCCCTGCGTGACGTCACGCCCAATGAGTCTGGCGTCACAGCCTGCCAGAATGGGGGTGGCTTAGCGTATAAAAGGACGGGCTCAGGGGCTGCTTCCCTGGTTTTCATCGACTGAAGCGAGATCAGCTCGTGGCGCAAGCACGGCAGGTTACGCAATACTCATTCCCTCTTCTAGAGAGAACCGAGGTTACATTAGGTAACCGAGTACGTTCTCTTACGAGAGGTTCTCTCGTATTGCATAAGTTGCTTACGCTACGGGAACCCCTTGTCAACGCTGTGCGCGCCAATCATCCACCACATAAGTCCCAGGGGAACGCCAACAGAGTGGGCCAGCACATGTACATAAGCACACAGTAGGGGATACAGAGTGGCGCAGCCGGTCCGTACTGAGAGAATATCAACCCTTTATAGTGCAGCTCAACCAGGAGAGCTAAATCAAGTGAAGGTAGTCTGCACACGAAAATTCTGGGCAGAACATACACACGACTTAGACTGCCAAAAGTTTAGCCTGCAGGGCGGGAACTTCCAGGTTATGGAACGTAACAAATGTAGAGGGGGAGGCCCAGCCTGCCGCCATACAAATGTCATGAATAGAAATCCCGCTGGACCAAGCCCACGATGAGGCCATGCCTCTGGTGGAATGAGCCCTGACGCCCAGAGGGCACTGCAGATCTTTAGACGCATAAGCTGCCGCGATAGCGTCCACTATCCATCTGGACAGACTGTGTTTCGAGGCGGCGAGACCCTTGGTGCGCCCACCAAATGAAACAAAGAGCTGCTCCGGCGGCGGAGCGTGTGATGTAAACTCTCAACGCCCTGACGGTGCAAAGGAGGGTATCGTCGAACTCGAGACATGCGGCGTTAACAGATAACGCGTGTAAGTCACCCATGCATTTGACTGATGACAGGGCTATCAGAAAAACGGTTTTGAGCAAAAGGTATTTCAGATCCACTGTCTTTAGAGGTTCAAAGGGAAAAGCTTTCAGTGCCTCCAGGACCAAAGAAAGATCCCAAATAGGAACTGACGGGGGCCATGGGGGATTCATCCTCCTGGCTCCTCTAAGGAAGCGGATGATGAGCTCGTTCCTTCATATTGACTGGCCGCGTGTCGACTCTGCGAACGCTGCAATAGCCGCAACATACACTTTGAGCGTGGAGGGGGACCTGCCCTCATCCAACAGCTCTTGAAGGAAGCAAAGCACCCACGAGACCCCACAATTTCGTGGGTCAAGATTTTTGTCAGCGCACCATTTGGAGAACACAGACCATTTAGACGCGTATAGCCTTCTCGTAGAAGGAGCTCTTGACCAGACTTGGGCCAGCGCGTCCTCGCTCTTCAAAAAGAACCTTGGGCAATGAGCATTGTCTTTTGACGCAAAGAGGTTGACTTTCACTTTGCCGAAAAGGCGCCACAGTAACTGGACTGTCTGAGGATGCAGGGACCATTCTCCCGGGGAACGTTGTCCCTGGACAGTCTGTCTGGACCATCATTCAGGTGGCCAGGCACATGCGCGGCTCTCAGCGAGCGCATTGAGTGCTGAGCCCAAACGAGGAGACGTTCCGCCAGAACGCAGAGATTTCTGGATCTGACACCGCCCTGGTGGTTCACGTAGGCCACCACTGACATGTTGTCCGTGCGGACCAGTACGTGGTGGCCCTGCAAGTGTGGGAGGAAGTGCTTCAGTGCATTCTCGACCGCTATCATCTCCAGACAGTTTATGTGAAGGCGTTTCTCCCGGTCTGACCACTGGCCAAAGACCAGCCTGCCCTCAAAGAGGGCGCCCCAACCTAGGTTGGAGGCGTCTGTCGAGATAACTTTGCGCGATTATAAATTTTATAAATGATTATATTTTATAAACAATTATTATATTATAAATTTGCGAGAGGATTTGTCTGGTCGTGAAGATTTTGAACGGTCGGCTCATGAGAGCTTTGTTCAAATATCTCAGATCTAAGATAGGTCTGAGAACTCCATCCTTCTTGGGCATATGGAAATAACGGCTGTAAAAGCTTGACTCGCTCAGGGAAGGCGGTACTGGTTCTATGGCCCTTTTGCATAGCAGCTTTGCTATTTCTGCACGAAGTAGGTGTGCTACTTCTTGATTCACTTCTATCCCGGTCCAAGCTAGGACGCACGGAGGACGGCGAGCAAACCGCAGCGAATAGCCCTGCTTCACTGTATTCAGCACCCATTCTGACACTCCCGGAATAGCATGCATAGCTAGGGGTAGAATGGCCTCTCGGTTCCGGTTGCCACACGGCGTGGGCTCCTGAACCTGAAGTATTGGCGCAGTGAGTCCGCTCTTGATGCTTGAACACAGCGGCGCGCTGAAAGCGGCGGCTGGCCGGTTTACATGTAACGTCCCGGTCACCTTGAGCGGGGAACATTTCATGGGGAAAAACCCGGAACGCGCGAGTAGCGCGGGGCGTGTTGTGTTTACCAGTAAGCATGGGCGCTCACGGGCGAACACACGACTTACAACATAGCCGGTGTGTGTCGGCTTTGTAGGTTTTGTCCCCTGGGATAAAAGTGTAGCAGAGCGGGCAGTGAGTAGGTGTGGGCACTGTTTTGTGGGCACATTTCCTACATTTAACACTCGAGCGGCATATGCCAGCTCTAGAGTGGGCTCTGCATGAGTGAATGACACAGGGGGAACCGTGCTTGTGTGTAGGGGTGAACACTGGGAAGCGGGCACATTTTCTACACTCAAGACACCATCGGCGTGAGCCGGATAAGCAGAATTGTACTCTTATGAGATTTCTCTGGGTTGCCGTAAAAACGGTGTTTGGGTGCAGGCGAGCGGGTTGTACAACGCGCTCGTTGGCTAGAAAATACACATCTGCATTCGCTTTGTTAAGGGGACTGACAGAGCGAAATGCTTTGAAGGCTCATATGTTTAGATGCTCATAAATACTCAGGCACCATCATGTGAGCGGGAGGGTGCGAGAGGCGGGTTCGCTTTCTGTATGTAAGAAAGCTGGCCGCTAGCTCGGAGAATTGAACAGCATAATTTTTATCTGCCGCCAGAGCCCGGATTCGAACCCGGGTCTCTGGCACGAAAGCCTAAGATTTCGCCACTGAGCAACAGGGGGAAAACACATAAGCTTTCAGTTCGCGTGAGCATATAAGAGAGCGTCATCATGTTTTGTGTCGGCGTTTGTTTGCAGTTGTGCGTCTATTATAACAGGCTCGTTTACTGCAGTATTAATATTTCCAGCCACCTGAACTTAAGAGGGGACTGAGAAATGTGTGAGAATTGGAGGTTGGTCCAGCCTCGGCGGGACTAAAAACACTCTCTCTCCTCCTTTCGCCGGTGACTGAGGCACGCGGGGTGCTGAACATTGCTCGTGACCGTCCGCTCTGACATCCCTTGTGAACGGCGCAGTTTGCACGGCTCAAACAAAGGGAGAGAGAGCGAGAAAGCTAGCCCCGTGACCGTCCGCTTCTGACATCCCTTGTGAACGGCGCAGTTTGCGCGGCTCAAACAAAGGGAGAGAGAGCGGGAAATGAGTGGTGTGAGGCATTTGAAACAACAGAAATTGGAAATTTCCAAAAATTTCTCTTTTAGAAGAAGAGGGAGTGTGTGTCACAGCGGCAAACACACACAGCAGAAAAAGAATATGACGCCGGATAGCGTAGCAGGCACGGATGGCTGAAGGTGGTGACGAATCGTCCGGCTTCCTCAGGCACTGTCCTCTGCTTGCACTGTCGCTTGCTTCGATGGCGGCGGCGGCGGCTTCTCTCAAAGATCCAGTGATGCGGAGAGCTGCGCTGAATAGATGAAAATCAGGGAAGCAGCCCCCGAGCCCGTCCTTTTATACGCTAAGCCACCCCCATTCTGGCGTTCACTGCGTTGACAATAAATACAAAAATTAAGGATAATTTTTTGGCTTCATATCTTGAGAAAAGATGACTTTACCCGTAGTGTAAGCAACTTACGCAATACGAGAGAACCTCTTGTAAAAGAACACACGTGATCGCTATCATGCAGTGAATCCGGCCAATCATGGAACAGCTGTGTCATCATCAAAGCTCGTGCAGCCACTCTGGAGAAGCTGCGCAGAATGAATCAGCTCTCAGATCGCTCACGCGGTACTTTGATGACATACTTCACAGTCATGTGCCGTCGGCACTGTCTCAATCGGACAAAAATTCTAACCAGCATGCACTGCTTCAAGTCAACTGCCGATCAGTCTGCATGAAGACGAACAAGCCACTTGTGTTTCTCTTTCCTTCAGTGATTTTGCTTGTTAACAGCAGGTTTTCATCACTAATGCTCAATCATCACTCAATTAATCACTTAATTATCTCATTAACTTTAACACACACTGTTTCAGTGTTATTTTAACTCTCTGTAGAGTGGGACCATATGTATTCTGAGCAGTGTACATTACTTTAACCCCCTGAGGTCGGCTATCGCGCCGGCACGATAGGCTCGTTTTTTTCCTTATCAGTGCAAAAAAGAATCAAAATACTAATATTAATTTTTATCTTATATGCTTGTGTTATACATCAATCGATCCTGTTAAGTGTGTATTATTTTTGTGTATACTCACAATAAAAACAAAGTGTTGTGCTTTTCGCCAAATAAAGAAAAATAAACATGATGCGAGTTCTGCCTCCTCTCTGTCAGTGAAGTCCATTCTGAAACTCGTCCGAAAATGAACCATAACTCAGCGAATACTCAGTCAAACAGGCATACAGACACACAGGCATGAAGCTTGAATTCTCTTCTTTTAAATGAAGTAATTTTTATAAAAAACAAATATTCTCTGTTTATGTAATCTTTATGAAAAGAGAGAGATGTCAGTCGTTCTCATCTCAGCTCATTATGTTTTAATCTGACCCTGCCCACGGAGAGCGCGCGCTATTCAAATGCAAATGAATGAGGCAATCCATGCAAACTGTGAACGCTCCCATATATCAGCTCGAGAAAACACATAAAGTTTATTAAGATCATTGTACTTGTTTACACTGTCTTGCAGCGCTGTGAGGAATAATACTATCGTAATAATAATAATGGAAAATGTACCTCAGAAGTGCTGGTATTTCGAGGAGCAATGGATGGAATACTGTAGTAAGTTTTTTTCATTCTCAAGTGAATCGCGTTTCTGTGTGTGAATGAATGAACGGCAGAGATGCGCTGTTTACCACAACTCGCAAAAAGACAGTTTAAATTTGAATCGCGTTTCTGTGTGTGAATGAATGAACGGCAGAGATGCGCTGTTTACCACAACTCGCAAAAAGACAGTTTAAATTTGAATCGCGTTTCTGTGTGTGAATGAATGAACGGCAGAGATGCGCTGTTTACCACAACTCGCAAAAAGACAGTTTAAATTTGAATCGCGTTTCTGTGTGTGAATGAATGAACGGCAGAGATGCACGCTGTTTACCACAACTCGCAAAAAGACTGCAAATTAACATTTATATTCCTTATAATAAAAACGAAAGACCTATAGAGACATATGAAAGACAACATTTCGTTGACTAGTTTTGGATAGATTACACATTTTTACTGTAAAATATCTGCCACCTCAAATAAGCTTTTGTTTGCCAATTTTTGCTAATATGTTAAATATAGTATGTTTTGTCAATATAGGCTATGTTCAAAGTAATGAATCCTTAACTTTGAAATATGTATGATAAAATGTATACTTTAGTTTTTACAAAGAAAGATTACACTTGAATTGTTGTTGTAATTGTAACCTTTTTAATAAAAAAATATATATATTTACAAGGTAGATGTAAACAAATTTTAAAAGGTAAATATAAGCCTTTTCTTTAAATAATTTTTATTGTGTTTTATTATTGACAAATTTGGGGAGAGGATACATATTCCAAAACTGAACATACAGTATGAGAATTAACTGCACAATTACTGCACAATTACTAGACATGTTTTCCTTGGATATTATACAATTTGCAAGCACAATTTGTGAAAAAAAAAAAAAAAAAAATTGAAATGCTTCCAACTGTGAACCAATTTGGTAGAATATATATATATATATATATATATATATATATATATATATATATATATATATATATATATATATATATATATATATTGCTCTTGCATTCTTTCTTGTGGCTCAGTCACACACCTGAATGAATGGCTCATTAAGTATGCAGGGGCATTGTCTCCTCAGGTGTGAATCACTAAATATGGTGTTGGATCGTTGACGCCCTTTGCGCATATTGCCTTTCCAAACAAAAAGTGTTTTACAAGATTTAAATCAATGTATTGTTTTATGTGAATGATTAGGCAGGATGATTTTCACATAATTTTGAAGAAAAAACTCTAGGCAACGACATCCATTAGTCAAAAGTCTTATTGACACATATTTAGTATATGTTTTGTGGCCTTATTTCAGAAACTTTGAAAGTTTTTTGTTTTTTTCAATAACCATGCATAAACATTATTCTCTCAGAAATACAAACATGTACATGCATGTTGCTCACATATTATGGTAGCCCTGTTTGTGCTAAATAGAGTGTAATTACACCTTTGCCATTAATATGTTTATAAGCAACTAATAAAAGCACAAATGTCAGGGCATGTCAGAACATCTCAAGGACCCCAAAAACCCCTCAGACCCCAGAGGGTTAAGTGTACTGAGGCATCATTGTAACACATTGAACTAGAACTTAAAACTAAAGCAAATGATACAATCAAATGATATGTTGTTTATTTATTCAATAGGGGAAGAACAAGGACTTTGAAACAACAGGAGTCAGTCCAGATCAACACTTACACCAGGAGAAGACTAAAATTAATCAGCTATTTCACAGACTTCATTTTGAATGCAGGCACCTCAATAAATTGAGAGCTGCAGATGTTCTTCAGATATCTGCACATTCATTACAGTCCCATGAATCTTATGCTGAAGAGGAGCTGATTCAGACTTTCATACAAAAACTACTGATGATGGACTACAGAGCGAGATACATCCGTGTTAATGAGGCCAATGAACAGGATCAAATACAACAAAGAGACACTGACTCATCTTTAGATGAGGGTCATATTTTTGATGAAATGTTTTTGTCAAACAAAGGAACAAGCAAACCTGACCCTGTTCACCCGATGGATGTTCAGATGGCCGTGTTTCATTGTACTGATGGTTTCCTGAAGCAGCTGATGGTCACTAAACTGTCCCAGTGTCAGTACGCTCTGCCTCTGCTTGTTCCTGATCCCTTCACACACCAGATTGAGTTTCCTCTCTGGACATTCAGACAAATAAACAAGAGCTGGAAGATGAGAAACACCAACAATGAGATCATCAGTCAAACCCAGCCGATCTGCAAGGCAGAAAGTCCAATGGTGTTTTTCTTCAGGTTTGGCTCTGTGTCTTCATCCAAGTCTCAGCTGATGAACAGTCTGATCAATGAGAAACACAACACGTTCTTCCACAGGAACTGCCCAGGCAGCAGCAGAACCAGAGTCCTGATGGATGGAGTGGTGGAGATCGCCTGGTTCTGCCCCTCTGGATCATGTGATGATAAATTCACTGACTGTGTTGCGTTCTGTAATCTACATGGTGATGCAGGAGAACATGAGAAACAGCTGCAGATCCTCACTGAAATGGCCTCAGTCAATGTTGTTCTGCTCTCACAACTGGACAGGAATGACAGAAGCATGATACAACTTCAAAAAAACTACAAGGACTCAAAGCCACTCATTTTACTATTTACTGATGATGATTCAACTCTCATTGAGACACGGAAAGGAAAATATAAGATTGGTCTAAAAGACAGAAATCAGTCAGAAGTATTGGAAGAACTCAGAAGAGCTATAAATGACTGTCTTTCAGAATCATCTTCCAATTTCAGGCTTGGAGATTTGTCCAAACACTCAGATATTAGAGTAGATGAGGAAGATGATGATGACTGCAGGAGAGGAAGAGAAGCAGCACAGCAGATGATGAGTTTACTGGAGAAGAAAGATTTGACAGAAATCAAAGACTCATTTCTGCCTCATCAGGGAAAACTGTGGCATCAGTGGAGTCAGAAGAACAAAGAACTACATCAACCTCGATCTGATGAACTAGAAATGGACATCAGTAGAAAACAAACCGAGATGAAGAAAATCCGTGAACAGCAGCATGAGTCTGACATCAGTACATTAATGAAACTCTTTATTAAAGAAATGAACTCACATGCTAAACATGAGAACACGTATTTTCTCAAATGGCTCAGAGTTCTCCTAGATGAATATACATCAGCTGATCTTTCTGCTCTACATCACATGTATAATAAAAAGTGCTCAACAGTTTTCAAACTGAAAAAGAATCATAATGAATATGAACACCTCAAATCTGAACAAACTGAACTTGAAAGAATATTTGAGGACCTTCAAGCTGCAGCCTTTGGTTTGGAGCACATCATGAGGGAGATCGGTCAGATCCATGAATCATGTTCATCTGTGAAGGAGAACAAGAAAGATCAGCAGTTTGACTTCTCTTCTCTCCCGAGTCTTGCAGCAGAGATGATGATCTCTGGATTTCCACTGGAGCTGATGGATGGAGATGCTGCTCATGTTCCTGTGATCTGGATCTCTGCTGTTCTAGATAAACTCATCCAGAAACTGGGAGACCAGAGAGTCTTTGTACTGTCAGTTTTAGGGATTCAGAGCTCTGGGAAATCCACCATGCTGAATGCCATGTTTGGACTCCAGTTTGCCGTCAGTGCTGGCAGGTGCACCAGAGGAGCTTTCATGCAGCTGGTCAAACTCTCAGACGAGATGAAAACACAGATGAACTTTGACTATATTCTGGTTGTTGATACTGAGGGTCTTCACTCTCCAGAACTGGCTGGAAGATCAACAAGACATCATGACAATGAATTGGCCACATTTGTTGTTGGTCTTGGAAATCTGACCTTGATCAACATCTTTGGTGAAAACCCAGCTGAGATGCAAGACATTCTTCAGATTGTTGTTCAGGCCTTCCTGAGGATGAAGAAGGTTAGACTGAATCCCAGCTGTGTGCTTGTTCATCAGAACGTCTCAGACGTCACAGCTGGAGAGAAAAACATGGATGGAAGGAGACGACTGCAGGAGAAACTGGACGAGATGACAAAACTTGCTGCTAAAGAGGAAGAATGTGATGCAGAATATTTCAGTGATGTCATTAGATTTGATGTTCAGAATGATGTGAAGTATTTTGCTCATCTTTGGGAGGGAAACCCACCAATGGCACCACCAAACCCAAACTACTGTGAGAATATTCAAGAACTAAAGGAAACTATAATGTCTCAAGCCTCAAAGTCACATGGAATGATGCTGATAGATTTAAAAGATCGTATTAAAGATCTCTGGGAGGCTTTACTGAATGAACGATTCGTCTTCAACTTCAGAAATTCCCTTGAGATTTCAGCCTACAGGAAACTGGAGACCGAATACAGCAAGTGGTCCTGGAGTCTTTGCAGTGCCATGATGGAAATAGAGAACAAACTACAAAACAAAATAGAAAATAAAACAATTCATGAAGTTGAGGAAACTGATCTTCAAACAGAACTGAAGACGACAAGTGAAGAAGTGGAGAAATCAATGTCTGAATTCTTTGAGAAAGACACAGATACAGATATACTGATTCAGTGGAAAGCATCGTTTGAAATCAAAATCAAAGAGCTTCAGGAAAACATTGTGAGTGAAACAAAGAAGACATTGAATGAGGTTCATCAACAGGACCTGAATAAAAAGATTGATGCTCAGAGGACACACCATGAAAACACTCTCTATGACAAGATCAAAAACCTTGCCTTAAAACTTAAAAAAGACAAAGTAAATGATAAAGAAACACTGAAGAAAGAGTTTGAATTGTTCTGGAAACAGTGTGTGAGTAAGATAATCTCAGACATTCCTCCAATCAGAGGTACTGACATAATGAAAGATTTGAAAGAGATCCTCAATGATGTCTATGAAAGTGCTCCTGTAGATCACTGGAAGGATATTTTCTCTGTGCCGAGTTATTCAAATTATGTAAAGTTAAAGAGACCCAGAGGTTTCACTGGAGCTTTAAAAGAAATATTAATATCAGCTAAAGAGATGTTTGGTTGGATTCTATCAAGAGAAGATGAAGCCCAAATACGAACGTTAGTCTCAGATGTTATGACTGCTACAGACAGAATGATCCAGTCATTTAACATGTCAGATACGGGATACAACATCAGCTACATTGAACAACTCATAGATTACATCAAGAAGAGAGTAAAAGGACATCAAGATGGACCAGTGACTTATGAGTTCAAAAATGAGTTCTTTATTGATTTGGTTTATTCCATCTGTAAGAGGGCAAACAAGATGATCACTGACCAACACAGACTGTTCAAGGAAGCCAATGATCCTGTTCTCTATTTCGAGAGGAATAGAGAAGAGTACTATAATATTTTCCAGAAATACTGTAATGGAGCAACATCAGCTGCTATTTTTGGAGAGATCATCTGTCAGAAACTTAAAGAGCCCATTGAGCAGAGTGTCTACAAAAAGACTGCCAGAGATCTGGTAGATGAAATAAAGAAAAACTGTGAATCACTGAATGGTAACAGATCAAATCTGGAGAAACACATCCTGAAGACACTGGCAGAGAAAGAGGATTTTAGCGAATACATGAACTACATTTATAATCCCAGAGACCACTTCAAGAGTTTCATCAGAGATGAAGTCTGTCGGTACATCAATGATAAGTTCAGTGTCAGTGTTTTACCCAAGATGAAGGAGAACACTGAACTCCTGCAGCAGAAGATCATGAAAGCAGCACATGAATCTACTGAACGTGTTCAAATGAACAGTGGGAATGTTTATTTGTGGTTGAAGAGTTTCACACAGCAGCTCTCAGGTGAGCTGATCTTCTCTGTTAAAGACCTCAGTGGAGTGCAACATGATGGTGTTAATGTGAAACTCATAGGAGATGTGATAAGAAAAGAATTTCCTTCAGTTATTTCTAAAATAAGCAAACAATTCAATGACTTTATGTGGAAGCTGGAGTATAAGTTCAGGCCAGATACGCTTCTGATTGATCACTTCTGTCAGTGCTGTTGGGTTCAGTGTCCGTTCTGTAAAACCATCTGCACCAACACCATAGAAAACCATCCTGGAGATCACAGTGTTCCTTTCCACCGTATTAATGGACTCAATGGGTTCTATCACAATGGAACACAGAATCTCTGTACAGAGTTTTGTTCATCTGTAGTGACAAGTAATAAAGCTTTTAAATTATTAGGTCATTGGTTCCCATATAAAGAATACAGAACAGCAGGAGGAATTTATGCAAACTGGAGCATCACCCCTGATCTCTCTGATCTGTCGTACTGGAAGTGGTTTGTGTGCAGATTCCAGAAAGACCTGGAAAAACACTACAGTAAAACATTTGATGGCAGTGGTATGATACCAGATGAATGGAAAAAATTTACAAAACAGGATGCTATTGAGAATTTGGATGAGTACAAGTAGTTGAATTAATTAAAGGAGTCTCCCTTGGAGAGAGAACAGAAGAGCAGGATGAGATTATGCATACTGGAGCATCACATCCTTACCTCTCACACTGTAAAAAATAAAATAAAAGTTGAGCTACACAGCAAAATCCCCAGTGTTAAATTAACACTGCTCAGTGTTTATATAATCCACACTCATAGAGTGTTATAAGTAACACTGAAGCAGTGTTAAAGTTAGTGAGATAATTAAGTGATTAATTGAGTGATGATTGAGCATTATTGAAGACAGCAAGCAGAATCACTGATGGAGAAAATTTAAATGTGCGAGTCATCCTTATGGTGATCGGTGTTTGCTTTAAATGAAATATATATATATATATTTTTATTTTTATTTTGTTTGGCTGCTGTAACTGAATTATAACAAAGAGAAAGTGTGATCTGATGGTGTTGGTTGTGTTTTAACATAATCATTACTTGACCTGAAACACTGAACTCATTGAGAGCCTAAACTCTGAGTTAGGTTTACTTTTTTGATTATAGCAGCATTGTCCTTGTACAGCATAACAATTTTAGCCTTTTCAAAGAAATCCAAATGATTTCTTCTTAATAGCTGTTCTGATACCAAAAAAACTTCTAAAAAATGTTTAATGTAGGCACACACAGACATCAAGATTTAGCGTATTAATCTCAGCAATGGTGACAAACCGGATATTCAGATAAAGACGTAAGGTGTGTTCGACATCGCCTGCGGCTGGATGCAATCGATCGGCGAGAGTAGCCGCGTGCAGGCGGGGAGGAGCTGCAAACGGAGACGTGAAGTCGGACACTTTCTGGTTCCCGTAGTGACCGCTCACGTGGTGTTTGCATACTTTACCACAGCTGCAGTGAAATAAATGCAATATTTGCCAAATAATACACAGATGTTTCAGAGACATTTTCATTCAATACTTTATGTACTGCTTCACAGCGTCTGTTTGAACAAGAATAAAGTTCAACATAAGCTACTGTCAATGAAGTGGAGTCTACGTTTTTTAAGCAGTTTTAATTTGATAAACATGACACAATATAACATGACAATGACATGAAAAGAGTGTTCACTGTTATAATAAACTGATTTGAGAGCTTTAGAGGAACTAAAGGTGTTCGAATAAACACGAAACACATGTGATCATTGTCATGCGGTGAATCCGGCCAATCGTGGAACAGCTGTGTCGTCATCAGCCCTCGTGCAACACAGTGCAGCCGCTCTTGAGAAGCTGCGCTGGCAGTACATTGTCAATCTCTGTATCCCATTTTATGCGTGCCAACTCAAAAAACCAAACTGATAACACTGATAAATTTTATTTCAAAACAAAGATGATAATTGTATAAAAGAAATATGTACACATACAGATAATCACATACTGTACATCAACAGACAGACAGACAGACACACACACACACACACACACACACACACACTTCAAATCTACTCAGCTTGAAATTCCCCTCCATCATTGAAAAAACAGTCAAGTGAGCAACAGCCCTCAACCTCCTTATCGGAATAAAATCCACGCAGGACTCCCTTTCTGCCATCTCCTACATCCCCAGGTGGGCAGTCCTTGTATATTGCAGTGCAGTGCAAGCACAGAGTCAACGAGCAGGGCACCCGGAACTCTTGCTTATATTGTCTGGAAAATGCACTCCAGTTCACAACACCTAATTTGTATAAAATACAGAACAAACAATATTGAATCATTGGTAACGCTTTAGATTACAGGCCGGAAAGTACTGCGTAATTAAAGCGATTTTACAGTGTAACTTTCGGTAATTATAGTGTACCTATAAAGTACTTGCATGTAAGTATAAGGGAACAATTTGTAAAGTTTTTAAATACAAGGAATTTCTTTTTTAAGTATTTTATACATATAGGAAAATGTTAGACAAAGATATGTTTGAGTGTTATTGGCTTTGTCTGTAAAGTACCTAAGAGACTTGCTTTGTTTATGAACAACATAAACTAGTTAAAAAAAAAGTTTGTCAAGAAAGGCAAACTTTAGGTTGGCTTGAGAAAGCCTGAAAGTTTGAAATAGTTTTAAAAGCTTGAAGTTTGAAGGTTTTCAGTTTGAAGTTCAAAGTAGTTTTCAAGCTGAAAGTTTTGAAGGCAATACAGTCTATTAGACACAGACAGACAGACAGACAGTCAGATATAGGAAGAACAGACAGATAGATGGATAGATTGCACATACAGACAGACAGACAGATAGGAATAGATGAACGGAAAGACAGACTTTCTCAAGTACCTTTTACAGTAACTTAGATTTAAAGAGCTTACTGTCCAGCCATACAAAGTGGGCCTCTTCTCTGAATTTGGGCTTGCTGACAACGTCCCTGAAAATCTTGCGTGTCAGTGAAAGCAAAATACAATGTTTAACTCCATTACTTTTTAATTCATTTTACTACAAATTTATTTAACATAACTTACAGTACATACAATACATTCAGGAATGTAACTTTTACAGTACGATCTGATACTGAGGAACAACATTTATTTTGCAATACATGCAACAATCAACTACATGACTTCATTAATTCAAGTCTTTCTGCTCTATTTGCAGACATCTTTCAAGCCTTAATTTGTTTAAAGGCGAATTAAGACTTTACATTTTTAACCCTTTATCAGTCACACTAAGAAATAAATATGCAAAAAAATATTTTTTGATAAAATGGTGTTCCTTAGTCCACATTTAGCAACTTTTCAGTGTTTTTTTTTTTTAATGACCCAATCAGGAAGCAGATACACACGTCAACCAGCCGGTTGACTTGCCCAGTTAGGGTAATTATCGGCATGAAGTTACTAGTATTAGGCATTCATGGATTTTTTTTCATGTTGAATTTTTTTTTCATATAAAAACATTACAGACAGTAGAATATGTTAACAATATCATCAATTTATTTTAAAAACATGTTCTTATTATAACACATAAAATAAAAACATTGTAAAGTGCAACAGTAAACATAATAGAAATCAAGAAATGTGCAATAGTGCTAGAGGTAGATCTGGGGGGTCCATAAAATGTACGGCAGTCCATTATGTCTGAAAGAGATGGAACATAATAAACATTAGTGTACAGTGTAGGGTCACAAACTGTGTCTTGAGTAATCAGTGCATCAGGTACATCTATCCATAATAAATGCACAATTGTCATATTGATAAACTGTTCTCCCAACATACAGGCACATTGTGATTTATTTTAATTTGTTAAGAAAAAATTGCATATACTAATAAATACTCTGTGTACTATGTATGACAAATCGGATAACACACAACCATGAAATTACATAACAAGATACAGAAAATGTTGAAGTGTGACTGATAAGGTTTACTGTGCTAAATAAAGCCAAAAATGTCCAACCATCAGTTCAATTACAGTCTCATTATCGTGTTAGGTTTGTCAGATTATTGAACAGAAAATGTAATGTTTATACCCATCTAGACAGCTGTAGTTGTAGCTATTCAATGCATAATGTAGTCAGGGCTGCCAACTCTCACGCATTGAGCGTGAGACTCACGCAATTGACACTTTTCACACGCTCTCACGCCACACATCCATTTTCTCACGCACAGAAAAATTGCGGAGCAAAGAGGTACTTTTAATATTAAACTAATTCTCAGCTCTTATTCCGTCAATTTTATTACGAAATTTAGACAAAAATACGTTTGGCGCTTGTAAATGTGACGTGACAGATCGCTGAGCGCCTCAGTTCAAGTGCACGTGAACCGATCATCTGTTACTTTTTTATTTAAAGATGCATTACAACTTACCGAACGTATACATAATATCGACCAATTAGTGTTTTTCTAACCACGGAAAGAGGTCAATATAACAGCAGGAGAACAATTATGTCACATAACGTTACATTTAGGCTACCTCAGGAAAGCCATTTAATGACCATAGCATGTTGAATAGAAAAAATATAGCTTGAGAGGAGATTTTGCTTAGCACTGTATTATATATTTATTATATTTATACTTATGTCATTAAATAATTGTTATTATAACAAAAACTGCATTATATTTAATTTATTTGCTATTTATAACCTTTAATAATAGCCTACCAGCAGATTGGGCCCTCTATGTTTACAGCATTAGGTCGGTGAGATTATTTTTTTAAATAAAATTTAAAATAAACATGTATCCAAATTAGTCAATATTGAATCAAAATCGGAATCAAATCACAATAATGAAATAGAAATCTTGAAATTTTTGTCAAGCAATAATAAAAACTGTGTCCTACCAGTCATTGTACAATGTAAACATTGTAACATGTTGTCACTACATACAATTCTATTTAGTTACCAAATGTCTTGACAATCACAATTGCACTTATTGTGATGCAATATTTGTTTTTTACACCCAACCCCCCACCCCCCCACCCCCACCCCTCCGCAAAAAAAAAAAAAAAAAATCTCACTCCAAGCTAAACTCAAAAGTTGGCAGCCCTGTGTAGTATTAGTCAAAAAGCCTCAGCTATGATGGCTATTGCAGAAATAATAAATAGGACTAATGGTTCATTTCGTAATATGTAAAGTAGGGCTGGGCGATTTAAATCGCGATATTGTTATGCGCATCTCGTCAGTAAAGCCGGTTCCTTGATTTAGTAGTAAATCACCATCACCTGCTTTCAGATGGAGCGGCATTTAGGGCTGAGAAGATAATTAAGTGATTCATTTAGTGATGATTGAGCATTATTGAAGACACCTGATGTTAACAAGCAGAATCACTGAAGAAGAAAATCACAAATTGTAAGTTACCATTAAGGTGATGGGTGTTTGCTTAAGTTGGGCTCTAGACCATTATATGTTTACTTTAATATTTACTGTTGTTTGTCTGCTGTTATTGATTTATAACAGTTAAATGAACAAAGTAAAATGTTATCTTATAGTGTTGGTTATGTTTTGACATAATCAAACTGTGATCTGAAAAGTAAAACATATTAAGATAGTTTGGTTTAACTTGTTAGTAGCAGTTTTGTGATTCTTCAGCCTATAATTATCAGGACTTTACTTATTATTCAAAATAAACATTGCTCTGACCAAAAAGACGTTCAGACATCAATAATCAGCCTGTGAATCTCAACAATGGTGGTGACAATAATAAAGCATGTTGCAGTGGCTGCCACCAATCACAACTCATTAATGGCTCCCATCATGCATTGCGGTATGAATAAATTATGATCTGAATTGTCTATGTAATTTACTTTTCCTCATTGAATATTCTGCTCCTCACCATTGTTGAGATGCATAGACTGAATCTTGACATCTGTGTGTGCCTAAAAGAATGATTTTTTTTTAAACAAGTTTTAAGGAATCCTTTATATTATATCAAAAATTCTGGCCATTTATTCAGATTCATAATTATGCTGTAATCAACAACATAAATCGAAGTCAGAAAGAAGGATCTTAATGAGCTCAGTGATCAAGTTCAAATGATGATTGTCATAATATAACCAACAAAGATTACTTTTTTTCTTTGTTCAACTGGCAGTTTTAATTCAGATACAACCACAAAACAAAATCTAAAGTACACATGAAAGGGTCAGAGACCAACTAAAGCAACTACCCATCACAATAATGGTAACTTACAATTTGCGATTTTCTCCTTCAGCGATTCTACTTGTTAACATCAGGTGTCTTCAATAATGCTCAATCATCACTAAATTAATCACTTAGTTATCTCATTAACGTAAACACTCTTGAGTGTGGACTCATACACTCCCAGGAGTGTTAATTTAACACTGGAGGTTTTGCTGTGTACAAAGAGCCGTAGTTAACTGACAAGCGGAGCCATATCGCATTAAATATCGCTGGCGATACGTCCGCGATATTGATGTGATTTGGCTCAGCTTGTCAGTTAACTACGGCTCTTTGTAGTAAATGCCGCTTCATCTGAAAGCAGGTGATGGCGATTTACTACTAATCAAAGGAACCGGCATTACTGATGAGATGCGCATAACAATATCGCGATTTAAATCGCCCAGCCCTAATGTAAAGAGTAAACAGTATTAAATTTAGAATCTGAAGGTAAAACCACAGGCCGTATAAATAAGGGTAAAATACATATAGTCTAGCAAAGAAATAGGCCATATGATCCTGCAGGGTGTATTATACTGAGTCACGATCGCGTTACTGTGCTAATTTAGCTAGCGTCCAGTTCAGTTTACCCTAAGGCCGTGTGTCCACCAAAGCGTTTTTACTCGCGGCTGGCGTGTTTTTTCAATTGTTTTCAATGGGAGCGCCGCGTTTTTAAAACGCCATGAGCGTAACGAGGCACTGAGCGTCTTTTTCACGCTGAAGCGCTGAGCGTTCGGCGTTTTTTACTGGTCGCCGAGAGTTGAAGAATGTTCAACTTTTGGTAAAACGCAGCGCTCATCACTGTCACTTTTTACCCAACCGTCCAATCACAGTGGAGGAGGGGCGGGACTAATACCACACCGACCAACCGCGTCCGCCACATGATTCTGCTTGTACAACGTCAACAGATGACAACAACAAGCATAATAACGGAACAAAATCAAGACCCAGAGAAAATACATTACATTGTATTGACATTTTAATATAGAATCAACACAGAAACAAAATATGTGTGAAATGAGATACTAGTAAACTTTCGCGGATATTCCGTATCATAACAAGCAAAGTGTCTCGGTCTCAACCGTCTCAACTGAAAAAACGCTGCGCTGCCAAAACGCTCTCAAGCGCCCACAGCTGAGCGTTTTTAGCAGAGCGCCTAGCGTTTTCAGCTGGCTAAAAACGCTTTGGTGGACACACGGCCTAACTGGGCAACTCAACCGAGCGGTCACACAACTTTTCTGAAGTAACAGAGAGATACATCTTATCATCACGTTTCTTCCATTCAACAAAAATATAATCATTAGGAAGTCTAGAACATGAAATCCAACCAAAAAATATCTTACCTTAAATTTTAGCTTCACTGGCAGCATTGTTTGAAGAGAGGTCACGACAATACACTTCCGGTTCAGATTCAGCTCCTCTTCTTCTTCGTTGATGTTTAACGGCGGTTGGCATCCAACATTAATGGTGCATTTCCGCCACCTACTGTACTGGAGTGTGGGCCGGAGATAAATAACTAAATCACCAAAAAAAAAAAAAAAAAAACTATTAGAAGAAATAACTTCTACTAATAATAATTATATCCTTTCTGCCAATCTTGTTTCCTTTAAAAATCGAAATAACAGTGTAGCCTACTCATATCATTTAATGGTTTCCCCAGCAATTCTTTAAGTGAATTTCCTTGTCCCCCTAACCTTCTTATGCCCTCTCTCATCTTTGTTCTTTCCTTCTCATATTTCTGACCCTCAAAAATCACATGTTCCACAGATTCAATATTATCACAAAATTCACACCTATCTGATATGAGCTTACCCATAATATGTAAATACTTATTTAACCCACAGTGTCCTATTCTTAACCTAGTGAAGATAATTTCTTCTTCCATTCGATTCCTTCCCGTAACCCTCTCTGTCTCAACCTTTTGTTGAATGTTATATAAATGTCTCCCTTTCTCCTCTGCATCCCAATATATCTGCCATTTTTTATTAATTTCTGACCAGATTTGTGCTTTGGCTTCTGCTTTACTTATTGTAATTGCTATATCCACAGCTTCCCGTTTACTGGCTTGTTTTGCCAACCTATCTACTGTTTCATTTCCCTTCACCCCCACATGTGCTGGAACCCATGTAAATTTTACCCTTACCCCCATCTGACAAATCCGTGAATGAAGTTCAGATTCAGCTCGTCTCAGCAACAAATATTTTATTACAACATTGCCACCCAGTGGATATAATTGCCATTACACATTCTATTCAGTGAGAGGAAGAAGAACGACACTCGGTTATTGGAGGTGGGAAATCCAGGGGCCAATGAGTAGAAGTCCTGCCATATGTTTATTCCACCCATGAACTCAGTCAGCTGATTTCATTAATTAGTTCTCTCTCCTGTCTGAATTAGCAAATCCAGGTGATTGGAACAAAATACTGAGGAGGACTTTTACTTTCTGAACCTGGACTTTACACCTCTGCATAGCAATGCCACATGTCAGCCTAGAGCAAAGAAATAAACCAGAACTGGACCTTATCGAAGCCAAAAAAATAGTAATTTCAGACACAGCCTCAGATTAAATCAACTGAAGAGAAAAGAAGACATTAAATCTGTGAAGATCTCAGCAGAGGAGGATTAAACAACTCCACAAACAGCATTACCAGCTTCACTTATTATAACCAGACTGACTTTATTTCTGTCAGACGTCTACAAAAGTTTTTTTTGAGAATTAACAGAGGTTTAACTCTATGTGTTTCATTTGAAGTCACCATAACAGTGATTAGTGTTTCCATTAGTTGGGCTCTTGTGTTTGTTAAACACATTTGCAGCAGCAAAGAAAGCTAAAGTGAAATGAAATCAGGTGATGATGGTTACTTGTTGATGGTTTTATAATCATCATGAAATAACCTGATTCACTGAGGTATTTTAATCTAACAATTGTGTTCTTCCACTAATATATTCGCATCACAAACCCTGTGTTACTGCAGCATGAGATCCAGCAATATAACAATCGTTTTAAATCTTTTAACAAACATGAGTTTAAAGGTTGGTCTATGCTGACACACACAGATATCAACAATCAGCATATGAATCTCAACAATGGTGACAATCACAAATATTTAGATAAACAGAATAATTCAGATCACTGAAAAGCTACTAATTCGCAACAATAACAACAGCAAAAAATAAAAGCAAATATTTAGAATCAAACAAAATTATAGGACAATTCAGCTTTTTTATTCATGTTGCAATGCATGCTGGGAGTTTTGTACTATGCTGGTACCCAGCATGCATTGCAGCAAGGTACTTTTGATTGTCACCATTGTTGAGATTCATACACTGATTGTTGATATCTGTGTGTCATATTAAACTGATTTTTCCGTGTTAATGTTTGTTAAAGTCTTCTAACTTATTAAGTTGGCTTGAGAGAGCCAACTTACTGATATTGTACTTAAACTTATTATTATTAAGTTGGCTTGAGAGAGCCAACTTACTGAAATCCTATTTAAACTTATTATTATTATTATTCTTCTGAGACTAAAATTTATAAATTTAATGCAGCCTAGAGCTTTAACTCTACATACTCCAAACTCGGCTCAGACCTTCAGACTATTCTGACTCGGTATGCTCTTTTCTAACTGATCGGACTTACGGTTTTCCTAAAAATGACGATCAAAACTCGGAAAAACTCCCATTGACTTACATTGGGGAGTTCTAAAAAATTCAAATCCAGATTCAAACTCACCAACCGACAAAAATGTAAATCTAAACACCTTGAAGACTAAACCAAACTGCCGTTCTATTTACTATATTAGCCAATGAGACTCATTTAAACTAATAAACTCATCTATCTATCTACTTCAAACTACTTTAAACTTCAAACTAAATTAAACTTCAGACTAATTTAAACTTTAAACTTCAAACTAATTTAAACTTCAAACTACTAAATTTACTTCATTTAACTTATAAACTCTAACCTCATACACTTATGAACTAATTAACTTATAAACTCATGAATTCATAGACTTATGAACTCTTAAACTCATAAATTAATAAGCTCTGAACTCTTAAACCCATTTAAACTTATAAACTCTAAGCTCATTTTAACTTATAAACTCTAAACTCAAAAACTCGTACTTATAAACTCATCAATTTATACACTTATAAACTCTAAATTCATAAACTCTGAGTAAACTTCAAACTACTTTAAACTTCAAACCACTTTAAACTTCTTAAGTTTAAAGCTTCCAGCTCCCAAGCAACTCCATAGCAACCAAACTTGAGTACCCTAGCAACCGTTTAGCAAGACCTATATCTCTGTATCAGAACATCGTATAGAGATGAGGTTTGGCTATTTTGACTCATGCTAGCAAACAGCACTTCCAACATGCTACACATGTTAGCAGTGAATAGCTACATGCTAATAGCGATTAGTTAAGTGCTAAATCATGCCAAGATCATGCTAAGAACTCTATAAAAACTCCATAGTAACCATCTGTGACAACTACCAACCGCCTAGCAACACCATAGCATCCACCAAGAACACCCTAGCAACTGCCTAGCAACCACCCAGAATACCCTAGCAACCACCTAGCAACCACCAAGGAGACTTTAGCAACCCACTAGAAACACCCTAGCAACTTTTTAACTTTAAACTACTTTAAACTTCAAGCTAATTTAAACTTCATACTACTTTAAACTAATTTAAACTTTTAACTAATTTAAGCTTTAAACTTTAAACTAAATAAAACTTCAAACAAAATTAAACTAAATTAAACTTCAAACTTTCTGGTCCAAACTTTCTCAAGCCAACTTAAAGTTTGTCTCGACGAACTTTTTAATCTAGTTCTTCTTCTTCTTCTGACCCCTGAAATTTACAACTTTAATGCAGCCTAGAGCTTTAACTCTACATACTCCAAACTCGGCTCAGACACTCAGACTGTTCTGACTCGGTATGCTATATCTTTTCTAACTGATCGGACTTACGGTTTTCCTAAAAATGACGATCAAAACTCGGAAAAAACCATTTGAATTAAAATTGCGGAATGTTCAGGTTTTTTAAACTGACAAACTGCCAAAAATTCAAATTTAAATCCCTTGAAACCCTAAACTAAATCAAACTGCCAAAAATTCTAATCTAAACTCATTGAAACCCTAGACTAAATCAAACTGCCATTCTATATAATATAAAAGCCATTAAAACTAATTTATACTAATAAACTCATCTATCTATCTACTTCAAACTACTTTAAACTTCAAACTACTTTAAACTTCAAACTACTTTAAACTTTTTAGACGTCAAACTTATATAAACTTTAAGATAATTTAAACTTCAAACTACTGAATTTACTTCATTTTAACTTATAAACTCTAAACGCATATAAACTCTGAGCGTGTAAGTGTTATCGAGTTAGTGTGTGTGTGTGAGTGTATGTGAGTTAATGTGTGTGTGTGTGTGTGTGTGTGTGTGTGTGTGTAACCGTCTAGAACACCATAGCAACCACTGAGAACACCCTAGCAACCGCCTAGCAACCACCCATAACACCCTAGCAACCACCCAAAATACCTTTGCAACCACCTAGCAACCACCCAGGACACCATAGCAACCACCCAGAACACCCTAGCAACCACCCAGAATACCGTAGCAACCACTCAAAACACACTAGCAACTGCCTAACAACCACCCAGAACACCCTAGCAACCACCCAAAATACCTTAGAACACCCTAGCAACACCCTAGCAACCATCCAGAACACCCTAGCAACCACCCAAAATACCTTAGAACACCATAGCAACACCATAGCAACCACTCAGAATACCCTAGCAACCACCCAAAATACCTTAGAAAATCCTAGTAACAACATAGCAACCACTCAGAACACCCTAGCAACCACCCAAAATACCTTAGAACACCCTAGCAACACCATAGCAACCACTCAGAACACCCTAGCAACTGCCTAACAACCACCCAGAACACCCTAGCAACCACCCAAAATACCTTAGAACACCCTAGCAACACCATAGCAACCACTCAGAACACCCTAGCAACCACCCAAAATACCTTAGGACACCCTAGCAACACCATAGCAACCACTCAGAACACCCTATCAACTGCCTAACAACCACCCAGAACACCCTAGCGACCAGCCAAAATACCTTAGAAAACCCTAGCAACACCATAGAAACCACTCAGAACACCGTAGCAACTAGGGGTGTAACGATACATCGATATGGATCGATGCATCGATATAACGTCTAACGATACGATGCATCGATTCCACACTTAAAATATCGATATACACCTTTATTTTATTTTGACACTCTCCACATTCTCACGTAACATCCTTCCGCCAAAGCGCACATTTTCGTTTACTCACCAACCGCCTGCCGGTTTGTAACGTTAATCTCCTCATCTGAAAAAGACGCCTGACAAGACTGACTGAACCCTAAACAAGTTTTTTTCACAAAAGCCGGTATTGTCCGCTGTCAAGGCATCGCGAGTTCATGTTTTACAGCAGAAACAGACAAGCACTCGCACCCTTGTTGGTGAACACAACACGACAAGTCCGTTTTAGCGACTCAGCGCGCAGTATTCAGGTCAGATGTCACTTTGAAAAGACGCGCTGGCTAAGAGGAGTTTCGTCAAATCTGACTAAAAGTGATCGACGATGGATAATTTCAATGAACTCGTGATATCTTCTTCAGGGCGTAAAAGGAAAATAAAACCTGAAACATTTGCACGGAACCTTACTAAAGCAGCTCGTTTAGTGGTGAGGGAAAAGCTCCCTGTAATTGCGTGTAGGCTACGTTATCACAACAACAAAGTTTGTCAGGCGTCTATGTCATCTGAGGAGATTAACGTTATGAAGATTAACAGAGTGTTGTATTATTTATCATAGCAATTACTTGGTTTTGTTTGACATCAGAAATGTGAATGTATCTGCTCTGCAAAAAAAAAAAAAAAAACTTTTAACATATTAAATACTTTCAATTAACTTTAATTTTGTAATTTACCTATATTTTTAAGTTATTATTATTATTATTATTATTAATCAAAACAACCCAGCTGCAGTTTGATTGATATTACTTGGAATGCACAATTATAATAAAAAACATGATTTATGAAAATGAACAAGAACGGAGTACTTGCAAATGACCACTTCTGTTATAAATGTCCCAATTGGGAGAGGGTGTGCAATTTTCAAAGAGTTTAATTAAACGTTCATGTTACATATTTTGGTTGCATTTGTGAGTTAATAAAAACGTAACTGGTTGTGTGAACATAATATCTAAATATCGATTAATCGATCGATATAGCCCTGAATCGAATCGAATCGAATCGTATCGTGGAATTTTTTGAAGTATCGGAAAATATCGTATCGCTGGCTGAGAGAATCGATATCGTATCGTATCGTGATGAACTGTCCGATTTACACCCCTAGTAGCAACTGCCTAACAACCACCCAGAACACCCTAGCAACCACCCAAAATGTCAAGTCAAGTCAAGTCAAGTATATTTGTATAGCGCTTTTCACAATACAGATTGTATCAAAGCAGCTTCACAGTATTAAATTAAAATAATACAACAAGGTTTGTTTCTAGTGGAATTTATTGATGCCTTAGAACACCCTAGCAACACCATAGCAACCACTCAGAACACCCTAGCAACCACCCAAAATACCTTAGGACACCCTAGCAACACCATAGCAACCACTCAGAACACCCTAGCAACTGTCTAACAACCACCCAGAACACCCTAGCAACCACCCAAAATAACTTAGAACACCCTAGCAACACCATAGCAACCACTCAGAACACCCTAGCAACCACCCAAAATACCTTAGGACACCCTAGCAACACCATAGCAACCACTCAGAACACCGTAGCAACTGCCTAACAACCACCCATAACACCATAGCAACCGCCTAGCAACCACCCAGAACACCCTAGCAACCACCAAAAATACCCTTGCAACCACCCAGAACACCCTAGTAACCACCCAAAATACCCTAGCAACCACCCAAAACATCCTAGCAACCACCCAAAACATCCTAGTAACCACTCATAACACCCTAGCAACCACCTAGCAACCACCCAGAACACCCTAGCAACCACCCAAAATACCCTAGCAACCGCCCAAAACACCCTAGCAACCGCCTAGCAACCACCCAGAATACCCTAGCAACCACCTAGCAACCACCTAGAACACCCTAGCAACCACCAGAAATATCCTAGCAACCGCCTAGCAACCACCCAGAATACCCTAGCAACCACCCAAAACACCCTAGCAACCGCCTAGCAACCACCCAGAATACCCTAGCAACCACCTAGCAACCACCTAGAACACCCTAGCAACCACCCAGGACACCCTAGCAACCACCTAGCAACCACCCAGAACACCCTAGCAACCGCCCAAAATACCCTAGCAACACCATAGCAACCACCCATAACATCCTAGCAACCGCCTAGCAAAAAACGTTCTGCTCCAAACTTTCTCAAGCCAACTTAAAGTTTGTCTCGACGAACTTTCGCATCTAGTTGTTATAATATTGCTGGATCTCATGCTGCAGTAACACAGGGTTTGTGTTGTGAAAAAAAATATATATGTGACAACATAATTGTTAGATTAAAATGCCTCAGAGAATCAGGTTATTTCATGATGATTATAAATCCATCAACAGGAAACCATCATCACCTGATCTAATTTCACTTCAGCTTTCTTTGCTGCTGCAAATGTGTTTGACAAACACACTGTCACAGCGGTCAAAAAAGACAAAATATATAATAAGAGTTAAGAGCCCAACTAATGGAAATACTAATCACTGTTATGGTGACTTCAAATAAAACACATTAGAGTTAAATCCCTGTTAATTCTCAATAAAACTTTTGTAGACGTCTGACAGAAATAAAGTCAGTCTGGTTAGTAATAAGTGAAGCTGGTAATGCTGTTTGTGGAGTTGTTTAATCCTCCTCTGCTGAGATCTTCACAGATTTAATGTCTTCTTTCCTCTTCAGTTGATTTCATCTAAGGCTGTGGCTGAAATTACTCCATATTTAATATACACAGATTTTTTGGCTACGATAAGGTCCAGTTCTGGTTTATTTCTCTGCTCTTGGCTGACATGTGGCATTGCTATGCAGAGGTGTAAAGTCCAGGTTCAGAAAGTAAAAGTCCTCCTCAGTATTTTGTTCCAATCACCTGAATTAGCTAATTCAGACAGGAGAGAGAACTAATTAGTGAAATCAGCTGACTGAGTTCATGGGTGGAATAAACATATGGCAGGACTTCTACTCATTGGCCCCTGGATTTCCCACCTCTGTTATTAATGTAAACTCAGTTCTCTCTAGAGAGGGAACGAGTGTTGCGTAAGTTTAACTCGAGAATACTGAAGTAAGAAAATTATCCTTAATTTTCCAAAATGTAAAACGCATTTGCTGCAGCAGGCAGACATAGGCGAGACAGCTCGCACGCCCATTGGCTGCTCTGCAGCAACTGCTGCAACCTATCAGTGCGTCTTGGCATGACTCCAGCGCCAATGGGAAGCCTTCCCGCGCTACGTCATGACCCGCCAAAATGGGTGTGGCCTCAAGTCTATATATACCCATCGCTGATGTTGCAATATGATTTCAGTCGTCTAGAAGTGAAACCATAATGCAGCACAAGCATGGCAGCGTACGCAACACTCGTTCCCTCTTTAGAGAGAACCGAGGTTACGTTAGTAACCGAGTGTCGTTCTCTTACGAGAGTACTCTTGTGTTGCATAAGTTTAGCTTATGCTACAGGAACCCCATGTAAAACGCCGTGCGTGCTGAATTTCCAACACACTAATGTCCCAAGGGCAGTATGCCCAGGGCTCATGTAAGTGGAATAAACACGGAGCGGTACACAGTAAATTCCCCAGTGTTAAATTAACACTGCTCAGAGCACATATGGTCCCACTCTACATGGTGTTTAAGTAACACTGAAGCAGTGTTAAAGTTAATGAGACAATTAAGTGATTAATTGAGTGATGATTGAGCATTATTGAAGACACCTGATGATAACAAGCAGAATCACTGAAGGAGAAAATCACAAATTGTAAGCCACCGTTATGGTGATGGGTGTTTGCTTTAGTTGGGCTCTTGGCCCTTACTGTATATTATTAACTTTAGACTTTGTTTGTCTGCTGTTATTGATTTTTATTACATGGCTGGGCTGAATTCCAATGTAGAATGCGGTCTGTTTTTTCTTGATAACAGACCGTTGCCATGAAAAACAGCGCGTTGCTATGGACGCGGAACGGACTATTTTCTTTGGCGGAAGCAATACAATCGTTTTTAAATCAATAAACTCCTTTTTAAATCAATATTTCGTGGCAAATGATTTATTTATTTTGTAGGTAGCCATGTAATAAGCGGGATAATGTATAGAGAGGCGGTCGTTATAGCGAATAACAAGCCCTTCAGGCTGTCAAGACCCCTAAGCTTCGCGTCGGGGTCTCGTTCAGCCTGTCGGGCTTGTTATTCGCTATAACGACCGCCTCTCTATACATTATCCCTTACATAACAGTCAAATGAACAAAGAAAAAGTGTGATCTGATAGTGTTGGTTACGTTTTGACATAATCATGCTGTGATATGAAAAATGAAACTTATTGAGATAGTTTGGTTTAACTTGTTAGCAGCAGCTCTGTGATTCTGCAGCATATGATTATCAGCATTTTTCTTATAATCCAATATATTTAATAAACATTGTTCTGATCAAAACACTTTCAAATGTATTTATTTAGAAACACAGACATCAATAATCAGCCTGTGAATCTCAACAATGGTGACAATAATAAAGCATGTTGCAGTGGCTGCCACCAATCACAACTCATTAATGGCTCCCATCATGCATTGCAGTATGAATAAATTATGATCTGAATTGTCTATGTAATTTACTTTTCCTAATTGAATATTCTGCTCGTCACCATTGTTGAGATGCATAGACTGAATCTTTATGTCTGTGTGTGCCTAAAAGAAAGATAAAAAAAAAAAAAAAAAAAAAACCTTTTAAGAAATCCTTTATAAAGGATTCCCGGCTGGCCTGGGAACGCCTCGGTGTCCCCCCCGGAAGAGCTGGAAGAAGTGTCCGGGGAGAGGGAAGTCTGGGCATCTCTGCTTAGACTGCTGCCCCTGCGACCCGGCCCCGGATAAGCGGAGGAAGATGGATGGATGGAGAAATCCTTTATATTATATCTAAAATTCTGGATATTTATGCAGAATCAAAGTTATGCTGTAATCAACATCATAAATCAAAAACAAAGTTAACCAACACCATCAGATCATTTTTTTCTTTGTTTATCTGGCAGTTGTAAGTCAGATACAGCAGCCAAACAAAAATTAAAGTTAATAATTTAAGGGCCAAGAGCCCAACTAAAGCAAACACCCATCACCATAACGGTGGCTTACAATTTGAGATTTTCTCCTTCAGTGATTCTGCTTGTTATCATCAGGTGTCTTCAATAATGCTCAATCATCACTCAATTGATCACTTAATTGTCTCATTAACTTTAACACTGCTTCAGTGTTACTTTAACACCATGTAGAGTGGGACCATATGTGCTCTGAGCAGTGTTGATTTAACACTGGGGAATTTACTGTGTAGAAAAGGGAGGGACGACTCAGGTATGTGAGATAGGTGCGCGCACATTTATACAGTTAAGGCAGTACATCAACCTTGAAACTGCATAAGCCCACAGGACGTTGCATCATATCAACAGTCTAATCAAACTGAGTTGGGTAGACAATGTCAATATGGTAAAATCAGACTGAGAACAGCCTGGCCTGTAAGGTGGACACTTCTAGGTTATAAAACCTTATAAATGTAGACAGCGAGGCCCAGCCTGCTGCCATACAAATATCATGAAGTGAAACCCCACTTGTCCATGCCCACGACGAGGCCATGCCTCTAGTCGAGTGGGCCCTAACCCCCAAGGGGCAATCCAGGCCCTTGGAAGCATAAGCTGACGCGATAGCGTCAACTATCCACCTGGACAGGGTCTGTTTCGAGATGGCTAGCCCTTTGCTCTTGGCCACCGAATGAAACGAAAAGCTGCTCTGTTTGCCTAAAAGCAACAGAGCGCTGGACATAAATCCTTAAAGCCTGTACTGGGCAAAGCTAGCTAACCCCAGCCTCACTGTCGGATGCAGCGAAATAACTTGCGCTCTGAACGGAGTCGCAAGTACCTTCGGGACGTAACCATGCCTTGGTTTGAGGATGACCTTGGAGTCATTAGGCACAAATTCCAGGCACGTAGCAATCACTGAGAGCGCGTGCAGGTCGCCCACCCGTTTTACTGAGGCCAGTGCCAGCAGAAAAGCGGTTTTGAAGGACAGGTACTTTAGCTCCACCGCGTGTAATGGTTTGAGCGGTCCACCTTTCATGGCCTTAAGGACCGTGGAAAGGTCCCACACTGAAACTGACTGTGGTCGAGGAGGGTTCAGTCTCCTAGCACCCCTGAGGAAACGGATTACGAGGTCATTCTTTCCCAGTGACTGGCCATTCGCGGGCTTCGTGAAAGCCGCTATAGCCGCCACATACACCTTGTGCGTGGATGGGGTTCTCCTGCTGTCCAACAGCTCTTGCAGGAAAGAAAGCACCACCGTTACCTCACAATCTAGTGGGTTAACGTCATGAGCTGAACACCATTCAGCGAACACTGACCATTTAGACGCATAGAGCCGTCTAGTAGATGGAGCTCTAGCCTGAATGATCGTGTTCAGCACTCCCTCTGGGAGGTGAAACGGTGATAGTTGATCGCCCACACATGCAGGGCCCACAGCTCGGGGTACGGGTGCCAAACTGCGCCCTGGGCCTGGGACAACAGGTCCCTCCTCAGCTGAATCGGCCATGGAGCTGTGTTCCCCAGTTCCATCAGTTCTGGGAACCATACTTGATTTTCCCATAGAGGGGCTATCAGGAGTATCGAGCATTTGCTCTCCCTGATTCGCTTGATTACCTGTGGTAACAAGGCGCCCGGGGGAAACGCTTAGAGAGGGCGCCTGGGCCAGTTTAGGGCCAGCGCATCCCTTTCTTTTGAAAAGAACATTGGGCAGTGAGCGTTGGTTTGCAACGCGAACAGGTCTACCTCTGCTGTCCCAGTTAAAAAATGTCCCAGTTATTTTGCACCATCATGGGATGCAGAGACCACTCTCCTGGGGAGAGCTTAGCCCTGGATAGCATATCTGGGCCCACGTTCAGGACGCCCGGCACATGAGCCGCTCTCAGCGAGCACAAGTTGTGCTGGACCCATATGAGGAGGCGTCTTGCTATTGCAAGAAGGTTCCGGGATTTGAGGCCGCCCTGGCGATTTATGTAGGACACCACTGACGTGTTGTCTGTTCTGACCAGAACATGGTGGTTCTTTAACACAGGGAGAAAGAACTGAAGGGGCGTTTTCGACCGCTTTCATCTCTAGACAGTTTATGTGTAGACGCTTTTCTGCATCTGACCACAGGCCCATGGAAGGTCTCCCTTCGTAAAGGGCGCCCCAACCCAGAGTCCTGCACGGGTCCAATTTTTTAAATCCGCACCCGCCCGTACCCGCAGTGCTTAAAACCGAATCCGACCCGTTTTCCGACAGCAGCACTAATTCAAATCCGCACCCGACCCGACCCGCTTAAAATAGAACCGACACCCGACCCGCACCCGAAATAAAATCAGTTTAGACTATCACATTATAGACACACTTACAAAAATGTTTATTGCCCGGTCATACAGAAGTTATTACACAACCATTAACACAAGGACAACTTCAGCCGAATCTGTCAAACGGCCGGTACATGAAGAACATAGTCAACGTTACCACAAAACTCGAGTAGCATAACAGACGCGGCTACAACACTATTTTCTGCCACGCAATTTTGTCTAGCTTACATCTGACAATTTTGGGTTCAAACACGCCCTGCCTGCACACAACACATATTTAACAGTAAATGTGAAAAATACTGTTTGATAGAACTGCTTACTGCGTGCTTCCTCGGCGATGAATCCACATTTGCGGCAATCCAACACGAAAATGCATGCAGCAAATCCTTTCACAATATTGTTTTCTTCAGATATCTCCAAATTTCTCCCACACAATTGGACTGGATTTTTGATAACGTATTGTCGACAACTTTACAATCTCCTAGTCCTATCTATTCTTTTCTCCAACTCTTCAGCATCCATCTCGCCGACTGCAAGCAGATCGCGCGCGCGGTTATGACGTTTTTTTTTTTTCAAAGTGAAAGTAGGTATAGTATACAGACAGACTCCGTGACAGCGGGCGTGGGCACAAATAAACTGATGTGGATTTTAAATTATTTTATCAACTTGAAATACAGGCATATTTTTGTAAGTGTGTTCCTAAAAATATGCATATATTTTTACGTTTGCACGTGATTGTTTTAAACCCGTGTTTAAACCCGTGTTTCCTCCGTGTCCGACCCGACCCGCACCCGTATCCGACACAGTTGGATATTTCTCACCCGTTTGAGCAAAATTTGCGGGTCACCCGTCGGGTACCCGCGGGTACCCGAACCCGTGCAGGTCTCTACCCCAACCCATGTTGGAGGTGTCTGTCGAGACTACTTTGATTTGTGAGGCGGCGCCTAAGTTCACACCGGTCTGGTACCAGCCGGTTCTCATCCATGGTTTCAGAGCTGTAACGCATGTCTGATCCGCCGTGAGACGAAGTGAACCTGTCTTCCACGCTCTCGCTGGTACGCGCCATTTCAGCCACAGCTGAAAGGGGCGCATGCGTAGCAGACCCAGTTGCAGCACCATCGAGGCTGAGGCCATGAGACCCATCATCCTCTGAAACATTCTGAGGGGAAAATTCTTCCCTACAGTGAATGTTGCTGCAAAGCGCTGTATTGCCGCCGCGCGTCCTCGCGTCAGGCGCGCCACCATAGACCTGGAGTCCAACTCTATCCCCAGAAAGGATATTTCCTGGCTGGGGGATAGAATGCTCTTGGCTCAGTTGACTCTGAGACCCAGCTGTTCCAGATGGGCCAGCAGTAATGCCTTGTGTGACACCAGTTCCTCCTTTGACTGGGCTAAAATTAGCCAGTCGTCCAGATAGTTCAGGACTCTCAGGCCCCATCGTCTGAGGGGCGCGAGCGCCGCGTCCATGCACTTCGTAAATGTACGAGGTGCTAAAGACAGGCCGAAAGGGAAGGACGGTGTACTGATAAGCCCGGTCCTCGAAGGCGAATCTCAAGAATGGCCTGTGACGGGCTGCTATTTGGATTTAGCCCACACCCATTTTGGCGGGTCATGACGTAGCGCGGGAAGGCTTCCCATTGGTGCTGGAGTCATGCCAAGACACACTGATAGGTTGCAGAAGTTGCCTATGTCTGCCTGCTGCAGCAAATGCTTTTTACATTTTGGAAAATTAAGGATAATTTTATTGCTTCAGTATTCTCGAGAAAAGGAGTTTTCCCGTAGCTAAACTTACGCAACACAAGAGAACAAACAGCTAAAAATGGGGTTTGGTGAGTTTCAATTACAGGAATTTGACCGCGAAAAAAGGTCAACCGCACAGTTACAATGCACGTTAAAGGGTTAAGATTCACTGAAACCCTGTCATTTTGAATGCTAACATATAGGCCTATCATAAAACATGTCATAACTTTTTTTTAAATATAAAACATTTATGACGCGCTTTATGGCCTCTCTTACAATTCAAAGCCGTTAACACAAAAGCACAATTGTTAAAACAGCATATATATATATATATTTAATTGCTTTAAACAACAAAACAATACATACATTTTAGAGCCAGGGGAGCAAAGAAAACACACATATATAAAATATAAATGTATATAAAATTAAAGAGTACCTTTTCCTTAATAAACATAGACACCTCATACCATAACTTTTTCACATGACTACAATGCCAGAAAATGTGGGTTCTGTTTCCACGTGCAAAGAGCGAAATGTGCAACTTACATCAATGTCTAAAAGCATAAATAATGCTTATTGACTTACTGCCATCTAATCCATCGCTGGAAGTGATTGAAATGAACTGCGCGTGCGCACGTGTGTATTATAAACAGATTTTGCACATGCGTGGTAACACATATGTACGTACGTGACGTTAATACGTGACGTCACCGAGCTACAGTCTGCAGCGAGGGCCGAGGGGTGTCATCCAAAATATCCATGTCTTTCTTTCTTCAGTCGAAAAGAAATTTTTTGAGAAAAACATTCCAGGATTTTTTTACACACAATGGACTTCAATTGCAACCATCTATTTATCCTGTAGCGTCTGGACCAATCAGACACACACAAATTATTCATTTATTGATAATTTATTGATAATCCGACGGTGCGGTGTCTTGTTACAGGACACACACTGAGACTGAGTTTTACGATCAAAAGGAATGTCTCCAGAAAGCTGTGAATCTCACTTAAATTCTGGCAGAGGAGGAGAAATAAACCCTGTAATCCTATATATTCTATATATAACCACTTGAGAAATGTGTAAACATGTATCTAATTTTCCCACCTCATGATTTTCCTTTTATGTGGTTGTCTTTTGTATTCTTGTAAACTCTATTGGGTTTATGTTTTAGACTTAGCATATTATGGTTAACCAAATCATTTGTGTGGCATGTTTGGTCTCTAAAAAATCCAATCTTTGTCTCCGATTTGTTAATTCACATTTTATTTGGCTAACTTTGTGACACATTAGTATTATAAGCATCTTGAAAATTCTTGTGTTAAACACCCAATCAGATTACATGTTCAAAGACAATGGTCGTAAAAGAATTTCCCTCCAAAGGAAAATCCTCTCATTGGCTCTTGCACCTCCAGAAGGTGTTACTTCTTCACACTTTAAAAACCCAAGATCAGCTTTTAGCTCTCTCTCTCTCTTACTCCTGTACTGGAATGCTGACGTGAAGAAGATGCTGAACTAGAAGTTTCTAAGGACCCACCAAGCTTGTGCCAGGCTGCGGCCTTGTCTTTCCATTCACCAAAGATACTCTGAAAACCACTGGTTCTCTCTCATCAAGACCACATCAGCAAAGATTAACTGGAGCCTCAACAAATTGCATCAGGACAGTTTAATTCAAATGGGCGAGACATGCAAGTATCAAACTTAGTCTCATTATTTGATACATTAAGTATCCTTACCCCTTTAAAGAAGGGTGTGTTAGAACTAAACTGATGGTTTGCTCAAGGCTGATGATCTACTGAATTTCAAACAATGCTATAACTTCTTGCTTTCCTGTATTCTGCTTCAGCTCTCTTTCCCTTGGTAAACTGTATGCATGTATGTGTGTGTATGTTAGAGTAGTTTAAGTGTTTAGACTAGTTAATAAAATCTAGTTCATGTCACACATAAAGTTGTCCGTGTCTCAAGCTCATAACTGGAGTCACTAATCATATAGATTTTTGCTACTGCTCTTATACTGTAAAAAAAAAAAAAAAAAGACATTTCCCATGCCCCGGAAATGTACATTTCTTAGAGTTAATAAACAATTAATCCTGAGTGTTCATGGGACAAACAGGCTAATTGATTGTAATTAGGGCTGGGCGATATATCGCATTAGATTGTTTTGCACATCTCGTCAGTAAAGCCGGTTCCTTGATTAGTAGTAAATCGCCATCACCTGCTTTCAGATGGAGCGGCATTTACTACACAGCAAAAACTCCAGTGTTAAATTATCACTCCTGGGAGTGTCTAATCTAAAGTTAAAAAGTCAAGGGTCAAGAGCCCAACTAAAGCAAACAGTCATCTCCATAATGGTAACTTCAAACTTTATTATTTTCAATAAAACATCAACGTCTGAACCTCTGGTAATTCTCAATAATTAGATTACAGGAAACCACAGCTGGCAGGTTTTTATTTTTTTATTTTTTATATAAAAGTTCAGTTCAATGTTCAATGCCATAAAACCTAAAATATTACTACCGTATTTTTTAAGGTAAAGCACTTGCAAGCTGCTAGTTTTTTACCGTAAACTTTAGTTCAGTGCCGCAAAAGCAAAACAAATTCTACCGTATTTTTTACAGTAAAGTACTGGCAACCACAGCTGCCAGTTTTTTTCCGTAATATTTAGATCACTGCTGTAAAACCTAAAATATTACTACCATATTTTTTACGGTAAATCGCTTTCAACCAGCTGCCAGTTTTTTACCGTAAACTTTAGTTCAATGCCGTAAAACATAAATATTTATACCGTATTTTTTACGGTAAAGTACTGGCAACCAGCTGGCAGTTTTTCACCGTAATTTTTAGTTCGATGATTTAAAAATTGTAAAATTAGTAAACATTTGCTACCGTATTTTTTACGGTAAGGTACGGTAAATGCAAAAACTTTTTTTACAGTGTACTTCCAAAATCCGTACATTTAACAGTATATTAATGTAAAATTTCATGAAATGTCCCATGAGAGCTATTACAGTTTTTCACTGTATATAGTAAGGGTACATACCGTTAAGGAATTAAAAACATTTTTTCCGTTGCTTTTTTACAGTTTTTTACTGTTAAAATTACGAACATTTTTTACAGTGTATTATTGATTTTTATTTCCACTTCCCTTTTATCCAAAGAGACGGAACTATTTGCACTGTATTTATCAATGGGAAAATAATCTGTCATATACTTCAATCATATACATTATTGGGGTCGCTTAAATGAATGAATGGGGCTCTTTGCACCACAAAACAATAGAGACAATATCAAGTCAAGTGAAGTCAAATTTTATTTCTATAGCACATTTAAAAACAACAGAATTGCGCCAAAGTGCTGTACAGAGCTACAGTGTGCAAATAAAAAACATGAAAATAGACAAGGCAAAATACAATTATAGACACGTTACACCCGATACAATCCATTTAATAGATCATATAAAATCAGTCAAAAGTGACTTAATTAAAAGCCAGAGAGAATAAATACGTTTTAAGAGCCGATTTAAAACTGGATATAATGACGGGGCAGACCTCACAGCGAAGGGCAAACTGTTCCAGAGTTTAGGTGCCGCAGCAGAGAATATACTGAATAGATGCTTAGAAAATTACAATAAACATCGGTTTGCCTTTTAGAGTCTAATCAAAATAAAGTCATATGACACAATCTTTAGAAACATTTAATTAAATACAGAGTTTTAGACTTATCATCTTCAGATTTTAAACATAACACAGTTATGAGGACACAGTTGAGGACCCATTAGATAATTTCAGTAATCTAGCCTTGAGGTCATGAACGCATAAACTAACTGTTCTGTATTCATCATTGAGAGCATATGTCGTAGATATATTTTTAAGATGGAAAAATGCGGTTTTACAGATGAAAAAGTGACTTTCAAATGAAAGATTGGCATCAAGAGCACACCCAGGTTCCTAACTGACAACGAAGACTTGATAGAACATCTGAAGACTAAAATTTCATCTTTGAATATAATTTCATTATTTAATATTATGTATCTGTATTATTATTCTTTATTAGTATTCATAATCAGTTGTATTATCTTATGAAGTTTAAAATGCACGAGTTAGACTATACAGTAGATTGCATGGACACGTGTTTAAGGATAATATTTTAGACACAAGGTGGGTCGCTGGGAGGATTATGTATTCTGCTTAAAGGTATGCGAAGGTAAAAAGGTATGCACTTTTTTATATTCGTTTTATATCGTTCACAGTATTTATTTGAATGGAAGAAGCCAGATGTTTCAACTGACCCCAACCCAGGGACAGTTGCAACATAACCAGGGGACGGTTGCAAAAAATACCTTAAATTTCACTAATTAACTTTAGCTTTTTGTCTCAATGAGCATAGAATTCTGAAAATATTAGGCCTATAATATTATAGTATTATTTATTTATACAATAATATTATTGTAGCCTATTATTTATTTATTTAGTCATATTTATCAAATAACAGTTATTGAGTTTTGTTTGTTCACGTGTAGAACATAGGCCTACATGGATTCAGTGTGCAGGAGTTACAGATGCTATTCAATATCTCCATATCTCAGTGTCAGACAGGAAGAATTGAACAATTTGCAATGCAACAAAATTTTATTAAACATGCAATTTATAACTTGTTGCAACCGTCCCCAACCCTATCAGCCATTACAGAACATCATGTGCCTGTTAGACACACTGACTTTGACACATGCTAACCATGTCACTTAGAAGTCAACAAAACAATAATTCAAACTAAGTAAGTTTTGATTAATTCATACAAAATGTCTGGACAGTATGACAAAAATACATCTCATGAAAAAATTTACTTTCATATTTTGAAAACAAGTTTTGTTCAATAAATGCAGCAGCAGATGTTGAATATGTCTACTGTCTTCTTAGTGGGGGGAGGGTCTAACTGTGCATGTGCAGTATGAGTGTCATCACTCTAGCTTGTTTCTGATTGGAGAAAAATGACATGTTGCAACTGTGCCCGGTCTCCCCTATGTCATGTGATTTCAAGGAACACAGACATTGTTTATGTGTGTCTATATAAAGGCCTGCAGAGAACATTCATTTGCTATTGAGAATTCAGCTGATGGACAGATGACACACAGACAGCGACATCAACACTCAGGTTTGACTTTATTGCTTAATAAGATCAATTTTACCAGTTTGTTTTAAATTATTCAGTATATATTTTAAAGATCAGAATTACTGCTTTTACAGTGGCAATGATAGACTAAAATACTGTAGTAAAACTATAGATACTGTTCAATTTTTTTTATTATTATAAACACATATAACAGAATAAACATATTTTACTAAATAAATTATAGCTGTAATTTATAACCTTTTGAGTGATAGTCTATTATTAAATTATATTTTGCACAGACATGGATTTTATAATTTACAAAGTTAGTCTGGTGTTCTTCAAAATGTGTAAATTTGCCATTATATAACTTTCTTATTTGCAAATGTATTAACAAAGTTCTTACAGAGTCAAACGGACCAAAACCATGTAAAATATTCTCTTTTAATCCTTCTCTGATCAAACTCTTCCTGTTATAGCTGACAACGGACAGAAGTGCACCACTGTGGTTTCCGTAATGCAGAGATGGGGAACTCGACGACTCACATGACTTGACTCGAGTCAGACTCGAGTCGCAAATTTAAGGACTTGAGACTTGCTTGACTAAATTAAGAAAATGACTCGACTTGACTTTGACTTGAGATCCAATGACTCGAGACTTGACTTGAACTGTATGACTCGAGAATGACTTGATATACATTTTTATATAAATCATCGCAACATCAATCGATGAACAAAATGAAAGCAACGGAACCATTGACGCCAGTCACCAGATTCTGCACGATTGCGTGACGCTGCACGAGCGCGCTAAATACAAAAACATCTCCCCGCATCGTTTCTTTTTGGATATAAACACTAGAAATTGACCATATTTATACAAGAAGATTTGCTGTACGCATAATAACTGGCAAGGGATATCGGACGACCATCACAACCTCGAACAGTCGAACTTCATTCACCATGTCTAAAAGTAAGCTATGGCAGTTGTTTAACCTGTTTGTTATAGTTAATTTGACTATCTTTAAATCTAGAGAGAATATTGGTCAAAACAGCATGCCTCTTTATACACAATTATGTTTTAAAATGTAGCGTAATATTGTCAATATTCAAATGATAATTAATGATAGCATATGTTTTGTATAACATTTGCCACATTTCTTTCTTATCATGCTTTAAAGCCAAATATGTCGTTCTTTCCAATGACAAAAAACAACATAGAAAACTGTTAATGTTTTGTCGTGTTTTATGTTTCTCTTAAAGTAGGGTCATATGTTATCAGGGGGTTGGGGGCAAAATGCCAGCAGAATTAATATGCACCCAAAATTCAAAATGTGGTGGAAAAATTGCCCTAGTATGAGTTATTTTTATAATTAGCCTAACATATGATATTAAAAAATATTTTCAGAATATTGGTGCGATTGCAAATGTGATAATGATTTTATAAAACAGTTCAGTAAACAAAGAGTGAATATTGTGATGTGACATTTTAGACATAATATTCCAAATGTTCTCTGTTTTTGCTCTATTTCTCCAATGACAATAGTTCCAAACAAGCCACAGAAAGAGTTATGCGTATCTGAACAAATTTGTTTGTTTGTGATTCAGTGACCTAGTTGCTTAGTCCCAGAACGAATCTGCCGTTTTGAACAAATCAGTTGAATGAATGCTTCTATGACTCGTACATTAAGACGGTGATTTGGCGCCACCTATTGGCGGTTTTAACTTCATAATTAAAAATATATAACTTATAGGGGATGCCAGTTTGAAGAATGCCATTTGGTGGCTTAGGAACCATTATACTTGAATTGTGAATTGTTTAATACCTTTTAATGGTCTTCTGCAATGTTTGAGGCATATTTATTTTTTCACGCTTTAATGTTGGCCTAATTTCAGTTACATTTACATTTTGGGCTATGTAGTTTGAAATTTTATTTATTTTTTATTTTTTAGATTTTTATTGTAGTAACCACTCAGCTGTATGTGGAAATGCATATTTTAAAAAAAAATGTTGCAAATAAAACCATAGTCCACAACTTCTGTAGTTTTAACTTATTTTAATATATAAATTCAGTGAAATCATCAAACGTTTGTATGACTTGCCAGTGACTTGTTACCCAAGCTACGACTTGACTTGCTTGACATAAAGCAGTGACTTGAGTTGACTTGCTTTTCACAAAATTGCCTTGGACTTGCTTGAGACTTGAAGGTTAAGACTTGAGACTTGCTTGTGACTTGCACATGTGTGACTTACTCCCACCTCTGCCGTAATGTCATGTGATTTACTTGAGATCAGCATGTATTTTTCTGCAAGATGCAAATCCTGTTAGACAGGACCTTTATCTTTAGGTTGTGAAGTAATTGCTTGACTCTCATACATTTGTTATGTTTGCTCATACACACTTGTCAACTGATTTATTGTTTAATATTAGATTAAAATACTTTAACAAACTTTCTGTAACAATTAATGAAATACATATACATGTAGAACATGAATTTAAACAATGTACAGAATAACAATGTATAATACACACAGTATTCACAACAGTGTAAAGTTTGTTTACACCATTGACTCTTGATATCTGAATACTGTCAGCATGTTGTGTGGCACAATATTTCATGTATTTAATTTTACTTTTCTCTCCGGTATAATGACAGATTCAAATTTAAATGTTGACATGGACACTCCTGTAGAAACAGAAGAAAAGAAGAGCGAAGATGATATCAACAAAAATCAACACACGCTAAATCCTGAGGTATGCAGTAAAAAAACAGCAGTGTCCTTCATAACAAAGACATACAACTGACAATTATTCCAACCCAAATGATACAAAAATAACAGATTACCTTATCCCTCTTTCTTGAGTTGCATGTCCACTCCCAGTCAACACTTTGATCTCACAGGGATCTCACCACATGAACAAGATGTGAGGTCACAGTGCGTTCATTATGCCCACAATGTGAGGTCATCCCAGCTAGGAATGTTATTGGATGAGTATAGTAATGTTTCTACAGCATGACATCCAACAGTGTTTTAATAAGAAAATCTGTATAGCTAGTTTCTAAAGCTAGTGTTTCACTTGAGACACTCAAACCTCAAGAATCAGCATGCGAATCTCAACAATGGTGACATGCTTCATGCTGCATTGCATTCTGGGAGCCACTGATGAGTTTGTATGAGGCACCCAGAATGCATTGCAGCATGTCACCATTATTGAGATTCATGCGCTGATTCTTGAGGTTTGAGTTTGTCTCGCTTAAGACCCTTAAAACTTATTGTGCACTACTTTTATTTTTATATTACATACTCCAGATTTTCTTTTGTTTTATATATATTTTATTTACAATTTTTTACATGTTATACAAATGAAAGAATACCAGAAAAACAAACATTACAACAATAAAAAAAAAAAAGAAAAAAAAAAAGGATAATTAAATAAGGGGGTTAGATAAATAAAATCAAGGAGACTTACTCATAGATGTATCATTACAGAGAGAACAATAATTATACACTATTCAGACTTGAGGAAATTCACGAAGGGCTGCCATACAGTTTGAAAATGGCGATGAGATTTGGACTTACGAGAACGTATCCTCTCTAGTTGTATGACGTGAAACAATTCGCTTAGCCAAGCTTTAAATGATGGAGAGTCTGAAGATTTCCAGTTTACAAGTATTATTTTTTTTGCAAGAGTCACGCCCAACAATAAAGGTTGTTGCTGAGATTTTGGAAGAGTATTCAATGTCTCAGAAGATCCAAGAATTGCGAGACCATGGTCTGGTTTAACCTCCTTTTGAAAAACTTTTGAAAAAAAAATCAAATATAGCAGTCCAAAAATTAAACAGTTTGTGACAAAACCAAAACATGTGAGACAATGAGCCCTCCTCTGTTTTACATCTGTCGCACACTGGAGAAATGGAATTATAGATTCTACTCAATCTCGTTTTAGAATAATGCAATCTATGGATTACTTTAAACTGAATCAATCTGTGTCTTACATTCATTGAGCAATCATGTATCCTACAAAGGCTGTCATTCCAGGTATCATCCGATACTTCCTCATCAAAATCCCTACTCCAGGCTTCTTTGATATGCTTGGTGTTCACAGGTAGTTGGAAAGAATTAACATATCGTGAGACCAGATGCCTAGAGCTTGGATTAAACAAAAAAGTTCGCTCAAATGTACTAATCTCTGGTTTGTCAATAAATTGTGGAATAATTGTTTGAACATAATGTCTTACTTGTAAATATCGAAAGAAGTCAGACCTTGGAAGATTAAATACAGATTGCAATTGGTTAAAATAAGCAAATTTACCATCTATATAAAGATCACCAATAGACATCAGACCTTTTCTTTTCCATTCAACAAAACCACTATCTAGCTGAGAGGGTTTAAACATATGATTGTTAGCCATGGGTGTAAAAACGGAGATGTCAGGTAATTTAAGATGTTTCCTTATCTGGTTTAAAATACGAATTGAATTTTTAATTATTAAATTGGTACCAATTAGTTTTGATGAGGGAGAAACTTTTGAAAAAAGTAAAACTGGGAGACACGATATTGTAAAAGAAAATGTCTCTATCCTAAGCCATAAAGGATCAGCCGCAGAGAAAGTTTCGTTAGGGATACCCTTCTGCCAGTAAGATAGAGCCCTGGCATTTGCTGCCCAATAGTAATATTTAAACACTGCGAGCCCTAGGCCTCCCATCTGCGTGGGTTTCTGTAAGTGCGCTTTTGCTATTCGAGGAGTTTTGTAAGCCCAAACAAACGGTATGATAACTGAATCTAAAAGCTTGAAAAAAGATATAGGTATATAAGTAGGGACGTTTTGAAAAAGGTAGAGGAACTGTGGTAAAGTGACCATTTTAATTGCATTAATTTTGCCAATCATAGAAAGCGGAAGGAGCCTCCATCTCTCAATATTATCTTTTAACTTGTCAATCTTAGCCAAAAAGTTTAATTTAAATATTTGTTTGGGATTCTTTGGTATCACTATGCCAAGATATGTAAAGTGGTCTTCGACTGTTTTGAAAGGCAAAGAGTCAACCTGGCTGGAACTAGTGTTTTTAGCAAGTGACAAGAACTCACTTTTGGACCAGTTGATAGTATACCCAGAGATTTTACCAAACGCATTAATATAATCAAGCAAATAGGGAACTGATTTGTCTGGATCAGAGAGATATATGAATAGGTCATCAGCATATAAACTAACCAGAGCTTCAACCTTTCCCATCTTTATTCCATTAATATGTGGGTGACTTCTAATCCCCACAGCTAGCGGTTCCAACGCAATATCAAAAAGAAGAGGAGAAAGGGGATCTCCTTGTCGGACTCCTCGATGCAACTCAAAAGAGTTAGATTTGTTAGAGTTTGTCAGAATGGATGAACGAGGACATAAATATAGAATTTTTACCCACTTGATAAAACGATTCCCAGACCCAAAACGCTCAAGTATTTTTAGCATGAATGGCCACTCTATTTGATCAAACGCCTTTTGGGCGTCTAGTGAGATGATTGCTCCTGAGGCTTCCTTACCACGTTCCTTATAAAGAATATTAAGGAGGAGGCGAACGTTGCAAAAAGAGAAACGACCTGGTATAAATCCAGTTTGATCTGGGTGTATAATTGTTGAGATATGCTTTCCAAGTCTGTTAGCTAACACTTTTGTTATCACCTTCTGATCAAAGTTAAGTAGCGATATAGGTCTATAATTAGCCGGATCTGTGTCGTCTTTTCCTTTCTTTAGTAGAACACAAATATTGGCCTCATACAGTGAATTGGGGAGTTTGCCATTTTCATACGAGTCATTGATCATTCTTAAAAAGTAGGGGGCTAGTTTTAAAGAAAAGGTTTTAAAAAATTCACATCCAAAGCCATCTGGACCTGGCGCTTTACCCGATGGGAAAGACTTGATGGCTTCTAAAATGTCCGCTTCAGAAAATGCACAATCTAGATCTTCTTTTGCGGTTTTATCTAACTGGGGAAGGTTGAGATTATCAAAAAAAGAATCATAATCTTCCTTACTGACGTTGCAATTTGAGGTATAAAGATCAGAGTAAAAATCCCTGAAAGATTCATTAATTTCTTCTGGATTGGTTACAATCTCAGCTGTGTTTGACTTAATTTGATGGATTGCTTGCTTTGCTTGCTCACTCCTTAACTGTCTTGCTAATAAAGTTTCCGGCTTATCGCCTAATTCAAAATGCTTTTGTTTCAGTTTAAGTAAGAGACTCTCAATTCTTTTGCTCAAGATCGAATTATACTCATATTTCAAATTCAATATTTTATTATAATCTTCTTGTAATCCAGAGGTTCTACAGGTCCTTCTCAATAAATTAGCATATTGTGATAAAGTTCATTATTTTCCATAATGTAATGATTGTAAAAATTAAACTTTCATATATTTTAGATTCATTGCACACCAACTGAAATATTTCAGGTCTTTTATTGTTTTAATACTGATGATTTTGGCATACAGCTCATGAAAACCCAAAATTCCTGTCTCAAAAAAGTAGCATATCATGAAAAGGTTCTCTAAACGAGCTATTAACCTAATCATCTGAATCAACTAATTAACTCTAAACACCTGCAGAAGATTCCTGAGGCTTTTAAAAACTCCCAACCTGGTTCATTACTCAAAACCACAATCATGGGTAAGACTGCTGACCAGAAGGCCATCATTGACACCCTCAAGCAAGAGGGTAAGACACAGAAAGAAATTTCTGAACGAATAGGCTGTTCCCAGAGTGCTGTATCAAGGCACCTCAGTGGGAAGTCTGTGGGAAGGAAAAAGTGTGGCAAAAAACGCTGCACAACGAGAAGAGGTGACCGGACCCTGAGGAAGATTGTGGAGAAGGACCGATTCCAGACCTTGGGGGACCTGCGGAAGCAGTGGACTGAGTCTGGAGTAGAAACATCCAGAGCCACCATGCACAGGCGTGTGCAGGAAATGGGTTACAGGTGCCGCATTCCCCAGGTCAAGCCACTTTTGAACCAGAAACAGCGGCAGAAGCGCCTGACCTGGGCTACAGAGAAGCAGCACTGGACTTTTGGACAAATTTTGCGTGTCATTCGGAAATCAAGGTGCCAGAGTCTGAAGGAAGAGTGGGGAGAAGGAAATGCCAAAATTACTGAAGTCCAGTGTCAAGTACCCACAGTCAGTGATGGTCTGGGGTGCCATGTCAGCTGCTGGTGTTGGTCCACTGTGTTTTATCAAGGGCAGGGTCAATGCAGCTAGCTATCAGGAGATTTTGGAGCACTTCATGCTTCCATCTGCTGAAAAGCTTTATGGAGATGAAGATTTCATTTTTCAGCACGACCTGGCACCTGCTCACAGTGCCAAAACCACTGGTAAATGGTTTACTGACCATGGTATTACTGTGCTCAATTGGTCTGCCAACTCTCCTGACCTGAACCCCATAGAGAATCTGTGGGATATTGTGAAGAGAAAGTTGAGAGACGCAAGACCCAACACTCTGGATGAGCTTAAGGCCGCTATCGAAGCATCCTGGGCCTCCATAACACCTCAGCAGTGCCACAGGCTGATTGCCTCCATGCCACGCCGCATTGAAGCAGTCATTTCTGCAAAAGGATTCCCGACCAAGTATTGAGTGCATAACTGAACATAATTATTTGAAGGTTGACTTTTTTTGTATTAAAAACACTTTTCTTTTATTGGTCGGATGAAATATGCTAATTTATTGAGATAGGAATTTTGGGTTTTCATGAGCTGTATGCCAAAATCATCAGTATTAAAACAATAAAAGACCTGAAATATTTCAGTTGGTGTGCAATGAATCTAAAATATATGAAAGTTTAATTTTATTCATTACATTATGGAAAATAATAAACTTTATCACAATATGCTAATTTATTGAGAAGGACCTGTATATGCTTGTTCTAAAGTCGTAAGTAAATTTTCAATTCTCAAAAGTCTGCTATTGTTATTTCTCTTGCTAGCCGTTTCAAAAGCAATAATATGGCCCCTTATGACTGCCTTAAGGGTATCCCATAGAATTGAATCAGAGACTTGGCCATTGTCATTATTCATAAAGAAATCATTCAGTTTAGCATTAATGTAGCTTTCAAAAGCTGGGTCTTTAAGTAGATAAGGGTTAAATCTCCAATGATAACTTTGTCGTGGCAAGACTTTATTAATCTGAAGAGAGATGGGGCTATGGTCTGATATCAACATATTATGGTACCTTGTACTAGATATTCTGTTTACCAGTTCAGAGGTAACCAAAAAACGATCGATTCTAGTATAAGACTTATGCACGTGCGAGTAAAATGAGTACTCCCGTTCTGTTGGGTGTTGTAACCTCCAAATATCTACCATATTCCTTTCTTCAATTAATCTATTTAGGATCTGTACTGAGGTTATACTGGGAGGTGGCTTTGAGGATGAGCGGTCAAAGTGGATCTAAATAGCAATTAAAGTCACCGCCAATAATTACATTTTTACACCCAGATGGTATTAAATCAAAAACCTTTTTAAAAAATTGAGGGTCATCAATATTCGGACCATATATATTTAACATTGTGATTTGCAAAGAACTAAGTTGTCCTTTAATCATGACATATCTGCCATGAGTATCAGTAATCATTGAATCAAGCTGAAATGAAATACCTTTGCGAAATAAGATTGCTACCCCCCTGGCCTTGCTGTTGAAAGTAGCCTGATACACCTGTGATATCCAATTTGCCCTAAGCTTATGCTCTTGTCAGACGGCTATATGCGTTTCCTGTAAAAATAAGATGTCCGCTTTTAAGGACTTGAGATGGGTAAACACTTTGCCTCTTTTAATGGGGTGCCCAAGCCCCTTAACATTCCAAGATGTCAAAGTTAAAGTAGGATTTCCTCTATTCGTTGTGTCGTTCCCTTTCATTTAAATGTAAAACAACAGTAACAATCCCCCTCCAAGAAAAAAAACAAAGTCTTTAAGATTTAATAAATTCTGATTTTAATTCAGTGTGTGTGTAATATATATATATATATATATATATATATATATATATATATATATATATATATATATATATATATATATCATTATAGTCAACAATTGTACCGTCAAAGCCAATTTTGTGCCATTTTTGAAGGGTCCATTTTTGTACTGTTAAATAAAGGTACAAAATTGTCACCGCAGGTACAAGACTGGTCTCTTAAGGTACAAATCACAAGGGTACAAATATGTACAATATTGTACCCTTGAGGGTACAACCCCAGTGACAAGCCATTGTACCCCTAAAGGTACAATTATGTACTTTATTTTCTGAGAGTGTAGCTTAAAAAATTGCGCCTTTAAAACTATTCATCACCTGTGATCCGTCGCAGCACAGATTTATGTTACAAGGTAACAATACTTTTTCACCATTGACGCGAGGAAAAGTAACGCAAGTTATACTAGAGGTCGTTCTGGCGTTATGCACAACCATGCTATGGTTAGACAAGCAACTTTGAATTTATACAAATAGGCTGGATTACCTGTCGAGAAGAAAGCAGGCAACTTCGGCGTCCATTTTAAAATCTTTGCTCCTCATGAGCTCTTTCCATCTGGAAAAAGTTACTCCAATATTGATTTTGTTCTTGCTGATTTGCCTGTCGCGATGACGTTTTAATTCTCTCTTTCGCTTCCTTGGCGACTCTGCTATATATCCTCAAAAATAGGCGTGATCCTCCATCTTTAGCAGTCTTTCAAATCTGCCGGCAGTCGCGAGTAATCTCCCCCTCGCATTCGTCACGGTGTCACTGAGCGTAAAAACACGAAAGGCAAAAAAGGTGCAGTGCTTTCTGCAATTGGGTCGGGTCATGTTCACAGCTTAAATGAACCGTACCAGAGTTCATTTGGAACCGAACAGAGACCACCTCTTCAGCTGTATGGTCTCTGTACGGTTGTTTGGTCCGCATCTGGGTGTGATTGCTGTATTCGCACCAAAGGGGGAAACGAACTTGAGATCTAACCAAACAAGACAGGTGTGAATACTAGGGTTGGGAATCGTAAGAAATTTTCCGGTTCCGGTTCCGATTCCGGTTCCGCCAAACGATTCCGGTTCCGGTTCCGGTTCCCATTCAAAAAAAAATATTAAAACAACTATAAAAAAATAGTATTAAGTGAAAAATCCACAATCCTTTTTGTGTTTATTTCTTATACTTGTCAAATGAGTTTAACAGACTGGTAATGTCAACAAATTCAACATATTAAGCAATTTTTGCAAAAAAATATTTTTTTCTGAAGGAAAATAAAAATGTATGCATTCTCTAGAATAATTTGGGACCTCTCCTAGCTTATTGTATTTCCAGCAGTGGAGAATACCTCTCAGAAGGGGTAGAATATGCTTGAATGTAAGATGTGTAGAACAGATATTTTTAAAATCGTTTTGAATGATTGATTCATAAAGACTTTACTTGTTTCATTACTGGATAAATCAGCGTTTTAGCAGTTAATAAACAGAACTGCATGCGTCTTGCGGAAGAACATTGTAGCCGGAGCTACTTCTCTCTATTTATGTCTATGACGAGTCACGCAGGCACTGGGCTAACGTTACTCCGCAGCGGCTGCGATCCGCCAGTCTAAAGTATAGTCCGAGTATAAACGCTTATTGCAGGCTTAACGTAGTAATTCAGGATAAGACAAAAACACGGTTTGAAAAAAAAGCATTCATGATGCACTCGCTCATTCTATACATTTTGTAAATTCTGAACACAAAGAAGTTACGGACTGCGTCTTTATGAATGTTTTGAAGCATCAGATGTAATCGATACACTCAAGGCAGCGACTTTCAAAAGGTGATTTACAATATTTTGGGTGCTACCGTAGACATCAGTGTTTATACTCGAATTATAAACTTTTATCTCAGTACTCCTATGATCATTTGAATATTTGTAACATAAATATCGATACTGTGTGATTGTAAAGCCGTTTCATATTGACAACTGCTCTCTCTGGGTGATCAACAGCGCAAACAGATTTGAATGTTCAGGGGTGAGGTTTTTGTTACCGGTATTTAGGAATAAGATCGCGTGGGTGTTTGAATCGGGATCTTTTGAAGATTAATCGTGCAGCTCTGACTGTCTTTAATTCTCTCTCTCTCTCTCGCGTTGATATCTCTGACGCAAAACGTATTTGAATAGCGCGAGGGCTTTTCAGTGCATTCATTACTATTTTAATATGAGGTGAGACGTCACTATTAAAGGATAAGCTTCCAGCACTTCCCCCACCAGAACCGTTTTCGGAACCGAAACCTTGGAATTTCACACGGTTCCGGTATTTTTTCAAAAACAGTACCGGTTCTGGATAAGAACCGGTTCTCGGTTCCCAACCCTAGTGAATACACCCTAAGTCACCATTGTGGTGATCAGTTTTTGCTTTAGTTGGGCTCTTGACCCTTACATTTTTGACTTGTTTTTAATTTTGTTTGGCTGCTGTGCCTGAGATATAACAGCCAGATGAACAAAGAGAAAATGTGATCTGGTGGTGTTGGGTATGTTTTAAAATAATAATTTTTTTACTTGAATCACTGAACTCATATAGAGTCAAATTTCTAAGTTAGGTTTACTTTATTGATTATAGCTGCACTACACCATAATAATTTTAGATTAGAATTAGTACTAAACTCAGTGTTTTTCCCTCACTGTGCCTGTGCAAAAACAGAAGTTTAACCATTTCATCTTTAATGCAGCAAGAAAAAAAAAATGAAAAGAGGGAGTAAAGGGAGGTACAGAAAGTTCTGTAGCTATCAAACTAGCTACAAATTACTGTTGCTTACCTCCAGTTTGTGTTGCACAATGGATAAACCATATTACCTGCGTCTTCCAAGCCACCAACAATGTAGGCCTAGCTACCTTTTTAATTTACCGACTCTTTTGTTAATTTGTAAAACAATGCTCATGTTAAACAAGCAGTTTTTGAAATAAAGCTGTTTTTAATTTTCATTGATGACTGATTAGTGCAGTGTTCGGACTAGGGCTGGGCGATATATCGCACGATATTGTTAGGCGCATCTCATCAGTAAAGCCGGTTCCTTGATTAGTAGTAAATCGCCATCACCTGCTTTCAGATGGAGCGGTGTTAAATTAACACTCCTGGGGCTGGAAGTGTATATGAGTCCACACGTGTAAAGTGTTCAAATATGAGTGTTAAATTAACACTCAAGACTGTTAAAGTTAATGAGATAATTAAGTGATTAATTTAGTGATGATTGAGCATTATTGAAGACACCTGATGTTTAAAAAGCAGAATCACTGAAGGAGAAAATCACAAATTGTAAGCCACCGTTATGGCGATCAATGTTTGCTTTAGTTGGACTCTTGACCCTTATATGTTTACTTTAAATTTTACTGTTGTTTGTCTGCTGTTATTGATTTTTAACAGTTAAATGAACAAAGTAAAATGTGATCTGATAGTGTTGGTTGTGTTTTGACATAATCATGCTGTGATCTGAAAAATTAAACTTATTGAGATAGTTTGGTTTATCTTGTTATCAGCAGCTTTGTGATTCTACAGCATATGATTATCAGTATTTTTCTTATAATCCAAAATATTTATTAAACATTGTTCTGATCAAAAGACTTTCAAATGAATTTATTTTGAAACACAGACATCAATAATCAGCCTGTGAATCTCAACAATGGTGATAATAATAAAGCATGTTGCAGTGGCTGCCACCAATCACAACTCATTAATGGCTCCCATCATGCATTGCGGTATGAATAAATTATGATCTGAATTGTCTATGTAATTTACTTTTCCTAAATTAATATTCTGCTCATCACCATTGTTGAGATGCATAGACTGAATTTTGACGTCTGTGTGTGCCTAAAAGAAAGTTTTTTTTTTTTTTTTTAACAACTTTTAAGAAATTCTTTATATTATATAAAAAATTCTGGCCATTTATGCAGAATCACAATTATTCTGTAATCAACAACATAAATCTACGTCAAAAAGAAGGATTTATTTCTTAATGAGTTCAGTGATCAAGTTCAAATGATGACTGTCATAATATAACCAACACCATCAGATCACTTTTCTCTTCGTTCATCTGGCGGTACTAACTCAGATACAGCAGCCAAACAAAGTCTAAAGTAAACATATAAGGGTCAAGAGTCCAACTAAAGCAAACACTATTCTCCATAACGATGGCTTACAATTTGTGATTTTCTCCTTCAGTGCTTTTTCTGCTTGTTAACATCAGGTGTCTTCAATAATGTTCAATCATCACTAAATTAATCACTTAATTATCTCATTAACTTTAACACTCTTGAGTGTTAATTTAACACTTTACACTCTTGAGTGTGGACTCATATAAACTCCCAGGAGTGTTAATTTAACACTGGAGTTTTTGCTGTGTACAGTCCTCTGAATAGCTGGATCCATTGCTCCTCGATGTGAAACTAAATTATTCCTAAGGATTATTCCTCACAGCGAAGCAAGACGAGACAAAGTGCATGAGTCTGATAAAACAGATGTGTTTTATCGAGCTGATGTGGGCGTTGACACGTTTGCATGGATTGCTTCAGATCATTTGCGTTTGAATAGCGCACACTCTCCGTGGGTGTGTTCACATTAACACTTAATGAGCTGAGATTTTTTTTTTTATATAAATTACTTCATTTAAAAGAAGAGAATTCAAGCTTCATGCCTGTGTGCATAGGCGTAAGTTGCGGGTGGGGCAGGTGGGACATGTCCCCACCACTTTTTGCCTGGGTCGATATTGTCCCCACCACTTTTTAAAACATCTCGCGGCATGAATGTACCAATTCTACAAATAAATAAAACATCTCCAGTTAACTGGCAGAGCATTCATTTCGTTCGTTTTTTAAATAAGAGACGATCTAGCGCTGAAATGTGATTTTTTAAATCAAGTGATCAAAGTGCTCGTTGCCACTGCGATCAGTGGCGCGGATACAGTGTTTTCTCGTGTGGCTCGCGCCACACGCTGCACTGTCTTCACTCGGATGCGCACTTCAATCCGTTGTGGATACTCTCTATTCATTCAGGTGAAATCACAAAACATAATGCACACAAACGTGTCCCTGCTTGATATACAACCACTGATGAACATAATCGATTTTGATGAGAAAAAAAAAAACTATACGAGAAAAAAAAAAAAAACTATACAAGTGCGGATTAGAACCCAAAACTTCTGACACACTTGACGAAAGTTCTACCACTGGACCATTAAGATACATGTTAATCAAATAGGCGGATCTATGTATTTATTCATTGAAAATTCTCGGCACTGATAACATATATTAGGCTACATCTCATTAAACGACAAATTAAACCCCATGTAGCCTACTATTTAAATCGATTGCTGGACATCATAATGTTATTGTGCATATATCTGATTTAGTATTGTATTAGCAACCCCCACCCCACCTGTCCCACCCACTTTTTAAAACAAAGTTACGCCACTGCCTGTGTGCCTGTATGCCTGTTTGACTGAGTATTTGCTGAGTTACAGTTCATTTTCGGACGCATTTCAGAATGGACTTCACTGACAGAGAAAAGGCAAAACTCGCATCATGTTTATTTTTCTTTATTTGGCAAAAAGCACAACACTTTGTTTTTATTGTGAGTATACACAAAAATAATAGACACTTACAAGGATCGAATGATGTATAACGTACTCGGTTACTAACGTAACCTCGGTTCTCTCTAGAAGAGTGAACGAGTACTACGTAATATCTTACTAGGGGAAAATCTCTTTTCCACGAGATATTGAAGCCAAAAAATTATCCTTAATTTTGTAATAATGCAAAACGCGTTGCGGCAGCATGCAGACATAGGCGAGACAGCTTGCACGCCCATTGGCTGCCCTGCGGCAACTGCAGCAGCCTATCGAGAGAGGCCCCTGGTATTGGCCATGGGGCAGTGCTCGTCAGCTGCATCAGAGCTGGAAACCAAGCCTGGTTCTTCCATAACGGAGCCACCAGTAGCACTGAGCATCCACTTTCCCTGATCCGCTCTAGTACCTGAGGCAAGAGTGTGATGGGGGGAAAGGCATAGAGCGGGCAGCGGGGCCAGACGTGGGCCAGCACATCCCTGCTCTTGGAAAAAAACTCAGGACAGTGAGCGTTTTCTTGAGACGCAAACAGGTCTACCTTCGCTCTGCCGAATGTCTTCCACAGCAGTTGGACTGTCTGCGGGTGTAGGGACCATTCCCCTGCCGGAACATTGTTCCTGGACAGTCTGTCTGGTCCTACGTTCAGGTGGCCTGGCACATGCGCTGCTCTCAGCGAACGCAGGTTGTGCTGGGCCCAGTCCAGGAGGCGCTCCGTCAGCCTGTAAAGGTTTCGGGACCAGATAACTCCTTGGCGATTTATGTAGGCCACCACCGACATGTTGTCCGAACGGACCAAGACATGGTGACCTCTTATCTGGGGACAAAAGCGCCTCAGCGCGTTTTCGACTGCCATCATCTCCAGGCAGTTGATGTGTAGAAGCTTTTCCCGTTCTGACCACTGGCCGAAGAACGGTCTGCCCTCGAGCAGCGCTCCCCATCCTGAGGTGGAGGCGTCCGTAGACACCACCTTCACACTCAAGGAAGTCCCCAGGATTACATCTGACCGGTACCAGTCGGTCGCTTTCCAAGGTTTCAGAGTTAAGACGCATTTCTGATCGACCTTGAGGCGAAAAAGACCGGAGGTCCACGCTCGACGCGGTACTCACGCTTTTAGCCAGAACTGCAGTGGGTGCATGCGAAGCAGACCCAGCTGGAGAACTGATGATGCTGAGGCCATGAGACCCAGCATCCTCTGAAACTTTCTGAGTGGGACTACAGTGCCGCAGCGGAAGGTTTTCGTCATGCACTGAATATCCAGTCTGCGCTGCGGCGATAGCTGTGCTGACATAGACAGCGAGTCCAGTTCTGTGCCCAGAAAAGATATTCTCTGACTGGGAGACTGTGAACTCTTCGCCCGATTGACTTTGAGACCCAGATCCTCGAGATGTTCGAGTAATATGGTCCTGTGTTCTATGAGCTCTGAGTGTGATCGACCTAGAACCAGCCAATCGTCCAAGTAATTCAATACTCGCATTCCCCGGAGTTTCAGGGGTGCGAGCGCCGCGTCCATGCACATCGTGAATGTACGGGATGCTAGGGACAGGCCAAACGGCAGGACTTTGTATTGATATGCCTGGCCCTCGAAGGCGAATCTCAAAAATCGCCTGTGACGTGATGCTATTTGTATTTGAAAATACGCGTCCTTCAGATCTATCGACATAAACCAGTCCCCTTGGCGAATTTGCAAGAGGATTTTCCTGGTTGTGAGCATTCTGAACCGGCGCTTTGAAAGCACTTTGTTCAGCTGTCTTAGATCCAGAATGGGTCTGAGACCCCCGTCTTTTTTCGGTACCAGAAAATATCTGCTGTACAGACCCCTTTCGCTCTGAGCTTGAGATAAAGGCTCTATGGCCCCTTTGCTCAACAGTTTCGCTATTTCGGCTCGAAGTAGATGTGCTACTTCTATGTTCACCGTAGTTTCGGTTCGCGCCGCGTAAAGGCGGGGACGCAGAGCGAATTGTAGCGAGTAGCCTCTTTTTATAATGTTCAGCACCCATTCTGACACCCCGGGGAGCTTTGCCCACGCATCCGCATGAATAGCTAGGGGTTGAATGAGATCTGGGCTCTGGTTGCGACATGGTGGCGACCGGAGAGCTCCGGTATGCTGTAACAGAGACGCCGTGCTTGCGGCGCTCGAGGCGGGGGCGCGCTGATCACAGCGGGCAGCTTGCCCGCGCTCGACTCTCCTATGGCGGCTTGCTGAGGGAGAGCGAGCGGAGCAAGCCCCGTGGGGCTTGTCATGTCTGTGAGTGAATGTGGGCGCGGGACAGCGGGCACATTTACTACACTGGAAACACTGTCTGCATGAGCAGACTGAATGTGTGTTGGTTTCATTTTTACAGAAACCGTGAGACATGTAGTATGTAGTGTTTGTGGGCACATTCACTACATTTAATGCACAGTCGACATGGCCCGATTTTATGTGTGCGAGCCCTGTGTGACGGGCTGTGCTTGTGTGTAGGGATGAACACTGAACTGTAGGCATTTTTACTACACTCATAGCACCATCGGCCGTGGCCGGAATACCAGAAAATACACTCTTTATGAGATTTATCTGGGTAGCCATAAAAACGGCGTTTGTGTGCGGACTGTAGTACCGGCTTGTTTTGTGCAAAATACACTGGAACAGTCAAATTTTATGGAACTGAACGAGCGGGAAGTTTTGGTGGAAGTCTGGACGCAGCGGGACTTGAACACCGTCGTTTTCCTAGGCGGGCTAGGAAGACTTTGATGCCTTAGGCTTTATTTCGATCTTAGACCGGGGCCCATGCGGAGGGGTGCAGCGGCCAACAGAGCGAGAGCGCGGTCTCGGGTCCCGGGCTTGTCGACGCTGTGAACGGAGGGCGGAGGCTGCGGCTGTGAGCTTCGAGCAGACGACTGTTTTGAGCGACCTGCAGCAGAGCTTGGTGGCGCGAAGAGCTAGGTCCGTAGCGCTCCTTAGGTCCGCTGATAGCTTCCGGTCCTTCCTCGTCCAGTTTATGGAGAAGGTCGGCCTGGAAGATTTGCAGGATGGCCATAGAATGTAGCGCAGATACAGCTTGCCCGGTGGCAGTGTAAGCGCGACCTAAGGAGTGGCAAGCTTTTGATGGTAGCGCCGTGAGAGGGCGGGCAAAGATGGGCCGCTACAGCTTCTTCCACGGGGGGAAGAGAATGGTATCCTCTGTCTTTAGCACCGTCCACCACGGAGAATGCGGCTGAGACAGAGGTACGCATTCTGGCTGAAAAGGGGGCGTTCCAAGACTTAGCGACTTCTTCGTGAAGCTCAGGAAGAAAGGGCGCTGGTCTTGAGGACGGCGAAGCGCGGTCCCCTTGCAGGAAACATCCATCCAGCCGGTTGTGCACAGGCTCCTCGGGCGCAGACCACTCGAGGCCGAGGCTCTCCACGGCCTGCGCGAGCAGACGCATGAGCTCTGCCTCAATGCTGGCTCTTTTACCAGAAGGCTGGCGAACAGGGAAGGCGAGATCCACAGAGCTCGACCAATCCTCACTGCCCGATGCCAGAAGAGAGCAGCTGTCATCCTCCACAAACACAGCTTCCTCGTCATCATCCATGACGGAAGCGGCGGCAGATGGCGGCCGCTGTCCGGCAGTAAGAGACTCAGGTGAAGCAGGCGGCGAAGCTGGCAGGCGAACCGGTGAGCTTTTGCGGGTTGGAGGAGGTTCCGGGACCCGCTGAGCACGGCGCTTTTTACGGCGCGGCACCGAAGCGGGCGGAGGTGCAGTCTCGGCGAAAGATGCCAGGCGAGTCCTCAGAGTCACCATGGGCATTAGCTCGCAGTGAGGGCAGCCGCCGTCGGCGAGCGCGAGAGCTGCATGATCCTCACCCAGGCAGGAAACGCAGATGACATGGCGGTCTCCGTCGCTGAGTGGGGCTCGGCACGAGCCACAGAAGGAATGAGACATCTTAAAAAAGACGCTCTGCTCTTTTAGAGAGTGAGTGTGAGTCGCGGCGGCGAACACACACTAGCAGAGAGTAAAGGATATAGACGCCGGATAGCGTAGCAGGAACGGCGACTGAAGGCGGCGAGTGAGGCCAGCGGCTTCAGATGCGAAGGCTCGTCCCGCAGAAGGCTTTCTCAGACGGCGCGGCTTCTTCCTCTCAGGATCCAGCGATGCGTGCGCTTCGCTGAAGAGATGAAAAATCTGATTCGATCAGCCTTTCGAGCTATATTTATAAGCCTAAGCCACACCCGTTTCGGCGGGACGTGACGTAGTGGACACAAAATACATTGGACATGACGTCATGAGGGGCCTCTCTCGATAGGCTGCTGCAGTTGCCGCAGGGCAGCCAATGGGCGCGCGAGCTGTCTCGCCTATGTCTGCATGCTGCCGCAACGCGTTTTGCATTATTACAAAATTAAGGATAATTTTTTGGCTTCAATATCTCGCGGAAAAGATATTTTCCCCTAGCGTAAGATATTACGCAGTACGAGAGACCTCTCGTAAGAGAACACTTGTATGTAAGATCAAAATCGACAGAGTATTTTGAGTCTCTTTTGCACTGATAAGAAAAAAAGCGAGCAGATCACGCCTGCGTGATTGCCGACCCCAGGGGGCTAATCATCCTCTGCTGAGATCTTCAGAGATTTAATGTTTTTGATCTTCAGTTGCTCTAAGGCTGTGTCTGAAGTTAGTTGTAATTCTTGTGTTTCTGCTCGTCACTTCTCTTTTTTATGTTCTTGTTGTTTCTCTAAATTGACATTCCCAGAATTCCCTGCGTGACACTTCACATTTGATGTTATTTCATTTTTACATCATATATTGTTTAATGAATGTTTATGGCTTTATTTGGAGTCGTGTGTGTGTCACCATGATGGTGTTTTGTATTTGTGTGTATGACACTGCGCACCTTCTTTATATTAATATGTGCCTCAGCTTGTGGAAAATTAATGGTGGTGAACTTTGAATCTTCATGTGGTTTTCTTTCTTACCGTCTGTGTTATTTTTATGGTGGTCATCAGTATATTGCAAAGGTATAAAGCAGATTTTAATACTTTAGTGAAAATGAGTGATAGTGTTTATCGCTTAATGAAATATAACGGTTGTCCCGGGAGAAGTAAAAGGTTAATAATAATAATAATAATAATAATAATAATAATTCATTACATTTATATAGCGCTTTTCTCGACACTCAAAGCGCTTTTCATAGAAGGGGGGAATCTCCTCAACCACCACCAATGTGCAGCATCCACCTGGATGATGCGACGGCAGCCATATTGCGCCAGAACGCCCACCACACACCAGCTTACTGGTGGAGAGGAGACAGTGATGAAGCCAATCAGTATATGGGGAGGATTAGGAGGCCATGATGGACAGAGGCCACTGGGCAAATTTGGCCAGGATGCCGGGGTTACACCCCTACTCTTTCGAAAGACATCCTGGGATTTTTAATGACCACAGAGAGTCAGGACCTCGGTTTAACGTCTCATCCGAAGGACGGGTTACTACTGTATTTTATATTTTTATTAACCGTGTGTCTGCTCTAAAAGAAATTAATGATCTGTACACAGTCTTGTACACTTATAGACCTTGGTGTAAAAAGGTCATATTTATATTGAAAAAAACCTGTTATTTTTATTTATTAATCTTTTCTCTGGGTAATAAACAGCCTGGAGAAGGAAAGAACAACTCCAATCCTGATGGCCAGCTGGAAATGAGTAAATCAACCAAACTGTCTGGCACTGATTCATTCATCAGCAGCACGAGTAAGAAAATAACAATATTTCTTACAGTTAGATGTGTTCTTATGTTGCAGCTTTGATATGTTAAATAACAGCTCCGTTGTGTTCATTATAGATCCCAGTTTGAACATTGTGTTATTTGGAAACTCTTCATTAGTCCAGTTTGGGCATAAAAACATTCTACTCGGAGAAGCACAGATGAATACGGAACATATAGAAATAGCTAGGATTGTTCCTTTGCAGAGGAAGATATCACAACGTCATGTCTCTGTGATCAACATGACCGGTTTACATGAGGCTGAACTTTACCTGGACTGTGTGGATCATCACATTGGTCAACTAGTGAATGAAAATGAAATCCATGCCTTCATCTTTGTTGTGCGACTGGGCCAGTTAACCAATGATGATCAGATGGGTCTTGAATGGCTTCAGAGGGTGTTTGGTGACAAAGTTCTTCAGTTTGTGATCATTCTCTTCACATACGAGAGAGAAGAAGAGTGTGACACCATAAAAGATGATCTGAAGAAAAACCCTGTTCTGGAGCAGCTGTTGGAGAAATGTGGAGGAAGATTTCACTCCTGTAACAAGATGATGAACAACCAATCAGAGATGAGAGACCTGATGAACAAGATTGAGCTTCTGTTTAATGAGAATAAAAAGTGTTACACTGGAGAGATGGACAACAAAGCACTAAGACAGAGAAAAGAGCTGAAAAACAATGAATGTGAAAGTGGTAAGAAAACAGTGTCAACATTTTCCATACAATATTGCAATAATTACCCCATACAATAAAAATGTAGTCTCTTGGTAGGAGATTGATAAAAGGAGATTATTGTCATATATTATTGTTATGAGTAAATGTATAACTAACAGTAAGTAATATGCTGATATTGGCCTCCAATAAGGTGCTCTGTTCATCAATGAGTGTAATTTTAATGTCACGTGTTAAAAAAAAAAAAAAACCTACACAATAATGTATATCCAAGTAATTTTGACTTCATAATTGTTTTATCATTTATCAAGCAGTACACAGTAAAATCCCTGGTGTTAAATTTAACACCGCTCAGTGTTTATATAGGAACCACCAGCAGGGTGTTAAAAGTAACACTGATCCAGTGTTAGAGTTAATGAGATAATTAAGTTATTAATTGAGATATGATTGAGCATTCAGGGCTCTAGAGTGCGACCAATTTGGTCGCATATGCGACCAAATTTTGTAAGTGTGCGACTAACATTTTTCCTAGGTCGCACCGGTGCACCTAACGTCCTCGCATCCGCTGCCTCTCCACGAACGTTTGTTGGCGTTTGTTCTCCTTTGACGGAACTCACACTCTTCTCTCACGCGATGCCACAGCTCGCACAACACGACAGCCCTGCTTAATGAGTGACGACGGAGGACAGAATTAAACATTCAAACGTAGCCTGGTTACACTTAAGGTCTGTTATATTAGTCTGATTTTATTTTAAATTTAGGCTTCCAAAGATTATAAAAAATAACATATTGAGGTAAAACCATTAAAAACTATCTAACTACGCGCAACTTCCCTTCGCAGCATTACGCTGTCATTTCTCCCTAAAACTCAGAATCAGAATCAGCACGATCGGTGATTGTTGTAAATGCAGTCTAGCTACTGTTGCTAAATTGCGGGACGCGTTTAATAATTGAAAGAGCTATTAAAAACACAAAAATCTGCGCAAGAGATGTTCTCATGGCGGCGCGCGCTCCGAAACAGACCGAGACAAGCAAATTATACTTTCGGTTTCATGTGCAGATTGTGCGCGTCTAAATGATCAATTGTACACAAAAGCGTGTCAAATTTACCGGCTTTGAGATTCACTAAAAACAGTTTGTCTTAAATGGACGTAGTTATGGAAATAGTTCGGAGAATATGGTGCATCAGTAGCCTATTAGATCTGCACCCGGTCTTAAAGGGGCCGCAGTCTAATAAACATGTTGACGATTGCGCCATTACTGCAAATCAAACAACAAGAGAAAAATCACTCACAGCTCTTGAAAGAATAACTTCAGCTTTAATAAGCATTAATCTATTTATGATAAATTTTACAGTGTTATTTTACATTTTATTACTTTATTAGATTTCTTTTTAGACCATGCCTGAACAGTAGTAGGCCTTCCTGAAATTAAAGCACTGTGTAGGCCTATATAAAGTGTATCTTTGTTTAATTGTTTAATTGTTTATCTTTTGTTTATCTATTGTTTATCTTTGTTTATTATATATAAAACTAAAAGAACCATAAGAACACAGTTAAAGTACTGTATCGATAAGCAGTATCGGTAAGAGTAGGAATACCGTTAATAATTGTGCTTCAAAAAATAAATAAAAGTTTTTATCTACACCTTCTTGTTTAAATTCATTTACATAATATATATGAATGTGTATAGAGCCTGATAAAAAGGTGACCTTAAAATTGTGGCGTTAAAGGTGATACAGCCGAGGAAAAATTTGGGTGCACCCAAATTTTGTGCTGGTGCACCTAAATAAAAAAGTTAGGCGCACCAGTGCAACCAAGGCAAAAAGTTAGTCTGGAGCCCTGGCATTGAAGACACCTGATGATAACAAGCAGAATCACTGAAGAATCAGTGGAGCAAATTATTTTAGACACATACAGACATCAAGAATTAGCATATGAACCTCAACAATGGTGACATGCTTCATACAGCAATGCATGCTGGGAGCCACCATATTATAAAACTAATGGCTCCCAGCATGCATTGCAGCATGAAGCATGTCACCATTGTTGTGATTCATAACCTGAATCTTGATGTTAGTGTGTGTGTGTCTATCTTTACACTTCCTTTTCTCGCAATGTATTTCGAAATTAAAATTCAGAATGTTTGGTTTTTGGAACAAATAAAGTATTGATAAAAATACTATAGGTTAAGGTCCGTCAATGATGACAATTGTTAATCATTTTTCTTAATGATGATGAAATACATATCACCTGATCATTTTTGTTTATTGTTTCCTTTGCAACAAATTATGTGTTTTGGTAAACACTGTTACAAAGACAACAACTAACAAAAAATATAAAGAGTCAAACCACCCAACTAAAGGAAACACTAATCACCATAATGATAACCAAACATTTTCAATAAAACATCAACATCTAAAACTCTGTTCATTCTCAAAAAGAACTTCTGTAGATGAATGACAGAAATAAGGTCAAACTGGTTTGTAATAAGAGAGATTCCATGTATTTTCAGTTGATTTCATCTAAGGCTGTGTCTTGAAGTCAGTTGTAGTTCTTTTGTTTCTCTTTTCTTCAGTGATTCTGCTTGTTATCATCAGGTGTCTTCAATAATCAAACAATCATCACTCAATCAATCACTTAATTATCTAATTAAATGTAACACTGCATCAGTGTTACTTTAACACCCTGCTGGTGGTTCCCATATCACATGGGTTAATAAGCTGATGAGTTGAATCAGGTGTGTTTGATTAGGGAGACAAAGAAAATGTGCAGTGTTGGGGTCATTCAGGAGCAGGGTTGAAGAACACTGCTTTAGTGGCTCTGTAGCATGCATCATTTCCTTTTGGAATTCGGCATTCAGCTTCAGGCACATCTCTAATTCTTAAAATGTAATTGTTTTATTTCAGAAGATAAACCTACAATCAAAGAAAAAGGGGAACATACCACAACAACAGGGGCAAAGGAGAAACCTATGGTAAGAGCTGGTTTACACACATTCAATTCAATTTAATTCACATTTATTTGTATAGTGCTTTTCCAATACATATCGTTTCAAATCAGCTTTACAGAAAATGCAGTCCACATTACAATTTAGAGTAATGTCCTTTCCTGTAGCTCAAACATTAGAGTGTTGTCTAATGTTGTCTAATTAAAAATATTGTATTACAAACCAATTTGTCATAAAAGTTATTATTGAGAATTACCAGAGGTTTAGACGTTGATGTTTTATAAAAAAAAAAAAAAAAATGTTTGAAGTCACAATTATGGAGATTAGTGTTTGCTTAAGTTGGGCTCTTGATCCTTGACTTTCTAGTGTTAGACTTTCTCTGACTGCTTTAACTGTGTGTTTATAAAACACATTCATTATAGCATGAAAATCAGAGAAAAAAATGTGATCAGGTGGTGTTAGCTATTTATTGTTAAAATGAAACAATAAATCATTACTGTTTATCCAAATATCATGAACATAAAAGACACATCTATAAATCACACATCTTTGGATCATGAGAGAACCCAGATCTGAAGGAAAGACTTTATGGCTCAGACACTTGCTGCCCTTAATCACAGACATAAAATACAGATACTTTGACTGTTTCTGCCAGACATCTACAGAAGATCTTAGTGAGAATTAACAGAGGTTTAGATGTTGATATTGGCTGCTGTAATTGTGTTTGTAAAGCACAATTGTTGTGGCAGAGAAAGCCAAGAAAAAGTAAGATCAGATGTTATCAGCTCCTTATTGATGATGACATAATTATCACAAACCGAGCATCTAATGTTGTGTTTAAAGTTTTATGTTTATATTTGGCATGTATAACCGCCAACCTTGTGGAACTGCAACATTGGAACCAATATCATTAAACTTATCACTTATTTGAAGGTGGATAAAAAAATCATATGCACATGATGTTTTGTACAAATTTATCATGTAGTCACATACAGACATCAAGATTTTCGATATGAATCACAACAACGGTGACAATCAAAACAAAAAAGCTTGGGAATCAAGGATGCGTTTTGTACTATGAAAGTTACCAATCATGCACTGCATCATGATTATTTTATTTTTATTTTTATTGTCGCCATTGTTGTGAATCATATGCAAAATCTTGATGTCTGTTTGTGACTACATGAAACATCAAGTGCACATCCTTTTTATCCACCTCTAAATAAGTGATAATTTAAATGCTATTGGTGTCAATGTTGCAGTTCCATAAGGTGACGGCTATAAATGTACTTTTACTTTAATAAAATTTTAAATAAGTAAGTAGTCGGCAAAATGTACTAAACGTGAAAGTAGTACATATTATGCAAAATGGCCCTCTATAAAGTGTTATAATTACACTGTTAGACCTTACCAGGTTTTTTTTTCAGTAAAATACTATCAACACTGTTGCCAGTAATTTACTGTTAATTGTACAGTTCTTTACTGTAATCTACAGTACGTTACTGTAAAAATGCACTAAATTAAAACTCGAGTAAACTAATTTCACTTGCAGAAACCGACTGCCTTAAATTGACCAACTGTGATTTAAATGTATTAACTAAAATTTATAATGCATTAACAACGTGAGCAAAATATTACTGTGAACTTATTTAATTTGAAACCACAACAAAACTTTTGTAAATAAAGACTTTTGTAAATAAATAAATGTTGTAAAATATCATCAATGTTTGTAGATCTTCTCCTGGACTGAAGCACAGGCTCTACTCTTCAGCACAATGGTGACCCAAAAATCAAGATTTTACAGTAAACTACTGGCAACAGTGTTGTCAGTATAAACCTGTTTTATAACTTACGGTTTATTACTGTTAAAATACATTTTGTGGGTGTGTCTTTTTATCTTACACTGTTAACCCTTTCAACCCCACAGGAAAATCCACACTACAAAGAGTAAAAGTAACATTGACACAGTGTTGCAGTGAGATAATTAAGTGAATATGTTGAATAATAAGTGAATAAGTGAAATAAGTGATTGTTGAGCATTAGTGATGAACACCTGCTGTTAAGCAGAATCACTGAAGGAAAGATAAACACACAAACAGAAAATAGAGAAACACAAGACCTACAACTAACTTCCAGCCATTACACATTATTACACGTATTATTACTCAGTATGACTTTATTTCTGTCATACATCTACAGAAGTTGTTATTAAGATGTTTAATTGAAAATGTTTGGTTTGAAGTTACCATTATAGAGATCAGTGTTTGCTTTAGTTGGGATGCTGATGCTAAAACATTAGTTTTTCTTTTGCTGCTTGAGCTGTTTTTGTGCAAGTCACACTTGTGCACAGCCACAGTTTGTGAATGATTGCGGTTATAATGACAAAATCATCATATTGCCTCTTCATTCACTAAGGAATTCATTCTCACTCATTCAGAGTTTAATCCTGTATCAAAAGAGTTACATTACCACCACTGTGAAACCACAGCAATAAATTACAATGACTCATTTTTTAACACATCATGCATAAACCAAAAAAACAGAGCTACACTGTCTTTTAGAAACACAGAGATATCACAAATTAGCACATGAATCTCAACAATGGTGGCAATATTTTTTTTTTTTTTTTTTATTCATGTAGCAGTGCATGCTGGGAGTTTTATACTATCCTGGAACCCAGCATGCATTGCGACATAAAACTTTTGATTGTCACCATTGTTGAGATTCATATGCTGATTGTTGATGTCTGTGTGTGTCCAATTTAAGCAGGAGTGAAAAATGTTTTAATGCACTATATGATTACAATATTCTTCAGAAGACCTGATTACAGAAATATTGATTTCATGTTGTAGATTTACAAATATATGCTAAAATTAAATACCCATATATTCAAAGAGTATATACAGGCAAAATCAGAGAATCAGGCATGTCCAGGATGATTGTGCCATTATCACTAAAGTTAAAAACACCTGATCATCTTCCTCTTGACTTTTTCTTGCCATAACAAATGTGTTTTATAAACTCACAGTTACAGCAGCCAGAGAGAGATGAATGGTAAGAAGTCCAGGGACAAGAGACCAACTAAAGCAAATACTGTTCTCCATTATGGTGACAACAAACTTTATTATTAACTAAATCTCTGTTAATTCTTAACAAGAACTTTTGTAAAGAAATGATGTTAAACTGGTTTATAAACTGGTTTCACACTCAGTGTTGCTGGAAGTCAGTTGTAGTTCTTGTGTTTCTCTTTTTTTCTGTTCTTGTTTCTCTGTCCTTCAGTGATTCTGCTTATCAGGTGTTCATCAGTGTCTGAATTCACTCACTTCTTTTCATTCACTCTGTCAAGGGGACTATATTAGTGAACTAATGTAGGGAATAGTGAATGAGGGTATAGGGTGTGATTATGAAAACAGCCTCTGAGTGTCGACTTTGAGCACTGTTGATTTACAGTATATTCCTGTAGGCTAGTTTTGTTTTCTACGGTATATTACTGTTTTAATGGAAAATGGTATGATATTGTCAGCATTTTTCTACAGCAAGGGTTAACAAGTGTATATACAGTGAGAAAAATAAGTATTTGAACACCCTGCTATTTTGCAAGTTCTCCCACTTAGAAATCATGGAGGGGTATGAAATTGTCATCGTAGGTGCATGTCCACTGTGAGAGACATAATCTAAAAAAAAAAATCCAGAAATCACAATGTATGATTTTTTAACTATTTATTTGTATGATACAGCTGCAAATAAGTATTTGAACACCTGAGAAAATCAATGTTATTATTTGGTACAGTAGCCTTTGTTTGCAATTACAGAGGTCAAACGTTTCCTGTAGTTTTTCACCAGGTTTGCACACACTGCAGGAGGGATTTTGGCCCACTCCTCCACACAGATCTTCTCTAGATCAGTCAGGTTTCTGGGCTGTCGCTGAGAAACACGGAGTTTGAGCTCCCTCCAAAGATTCTCTATTGGGTTTAGGTCTGGAGACTGGCTAGGCCACGCCAGAACCTTGATATGCTTCTTACAGAGCCACTCCTTGGTTATCCTGGCTGTGTGCTTCGGGTCATTGTCATGTTGGAACACCCAGCCTCAACCCATCTTCAATGCTCTAACTGAGGGAAGGAGGTTGTTCCCCAAAATCTCGCAATACATGGCCCCGGTCATCCTCTCCTTAATACAGTGCAGTCGCCCTGTCCCATGTGCAGAAAAACACCCCCAAAGCATGATGCTACCACCCCCATGCTTAACAGTAGGGATGGTGTTCTTGGGATGGTACTCATCATTCTTCTTCCTCCAAACACGTTTAGTGGAATTATGACCAAAAAGTTATATTTTGGTCTCATCTGACCACATGACTTTCTCCCATGACTCCTCTGGATCATCCAAATGGTCATTGGCAAACTTAAGACGGGCCTTGACATGTGCTGGTTTAAGCAGGGGAACCTTCCGTGCCATGCATGATTTCAAACCATGACGTCTTAGTGTATTACCAACAGTAACCTTGGAAATGGTGGTCCCAGCTCTTTTCAGGTCATTGACCAGCTCCTCCCGTGTAGTTCTGGGCTGATTTCTCACCTTTCTTAGGATCATTGAGACCCCACGAGGTGAGATCTTGCATGGAGCCCCAGTCCGAGGGAGATTGACAGTCATGTTTAGCTTCTTCCATTTTCTAATGATTGCTCCAACAGTGGACCTTTTTTCACCAAGCTGCTTGGCAATTTCCCCGTAGCCCTTTCCAGCCTTGTGGAGGTGTACAATTTTGTCTCTAGTGTCTTTGGACAGCTCTTTGGTCTTGGCCATGTTAGTAGTTGGATTCTTACTGATTGTATGGGGTGGACAGGTGTCTTTATGCAGCTAACGACCTCAAACAGGTGCATCTAATTTAGGATAATAAATGGAGTGGAGGTGGACATTTTAAAGGCAGACTAACAGGTCTTTGAGGGTCAGAATTCTAGCTGATAGACAGGTGTTCAAATACTTATTTGCAGCTGTATTATACAAATAAATAGTTAAAAAATCATATATTGTGATTTCTCGATTTTTTTATGTAGATTATGTCTCTCACAGTGGACATGCACCTACGATGACAATTTCAGACCCCTCCATGATTTCCAAGTGGGAGAACTTGCAAAATAGCAGGGTGTTCAAATACTTATTTTCCTCACTGTAAATTACTGGATATTGCTTGATGTTGTAACGTATCGTTATAGGCAAGAATGGGCTAACGCCATGTCTACACCGGACGCGGCCTTTGTCGCTCACGTCGCAACAGCTAAAAGCTGTCTACACTGGACGCGACAAAGCGCCCGTTACAAAGCATTTGTCCTTCGTGTCAGTACGTCATAAATAGAACTAGGCATTAGTTTATAGTCGGAGGTTTGTCACTCGCGTCGTGCCGCATCCACTTTAGACCACATCACTAGTTATAATGGGTTCTACTGTCTTTTGTTGCATCGCGCCGCTCGCGTCCGGTGTCTTGTTCAGGCAGCAGCTGACAATCAGTGTCTTAAGGGTAAGTTGCTAACTAGTTACTAGTGTGGCTTGAGTCTGAATGGTGATTTACGTTGTCACCTGGTGAGACACAATGCTATGAAGTAAATAAACAATGTCCCCATCTTTTACTCTCACAACAAGCTTATCATACACAATTGCTACATTAGCTAGCTAGCCACGTTTCATACCTTGTCAATGGAGTGGAAGCTAATGTTGTCCCCTTGGAATTATAAGGTTCTATCTGACATTTTTGTCAAAATTTAGTTATTCACATATTCTTATTCTGTGACCACTTCTTTACATTATGTGATGTTGTTTTTTAAAGTCCCTGTAAAGTCAAAATTAAGTATGTGTTCTGAGTTTGTCACACCATAGAAACATGTGTTATTAGCCACCCAGCCAAATTTGAATGATAAAAAAAGCCGGCAAGTACATAAAATAAGCTATCAAAATCTTGAAAAAATTAGCAGTAGTCTCTGCTCTCAAACGCTGGGGGCGTGTCCGCTGGCTGCGCTGAAACCACGCCCACTCGCGGGAAAGCTGCCGTCGCCACACTCAACTGTCACCGCTACAGCTGGAATGGATGCTCCTAGGTTTTACAAAGCCATGTTCGAGCCTGGACTAACGTTACCTACTATAATTATAACATAAGCACACAAGGCAACTTACACTCATTGGTGGGCTCGCACTGCCGACGATGGCACCAGTTGTCGGCGCGACGGGAGGATGAAGGCCGAGGCGGGAGATAATCGGTTCGGCCCCATTCACCAGTAACAGCGGATTATCTGTGAATCCCAGTTGTCTCCGACGAAAGTTTATAAAACTATCCTGTGTAAAATGATCACTACAGAGGCGGGTTTTGGCGGGGATCCTCAGCTGTCCATCAAGGTGGCTCTTCACAAAATTAATCCACCTCTTCTTGATGTGATCATTTTTCGTAAATTTAAATAAGGACACCGATCTGTTTTGTACGTGATCGCATCCAGGTAGTACTCATTTCCGTGACGAAGGCATAGCTAGCTAACAAACTGTAGTAACTTATAGTACTGACAGTAACTCGCGATCGGCAAACTGATGTGAATGAATGTGCTAATTGTTAGGGGAGGGGCAGCGTCAGGGGCTCCAGTGCGTCATCAAGTAGGGGCGTGTCCAGGAGCTCAGGGGCTTCAGTGCGTCATCGAGCCCCCGTTTTAGCCCCGCCCAAAAAATCCGGAACACAGCAATGGTGAAAAACTGTTTAACGGTCTAACTCGACAATTCAGTACTTCACAGTTCACAGTCTTTGTAATATGTTTTAGTAATACATTTCTAACATTTATAATGTGTTTAGAATTTTTTTTTAGAATTGCCTTTACAGGGACTTTAAGTTGTGTACATTTTGTAACTTTTTATTTAGAAAATAAAAAGGTTCTTTCTACACAGTTGGATGGAATGCAAAAACTTTAAAGCTCAATATCTCAAAACTGCTCAGAATGCAGATAGAACCTTATAATTCCAAGGGGACGATGTGTGCGCATCTTACACTGTGTCTGAAGAGACCTCTGAAGTGAAAGGGTTGACTGGTGTCACTACAGTAACTTGGGTCGCCAGTAGCAAACAATGGAGCGTGGTCTGCTGGACAAACTACGTAATTGCACAATTTACAAGCATTTTATCAGCGTTATATGTTCTGAAAAAAAAAAGTTCATATCGGCAGCATATCTGCATCATATACGCCGATGCCGATATATCTGCGACAGGCTCATATCGGCCGATAAAATCGTCAGGCCGATAAATCGGTCGGGCTCTACTCTCCATCATTGTCTGACTCCAGTTTGAACATAAACATTGACATTTCCAGTGCATGTCTGTGTGAGGTAAAAGGACACGAGCTCCGCCCCCTGTGCGTAATAATAACTTCTGTAGGTGTCTGAAAGAAATAATGTACACAGACTTTGTGGCTCAGATAAGATCCAGTTGTGGTTTATTTCTTTGCTCTTGGCTGAAATGTGGCATGTCTATGGCCTGCTTGTGGCCCACATCTGGCAAACAGGAGCGGTCCGCCCAAGGGCCATCATTCCACGCTGCATGTGGACCAGATCAACATTCCACATGTGCCAGATGTGGGCCGGATCTGGGCCGAAACAATGTTGCTAATGACACACCCCTGATTATCTATCAATCTCAATATTACATAAAATAAAATTAAATATGGTAATAATAATAATATGACTTGATTAATAAGCTTGCACTTAAAATAACAAAATTAACAAAACATTTTGTTTTTCACAGGGAAATGCAGAAGAGCTAAAAACAGACATTAAAACAGATCAACATAACCAAAAAGAAGAGCTTACAAGCTCAAATACACTCCTACACAGACTTCATCTTCACAGTCATCAGCATAAAATGAGACCTGCAGACATTCTTCAGATAACGGCACATTCATTAGTGTCCCATGAATCTTGTGCTGAAGAGGAGCTGACTCAGACTTTCATACAAAAACTACTGATGATGGACTACAGAGCAAGATACATTAAATCTAAGGAGATAATTGAGTTAGATTACGTTCAGCAAGGCAGCTATGAAAATAAAATGGATTCTGATGATTTTATTTTTGAATTAATATCTGTTTCTTACAAAGAAACAAGCAAAAATGATCCTGTTCACCCGATGGATGTTCAGATGGCCGTGTTTCATTGTGCTGATGGTTTCCTGAAGCAGCTGATGGTCACTAAACTGTCCCAGTGTCAGTACGCTCTGCCTCTGCTTGTTCCTGATCCATTCACACAACAGATTGAGTTTCCTCTCTGGACATTCAGACAAATCAACAAGAGCTGGAAGATGAGAAAAAACAAAAATGAGTCAGTCAAAACCCAGTCAAAAATCAGTCAAACCCAGCCAATCTACAAGGCACAAACTCCAATGGTGTCTTTCTTCAGGTTTGGCTCTGTGTCTTCATCCAAGTCTCAGCTGATGAACAGTCTGATCAATGAGAAACACAACACGTTCTTCCACAGGAACTGCCCAGGTAGCAGCAGAACCAGAGTCCTGATGGATGGAGTGGTGGAGATCGCCTGGTTCTTTCCCTCTGGGAAAAACATGGATAAATTCACGGACTGTGTTGCGTTCTGTAATCTACATGGTAATGCAGGAGACCATGAGAAACAGCTGCATATCCTCACTGAAATGGCCTCAGTCAATGTTGTTCTTCTACCACGACTGGACAGGAATGACAAAAGCACAAAGACAATACAAAACCTATTCAGAAAGAGTATGCCACTCATTTGTCTATTTACTGAGGATGATTCAGTTCTCACTCTGATGCATAAAGGAAAATATAAAATTGGTTTGAAAGACAGAAATCAGTCAGATGTATCTGAAGAACTCAGAAGAGCTATAAATATTTGTCTCTCATCTTCAGAATCATCTTCCACTTTCAGACTTGAAGATTTGTCCAAACACTCAGACATCAGAGTAGATGAGGAAGATGAGGAAGACTGCAGGAGAGGAAGAGAAGCAGCACAGCAGATGATGAGTTTACTGGAGAAGAAAGATCTGACAGAAATCAAAGAATCATTTCTGCCTCATCAGGGAAAACCGTGGCATCAGTGGAGTCAGAAGAACAAAGAACTACATCGACCTCAAGGAGATAAGATAGAAATGGAAATCAGTAGAAAACAAACAGAGATGAAGAAAATCCGTGAACAACAGCATGAATCTGACATCAGTGAGTTTATGAAGTTCTTCATTAAAGAAATGAACACAGATACTGGACATAAGATGTATTTTATTAAATGGCTTGGAATAATCATGGATGAATGTATCTCAGCTGACCTTTCTGTTCTTCATCACAAATATGATGAAACATGGTCAATGGTCTTAAAACTGAAAGAGAAACATGAACCAGAAAAACTGACAGCTAAACAAGCAGAACTTGAGAGAATATCTGAGGAACTTCAAGCTGCAGCCTTTGGTTTGGAGCACATCATGAGGGAGATCGGTCAGATCTATGAATCATGTTCAACTGTGAAGAAAAACAAGAAAGATCTGCAGTTTGACTTCTCTTCTCTCCCGAGTCTTGCAGCAGAGATGATGATCTCTGGATTTCCACTGGAGCTGATGGATGGAGATGCTGCTCATGTTCCTGTGATCTGGATCTCTGCTGTTCTAGATGAACTCATCCAGAAACTGGGAGACCAGAGAGTCTTTGTGCTGTCAGTTTTAGGGCTTCAGAGCTCTGGGAAATCCACCATGCTGAATGCCATGTTTGGACTCCAGTTTGCCGTCAGTGCTGGCAGGTGCACCAGAGGAGCTTTCATGCAGCTGGTCAAAGTCTCAGACGAGATGAAAACACAGATGAACTTTGACTATATTCTGGTTGTTGATACTGAGGGTCTTCGTGCTCTAGAACTGGCAGGAAGATCCACAAGACATCATGACAATGAATTGGCCACATTTGTTGTTGGTATTGGAAATCTGACCTTGATCAACATCTTTGGAGAAAGCCCAGCTGAGATGCAGGACATTCTTCAGATTGTTGTTCAGGCCTTCATGAGAATGAAGAAGGTCAGACTGAATCCCAGCTGTGTGTTTGTGCATCAGAACGTTTCAGACGTGACAGCTGTAGAGAAAAACATGGAGGGAAGGAGACGATTGCAGGAGAAACTGGATGAGATGACAAAAATCGCTGCAAAAGATGAAGTCTGTGATGCAGAGTGTTTCAGTGATGTCATTGACTTTGATGTTCAGAATGATGTGAAGTATTTTGCTCAGTTCTGGGAGGGCAGCCCACCGATGGCACCACCAAACCCAAAGTACTGTGAGAATATTCAAGAACTAAAGAATACTATTATGTCTCATGCCTCAAAATCACATGGAATGATGCTGAAAGACTTAAAATATCGTATTAAAAATCTCTGGGAGGCTTTACTGAATGAACGATTTGTCTTCAGCTTCCGAAATTCCCTTGAGATTTCAGCCTACAGGAAACTGGAGACCGAATACAGCAAGTGGTCCTGGAGTCTTCGCAGTGTCATGATGGAAACTGAGAACAAACTACACAACAAAATAGAAAATGAAGCAATTCATGAAGTTGAGGAAATTGATCTTCAAACAGAACTGAAGACGACGAGTGAAGAAGTGGAGAAATCAATGTCAGAATTCTTTGAGAAAGACACAGATGCAGATATACTGATTCAGTGGAAATCATCATTTGAAATCAAAATCAAAGAGATTCAGGAAAACATCGTGAAAGAAACAAAGAGGAAATTAAACGAGATTCTTCAGCAACGAGACCTGAAGAAAAAGATTGATGCTCAGAGGACAGATCATGAAAACACTCTCTATGAAAAGAGCAAAGAACTTGCCTTAAAACTCAAAGACAAAGCAAATGATGAAGAAACACTGAAGAAAGAGTTTGATTCCTTTTGGAAAAAATATGTGAAAATCATCACAGACAATACAACTTTGAATGAAGACATTGACATATTGAGAGATGTAAGAATACTTCACAATGACATCTATCAGGCATTTCTGCATGTAGACCACTTGAAAGAGGGCAGTGAGTCCAACATTTTTACTGAACACAGTTATTCTGAATATGTTATTATTAAAAAGTTCACAAAAAAGGGGGTTAAAGAGAATGTAAAGGGAAGTTGCAGAACATTTGCAGAAACATTGGGTTTGGTTCGAACTCTGTCTACAGAGGATGAAGCCCAAATAAGATCATTAGTTACAGATGTTGCTCAGCAGACAAACAAAATGATTCAGTCATTTAACATTTCAAAGATGGGCTACAACATCAGTTACATCCAACAACTCACAGATTACATCAAGAAGAGAGTAAAAGAACATCAGGAAGGACCAGTGAAATATGAGTTCAAGAATGAATTCTTCAGGGATTTAGTTTTTTCCATCTGTAAGAGAACAAACAAGATGATCACTGACCAACACAGACTGTTCAGAGAAGCCAATGATCCTGAAATATATGTTGAGAAGAAGAGAGAAGAGTACTATAGTATTTTCCAGAAATACTGTCATGGAGCAACATCAGCTGCTATTTTTGGAGAGATTATCTGTCAAAAACTTAAAGAAGCAGTTGAGCAGAGTGTCTACAAGAAGACTGCCAGATATCTGACAGATGAAATGAGATCAAACTGTGAATCACTGAATGGAAACAGATCAAATCTAGAGAAACACATCCTGAAGACACTGGCAGAGAAAGAGGATTTTGACAAATACATGGACTACATTCATAATCCCAAAGATCACTTCAAGAGTTTCATCAGAGATGAAGTCAGTCGGTACATCACTGATAAGTTCAGTGTCAGTGTTTTACCCAAGATGAAGGAGAACATTAAACTCCTGCAGCAGAAGATCATGAAAGCAGCACATGAATCTACTGAACATGTTCAAGTGAACAGAGGAGATGTTGGTTTGTGGTTGAAGAGTTTCACACAGCAGCTCTCAGATGTGCTGATCTTCTCTGAAAAAGACCTCAGTGGAGTAAAACATGATGATGTTGATGATTTCAACCTCCTAGAAGATGTGATAAAGAAAGAACTTCCTACCATATTGTCAGACATCAGTAGTAGATTCAACACAGAAACATTTCCAGTGAATCTGGACTATAGTTTCAGACCAGATGAGCTTCTGATTGATCACCTCCATCAGTGCTGTTGGGTTCAGTGTCCGTTCTGTGGAGCCATCTGCACCAACACCATCAAAAAACATGATGGAGATCACAGTGTTCCTTTCCATCGTATTACTGGAATAAAAGGGTTTATGTACAGAAATACAACAAACTTGTCTGTTAGCATCTGCACATCAGCAGTAGCAAGTGATCGATCTTTTTATGATAATTTGTTAGATAATTCAGTACCCTGGAAAGATTACAGAAGAGCAGGAGAAGTTTATGCAGACTGGAGAATCACCCCTGATCTCTCTGAACTTCCCTACTGGAAGTGGTTTGTGTGCAGATTCCAGAAAGATCTGGAAAGATGCTACATTAGAACATTTCAGGGGGGTGTGATACCAGATGAATGGAGAAAATACTCTAAACAGGAAGCTATTAACAGTTTGGATAAATACATGTAATTGAAAAAAAAAAAAAAACTTTTTTATATGCAGTCATGTCAAAAAGTTTTTTTTTTTTTTTTTAATGGTTTTATGTATTAGGAGGACATAATATAAAATTATCTGGTCATTAGCTGGTCTTAAAATTAGGTAAATACAACTCAGATAGAAGAAAATGTAATGGACTGTATGTCAAAAATGATTTCCCTTACGAAAAAGAAGTTTATTCAAGTGTTCTATTAGTATACTTCTTTTAAACTAAAAATAAGAAAGTATACTTTCAGTCTACTTTTTATATACTTCTCAGAAATATACTTTATGTTCTTCTCAGAAATATACTTCAAATTGCACTTAAGTATACTTGACTTATACTGACAAAAAAGTCTAAGTATATTTAGCCTATACTTGTTGATCAAGATATACTTAAAAGTATAATTAAGTATTCTAAGTATTTTTGGCTTGTACTTGTGTTTACTATTTTTAATGAGGAGCTTATTAAATACTTTTTTAAAAACATAATATTACACACCGTCTTATAAACTAACATGTTCAGCTTTATATAGTAACAAAGTTCCGGGTGGAATAGCTTATAGAGTAAATAAAATGAGCATGGAAAATAAGTTTATTCAAGTGTTAGTATACTTCTTTTAAACTAAAAAGAAGAAAGCATACTTTTAGTCTACATTTTACATACTTCTCAAAAATATACTTAAATACACTTAAGTGTACTTGACTTATACTGAGAGAAAAGTCCAAGTATATTTAGCCTATACTTGTACTCAATCTTTTGATCAAGATATACTTAAAATTTTAATTATTCAAAGTATACTTGGCTTGTAGTTGTGCTAACTCTTTTGATCGAGTAGCCTATTAAATATACTTTTTTTACATCGTTTTTCATATACAGTCTTATGAAACTTTGTTTGAAAATATTGATTAAAGTGTTGCTATAAAACAGATATGTAAAACATAAAACAGAATCTCTGGATCAAAACACAGGAGAAGAAGAAGCTGAAACATGTGATAGAAGATTGCTCACTCAAATGTAAAATAATGTGACATCAAACATTAAACAGCTTGTAAATCAAAACTGCTTAATGTGTCCAAATGAAATGAAGTGTAGGCCTAACCCATGAAGAGAAAACGACTGTGAAGCTTTGGGGGTGTTGGACTCGATCTACTCCACCTGTGTTTTGATCATCGTTCTTGATCTGATCAAGGCGTAGTCTTTGACAAAAATGTGATTTTTCTCAACTATTTTCTCAACATTTTAACAAAATGTTCCCTTTCTTTATGAAAGTTACTGACATTTAAGTGTTGATAAAAAAGGATGAAGCTAATAAAATGTTTTTAAAATTAAAGTAGAATTAAAGGTATTTTTCAAGTATAAAAAATAACATTTGAACATAGTAGTGTACTGCAGGCCTACTGCAACTGCAAAAATTGTATATAAATAGTAAACTGTAAGTATAATGTTAAGTTCACTTAAAGAAAACTTATAGAATAAAACTACTTAACTAGTAGTTTACTGAGAGTACATTAAAAGTAAACTTGTAGAATAAAACTACTAAACTAGTAGTTTACTGAGAGTACACTAAAAGAGTAAAAATAATATATAAATGGTAGCCTGGTTAACACCAGACCCTTCTCAGTTGAAACTGAGTGTAGGGTCTGGAGAAGCTACCGTAGCTCAAATTCCTCTGGGCGCAATTGGATAGTCTTAAAAACAATCAGAACGATGAAGCACTGTAAACCCAGATTTTGTTTCTAATTAAACTTACGAGTAATCATTACTTATTCTTTTATGTTTAGTAAAAACCTGCTATCACTACTAAACAACATTAGTTGTTTGTACTATTTAGCTGAAAGATTCATTGCACTAATCATGTTAAGCTGAGATAATGTTAAGCTTCTGTAAGGGAGGGGCGTGGCCTATTTAAACAGGTGACAGTGCGCAGAGTGTGCCATTGCAAGTTTGAACCGAAGACGAACATTACCAGCTTAACTTATTACTAAACAGACTGACTTTATTTCTATCAGACGTCTACAAAATATCTTGTTGAGAATCAACAGAGGTTTAGATGTTGATTATTTATCGTTTCATTTGTAGTCACCATGATGGTGAAAGGTGTTGGCTTTAGTTGGGCTCTAGCCTTTGATATTTAAACATTTTAATTTCTCTGGCTGCTATAACTGTGAAGTTTAAAAGGCACTATAGTTATAGCAAAAAGCTAGGAGAAATGTGATATATAAATCTCCTTCAGCGTCGCTGCGCTGTCGGCATCATGTTAATCCCTCCTCAAATATTTATGATTGGTATGCCGGAAGTATATATACATGGTAATCTATAAGTATGATGTTAAGTTCATTCAAAGAATACTACTAGTTTAGTAGTTTTATACTACAAGTTTTCTTTTAATGTACTCTCAGTAAACTACTAGTTTAGTAGTTTTATACTACAAGTTTTCTTTAAGTGAACTTAACATTATACTTATAGTTTACCATTTATATATTATTTTTACTCTTTTAGTGTACTCTAAGTAAACTTGTAGTATAAAACTAATAAACTAATAGTTTACTGAGAGTACACTAAAAGAGTAAAAATAATATAGAAATGGTAAACTATAAGTATAATGTTAAGTTCACTTAAAGAAAACTTGTAGTATAAAACTACTAACCTAGTAGTTTACTGAGAGTACATTAAAAGAAAACTAGTTGTGCACTTAAAGTTTACTACTGTTACACTTATAGTACACTTAAACATATACTTTTATATACTTCAAGTGGGCCAATTTAGTCCCAAGCGGTATTAAAATAGTACACTTACAAGTTTACTACTAGTACATATTGACATTAGTATACTTACTACATAAAGTATACTTAAAAATATACTTGAACATTACTCAAGTATACTTCATAAAATTAACTTGAAGTATACTTTTTTTTCGTAAGGGTTATGACACCAGCAGGTGTTTGGTTGTCACCTTTTGACCTCCACTTACGGTCTTTCTGTGTTTGTGGTATTTTATGATACCATTTGTTCGTGTTATCAGGAAACGATTGAACCAAATTGTTCTTCTAGGCGTCATTTTGTCTCTAGCTGGTTCACGCCCCCATGTCCTGCCTACTGAATATGCTGTTTAAATAACGGTTAGAATACAGTAATTAAAACAAGAAGACAATCTGCAACTGTGGTGATACGATGACTGCTCCAAAGACTCCTAAAGCCAGTAGAAAGGTGATGTGTATTTCACCAACAAGAGGTCCCATTGAAATGGACAAAAAGTGGACTTTTGCACCTAGGAAAAGACAGAATGTTAGTCTGGCAAAGTTTCTCCATGAAGATGTGGATTTTGTGAAAATCATTTCTCAATGTCTGGTGATCATGTGAGGAGATATATGTTTGACAAGGTGATGCAGACTGTGAAAATCTATGATGTGGATCTTGAAGATGATTTCACATCATGGGACCGTGTATGATTTTCCCTGCCAAAGACTGGTTTATATTTTTCAATGATGTCTGGAGAGATTTGCATGACTGTGGTTATGATCCTTTTTACATCGCAGAGTGAGACGGAGTGATTCCTGAAGCAAGGTTTCGTGTGGTTGGGGATCATAGTAAAAAGTTGCCAGATGAAAGTGTTTATATTTTCTACTGCAATGACAAAACAAAAAGCTGAAGGAACTGTGTCTGGGTTGTGAAGTCGACCATCCTAGTCAGATTAGACATAGCTGTCTGTTTGAGCCTAATCCCTATTTCTTTGACTCCTACTTTAAGGAACTGTCACGTGATCTGCTTAAACCAGAACTTAAACACATCATAGCTCAAACATTGAGCCATTGTGGTTTAAGGATTCACCCCCAAAGGATTCAGGGTTCAGTTGACAATATTTTGCACAAGCTGCATGACGAGGTCTACATTGTGGAAAAGATTCGCAAGTCAGAGAAAAGGTTGTGGATGCCGACAGCGAACAGTTTGTGACAAAATTAATATAGTTAACATCACATTATTTGATATAATAGACATGGAAATATTAAAGGTAGTTAACCTGAAACAATTTTCTCTATTAGGCATGGCAAAACATTTTTTAGTAGTTTTGATTAAATGAATTTAAGTTCATATTAAAAGATTACAACAAATCATGTCAAACAAATTAGATTTTATTGGAAAAATGGAATTCAATTTTGTGCAAAAGTTTTCCTTAATTTAAGTTCGTTCAACAGTGTTTTTTTTTGTTTTTTTTTTGAGTGAAGGACATAATATCTAAACTCCAACCAGGCTCAGTCAGCAGACTTGGGTAGAAATGAAGGTTCTCAGTGGCCCACTGTTGTTCTCACTTTATAATTAATTGATGTTGCTCAATGTTCGAACAGTCAAATGTTCTGGAAATATACATTTTTGGACATTTTATTTGTATCTTATTTTGATAGTAGACCTCAGAAAGGCCTAACTGGTGTTATTCTCAGCTTCATAGAACTTAAATTTCTGTAATAATGTAAATGAATGAAATATTCACTGAAAATATTTTTGAGATAGCAGTAACCAATTTTCCATTTTACAAACCAATTGTCCTATGTACTGTAAGGTTGTTAATATGTTAAAATATTAATTTTGTGATGAAAATGAAAGTCATAAAACATTTATCCTGAACTGTTGTAGATTTCAGTAAATTATATTTGTTATAAGACAATGATATAAGATTTTTTTTTTTTTTACTGCAATCAGAAAAAAAAAAAAAAAAAAAAACAAGAATATTATTACTAACTATTTATAATGCCACAAATGGGAAAAGTTTGACCTGAATTGGTAAATTGGAAATATATATATATATATATATATATATATATATATATATATATATATATATATATATATATATATGTTTGCTATTAACAGAGCCGGACAGTAACGGAGTACATTTACTTGAGTACAGTATACTTAAGTACAATTTTGAGGGATCTGTACTTTACTCGAGTATCATTTTTGGGGAGTACTCATGACTTTACTCAAGTACATTTGAGAGGCAAATGTTGTACTCTTTACTCCGCTACATTTCTATCCATAACCGTGAAAAAAAAAAGGAAACCCTCAATTTGTTGTTTCCCTCTCAAACGTGATTGGATTGTGCAGGCGCCATTGATTGGGACAGCCTATCAGCAATCACCTTCAGCTTTCCGCAAAAGTCAACTCCATGGTCAGATTTAGATAAGAGACGAAACTGTAAGGACCATCCATTGGCCCAACGACGGAATCCAACGGCCTGGCGAAGGTTTAAAGCGTGTATGTCTTTTCAGCGATCCAGTGAAGTTCACTTAATTTATTGGAACTTAGTTTTAGTATTACTTCAGCTCTACGCTTAATCTGACTCCAATTTCAAATGATAATCAAATTTAGATCGTATTTCTGATCAGAAAATAATCATAAATATTGATTATGAATTAATTTAGATATTTGATTACTCTGGGTATCCCATACTTTCAGTTATCAATTCATTATGGACCCGAATGCCGCTTAGAGATCACGTCGGCCAAATCGTGTTTCTCACGGACACAAACTTGTTAATTCTGATTTACGTCAGAGGATGTAGGGTTTGCTAATACCCCTAAAGTCGGTTGCCTACTGCTCACTCAAACTAGAGGGTGTAGTTTAATTTAGCCATTTCCATACAACTTGCTAAACCAGTGATAGACAGAAATCAAAAGGTCTTCATGATGGCGTGCCTACTGCTCCGTTCATACATGCGCCTTTAGTTTGACCTACCTTAACTAAGATTTGCGGTAGCACCAGCCTCCTTAATATATTAAAATAATGATTTCAGACTACTTCAGAATAAATCAAGATGTAACATTTATTTGTCAGGTAAAAATGTATCATGCCAATTACAGAAGTAAATGATTAAAAGCCAATTCAGAAAATACATGACATAATTTACTCAAAGATGACTCTAAAAGCAATGTTCTCCTGACAAAGACACACAGTAATGTGTCAGGATTTTCCAACAGGAAAATACTGACATGCATTACTGTGTGGGGGACGATCCTGGTAAAAGATTCCCAAAGTGTATTCTGTTCCCTCGCCTTAAATACCACACCAGAACAACAGGGGTTATACAAATGTTGTTTAGAGTTGGTTGGGCCAATCCATGTACCCCAGGGGGGTAGTACCTGGTTTCTTGAGATATCGTAAAGAGATATCAGCCAGAGAGGAGATACAGGATTTTCCTAAGTTCTCAATCTTTTTCATTAACCCAATGACTGCAATAAAATTAAGACCATTTTACCAATCGCACTGCACTGTGCCCTTTAAAATGACACCAAACATGAAAAGGAAAAACAACATATTCACAAGATACACCATATGTGTTAAATAGACATTCTTAATTTAACTTTCAGTAACTTGAGGAGGGAGAAGAGGAAGGAGAGGGGGGATGAGTTGAAGTCAAACAAAGGGACAAGGTTCTGTGCTCTGTCTTTGCTATCTGCTGTCCAGGGTGCATTTTATGACGTTGTTGCAGGGTGAGTTTTGTTTTATCAGGAAAATCAGTTCTTACAAAACCATGGACGAAACAATGGATGAAGACGCAGCAGGTCCATCCCGGGAATGTGCCAACCCGTGGCCCCACCTCGCCAGACTATTTTAATTTTCTGAACAAGTTAATGATAGTTTTCACTTCAAGTGTTTGCTGTGTTTACCAATGTAAGCACTGTGGCAGTAGTAATGCAATATTTAGAAAATGTACTCTTGTACTCTTGATACTCAAGTACTTTTAAAAACAAGTACTTCAGTACTTTTACTTAAAGGGTTACTTCAGGATTTAGCATTAAGCTTTGTATTAGTAGAAAACCTGTAGTATTTTCGAATTACCATGCTTTCCACCCTCATATCCCCCTGAGACAAGAGATTTATGTATTTTTTGTCTGGAAAAAATCCTCCGATGACGCAAAAATCGTCATTTTGCGTCATCGGAGGATTTTCTGGACAGAGGCTAAAGACTACAGCCAGTAGATGGCGTTGTTCCGCATGTTTTCAGCCCGCCCATACAGGGTGGGATCTCACTCACAGAATGTACACAGTGTCACTGTCAGCCTCTTTCTTTGGAAGCTAAGCTAGCAGGCTCTTGTTCTGTGGAGAAAGCTGAATAGTAGGAGAAAGCTGAGTAAGTAACCATCCTCCTTTTCCCGGACTTGTCCGGCGGGCGAGATCGTTCAAAATGTCCGGGATTCAGCTTTTGCTTTCTGCGGTCGCCATTCATTGTTTACATGCACACCTTTCAATCTAACTGAATTCATTCCGATTGGTGAATGTGAATGTAGTGTTTACATGAACGCTAAACAAGTGATCGGTTGATGTGCGTTTTACCATTGCTAAGAAAAATTCCCGCTCCTCCGTGAGAGATGCGAGACCCGGCGCGTCTCAGTAATGACGCCACCGCCCTCGCGCTGTTCTCCCGCGGCCGTCAGCCTCGTCCTGCTCGCCACAGTAAGCATGATGAATGGCCACTGTAGAACGCAAAAGCCGAATCCCGGACATTTTGTACGATCTCTAAATCCCTCGCAAACTCATCACGTAGGCTAGCTTTGTTGTTTACAACTGCGCACTCTTACCGGTAGGCGTGGCCTCCTAAGGCAGCGAAGCAAGTGCATTCTGGGAGTTGTTGTCTTTCATCCACATAAGCCAAAAATACATTTTCTGGCTTTTCTCAGTCTAGAAAGCTCCAAATTCAAAAATTTCTTCACATTTCTTCTACTTAAATGACCTATTTTAAATACACATTCATCTTCCCAGAGGTGAAGTATCCCTTTAAGTAGACATCTGACTGTAGTACTTTTACTTGTACTTGAGTAAAATTTAGCAAGGGGTATCTGTACTTTTACTCAAGTAATGAAGCTGTGTACTCTGTCCGCCTCTGGCTATTATGTTACTAATATTGGCACGTTTTGTGCTCAGTTGAAAACTAAAACTGCCTTGTTTGTTGTATTGTGACAAAACATTAATTCTTAATAGTTATTCTGATTTTTGCCCTTCTGTTTTGATCATTGTATTTCCTGTTTTTTCCAGAGTAAAAAGAAAATGTATACAGCATAATATACTGTAATATAAACACACAAACAATAAACAATGAAAATGATATGCAGCCTACAGTGCTGTAAATAAAGCTGGAGTTTCACAACTACATTAACAGTTCTTCACTGGTCGCTGTCCTCACCCTCCCTCTCCTGGCCACCGTCCTCACCCTCCTGGCCATCCACGCGCTGCTGTCTGGTCACAGATTCTCGTCCACATCACAGCGTATATTCTCCCTTGCGATGCAACGAGGGAAGAAACGGCGTGCATGTCGCAACCATCCCCTACACTGATCTCCTGTAATATCCGCACACGCAGCGTCCATTTCATGGAGCAGGGACCTCTGATCTTGAGCCCGATGCTCATACACTCTCCACCTCCAAGTGGACAAATACTCCTCAATAGGATTGAGGAAAGGAGAGTAAGGTGGTAGGAACACCATGACCATCCTTGGATGAACCAGGCCCTGATGAGCGGGCCACGGTGGAAATTCACATTGTCCCATACAATGACATATTGTGGTAGGTGAGGCCCTACGAGACCTCTCTCATTTTCAGGGATCAAATCAAAATGAAGGCGCTCCAAGAAGATGAGGAGCCTCTGTGTATTGTATTCTGTGTAAGACTGGGGATGTGAGTGGGGATTTCAGGATTTCAGACTCCACACCATTCTCAGATATGGCAGCACACATAGTTATATTGCCCCCTCGCTGGCCTGGGACATCCACCGTGGCCCGGTGGCCAATCGTTTATTTATTTATTTATTTATTTATTTATTTATGAACATTTATTAGAGGATCAACCCCATGAGATGAAACATCTCGTTTTCATGGGGGTCCTCAGGATCATGTCCAAACAACATAGAACAGCAGAACAACAGAGTAGATACAATGAAATAAAACCAAAAAAATCATAATAATAATCATAATAAAACATCATAATATCTTCATAATATTATATGGTATATAATATATATATATATATGTGTGTTCTTGACTAATTTTGACAATTGAACAGACTATTGTGCATGTGATGACTTATACAATGAAATGACGCTGACACGTTTTGGAGCGAACAACCATTAGACTGAGAATCAACAATCAGTTTAGATCAACAAGATCTATTCACTTGGAAATTGTGCTAAATGTAGGCTACCTGTACTTAATCATTTGCAAAGATGTACTGAGACATTGAGACATGTACTTAGACATTTGCAATTTGATGAAATGAATGAGAAATTCAATTCTGTTGTGAACAATTGCCAAGTGGTTTGGAGGTTTGTCCATGTTGTTTTGAGAATGTCATTTCTGTTTCAAGAAATGAGCCAAACCAATGGAGAAAAACTGTAATAAATTATGCAGCTGGATTTTTTGTTGCTTGTTTTATGCTCAGAGTTGATCTGATTATCTGGATATTTTGTTTGATTGTCACCATTGTTGAGATTCATATGCTGTTTCTTGATGTCTGTGTGTGTTTGAGTAATGTCATAGATTAAAGGTTTCTGTGCACTAAATAGTTTTTAAAAACAACTATATTATTCGATAAACAGCACTACTTGATCTCATGCTGTAAAATCGAATGACTTCTATTATGAATAAAACAATATTAAAACCACAAGTCCTATATAATCAAGGCAAGGCAAGGCAAGGCAAGTTTATTTATATAGCACATTTCATACACAATGGCAATTAAAAGTGCTTTACATAGAAGAAATTAAAATAATAAAAAGAAATAAGAATAATTAAAACAGTTTAGAAAAATAAAAAATAAAATACAGTACAGTACAGTACAAACAGTCGGACGAACAGCGGCACAGTGCTCATTCATTAAATGCATAGCTAAACAGATGTGTTTTGAGTCTGGATTTGAATGTGACTACTGTAGGAGCACATCTGATCTCCTCTGGAAGCTGGTTCCAGCTGCGGCTGGCATAGTAGCTAAAAGCGGACTCGCCATGCTTAGAGTGAACCCTTGGTATTTCTAGCTGATATGATCCTAGTGATCTGAGTGATCTGTTGGGTTTATATTCAGTGAGCATATCTGCAATGTATTGAGGTCCTAGGCCATTGAATGATTTATATACCAGTAATAATACTTTAAAATCAATCCTAAATTTAACTGGGAGCCAGTGTAAAGACCTGAGGACTGGTGTGATATGTTCATATTTTCTGGTTCTGCTCAGAATCCTGGCGGCAGCGTTCTGTATGAGCTGCAACTGTCTTATGGTCTTTTTGGGAAGGCCAGTGAGGAGTCCATTACAATAATCCACCCTGCTGGTGATGAAAGCATGAACAAGTTTCTCTAAGTCTTGTCTGGAAACAAAGCATCTAATTCTTGCAATATTTTTCAGATGATAGTATGCTGATTTAGTTATTGCTTTGACATGACTACTGAAACTAAGGTCTGACTCAAGTGTCACACCAAGATTCCTGACTTGATTTTTAGTTGTTTGACCCCTAGAGTGAAGGTATGCGTTCACCTTGAGAACTTCATCTTTGTTTCCAAAAGCAATGACTTCAGTTTTGTCTTTGTTTAACTGAAGAAAGTTTTGACACATCCAACTGTTGACTTCATCGATGCATTGGCACAGGGAGTCAATGGGGCTGTAATCGTTAGGTGATAGGGCTAAGTAAATCTGTGTGTCGTCTGCATAGCTGTGGTAAGCAATTTGGTTCTTTCTCATTATTTGGCTCATTGGGAGCATATACAGGTTGAACAGGAGTGGCGCAAGAATTGAGCCTTGAGGTACTCCGCATGTCATGGATGTCCACTCAGACTTATGGTCTCCTATACTCACATAATAACCTCTCCCATCTAAGTATGACCTGAACCATTTTAGGACTATCCCAGAAAGCCCAACCCAGTTTTCCAGCCTGTCCAGAAGTATGTTATGATCGACAGTGTCAAATGCAGCACTGAGGTCGAGTAGTACCAGCACCGATAATTTGCCTGAATCAGTATTTAAGCGAATATCGTTTATTATCTTTATGAGCGCTGTCTCTGTGCTGTGGTGCGGTCGGAAACCAGATTGAAAATTGTCAAAGTATCCATTCAAGCTTAAGAATTTGTTCAGCTGATTGAAGACAACTTTTTCAATGATCTTGCCTATGAAAGGAAGATTTGAGATCGGTCTATAGTTGCTTAATATGGTCTTATCCAGATTGCTCTTTTTCAGGAGGGGCTTAACAACTGCAGTTTTCAGGGAGTTTGGAAAACTCCCAGAGAGAAGTGAGGCATTTACCACTTCTAGAAGATCTGCTTCTAAACTGTTTAACACACTTTTGAAAAATGATGTGGGAAGTGTGTCAAGAGCGCAGGTTGATGTTTTAAGGTGCTGTACGGTTTCTTCCAAAATTTTGCCATCAATTTCTTTGAAGTCAGACATAGTAGCTACTTTCTCAGGTGGTCTGATCTGTCTGGGCAACTCAATGATGTGCTGATCACCTTTCTGATATTATTGATTTTCTCAGAGAAGAAAGAAGCAAACTCACTGCACTTGTTGTCTGAGAGCATTTCACTGGGAATCTGGCTTGGGGGGTTTGTCAGTCTCTCTACAGTAGCAAAAAGAGTGCGTGTGTTGTTTAAATTACTGTTTATAATATTTGAGAAGAAAGTCTGTCCTTTGCCCAATTCCATATTGAAAGCATGAAGGCTGTCTTTGTAGATGTTATAATGGACTACAAGTTTTGTCTTTCGCCACATGCGCTCTGCTTTTCTGCATTGTCTTTTCATATTTTGCACTGCTGTTGAGTTTCTCCAATGATCAGACAGTGCTACATCCTTAATAACAATCGATGAAATGTTTAGACCCTTACTGATAAGTAAATCTAGAGTGTGTCCACGATTGTGTGTGGGTCCATGTATATGTTGAGTCAGATCAAAAGTTTTTAAAACACTTTTGATTTCTTTTGCCATATTGTTCTCTGCACTATCTATATGGATGTTAAAATCTCCAGCAATGGCAAAACAGTCAAACTCTGAGGTAATTGTTGATAACAGTTCTGTAAAGTCCTCAGCAAAGGCTGGAGAGTATTTTGGAGGCCTGTAAATAATGACAAGTAAAATGCGTGGAGCACCTTTTAACACAATACACAGATATTCGAAAGACAAGTAATTCCCAAATGATATTTGCTTACATTGATAGATATCTTTAAAAAGAGCAGCTAGACCCCCACCTTTCTTAACAGCTCTGCAGACACTCATAAAAGTAAAGTTAGGAGGGGCTGCTTCATTGAGGACTGTTGCACTGAAGCTGTCTTCTAGCCAGGTTTCATTTAGAAGCATAAAATCCAGGTTGTTTGTGGTTATTAAGTCGTTGACTAGAAGTGATTTATTTTTAAGTGAGCGGATGTTAAAGAGTGCTAACTTAACAGTCTTACTTTTCCCCACAGCAATATTAGTTTGACGTGTAATAGGCACCAGATTAGTTAGGTTTGCTGTACGGCTATTGAAGGCCGTAGACTTTCTATCTTGTAATAGAACAGCAATAGAGAAAGATACAGGCACACTGGGTTCCCGTTTGTTCTGTAAACATTTGAGAAAGTTACTGTTATCAAAACGGGGACCCGACACATATCACTGAGAGCTGGTATCAGTTGTTTTTGGTTCACCTCGAGCAGATGGAGGAGGGTGTGGGCCCTGGCGTTGTGGCAGAGGCCGAAGAGCTCTCACAGGAGGAGGGGGAGGGCGAGCTGGGCCCGCAGGCTTTGGTGGTAATGGTGCCTGTCTTTTTTTGGTTGGTATCTGGGGGCTTGCAGCAAAAGAGTGGGATGGTCTGGTTCCAGCATACACCAGTTCTTCCATTTTCTGTGAGAAGCACAGTAGTGGCGATGCTGGGGAGAGAGAAAAGGTGTCTGGTGAAAGGGGCTGTTGCTCTGGTGTCTTCGGAGGCTGTAATATGCTGTCCTGGCTTCCCTGGCTGTTTTGTCTGTGGTGAGCTCTGTGTGCAGGGCTCTGCTGAGATTGTGTCCGTGAGCAGAGGTTGTTGTGGCGAAGTGGTGTTATCATGTCCATTTTGCTGCTGATGTGAAGTCCTGTGGTCATTCGTACTGTGTCCAGGTGTGTGTGTGCCGTTTTTTTTTTTTTCATCAAAACTGATTATGTTCATCAGTGGTTGTATATCAAGGAGGGACACGTGTGCATTATGATGTGTGATTTCACCAGAACGAATAGAGAGTATCCGCAACGGATTGAAGCGCGTGTCGAGTCAAGACAGTGCGGTGAGTGCGCGAGCCACACGAGAGAACACTGTATCAGCGCCACTTATCGCAGCGGCAACTTTCATCACCTGATTTAAAAAAAACACATTTCAGCGCTAGATCGTCTCTTATTTAACAAACGAACGAAATGAATGCTCTGCTGGTTAACTGGAGATGTTTAATTTATTTGTAGAATTGGTACATTCGTGCCACGAGATGTTTTAAAAAGTGGTGGGGACATGTCCCACCCGCAAATTATGCCTATGTAACACGCCTGATAAATGTCAACAATAGCAGATCGGTACTTAGGTAGTGAATTTAACTACCTTGTACTCATGTCAGTCAGCCCTCCCGGCTGCTTTAAACCTGAAGTTCATCTGTCTGTCACGCGAATCACTATCACAACGTTAAGTCAGTGCGCGCACAGAGAGAGTTGCGTGATAGCATGGACTGACACGTGATATGCCGACATAATATTTTTCTTTTGTAGCTATTTTTCGTAGCTATTGTACATAAATGTCCTCAGGAAACTATTAAAATGAAATTATTTATTAGTTCATTATTATTATTATTATTATTAAAATTAAAAATGTTAATTGTTTTTATTAATCTGATTGGGTGGGCCACCGGTCAATCTGGGTGGGCACGTACCTACTCTTTTAGCGCTCGTTAAGTAAGAACTTATTGAAATAAGTACTCATTGCGGGTTCAAACGCTGCCAGTGTGTCGAACGTGTCCAAAAGAAACAATAGGTTACTGTTCGTAACCCCGGTTCTCTGAAACATCGAGTGGAGAGATCCACCTATGGGAAGGGCATCCGCACCTGACCTCTGCAGAAGCATATATAGGAGGACATGAATAGCCGCCGCCATAAGACCCTGTAATCTGAGACATGCGCGATAATGCACTCTCGCTCCTTCCCACATATGCAGCGGCACATATGTCCTGCAAAGAGACTCCCTTAAACAAAGCCCAAGAGGCAGCCATGCCCCTAGTGGAGTGAGCTCTGATACACTCTGGAGGCTGCACTCCCTTAGACTCATATGCCAACGATATAGCTTCCACGAGCCAATGAGAAAGGCGTTGTTTAGAAATGGGGTTCCCTGAGTAAGGGGGGGCCCAAGAGATGAAAAGCTGGTCGCTTTTTCTAAACGAGCTGGTCCTGTCCAAGTACGCCCGCAGGGCACGTACAGGGCACAACGCGTTCAACCTCTGCTCCTCCGTGGAAGAGAAAGGAGCTGGGTGAAACGCGGAAAGCTCAATCACCTCACATGTGAACGCCGAGGAGCATTTTGGCATAAAGGCCGGGTTAGGCCTGAGAAAAACCTTATCTCCACTTAAAGAGAATTTAGTGCACGAGGGATGAACAGAGAGTGCATGCAGATCACTAACACGCTTGGCAGATGCCAGTGCCAGGATCAGAGCTGTCTTTAAAGACAATGTCTTAAGGGAAATGCTTCCCAGGGGCTCAAACGGCTGATGAGCCATCGCATCCAGCACCATGGAGAGGTCCCACTCAGGAACTACTCTCCTGGGTACCGGAAGAGCGCGGCGTGCGCCCTTCATAAACCTACGAATAAGGGGGTGTTGCCCCACCTTAGTGCTGTCAAATCCCACATGACATGGAAAAGGATCTTCCCTTATCCATAAGATCCTGTAAAAAGCATAAAATGTCAGTGGTAGAGCACAGATATGAAGTTAACTGTCGCCCTTCACACCACTCTTCAAACACCCGCCACTTACAGTCGTACAGGGACCGTGTCGAAGATGCCCTGGCCCCCTGAATAGTGGCCACCACACGTGGGGGAAGCCCCAACGCGTTTAAGTTGGCCCTCTCACGGGCCAGGCCCAGAGGGCCACCCTCTCTGGGTGCGGGTGGTAAATTTCCCCGTTCGCCTGGGATAGCAGATCCGTGCGAAGTGGGAGGGGCCACGGCTGGGCATACAGCAGAGGGATAATCTCTGAGAGCCACGGTGCCTTGGGCCACCTGGGAGCTATCAGAATCATGGTCAAGCTCTGCTCCCTCACCCTGGCCAGAGACGGCGTTATGAGGCAAAGGGGAGGAAATGCGTAGAGCAGCACGTGCGGCCACGGATGTGCCAGTGCGTCCACGCCGAGTGGGGCGTCCTCGTCCCGTAGCGAGAAGAACATAGGACAATGGGCATTTTCGCGCGAGGCGAAGAGATCTACGGTTGCCTGGCCGAACCTCCTCCACAGTAGATTCACTATCTGAGGATGGAGGCGCCAGTCCCCGTAGAGAGGGTTTCCCCTTGACAAGAGATCTGCGCCCCTGTTCAGTATGCCCGGGACATGTGTTGCCCGTAACGACAGAAAGTGCCGCCTGCTCCATACTAACAGCTTGAGAGCGAGAGCATGCAGCTTGGAGGAGCGCATCCCCCCCTGGCGGTTGATATATGCTACGGCTGTCGTGTTGTCGCAGCGCACCAGCACATGTTGGCCCTGCAAGCGGGGCAGAAAGTAATTCAGAGCTTTCCACACCGTGAGGAGCTCTAAATAATTTATATGGGCTGAGTGAAGTGTGCTTGGCCACACACCATTCACTGTTCTGCCTTCTTGCGTGGCTCCCCATCCTGTTAAGGATGCATCTGTCGTCACTACTTTCCGCAGCATAATCGCCCCGAGAGGGGTCCCATGCGCGTAAAACTCTGCATTCCTCCAGTGGCGCAGCGCTGCTGTGCACACGCGCGTCACTTTGACAGAGCGGCGGAGATCGCGTAAAGGGCTGAGGTGAAGGGACAAAACCCACTTCATAAACGCCATCATTCTCAGCAGGCCCAAAGGCAGGACATGAATAGCCGCCGCCATAAGACCCTGTAATCTGAGACATGCGCGATAATGCACTCTCGCTCCTTCCCTGAATTGTGTGAGGCAATTCATTAAGGAGAGAACGCGCTCTTGTGACAGACGCGCGCGCATCGTCCCCGAATTCAGCTCCAGCCCCAGAAAAATAACTCTCTGCGCGGGAGTGAAATTGCTCTTGCTCACATTCACTCTGAAGCCGAGCGCTGTGATGTGCGCAAGTACACGGGCAGTGTTTTGCATGACGATCTCTCTCGAATCGGCTATAATAAGCCAATCGTCTATGTAAGTCAGGATTTTGAGCCCCGCTATTCTCAACGGGGCTAATCCTGCCTCCACACACAGACAAAATGTTCTCGGGCTGAGAGCTAGGCCAAACGGAAGCACTGTGAACTCGTAACATATGCCTTGAAAGGCGAAACGAAGAAACTTCCTGTGTGAAGGATAAATGCTTATGTGGAAGAAAGCATCCTTCAGATCGATCGATGTGAACCAATCGTTGTGTTTTATTGCACAAGAGAGAACGTTGTGGGTTAACATTCTGAAATTGTATTTCCTTAAATGTTTGTTCAACACTCTGAGATCCAGAATAGGACGCAGAGAGCCGTCTTTCTTTGGGATCAGGAAATAACGGGAGTAAAAACCCTGATGACACTGATGCGGAGGCACTGCACGCACCGCCCCTTTCTCGAGAAGAGAAGTTATCTCGTCTCTCAGAATGTGCGCGGAGCTCTCTTCTGTGTGGGAAAAGATAGCCCCGTCGAAACGCGGAGGTTTCCTGGCAAACTGAAGCCTGTACCCCTTCATTATAGTGCGCATCACCCACTCTGGGGGCGACACAGACTGCCAGGCTGTCACGTGTGACATGAGGGAGCCCACACTCACCAGAGAATTGCTTAGGGCTGGCAATACAACCGGATTGTCCATTTGTGATACAATGGCGCCATCTAGTGGACAATTTAGGGGCGACATGTAGGGATTTTGAGGAACAACAGCACTGGGCAGAGCTTTCGCTCCCAGAGTTAGATAATTCTGTTGTTTTTTATTTTTTATTTTTGAAACACACACGGGGATAACCTTTATTGAATGTGTGAGAGGTTGATTGTGCAAACTGTGAAGAGACTGTGGTAGAGCACTTTTCAACAGTGTTTGGGCACTTTTTGACAGTGAATTTCCCCCTAGCTCTGCTCCAGGAAGCTGGGAGGGGAAATTTTGTATGGACCGCACCTGAACTTGTGACAAGTCCGTGTTGAACTGAGGTTGGGCACCCGAACGAGGGAAAAGGGGCCCTCGGGTTGAGAACTTCCTCTTTTTGGGTAAAGGGGGGGAAAAACTCAAACCTGTGTCCAATGGGCTGGCCGCCCGAAAACCTGGACAGAGAAGCCCCTGGGGCTGCGCATCAGGTATGCCTCTTCCTCTTCCCGTCCGACGGGGTAGAGTTGTTGGGCTTTTTCGCTACGGCAGCAGTGAAAGACGCCTTACCCCAGGGCTTAGGAGGATGGCTGGGCTGCTGGCTGGGTGGCCTGTTGCGAGCCTTGGGTCTGGCCTGGTACGGTCGTACGGTGGCCGGGGCCGTGCGGGGGGCTGATGCGGGATGGCCTTTCTAGGCAGGCATAGTTTAAATGCCTCATCCTCCTTTTTCTTGTCATCGCACCACTGTTGCATAAGGGCAACAGCAGGGCCGAAAAGAGCCTGCCCCGGTTCCACCGGCGCTCCTGCTATGCGGCGTTTCTCGCTGTCGGGCAGACCAGAGAGATTGAGCCAGAGGGCACGTTCCCCCACGACGGATAAGGCCATAGAACGTCCGCCGGCTTGGACGGCCTGGCGGACGTTGCGAAGGACCAGATCATTGACGGTGACGATCTCCTTCCACAGCGTCGGAGATTGCACGCCTTTCTCCAGGTGCGAGCTCATATCCTCCAGCAGCTCCGTCTGGTAGGCAGAGAGGAGGGAGGAAACATTGAGAGCCCGAACCGCGAGGGCCGAGGCCTTGTACGAGGCCTGGAAGACAGAAGCTGAGAAGCGGTCCATCTTACTGGGGAGAGCTGGCCTAGGGGGGGGCAGTAATCCTCCCTGCGAGGGGTTAAGGTGTCTGGCAATCGAGGGTTCGATGGTGGGAGGATCGCCCATACCACACGTTGCCATGTCCTTCACCTCCAGACCCGCTAAGCCGTGCTTAAGATCCAGCGGGTCTTTCCAGTAGTGGCGCATGTGCTTAGCGCACGCGGGGAGGACTGGCATGAGCTGCTTCCTAGGACCGGGAGGGGGCCCCAGGAGCTTGCCGTCATACACGTCCCTCTCTTGGTCAGTGGCATTCTGGAGGGCCGGCCATTCGATGCCGAGACGAGCGGCCGCTCGCTCACACACCTCGAGAAGGACCGCGTGCGGCAGTGTAGCCGAGCCACTTACTGGGGCAGCTTGGGCGGACGGGGTGGTTTCCTCGTCGTCCGAGCCATCAAGTATAGCGGGGTCCTCGTCCTCGCCTGTGCCGGGCGGCTCATAGTCAAGCGAGGAAGCACCAGGAAGAAATTCCTCGAGTAAACACTCAGACTGGTCAGCCCAGCTGAGAGAAGGCAAGCTCTGCACTGTAAAAAAAAATCCCGTAAAAAAACGGTAAATCTCTGGCAGCAAAGTTTCCAGACGGGTTCTGTTAAATTACAGCAAATAACCATTTCACAAAATTACAGGCAAAAACCGTAAAAATACAGAATTGACTTTACGGTCAAAATTAATTAAATTACAGTACTTTACTGTTGATAATGGCTTATTAAACCGTGGAAAAACGGATAAATTATGTCAAATTACATAAAAAGAACATTTAACTTTAAGGTTAAACTGTAAATTTAGGGTTTTATAAAGTTATTTTATAATAATGCTCTGTCTATCTACAGTAATTATCTTTTAATATATAGTTTTTCTGTGTAAAATAACTATGAAGTTATGTATAAAAATGGAATAAGTACATAAATTCAAATACAAAGTTTGTATATTTACAGTTTTATTTTTTGCAGATCCAGTTTCACAACTTTGACCAATCTCTAATTAAGTACTTAATAATAGCAAATGTACAGTCAATTTCTGTTAAAGGAGCTGTATGTAAGAAATGTATTTCAATTAATCATAAAATGGCCCTGATATGTCACTAGACATTAAGAAATCATGTTCATTTCAAATACTTATATCACTGACAACAGTAGTACGGCCAGGATATTGTCATTTAAAAAGTGAAGTTGCAGCCCTCAACTGATGTTGATGTTGTCATGTTGTGTTTTGTCCTGAAGCCCCACCCTCCACCTATCTACCAATCACGAAATCAGTAGTGTTTCGGCATCCGGGTTGCCAGCTCTGCTCTAGTTACCACAGCTGCAGCTCCTTGTAGCAGCCTATGTTCCTGCTGGATCCTGCAGCATATCTGGCAACCTCAAATCAGGGGGGAGGGGGAGGGGATACACCGCTCTACAGTAATTTGAAAGTGATTGCAGTACCAGTTTTGGCCACAATCTTACATACAGCTCCTTTAAATTAACTAAATGTACAAGTACGGAATACCTGCACATTTACAGTATTACTCATTAAACAAACACTGAACATCAAGATACGTGAATGATAGGAAATACAAGCTTAGTATATAATTTAGAACATGTAAAAATATTCACATTAAAAGACAATTGCTGTATACCTTTATACTCTAATATAACTTATTTTAAACATTTACAATTACATTTTATCCAAAGTGACTTAAAATTAAGAGAACAATAGAAGCAACAAGTGCAGTGACAAGTCCCAGTTAGTGTAGCACAGTGCACAATTTTTCTTTTTTTTTATTAAAACAAAGATTTAGTATTATTGGGTCAAGTGTTTATGAAAAGATGGATCTTTAGCAGTTTCTTGAAAATGTGTTGAGTTGGGCAGGTCATCCCACCAGCAGGGAACAGTCCAGGAAAAGGTCAGTGAAAGTGATTTGTCTCTTTGGGATGATGGCACCACAAGGCGCCGTTCACTTGCAGAACACAAGCTTCTGGAGACACATAGATCTGAAGCAGTGAGTTTAGGTCTTGCTGCAGCATCTGGATCAGTTGCAGATGTTTGACTGATGCTGGAAGAGCTGCCAGGAGAGCATTACAATAGTCCAGTCTGGATAGAACAAGAGCTTAGACAAGGAGTTGTGTGGCTCCGATAGGAAGGGCCGGATCTTTCTGGTGTTGTATAAGGCAAATCAGCAGGATCACACAGCAAGGATGGTTTGGCTGAAACCATAAGCAGTTCTGCCTTGGCAAGGTTGAGTTGAAGGTGAAGGTCATTCATCCAGCAAGAATTTTCCATCAGGTAGGCTGAGATGCGAGCAGCAACCGTCAGATCCTTTAGCTGGAATGAAAGGTAGAGATATGTGTCATTAAGTGATAGGAAAAGTCATGTTTCTAAATGACAGAGCCTAGTTACGCTAAAAAAAAAAAACAAAAAAAAATTAATAGATGGGTAGAATCTAACACAATCGTGGTCTTACTGTAGTAAAACCAAACCTTGTGCAGCTACAGTGGCCTCACAAGGATCAAATGAATATTCACATGGGAAAATACAGCATAAAACAAATACAATTTTCTGCCACTTTTAGTGCAATCATATGGAATCAGAAGACTCGGCCATTATGATATTTTAAATTACTTCTTCCCATACCTGATTTGCCATGATCATTCTGCTTTCCACTTGACCTGAAATCACAAAAAAAAAAATTTTAACAACTCAGTATTACATTTACACATGTAAGAATATGTTCCACTGAGACAATGCAAAACCTCAACTGACTATGATCTGGAAGCTGAGCAGGACAGGCTAACAGTGAAGTTTTGAGCTGAGACACCTAACCGTTAGGGGTGTAACTGTCTGTTCATCTGGATCAATGCAATTTTCATAACCAATGATCAAAAGTATCCTATGAAAAAGGCTACTATGGTGACCCCAGGTCATCCAAAATGTAGATAAGTTAATTTCTTCATCAGAACACAAACATTCTATCAACTTTTATTTTATAAGCCTAATATATGCACATATAGGCTATGCATTCTATAGGCTAGCTATGTGTTAACAAGCAGATGCAGCCAGAATATGCAATTTATCATGCTGTGTTCATATTCTAGTCTCGTTTTCTTAACAGTCTTGATAGCCACGTTAACCCTTATGAAAATTAACTAACGTTATGGTTTAACCACAAAGAAAAAACAAAAAAACAAACAAACATGATAGGCCTATTTCAAAATATTCCGCCATTTAAGAGATCGATTTAACGTTACTGACAGATAGCCTACTATCGCGTATTAAGGAAGATTTTATACACAATTAAACAGAATTTGATATGTATAACAAGTCTACGAAAGCTTGTTTTAGGTCTTTTGAGATGTGGGTTCAGCTGATCTTTCTTAAAACAGATGGAAAATGTAAAGACGCATGCTACATTTTCAGTGTTTTGCCCTCCAGCTCTCGCCAGTTATGACTGAACATAATTTGAGAATGCTAACGTTAGCTTGAAAACTGTAAACGTAACACAAATGTAATATAAAATATCGTTCACATGTTAACTTACTTAGTATAATGAGACTCTTACCTCAGCCGGTGATCGGTTGGCATGATGTCCGCCGTGACGAACAAGGCTCACAGAAAAGGGCGTTATTTCCGTAGAATTCAAACGGACTGACTCTGACAACAGCTCCTGCTCACGGCTGCTCGCCTCTTGACGAATACGATTGCTTTGAACCACTGTTGATCTCACAATCCACTTCACGAGAGTACCGGTAAACTGAATTCAAATCTCCCGCTTGCCCAAACTCGACTGATCAGCTAACGTTAACCGTTGTGGGAGGGAGTAAACAGCGGAAAAGTAATGGCGGCGAATTTGAATCTGCGTCATCGCGCGCTCGCACTCACACACACAAAGCCCTGAATGTGCAGCAACGGAGATTTGGAAAAATATTAATAAAATATACATGAAATTATGGGAGAATAAGACAATGAAATAATGATCAAAATGAGTATAAAATAAAATGTGAAATAAAAAATAACTGTAGCATATGTAGGGTACTGTATGTGTTACCGGTTTCAAATATATAGTAACGGCAGTAACAAAAAGATTATTTTTTTTACAGGGGTTCACTACTTTCACCTCTTGATGTCAGCCTGGAAAACAGAATCAGTTGATTAGTGAGAAAGAGCGAACCGCCATCTTCAGATCCAAATCTCAATATCTTTATTTACAATTGTATCAAATCAGGGTATTAAACAGTAACATTCCCTTAATGTAACCATGTTTCAGTTTGTTAATGTCAATTTAAACATGTCAATAAAGTTCTCTTCATATATCAGTGTTTCTCTTTAAAACTCACATTCACAAAATACTGTCTTTGCAAAAATAAATATCACTCTCTTTAAAGTGCAATAATAAATGCAATAATATCACAAGGATAAATCATGCTTGTAGCTATATAGTTATACATATTTATGGTTATTTGTTTTCTATTAAAATTCAGAAATGCGTCATCTCACTAATGCAATTATGTGAATTAAACACTCTCTGGCTGTAAATGAATATTTCAATGACTTCAGAGTCACAACATGAATAATACACATACATAGGGAAAACTGTTCAACTCATTGTTAAACACAGATCAGACAGCTAACTGCTTCTGTAACTTCAGTATTAAATCTCTTTTAAGTTTTAAACAACATATCTCTCTTCTATTAACATTTACAGAATATTTATAACATGTCAGGATACCCAAAAACTCGAAATAAAGCCTTACTAGAGAGTGTGGACACTAATGCACCGTCTCCCACATTCAGAGTCTCAATACACTCGCGTGTAACAGCCGCGAGCGCCATTGTTTACACAAGCTTTCTCCCGCGATTATAAACGCGGCTCTCTCACTCAGCTTTACACATCAAACATTCAATAACAAACTCATCACAGTTGTAATAGGCTACATCTCTTACACTTTAGGAGGAAACAGTCCTTATTGTCTTTTTTTATTTACGGAGTACGAACCTGGAAAACAGAATCAGTTGATTAGTGAGAAAGAGCGAACCGCCATCTTCAGATCCAAATCTCAATATGAGAGAAAAGGGAAGCGTCTGTCACTTTAGGCGGCGCGGTGCAACAATACTCGCACTTTGGTTCCGGTTTCTTTGGTTCCCCCCTAATTAATATTGTTCAATACAATAAAAGTTGCGATTCTAAGGAATGCTTTCAGATATTATAATGACATATATATCATATAAAATATTAATTGTGTTACCACATAAAGGTGTATCACACACTCCCCAACAAATAAAAGTGGCTCCTGACACAAGATATTCTGAACAATTTCACTCTGAACATTCACACATTTTTTTTTTTTTTTTCAACACAAAATATTTCAAATATTTCAACTCTTAATTAATGTATCCTATCTGTCTAATAAGGTGTGTGCTAGATATCATTGGAGTATAGAATGTATGTATGTATGTAATTGTCTTTCATGGCTTCTCATCCACAGTGAGCTGGGTACACTACAGGTAGGTACGGATATGGTGGCATGGACAGGGGTTGGAAGTGGTGGAGGTATGGTCTACTGAGACACTGGTAAGTACGCGGTACTTGCTGGATTTCAACTGCGCTCACAGTGGGCTGTGGGTGATAAGCGGGTTGACCCAGGGATGGGTAAGTAAACACACATTTCGGCCGCCTCTCTCTCATAGACTGTCTCAGTGGGACCTGATGTTCAGGTTGTGGTGTGGGGATGTTCTCTTGATGGACAGCATACAGTTCCTCTTGAACAGTTCCGGGTTGCTGTTGCTCCACACCCTGTTCATCCTCACTGGATGTCTCCTGTCCCTCGTCTCTAACACTCTCCCTGTCCTGTTCAGGTTCTGCATAACTCATTTCTCCCAGGTGTGTCTCACTCTGGTCGGATCTGTTTTGGCAGTCAGGATTCACATGCGGCACGGGTAAGTAACTCCCAGCTCTTAGCTTTTCCATCGGCATTCGCAACCAGTAACGAGGCACGCTTTCCTCTTCCTCAGAGTCACTTAATTCTGGGTCCTGTGTCTCGTGTATGGGTTTTGGGATGTCTGAAGCTCTCTTCTTTCGCTTTTGTGACTCAGCTGTGTTGATCGTCGGGTTCTGAGGTGGCTCTACAGGTAGATCGTTGACTTGCAACAGGAGGTTCCTGTGTAGAGTGCGAACTGGTCGGCCTCCCGCCTCTGGGCTTACTTTGTAGACAGGATTATCTCCAACCTGTTCTCTCACAATGTAGATAATCTGCTCCCAGTACGGTCTAAGCTTTCCAGGCCCCCCTCGTTCACTCAGATTGCGTACCAGGACTCTGTCCCCAGGCTGAAGAACAACACCTCTGCTTCGTTTATCATAGTATGTCTTGCCTTTAGAGCTGGACTTCCGACTGTTTGAGTCTGCTATTCTGTATGCCTCCACCATTTTTCCTGCCCATTTCTCAGCATATCCTTTTGGTCCATTCGTTTCAGCTCCCTTATCTGTCATGAGACCGAAGAGGATGTCCACTGGTAGACGAGGATGTCGGCCATACAGCAAATAGTGTGGGGAGAAACCTGTGGCCTCGTGCCTTGTACAATTGTATGCCTGGAGTACATGGGGTAGGTGGTCTTTCCAATTCTCTTTCTCTTTCTCTCCCAAGGTGCGGAGCATCTGCAACAACGTGCGATTGAACCTTTCTGCAGGATTGCCCTGGGGGTGATACGGAGAAGTTCTTGAGTGGGCGACACCAGCTAAGTGCCTGAGAGTTCTGAAGAGTTCATTCTCAAACTCCCGACCCTGGTCATGGTGTAGTTTGGCCGGGTACCCGAATCTGGGAATGAAATCATTGAAAAGTCTGTCAGCAGCCGTCTTGCCAGCCTTGTTCCTGGTGGGGTAAGCTTGTGCAAATCGGGTAAAGTGATCAACCACAACCAGGATATACTCGTATCCACCTCGGCAGGCTTCCAGGTGAAGGAAATCGATACACACCAACTCAAGGGGCGAATTTGATGTAATACTTCCCATTGGTGCTCTTTCATGTGTGGCTGGCTTCTTCTGCTTAATGCAAGAGCACTTTCTGGTCACATACTCCTCTATATCTCTTTTCATGAACGGCCAGTAGAACCGCTCCCTTGCTAGGGTCAGAACTTTTTCAACGCCAACATGGCACATGTTGTTATGCAGCTGGGTGAGTACTGTTCGTTTGTAGGTGGCGGGCAGGACCAGTTGTTGTCGACCTGCACTCTTCCTGTAGAGAAGGTCATTCTCTATGTGTAATCTGCTCCACTCTCTTAACAGCCTCCTTGCGTGTGTGTCCATTCTCTCTTTGTCATCCTCTGTTGGTGGTGTGTCGTTTTCCTTCAGCGCCATCACTTTCCCAATAGCGGGGTCTTTTCTTTGTTCCCTCACAAGCTCATCATGACTGACTTCCGGCAGAGTCTCAACTTGAGATTGGCTTTCGGATGTTAGGTTGAGGGCTGCCACCCAGGCCACGTCTCCTTGTTGTGCTCTCCGGCTTCCTTCCCATACAGCACATACCGCCTCCTCCGATATCTCTTCCGAACATCCAGCCATGAAGGTGTCAATGTCCAGTGGGCAACGTGATAAGGTGTCGGCATCGATGTTGGTTTTGCCTGGCCGGTATTTGATATCAAAGTTGAAATCGGCCAGTTGCCCCACCCACCGGTGACCAACTGCGTTCAGTTTGGCAGAACTCAGGATGTATGTGAGGGGATTATTGTCCGTGAAGACGGTGAAATGTGGGGCGTAGAATAAGTAGTCACGGAACTTCTCACATATTGCCCACTTCAATGCGAGAAATTCTAGCTTTCCGCTGTGTAGGTGATAATTTTGTTCCGCTGATGTTAGCGTGCGTGACCCGTACCCAATCACCCTCATCTTCCCATCCTGGTTCTGATAAAGAACTGCACCGAGACCTTTTTGGGAGGCATCTGTGTGGAGTGTAAAGGGGCGGTTGAAATCTGGATACGCCAGCACTGGGGGTTTGGTCAGCCGGTCCACAAGGTGTTCAAGGATCTGTTGGTGTTGCATATTCCACTCTACTGGAGTACGGGAGGACTGCTGATTGCCTTTTGTTTTTCCTCTTGACGGTTTGGTCGGAGGGGTGCTGGGCTTTGACTGGAGCAGGTCATACAGGGGCTTGGCTATACGTGAGAAATCCTGCACGTATGTCCGATAGTAGCTCAGAAATCCAAGCAACTGCCTGACGTCCCCAACTGTCTGTGGAGTCTTGTCTTTCAGGGCCCGCACTGCTTCAAGGTCTTTGGGGTCCATTTTGACTCCTTCCGCTGACACCAGCCGGCCGACATACCGGACCTCCTTGCGGAAGAGCTCGCATTTCTCCGGCTTCAGCTTTACCCCATGTTGTTGCAAGGCTTGGAGGACTCTGCGTAGCACCTCCACATGCTCATCAAACGACCTGGAGAAGCACAACACGTCATCAAGGTAAGGGATGCAGCATTCATCTCTCAGTGTGTCAAGCATACTTTCCATGCTCCTTTGAAAAGCCGCTGGGGCATTCGATAGCCCAAAGGGTATTCGAACCCACTCATAGAGCCCCCACGGAGTTATGAATGCGGTCAGGTACCTTGATCCTTCAGCAATAAAGCCTTGGTGGTAGGCTTTGCCCTGATCGAGGATCGAAAACCAGGCATATCCCCCCAGGGAGTCGGTGAGGTCCTGAATTCTGGGAAGAGGGTGACGGTCCGGCACGGTTTTGTTGTTGAGGAGACGATAGTCGACACACAGGCGTAAGGACCCATCCTTCTTTCTCACACAGATGACAGGAGCTGAATAAGGTGACTGGGACTTCACGATCCACCCTTTAACCAACAGCTCCTGAATGTACTCCTTCACTTCCCTGTAGAGCGGTTTTGGGATGGATGCATAGGCCCTCTGAACTGGGATGTCATCCTTAGTCCTGATCTCCATCTGTAGGGAGGGGATGCACCCTATGTCGTCACTGTCACGAGCAAATGCTCCACATTCCTCGTAGAGCACTTCCTTGACTGCCTGTTGCTGTTCAGGGCTGAGGTGACTGATATCAACAGGAGGAAGCCAGGACTCAGGTGGAGAGGTGCTGGGAGAAATGACAGCCTTGACCTCGACCGATGTCATCTTTCTTGGCGTGGGATCAGCCTGATGTGACTCTGGTGCATCAGCCTCAATGACCTTGATAATGTTTTGGATGGTTCCTAGAGTGGTTCTCCTCGGCAGGGTGATCTCATGCTTTGAGTGATTGGAGATGGGCACCTTAACATAAGGTCGTCGGGTGTTATTAATTTCCAAGAGGCCTTCTCCTACACTCAACTGCTCTAAGATAGCGCTTCCTTCTGATGGTTCATATAGAACAATGGGGTTCGAGACATCAAAGTTTGGTGGTACTCTACACCATACATGGACTGTTCTGCCAGGGGGAATGATGGAATGGTCTTGGCCCACTCTTATAGTGACTGGATCACAGTATGTTTTAGGAGGCACCTGGATGGAATTTACAAGGGCCTCCACCTGTTCCTCCTCTATTCCGAAGGCACTGCGAAGAAGGCTGACCACTGTTGCAACTGCATCGCCAGAGGACTCTTTCCTTCTGATGATCTCCTGGAGTACATTGGCTCCTAGAAGGGGCTGGGGCAATGGCAGCGGGCTGACCAGGAAAGGGGCCTGTATAGTTATATTTGGGTCTTCATTCCCGGCAAGATTAACAGTGAGCTCAACCCATCCAGTGTAAGGGACAGCATGGCCAGTGACTGCATAGACGCCAAGTTCTTCCTCTAAAAGCTCAGAAAGAGGTCTCAAGATATGAGTAGGAATGTGAGTGTCAGTCCATTGTTGGTCAATTATGCTCACTTGTGAGCCTGAATCAAATAAGACTGTAGCTGGGTACCCGCCAATCAAACATTTCAGCAGACTTTTTTTTCCAATTAGGGGTGCTTTGCAGGCGATGTTACTCTGGCTGGTCAATACATGTGAATTTTGCTGTTTGTTTTGCTTGGGGTGTCTTGTGATTTGTCTGTTATTTGTTAATGTTTGGGACTGAAGCTGCTCACCGGTCTCTGGGTGTCCCTCGACAAAGACCGAGCTCCGTTTCCCTGCACCCTGACTCGTTGAAGGCACCCCACTGCTCTGTGTCCTGCCTCTCCACACACAAAGCAATGGTTACACTCCTGCACACTCTGTTCTGTACATTTCGGACATCGAGATGTTCTTCCTCTCACCTGGACTATAGATTGTCCCAGCTGTGGTTGGAGAGGTCTGTTAGAGGTTGGCTGAGAAGGAGGGTAAGGCAATCGAGTATTTTCTGTCTGCTGCTCCATCAAAGAAGCCACCATGCGTGTCAGGGTCTCTACCTGAGAAGTGAGCTGTTGTATTGTCTGGCGATTTTCATTGTCTGATGGTGTATCTCGTGCCTTGTTGTTGTTGTTAAGGTCTCCCGTCTCAACCTTGGCGCTGTGTGCTTGGGTCACCTTTTGTCGGGTGGGTTGGCCCAGTCGGCGCTGGTGCTCATTCTCATCACTTAGTATTTTCATGACCTGGCGAAGGATTTCCTCGTCCGTGACTTGACTGTTTGAAATTAGCGGTCTTAGTCTCTGTCGGAGGTCAGCGTGTTTTGTCCCAAAGCCCTGGTAGATGGTATGGAGGAACACTTCCTGGATGGTCTTGGGATCATATGAAATGTCTGCACTGGCCTGTCGGGACTGGAAAAGGATTTTCTGCTTGAGCCCAATCATGCGGTAGAGAAACTGCTGTGGTGATTCTTGGTCTGATTGCCTGGCGCACATTAATTCCTGGAACATCTCAGTCGTTGCTTTCTCTCCGAGGTGGGACCTGAGGAAGCCTTTGAGTTCAGATACTGTAATTGAGTCTTTGTTTACAAGCATATCTTTAAAAGCTCCTGGTTTGATGATCCTCAACACCCCTCTCACCACTTCTGCTTCAGCAAAGCCCTCTTTCACTCCCTCGTCGATTTGTTTACTGATGTTATTGTAATTTAAATCAGAGTTCTGATCCCTTCACCTACTCCCACATCAGAATCGTACTGATCATCCGCGCTTTGGGTGGACGCCACCTTAAGTCGGCGTCGGAGAAGCTTCCTAGGCAGGGCGAGGCAATGGCTGCAGTTTTCTGGAAGTGAAAGCGCCTCTTCAGCGTGCTTAAATCCCGTGCAAACCACGCAAAAGGGATGGGTGTCCCTCGCGGCGATGAGTGAACCGCAGGCGGCTGGACATGCGCGCGATTGCGGATCAGACGGGTTAGCAGGCCCGGAGGCCATACTAACAGCTTGTTTGTGATCCATGGGAGAGGTGAAAGCTAAGACGCAGGCGGGCAGCCTGAGCGAATCCAGGTAGCGAGCGTGGGTGGCTAGCAACCAGAAAACAATCGCAACTGAACGTAACCGATTGACAATCACGCCAGGCGGAGGCTGATCAAAGAAGATATATCCTCCTGTTGACTGTAGTGAAGTCAGCGAAACACGTTGAGCAGCGAAGCAAAGAGGTCGCGAGAAGCGAATATCAACTGAGGTAAGATAGCGCGTGCTAGTGTTTTATACGCTTGGTAAGGGTCGGGTCCCTTACCGGGCATTGGTCACGCGCTTCTGTCTGTTAGACCAGACTTGGTGCAATTGGATGCTTCTGCAGAGGTCAGGTGCGGATGCCCTTCCCATAGGTGGATCTCGAAACGAGATGATGAAAGAGAACAGTTCTTCTCGGTTCTGTACTGGTGATCCGAGGACCACTGTTCGGTAGTGCGCGCATGCTCACTGCTCACGCATGCTCGGCTGCTCGTGCTCATCACTTTTCTCAGCACAACATGTCTCAGTTCTGTGAACGGTTGGAGTTACTGGAGTAACATACACTCCGAGATATTGTTTATTTCGAGTCGGAGGGACTGTGTCAGGCATGTCCAAAGTGAGTAACTTTACTAACTTGTGGATCAGCGCTGACGCAAGACGCGAACTGTTTTGAACGATTCAGTCGGATTTAGTGTACTGGTTCGACCGGTTCACTATAAAGAACCGGTTCAAAAGAACGATTCGTTCACGAACCGGCCATTCGCGCCGTTTCGGTCTTTGAGTTTCAGTGTCGACTCTTCTGATGTGAGGAGAGCAGTTCACGGTATTTCTCATATTTACAACCATCACACACACTTTATACAGTTTGACTAAGCGACAGACTCATTTCTGTATTGTTTTCATCGATCACAGCGCTACTTGTGCGTCTTTTCTGTATTTCAGTATTTTCATACTGAAATAAACATTTAGTGCAGCAGCAGCGAGCATGAGGAGAATATGTTGAGTTCATTCAGACCTGAGCGATTTTGTGTTCGTCTGTGTGATTGTCTCGATGTTTGGAGTGAGAACTGATACTGCATGTCAAGTAAGTCAAAGTTTGAGATCTGTCATTAGAATCGATCTTAAGTGTCATACTGGAACAGATACTGCTAAATAATGATGAGCCTACAATGAGACAATACTCAATACTTAAATGTCAGTATTATACTCTTGAAACAATGTTGCTTTGTGGTAGCTGCTCTTTATTTATTTTTAAAAGTTGTATGATCATTTTCACGTCTGCTTATACAAAATTGTAATATTTAATGATCTATAGGTCCTTCTTTAATATTATGTTATCATGAACTCAAAATTTATTTTGATTAATTTGGATTTTGGACATATTACGCAACTGTAATTATTTATCTGTATGGATTGATGAAGACGAGTGTGACAGTATTGTTTTGTGTTATTGATGTTGTATGTCATATTGTGAGAAATGACAGTACTGTCTTTCAGTAGAGCTGTTTTATAGGCTTTTATCATCCTGACTCAAATAATGTGTTTCTAACAGCAATAAAGTAAGATGATCTGCCGATGATCCTGAATGGCTTGTTGAATGAGTGTTGATAGTCTGAGGCTCATCAATATTAACAGATCTGCTGAAAACACTCTTTATTTCATGACAATTGTTCCTGTTTTCACTTCATTTATTATGCTGATGTCTTCAGATCTCCTGTAAATTGACACTTAAAGCTCATTTCATTGGTGTGAACAGACTGAGGGTAGGGTATTTGTTGTTTACTATGTATATTCTTTAGTCTTTATACGTTGAACTGTTTTTCTTACCATTATTTATATTTGGAATAATTTAATTACATTATTTATATTCTGTTACCAGTAAGTATAAAACAAACTCGGCAACTGATATATGTTTTTTATTTTGGGCAGATCAGCTCCTCCCACTAAGATTTACCATAACTGAAGCTCCTCCCACACCAATTACATCAACAGTGAAGCTCCTCCCACTGGAGTGATTCTCCCAATTCTCCAATAAATGCTGGAATATTCCCATCAGCTACAAGTGAAGACGAGCATCAGGAAGAGCTGAAATCTGCAAAGACTGAGTTTATTAAAGAGGACAGTGAGAACATGAGTGATCCAGAACCCTGCAGAATGAAACACACTGAAGATCCTGAAGAACAAAGAGGTTGGTGTTTATTCTTCATTCATTCATGATGCTGAAGAACATTCATGTTAGAAACATTCAAGCTCTTTATCACTTTGAGATAAACAGTTAAACTATGAAATGGGTATAAAAGTTTCATTTTTGGTTTTCAAAATATGGTCAAAGCTTTTTATTTCATTTATATCTGGTTCACAAGTTTTAAAAATCAACTAAGTAACATGGCTGAGTAACACATGTAGGAAACAGATAATTCTCAAAAATAGTTCATTTAAAACTAGTTAAAGCCGCGGTCAGTCTAGACTTTCAGTATATGACATAAATGTCTTTTTCTTGTATTAATTTGATGAATAATAATATTTTTCTTTGATTTCAGACCTGATGGAAGAGAGTGAAGAACTGAGTGAAGTGAAGGAGGAGAGTGAAGAACTGAGTGAAGTGAAGGAGGAGAGTGAGGAACTGAGTGAAGTGGAGGAGGAACATCATGTCAAACCTGGAGAAAAACCTTTGAGTCGCTCAAAGACTAAACAGACATTTTTAAAGAAAAGAAGAGCCAAGAAATCTACAACCTGCACTCAGTGTGGAAAGAGTTTCACACGCAAATATAGTCTTGAGATTCACATGAGAGTTCATACAGGCGAGAAGCTGTTCTCATGTGATCAGTGTGGGAAGAGTTTCACAACCAAACAACATCTTGAGATTCACATGAGAGTTCACACTGGAGAAAAGCCGCACGCATGCGATCAGTGCGGGAAGAGTTTTGCACATTCATCAAGCCTTAAGAGTCATATGATGATCCACACCGGAGAGAAGCTGTTCACATGTGATCAATGTGAAAAAACATTTTGTAGAGCAACTGTTACAGCCCTGAAGACACACCTGACAGTTCATACGAAGGAGAAGCCACATTCATGTTCTGTGTGTGGAAAGAGTTTTTCACTGCTGCACTATTTACATAGACATGAGAAAATACACTCTGATGTGAGAGAGAACATGTGCTTTGAGTGTGAGAATACTTTTACTACAGCGAACTGTTTAAAACTGCACCAGAGGATTCACACTGGAGAAAAACCTTACAAGTGTTCACACTGTGACGAGATTCAGTCGATCAGAACATCTGAAAACACATGAGAGGATCCACACTGGAGAAAAACCTTACAAGTGTTCACACTGTGACAAGAGATTCAGCCAGTCATCACATCTGAAAAGACATGAGAGAATCCACAGCGGAGAGAAGCTGCACACGTAGGGCTGGATGAAAAAACGATAACGATAATTATCGCAATATACTTTTTCTCGATAAAACAATATCAAGAGTTTGATAAATGTTCGAAAATGTTTATGCACCAAAAGCGGAACGAAACTCATTTGAACCACACGCGACACATGGACCATTTATCCACTCGGCTCAAAGTCCAAACGGCAGCGCAGCGCGAGCTCACTAGAGCAGATGCGTTTACTCTGATCGGTCACGAGACCCATTGAGAAGCGCTTGAATCCAGCGAAGAACACAAACGTCTCATTGATTTAAACCAGTTTAAAGGCAGATGAAACAGCGCTGACAAACAGGAGAAACGCTGTGTGCAACGATACAGTCAGAAGGCTTTTCCGTCTACAAATTCCCATCATTTACCATGAATTTACTGTAACGTTAGCCTAGTAATATTAACTGCACCATGAAATGTGGGATATACACTCACCTAAAGGATTTTTTGGAACACCTGTTCAATTTATCATTAATGCCATTGTGACCCTGGACCACAAAATCAGTCTTATGGGTATTTTTTTTATTGAGATTTATACATAATCTGAAAGTTGAATACATAATCTTTCCATTGATGTATGGTTTGTTATGATAGGACAATATTTGGCCGAGATACAACTATTTGAAAATCTGGAATCTGAGGGTACAGAAAAATCAAAATATTGAGAAAATCACCTTTAAAGTTGTCCATTTCTATTGGTGATAGTGCTGCATCCATTCACAAAAATAAATGTTTTATATATTTAAGGTGGGAATTTTACAAAATATCATCATGGAACATGATCTTTACTTAATATCCTAATGAATTTTGGCATAAAAGAAAAATCTATAATTTTGACCCGTACAATGTTTTGTTGGCTATTGCCACAAATATACCCGTGCAACATAAGACTGGTTTTGTGATCCAGGGTCACAATTATCTAATCAACCAATCACATGGCAGTTGCTTCAATGCATTTAGGGGTGTGGTCCTGGTCAAGACAATCTCCTGAACTCCAAACTGAATGTCAGAATGGGAAAGAAAGGTGATTTAAGCAATTTTGAGCTTGGCATGGTTGTTGGTGCCAGACGGGCCAGTCTGAGTATTTCACAATCTGCTCAGTTACTGGGATTTTCACGCACAACCATCCAGTATGCGGCAGTCCTGTGGGCGAAAATGCCTTGTTGATGCTAGAGGTCAGAGGAGAATGGGCCGACTGATTCAAGCTGATAGAAGAGCAACTTTGAATGAAATAACCACTTGTTACAACCGAGGTATGCAGCAAAGCATTTGTGAAGCCACAACATGCACAACCTTGAGGCGGATGGGCTACAACAGCAAAAGACCCCACCGGGCACCACTCATCTCCACTACAAAAAAAAATAAAAAAATAAAATAACAAGAGGCTACAATTTGCACGAGCTCACCAAAATTGGACAGTTGAAGACTGGAAAAATGTTGCCTGGTCTGATGAGTCTCGATTTCTGTTGAGACATTCAGATGGTAGAGTCAGAGTTTGGCGTAAACAGAATGAGAACATGTATCCATCATGCCTTGTCACCACTGTGCAGGCTGGAGGTGCTGGTGTAATGGTGTGGGGGATGTTTTCTTGGCACACTTTAGGCCCCTCAGTGCCAATTGGGCATCGTTTAAATGCCACGGCCTACCTGAGCATTGTTTCTGACCATATTCATCCCTTTATGACCACAATGTACCCATCCTCTGATGGCTACTTCCAGCAGGATAATGCACCATGTCACAAAGCTCGGATCATTTCAAATTGGTTTCTTGAACATGACAATGAGTTCACTGTACTAAAATGGCCCCCACAGTCACCAGATCTCAACCCAATAGAGCATCTTTGGGATGTGGTGGAACGGGAGCTTCGTGCCCTGGATGTGCATCCCACAAATCTCCATCAACTGCAAGATGCTATCCTATCAATATGGGCCAACATTTCTAAAGAATGCTTTCAGCACCTTGTTGAATCAATGCCACGTAGAATTAAGGCAGTTCTGAAGGCGAAAGGGGGTCAAACACAGTATTAGTATGGTGTTCCTAATAATCCTTAGTGAGTGTAAATATTGAATTGTATTATATTATTAATGGGAATTATTGGACTAATGAAATATAATTACAGTATTTTAATAATGTATTAAGGCTACTGTTTTTCATACAAATACCATAGTAACCATAAAGTTACATTTTGCCATGATAGTGAGGTGCCGTAGTCTATGCCTGGTTTTATCTGTGGTTATCATGATCTAAATGCATGACACTGGATGACCAATGGTTAATTTTACTACAACTCAAACAGTCAAAATATTACATTTTACCAAATAAAAATACCAAAAAAATGTTTAACAGATGTTACTTTTTTTGTTATTGAACAAATTTAACATAGTAAATCTGCATCCTAACTCAAGCTAATACTACTGTCAACTCTCTGTCCAATATGAGTTTCGAGTCAAAACATGTAATATTAATATTGCAGCCTGCACTGCTCACTGTGCTGAAGCAACATGACATCATGACTTTGCGTAAACGTACACGCCACTTTCAAGTCAAGTGGCGTGTTATCTATACGCATTTTTGAGCTATCCACGTGTATGTTCACGCCGTCATCTTCCACGTGTAGCCTATGTCTACTCCGTTAAATGTCAGAGTGATTTCGCGTGTATGTGTACGCCGTTAAATATCCAAGCGAAACGGAGCAAAATGTATCTACATCTGGGGAGCGATATTTTTTTCCAAGGATGGTAGGGGAAGACTCATAAATGGTATTAACCCCAGTGACGGGTAGGTTTAGGGACGGAGTTGGGGTTGGTCATATTTATATATACAGTAATGTAACGCTAAGTCAACGGCGTTGATAAACACGCTGAAAAGCGATTATGCGTGTTGTTAGCACGCATAAAATGGAAATTCGAATTGGCGTGTCATACATACGCCATTTCATGAGATCAGTCTGGCTGAAGATACGTGCCATCAAAGTCAGGCAACACAAACCTGTTTCAAGACTTGGAACAATATCCCCCATTAGCACATGCAGAAACTAAGAAATTAATTTTCCAATAAAATTATTTTGTTAAGGAAAAATTACAAATGTTTGAATGTTCTACCTCAGATTTGTGAAATGTTCACCTGTTCAGCAAGTGTTTGTCATGATATGTGCTGACAATAAAGCGAGTAACTTGAGTAACATTTTAAATAAGTCCTTAAAACAATGTAAAAGGCCACAAAGAAAAGTACAGCTTCCATGGGTAAGTGATGCAGTACGACAGTTAATTAAAAAAAGAGATTTTGCTTTAAAAACCTATCTTAAAACCAGATATGACACAGATCTGATGTTATTTAAAGGTTTACGAAATCAAGTAGTGAAAGAATTGCGCAACTTAAAAGCAAACTATTATATGAAAATTCTAACTGAAGCTAAAGGAAATTGTAAAGCAATGTGGAAACAAATTAACAGTCTAATCAAACCTAATGCAAATATAAATAACTCATATGAACTAAAATATCAGACCCTGTCCAAGTTGCTAATGCTTTTAATAATTTTTTTATTAAATCAGTACAAGATCTTGCTTCTGATTTTTTAGATGACGAGCCCAATAGTGTCAACTTAAACATTGCCATCAGCAAATGAGAACTCCTTTAAAATTAGAGAAGTGGATCAGGCAGTGGTACTGAAAGCTATTTCAGACCTGAATACTAATTTATCCAAAGACAACTATAACATAGACGCAACATTCCTCAAAAAATATCCTCAAATTATCATTCAACCTTTGACCCACATTATAAATGTCTCGATTAAAACTGGAATATTTCCAGATGCGTGGAAAAGGGCACTGGTTAAACCCATCTTTAAGTCCGGGAATACCACAGACGTTAGTAACTATCGACCAATAAGTCTAGTTCCGGTAATGTCAAAAATACTAGAAAAAATTGTTTCAGAACAGCTAACACAATATTTAGAAACACATCAGTATATACACCCTCAATAGTATGGTTTCAGACAGAACTATTCTACTGAATCAGCCATCTGCGCATTATTGGAAAATATTGTGCAGCCGCTTGATAGAGGAAACATCGTGGGTGCAGTATTCCTAGACTTAAAGAGGGCATTCGATACAGTAAACCACAGACGTCTTATTTCAAAACTGTCATCTTATAATATGTCACACCAGGCATTATCATGGTTCGAGTCATACTTACAGGGCCGAGAACAATGTGTAGTCATTGATCATGTAAAATCTGCCCCATGTAAAATTAAGACCGGAATCCCTCAGGGAACCATACTGGGGCCTGTTCTCTTCAGCCTGTATGTGAACGAGCTGCCAGAAGTGTGTCCTGAAGTTGGCCTTCAGATGTATGCCGATGACACTGGTTTATGTGTCTGGCAAAAGCCCTGTTGTTATCGGCAGTACACTGACCAAAAGTCTTGAGAAAGTGTCTAATTGGCGAAAAAAATCATGTTTAACACTTAATCTGAGGAAAACTAAATCAATGTGTTTTTCTATATAAAGAACGAGGATAATAAATGACCTTAACGTTAAAATGAATGGTGAACTCATCGATCAGGTAGAACAAGAAAAATATTTAGGAGTGATTTTAGATTCTCAGCTAAATTTTAAAAGTCATATTAAAAATATCTCAAGAAAAATGAAGGCCAGTATGAACTGTTTCAGAATGATCAGAAGCAGTCTAACATTTGAATGTGCTCACGTCTTTCTGAACACTATGATCATGTCCCACTTGTCGTACTGCACCACTGTTTGGTCCCAGACTAGCCAAACTACTCTAAAGCCTATTGAGAGGCTTTATAACCGTGCCTTAAAAATTATAGATAAAAAGCCCATTCGATTCCATCACTGTTACATTTTAAGTAAGCATAAAATCTTAAATTTTGTTAATCTTAGACACATAAAGTTGTTTTTTAAATGTTTGACTGGACTTGCACCTGAGCCACTCTGTAAATTTGTGAACAGGCTGGAACCCTCCAGATCAACAAGAGCGACTACATGTGGAGACTGTAAAGTTCCATTTTGTAAAACATCTTTTGCCCAAAATGTTTTTTTCTGTGAAAGGAGCCAATTTGTGGAACTGCCTTCCTACAAATATAAAGACTTTAACTAAACTGTCCACCTTTAAAAAACTAACAAAAGCCTGGTTCATAGAGCAGCAGCAGTGTGATCATGCCATATGAGATGTGTAGCTGGGTGTATGTGAGATGTGCATCTGAGTTCGAGTGAATGTGTTTATTTATTATACTTATCTTTATTGGTGCTAAATGGTTTCTGGACATTTCATTGTATTCGCTGTAATTTTTTTATTTTTATTTTTCTTTCCTCATTATCTTGACTGTTAAAAGCTTTTCTAGGGACAGGTGTTGCGAATTAGCCATGGCTATAAACACTGTGATACATGCATCGGATTGTTCTTTATGTAATAATCTATGTTTATTTTGTATCTGTCCCTATTCAAATAAACAACAAATATAAAATAAAGAGTAGTTTAAAACCGTGAAGTTTTGTATGTTGTTGCATTGCATTTCCGAGCGTTTTTCCCTGGTTTCACGTCTCTTGGTTTTTGGATTTCTTGCCTGTTCCCTGGATTACTCTTTTGCCTCTGACCCCTGCCTGTTCTGTTTTTTGTTTGTTTGGACTGCCTTCCTGTGTTTGACCCTCTGCTTGTGTTGATTACGATTCTGGATTATGCCTTCTAATAAAGCTGCAATTGGATCTCAACCTTTGTGTCTCGGAGCAGTTCGTGACAGAAAACTTCGCCAAACCAAGATCCAGCAGTGACGACCAACCATGAATCCAGGAGCACAGATTATGTGTCTGCGTCAGGGAGACCGACCCATAGAGGAATACGTGAAGACAAAAATAGCATTACATGTAATATTAAAAACGTGTTATTTATTGTGTACATATATTGCACATACATATTCCCAGATAAATGTAAATGTATGTTCACACAATGAGTTACAACGGATTTCTAGTTCCCAGCATGCTTTGCTTCTGACTGTTAAGTCATATAATGTCATTTTTGTACAAGCTAATATGATTCTTTAGGGTCTAAATTAAAAGTTTGTAATATACTTTAATTAACAATTCTCATTAGTATTTTACCTGGTCATAACAGCTCTGTTTTCAGCACGCTGTTTAAGTGCATGTGTCTTTAAATGATAATGAGCTTTTCCACCCCGCCCCTCTGCTCTGTGTGTACACCATTTGTAACACAATAACCATAACACGTTGTTTATTATAAACATGGGATTATGAATTATATTGAGAATGTCAAACATAGAAAACATGCCGTAGTGTAAAAATAGCTGCATTCATCGTGAAGCGTGCTAGTGATTTGCAAAGATTAATATAAATATTAATATAAAGGTTAATAAAACGTAAACGTTACGTCACGAATAGTTGGTACCGATCCTTTTTTCAGGAGAAGCGTCTTAGCAAAACCAGCTTTATACCGACCCTCATTTGTAAAGCAGTCTGGTGTGTGAAATGATTTGCGCAAACATGAAAGCATTGACGTTGATCGCGGGGAATATTCCCTTCGAAAACAAACTCAGCCACTGCGTCTTCAGCTGTACGGATTTAGAAACATCATCAATATGACTGCTGTGTTCCTTATTACACCCAAGAACAGAACAGCACAATCGCTTAGACGCCATTCTACTCAGTGCTCCAGCTATCAACAATGAACGCGCCGGTCCGTGCGGGCTATGATTGACAGCTCGCTCACGAGCGAGGGCGGGTCTGTGTTGAAACGCTGCTGTCAATAAACCATCGTGGGAGGGGCGTCGATTTTGTGACGACACAAAATCGAACAGCTTGATTAGAGAGAGGGGAAAACATATAAGAAGATTTAAAAAAAAAAAAAGACACTGGATGGATTTTTATCATTTTATGATGGTTGTGTACAGGCTCTGCCAACACACATTTCAGTACAATCAACTTGTAAAAGTGCATGTACCATTATATGACCCCTTTAAAGGAGAGCAAATGTTAAAATTAAGAGTTATTTAATGTGTTTTGGTCAATATTAATATAGTTGGTGATATTTTAGTGATTAATGTTCTATTATTTTTGGAAATTAAATTTTCCCTTTCAAGGGAACTCGAGTCTTTAACGCTGCGGGAACGCCCCTGCGTGAGTGCGTCATGAAGTACGTATGGAATCAATCCAATGGTGAGACGGAACGTCATAGGCGGGTGACGTCATCGACCAGGAAACTATAAAACACCCCAGAAAACACAAACGCGCTAGCTTCTGTGACTTCAGCAAGCGCTCTGTGTGTGAATCATATTGTCTCTATATTGTCTCTATGGCCCCGTTCACACTGCAGGCAAAAGTGGCCCAAATCTGATTTTTTTGGGGTCAAGTGTCCAGGTCAGACTTCTTCAGAGGTAGTGTGAACACTCAAATCTAGCCCAGATCAGATTTTTTCACATCAGATTTAGACCACATACATATGTGGTACTGAATCAGATCCAGATCTGATTTTTTTCAATGCGGCCGCAGTGTGAACAGCCAAGGCAGATTTGATGCAACTTTTATGTCAATCTACGTCGACATTTGTCACAATTATGCATCGGCGATGAAGCCCTAGACACAACAGACATAGACAGTAGTCTAACATTAAAAACTTGAGAGTGAGGTGTTAGACCTAATTAGTATATGGGAAGATAATTTAATTCAAGCTAAACTAGAAGGATCCTACCGTAACCGCTCCGTTTGTGAAAGAATTGCACACGAAATGGAAGAACAGGGACACAGGAGAACATGGCTGCAGTGTCAAACTACGCATCCATACAGACCTCTGTAGTGAATTTGCAGCCATAAACCCACAAAAGGCAAAAATAGCCAATCTTTCTCTTCGTTCTTCTCCTCCTCAGCACCTGCTCATTAATGTTACGGCTTCCATTACACAAACATTTTTAAATAAATGTGATGTGAATATGCTTACTTCCTCCATAACCTCCCGAACTTTAGTGCAACCGCGTGCTGTGTCTGATGTTATTGTTCTTTTGCGCATGCGGGTTAGTTTGAAACCTCAAACAGTTCACACTGCAATCAGATATAGGTCACATTTTAAAAGGTAATGTGAACAGCCAATCAAAAAATCGGATCTGAGCAAAAAATCAGAATTGAGCATTAAGACTTGCGGTGTGAACGGGGCCTATTACAACAATACAGGCAGTGTGTTTATTCTTGCACTCGCTATATTACGGGTAGGGATACACACCAGCTATGTGTTGTTTGTCTGGGAGTGCAGCATGCCCAGTCAGCTCTCGAGGGAGCTGATTGCGAGCATTGCGAGCATTTTCCTCTTAGAACGCTGCACTCCCGCCAATCACTCTTTGAGGATATTGGTTCGGTTCACGCTCCCCGCGGCTTGGGTCCCGCTTCTGTTGAGGCAGAGTGGCGACGTCAGTCGTGGGGTTCGCAAATGGATCTGACAGAGGGGTTTGAGATGGGCTCTGCCTTATCTCAGCCTTCACCTGTCAGATCCAGTGCCTCAATTCCGGGTTCGGAAGCACGCCCTGTGGTTTCTTCCCCCCGGGCTGAGGTCCCAGTACTGCAACTATCCAGTTCTGAGGAGCTGGATGTTGTTAGTATTGGTACAGGAGATACTGAGGACTCGTCACCCCAATCTCCTGCAAGTGAGGAATTAATGGAGGTGCTCACTAGAGCTGTGCAAAAATTAAATATTGAGTGGCCAGCAGATAGACAGGAGTCTAGAACAAAATCTAAACTAGATTAGTTTTCAGTTTTCTGCACTCTCGTTTGCAGCCTCCACGCAGGTGCCTACGGTTCTTTCCAGACCTCCACACTGAGGTGTCGAGATCCTGGAAAAGACCAGTTTCCTCACGTATTTATACACCTCAAACTTCCACATATTCCAATATTGTTGGGGCTAGTCAGTACGGGTATGGGTCGATGCCGAAAGCTGAAGAGGCACTAGCTAGTCACCTCTCACCAGAGTCAGCGTCATCATTTAAGGCACCTATGTTACCCACCAAGCCACTTCGTAACACTTCGGCTTTGGTGGACAAAGCTTATTCGGCGGCAGGTCAGGCGGCGACATGCCTTCATACAATGTCTATCTTGCAGGCATACCAAGCTGATTTATTAAAAGATATGAGCGAGAGTGAGGAGGTCAGTACAGATACTGTCAGAGAGTTACATCAGTCAGCAGATCTCGCCCTCCATGCCACAAAGGAGACGGCCAAATCAGTCGGCCGTTCTATGGCAGCCCTGGTGGCAACGGAGAGGCATTTATGGCTAAATCTTTCTGGCAATGAAGGAGAGAGAGAAATCCTTTCTCTTGGACGCTTAATCCTGCGGGCTTATTCGGTGACTCAGTGATCACAGCGTCTCGCGCTTCCCCACAGAAAGAATGGGACGCGGCGCGGCGCTCTCAGATGAAGTCTTCAAGGGGTAAAACTGATCTGAGGACAGTTATTATTGCCAAGAAGTCTTCGTCTAAGAAGAAATCCTGACGCTCCGGTTACGCTATTCAGTTCAGGTCTCGTCCACCTCGATTCAGAGGGGTTCTGTCCACAGTGGTGGGCCCTGAGCAGGCTCTGGTAATGGAACAAGAGGTAGAGACTGCTGCGAAAGGAGGCTATAGAACGGGTTCCTCCTCCCAGCAGGGAGTCAGGTTATTTTGTTGCTACTAATGATCATGTTCTGAAGAAGAAAAAAAAAAAAAAAGAAGAAAAATGTATTCATTATAGCCGATACTTCATAGTTCCGAAGAAGGATTGGGGGTTGCGTCCAATGTTAGATCTGCACCTGTTAAATCGCACAGTAGGGAAGCTCAAATTCAAGATGCTCACTCTCAAGCAGATCGTGTCACAAATCAGATCTGAGGACTGGTTTGTCATGATAGATCTAAAGGACGCCTACTTCCATGTCTCCATCCTTCCACAACACAAGAAGTTCCTGAGGTTTGCTTTCGGGGGCGAAGCATACCAGTATCGGGTTCTTCCGGTTGGCCTAGCTTTGTCTCCCCGCACATTCACGAAATGTATGGATGCAGCTCTGGTTCCGCTGCGACTCCAGGGCATTCGCATTCTAAATTATATCGACGATTGGTTGATTCTAGCTCAATCGGAACAACAAGCGTTTCGGCATCGAGATGTCGTTCTCGCTCACATCAAGAGATTGGGTTTGAGGCTAAACGCCAAGAAAAGTGTGCTTTCTCCATTACAGAAGACCACTTTTCTCAGCGTAGTTTGGGACTCGAGGACAATGCAGGCATGTCTGTCTCCTGCTCGTATCACTTCGATCCTCTCGGCGGTGAAACAAGCAAAGCTATGCCAGTCACTCACTGTAAAACAGTTTCAGAGAATATAAGGTCTCATGGCAGCAGCGTCCAACGTTACGCGACAATGTCTTCGTGCCCTGGTTATGTAGAAATAACCTTGGTTTCTTTCCCAAGGGCCCGTGCTGGGAGCTCTTTGTCGTCGCATCACGCTAACGACGGATGCCTCTCTCATGGGCTGGGGAGCGATCATGAGTGGTCGCTCAGCCCAAGGTCTGTGGCAGGACCATCATCTCTCATGGCACATAAATTGTCTAGAAATGTTGGCGGTGTTTCAGGCTCTGAAACATTCCCTACCCGACCTCAGGGGTCATCATGTGCTCATCCGGTCAGACAACACATCGGTGGTCTCTTATATAAACCATCAGGGGGGTCTGCGTTCGCACCCCTTGTACAAGCTGGCTCGCCAGATCCTTCTGTGGGCCCAGGGGAAACTTCTTTCATTGAGGGCTATGTATATCCCAGGGTATTTAAATCAGGGGGTATTTAAATCCTGTTGAGGCAGGGGCTGAGGCCCGGGGAATGGAGACTCCATCCCGAGGTGGTGGAGCTCCTTTGGAAGGAATTCGGTCGTGTCGAGGTAGACCTGTTCGCTTCCAGGGAGACATTGCACTGTCCACTGTGGTTCTCCCCGAGCTATCCAGCCCCTCTGGGGTTGGATGCCATGGTGCAGGCATGGCTGAGGTCACGTCTGTACGCATTTCCCCTGATTGCTCTGCTCCCAGGAGTTCTGGAAAGGGTCCATCGGGACGGGGTCAGTCTACTGTTGGTAGCCCCGTTCTGGCCGGCCCGAGTATGGTTTGCGGACCTAGTGTCTCTCCTCGACGGCTCTCCTCTGGAGATTCCAATCAGGAGGGACCTACTCTCTCAGGCGAGTGGGTCGATCCTTCACCCCCGCCCAGAACTGTGGAAACTGTGGGCTTGGCCTCTGAGGGGGCCCAGCTCGTAAGTTCTGGTCTCTCAACTGAGGTTGTTGAGACCATTCTCCACTCCAGAGCTCCGTCCACGAGGAAGTTATATGCCTTGAAGTGGAGATTATTTACTTCTTGGTGTGGATAACACCAGTTGGACCCAGTTAACTGCCCAGTGGGTGCAGTGCTGGAGTTCTCTTTGGGGAGACACCCACTTATAATACGCTTTCTTCGTGGCACTTTGAGGTTGAGGGTCCACGAGGAAGTTATATGCCTTGAAGTGGAGATTATTTACTTCTTGGTGTGGATAACACCAGTTGGACCCAGTTAACTGCCCAGTGGGTGCAGTGCTGGAGTTCTCTTTGGGGAGACACCCACTTATAATACGCTTTCTTCGTGGCACTTTGAGGTTGAGGCCAGCAGTCTGCACAAGGGTACCGACTTGGGACCTGGCCATTGTTTTGGAAGGTCTATCCCTAGCTTTGTTTGAGCCTATTGAGGAGGTTCCTGAGAAGTTTCTCACTCTAAAAACTATCTTTTTGCTTGCTATTCCATCTCTCAAGAGGATTGGAGACATTCAAGCTCTCTCGGTTTCTCCCTCATGCCTGGAATTTTCGCCTGGCATGGTGAAGGCCTTTCTCCATCCCAGACCAGGTTATGTTCCGAAGGTTCCAACTAATGTTGTTAGGCCTATTGTACTGCAGGCTTTCTGTCCTCCTCCTTTCCAGATGTCGGACCAAGAGAAACTAAATCTGCTCTGCCCAGTTAGGGCTTTAGATGCTTACGTCCACAGAGCTGCCCTGTGGAGGAAGTCTGAACAGTTGTTTGTTTGTTTTGGGTCACCCAGGAAGGGATGTCCTGCATCTAAGCAGAGGATGAGCAAGTGGGTGGTTGAGGCTATCTCACTTGCCTACGAGTCGGCTGGTCAGCCTTCAGCTTTGGCTATACAAGCTCACTCTACTAGGAGTATGGCCGCTTCTAAAGCTTTACTGTCAGGAGTTTCACTCCATGATGCAGCAGGCTGGTCCTCACCGCACACATTCATCAGGTTTTATGATCTTGACCTCAGCTCCACTCCAGGGGTGCAGGTGCTTTCGTCCGCATGTGCACTCTGATTTCACATGGACGGTCACTTGCTCGCATGGCGACGTGGGTATTAGCGTTCCTGCAGCTCGAGTTCCCTTGAAAGGGAACGTCTCGGTTACGAATGTAACCATAGTTCCCTGAAGAGGGAACGAAACGCTGTGTCGCCCTTCCATACTCCCGGCATTCCCGTGATCGACTTGCTTCAGCCTATCAGAAGCTAGCGCTCTTGTGTTTTCTGCTTTATAGTTTCCTGGTCGATGACGTCACCCGCCTATGACGTTCCGTCTCGCCATTGGATTGATTCCATACGTGCTTCATGACGCACTCACGCAGGGGGCGTCCCTTTCGACGCAGCGTCTCATTCCCTCTTCAGGGAACTAGGGTTACATACATAAACGAGACGTTTTCTGGTATGTGTGAGTTTTTGGGGTCATTGTGCTGAAGAGTAGAGCCTGTGGTTTGGTTGATGATTGGCCAAACACAATTAAGACTATAATTACTATATTTAAAAGTAATGGCTGAGCACTCCTCAGAACAGTGACAATCTCTTGGCTAATACTATAGTATACGCAGGTGTGCTTGTGCTTTTTTAATTAGCTTGACAATATGAAACATTGATAATGTAACTAATCTAAAACTATAAGAATTATATTACACTATATTTCTCTATATATGTGTGTTTATGTTGCATGAGTAAATATATTTGCAATACATATATCACATATACATCAATATATTATGAATATAAATATGAATAAATATAAATATAAAATTACATACATTAATATATATATCAGTAAATATATTGTCTCATATTTATTGAGTTTGTAAAGAAAAACCTGTGATGAAGTCATATTTTGCCTGCAATAAGATATATTGTTATGCAAGGTCAGGAATTATAGTACTCTGTGTGAAATAGTGTATTATAGCTAGAATAAATAGCACTTACTCTAAAGTTCTTTTAAAGCAACTTAATCTCTAGTGCCAGTTTTTTTCTTAAAGTTGTCTAGCTTTATTTCTCCCCCTAAAGGTAGGGTAGGCAGCTTTAAAAAAAAAAAAAAAAAAAAACCTTTTTACTAAAAACTGTCTTTATATACCAATACATAGTTAAAATGTAAGTACTCTGAAAAGAGAGTATAAATATCGAGTGTATGTAGTCCTCTCAGGGCTGCAATAAACACAGTTACTATATATATAAAACACAGCTAAATATTTTAAAATGAAGTCAATGGGAGGATATGATCAAAATGGCATTGTAGATTTCTTATTTCCAATTACAACTAGTCAAAACTGTAGAATAGATACTGTATCTGGAATTGAAATTTTGACTAGTGTAGTACAGCCAGGGATTTTTAATGCTAAAACAGCTTGCCATAGTAAGGGAAGACTCAATCAAGTGGCCACGTCATCAGGATAGTGACGACACAGTGGGCTGAAGACACTACGTTGTTCTTAAAAGATGAAAAGCATTTGTCGAAGACTTTGTAATCAATAAACTGACTTATATTTTATAACAAAGTCTGCCTCCCGGGCATTGATTTTAAGTCATTCAGCCAGAACAGACCACAGAGAAATCTTCTGTCCAACTGTATGTACAGTATGTTAAAGTGCTTATTTAGGTCAGATTCGACTAACCGGAGAATACTAAAAAATAAGTTAAGGGTGTCAAATTTACCACTGTAAAACAAGACATTATCACATGAATCACATGAGCTCAAGCTGAACACATCTACTGCAAAAAAAAAAAAAAAAAAAAACCCAAAGAAGCTTAGGGAACATGGCTACAATCATATAGAGTGTTTGTTCAATACACTTTATTCACTTTGATATTTCTAAAAAAGAACGATGAATCAAGAGTCATAAAAAGAATGAATGAAGTGTGTGTTTGTGTTTTCAGCTAAATGACAGTAAAACTCCCTGAAATACTGATGATAAATGAAAAACTGTGTATTAAACAGTGAACAAAACTGTATTTGTATTAACTAACTTTACCAAAGATACAATTATGTAAGAAATATATTGTTCATTGTGAGTTAATATTTCAACTAATGTTAACAAATGAAACCTTATTGCAAATTTTGTGAATTACAAATATAGTGAATGTAAAAAGGTGGACAAAAGAAAAAAGAGATATGGTCAAAACATCTGATCTGTACATTAAGACTTGCAGTGTAAGCCTAAGTGGTTTCTCCACTGCATGGATCTTCATGTGTTTCTCCAGGTAGTGTTTGAAAGCAAAACTCTTTCCACACTGATCACACGTGCACTGTAAAACCTAACACTGAAAGTTACTAAACTAAATGAGTACATTTAACTTATTTTTTTATAAAAGTTATTTTAACTTAATAAAATATGTGATATTAACTCAAAAACTGCAATGTATTAAGCAGAACTTAAACCGAATAAGTTATGAATAACCTATTTGTTATTTTAGCTTTTAAATGTTATTTTTCAAGAAATTACTTTTGTATAATGAAATGAAATAAACACTTAAATAAATACATTTAAAGTTTTCAGCTTCATTCGAAGCCTACATTTAGGTCTTTTTACGGCGTTCTCCCTCACGCACCGGAAAACCCCGCGTATTTATTTCAATCTGCCCATCCCCCACAGCTCCCACACGGAGTAACTCGGAACAGAATGGCAGCCATGAAGATATTTAACAGGTAAGCACAGCAAACTGTTTCGTCCTCTTTAGAGCACTTTTATACGTTTAAAGTTGTATTGTCGTAACTCTTCATCTTAAGAAGACCGACTAGCTAAAGTAATGTACTTAATACTGTATATGCCATTTGTGTCACGTCAACGACAAGCCAACGCGACATTGCATTTACTCAGAATTTTTTTTTAAATCAGCGGCAGTAACTTAGCAGCTAGTTGTACTGTGAGTACACGACAGTTTTGTGGAACAATAATTTATATGTGTGTGCGTTTTGTCACATTTTTACAGACAAGCGTGTCCCGCGCAATTTTGGATATTTATCAGTGAGGACGAGACTGACTCCAACCGTCATTCACACGGCAAAAACTAAAGAAATAGGTAACGTTAAAGCTGACATACTCTTTTATTTATTATGTTGTGAGTAAACCACAGATTCGTAAGTGGAAAATTAATCTTTTTTGTTTTTGTTTTCTCATTTTAGCGTAGACAAACGTGTCCCGCGCAATTTTGGATATCGTGAGGAGACTATCATCCACCTACCGACATTCACATGGCAAAAATTAAATAAAAAAGGTAATACAAGCTGACCTATTTCTTCATTTATAATGCTGTGAGTAAACTACAGTTTTGTCAGTGTAAGAGTAATAAATATTTTTGTGTTTTCTCATGTATTTGCATAGACAAACTTGTCCCGTGCAATTTAGGGTCTATATTAGTGAGGAGACTGACTGACTATCTTCCACATCGACTGTCATTCACGTGGCAAAAACTAAAGAAAAAGGTACTACAAGCTGACCTATTCTATTTATTATGCTGTGAGTAAATTACATTTTTGTCAGTGGAAAATGTATTAATATTTTTTTTGTGTGTGTTTTGTTTTTTTTCTTCACAGTTCGGAATAGACAAACGTGTTCTGCGCATTTTTGGATCTATATCAGTGAGAAGACTGACTGACTATCCTCCGGCGACTGTCATTCACATGGCAAAAACTAAAGAAAAAGGTAATTTCCCAGGGAAAGCAAGAACTGAGAACTGATAAGAATGTAAAATGTGCAACTTGAAATGCAATGAAATGCAATGTAAGTCACTTTGGATAGAAGCGTCTGCCAAATGTGTAAATGTAATGTAATACAAGCTGAGATATAAAGGGTATGCACTGACATCACTTTCCTGCCAGAACACGCCCCCCTAGTCAGATTGAGTGGCTAAAGAGCTGCAGCGTGACTGGAGTTAACAGGGAAACTGAGAAAACTCGAGTAAAACAAAGGATTATCAGTTTAAATTAAAGGTTGGACTTGATATAGTGTTCCTAACAACTTATCAAAGATCCAGTGATCCATGGATATTGACATGCTATCAGGAATCCTGTTTTCTGACATTTTATATGTGCCTGGTTTCGACGATTATTTCAGTTATTTAATTCAATTTACAATTATTCAGAATATATGATGGTAAACAGGGCTCGAAATTAACTTTTTTTACTTGGTAGCACTGGTGCCCGCAACTTCAAAAATTCTATTCTAGCATTTATGCTGTGAGTAAACCAGTTTTGTCAGTGGAAGATTGTTTTTTTTTTTTTGTTTGTTTGTTTTTTCACAGTTCGCCAGACAGAAGCCAGACAGAAGTCCTGTGCAATTTTGTATTTTGGACAGTGAGGAGACTTACTGACCATCTTTCACAACATTCATCCCTGAGAACCTTTTGTAAAATAAATGATTTTTCAATAAATACTATTAATAACTGCATCCTTTTCTTTGACCATTTCTTTATACCAGGGTTCCTCAAACTCGGTCCTGGAGGGCCGCTGTCCTGCAGAGTTTAGCTCCAACACTGATCAGACACACCTGAGCAAGCTAATCAATGTCTTCAGGATCTCTAGAAACTCACAGCTAGGTGTGTTTGATCAGGGTTGGAGCTAAACTGTGCAGGACAGTGGCCCTCCAGGACCGAGATTGAGGAACCCTGCTTTGTACCAATGTTTTTCCTTTGTCTTATAAAACTTTATTAATTTGAGTTTAATCAACTTAAATCATTTACGGCAATCGGTTTCCTAAAACCATTTGAGTAGCTATATAGTTGTTAAGACTTGATTAGATTTATTATATGAACTCAAACCAGTTAGTTTAAATGGTTTAAATTACTTTAAAAGTTTAATGGAATGAACTTAAAATATTCAAGTTACATATACTCAAAATGATTGACTAAACCAACACTAAATTATGAGTGAATATGACTCAATATATATAAGTTCACAATACTCATATGTATTTATTTTTAAACTTAAATGGTTTGCCGCAATTAGTTTCCTCAATCGGTTTGAGTTGAGTTAACTTGTTGGGTTTTACAGTGTGTGCTTCTCTCTGCTGTGGATCCTCTCATGTCTTTTCAGATTTGCAGACTGACTGAATCTCTAGTCACAGTGTGAACACTTATAAGGTTTTTCTCCAGTGTGGATCCTCTGGTGTTTTTTTAAACAGCCCGCTGTAATAAAAGTCTTCTCACACTCAAAGCACATGTACTCTCTCACATCAGTGTGTCTTTTCTGATGTACTTTTAAACTGCACAGCTGTGAAAAACTCTTTGCACAAACAGAACATGAATGTGGCTTCTCCTTTGTATGAACTGTCAGGTGTGTCTTCAGGTCTGATGCCCTATAAAATGTTTTGCCACATTGATCACATGTGAACGGCTTTCTCTTTCTCTCTGGTGTGGATCATCATGTGACTCTTAAGGTGAGCTGATTGTGTGAATCTCTTCTCACACTGAATGCATGCATACGGTTTCTCTCCGGTATGAACTCTCATGTGACTCTTAAGGTGTGCTGATCCTCTGAAACTCTTCCCGCACTGATCACATGCATGCGGCTTTTCTCCAGTGTGGATCCTCATGTGAATCGTAAATAGTTTTTTTTTTGTGTGAAGCTCATCCCGCATTGATCACATGTGAATGGCTTCTCTCCAGTGTGAATCATCATGTGAAGCTTAAGACCTTCTAGTCAGATTCACTCGTGTTCACTCTGAAGGAATCACTCACATTTTCTGTGCACTTGTAATGACACATCAAGGATGTTAAGAGGCTAAAAGCAGGTTTAGTACTTGCCCTATTGAAGTCAACAGGGTGCAAATTTTAAAAATAGAATAACTCGGTGTAGGCAACACCGATTTTTGTCGTTGTTCTCTGTATTGACAGCACTCCAAATGTACAAAAAAATGAGCTCAATGTTAAAATTGACCGGAGTTCTCCTTTAATCTTTCAGATTTAGGTCTGGATTTCCAGGCTAGATAGAGACTAGATTTATGGGCAAGTGAAAACAGACGATCACCTCCTGCTTCAAAAATAGCTAAAGAAAAGAGGGATGGTTAAAGTCAGGAAACAGAATAATATTAAAAAAATCATATTTTAAGTAGGTTATGAATTTAAGAGAAGAATAGTGAGAGAAATATAAAAAAAAAAAAAACCATTAAACACTAGAAGGAAAGAGACTAAAGAGAATGCTGGAAACAATAAAACAGTCAGCGAGCAATAAAGCTCTTAAACTCAGAGATATCTGAGAACTAGGAGAGCGTAGAAGCAAAGCAGAGAAAGGATGATAGAAGGGGACCTTTGACTTCTGTTAGGAGAGGAATCCGGACAACTGGAGTTCAGGAACCCAAAGAAAATTTATTAGAGCGGTAGTTAACAGATGCGGCCAGAAAACAGATAGGATCAGAATGGTTAAGAGAAGACCACAACGCTTATACAGATCGTGTAATTAAAACATCTAAAAATGTGCATTTGAGTTGAGAAGCTAACATTGATTAAGTTGGTATAGCCATAACAAAAGCTAAAAGCTATTGACAATGTGAGAAGTTTAACAAGGAAAAAGAGGAAATATTGGCAATGAAAGGAGATGTTAGTTAATGCATCTAAAGACCAAATTCCACTAAGTGTATGGTTATTAATAGAGGATGAAATACCTATAACAGATAGAATAAGGTAACTAAGAGAAGTATAGGTTGGAAAATCACAAAGTTGATAAATTAGTAACGATCCTGAATACTGTAACTAAAAAACAAATAGAGGAAACTATAGCTGAGTATGATTTAATGTATCAGTATGTGAGAATAATGAGGAAAACAGAATAAATTAAACATAGAAAGTGTGAAGAAATAAGAGGCAGGGGCTTAGTCCTGGATGTGTAGAAGTTATAGCTGTATTAAAAGCACTAGAAAGGCTAAAATAAATAAATGCTACACAAGTTATTATTATAACGGATAGCAAAAAGGCTGAGACAAGTTTAAATGCAAACTTAGACATTTGGAGATAGAACAGGTTTGTTAAGTTTAACAGGAAAGCTGTTGGACATGGTGACTTATGGAAGAAGATTAATGATCTAGATAGGAATTTGGACCTAGCAGTGATTTATCAGCATTAACATTCAACGTAAAGCACAGAGATAGCTTTAAGAAACACAGAAGTAGATAAATTAGCAAGAATAAGAAGAATTACAATTAAAGTAAATGAGACAGTTGTATTAGGAAAATGCACAATTATAGGAAATATTCTGTAAACCTAAAAATAGATCATTATATTAATAGCGGAAAACAAAAATGTAAGAAGTGATTATGTTAGAATCACACCAGAAAGAGTTAACCAATGGTGTTGATTGGAAATAGCTAGACCTTTAAATCCTAAAAAGTTCCTTTAGAGTACATAAAATGGGATAAAGAGACTGAGGAGTCATTATATTATAATAATTTAACTAATGTAATTCGAAAAGATAAATAGAAAAAATAAACAATATAATGACAAACTTCAGGTTGTGTAGATACAATTGTATGATATGCAACTGCAATCACTCATTTCTTAAACTGGGCAAATGTATCTTGTCCATCTAAGTATGAATTGTTTGTTTTTTACTGTTATTGTGAAGCGTCCTTGAGTTTGGGAAAGGCACAATGTAAATTAAACATATTATTATCCACTAAACCTTTTAAGGATTTAATTACTAAGAAAGATAAAGTATTATAAACATACAGCATGGTTTGAGAAAATCAGCTTTGGAGTAAGAAGAATTTGATATTGGAATAAAAAAGGAAGGAATGTAGAATTACCTTAAAGAAAAAGACATATCTTATCAAGAATATTAAATAACTAATTAAAGACCAAGAAAAGAAAAAAGAAAGAGGATAAATACTTCTAACATGCTCTTTTAATTAAAAAGAGTGAATATATATATATATATATATATATATATATATATATATATATATATATATATATATATATATATATATATATAGGTATTTTACCTATATTTGTGAAAACTGCGTGAAAGATACTAGAATGGAAAAGAAAAAACTCTAGAATGTGTGTTCTGTTCCATTCTAGTATTTTTCACGTGTGTGTGTGTGTGTGTGTGTGTGTGTGTGTGTGTGTGTGTGTGTGTGTGTGAAACAGCAAGAATGCAGATTTATGGGGTAATGTCTCTGGATGGAGCAAAGTTAAAGAGAATAAAACAAGCAAAGTTGAACGTGAGTAAAAGTGTTCAATAACGTGTCATATTATAGCCTATGATACAAACCTAAATATGAAATGAGACTGGACATGAGGCTGTAAACAAATAATGTAAATTTAGAAACACATTATCTGAGTTGGGATATACACTAGTCAAGCAAAATGCGTGAGGCTGCAGCGTTAAATATACAACCCAGTCACGTGACACCTGATCGCTAAATGTCCCTGTGACATTTGTACTTTTAAATTAAGATCAAACAACGAAATTAATTGCTGGTAATAACAATAATATTAAATGTAATATTGACTAAATGCTTAATGTTCCAGGTATTTGACTATATTACAGTAACAGCCGACAAAACGTTTGAAACTACATTTAATAATTCACTGAAGTATTTCAACAGGTCAGGCATTCACATTGAAATATTTATTCCTGTACAACACAGAGCTCTTCATATGAGTTTATTTTTTCTCCGTAATTTGGTCTAAACATTTTCAACACGTGCCTACATAAATTCCTGGGAAAGTTTAAACGTATTAATTATTGCAGGTTTGGATAGAGAGATCATGTTTGTATTCCCTGTGTCATGGCATGAAAAATAAGACAATGTTATGAACGTGCTTTGGCATAGTTCATAACTCAAAAAGACACTTTAGTCATTACAGCGAAAGTTTCAGTTAAGTTTATTATTTTATGTTGTGTTAGGTTTTCCCCATAAACTGTGTGTTATTATCCTATCATAAATCTGCTGCACTACACTACTGATGCCTGACTACATTATTATGAAGTGTTTGGAGTTTTCGTGCAACTGTTCCAGCAAACTTTTATTTGTTCAGTAATTAAATTGGTTAAATAGAATTCAAAACAATTACTTACATCATCAATATAATCTTTATTTTGTTCAGCAAGACAAGGAAAATATGTATTTTTATGATTAATATTTTGAGTTTGCTCTGTGAGTGACGTAATCGGTAATGGACCGGTCACCGGCCGCGCCTGCTCGCTCTCTCTCTCTCTCAGAACAGCCTGTGACTGGAGAGAGTCAGGTAAGTCTGTGCAGTGCTCTGCATTTGAGAGCGAAAATATGCTGTATTAAGTGAAGTTTAAAGTTTATATTTATTATAGAAATGTCATAAAACGGGAACAAGTTTATACATGCATTTTTCTGCCTAGAGTTCAATGTATTTTCGGAGTTTTATAAACGCACGTGTTTGTTTTATGTTGCCGCCTGCGCGCCAAATTAGAGTGCAGGCTTTTCCCTGTTAATAATTTTCTCCACGTATAGTTTTTGTGGATTAAGTCTGTGGAAATATTGTTTAGTATATTAAATGTGTGTATGTGTAGCTTTCAATTGGATGTTAAAATGTATGTTTATAGCCATGCGACCTGTACATTAGATGAATTGCAGTTGCTGGAGGACGGTCTTTTCTCATACTTCCTTCAGCTGAAAAACACACACTATTCGATCTAACAAATTTTGGCATTTTGACTATAATATTAATGTAAACATATATGTACTTTTGATGGAATTGTATTTCTTTAATTGAATTTGAGAATGTGAATTTTCATATGACACAGAAAGAAATTGATTGTTGTAATACAAGACTTTATTGTATAAAATGCTCTCTCAGAACAGCCTGTGACTGGAGAGAGTCAGCAGAAAGAGAGTGAACCTGAAGTAGTGCTGGGCGATATATCGATTGTTAAGCATCTCGTCAGTAAATCCGGTACAATATTCGGTTCCTGAAATATTTGGTTCCAATGGGTGGAGCTACCATGAATATTCACGAGATCATAGCGTGCATGGGCGGGGCATATACAAGCGAGTGGAACAGAAATTATTAGCGTATTAGCTCAGATCCAGGGGGGTAATTGAGCGCTCGATTTCCGTACCACCCCCGGCCGCCGCCATTGACTAGCGGACCCCCACCTGCTGTTAGCATCCCATTGACTCCCATTCATTTTGGCGTCACTTTGACAGCGAATAACTTTACATCTGAGGCGTTTAAAGACTCCATTTGTCCATTATTTATTTCTAAAGAAACACGACATTTATTTTACTTTGTTCATTTAACTGTTATAAATCAATAACAGCAGACAAACAACAGTAAAAATTAAAGTAAACATATAAGGGTCAAGAGCCCAACTAAAGCACACACTGATCGCCATAATGGTAACTTACAATTTGTGATTTTCTCCTTCAGTGATTCTGCTTGTTAACATCAGGTGTCTTCAATAATGCTCAATCATCACTAAATTAATCACTTAATTATCTCATTAACTTTAACACTCTTGAGTGTTAATTTAACACTCATATTTTAACACTTTACACTCTTGAGTGTGGACTCATATACACTCCCAGCCCCAGGAGTGTTAATTTAACACCGCTCCATCTGAAAGCAGGTGATGGCGATTTACTTCTAATCAAGGGAACCGGCTTTACTGACGAGATGCGCATAACCATATCGTGCGATATATCGCCCAGCCCTAACCTGAAGGCTTGTGTGTTGATTGTCTATCCTCTGTTAATAAACTGCAGACGTGGTCCACCGAAGCCAGTGGTGTCGGGGGAGTTTCTTTGTGGTGCGAGACGAGGTCCACTACATGTTGAACAATTAAACATTTCTTTAAAAAATTTAAATTTAAGTGATCAATGACACTGAGTCCTTAAAGTAATTTATTTATTTTAAACATTGTGTTTAATAACTTTCTGGGCCGGTAAGTTTTAATTATAATAAATGCCTATGGAGGAGTGAGACAGCTCTCAGATATAATAAAAAATATTTTAATTTGTGTTCTGAAGATGAACGAAAGTCTTACTGGGTTGGAACAACACGAGGGTGAGTAATTACTGACAGAATTTAAATTTTTGGGTGAACTAACCCTTTAAATCTATACATAAATAATATTGTAAGCAGAGAAAGTCTAATGAGGGGAGAAGTGCCACTCAATAAACTTCCGGTTGCAGTTCCACTCTTGTTCCATATGAGGGCGCTCACATGACGAGTGCAGAATGAATGGAGGTCTATGGAGCTATACCGCTCAAAATCCACTTTTCTTAGGATATAATTTTTTGTCTAGTAATTTGAATGTTGTTTTCAAAAGGGGATGCAAAGAAATTACACATTTCTTGGTGTTAGATTTTTTAGAGTCACTTATTTGCTTTAAAAAGTCTTCCAAAATGTCAATGACCTCAGAATGCTGTCGTCATTAGCAGAATGCTAGCGTGTTATGGGCAACGACAACTCAACCTGTAAGAAATCGAAAAGAAATAAGTACTCGTTCATTCAACTTTCGATCTATAACCTATGTTGAACTTGCAAAACCTACAATCAAATCTGAGATTTCTCAACGGCAATCGGGTGAGGGAGAAAAATTTAGCCGTCTAGCCCCATTGACTCCCATCCATTTTGCACTCATGGCGAGCGCCCCCAGTGGAGCTCTGATTGGAACTACAACCAATAGGACTTAATAGGGCATTGGAGTGAACAGGCTTAGATGGGCTTTGGTATAAGGGACTGTTCGGTATTTATGGAATGGACCACCAGAGGAAAATAGGGGAGGGTCATGACTTTTTATTCTTTGTTGAGGGGAGGGTCATCCTAGGGGTGGGCGATATGGCAAAAATATATCACGATTTTTTTCAGTAATATCACGATTAACGATTTTATAACGATTCTTTTTTATGTTGGTTTTACTATTTTGTGACTGAGCATTACAGCCAAACTAATGTCCATATTTTAAAAACATATACTGTATATATATATATATATATATATGTGTGTGTGTGTGTTTTTTTAATGGCAGACAGGAGCGAAGATAAAAATATTTGTCATTATTTTCTTTGTTATTAAATATTAAGATCAAAGATACACATTACACATACACATCTTAATATACAAATTAAATAAAGAGTGCTTTGTTTTCAGCTACAGTAGGTGTATTTAACAGTAGCATTGAAGAAAGTAATTAAATTAACAAATATGAAAATAAAACTAAACTTCACTGTATAAATTATACATTGATACTTATTAAAGCTACTATTAAAGTTATCAGTCAAGAGCAGTGAGTGATTTTCTCTTTGCATTTTGTTTTAACATTAAAGGGATAGTTGTTCTAAAAATTAAAATTGTCATAATTTACTCTTTTGATGGCTTGCCTATAGGGCGGATCGTTCGGAAAGATTTGATGAATGTGATCATTTATATTTGGGCCTGAAATCGCTGATACATCCTTTAAAGCTGCAGTAGGGAACTTTTAGAAAACGTTGACTTAGCCTGAAAATTTGAACAAGCACAGCTTACAGGTCACTCCCCCTTGCTCTCTGCTGCGCTACAGCCCTCCCTCCACAGCTCCTCCCCCACAACAACAGAGCCTGCCATGAACGCGCAGGCTAGTAAACATGCAGGGCCACTGATGACGGCGGATTTAACAGTTATCGCACATTCACTGGTAAGGACGAAACATCAACAATATGCTTTACATTGACTATGGCCTGCCCATACTTTGACTACAAACTTGGTCCTCAAATTATTACGTATTTTGCAATACATGTAATGTAACTTCATAACGTTGCACTCTTTCTATAAGTTATAAATAGCTAGCAAGATAATATAATGGTAACAATACAGTATCTAAGTAATTATTCTAGCGATGTGTAATGCTAAATAAGGTTTGCTAGTACATTATTTCAGCAATATGACAAGCCAGTGAATTAGCAGGTTTCAATTGTTGCTTTGCACAGTGCGTGACATTTTATCTGTATGTTATGCGGCTAGAGTTTTGACACTGAGTCATTGAGCTCCGACGGGCTTGTTTATCGTCATTGTTTTTTTTTCTGTTTACCTGTCATTGTTGTATGAGACGGTGCCACTCCAGAAATTGGCAGTTTTAGTTGTTTGTCCGCCATTAGCACAGCTGCGTGGCACACCGGCAATCTTGATTTTGAACGACTGTAGGCGCTGTGCGAGAGAGGGGGGTGATCTGCGGGTACACGAGCTTGATTGACACTACTAAGACACTCCTCCTGGCTCTGATTGGTTGTTTCTGACCGGGAGCGGTGTATTTCTGCAAATGGCAATAGGACCACTGGGAGGAGCCTGAGGAGCTTGATTTTTTCCACAGATTATCTGTCTCATATTCTACTGTCAGGACCATAGACTGTAAAAAAAGATGGACGACACCCCTTCGCTCTCCTCCATTGATGAGAACTGAAGCCACAGAGTCCCGATATGGCGCTGACATATTGGAACTTGAGTCTGCGCAGTAGCGATCTCGGGACCAGACCTGTGCAGTAGTGAGCAGGAAGTAAAGCCGCGAGATCAACGCTCCGCCCTCACTCTCGCAGAATGCACTCAGGGAGAGTGGATTCTGCACACTTTTTAAAAAAAATATTTCAGTACGTCAAGAGGCTTGTTAAAATAAAGTAAATACAATCTCCTCAGTCCTCCGAAGATCCCGAAAAAATGTCCGTTGGTGCTTCAGTGACTACTTTGCTCAGAGAACCTGTCAATCAGCTGTCCATCATGACGTTACACCACCGCATCACGTAACTAATTAAAAAAACAACTTATTTTTGAAACAGACACGTGAACTAACATCAGCGTGATTAAAAACGACAGCAAATGAAAGAAACCACCTTTGTAAAAGAGATATTTGAAGTGTAATTTAATTGATTAGTTGGTCTCACGTCCCGTTGAATAACAATGGGGAGGCGGGACTTATGACCTATACTAGGACCAGTCACCGGGGGGCAATCGAGACATTTTGGCTTCACTTTTCAGGGCTTGTGCGGCACGCTTGGTCAGGACTTAATGACAGTTTTAACAAATATGTAAAAAATAAATTTTTACAAAAGTTATCAACTGCAGCTTTAACATGTGTGATGTGAATGTACTTCGAGTTTTACAGTATTGGGCCTGAGGTGCCAGAACTGCAGCTGATAGAATGTGCGCTGTAGCAGGATACTACCATATTTTAGTTTCAATTCTTATTGTGTTTCCATAACAATATTAGTGAGTAAATCTACTGAAATTGCCACCATAACAGTGGAGTGTGATGTGTAAGATGTAGGGCTACCACATCTTTAAATTACTATTAGTATAATTTGAAGTTAACATAATAAAATATGTAGACCTACACCAAAAAACTAGTTGAGGATAAATTCTTTAAAATTGGGCAATTCCAGCGTTATGGACGTGACATTTGCAGTCAAAACTTGAAATATAAATTCTCAGAAAATACATTTAATACCAATATATTGATATGTCTGTTTATATATCCATACTCCCTTAATAAAGGAGTCCAGACATTAGAAAAATATCAGTAAAAACAAAAGTAATACTACCCACCGGATGAAGAAGGGTTGGCCTCCACAGAATATTCTATTTATTCAGTTTTTTCGTGAGCGCATTTATGAGAAAAAACAAAACAAAGTTACGGACGTGACAGTTCTCCGTTATGGACATGACCGCTCTGAAAGCGACTTTCACAGAGACCTCAAACAGAAAGCACAAAGCCTTTCTTTAAAAGTGAATTTTGTTTTTTTATTAATTGTATCTTGATTGTATTCAATGTTTCATCGACAAATTGCCTATATTTAATAAATAAGAAGTAAATATAGTAGAAAATAGATCATGACGACACAGAGGCACCGGCGCGTGAACTGGACTCTCGTCTCATAAATGAACCGAAACTCAGCGTAGCCTACGGTACAGTACTTGCCTCACAGACATGAGAAATATATAGAAAGCTTGAAATGTCTACTTTTAAACAGAACAATTCAAAAGAAAGAAAACAGACTGCTCTCTGCTTATGTAATCCGTATGAAATGTGCATTTCTTTCTGCCATGTTCACTACTGCGAAATTCGCGAGTCAGCATTGTCAACTTCATCTTTGCAGCTGGCACTGACACAGAAAACACTTGTTTATTAATAAACAATTAAAATGTCTCCTTGATATATTTGACATTCGTAATCATTAATTTTGCTGGTTCTTTGTGGCAGCTTTTAGATGCTTTTTTGGCAGCGCCACCCTTACATGTTACATGAACGTCTCACCTCCACAGCCCTAGTAAGATGAGAAAGCAGGAGTTTAGTCATTTGTCATGGTTGTAAAAAAAAAAAAAAAAACATGGCTATCTGAACATCTTTGCCAAGCGCAAACCAGTACAGAAGTAATCAATACATTATCGGGGAGGGTCAGGCGTTTTTTCACAATCATTTTGGAGGGTCATAGAAAAATGTATTGCTGGCAAAGGGAGGGTCAAGTCTTTTTTGACTATAGATCTCAAAACTTCTCCGGTAGCCCATTAAATAAAAAAACGAACAATCCCTAAGTACATAAGTTGTATAAGTACATAACTGTATATACGCTTTACGTTTTCAGCGTCTGCACATTTTAATGGTCTAATTACTTTATTGTACTGAATGTAGTTATCAAAAAATCTAACTCTATCAAGTCTTTAAATAGAGCAGTTTTATAGGCTTTTATCATGTATCCTGACTCAGATAATGTGTTTCTAACAGCAAAAACTCAGAATAAAGTGAGATGATCTGCTGATCATCCTGAATGGCTTGTTGAATGAGTGTTGATAGTCTGAGGCTCATCAATATTAACAGATCTGCTGAAAACACTCTTTATTTCATGACAATAGTTGCTGTTTTCACCTCATTTATTATGCTGATGTCTTCAGATCTCCTGTAAATTGACACTTAAAGCTCATTTCATTGGTGTCAGCAGACTGAGGGTAGGCTATTTGTTGGCTAATATGTAAGTTTATTTCTTTATGCCTTTAACTGTTTTTCTTACCATTATATTAGGAAGAATTTAAAATTATTTATATTATTTTCTTTATTTCTAGATACCTGTATTTTAATGAAGAAGCAGAATAATGTTAGGATTAGCATTAAAAATAATTAATGAATTGTCATTCAGTTTCAGTGATACGATGAATAGATAGACAGGCATAAATGCTTAGAAGTGTCATTTATTATAAAAACAAACTCAGTAATTTATATATTTTTGATTTTGGGCAGATCAGCTCCTCCCACACTGCAATCACATCATCAGTGAAGCTCCTCCCACAGTAGTCACATGGTCAGTGAAGCTCCTCCCACTGTAATTATCCAGTAAATGCTGGAATATTCCCGTCAGCTACAAGTGAAGACGAGCATCAAGAAGAGCTGAAATCTGCAAAGACTGAGTTTATTAAAGAGGACAGTGAGAACATGAGTGATCCAGAACCCTGCAGAATGAAACACACTGAAGATCCTGAAGAACAAAGAGGTTGGTGTTTATTCTTCATTCATTCATGATGCTGAAGAACATTCATGTTAGAAACATTCAAGCTCTTTATCACTTTTAGATAAACAGTTACACTATGAAATGGTACATAATGTGTATTTTTTTTTTTTTAAACAAATGGTCAGTAAAGGGAGGTTTGAGACATTTTATATTGATTGTCAATACTATTTTTTACTGTTTTATTTGACATTTATTTTATATCTAGTTCCCAGTTTGCAACAACGTTACGAGAATTTTAGTCATTTTCAACATAATTTACAAAATTATTTAGGAATAATCAGTAAGCACCAAGTTACTGATAACATTGTATTTGTCAAATATCATATAAGTTATTCATAGTTATAGAGATTCGTCCTACAGTAACTTTGGTAACAGGGTTGATGAATACAGTCAATGCTACAGTTTGTGTAAAAACTTATTTATTATTTTCTTATAGATTATTTTCTTGTTTTCCCATCATAGAGAGAGCCCAGATGATGTCACAATTTTTAGAAATGCTCTGATTTAAAAGGAGGAAAATCTTGTCAGGAGTAACAGGGTTGAGTGAAACATGTAGGACACAGATAATGCTAATAACAAATATTAATTTAAAACCAGTTATAGCTGCAGGGCAGTATTGTATATTTTAATGTTAATATCATTTTAGATAATTCTGTCATTGATGATATATTTAATAAATCTTGCTAAAGAAATTTGTGCCTTGTTTAAAAAATAATAATTGGAAGATAAATTACCTAATTCGTGGAAAGTTTCAAGGACATATAATCAATTTATAAAAAGGCATCGAATTATCATATTTTATTACAGTTGTCTACTTTCTACTATTACATCAGTGCTCTGAATTATTTCAATATACTGAATTTAATTGAATGATTTTGTCTTTCATGTCAGACCTGATGGAAGAGAGCGAGGAGAGTGAAGAACTGAGTGAAGTGGAGGAGGAACATCATGTCAAACCTGGAGAAAAACCTTTGAGTCGCTCAAAGACTAAACAGACATTTTTAAAGAAAAGAAGAGCCAAGAAATCTTTCACCTGCACTCAGTGTGGGAAGTGTTTAACACGCAAATATGGTCTTGAGATTCACATGAGAATTCATACAGGCGAGAAGCCGTTCACATGTGATCAGTGTGAGAAGAGTTTCACCCGATCATCACACCTTGAAAGTCACATGATGATCCATACCGGAGAGAAGCCATTCACATGTGATCAATGCGGGAAAACATTTCTTCAGACATCACACCTGAAGAAACACCTGACAGTTCATACGAAGGAGAAGCCACATTCATGTTCTGTGTGTGGAAAGAGTTTTTCACTGCTTCTAACTTTACATAGACATGAGAAAACTCATACTGGTGTGAGAGAGTACATGTGCTTTGAGTGTGAGAAGACTTTTATTACAGCGGGCTGTTTAAAAAAACACCAGAGGATTCACACTGGAGAAAAACCTTATAAGTGTTCACACTGTGACAAGAGATTCAGTTTATCAGCAAATCTGAAAACACATGAGAGGATCCACAGCGGAGAAAAACCTTACATGTGTTCACACTGTGACAAGAGATTCAGTTTATCAACAAATCTGAAAACACATGAGAGGATCCACACTGGAGAGAAGCCGCACACGTGTGATCAGTGTGGAAAGAGTTTTGCTTCTAAAGGTCACCTGAAACTACACATGATGATCCACACTGGAGAGAAGCCGCATGTATGCCATCAATGTGGAAACAGTTTCACAAACAAACGTTGTCTTAAGAGACACATGATGATCCACACCGGAGAGAAGCCGTTCACATGTGATCAGTGCGGCAAAACATTTCGTAGGGCATCACACCTGAAGAGACACCTAGCAGTTCATACGAAGGAGAAGCCATATTCATGTTCTGTATGTGGAAAGAGTTTTTCACTGCTGCTATATTTACATATACATGAGAAAACTCATACTGGTGTGAGAGAGTACATGTGCTTTAAGTGTGAGAAGACTTTTACTACAGCGCAATGTTTAAAACTGCACCAGATTATTCACACTGGAGAAAAACCTTACATGTGTTCACACTGTGACAAGAGATTCAGTCGATCAGCAGATCTGAAAGCACATGAGAGGATCCACACTGGAGAGAAGCCGCACAAGTGTTCACACTGTGACAAGAGATTCAGTCGATCAGCAGATCTGAAAATCCATGAGAGAATCCACAGCAGAGAAAAGCTGCACACGTGTGATCAGTGTGGAACAAGTTTCTCTTTTAAAACTCACCTGAAGATACACATGAAGATCCATGCAGGGGAGAAACCACATCATCACAGTCTGAAATCACAGTAAGGTGCTGAGCAACAAAGTCTCTTCTGTGTAATTTAGCCACACATCTCCCTATAGCCAAATCTCTCCTCTCCACCTATAGCCGGTGTGTGGTGAGCACAGGACACTTTGTTCATTGATTGATATTTAATTTGTCAGTTTCGATCAATGCGGAAATAAAAACACAAATTCGCTCTCTGGCAGCAGGTGGCACTCATGACTGAGACTAAATGGTCACATTTTGTGACTTTTCTTCTTTTGCAGTGCGAGAGCTGCCATTTCTGCCGCATACGAGAAACATCACACGGCAAACGAAACCACGTTAAAAAACAGTTTATCAGCTCGGAGCAATACTAGACAGCGGTTTACTCGTGGGCCGATCTCGATCACGCAACAACATTACTACACAGCGCTGGGAAATCCATTGAGAAAGCATTTTAAAGGGGATAGTTCAACCAAAAGTTTTAATTAGCCCATGATTTACTCAGCCTCAAGTCATCCTAGATGTATATGACATTCTTCTTTCAGACGAATACCATCAGAGTTATTTAAAAAAAAATTCCTTCCTTGAAGACTAAAACTTTACTGTTTAATGTTATTTTTTAGTATTATTTTTCTTTATTCATTTTCTTTATAATTTCATAATGTTTTTGTGTGAAGCCAGACTATGTTTGTGCATGTGTGCTGAGCAGGGAGCTGGTAGAGTTATATTTTGCTTAGAGGTATGCAATGTTCACTTAGCAGAGATGTTACAATGATGCTACTTCAAATGTGTACAGTTGACATGCTCTTTGCAAGGAGAATGAATGTTTCAACTGATGAAAATGTACCATTTGTATACTACAACTGTATACACCACTAATGTATAGACTGAATAAATAGTTTCTTAATGTGGATAGTGGATTGTACCATGTGCATTAGGTATACATTCTATCTTTAAACATAAGCAACATGTTTTGCTACCTTACAAGGAAGTTGTAAGTCTCTCTGTGATGTATATAAGCTCAATCTTACTGTACCACCTCAGAGACACATAAAGGCATGAGGGGGTGAGAGGAAGGAGAAACATTGAGATGAGGGGTAAGGAAGGAGTAACCCAGAACCATTTACAGCTGGCATGATGGGGTGAAAAGAGAGAGAAATGGGGAATAGAGAAATCTGGAATGAAGACCTCCTCACCTATAGCCTTATTATTAAATGCCTGTTTCTCTCTGTCTGACTTGACACATGTTTAAATAATAAATCTCTTGGCAAAAGTAACTGGTTTAGCTTACGTGATTCAACAAGTCCATAAAAGTGCATCTATCCATGATAAAAGTTCTCCACACGGCTCCGGGGGGTTAAGAAACAACACACTTTACACAACCAGCAGAAGTAGAGCAGCTGAAATAAAGATATTTTTTTTATTTTTGTGTGATTATGTTGATGTTTTGTTGAAAAAATGTTTTGGTGCGTCTTCGATCGTACTGTTGGCGGCCTATGTCATCACCGTTCGCTCTAGTGATTCGAGAAACTGTTGTTAGAACTGCTAAAACCTTAGGCTATACAGTCGACAAAACTAAAAAGTCGATGCATGTCTCCAGTATCTTTAATACGTTCTGTTTTGATTAAAGGAAAAGTTTGGTATTTTACACTTAAAGCCCTGTTTTCAGATCTTTTCTGATTAAATAGAACGGTTAAGGTTAAAATTTGGACACATGCTGCTGGCCCGAGAATTTTCGGTTTCATTCTGTAGAGATGAGTGAGGAGTCCATGAATCCAAGCCAGATATGTTTATTAAATAAACCTCTGTTGCATACAATCAACTTATACGGCCACAGGCAACATGCTAAACTAGCAACTTAAACTCCGCGGGGGAAATCCCACGAGCGCAGGCAGAACTAATGCGCATGCGCGCTTCCTTCAGTACGGTGACTCATAGTGTCCATACAGTATGCAAACGCAATCATTCACCAGAATGATCTACATCCCCTTTCTTTAGTTTGAGCTTTCTACGGCAAACTGAATAAAAGGCTAGGCATTAACTTACAACACTATGACAGTTAAATTTTGTATGTTATGAAATAGTACTTTTAACATTCAAAACATTTCAACATTCAAATGTGAATTCAGTGCATTGACGAGTGGTAACTGAAAACATTTTCACTAGAACACATTTTCTTTTTTCTTTTTTTTCACAACATGGCTATAGCCAGAACTATAGAGTCCCATTGAGCCTACTGCAGAATTATATATATATTTTTCTTCTTTAAATGTCTTTGGTTTGCAGTCCATGACAGAAAAATATTCATTGTTCATACTTTGGATTAGGCCTACAGACGCGACCCGAGCGTGTCACGTACAGTGTGTTACCTGGTGTTACCTTCGTTGGAGACTGAACAGCAGGCCTCTGCTGCACACTGGTGGGCCTAGGTGATACCTGGGTCTCTCGAGGTGTGTGTGGTGTGTATGGGGGACTGACTGGTGCAGCTGGATCGGCATACTGACAATCAAGGTCTGCAGGGTCGACCTGTCGTGGTGGTGGCTCAGCGACGGGGAGGATGTGGCGGCGATTTCTCCTGTAGGTCCCTCCGTTGGACTCGATGATGTAGGAGCGTGGTTCCTCGCACACTTCCTTCACGGTGCCCAAGTTGTCGTGTCCCTTGATGGTCTGCATCCTAACGACCTGTCCCTCTGCAAGCGGCTGTAGTGGGCGGCTTGATTCATCATAGTAGCGCTTTTGAATGAGTCTTTTATTTTTGAGTTGGGCATTGACCCGCTTTGTGTTCTTTGGGGCTGGCTCCAGCAGTCTGGTGCTGACAGGAAGAGTCGAGCGTGTCTGTCGTGACATAAGACGTTCCGCAGGCGAGCCCAATGCTTGGTCACGGGGAATGTTCCTTATGTTAAGCAGGTTGAGATACACATCAGTCCCATCTCTGTGAGATTTTTCCATCAGTAGTTTGGCACTGCGGACTGCTCTCTCTGCCAGTCCGTTTGACTGTGGATACCCCGGGCTGCTGGTAATGTGGGTGAAGTCCCACTGCTCGGCGAAATCCTTGAAGCGTTGGCTTGTGTATTGCCTCGCATTATCACTGATGAGGGTGTGAGGTGTTCCATGGACAGAAAAGTGCCTTTTCAGCTTTGTGATCACAGCTGCTGAAGTTGTGTCACGGAGAAGGTCGATTTCATACCACCCTGAGTACGAGTCTACCAGCACGTGGTACTGTTGTCCGTGCCACTCAAACATGTCGGTAGCCACTGTAGACCATGGCAGCGCTGGAACTGGATGTGGCTGTAAAGGTTCCTTTTGCTGATGTGGTCTGGTGCTATTACAGACGGAGCATGATATCAGTTCTTCTGCAATGTCTTTGTTCATTGACGGCCAAAAAACAGTGCTCCTGGCCCTGCGTCTGGTTGACTCTAAGCCTGGGTGACCTCTATGTACAATATTGATGTATTCTCGGTGCAGAGAGTGCGGAATTACTGCTTTATGGCCCTTGATAACTATTCCATCTTCCACCACCAGCTCATCTCTGTAAGGGAAGAACGAACGAATGGATGGGTGGACACTGCGTTCTTTGTCAGGCCATCCTCGTTGAATGATTGTGCTGAGAGTCTGTAGCACCTGATCCTGTGCTGTGTGGGTCCGGAGCTCCTTTAGTCTGTTAGTTGAAATGTAGCTGATGGACATCACCTCAAATGTATTGTTTGCCGCTGGGCTTTGTGAGACAGTTTTGTTTGGAGCTCGTGATAGGGTGTCAGCTAGGTACATGTGTTTACCCTTCTTGTAGACGAGCGTGATGTCATAGGCTTGTAACTGTAGTAACATCCTTTGCAGTCGGGCAGGAGCAGTGTGGATGGGCTTTTTTAGGATTGTGACCAGAGGTTGGTGGTCGGTTTCAATGACAGTGGGCTTTCCATATACGTAATCCTTAAATTTGGTGCATGCAAACACGACCGCCAACAGCTCCATTTCAATTTGAGCGTATCGTGTTTCTGTGTCAGTGAGCGTGCGAGATGCGTAAGCGACTGGTCTCTCCTCCTGTAAACATGCAGCACCAAGTCCGTAACATGACGCATCACAGGTCAGTGTAACTGGTTTTCTCACATCGTAGTAGGATAAGACTGGTGCGCTGGATAAGCATGACTTGAGACGGTCGAATGCCTGCTGATGTTGTGGAAACCAGCACCACGCAGTGTCTTTGTGTGTGAGCTGTCTCAGAGGCGCTGCAATCTCGCTTAGGTTTGGGATGAACTTCCCAAGATAGTTCACCATGCCAAGGAATCGCTGCATAGCTGGGACGTCCTGAGGGACTGGCATGTTTGTGATCGCCACGGTCTTGGCAGGGTCGGCTTTGAGGCCCTCCTTTGTAAATATGTGGCCAACATAACAGACCTGATCCAGGCGAAACTTGCATTTGAGACGGTTCAGCCTAAGGTTTATCTCTCGGGCCCGGTCGAGCACTTGTTTTAGGTTGGCGTCGTGTTCAGTGGCATCACGACCTCCTATGATGATATCGTCTACTATAATGGCACACGGATATCCTGCAAACAGCTGTTCCATCGAGCGCTGGAAAACTTCGCTTGCTGAGCTTATGCCGAATGGCATGCGAAGGAATCTGTAGCGCCCGAAAGGTGTGCTGAAGGTGGTCAGCATTGATGACTTGTCATCGAGACATATTTGCCAGAATGAGCTCTTTGCATCTAACACAGAGAACACTGTAGCACCTGACATCTGGGTGGCAACTTCCTCAACGCTGCGCATTGGATAATGGGGTCTCTTCAGAGCAGTGTTGAGGTCTTTTGGATTGATACACAGTCTGATTTCCTGTTTGTCTTTTTTGTGCGTTGCTACCATAGACGAAACCCAGTCTGTAGGTTCAGAAACTGTGGTTATGAAACCTTTATTCTGCATGCTGTCAAGCTCAGCTTTGACTCGTGTCTGCATTGCCACTGGAATGCGGTGTGCTGGACGAACCACCGGTTGTACAGTTGGATCTAGTGTCATAGAGTATGTGATAGGGAGTTTTCCGAGCTCATCACTGAACACATCTTTGTATTGTGCGAATATCTGTTTAGTGAAATCAGCATCGCTCTCAGTGTTGACCTGATGAACGTGGGGGCTCATTGTGACAATTCCTAAGCGCACACATGCACGAAATCCCAGTAGTGGCACTACATCTCGGTCCACAAGGAAAAAAGGTAGTGTGTGTTGCTGTCCATCTAAACAGCAAGGCAGTGTGACAATTCCGTTAGTCTCTATTTTGCTGCCTCCATAAGCCACTAAGTTAGTGTCTTTGCTGCATTTCACTGGTCGCTCACCGTCAGCAAGCTGTTGAAAGGCATCTTTTGACATCACGTTACACTTAGCACCTGTATCTACTTTCATTTCAAAGGGCTTGTTATGTATGTGCAGTGTAACAAATCCTTCATTCTTTCCTTCTGTTTGAGGAGTAATTGAATTCACGCACTTGTCGTCAAGTTCGACACCATCCACATAAAAAGTGTCATCACATGTGCTGTTGTCTGACTTTTCCAGTTCTAACTGGTGTACAGATTTTCTGTAGTCGTTGTGCTTTGCATAGCTTTTCCTTTCATAGCCTTGGCGGTGTGACATGGACTTACAGCATTTTTTGTAATGATTGAATTTTTTACAGTTATGGCATTGCTGGCCAAAAGCAGGACACTTGTCTCTCTGCGCCGTATGGCTACTTCCACAATTGCTGCAATTTGTAATGGATTTTGTCTCGTATTTGCCTGCTTGAGGTTTATATTTTGATCTCTGGTGCCGCCCGCTGGAATTTGGCTGAATTGCGTCGACAGTGGTGGCTGTTTGGGGCATGGCAAGCGTCCTATTACTTTCCTCCGTCATCTCATATATGCGGCAGATTGTGATAGCTTTTGTTAGAGTTAATTCGCTGTCACGTAGCAAAGCCTTCCTTATACTGTCATTTCTGATGCCACATACTATTCTGTCACATATAAGTTCATCTGTCAGGTTTCCAAAGTGACAACTGTTAGCTTTGATCCTCAAGTCACTGATGTAGGATTCAATATTTTCACCTTGCTTTTGATTTCGTGAATGAAACTTGTGTCTTTCCATAGTTTTGTTGTGTTGAGGGTTACATACCTCCCGAAATTTTCGTTTCAGGCACTCGGGGTCTTCTCTAGACTCAGCTGGAACGACAACGACTCCCTCTTCACCTGGCGCCCTCACCTCTGCTGCGTAAACAAATGAACGCTCCCGTTCGATGGCCTCCGCTCCTGCGAGATTGAGGAGGATATATGCCTTTGTTTTGGCAGGCTTGTCAGAGTGCGCCGCTGCTATGAAGATATCATATTCTTGTTCAAAAATCCGCCAATTCTCGGCGAGGTTCCCGTCGAAAACGAGGGGGTCTGGTCTACGAAATCCATCCGCCATCACGTCTTTAGTCGTAACTTTAACGACGTCAGTAGTTTTCTCCGCTCGAGACAGAAAACAAAGCACGTGAAACTCACAGACGATAGATCCGTTTCATCTTCTGACACCATGTAGAGATGAGTGAGGAGTCCATGAATCCAAGCCAGATATGTTTATTAAATAAACCTCTGTTGCATACAATCAACTTATACGGCCACAGGCAACATGCTAAACTAGCAACTTAAACTCCGCGGGGGAAATCCCACGAGCGCAGGCAGAACTAATGCGCATGCGCGCTTCCTTCAGTACGGTGACTCATAGTGTCCATACAGTATGCAAACGCAATCATTCACCAGAATGATCTACACATTCGCTTTCCCCCCCACCTCCACAATGGCTGCATAGGTGCACCAATCCTTCCTGAAAAGCATTAAACTTTCACTTACAAAGATGAGAAACTCACCGAGTGGTCAGGGGTGTTCACTGATATGCTCACAAAAATCGCTGCAAAAGATGCTTTCCAACAGGTTTTATTGTAGTTTTTGTCCAACTCCACTGACTTGTATTGGATGTGCTGTGAGGTACGGTATTACTCCGCTTCCGGAAACTGGGCTGGAGTGTCTATTATTCAAGCTCTCAACGGAAGAATGTACGGGTGTGAAGCGTTTGGAAAAATAGGTCCACAGTTTTACAACGAATGGTAAAACACCTGTTGGAAAGCATCTTTTGCAGCGATTTTTGTGTGAGCATATCAGTGAACTCCACTGACCACTCGGTGAGTTTTAGGAAGGATTGTTCCAGTGCACCTTTGCAGCCATTGTGGAGGTGGGGGGGAAAGCGAATGAAACTGAAATCGGAAAACGATTCTCGGGCCAGCAGCATGTGTCCAAATTTTAATCTTAACCATTCTATTTCATCAGAAACGATCTGTAAACAGGGCTTTAAGTGTAAAATACCGAACATTATAAACTAAGCACCATAACCTGGGCAAGAGTTTACGTCAACGATTTATATCAACTTAGAAATTAAATTAGCTGTTCCTGAAAATAATGTTTTAGAATAATAATAAATGTTTAGTTTTACAATCCATTCATTGTGTTTACAAACTTTAAAATAATACAGTGATAAGACAGTAATTATGTGATAAACATGTTTCCAACGTTTTATTTTGTTACACGTATTGATGTTCAACAATTTAGAAACATGCATTTCGTCCCTCTGAAAAAATTGCAAACATGCTCAGCTCATCAGCTCATCGGTTCTCAGTGGCTGTGTTCGAAACCGCATACTTCCCTACTATTTAGTATGGGAAAAAGAGTAGGCGAGCGAAAAAGTATGTACGAATCCAAAAGAGTAGGCGAGAATTACCTGGATGACGTACTAATTATCGCAAGATTCGGACTTAAAGGTGAACTAAGTAACTTTTTTTACCTTAACCCTCTGGAGTCTGAGGGGTTTTTGGGGTCCTTGAGATGTTCTGACATGCCCTGACATTTGTGCTTTTTTCAGTTGCTTATAAACATATTAATGGCAAAGGTGTAAATTCACTCTATTTAGCACAAACAGGGCTACCATAATATGTGAACAACTTGCATGTACATGTTTGTATTTTTGATAGAATAATGTTTATGCATGGTTTTTTAAAAAACAAAAAACTAAAGTTTCTGAAATAAGGCCATAAAACACATTCTAAATATATGTAAATAAGACTTTTGACTAATGGATGTCGTTGCCTAGTATTTTTTCTTCAAAATTATGTGAAAATCGTCCTGCCTAATCATTCCCATAACACAATACATTGATTTAAATCTTGTAAAACACTTTTTGTTTGGAAAGGCCATATGCGGGTGGGCGTGATTCACAGGTGTGTGAATGAGCCACAAGAATGCAAGGACAATATATAACTGGTTTGTTGTTTTTTCCACAAATTTTGCTTGCAAATTGTACAATATCCAAGGTAAACATTTCTAGTAATTGTGCAGTTAATTGTTCTCATACTGTATTTTCAGATTTGGAATATATTCTCTTCCCAAATGTGTCACTAATAAAGCATAATAAAATTATTTAAAGATAAGGCTTATAATGACCTTTTAAGATTTTGTTTACATCTATCCTTATATATATATATATAATTTTTTTTTTTAAGGTTATACAATTACAACAACATTTATAATTGTAACAATATTTCCAGTGTAATCTTTCTTTGTATTCGCGATTCATATTAAAACAGTATTTTTGCCAGCTGTAGTAACTCCACAACAGCACGCATCTTTGCGTTCATTCATTCATAGTAACGCGATTCATATTTAAACAGTATTTTTGCCAGCTGTAGTAGCTCCACAACAGCACGCATCTTTGCGTTCATTCATTCCGATTAGAACAAAGCAAACAGAACTGACCTAATTCCTCAGCGGGATCCGTTTGCTCCTCGAAATGATACTTCCAGAACTTCTGAGGTAAATTTTTGCAGGATTATTATCAAGACAGTATTATTCCTCACAGCATCGTAAAGTACATAAGTCTGAAAGTGAACTCGCGGTGTGTTATCCAGCTGATGGGCGTTTTACAGGTTTGTTTGGATCGGCTCACATTTGCGTTTGAATAGCGCGTGCTCTCCGTGGGCGGAGCACATTAAAACTTAATTAGCTGAGATAAGAACGACTGACATCTCTCTCTTTGCATACATATTACATAAACTGTGAATATTTGTTTTTTATAAAAATTACTTTGTTTAAAAGATGAGAATTCAAGCTTCATGCCTGTATGTCTGAATGCCTGTTTGACTGAGTATTCACTGAGTTATGGTTCATTTTCGGACGCGTTTCAGAATGGACTACACTGACAGAGAGGAGGCAGAACTCGCTTCGTGTTTATTTTTCTTTATTTGGCAAAAAGCACAACACTTTGTTTTTATTGTGAGTATACACAAAAATAATACACATTTAACAGAATCGATTGATGTATGAAACTCCAATGGAAAATCAAAGTCAACCGAGTATTTTTGAGTTTCTTTTACACTGCTAAAAAAAAAGCGAGCTGGTATCGCCGGCGATACCTCCGACCTCTGGGGGTTAACTGAACAGCTTCGGAGTCATTGGAATGGTTATATTACTTATTTCGGGTTGAATGGTGGTCGTTTCGCACCCCCCTGGTGCCTGTGAGCGGAAAATCCGCACTTGCAACTTTGAGCCGGCGGGCCGCTTGCCGCCGCGTCAGGAAGTCTCGCGTGATATCAGGTCTCGCAATGTAAACAATTGCTTTACGGCCAAAAGAAATCTGCTAAATGCTGTCATTATTGCGCTCCCTCACGCTGTCCGAACCCGAATGAAGAAGACGTTTTAAAGAATGTCCCATCTGCTTTGATGTTGTTGATCTATAGCCTCTGGTGTCTGAGAATCACCAACGAGTTTTCACCAACGACCAACAGTGTTGTCAAATATCTATTCCGAAGCTGTGGGGGGAGCTCTGGAGAGAAACCTGCGAGCAAAAAGCGAGAATACAGCGAAGAAATCCTGAAGCTACTGAGTGCTGCTTTAAGTGCGTTCGAATATGCCTACTTTCCTACTATATAGTAGGCGAAAACAGTACGTGAAGGAAGCAGTACGTTCGAAACATCAGTATTCATAAAAGAGTAGGCGAGAAGTTCCCGGATGGCTTACTGCTTTCGGACAGATTTTCGAGGGCTCGACCGATGGATACTCTTCTATCCCAGGAGGCCACGAGAGAGGATACGTCATTATCAAACATCGCAGAGATCAGCGACGCGGGTGCTTTCAAATGTGAGTAAACACGGTTGCTTGTGTTAAAATTGCAAGTGTTGAACTACTGTAGAGTAAACTGTTGAATTGTTGAAGGTGTAAAGATGTTACACAGTAAAGTATAGTTGTGGTTTTGCTGTAAAAACATGTTTTATTATGTATAACGTTAGCTAACAGGGGAGCTCCAGTAAGGACACGAAAGTTACGTCTCTAAAGTGGATTTAATTAAACCATATAACTTACATCGTAAAGACGCTTATTTTAAATGTCTATTTACATCTGACAGGAAAATCTTAAATAAGTATTGCAGAAGAGCACACCACAACATGAAATAGACATCTGAGTGATGTATGTGTGATATTATGTAGAACAAATCTATAAAGTAACTAAACATAAGTTATCCATAAGTCCATTACTGTTGATAAATTGAGGAACATTTATGTTGTAGCTCAAACAGTAGAGCGTTGGCGCTAGCAATGCCAAGGTCATGGGTTCGATTCCCAGGGAAAGCAAGAACTGACAAAATGTAAAATGTGTACCTTGAATGCAATGTAAGTTGCTTTGGATAAAAGCATCTGCCAAATGCATAAATGTATGTAAATGTAAATGTCTGGTCTGGATGTTACAGGGTCAGATGAACGGATGTGTGTTTATCCGGTGGAGAGTGGCTCATGAAGCTGAATGCCCATCAAAGGCTTTGAGTGAGTATACTACAGAAATTAATAACAACAACTATTTAAATATTAAGTTGTAGTTTATTTAAATTATTGTAATTTCAAACAGAGCTATTACAGCACTTTTCTGATTCTTGATTTCTGTGCATTTGCTGCAGATCTTTTGTGGTGGAGCAGGACCTGCAAGGAAAGATGATGGTGGCATTTGTGAAAAGCGTTTTTGTCTTCTAAATAATACTGAAATCAAATGACATTGTGCCGTTTAAATGACTGCTTTTGTGTTTTGTTTGTGCATTTTTGTAGGATCTGAAATGTCAGCAGGCTGGTGTGAGCACTGAGGATAAGGAGCCCAGAGCTGAATCCTGGAGATGGTGCCATGGTTGATACCCACCATCACTCCACCTGCTCTCATTGCTTTAGATTGTGAAGCACAACACATCACGCAACAACCTCAGGCACGAAGGAATGACTCACCTCTGGCGGTCAGCTGATTCATCAGAATAAAGCCGCAGAATGGGAACCGCTGTGTTGATGGTAGAAGGATGCGGGGTTCAGCACCTGTAGCCTACATACATGATTGTAGTTTGAATAAAGCTTTGTTTCATGTGTTGTATGTTCACTATATGCACATCTAGAGTGTATTCATGCATAGGTGTATATCATGGGTTTTCATACATAATGATATTTTATACACAGGAAAAAAGAACCTACAAGGTTGAATATCTTAATATATATAGGCTATTTTTTCTTAAATAATTCATTATAGTACTTTTAAAAAATGCATTTTTTTTTTGTTATTTATAGGCCTAAGCGTGAGGGATGAAACGAGAGTTGAATTCAACAAGAAAAAGAGGAAAACAAAGCAGTTAGCCACTTTTGCTTGCGGATGAAAATGTTTGAATATAAAATAAAGAAATTAACAACATATTCAAGAGATGACAATTTGGGGATTTCGTAATAAAAATAAATATATCGGATAAAAGGATAAAACGGGTCACATTAGTAGGGTTAAATATAAGAACTTAAATCAACCCTAAATGTATTCACAAAATAAATGGGCAGCAGTTTCTTCAAAAAGACCACAAAATGAGCAAGTTTAATCAATATCAAGAGATAGATTAATTAAACGTGTCGTTCAAATCTTTTAAGTTGTTGCGCTTGTGATAACGCGTCGTAGGTCACATGATAACGTCAACATGGCAGATGTCCGGTTCGCATTCATACTCAACGAGATCTATAAAGTAGGCTACTCTTTTAGCGCTCGTTAAGTAAGAACTTATTGAAAAAAGTACTCATTGCGGGTTCGAACGCTGCCAGTAGCTGTGTCCCAAAGTGAAGGCTGCGTCCTTCGAAGGACACGTCCTTCTAAGGACCCAGCCTACCCAGCCTTCCCAGCCGTCGAAGGACCCAGCCTACCCAGCCGTAGAAGGACGCTCCGAGTCTAGCCTTCGTTGGATTGTAATTGCCACCAGGTGTTCCCCATTATGCTGTCGCCTAGCAACGCTGCGATAGGAGAGCTGCCATCATACAAGGCATCAGTTACAAATAAAAATGGAGCAAGAGCAAGACTACATAATTTTATTTTTCTTATTTTATGTTTTACTGGAGGAGATGATGGGGATGTTTCATCCCAGTCGGCGCCGCCGGGTGATGTATCTCCGGCTTTGTCAAGACCGTGGCCAGGTAAAGTAAACTGGTTTGCTGCATCCTAATTCAGAAGTTGCGTCCTTAATTGCTGGAGTACACAAGTTGAGACTGTACTTGAGTCATGTTATGATAGGCTACTTATGAAAATACAAAATACACATAAAGCTGTTCAAATGTTTAGTTATAGGCTAAGTTACCTTACGAAGATGCGATTTTTATGTAGTTTTATTCTCTTGATCATGGTGATCTTATTCAGGCATGTTTCCAGCGTGCTTTCTTTTAACGCAGTCGAAGCATAAAACGCAAAACAATAAATAAACACAGTGAAATATACTTCTTAAATAAATACAGTGAAATATACCTCTTTAATATATATAGGTAGGCTACTCCCGCTCGCCTTCGGATGCAGCCTTTTATATGGCATGATGCATCTGTATAGCAACATTTCCTTAAAATTGTGCTCGTTTCATTTTCAAAATAACCTGTGGTTGACTGTAAGCAAGTACATTCGTTAAGTATTCACATACAAATGTGAAGTAATGAGGGTTTTTTTCTCTTTCACAGGACAGCAACACTACAAAACCATGGTATTTTACAATATGATAACTTGTTCTATAGTAAACTATTCAACAGTAAATTAAAATATAACTACCTTCAACATATTCAGAATTAAAATGCAACATACACATAGCCAAGCAGTAATATGAATGTAACAAAATATCTAAAAACCCTGACAAACAGTTTTTTATGCAGAATACTTAACTGTTCTTTTACTCTTCATATCTTAAGTAAATTAAATACAAGTATGCAAGATAACACTTGTACATAAGTAAGGTTTTAAATATAACTACTAACATTTCCCCAATGTGCCATTAATACTTACTAAAAGTATTTTAAGTATCACTATATCTTCCAACAATTACTTTGTCACAACTTTAAACAATCTCTCTTTGTTTGTTTCCCTAAATCAGACCAGACCCCTGTACTGCAGGATAAACCTGAGTGTGCCAGTGCTGGACGGGTTCTTTAATGACCGTGACACACGACCTGATTTTCGGCTGAGCAGGGAGGCCCTGAGAGTGCTGCTGGACCTGTTGAGAAGTGACCGGCAACACGGATGGGGTTCCACAATAGAGACCCTGGTATTTCTTTTCTGGCTGGCGTGTGGTACATCCTATAGGGTCGTCTCCAGAGCATTTGATATGCCTCGTTCCACTGTCCACCGCATTGTCCACCGGGTCGCTGAGGAGGTGGTGGCCATCTGCCACCAGGTCATTCGGTTCCCCAACACCCCAGAAGACCTGGAGGCAGTTTGCCGTGGCTTTGCAGGGCTGGCCAGACACAGAGCTTTCTTGAAAGCTGCTGGAGCAATCGACGGCTGCCATGTCCGCATCAAGCCTCCAAGCGGCCCTGATGGTCAATGCTACAGGAACAGGAAACTGTTCCCGTCCATCATCCTCCAGGCTGTTTGTGACCATCAGGGCCGCTTCATTGACACCTACGTGGGCTGGCCGGGGTCAGTGCATGACGCACGGGTGCTCCGGTACAGCCCACTGTACAGGAGGTCAATGTACCCTCCTCCAGGGCACTTCATCCTCGCAGACGGAGGGTACCCGTGTCTCCAACACCCACTCCCCCTCATCACTCCCTACAAGAGGCCAGTACGAGGTGTGGGAGCCCAGCGCTTTAATCTCCATCATTCCAGGGCACGCTCCATTATAGAGCGTGCTTTTGGGATGATGAAGACCAGGTTCCGATCCATCTTCCTGAAAGCGCTGGAGGTGCACCACACCTTTGTACCTCATGTAAGTTAAATGAAAAATACATTTGCAAAAAACATAATTAACTTCTTTCTTCCAGACCATATCATTTTTTTTTTTTTTTTTTTTTTCAGGTCATCACAGCCTGTGCCATCCTCCACAACATCTGCCTTGGGGTTGGTGACATCATGGCCCCGGAGGATGAGCATGAGGAGGATGATGCGGAGGATGAGGGGGAGCATGTTTTGGAGACGGTCAGTGGGGCTCCCTGGCGTGACCAGCTCTCTGCAGAGGTGTCTGCCCTGGAGGAGGTTCCCATTGACCATGATTACTGGTAACAGGCAAGTCAGAGAAGTTTAAAGCTATAATGGCCAAAACCAAAAATTTATTTACATAGAATGGGTTTACATGTTGAAATTTTTGATGCTTTGATTTGAGGATGAGAATTTATTTTATTCTTCCCTCTTTTTGAAATGATTCAGTGACATGGCAGCCGTCAATTGAGTCAGCCCTGCAAACCTGTTGTTAGACAATGCAGTGGACAGTGGAAATTATGCAGTCAAACACTCTGGAGACCATCCTAGATGATGTCCCACCCACCGGCAGAGAGGCCTTACCAGCGTCTCTATTGTGGAGCCCACCGGGGTCCAGCGGCACCACCAGGGTCTCCCTGCTCAGCTGAAATCTTAATTTATGTACTGTTCATTTATGTACTGTTCATTTAAATTATGTTGTCAGATGATATTTAAGTTATGTTGTAAATGGTTATTTATTATTTATAAAACGTTATTTATCTATATAATTATTTATTTTTTCCAAATGTTATTATTGTATAAAATATTGCCTGTCATTAAAAAAAATAAGCATTGTCAAGAACAGTTCCTTTTTATTTCATATCCCAACACATCAAGTTACTTAAATAAACAATGCACAGAAATGGAACAAAAGTAATGTTTATTATTCATTTTAAATAAACTGTACACAAGTTTGGAAAAAAATAGATAATTTAATATAACTTAGATTACAAAAATAAACTGTACAAAACTTAAGTTTCCTCTTTACATTTAATTTAAATTAAAATTCCTCATTTATATATACATAAAAAAAAAAACTATTTCTCCACCATGCGCTCAAGAAGCGCAAACAGCCTGTCCATCCGGTCCCTGCTCTCTCGAGCTCTCCTCTCCTCTGCCTCCCTTTGCAGAGCCATGTCCTCTCTAATGAGGTCCAGCATCTCCTCCTCATAGTCCCGCTTTCTCCGTGCTCGTTGTGGTGCAGGTGCAGGTGCGGGTGCTGGTGGTGCGGGTGCTGCTGCTGCTGCTGGTGGTGGTGCTGGTGCTGGCTCCTCCTCACTGTGGCCACCCACTGCTGAACTTGGCCCTGGTGTGTCCTCACGGATTGAGGCAATAAGGACAGGGGGATTGGTAGAATGCCTCTGCCCCAACACCTCATCCATGAGGACAAACCAGGGCCACGTTTCAGCAGTGGGTTTCCCACCCACTCCCTCTCCTGTCCCAGGATACTTGCAATCCTAAGGCAGAACAAATTAACCATGGCTTGTTAACAACAACAGCACAATATATTTCAGAAAAGATGTGTGTATTAACTTTCTTACTTTGTATTTTGTTTTTAAGTTGTCCCATTTTTTTTTTGCCTGCATGGGGGTTACCTTCGCCTGCAGGCCCATTTTCTCCAGAATTGCTCTAAAAAAGCAGAAAAGGGTACTTATGAAAAATTATAACACAGGGGTGCAAATTAAATATTAACATTAGTGCATTGTTAAAACTGAAAAAAGACACATCAGGACATGCATTCAAAATAGTTTAGAAATCATATTTCTGGATACTCAAATGTGGTTAAAACCTTTGTAAACATAACTTGCATGACAGCACTACAAAAACACATAAAAGTGAAAACCATTGCATCATCTACTGCTTTTCTTATTGTTGTGGGTTTTCTAGGGTGAATGATATTTATTATAATACACAAGTGAGACAGATTACTGCAAATTTTACAAGTAGGTGTTGTCTTACCTCCAAGCCACGCTGGCGGAGTTTTTCACCCCGGTGAATAAATGGTCGTTTTCAGACCGCAGTGTAATAAACTGAGCGGTCTGCTCCTTGCTCCCTGAAAATTATTAAAGTAATTAGCACACGTTTTGCGTCTAACCACCTGACAAATAAAGCCACCCAATGGTAACAAATGAGTTAAGATGAAGTTTATAAGAAATAAAAACGTGTGGCTTTTGACTGTGGTTTCGCTAGCTATTTAAGTAAATGAAAACATAATACTTACATTTAAAAGTGAATTTTCCCTCACCGGCCGAACTCGAGGACGCCATTTTTTCAAATGAAAATGCTTTCGTCACCGGCGCGCAATGACTTATGGGGTAGGATAGGCCACTAAGGATCCGTTTTTGTATCCTTCCTTTCACGGGGAAAGAAGGGTGCATTTGGCGTCGCTTTTAGCCTTCGTCACGGCTCGATGACGCAACCGTCCTTCGAATACGGCCTTCGAGGATGCATAACTGAATTGGGACAGCCTTCATCGAGCCGCGGTGACGCAATCGGCCTTCAAATGCGACCTTCCAAGGATGCAGCCTTTGAATTGGGACGTCCTTCGTCGCGCCGCTGTGACGTTTCGTCTCGCCGCGGTGACGCAATCGGCCTTCAAATATGGCCATCCGGTCTTCAAATACGGCCTTCGAAGGACGCAGCCTTCACTTTGGGACACAGCTAGTGTGTGTTGAACGTGTCCACAGAACCTTCTCGGTTCTGTACTGGTGATCCGAGGACCACTGTTCGGTAGTGCGCGCATGCTCACTGCTCACGCATGCTCGGCTGCTCGTGCTCATCACTTTTCTCAGCACAACATGTCTCAGTTCTGTGAACAGTTGGAGTTACTGGAGTAACATACACTCCGAGATATTGTTTATTTCGAGTCGGAGGGACTGTGTCAGGCATGTCCAAAAGTGAGTAACTTTACTAACTTGTGGATCAGCGCTGACGCAAGACGCGAACTGTTTTGAACGATTCAGTCGGATTTAGTGTACTGGTTCGACCGGTTCACTATAAAGAACCGGTTCAAAAGAACGATTCGTTCATGAACCGGCCATTCGCGCCGTTTCGGTCTTTGAGTTTCAGTGTCGACTCTTCTGAGGAGAGCAGTTCACGGTATTTCTCATATTTACACAACCATCACACACACTTTATACAGTTTGACTAAGCGACAGACTCATTTCTGTATTGTTTTCATCGATCACAGCGCTACTTGTGCGTCTTTTCTGGCGTCTTCAGACTGAAATAAACATTTAGTGCAGCAGCAGCGAGCATGAGGAGAATATGTTGAGTTCATTCAGACCTGAGCGATTTTGTGTTCGTCTGTGTGATTGTCTCGATGTTTGGAGTGAGAACTGATACTGCATGTCAAGTAAGTCAAAGTTTGAGATCTGTCATTAGAATCGATGTTTAGTGTCATACTGGAACAGATACTGCTTAATAATGATGAGCCTACAATGAGCCACATGAGACAATACTCAATACTTAAATGTCAGTATTATACTCTTGAAACAATGTTGCTTTGTGGTAGCTGCTACTCTTTATTTATTTTTAAAAGTTGTATGATCATTTTCAGGTCTGCTTATACAAAATTGTAATATTTAATGATCTATAGGTCCTTCTTTAATATTATGTTATCATGAACTAAAAATTTATTTGGATTTTGGACATATTATGCAACTGTAATTATTTATCTGTATGGATTGATGAAGACGAGTGTGACAGTATTGTTTTGTGTTATTGATGTTGTATGTCATATTGTGAGAAATAACAGTACTGTCTTTCAGTAGAGCTGTTTTATAGGCTTTTATCATCCTGACTCAAATAATGTGTTTCTAACAGCAATAAAGTAAGATGATCTGCCGATGATCCTGAATGGCTTGTTGAATGAGTGTTGATAGTCTGAGGCTCATCAATATTAACAGATCTGCTGAAAACACTCTTTATTTCATGACAATTGTTCCTGTTTTCACTTCATTTATTATGCTGATGTCTTCAGATCTCCTGTAAATTGACACTTAAAGCTCATTTCATTGGTGTGAACAGACTGAGGGTAGGGTATTTGTTGTTTACTATGTATATTCTTTAGTCGTTATACGTTGAACTGTTTTTCTTACCATTATTTATATTTGGAATAATTTAATTACATTATTTATATTCTGTTAGGGGTGTGCCATATCATACCGTCCACGATAATACCGGTATAAATTTTTACATGATAAAAAAGTGTCATATCGCGATATCACTGATATAGCGACGCAATGACGTATGGCGCATTACGTTCCTTAGCACGCACAATAACAACACCTGTCTGAGCGTGAGAGCAGCAAGTCAGCCTCCAATGACGATTTAGTACCTAAAAAGGAGCTACTTCAATAGTATTTTAATAATTCCCGCAGGTCTACCACTTATAATGCGGGAAATTCCCCCGCAAATATTGATTTTACCAACCGCGTGAGTGTTCAGCGGTGCCGCGTCTTCTCTCTCTCTCGCTTTCAAAATGGGTTGCACAAGTCAAGCGTCGATACCACACTCTTGTGTTTAGCAGACAGGACATGACGGAATTGTCTTTTGTCACTTGCATCGTAACTAAAGTTTATCATTTTCACTTCTTTTTAATTAACTTCTTATCAGTTTAAACATTTGCGATTTTAAACTATTCAGTACTCTCGCGCGCTCTCTGAGAGATGTTTACTCTGCGTGCATACAGTAAAGCCGCCTCACAAACAGCTCGCGAGTAACAAAAGTTCTATTTCGCGGATTATATTGCTTTAACGGGGGAAAAAACACGCAAAATTGTGTAAAAATTCCGGTCATGGTTAGTATATTCGTAAACAGTCGGTTATGTCTGAAATAACCATAAAACGTGCGTGACAGACAGTATAACAGTAATGGATCCGGGCACTAGCTCTAAAAGTGACAGCAGCCATATGTGTGTATTATTAATGTTGTCGTCAAAACAACAAAAGATCGCTTTCATTTTAAGGAATCAGAATTAATAGCCTTTAATTTAATTTAGTCAGGACTAGTGTTATTTTACATTTGATTACCTTATTCAGTTTCTGTAGTATTTCTGAATAGTGTTAGACCTACCCAAAAACATTTCTCTTTATTTGTATCTTTATTATTTTGTATATATGTTTTGCTACTTTTTTCAATTTAATTCAAAGATTGAAATCAAGCTTCCTTGTGTTGTGTAAACTCTGAAATACAAAATTACCCAATTGTAAAAACACAATGAGTGAGCAAACATTTAGGTGAGATAAATGTAATGAAAAAAATTGTCTACATTTTTTTTTATATCGTCATAAATATCATTATCGCAAATATTCTTAAAATATCGTGATATAATTTTGAGGCTATATCGCCCACCCCTATATTCTGTTACCAGTAAGTATAAAACAAACTCGGCAACTGATATATGTTTTTTATTTTGGGCAGATCAGCTCCTCCCACTAAGATTTACCATAATTGAAGCCCCTCCCGCACCAATTACATCAACAGTGAAGCTCCTCCCACTGGAGTGATTCTCCCAATTCTCCAATAAATGCTGGAATATTCCCATCAGCTACAAGTGAAGACGAGCATCAGGAAGAGCTGAAATCTGCAAAGACTGAGTTTATTAAAGAGGACAGTGAGAACATGAGTGATCCAGAACCCTGCAGAATGAAACACACTGAAGATCCTGAAGAACAAAGAGGTTGGTGTTTATTCTTCATTCATTCATGATGCTGAAGAACATTCATGTTAGAAACATTCAAGCACTTTATCACTTTGAGATAAACAGTTAAACTATGAAATGGGTATAAAAGTTTCATTTTTGGTTTTCAAAATATGGTCAAAGCTTTTCATTTCATTTATATCTGGTTCACAAGTTTTCAAAATCAACTAAGTAACATGGCTGAGTATCACATGTAGGAAACAGATAATTCTCAAAAATAGTTCATTTAAAACTAGTTAAAGCCGCGGTCAGTCTAGACTTTCAGTATATGACATTTACAGACACTGTCGTGATATGTCAATCTGCTGTGTATTTTTTATAAGATAATTCAATGTATAAAAAAGTTAGAACGTTGAATAAAGTTGAATAAAAAGAAAGCTAATAGACTTTCAAATCACTTGAGCCAATATTTTATTCGCAATAGAACATAGATAATATATGTTTAAACTGAGAAATTTTACAATTTTATGCACAAAATGAGCTCATTTCAATTTTGATGCCGGCTACAGGTCTCAAAATAGTTCAGACCGGGACATGTTTACCATAGTGTTGCAAAACAGTTTGAAGATGTCTGGGCATCAAGGTTATGAGTTGCTGGAGTTTTGGTGTTGGAATTTGGTCCCATTCTTGCCTTGTATAGGTTTCCAGCTGCTGATGAGTTTGTGGTAGTCTTTGACGTATTTTTTGTTTAATGATGCGCCAAATGTTCTCTAAAGATCTGGACTGCAGGCACCCAGACTCTTCTACGATGAAGCCATGTTGTTGTAATACCTGCAGTCTGTGGTTTGCCCTGATCATGTTACTGACCTGATATCAATTCACTTAATTTGTTGCTAGATGTTCTCCCAGCTGAATCTTTTGAAAATGTCTTGCTTTTTCAGCCATTTCTTGGCCCCGTCCCAACTTTTTGAGACCTGTAGCAGGCATCAAAGTGAAGTGAAGGAGGAGAGTGAAGAACTGACTGAAGAGAAGGAGGAGAGTGAAGAACTGACTGAAGAGAAGGAGGAGAGTGAAGAACTGAGTGAAGTGAAGGAGGAGAGTGAAGAGAAGGAGGAGAGTGAAGAACTGAGTGAAGTGAAGGAGGAGAGTGAAGAGAAGGAGGAGAGTGAAGAACTGAGTGAAGTGAAGGAGGAGAGTGAAGAACTGAGTGAAGTGAAGGAGGAGAGTGAAGAACTGAGTGAAGTGAAGGAGGAGAGTGAAGAACTGACTGAAGAGAAGGAGGAGAGTGAAGAACTGAGTGAAGTGAAGGAGGAGAGTGAAGAGAAGGAGGAGAGTGAAGAACTGAATGAAGAGAAGGAGGAGAGTGAAGAACTGAGTGAAGTGAAGGAGGAGAGTGAAGAACTGAGTGAAGTGGAGGAGGAGAGAGAAGAACTGAGTGAAGTGAAGGAGGAGAATGAAGAACTGAGTGAAGTGAAGGAGGAACATCATGTCAAACCTGGAGAAAAACCTTTGAGTCGCTCAAAGACTAAACAGACATTTTTAAAGAAAAGAAGAGCCAAGAAATCTTTCTCCTGCACTCAGTGTGGAAAGAGTTTCACACGCAAATATAGTCTAGAGATTCACATGAGAGTTCACACTGGAGAGAAGCTGTTCTCATGTGATCAGTGTGGAAAGAGATTCCCAAGCAAACAACATCTTGAGATTCACATGAGAATTCACACTGGAGAAAAGCCGCACGCATGCGATCAGTGCGGGAAGAGTTTTGCACATTCATTAAGCCTTAAGAGTCATATGATGATCCACACCGGAGAGAAGCCGTTCACATGTGATCAATGTGAAAAAACATTTTGTAGGGCAACAGCCCTGAAGACACACCTGACAGTTCATATGAAGGAGAAGCCACATTCATGTTCTGTATGTGGAAAGAGTTTTTCACTGCTGCTATATTTACATAGACATGAGAAAATACACTCTGATGTGAGAGAGAACATGTGCTTTGAGTGTGAGAATACTTTTACTACAGCGAACTGTTTAAAACTGCACCAGAGGATTCACACTGGAGAAAAACCTTACATGTGTTCACACTGTGACAAGAGATTCAGTCGATCAGAACATCTGAAAACACATGAGAGGATCCACACTGGAGAAAAACCTTACAAGTGTTCACACTGTGACAAGAGATTCAGTCTGTCAACAAATCTGAAAACACATGAGAGAATTCACACTGGAGAAAAACCTTACAAGTGTTCACACTGTGACGAGATTCAGCCAGTCATCACATCTGAAAAGACATGAGAGAATCCACAGCGGAGAGAAGCTGCACACGTAGGGCTGGATGATAAAACGATAACGATAATTATCGTAATATAATTTTTCTCGATAAAACAATATCAAGAGTTTGATAAATGTTCGAAAATGTTTATGCACCAAAAGCGGAACGAAACTCATTTGAACCACACGCGACACATGGAACATTTATCCACTCGGCTCAAAGTCCAAACGGCAGCGCAGCGCGAGCTCACTAGAGCAGATGCGTTTACTCTGATCGGTCACGAGACCCATTGAGAAGCGCTTGAATTCAGCGAAGAACACAAACGTCTCATTGATTTAAACCAGGGGTGTAACGGTATGCAAAAATCATGGTTCGGTACGTACCTCGGTTTTAAAGTCACGGTTCGGTTCATTTTCGGTACAGTAAAGGAAAGAAATGCAAACATTAAACTGCAGGTTGTTTATTATATAAACTTTTTAACAATTTACTTACAATTTTTTAAACACTTTTTAATAAAATATAATAAAATATATATAAAATAAAAAAAAAGAATAAGAAATAAAATACTGCTGCAAAGTTCTCCACTAAATAAAATACTCTGTCTCAAACCAATATCACATAATAAAATATAATGAAAAATATAAATAAATATGATTACAGTGAGTGCAGCATTACCAATCCCAGCTTGTTGTAGGCCTGCTCATATTTAAAAAAATATATCAAACTTTTCCAAAGTGTAAAGTGCAGCATCAACAGTTTCAGTTTTTAGACCTGCTCAGATTTTTAAGAACTTTTCAACAGTCTAAAGTGCAGCATGAACAGCTCCAGGCTGAAGGCCTGCTCAGATTCATTCAACTTTCATGTTTTTTGTCAAAAAAAATTTACTTGTCCACATTGTCTAGAAAGGGCAGATCTGCTGGCAGTTACAATGTCTCCAGCTGTAGAAAATACCCTCTCGCTAGGGACTGAGGTAGCAGGTACGGCAAGGTAGTGCTTTGCTAACTTGGCAATATGAGGATATGTGGCCTCATTGGTCCTCCACCATTCAAGTGGGTTTGAATCCAGTGAAATGCAGTCCACAACCTTGTATAAGCTAACCTCTTCCTTCACCAGCTGCAAAGTAGGCTTGTTTCCCACCTGAGTCTTGAAGAGTTCACCAAACAGTTCAGCCATGGCTGACTTCTTGACAGGAGGAGATGCAGGAGGAGATGAAGCCTCTGGGTGTCCTGTCACTGGGGATGAACTAACTGCTGTGGCCCCCTCACTCTGCAAAATAAAATGACAAAACTTTAACTACTACTGGCACTGTCATCTTTATTTATATAAGCTTTTTTAACAATGCAGATTGTTTCAAAGCAGCAAGTATTTCAAATTATACAATGAAGATATTTTACACAGAAATTAACACAATGCCTGTTCTTCCATGGTTGCAATCTCTGTGATGAGGTTGTTGTAGATTCTGTCACGACAGGCATCATCCACATGAGGAAGGGCCTTGAACCTCGGATCAAGAACTGTGCATTTGTGGAGGAAGTCATGACAAGCAGAGTATCTGTTCTTCAGGTTTTCTGTGATGGCAGCCTTGATTTCTCTCACAGTTGGACTGTCTTCCTCATTGGGTGCCATAGAGTTGAGGACTGTGGTTTGGAGGGGGAGGATCATTGATACTGAAGGTGTGGATTCAGTGCTCATCAGTGTTGTGATGGTTTTTAGTGGTTTAAGAACCTCAAGTACATCCTCTGCTATTTTCAGATCCTGGTCAGACAACGTGCTTATTTCTTTATTCTTCTTGAGGGCCTTTTCTGTCAGTGCAGAGTACACAGCTGCTTGCTGTTCAAGGTACCTCTCAAGCATATCATAACTGGAGTTCCAGCGGGTGGTGACATCATGAATAAGGGTGTGTTTTGGTATATTAAGCATTTCCTGTTTGCTCTCTAAAATATGTGCAGCTGTTGGGCTATGGTGAAAAAAAGACACAACCCTTCTGACTCTACCTAGCACTCTGGACACCTGGTTGAGACCTGTTGCTTTCTGTGATGCTAAATTAATTGTGTGTGCAAAACACCCAATTTGAGGGCCCAGTCCAGCTTCACTGACTGCATTGACAATATTCCTAGCATTGTCTGTTGTGACAGGAATTGTAGTTCCTGGCCTCTCCAACTTCCACTCCAACACTGTCATCTTAAGTCCCTCTGCCAGATTTGTGCTTGTGTGTTGTTCATAAATGGGGCAGGTTTGCAAAACATGGCATACCATGTTCCACTCTGGAGTAATGTGATGGGCGGTAACTGTTAAGTAGCTCTCGGTAGCTCTAGATGTCCATCCATCAGTTGTGAGTGCTACAGCAGATGCCTAAGACAGCTCATGGACAACAGCAGTTTTAGCCTGTTCATAAAGGGCGGGTATAACTTTTTGGCTGAAATGTGGACGAGAAGGAATTTCATACCTGGGCTCAATCACCTTCATCATGTGCTTAAAACCAGTGTTCTCAACAACCGAGTATGGTCGTAGATCAGCTGCTATAAAAACACCAATTGCTTTCGTTATTGCGTTGGCCCGATCGGAATTAACAGCAAAGGTCTGTTTAAATGCCGACGGGAGCTGCGTTTGAATTACGGTCATTTTTTTCCTAGTTGTAGTGATGTTCACACTCGCGTGATGCCTTTTCAAGTGCGTTAACAAGTTTGAAGTGTTGCCAAAAACATACCCGATCGTTACTGAGCAATGTCGGCACACTGCTTTCGTCTTATCGACTAGTCTTTGTCCGTTGACGTATTTCACTGGGAAACCGAAGTGTTCCCAAACAGGAGACCTTAATGATATGGGTGGCTCTTCAAGCTCCGGCTTGTCTGCATTGGCCATGATGACGCTAGCTAGCGAGAGGCTGGGCTGAAGCATGCCGTGTATGTTGTTGTCATAGACAGTGGCTGTTGAACAGCGCGCGGTTTGTGATTTTTTTTTTTTCCAAACCACTTCAGCGTAAATCCCGCCCTGCAGTCGATTTCATTGGTTTAGGTTACAGTGACGACGGGTAGGTTTAGAGATCAGTGTTGGTGTAGAGCAATCTGTACAGTGATTGACATATTGACATGACCAATGAAAACTTTAGAATCAGCTGCATGGCGGGATTTGCGCTGAACGCGGAGACTTCCGCCACTTACAGTTTTTCTCGATTGCTTAAACACATTTCTTGAAACTATGCCTCATATTCTCAAAACTATAAACACAAATCCATAACGTCTCACCCAATTCCCCAAACATCCTATTTTCAGGTCAAAATGAAGCTCTACACTCAAAACCATTCACTCTTGCTGAAAAACCAAACTTTGCCCTCAGACAGGACACACAAACACTCAAAATCACACACACTACAACATAGTCTAAGACACTGGTGCAATAAATTCAAAACAACATTTCCAAAACTGGTAAGTTATGTTGCTTGTGGTTCCCCCCTCACAAACCTTTTCACATGATGAACACAAAAGACACAACCAGTGGATACATTGGCACATTTTTACAGTATTCATACACAGAAAACACACTTTTTTTTCCTGTTTTACTCTTTTTCTTTTTTTTTTACTCTCCTCAATTTTTTTTTTTTTTTTTATATTTACTTACAGTAAGATGTGTGTGACCAACATATGACAGTAAAAGAGCACACACAAACCTTACTCTAATATGGAATTGTATTGGAATGGTAAAGAGTGTTGGTCGTGACAGGAGGGTCTCCACTCAAGGAGACAATATGATGAACAAGTCTAAGAATGTTCCACATATGGTTGAAATACCACACTGTTAGAAATTTCTTGTAATTTTACAGGAAATTCCTGGCTAATAGTTGCCGTAAATTTACTGTAAACAGTATACAGGACTGTTATTGTAAAATAAATACAACAAGGTACTGTACTTAATAGAATTTCCTGTAATTTTACAGGATAGAATACTGTAAATATTACAGCAAAATTTTATATTTACGGCAACTTAGTAGCCAGGAATTTCCTGTAATTTTAGGGATTTCCTGTAATTTCACAGGACGGAATATTGTAAATATTACAATTAAATGTTGTAACTTCGATAAATGTCCTCTTTCAGACTTCTGCAAAGAAAAACAAAACACTTTTTTTATATTTTTATTTTCTCTTAAAACTGATGAGAAAACAGAGTGCACAATGCACAAACAAACAATCTATTACTGTACCAAACTGGTTAAACATGAGTTGTCAAACATACTAATGTCCCCTGCCCACTAATGTCCCCTGCCCACCAATTCCTCAAAAGTGTGCAAACTGGTGCGTTCAGCCCTCGTTTTTTTCTCTGCCTTGCTGCCCGTCTGGGGATTTATGCCGCAAAAGGCTCTGAAAACAGGGGGAAAAACACACTTATCAGGTAACATTTAAGACTGATATGACATGGTCATAACCATGACATGAAACATTAAGGGATCTTTATGAATGAATGAGTGCTTGTGTGTGTGAGACTGAGTGTCATTGTAGGCTATATGAGTATGTGTGTGTCTGTGTGTCTGTGTATGGGTCAATGACGTATAAGGATTTTCAACAGGCCAATTTTAAAATACAAAAAAAATAAATAACTGTTGCAATTGTTCAAACATTAAGGATGCTGTGTACACCTAAATTCAATTTAAAAATTTAATTTAAGTGATTTTAGTGTTTTTTCATCTAGATGAATTGTCCGTAGCCTTAAAAAATGTCATGTGGTGCGACTGTGATTTATCTTAAAATTAATTAATTTCCTTAACATGCTTAAACATTTTTTTACAAGTTCTTAGTAATTAAAGTGTTTAGAAACCAAGTATTTGCATTTCTTTTGAGTTTTTGTAAATAATGATCTCATTTTTTGTTCTATAATTTCTGAGTTGCCTTCTTAAATCTAGTTAACAGACTTATTTTTCCTGTAAATCACATAAAACTGATAAAAATGTTTTAAAAATATAATTTACTAAAGCATACTGTATCAGTGATTCATATTTCAGCCACAGAAATAAGATATTTTATTTTAAATTTAATACAGTGATTGCTTTTATTGGTCGCACCACATGATAAGTGGTCGCTCCAAATGACACGAAGACCTTATATAGTTAAAAATCTATTTAAAGAGATCAATGAACAAAGCATTTTATACAAAAAAATAGATTTAAACCAGATTTTATACAAATTTCACAGAATATTCCTGAACATAAACATTTTATAAACATTTTTTTTAATATAAAAATCACATCACAAACACAAGTGCACCATTTCATTTAACTTGACTTAGAATTTCTTTCTAACAAATAATAATTTTATAGATATAAATTATTTCATAAAAGTATTGTATACAGGTAACATTTGGGGTCAATAGCTTTTTTTAAGTAACTAATACTTTTATTAATCAAAGACACATTCAGTGTCACATTCAGGCGCAGGCTATAATGTTACGAAATATTCTATTTCAAATAAATGCTGTTCTTTTGAACTTTCTATTCATCAAATAATCCTGACATATAAAATGTATCACAGTTTCCACAAAAATATGAACATTGATAATAATCAGAAATATTTCTTGAGCAGCAAATCATTAGTGACCCTGGATCACAAAACCAGTCACAAGTCACACAGGGTATTTGTGGCAATAGTCAACAATAAATTGTATGGGTCAAAATTATCGATCTTTCTTCTATTCCAAAAATCATTAGGATATTAAATAAATATCATGTTTTATATTTTGTAAATGTCCTACCATAAATTTGTTAACATTTATTTTTGTGAGTGAATATCACAAAAATAAATAGATAGCAATATCTCAAACATAAATGGACAACTTTAAAGGCGATTTTCTCAATGTTTCGATTTTGAGCACCCTCAGATTCCAGATTTACAGTTGTGTCGGCCAAATATTGTCCTATCTTAACAAATCATACATCAATAGAAAGCTTATTTATTCAGCTTTCATATGATGTATAAATCTCAATTTCAAAAAAATTTACCCATGTGACATTGACCCATTAAATGGTTTTGTGGTCTAGGGATACATATTAGAATTATTTCTGAAGGATCATGTGACACTGAAGACTGGATTAACGATGCTGAAAATTCAGCTTTGATCATAGGAATAAATTACAGTTTATATATTCACATAGAAAACAGATATTTTAAACTGTAATAATATTTCACTCTTCTCCTATCAAGGTACTCTGCTCTTGTTGCAGGTTCAGAATTTTTTCGCTTGGCAGTGGCATCTGGTAAAATAGATTAAAATAGTTTTAAATAAATAAATAGGCAATAATAAATACACTACTAATAAATGCATTATTACTAAACTGAAACTACATGCTCTGAATTTTTTTTGTTGCATTTTTCTCATATTGTACAAAGAGTAAACACAAACTGTCTGAAATATATAAAAAATATCCCAAATTGCATACAAATCTATTCCAAATGATACTAAAGTAAAGTACTTTTTTTATATAACCCGTCAATTGAATATAAAAGCATAAAACTGCCAATCTAGGACATATATCTATCATGGAAAACAGTCTGCAGTGGTCGCACCACATGATATTTGGTCGCACCACATGATATTTTCAACTTCAGTCAAAATTTACAGGCACAGAATTGGCCACCTAAACAAAACAAGCTAGCTTGCCAAAAAAAGTCACTATGAAATTTATAATAAAAATATATATTTGTAGAAATAACTTTAATATTACATTTTTTTTGAGGTCATACCACATGACATGCAAATGTGGCAACTACATACCAACCATTACAAAGGTTTATTTTTTTTCCAATTTGAGAGAATTACAAACCTGCTTGCTGCTTCCATGGGTCCTTGGTAAATTGTTTTATGATATAACTTCCTGTGTTTGAATAGTTTTCAACATAAAAGTCCCAAAATGGTAGTTCCTTGATGGTCGCACCACATGATATTTCATAAAATGGACATCATCGGACAAAGTTTGTTTGTATATTATGATGGAAATATAAATACAAATGCTTTGAATTTTTTTAAAGGATTACAAAACATTTTGGAAATTATGCCAAATAGTGCAGAATATAAATTTGAATAAATTCAGAGTAATTTCAAAGACGTTTTCAAAACAGAAGTTATGGCCGGACGGTCGCACCACATGATGTTTTGACACTTTAAATAACAAAAAAACTAACAAATAAGTAAAGGTTTTTGAAAATTTAAAGTGAGTACATACATGGGTGTGGTACTATAAATATACAGTATCTTTTTATGCATTTAAACCCATTTTTGCCTGAAAAAATGCAATCGGACAGAAAATGTAGGCGTCACGTCATTGACCCGCGTATATGTCTGTGGCTTGGCACGATCGATGCAAGGGTCTGCGATGCGAGTGTACCGGTTGGAGTGGAGTGCATCGAATAGAAATTGGGCTGAAACCATGATGCATCTCCCTTTAAAAGCTTTGCATCGGTAAAATCTGATTTCCTATTTTATATAAGCCTTTATATTTTTAAATGATTATTTTCATTCAATTTACTTTAATAATTACCTCAGCCATTTCCCAAACAAGCAGACTATTAGATGCGGAGGGGTAGGTCTATTTTCAGGTCGAAATTCATGAGCATTGTTTACAAATAGAAAGATCTCTAAAGCGTGATTCTAACACCCGAGCTACACCGGGCCTCTACACGCGCGTATTACGCTGAATTCTACGCACTCGTAGATTCAACTGATGTCAGCGATTCTGGCTACACCAGGAACAAGGACAGCGCAGACCCGGCGCACGTGTACTTTAAAATAGAAATTAGTTCTATTTTTCCACGCACTCGCACATCACGCATCTGCAACACAGAGAAAACTTTCATCTTGTTGGATAGCTGCACGTTGTTATAGCTAGCAAACACAAGTCCCACCCTACTCTGCTTCTGATTGGCTAAACACGTTTTTTTTTTTTTTTTAAGTGAGAGCTGCCATAGGTTTTGGGGAACTCAAAAATGATAAACCTTTTCCGAATTTCTATCCTGATGAAAATTTCTTCCGTGGTAGAAATTTCTTCCACAACCGTGTCACGCCGGAATACTTTAACCCCTGAGTGTGTGCCTGTGAGAGATTGAGTGATCCCTTTCTCACTAAATTGGATAGCATAATTTGAGTTTTTTCTTATACCTGCAAAGCAATGTGTAAAATCTGATCACTCAAAATGCGAAGTAATATGTTTTTGTATTAAGTGGGCCAGGGTGACTTAATGACATCCCTAACTCTAACAAAAAATGTCAATTACAGAAAAGTTATAAACATTGATTAAAGGGATAGTTCGCCCAAAAAAATGATATTTAACCCATGATTTACTCACCCTCAAGCCGTTCGAGATGCATATGTCAATCTTTTTTCAGACGAACAAAGTTGGGGTCCACCTCCTTCAAGTCCCAAAATGTGCATGCATCCTTCACAAAAGTAATCCATCCGGCTCCAGGGGGATAAACGAAGGCCTTCTGAGGGTAATCCATGCGGTTTTGTCGTAAAAATATACATATTTAAAACTTTATAACCGAAAATAACTGGCTTCCGGTAGCGGTCGACGCGCGTTCACGGAGATGGATGCTGGTGTATGACGTAGGACGAAGCGTAGGAAGCGTCGTGATGTCGAACAAACGTAGAGTTTTGTTTTGCTCTGCTCTCTGGCTGCGCTGTCACATTCGTTCTACGCCACGACGCTTCCTACGCTTCGTCCTACGTCATACACCAGCATCCATCTCCGTGAACGCGCGTGGACCGCTACCGGAAGCCAGTTATTTTCACTTATAAAGTTTTAAATATGTATATTTTTACGACAAAACCGCACGGATTACCCTCAGAAGGCCTTCGTTTATCCCCCTGGAGCCGGATGGATTACTTTTGTGAAGGATGCATGCACATTTTGGGACTTGAACGAAGTGGACCCCATAGCTTGACATTATAACCACTGAAAGATCTAAGACATTTTCTAAAATAACTGAAAATGTGTTCGTCTGAAAAAAGATTGACATATGCATCTCGAATGGCTTGAGGGTGAATGTAAATCATGGGTTAAATATCATTTTTGGGCAAACTATCCCTTTAAGATCCCTTCATGTATAAAGTCGTTGCTTATGGAGGTATATTTGATTCAAATCAACTGAACACCTGTGACAGTGTGATTTGTAGTTGTAGAGAAAAGCCACACATGTGTATCAGTAAATTTGAAGTCAAAGAGAGAAATGGTTTAAGAGTTGCAAACTTGTAGACTTTTTTTTCTCTCCCACAAACACAACACAACAGTTACACCTTCTCAAATTCTTCATTGCAGTTTCACAAATCCTATTCTACAAATCACAAATTAAGAAACCCATTTTGCTCCCATTTTTTATACAATTGTTGCAGTGAACATGTCCTTAAAACAACCCTTAACGGTCGTTTTCAAAACTGTGCAATTCACCGAGTGATTAGTGATGTCCGTTGATGTTCTAAAACAAGTAGCGTAGCGAAATACAGATTTCTGTTGGAGGACTCATTGCTCGTTAATATTACTGCGCTTCAGACTCAAATATCGAGTGGAAGTTTATACGCGGTTGTGAGGTATCTGAAAAAATAGTTCTACTATAGCAAATCAGACGGATTGAAATCATACATTGCGCCGATATATTTGTTTTTAATCATCAATGAACACCACTAACCACTAACCACTAGTGAGTTGCACAGTTTTGAAAACGAACGTTAAGGGTTGTTTTAAGGACACCAAAACAAACCAGAAAAGAGACTCAAAGTGCTAAGTACCGGAATTATCCTTTAACCCCTCAGAGCCGCGTGGAGCACTTTTATGATGGATAAATGCAAGTGACTTTTTTGAGCTTCAAACTGATCTACTGCCATTATAAAGCTTGGAAGTGTCAGGTTTTTTATTTTTTTATAACTCAGATGTCATATAGAAGAAAGAAGAAAGTCATATACACCTAGAATGGCTTGAAGGTAAGTAAATAATGGGGTAATATTCATTTAAAAGTGAACTACCCTTTTAACAAAATAAGGGAAGAATATACCTTGTACAGTTAGGCAAGCTGTGCTGGGTAGAGTCTCTCTCTGGATGTCAGCAGCTGTGGCAGAGGGCTAGGGAATAAAAAATGTAAACATTACCAAAAGTATTACCAATTACACAACAAATACCAATTACAAATCTATTATTATTGTAATATTCCATACAGTCTGCCAAGCAGCCACATATAATTTAAGACAAACAAAATGGTTAACTTGATTTTAATAATACTAATAATTTGATGCCTTCTCTGAAGACAAAGAGAGCAGTGAAAGCCTTTCAACAGAACCCAGGCTCCGAAAAAAATATTTAATGACGGTGCTGGTCAGTTTATTTTATATAAAGACAGCTTAACGTTACATGACTGCTCTTTCACCTTGGTTGGCCAAGCACAAAGTTATAACATCTGAACATACCAGATGCTATATTCAGCTTTTATCACAGTTATAGCTAACTTACAGAATTAAATGAAAATACCTTCAATTAATTCTGTAAGTATTCAGTGACCGTAAAATCTACAAGCTACGTTTATGCTAGTGTGCAAACCACGATTTCAAGACAGCAAAACAGAAGTCATAATAACGTTACAACAGCCTGTCCGGTAGCACGTGTAATCAATAATAATAATAACCTGAGCTAAGGAAGCTTACCGGGCGGGCTCACGTTAAGTTAGCTAAGTTAATGCTTATGTTTACAGTCTGGGATAACGTTATTTGAGCGATCGTCATTGTGGTGGTTTTCCATTAACGTTACGTTACAAGCTCAGCTCGACTCGATTCTACTCACCATGTTTGTTTTTCCATTGTGAATATCTAGTGTCTTGTACCTGGGGCCTGTACCATGAAGCCGGATTAGGTGGCTAGCCAGCTATGTTTCAGCTTAGTTTCCGCCAACCCTGGGTTTTAGGTACTATGAAAGTAGTTCAGCTTTAATCGGTGTTCGTTGCCATGGTATCTTACGCTGCACGGCTAACCTGCTCCGGGGCAGGTTATGTTCTGGATTCAAGATCTCAGACCGAAGTTTGACCAATCAGCTGAGAGCAAAGAAACATATAGGTGACGTAACTTATTCCCGGTGTCTGTTGCAATGACTTCACCTTTTCTTCCAAATCCGGTGGACATCTCAGCGCAAATTGTTTGACGAGCACTTAGTAGAGAAAGAGTTTTTAGCCAGACAAAATCCCCTTGCCTTAACTGATAGTTACTTGTATGAAAGATACAGATTTTCCGCGGAAGGAATGTCTTATCTTTGCGAACTTCTTGAGCCGCACATAAAGAATTTAACACGTCGAATTCATGCACTTACTGTACCGCAAATTGTATTGCGTTGCATTTATTTTATTTTTTTTTTATTTTTTTTGCAAGTGGTACATTCTTGCACGGTGGGTGACGCACAGAAGCTAGGGGAAAAAATATGTTTGTCGAACCATTCGCAAGGTGGTCCTCGCTCTGCAGGAGTACATGAAAAGTTTCATTAATAGTGTTCCCCGGACATTTATCGACCATGTCCATAAAAGAGGGCTTTTATAAAATTGCCGGTAAGATATATTGATAGGGTGACATCACATGAACACTTTTTTTTTTTCTCAAAAAGCAAATTTCACAAATGTACTATACAATATAATACATGTTAAGAATTATTTTGAATCTTTTTTTATTATTCTTCTGATAATCTTATGATAGGATTCCCAAGTCATTGCAACATGTATGCAGTCTATTGCTCCAATCTCCACTGGGGAACATGAGGCAGATTATGTTAATAGGAAGTCCTATCACAGCCTTAATGTTCAGGTAGAGATGATGTGAATATGTGAGATGATTATTTTCTGTGAGATGAATCTTTAAATTAATAGTAACTTTAACAGATATAACAATGATCTACTAAACATTTCATCTGCAGACGACTTGTGGTCATGAACATATGATCAAGTTTGGATGCCAAATGGCCTGGCTCCAGTGCTTGTCTTACAAATTTTCCATGAGTCCGTGTTGTGTCAGCGCTTTGAGGAAAGCAAGTTAAATTTGGTACAGTACAAAACACTGTTCATTTAAACTGAGATAGAAAAACCTACACAATAACCCCTATCCTGACCCTCAGACAGGGCCACAGCACCGCTTCAGTGTGGCCCTCAGTAAAACCAGAGTGAAGATAGAGATGACCTTTGGCATCCTAAAGGCACATTTCAACTGTGTTCGGCGCTTCAGAGTCACCAGAGCGGGCATCACAGATAGTGGCTGCATGTGCCATTCTGCACAATATAGACACCAGTAGAAAGGAGCGAGAAACACCACAAAACCAGCTTCTCCCTGATGAAACTGACCCGATCACACTTGACCACCCAGCTGGTGCAGATGTAGATGCAATCACCATACAATATTACACTTAATAAAAGCACATTGAAACTGCAGATAGGTCTCAAACTGTTTTATTGGTTTTGTGGGATGGGAGGGAGAAAGAGAGCAAGAGAAAGTTGCATTAATAAATATTCATACTAAAGTGTTACTTGGTTAAATAAGTTATACTATATATATATATATATATATATATATATATATATATATATATATATATATATATATATATATATATACACTGAGATCAGTTTTATCCAGCTGTTTGATTTTGTTTGTAGCCTCCTCAGCTCACAGTCAGCTCCTTTAGTGTGCAGTCTAGTTCAAGACTCCTTTTGTACAGGGCCCTGACTGAGTCTGTTTCCACCTGAAACATAATTCCACCACAAACATGATCATTACAAGTTTTCTGGAGGCTCATCAAAATCACAAAAAGTTCCTTGACTTCCTACAAACACAGGACTGACTGTAATTTATGTCAAGGGTTTTAAATCCTTACACATTTCTTCTGAAGCCCATTGAGGTAGAGGCCTCAGTTTCTGGGTCAGGTTGTGAAAAATCCTACAATAAAAGAGATGTGAAAGGGCCAGTCCCTTTTTTATGCCACACATTCAAATGTTTGCCATAATAAAAAGCCCAGTGCATTCACATCAGCAATTGTCTGAGAACACACAGACAGAGTGTCTTCATCATTTGCTTCACCCTAATAAATAAAAGTAGGCCAATGTAAAGCATAACTGTTGTAAAGCAGGTTATGTTTGGTGTTCTGTCATGCTGCATACTGACCTGTGTGTGTGTGTGTGTGTGTGTGTGTGTGTGTGTGTGTGTGTGTGTGTGTGTGTGTGTGTGTGTGTGTGTGTGTGTGTGTGTGTGTGTGTGTGTTAGCTTCAACAGGGACACTGTATTTCCCTGCAGAACATACAGTCGGCCATATTTAAAACTTAAAAAAAAAGTAGTAATGTATTGCACACGTACCCAGTGTTACTTGCTTAGAGGAGCCAGCACCAGGGTCAGATTGTACAGCACCTGTAATCCCATCCATAATCGGCTGTCCCTTATTGCCTACTCAGAGCCAACTCCTCCACCACAGTGTATTCTGGTTTTCTGAATTTAATTCTTTATTTCTGTTTGCTACAAACAAGTGTGATAAAATGTTCACAAAAGTAATAAAAGGTTGTGGTAAATACTCTTTGAATTAACTCCTTGAAATAACCACTTTGAATTATATTTTTATATTTTGTCTTTATCTGCTGCCAAGAACATTTGGAGTTGGGGTTGCATCTAAAAATCTAAAAATCAATGAATATTAATCTTTCTTAGTACATACATGCACATTTTTTATATTTTATAAAAATAATCTATAGGCTATATTACACATATAGGCTACACATACATATATAGCCTACATACATCATTTTACATAAATATAGAACGTATTTGTTTAACTTACACATTAACCATCAGCAATCTTTCTCCAACAGTCTTCTCTTGCTTTGGCAGCAGAGACCGTATTGTTTCGAACTTGAAATACATATTTAAATTAATCGTAATTATGAATGATTATCTCTTGCTCCTCCGCGGAAAAATATATCGCTCTCGCTCTACCCACGATTGGTTGTTCAGTGTCGACGTCACTCTTTTATGTGCACGCGCGCGTGGAGTAATCATAGCTTAAGGATCAAAGCCTGAGTTGACAAAGAAAGTTGATGAGCTGCATCATGGTACCAATAAAGCCTGATTGCATCGGTTTGGTTTTGTCAACTCAAAACTAATCCTGTAACCCCGAGTTTGTTCAGCTACCTTCATGGTACAGGCCCCTGATGTGGTAACTTACCTTTTTCGTTATGGATTGAGTAAGACGCCGCCACTTCACCGGGGTCAGTTCAGGTTGTGTACGTTAAGTTATACCGGGAGTGAGCGAGTCGAGTCGGGACGAGTTGAGCTAACGTTATAGGGATCTAACGTTACTCTAGATAATGTCACTGAAATATACCAAACGAAAAATTGTGAATATCTCTAACCTTGCACCTGCATGTGGTTCCTTTTCCGTATGGATTGAGAAAGAAGACGCCACTCCACCGCGGTCAGTTCACGTTGTTTTTAGTCGACTCGGGGCGAACGTCACTTAACCCTTTCACACGTAAGTTTAAAATATTCTGTCTGACCCCCCAGCGTGAGTTTTTCAAGGCGACCGTTATTTAGAATGTGTCACTTTATGGTGTCCATGGTGACGCGTCATTGCTTGTCACGTGACACACCGCAGCAACAACAGAGCTGAATGAATGATGATCTGCTTTTATGTCATTTTTCCTTTTTTATTCAAAATATTCACAAATTTGTTAGATATGGCATGAAATATCTGATATTCCGATTGTCAAATATATGCAAGTGGAAGTGTTTTGTTGTTTAAACACCTTTATAACGATCGCGTTAGTTGAGCTGTATGCGCGATGGGCGCCGCCATCTTAGTTTGTGCCGCAGACGCAGTTCAGAGAATCGGATCTGTTGGATTGTTTACAACATGTGAATTCATCCACGACTCCCGAAATACATAAAAGTAAGTGGCTGGTGAACTGGGAGAAGAATAGAGTAAACTTTAAAGTTACTTACACAATGTGTATCTGATATGAATAAAAATTATAATGGAAAGGATTATTATTGCCTCTTCCTTTGACATCAGTGTGTATTTTACAAACTCTAAATGTATTGTTTTTTAGTACTTATATGTCTAAAACCTAAAATAAACATTATGTGGTTGAAAACACTGAAAAGTTGTGATATATGACAGCTCTGAGCGCGCCTGTCTCTGGCTCAGCGCCAGCCGACGCGCGAAAGCACATTTGAATTTAGCAGTTGATCACGTGATGCACTGACCATTCTAATCACACCGGTGTGATCGTACGCTCCAGGGACCAGCCTAGACTGATCACACCGGTGTGATCGTACGTGCGAAAGGGTTAAGCTAATGTCACTGAAATATACCAAACGAAACAATCAGCAGCACTCACTCATATCAACGTTATCCATATACTTATAAAATAGATTTCATGTTAACGTTTCATACCTGAGATGTGTTCTTTCAAAAATGTTGGATTCTCTGGTACCGTTGGCCGCGCAATTTCAAAATTCAAACAGCAACGATCCCACAATGCTATGCGGCGGCTGTAAAATAATGCTTCTACAGTGTAGATACAATAAAATTACAGGACTGTCCATAAATTTCCCATCATGCATTTGCATTTACAATAAAAACATGAATACAACATGTTGTTGTAAAATTTATTGTAAAAATTACATCAATTGCTAACAGTGCATCATTTGCCTAGAAAGATAACATTCTGGGAGTCCAGACTATAAAGGATGAAGGATGCCCTCCCTTCACTGTCACACTCTGCAGCCACTCTGTGTGACTGTACGACTGCTGGCCTTTTCTTGCAAGAAAATACACCTCATCAAAGACTATTGGAAATGTTTGTCTCTTATTCAGTGATAGAATCTTGTTTGCCACCACACCTCCCTGAAGGTTCTCAAGGCGACGGTAAAGCGACTCAAGTTTGGCCTTACTCGTAGCCCAGCCTCCCTCATAGTCACACCATTGACTAACACATGGGCAACTAGAGTGGCTTGAATTTCATCTGAGACTGCTTGTCTTCTTATCCTTGCCCTTCCTCCTCCTCATTCTTATCCCTCTTCGATCTCTTCCTTCATGCCTTTCTGGATCCATTGTTCCAAAACGCAATAAACTGATTTGGGCCCTTTTATCTCTCTATTGAAGTATCTGATTGATGTGTGTTAAATTTTGACTCCTAGTGTTTCCACTTGGGTAATTGTGTGCTAACTGAGCTGAAGCTGTGCTGATTGAGTGAACAATTTTGAATGCTAGTGCTTTCTAAATGACAACATGGTCTAAGCAATGAGAAATTAAGGGATTTGTGTGTAGAGTTATGCAGTGACAGTTCAACAAATCTGACTCATGTGTCAAAACAGGGAATAGTGTTTATAGTTTAGTGAAATGGGTGTGCTTTTTGATAAATGGCATTATGGTTTTGAAATTTTAGTTCAAAAGCCTGGTTATAGTGTTTAAGCAATCGAGAAAAACTGTAATATGTTCGTGTGGAAACACGAAAATGTACCTATGTTCCGCACACAAAATATTGCATTCAGTCATTCGGTACACACGTGCACCGAACCGAAAGCTCTGTACCGAAACGGTCCGGTACGAATACACGTACTGTTACACCCCTAATTTAAACCAGTTTAAAGGCAGATGAAACAGCGCTGACAAACAGGAGAAACGCTGTGTGCAACGATACAGTCAGAAGGCTTTTCCGTCTACAAATTCCCATCATTTACCATGGATTTACTGTAACGTTAGCCTAGTAATATTAACTGCACCATGAAATGTGGGATATACACTCACCTAAAGGATTATTAGGAACACCCGTTCAATTTCTCATTAATGCAATTGTGACCCTGGACCACAAAATCAGTCTTATGGGTATTTTTTTTAATTGAGATTTATACATAATCTGAAAGTTGAATACATAATCTTTCCATTGATGTATGGTTTGTTATGATAGGACAATATTTGGCCGAGATACAACTATTTGAAAATCTGGAATCTAAGGGTACAGAAAAATCAAATATAGATAAAATCGCCTTTAAAGTTGTCCATTTCTATTGGTGATAGTGCTGCATCCATTCACAAAAATAAATGTTTTATATATTTAAGGTGGGAAATTTACAAAATATCTTCATGGAACATGATCTTTACTTAATATCCTAATGAATTTTGGCATAAAATAAAAATCTATAATTTTGACCCATACAATGTTTTGTTGGCTATTGCCACAAATATACCCGTGCAACATAAGACTGGTTTTGTGATCCAGGGTCACAATTATCTAATCAACCAATCACATGGCAGTTGCTTCAATGCATTTAGGGGTGTGGTCCTGGTCAAGACAATCTCCTGAACTCCAAACTGAATGTCAGAATGGGAAAGAAAGGTGATTTAAGCAATTTTGAGCGTGGCATGGTTGTTGGTGCCAGACGGGCCGGTCTGAGTATTTCACAATCTGCTCAGTTACTGGGATTTTCACGCACAACCATTTCTAGGGTTTACAAAGAATGGTGTGAAAAGGGAAAAACATCCAGTATGCGTCAGTCCTGTGGGCAAAAATGCCTTGTTGATGCTAGAGGTCAGAGGAGAATGTGCCGACTGATTCAAGCTGATAGAAGAGCAACTTTGACTGAAATAACCACTCGTTACAACCGAGGTATGCAGCAAAGCATTTGTGAAGCCACAACACGCACAACCTTGAGGCAGATGGGCTACAACAGCAGAAGACCCCACCGGGTACCACTCATCTCCACTACAAATAGGAAAAAGAGGCTACAATTTGCACAAGCTCACCAAAATTGGACAGTTGAAGACTGGAAAAATGTTGCCTGGTCTGATGAGTCTCGATTTCTGTTGAGACATTCAGATGGTAGAGTCAGAATTTGGCGTAAACAGAATGAGAACATGGATCCATCATGCCTTGTTACCACTGTGCAGGCTGGTGGTGGTGGTGTAATGGTGTGGGGGATGTTTTCTTGGCACACTTTAGGCCCCTTAGTGCCAATTGGGCATCGTTTAAATGCCACGGCCTACCTGAGCATTGTTTCTGACCATGTCCATCCCTTTATGACCACCATGTACCCATCCTCTGATGGCTACTTCCAGCAGGATAATGCACCATGTCACAAAGCTCAAATCATTTCAAATTGGTTTCTTGAACATGACAATGAGTTCACTGTACTAAAATGGCCCCCACAGTCACCAGATCTCAACCCAATAGAGCATCTTTGGGATGTGGTGGAACGGGAGCTTCGTGCCCTGGATGTGCATCCCACAAATCTCCATCAATTGCAAGATGGTATCCTATCAATATGAGCCAACATTTCTAAAGAATGCATTCAGCACCTTGTTGAATCAATGCCACATAGATTTAAGGCAGTTCTAAAGGCAAAATGGGGTCAAACACAGTATTAGTATGGTGTTCCTAATAATCCTTGTGAGTGTAAATATTGAATTGTATTATATTATTAATGGGAATTATAGGACTAATGAAATATAATTACAGTATTTTAATAATGTATTTAGGCTACTGTTTTTCATACAAATACCATAGTAACCATAAAGTTACATTTTGCCATGATAGTGAGGTGCCGTAGTCTATGCCTGGTTTTATCTGTGGTTATCATGATCTAAATGCATGATACTGGATGACAAATGGTTAATTTTACTACAACTCAAACAGTCCAAATATTACATTTTACCAAATAAAAATACCAAAAAAAATGTTTAACAGATGTTACTTTTTTTGTTAATGAACAAATTTAACATAGTAAATCTGCATCCTAACTCAAGCTAATACTACCGTCAACTCTCTGTCCAATATGAGTTTCGAGTCAAAACATGTAATATTAATATTGCAGCCTGCACTGCTCACTGTGCTGAAGCAACATGACATCATGACTTTGCGTAAACGTACACGCCACTTTCAAGTCAAGTGGTGTGTTATCTATACGCATTTTGAGCTATCCACGTGTATGTTCACGCCGTCATCTTCCGCGTGTATGTCTACTCCGTTAAATGTCAGAGTGATTTCGCGTGTATGTGTACGCCGTTAAATATCCAAGCGAAACGGAGCAAAATGTATCTACATCTGGGGAGCGATATTTTTTTTTCATAGGATGGTAGGGGAAGACTCATAAATGGTATTAACCCCAGTGACGGGTAGGTTAAGGGACGGAGTTGGGGTTGGTATTTATATATACAGTAATATAACGCTAAGTCAACGGCGTTGATTAACACGCTGAAAAGCGATTATGCGTGTTGATAGCACGCCAAAAATGGAAATACGAATTGCCGTGTCATACATACGCCATTTCATGAGATCAGTCTGGCTGAAGATACGTGCCATCAAAGTCTGGCAACACAAACCTGTTTCAAGACTTGGTACAATATCCCCCATTAGCACATGCAGAAACTAAGAAATTAATTTTCCAATAAACTTATTTTAAGGAAAAATTACAAGTGTTTGAATGTTCTACCTCAGATCTGTGAAATGTTCACCTGTTCAGCAAGTGTTTGTCATGATATGTGCTGACAATAAAGTGAGTAACTTGAGTAACATTTTAAATAAGTCCTTAAAACAATGTAAAAGGCCACAAAGAAAAGTACAGCTTCCATGGGTAAGTGATGCAGTACGACAGTTAATTAAAAAAAGAGATTTTGCTTTAAAAATCTATCTTAAAACCAGATATGACACAGATCTGATGTTATTTAAAGGTTTACGAAATCAAGTAGTGAAAGAATTGCGCAACTTAAAAGCAAACTATTATATGAAAATTCTAACTGAAGCTAAAGGAAATTGTAAAGCAATGTGGAAACAAATTAACAGTCTAATTAAACCTAATGCAAATATAAATAACTCATATGAACTAAAATGTGAAGAAAAAACATATCAGACCCTGTCCAAGTTGCTAATGCTTTTAATAATTTTTTTATTAAATCAGTACAAGATCTTGCTTCTAATTTTTTAGATGACGAGCCCAATAGTGTCAACTTAAACATTGCCATCAGCAAATGAGAACTCCTTTAAAATTAGAGAAGTGGATCAGGCAGTGGTACTGAAAGCTATTTCAGACCTGAATACTAATTTATCCAAAGACAACTATAGCATAGACGCAACATTCCTCAAAAATTATCCTCAAATTATCATTCAACCTTTGACCCACATTATAAATGTCTCGATTAAAACTGGAATATTTCCAGATGCGTGGAAAAGGGCACTGGTTAAACCCATCTTTAAGTCCGGGAATACGACAGATGTTAGTAACTATCGACCAATAAGTCTAGTTCCGGTAATGTCAAAAATACTAGAAAAAATTGTTTCAGAACAGCTAACACAATATTTAGAAACACATCAGTATATTCACCCTCAACAGTATGGTTTCAGACAGAACCATTCCACTGAATCAGCCATCTGCGCATTATTGGAAAATATTGTGCAGCCGCTTGATAGAGGAAACATCGTGGGTGCAGTATTCCTAGACTTAAAGAGGGCATTCAATACAGTAAACCACAGACGTCTTATTTCAAAACTGTCATCTTATAATATGTCACACCAGGCATTATCATATAGGCCCCGTTCACACTGCAGGCAAAAGTGGCCCAAATCTGATTTTTTGGGGGTCAAGTGACCAGGTCAGACTTCTTCAGAGGTAGTGTGAACACTCAAATCTAGCCCAGATCTGATTTTTTCAAATCAGATTTGGACCACATAGGCTACGTTCACACTGCAGGGCTTAATGCTCAATTCCGATTTTTTGAAAAAATTCGATTTTTTTGCAAGGCCGTTCACATTTCCAATTAAATGCGACCTTTTGTGATCTCCTGTGTGAACGTGCAATGACCAAGAAGTGACCCGCATGCGCAGAAGAGTACTCAACGATCAACGACGTCATTTGTTGTTTGCGAAAGTAGCTAAACTTGAACTAACTGTGATTCTCTCTCTCACACACACACACACACACACACACACACACACACGAGCGCGCGCAGCGACCGTTACACAAGAGCCAGACAGCAGCCGCTGACCTATCTAATATCAGATTCAGCACAAATAAGTTAACATAACGTATATATAATGGCCGTGGGCTTTTTTCTTTTTTTTTTTAATTAACGGGCTAGTCGAGGTCGACCCGTTCGGCAGATTTACCTCAGCTCGACGAATATGCAGTCCGTTTTCAAACCGACGACTACAGAATTATGACGTTTTTCGCGTATCATGACGTGCGGGTCGGATACATGCGACCTGGCCGTTCAGACTGAAGTCGCATTTCAAAAGATCGGATATGTATCGGATTTGGGACCACATACCCAAGTGGCCTGGGTCGCATTTGAAAAGATCGGATCTGTGTCGTTCAGACTGTCATGAAAAGATCAGATACAGGTCGCATAGGGGCAAAAAAATCGGAATTGGGTCGTTTCAGCCTGCAGTGTGAACGTAGCCATACATATGTGGTCCTGAATCAGACCCAGATCTGATTTTTTTCAATGCGGCCGCAGTGTGAACAACCAAGGCGGATTTGATGCGACATTTACGTCAATCTACGTCGACATTTGACACAATTATGCGACGGAGCCCTAGACACAACAGACACAGACAGTAGCCTAACATTAAAAACTTGACTAGATATGGAGAACAGTGATGGAGCGAGTCAATGGAGGGAGAGTGAGGTGTTAGACCTAATTAGTATATGGGGAGATACTTCAATTCAAGCTAAACTAGAAGGATCCTACCGTAACCGCTCCGTTTTTGAAAAAATTGCACACGAAATGGAAGAACGGGGACACAGGAGAACGTGGTTGCAGTGTCAAACTACGCATCCACACAGACCTCTGTAGTGAATTTGCAGCCATAAACCCACAAAAGGCAAAAATAGCCAATTTTGCTCTCTTTCTCTTCGTTCTTCTCCTCCTCAGCACCTGCTCATTAATTTCACGGCTTCCATTACACAAACATTTTGAAATAAATGCGAATATGCTTACTTCCTCCATAACCTCCCGAACTTTAATGCAACCGCGTGCTGCGTCTGATGTCATTGTTATTGTTCTTTTGCGCATGCGGGTTAGTTTGAAACCTCAAACAGTTCACACTGCAATCAGATATAGGTCACATTTTAAAAGGTAATGTGAACAGCCAATCAAAAAATCGGATCTGAGCAAAAAATCAGAATTGAGCATTAAGACTTGCGGTGTGAACGGGGCCTATACTTGGGAGGATTGCTCCTGTCTGCTGTCTGCTGATCGATTGCTCCTGTCTGCCTTGCTGCCTGCTGTGAGTGTGTTTGTGTGCTTCGGTGCTGTAAGCTCCGTCTTAGCCTTATATTTCTTTGTTTTGAACCATCATTTTACTACCATTCCTAGTTGTTTATACTACTACATTTTACCCAACATCTCAGATTAACCTGACATCGCTAGCTTTTGTTATTAGTACTACTAGCACAAAACGCTAGTAATTCGCTAGCCTGTTAACGCGCCACCCGTGCGCTCAGCTATTTTTATTTATTTATTTTTCTCTCGCGCGTCCGCGCCTTTGAGTTCATAAAAGCTCAGAGGGTTGTTCCATAAAACAAGATTAGAATACAAGCCAGGCTTATTTTGGTTAGTTAGACTTATTGTTGGTGGATTCTGTTTCATAACGCAAACTTAAAATAGTTCAAACTCAGTTACCCTGGCAACTTATGCTGGGAAACTAGCCTGGTCCAGGACAGGCTAACTGTCAGGCTAAGCCTCAGTTGTTACACAGATCCTCACTGACCGACAAGAACACAATGATATTACCACTGACACTCTCATACCATTATTGGACTTTATTAACCACTATTAGTCCAAAAATAAATACACAGTATACAGAAAATCAACTTAAATAAGGCTACAATGATAAATTAGACAATAAATATAATATATACTGCATGCATAGATAGATTTTTTACTGGCTGAATGTTTTGTGCCCAAGATTTAATTAGATTGTTTTAAAGATTTATGAATACATTTCTCTCTGGTTTTGTTTGGCAGCTGTAGTACATGTTTATGATTAGAAGAACATTAGTACACAATCTAAAAAAAGCTTTGTAAAGCAGAAGTTAAAATCACAAAATTAACTAATAAATAAATAATTACAAAAGCACAGTATAAATTTTAACTGGTAAGATGAATCTGAGCTTAGTAATTGACAGTATATTAGCCTACATTTGATATACCCCATTACAATAGTCCCTTTACAGTTATTGCTATCATAAAAATACACTTGTAGGTTTAAAATTCTAAATAAGGCACAACTAATGTCCAAATAACAAATATTATATATACATATATATATATATATATATATATATATATATATATATATATATATATATATATATATATATAATGTACTTTATTATGTCTTTCAATTCAAACACATTTAACACAATTATACAAATTGACAGTTCCTTTAAAGACATAATATTTTCCCCCAATAAATATTCCTTATTTTTCGTTCTACTTTTTTTCTTTTGTGATAATACCCACCAACACATAGCCTAAAAAACACATGATTAGAACAATAACCAAAAAGTACATAGTTAGACACTTTTACATATGATTTAAGGGGGAAAAGACAAAAAACAATAAATAAATATTAATACAAATTTAACATTCACATATTTATATCAAACTCTTATAATGACACATAATTCCTAATAGTTATTCAAGTAATATTATTTGAATATCAAATATTCAATATTAAATAAGTAAATAAATAAAATAACAAATAACTAGGAATAAAAGGGAGGGAGGGTTATATAAAAATGTAGTTAATGTAGGCTAATATATATTCCTTTATTTTATGGAATATTCTTTGATTTTAGAGTTGCACATATCTTTTCAAAATGTATACATTTGCTCTTAATTTCATGTTATCCTCTCCATAGTGTACTTTAGAAACTAAATCTACTCTAAAACTGGGGATTCTTGCTTTCTCCAAAAAATTATTGCATTAAAAGCTGTAATTCTCAGCATTCTAAATAAGTATACATCATCTTTATTAAGTAGCATAGGTCCTATACCCAAAACTATATTTTGTATCTTTATATATTTAGTTTCTTTAAAAAAATCTTCCCTGAATTAGGCTACTTCTGTTCACTGAAGTACTTCTGTTCGCTAGAAGTTTACGGCAACTTATCCAACATCCTAAAGATAAATTATTGTAATTAGAAGATATTTCTAGTGTTATAAAATATCGCATATTCATTTTCCAAGCAAAATGTATATTTTAGTCAGAATTATTGCGCTCCTCTTTGGCGCGCATGCGCGCAGCAGCGCTCGTTCAATATGAAGATTAGCAGCTAAATGGATACATTTACATGACTTTCTAACATTTACAGATGGAGAATATAACTGTAAAATGTAAGTTTTGCACTGAGGGGAAAAAAACATCTCACAAACGCATAAAACAGCACAAAATATACGCTGTTTGATGGTGGATCGATTTGATCCACGATCGACCTCTTGGGCTGTTTAAGAAACGCGTGCACACGCAATTATCTAGACTTGATAAACCTGGATCAAATTAGTGAGATTGCGTGAACTTCAATTACCTTTTATGGAACCACTTTAGCCCCAACTTATTTGTTAGGCTCATTCAAGTCCGGTTTTGGAGTTTAATCCCCGCTTTTCTAAGCGTCTTTTATGGAACAACCCTCTGGTGAGTAAGAATCAGTCAACAAACACGGTGAGTAATGTCTTGTCCTGTTATTGTCACTTGCACTTCATGTCACATGTTTAGTATAGCCTTCTCTGTCGACAATATAGGATTTATATGTGATAAATGTAAGGAGACAGTTAGGTTGACAGAGAAGATTTCAGAATTAGAAACACGCATCCAAACTTTAATTGAGGATAGTAAGAGTGCTAGTGCTTTAGATGTTTTGGATGCGCATAGAATAGTGAACACTTTACATGGCGTGGTTCCGGCTGAAGTAGAGCCCGTGCAGCCGGGCAAATGGGTGACAGTGAGGGATTGCTCTAGTCGCGGATCTAAAAACCACTCTTCCGTTCCGATTACCATAACAAATCGATTTGCCCCGCTCAGTGAAACACCCACTGAGAATGATTGTGCCCTAGTTATTGGCGATTCTATCACACGGAACGTGAAAATAGAGACACCAACCACCATAGTCACATGTTTGCCGGGAGCCAGAGCGCCTGACATCAAAGCAAATTTAAAAGTGCTGGCTAATGCTAATCGTAAATTCTCTAAGATCATTATTCATGTCGGCACTAATGATGTTCGACTCCGCCAGTCGGAGATCACCAAAATTAATATTAAAGAGGTGTGTGAACTTGCAAGTACGATGTCAAGGACTGTAATTTGCTCTGGCCCCCTTCCTGTTCGCAGGAGTGATGAGATAGTTAGTAGATTGTGTTCGCTTAACGGTTGGCTGTCTAGGTGGTGTCCGCTTAATAATATAGAATTCATAGACAATTGGAAAAGTTTTTGGGGCAAACCTGACCTGTTGAAAAGAGATGGTATTCATCCCTCCTGGGATGGTGCTGCTCTTCTCTCTAGTAATATGGCTCATAGTCTTAGAGCTCAAACATGACAATCTGGGGCTCAGGTCAGGAAGCAGACAGACTGGCTAAACCGACCGTCTGCTAGCGGCCTCGCGTCACCAAGGTCAGATAAATCCTATCACATAGAGCCTCTTTCACCTAGCTATCATCATATAGAGACTGTGTCTGTTCCCCGAATTTGGAAATCCAAAAAACGTTTAAACCCATCTAAGGTTAAAAATTTAATTGATGTTCAACAAATAAAAAACAGCTATATTACAGATGAGCAAATGCTAAAGCTTGGGTTGCTGAATATTCGATCGCTTACTTCAAAAGCACTCGTTGTTAACGATATGATTTCAGATAATAACCTAGATTTGCTGTGTTTGACAGAAACCTGGCTAAAACCAAACGATTACATTACTTTAAATGAATCAACCCCGCACGATTACTGTTATAAACATGAGCCTCGTCTGAAACGCAAAGGGGGTGGTGTTGCTGTAATTTATAGTAATAGTTTCAAAACCACTAAGAAATCAAGTTTTAAATATAATTCTTTTGAAGCATTGGTGCTTAATGTAAAAATATATAGTGTAAACAATAAATCACGTTTGAGATTTGTGTTGGCTACTGTATACAGGCCACCAGGGCACCATACAGACTTTATCAAAGAATTTGCGGACTTTCTATCAGAATTAATATTGACTGCAGATAAAGTACTAATTGTTGGTGATTTTAATATACACATCGATAATGAAAAAGATGCATTGGGATTGGCATTTAAAGACATTGTAAATTCAATTGGTGTTAGACAACACGTGTCAGGACCTACTCATCGTCGTAATCATACTCTAGATCTAATATTATCACACGGAATAGATGTTGATGCCGTTGAAATTCTGCAGCAGAGCGATGACATCTCAGATCATTATCTAGTCTCGTGTAAACTTAATTTAGCCAAAGCTGCAAAGCCGACTCCGTGTTACAAATATGTTAGACCTATCACTTCTGCTACTAAAGATTGCTTTATTAATAATCTTCCTAATCAGTTTCATCATCTCAGCATCTCAGATAGCTTAGAAGAACTAGATATTACAACAGAAACGTTTAACTCTCTCTTTTCCAGCACTTTAGACACAGTTGCTCCGTTGCGCTTAAAGAAGATTAAAGAAAATAGTCCAACGACGTGGTACAATGAGCACACTCGGGCCCTTAAGAGAGCAGCCAGAAAAATGGAGCGCAACTGGAAAAAAAACAAAACTAGAGGTATTTCGCATTTCATGGAAGGAGAGCTCTATTGCTTACAGAGAGGCTTTAAAAGCTGCTAGATCTGCTTATTTTTCAACCCTATTAGAAGAAAATAAACATAATCCTAGGTATTTATTTGAAACGGTGGCTAAACTAACAAAAAATAAAGCTTCAAGCCCAGAATTTTCCAAGCAACACAGCAGTAATGACTTTATGAACTTCTTCAATTATAAGATTGATAATATCAGGGACAAAATTATAACTATGCAACCGTCTACTACAGTATCGCATCAGGCAGTGCATTGTAGTCTCCCTGAGGAAAAATTTGATTCATTCGTTGCTATAGGAGAGGAAGAATTTACTAAACTCATTAAATCATCTAAATCTACAACATGTATGTTAGACCCTATACCGACTAAGCTACTGAAAGAAATACTTCCAGAGGTCATAGATCCTCTTCTTAATATCATTAATTCGTCTTTGTCTCTAGGATACGTACCAAAAAACTTTAAGCTGGCTATGATTAAACCGCTTGTTAAAAAAACGCAACTTGATCCTACAGAATTAATCAATTACAGGCCGATCTCGAATCTACCTTTTCTGTCAAAGATATTAGAAAAGGCAGTATCCTCACAACTGTGTTCCTTTCTTGAAAGAAATGATATCTGCGAGGATTTCCAGTCAGGATTTAGACCGTACCATAGTACCGAGACAGCTCTCGTTAGAGTCACAAATGATTTGCTCTTATCATCCGATCGTGGTTGTATCTCTCTATTAGTGTTACTCGATCTTAGTGCTGCATTTGACACCATTGACCACAACGTTCTTTTAAATAGATTAGAACATTATGTTGGCATTAGTGGAATTGCACTAGCATGGTTTAAATCATACTTATCTGACCGTTATCAGTTTGTAGCAGTAAATGATAAGATGTCTCATCGATCACAAGTTCAGTATGGCGTACCACAAGGCTCAGTACTAGGACCGTTGCTGTTCACTCTGTACATGCTACCCTTAGGAGATATCATTAGGAAACATGGCATTAGCTTTCACTGTTATGCCGATGATACTCAGCTCTATATTTCTTCAAAACCTAACGAAACTTATCAATTCACAAAATTAACGGAATGCATAGGGGATATAAAAAATTGGATGACTTGTAATTTCCTACTTCTAAATTCTGAAAAAACAGAGTTTCTAATTATTGGACAAAAAACTTCCTCACGTAATAATCTAGAATACTGTCTAACACTCGATGGCTGCTCTGTTAAGTCTTCGTCGTCGGTTAGGAACCTGGGTGTGCTCTTTGATACCAATCTTTCATTTGAAAGTCACGTGTCTAGTATCTGTAAAACTGCATTTTTCCATCTTAAAAATATATCTAAATTACGCCATATGCTCTCATTGAGAAATGCGGAACAATTAGTTCATGCGTTCATGACCTCAAGGCTAGATTATTGTAATGCTCTACTGGGTGGTTGCCCTGCACGCTTAATAAACAAACTACAGCTGGTTCAAAACGCAGCAGCTCGAGTTCTTACCAGAACCAGGAAGTATGACCATATTAGCCCGTTTCTGTCAAAACTGCATTGGCTCCCTATTAAACATCGCATCAATTTTAAAATATTGCTGATCACTTACAAAGCACTAAATGGTTTAGCTCCGCAGTACTTGAGCGAGCTCTTAACGCATTATAGTCCGTCACGTCTATTGCGATCTCAAAATTCCGGCCAGTTGATAATACCTAGAATATCAAAATCGACTTCTGGCGGTAGATCCTTTTCCTATTTAGCACCAAAACTCTGGAACAGTCTTCCTACCATTGTCCGGGAAGCAGACACACTCTGTCAGTTCAAAGCCAGATTAAAGACACATCTCTTTGACCTAGCTTTCACATAATACATTATAGACTTCTATAATTTAATGTTAGGCTGCATAGATTAGGTCAGCCGGAACCGGGAACACTTCCCAAAAATCCTGATGTACTCGTTACATCATGAGAAGAATGGCATCTACGCTAATTTTAGTGTCTGTGTTTATCCCGAGGTTTTCCTGCAGCCTGCCGGATCCAGGCCGTATCCAGATCTGACGAAGGACCTGCGCCTGGACTGATGACAACGCAGTGCTGAAGTGCCAACTAGTCTCTCCCTATGGAGGATCCCACTACCACTCTACAGATAAGGCGTTGTCGGGAAAATCCGTTTCGCGTTCCTACCCCAAAGCAACAAAATAAAATAAAATTCTTTATCAAAATTTATAGGGAAAGACAAGTACTTTGTTTAGGCTTGGCTTGTAGGGAATTCCAAACCTGCATATATCCAAACGCACATAACTATAGAACCCATTCTAAATGCGCATGTGAACGCCATCAGTGTTTCTCACAGGTTCGCGTTTAAAGTCTGTGTAGAGAGAATGGTGTCGTCTTAGCGGCCCCTAATTTAATAACAAATGATCATTGCGACGGAAGCAAATAAATCAAAACTAACTTTAGATGGAAATAACTTAACTCTGCTGTAAAGCTGAAACAATCTCTGTTACCTTAAATTATACGCTTATCTCTGTAAAGCTGCTTTGAAACAATCTACATTGTTAAAAGCGCTATATAAATGAAGATGACTTGACTTGACTTGACTTGCAGGGCCAAGAACAGTGTGTAGTCATTGATCATGTAAAATCTGCCCCATGTAAAATTAAGACCGGAATCCCTCAGGGAACCATACTGGGGCCTGTTCTCTTCAGCCTGTATGTGAACGAGCTGCCAGAAGTGTGTCCTGAAGTTCGCCTTCAGATGTATGCCGATGACACTGTGGTTTATGTGTCTGGCAAAAGCCCTGTTGTTATCGGCAGTACACTGACCAAAAGTCTTGAGAAAGTGTCTAATTGGCTAAATAAATCATGTTTAACACTTAATCTGAGGAAAACTAAATCAATGTGTTTTTCTATAAAAAGAATAGATAATAAAAAGATAATAAATGACCTTAACGTTAAAATGAATGGTGAACTCATCGATCAGGTAGAACAAGAAAAATATTTAGGAGTGATTTTAGATTCTCAGCTAAATTTTAAAAGTCATATTAAAAATATCTCAAGAAAAATGAAGGCCAGTATGAACTGTTTCAGAATGATCAGGAGCAGTCTAACATTTGAATGTGCTCATGTCTTTCTGAACACTATGATCATGTCCCACTTGTCGTACTGCACCACTGTTTGGTCCCAGACTAGCCAAACTACTCTAAAGCCTATTGAGAAGCTTTATAACCGTGCCTTAAAAACTTTAGATAAAAAGCCCATTCAATTCCATCACTGTTACATTTTAAGTAAGCATACAATCTTAAATGTTGTTAATTTTGTTAATCTTAGACACATAAAGTTGTTTTTTAAATGTTTGACTGGACTTGCACCTGAGCCACTTTGTAAATTTGTGAACAGACTGGATACCTTCAGATCAACAAGAGCGGCTACATGTGGAGACTGTAAAGTTCCATTTTGTAAAACATCTTTTGCCCAAAATGTTTTTTCTGTGAAAGGAGCCAATTTGTGGAACTGCCTTCCCACAAATATAAAGACTTTAACTAAACTGTCCACCTTTAAAAAACTAACAAAAGCCTGGTTCATAGAGCAGCAGCAGTGTGATCATGCCATATGAGATGTGTAGCTGGGTGTATGTGAGGTGTGCATCTGTGTGAGTTCGAGTGAATGTGTTTATTTATTATACTTATCTTTATTGGTGCTAACTGGTTTCTGGACATTTCATTTTATTCGCTGTAACTTTTTTATTTTTATTTTTCTTTCCTCATTATCTTGACTGTTAAAAGCTCTTCTTGGGACAGGTGTTGCGAATTAGCCATGGCTGTAAACACTGTGATACAGGTGTCACCGGGTGAAAACCTGGCAAATCCAAAAAGATTCCTCATTGGTTCTAATTCTGGCTCTGTTGAGTGTTGGCCATAACGAGCGCCAGCTGAATCAAATCAGCTGCGCTTCATTGAAGCATGTGCTCAGGAAAAGGAGCATAAAAACGGAGTGTTTGAGCAGTGTGGGGGACGGGTAGGCAGCAGTGTGTGTTCTGACAGCGGCGGTGCAATAGGAAGGCTGAAGGTTTAATGCCGGATCGGAGTTCTACTGTGAGATTCCCCGAGGCATGCTCACTTAGTGAGTTTTTCTGAAGAAACCACGAACAGCAACGCAATGAAGTAAGTGAGAGAGGAAACCACTGCAGGATATTGAGTGACTCACCGAGGAAAAGTTAAGTGCACCCTTCCATTGATTATCCGTTGAGAAAACCACCTTTGAAGATTGACCATCACCAGTGTGCAACTAACCTTTGTTTGCGGGCAGTGTGTGTGATCTTGTTGACAGAACGAAGCGTAGTAACTGGAACAGCTGGGAGGATCGCTGATGTGTTCATGCTGATCTTCTGAAAATATTATTCCTCGAGTCATCCACCCTACAGAGAGAAGAGAAACGAGTCGATTAATCACTGTGGAGATGAAGTGAGTTTTTGCAGTGTCTGAAAGAGTAAAGTGTACACGTGTGCAGATTTACAAGAGTGATTTATGCACAAGTGTGGTGAGATCAAACGACTGCGATTCCTCTGAAACTTTGATGGATGAATATTGACTTATGACTGTGAAGATTTCTTCAAATTGATCTGTCTAAAGCTGTGTCCAGGTTCCCACTCGAGTGTACGGTGTGGAGGGAAAGAGCTCAACGCACCCCGAGTACCACACTCCACGAGCACTGTCTCTCACGTCCACGAAAGTCCAGTCTCACGAACTCTCCTAACGACGCCGCTCTGCTACGCACGGAACGAGAGTAAAGGCGGGTAAATTACCACAGTCCTGTCTCACTTGTTATTGCCTGATCCATCGTTACTGTCTGTCCCTCAGAAGAGGCGAGGAAGCTGCTGTCATTCGATCGGCTGTTCCATGAACACGTCTACAAGCCGAGTCTGAGCACCGTCACTGTCTGTCCCTCAGAAGAGAGGTGAGGAAGCTGCTGTCATTCGATCGGCTGTTCTATGAACACGTCCACAAGCCGAGTCTGAACATCGTCACTGTCTGTCCCTCAGAAGAGGCGAGGAAGCTGCTGTCATTCGATCGGCTGTTCCATGAACACGTCCACAAGCCGAGTCTGAGCACCGTCACTGTCTGTCCCTCAGAAGAGAGGTGAGGAAGTTGCTGTCATTCGATCGGCTGTTCTATGAACACGTCCCCAAGCCGAGTCTGAACATCGTCACTGTCTGTCCCTCAGAAGAGAGGTGAGGAAGCTGCTGTCATTCGATCGGCTGTTCTATGAACACGTTCACAAGCCGAGTCTGAGCATCGTCACTGTCTGTCCCTCAGAAGAGGTGAGGAAGTTGCTGTCATTCGATCGGCTGTTCCATGAACACGTCCACAAACCGAGTCTGAACATCGTCACTGTCTGTCCCTCAGAAGAGAGGTGAGGAAGCTGTTGTCATTCGATCGGCTGTTCCATGAACACGTCCACAAGCCGAGTCTGAGCACCGTCACTGTCTGTCCCTCCGAAGAGGTGAGGAAGCTGCTGTCATTCGATCGGCTGTTCCATGAACACGTCCACAAGCCGCGTCTGAGCACCGTCACTGTCTGTCCCTCAGAAGAGGTGGGGAAGCTGCTGTCATTCGATCGGCTGTTCCATGAACACGTCCACAAGTCGAGTCTGAGCACCGTCACTGTCTGTCCCTCAGAAGAGAGAAGAGAGGTGAGGAAGCTGCTGTCATGCGATCGGCTGTTCCATGAACACGTCCACAAGCCGAGTCTGAGCACCGTCACTGTCTGTCCCTCAGAAGAGGTGAGGAAGCTGCTGTCATTCGATCGGCTGTTCCATGAACACGTCCACAAGCCGAGTCTGAGCACCGTCACTGTCTGTCCCTCAGAAGAGTGGTGAGGAAGTTGCTGTCATTCGATCGGCTGCCCTGAGAACATCTTCACGAGCCGAATACTTACCTGCTCTGTCTGTGGGGGAAAGCTGAAGGCGAGAAGAAGCCTCTGTCCGTCCTATAAGCACATTCTGACGAGTCGGAGAAACGAGAAGAAATTACTGTCTGTCCCTCAAGCACTTTTCTGACGAGTCGAAAAGACAAGAAGAAGCCATTGTCCCACCTTCGAGCCAGAGAGAAGAGGAATATCCTCTTCCCAAACCAGGTTCCAGCCCCGAACATTCTCAGCACTGTTTTTATTGTTTTAAATTAATAAAAAGAAAAACTTACCTTCCAAAGTCATTCTGTTGTCCGCCTCTGGTGTCTGTTCCTCCGGAGTGTGGTAATTGTCCCTCGGCCCTAACATCGGTTACATAACTTTTGGCGTAAGTCGGCAGGGTTACCACTCGGAGTTGAGCGGCCAGAGGACCCAGGATGGCGGACGAAGATTTGCCAGCTGCCCGACAACCAATGGCATCTATGTTTATGGGAGTCCCGTGGGCCCAGAAGTATGGTGGGTCTGGCTCAGAGTTAAGTTTAACGGACTGGAGAGCGCAAGTAGAATACTTGGCCGGACTGCAAGGGCTCCGCGAAGCCCAGAAGATACAATTTATATTGAATTCGCTTGAGGGGGAGGCGAAGAGGGAAGTCCGAGCAGCACCTGAAGCCGTCCGAGCCACCACACAGGCCATATTTGAATTCTTGTCTGGGCAGTATGGTGATTCCACTCCAGTGGCAGTGCTACACTGAAAAAAATGAGTCCTTGGATCAAAGTAAAAAAATTACTTCAACTTGTTACAAGTAATCGGTTTACTTTATCTCAACTTAAAAAAATTCATTTACTCAAATCACATTTCCATAGTCAACTTAAAGTAAAAATACTCTTTCAACCAAAGAGATTTGTTTAATTAGCATTAAATTAAAAATTATTAGTTGGATTAACTTAATTTTTAAAACTTTTATATATTAAATATCAAAATAAACACAAAACAAAATTACAAACATGAAATATCACCAAATTTTTGTCTGAAAAAATAAGCCTTTTACACTCTGGAATCAAACATTTAACTGTTTATTTAGTGCAATCTTCCAACAAACTCACAGAAACCAGAATTTCCACTTGTTAAAACATGTGATGCATTTGATTTACAAAAGTCAATACTGAAACCGTTTTAGTGCATGACTTAATAAATAAATAAAAAAATACATTCAATAATAAAACCGTCAACAATGTAATTTTGTACAACAACAAAAAAAACATCCATCAATAAATGTATACATCAATTCCATTTGCTATAGTAAAATTGTCACTTGACATTTCAGATTATCTTGCATTAAATTTAGGAATGTAACAGAAAACATTGAAAAGCCCTTAATATGGCATTGATAAATCATCCAATGTAACATCAATTCATTGAAAAAAAAAAAAAAAACCTTGAAACAAATCAACATTGAAAGCTCCTTAAAAGACATGACATGCAGGAACATTTAAAGGGTTAGTTCACCAAATTAAAATATTTTCAATGAGATCTGAGAGCTGTCTCACTCTTTCATAGGTTGCTATGTAATTTCATTCTGCCGGCCAAGACAAGTTAGTAAAGACATTGTTAAAATAGTCCAAGTGACTACAGTGGATCAACCTTAAGTTTATCAAGCGACAAGAATACTTTTTGTGTACAAAAAACAAACAAAACTTTCAACTTTATTCAACTTTTAATTTTCTTGAGTTTGGGTCTTGAGTGAGCTCACGAGAGCGCCACGACAAGCGCGAGAACTGAGAAGATGATGCTCACGATCATTTGATGGGAAAGGGTGAAAGGTAAGCCATTCATTTAGCAGCATTGGCAAGGAACTTGTACGTTTTCTCGTTGGTTTTTCACGATTCGGACATCCAGTAAATGCACACTTTAGAACCATTTTAAACACTACATCGAGACCCATCTGCGGCATCTTCTCAGTTCTTGCGCATGCGTTGTGTTGCTTTTGTGAACACGTCAAGAAGATAAACGAAAGTCTTACAGGGATGGAACAACTTGAGGGTGAGTAAATACTGACAGAATTTTCATTTTTGGATGAATTAACCCTTTAAAATCCATTTGCATCTTTGCTATGTCCATGACAATTTTTTGAAAGGCCTCAAAGGTATATTTAAGTACTTCAGGATACCTCAAGTTCTCAGTATGTGATTCCAAACATCATGGCACAAGCAGATGCAACTGAGGACAACTCATGTAAAACCTCAATACCATCAATGACAATGCTGATGTCCAGGGGAGTGCTTAGACCATCACTTTCACAGAGCACAAAAACTGTCCAAGTTCTCTCTGTGCTTCATCTTTCTGGCCAATCTGAAAGACACACAAGCAAAAAAAAAAAAGAAAAGGAAACAATTCTTACTCAGAGAGCTAATTCATAAATTCAACTGCTCTTACCAAAAAGAGACCAATTACTTACCGTTATCTTCTGACTGGACTACAATGACTCCAAACTGTTGTCTTTCAACATCTGTATCTTAAAAAAGAGAAACACAGCAATCACCAACTTTCATAAAGAATATTAAAATGCATGGATATGCTTTTGCACCTAAGAGCCAAAAATTTTGCAAGTTTAGATATTTATAAATAATACGTTAAATAAGTTGGTGTAATTTGAACGTTTATCAATAATTATTTTCAAAGTTGCAAAGATGTCATCATGTCATACAGACTTCATAAAATAATGTATTTTGTGTAACGTATTATGTAATAGGTCATTGCGTGCGTGTATGCATGTTTAAACTTTTATGACGTAATCGGAACCTACTGCAGTGTGTTAAAACTTCAACAACGTAATTGATCAATCAAGTATTTACCATATATTTATTCTTTTAAGGTTATACAGTAGTATGTATATATGAGGCTACTGTCACTTTAAGAATTAACACACATACCAACAAAGACAAACTCGATTTTTTGGCAAATGTTTAAGACACAATGAAATGTGTTAAAGTGAATACTTGACTAGGTAGACATTTTCAATTAAAATAAAATATCTATGACCATTCAAACGCCATATGACACTAAAAAGAACTCAATTCAGTGCTGTGCAATATATTGATAAAGTGTAAATTCTCTGATGTCCACTTTGAATTCAAACTTTGAATTATTTGATAAAACACGTTTGCATTAATCAGTTAACTGATCCTCATGTTATTATAATGTATGATAGAAACAAACTTAACTTAATTTGTAAGATTACTCACCATATGTAATTGTGTGTCCACCATGAGGTTATCCTGCAGCAGAAGAAGATGATGGTCGAGAAGAATTTTGTCCGTGCGTGGTCGTCCGTGGTCACTCACGTGGCTTAAACAGAATGCAAACTTGTCATTTGATTTGAAGCATAATCACACCAACTTAACTGTTGCTTGACTCATTTTAAAGTATTAACCACTATTGCTACTTTATTTTTTCTCATTCACCAATGTTTCTACATCAATCAAATGTCAGAAACTTATGCAATCCACTCAATGAACGAAATGTAGATACGCAATGTATTATATATAACGTTACAATCTCTATCGATAGTAACAATTATATACTATTTTAGGGTTTTTCCTGTATCAAAATGAGTTGAAGGTGGTAAAATCCTGCTTGGAAAATAGGTATCTGAACTTGGGCTGTCACGATTATTAAATTTGGTAGACTTGGAGTTTTACTGCGACGCGCTGTCTGAATGCTGAATGGATCAAATGATTGACAGCTGCAACGGAGGGAAGACGAGTTAGCGCAAACTTTAATTTAACGATGTAAAATTTCTTCTGTCCCTCACAACAAGATATGAAATGGCTTTACACCACTAAAATCATTATATTATAATTTGTGAATGATTGAGTAACAATATTTCTGATTATTTATCACGACAGGCCTAATCTAAGCCTTTCTGAGTTTTGAGGACAGCCGGATAGGGCACGCCATTTGACGGAGGCGGTCACCTTGTAATTCTCAATGCAGGAAAAACCCAAATAAATAATGCAATTAAAAGTCCACAAATTATCTAACGTAACTAACGTTACTTAAGTATCTATTATGGCTATCCATCGTTACTAGGCCTAACAGTTATAGCTAACATTAACTGTAGCCTACACTTAAAATATCAGATGACTCTGACCAAAATAAAACAGATATTCAACCAAACACATGCATGAATGCATTGAATTCTACTTTAATATTATACAAATGTATATCAACGGCAATAAAACTTAAATAAAACTTATTTTTAGGATTACTCACCAATACTGTGGATCCGCAACGGTCTTCATACAGCAAAACAAGATGGCGGCCGAACAGAAAATTCTCGACCCAAGCTTGATGACGTCAGTAGTCACGTGGTTTGGACGTGGACGTAAAATTGTAATTTGATTTAAAGCAATTATTTTAAATTACACCCAAACAAATTGTTTTACTTCAAGACAAATAAACTCAATTACATTAGACCAACGACAAGCCAGAAAAGTGAATGTATTGAGTCAGATCAAGTATAAAAAGTTCTTTAAACTAATGACAAGCCATATGCACTTTTTAGAGTGTACGAACACAGTTCTTTAACTGTAAGCAGGGACCTGGACAGACTCTACGAGCATTCGCTCTGCGATTACGAGAGCAGTTCTCTAGACTGAAGAGTCGAGAGCATCATGGACTGGGTGAGGAAGAGACACTACTCAGAGATCAGTTCCTCTTGGGGTTACGAGAAGGTCCAATACGACAGAGTCTGAGACTGCAGCTTCGAAGGGATGCCGCCTTGACATTCGAAGATTTACGTAAGGAGGCCTTAGCCCTGGAACAGGATCACCACCAGACCGTAGAGACACCGGTGTGTATGGCTGCAAGTGGAACGAGTGCCCCAACACAGCCCGAACTGACAGACTGGAAGCAAGCACTACGTGCAGAGTTGATGAAAGACGTCCGGGAAGAGATGGCCGAATTCTCAAAATCCATTCTTGGGGAACTCCGCCGCGGGCGGCCAGAGCCCTTGTCTCTACCTCGGGAACGGTCGTATTCTGACGGAGGGAGGGACCCGGGAAGACGCACCAGCCGCCCGTCCAGTTCCAGGTTCCAGTGGGATGAACAGGGGCGTCCGATCTGTAACACCTGCGGAGAGTCAGGACATAATAGCCGCCAATGCGGCTCCCGACGGAACTCGCAGGGGGGTTTTTAGAACGACCGGCCACTGTGGGTCAAGTGGTCGGGACCCCCCGGATGGACCCTCCCGTCAATCCAGCTCCACGAGATGGCCTGGTGGGACGTTGCCCCCTCGTGGAGATCAAAATCAATGGTGTTACTGTTCGGTGCCTGGTAGACACAGGATCCCAGGTTACCATGCTTGCTGAGAGTCTGTCCAAAGATCTGTTCGATGCTCATCACTTACCTGAAGCTGAAGTCCCCTGGCTCACCCTGCGAGGAGCAAATGGCCTGAAAATCCCCTACATCGGATATCAGGTTACCAACTTCGAGATCCATGGCACCACGATCCCACAAAAGGGAGTCGTGATTGTGCGAGACTCCTGTCTGGGGGAACATCGAGCCCTGTTGGGGATGAATGTGATTATGGACTGTTGGGAAGAGCTGTTTCGGGCTGGTCCTCTCTGTTACACCTCCGCAGCTGAGAAGAATGAGTGGGAGCGTGTTGTGACCGACTGTCGGCGAGTGCAGGTCGCAAGCTCCCAACGAGATCGGGAAGACGTTGGTCGGGTAGCCTGTCGCTATGCTGTCTCTGTCCCTGCCCGGAGCGAGGCCGTGGTCTGGGTTCGGCTTCCAGAGCGGGCCTATGGCCCCGAAGATTGCATCGGGGGAGGGCCTACTGGAGGAACAAGCCTGCCGACTTCAGAGTCTACTGGCCAAGTGGCAACACGTCTTTTCCACCCATGATGAGGACTATGGGTGCACCGATATAGTCAAACACGCTATACCTACCGAAGATGCTCCACCCAGTCGAGAGCGGTACCGTCCGGTACCCCCGACTTTATATACAGAAGTCCGTGCCTTACTAAAAGGAATGTTGGGACGTGGAGTCATTCGAGAGAGCAGCAGTCCATGGGCCGCCCCAATTGTCCTAGTCCGTAAGAAGACAGGCTCTTGGAGATTTTGTGTAGACTATCGCAAACTGAACTTGGTGACGAAGAAGGATGCCTTCCCCCTGCCTCGGATCGAGGATTCCCTCACGGGGCTGACCAACGCCAGCTGGTATTCCACCTTGGACTTGGCGAGTGGCTACTGGCAGGTGAGAGTGGAGGAACAAGACCGCGAGAAGACTGCCTTTACCACCCCCTTCGGCCTGTTTGAATGGGATCGCATGCCCTTCGGCCTCTGCAACGCCCCTGCGACCTTCCAGAGGCTGATGCAGCGATGCCTGGGAGGGCAGCTGATGGACTCCACCTTGGTCTATTTGGACGATGTGATCGTCTATTCCCCCGACTTTGATTCCCACTTGTCACATCTGGAGCAAGTCTTCCGGGCGATGGAGCGGTACGGGCTGAAGCTCCAGCCAGGGAAATGCCAGCTCCTCAAAAAGGAGGTTCAGTTTCTGGGGCACCGAGTGAGCGCTGCAGGGGTGGCCGTCGATCCAGAGAAGGTGTCCGCGGTGCAGGGTTGGGTCCCACCGAAAACCGTGAGGCAGGTGCGATCCTTTCTGGGATTCGTCGGCTACTACAGGCGCTTCATAAAAGACTTCTCAAAAATTGCAAAACCCCTGAATCAGCTGTTGGCCGGGGCTGGAGTGTCACGGAGCCGGAGTTCCCCCACCATCACCTGGAGTCCGGAGTGTGAGACCGCCTTCCACCGACTTAAGCAGGAGTTGTTACAGGCCCCCATTCTGGCTTATGCCGATTTCACCAAGCCTTTCATCCTCTATACCGACGCTAGCAACAGCGGATTGGGAGCCGTACTGGCCCAACGACAAGACGGAGCGGAAAGGGTCATTGCCTACGCCAGCCGGAGCCTCCACCCTGCTGAACAGAACGATGCCAATTACAGCTCTTTCAAAATCGAGCTGTTGGCCCTGAAGTGGGCTTTATGTGAGAAGTTTAAGGATTACCTGTGGGGAGCCGAAGTACTGGTGGTAACCGATAACAGTCCACTGGTGCATCTCCAAACCGCGAAGCTAGGGGCGGTGGAGCAGCGGTGGGTGGCCCAGCTCGCCAACTTCAACTATCAGCTACAATATCGGCCAGGCCGAGAGCACATAAATGCCGATGTCCTGTCCCGATTACCACCAGCTAGAGAAGGGGGAATGCCAGGGCCAGAACCAGAAGAAGGGCTGATGGTGGGAGTAGTGGAAGCACCTGCAACACGAGCGGAGGGAGTACCAGTAAGTTGGGGATGGGACCCCCGTCGATGGAGGGAACGGCAAGAACAGGATGCAGGGTTGGCTACCCTACGTACCTACCTGGAGCGGAACAAACTCCCTGGGGCGGAAGAACGACGGGAACATCCGGGGAGAGTAAGGAAGCTTCTGGGGCAGTGGAAAAGATTGAAGTTGCGAGATGGTGTGATCTGCAGGTCCGTTCTGGACTCCAGGACCCACGAGCTGGTATCCCAAGTGGTGGTGCCCGAAACCCAAATCCAGCCGTTGCTCCAGGCCTATCATGACCAGCTAGGACATCAGGGCCAAGAACGGACGGTGTCACTACTGCGCCGGCACTTCTTTTGGAGTGGGATGGAAGAGTCGGTGGGGAGGTATGTACAAGGATGAGACGTGAGGGCCCCCATGGTCCCAGTGAGACCTAGAGCCCCGTTACATATGGTGGCTATGGATTTTTTGACCTTAAGTCGCCCTACCGATCGCTACCAGAACATCTTGGTAGTCACTGATTTATTCACCAAATATGCCTGGGCCATACCAACCTTAGACCAGACCGCCACCACCACTGCCAGTGCTCTATGGAGACACGTCTTCCAGCCCTTTGGATGCCCTGAGATGCTCCATTCCGACCAAGGGCCGAACTTTGAGTCCCGTGTCGTCCAGGAGCTATGCAATCTGTACGGATGCCGGAAGACCCGCACCACGCCTTATCACCCACAGGGGAACGGGGGGTGTGAACGTTTTAATCAGACGCTCCTGAGTCTGTTAGGGACATTGGATGCGGACCACCAAGGGTACTGGATCTGTTCTATGAACACGTCCACAAGCCGAGTCTGAACATCGTCACTGTCTGTCCCTCAGAAGAGGCGAGGAAGCTGCTGTCATTCGATCGGCTGTTCCATGAACACGTCCACAAGCCGAGTCTGAGCACCGTCACTGTCTGTCCCTCAGAAGAGAGGTGAGGAAGCTGCTGTCATTCGATCGGCTGTTCTATGAACATGTCCACAAGCCGAGTCTGAACATCGTCACTGTCTGTCCCTCAGAAGAGAGGTGAGGAAGCTGCTGTCACATTCTCAGCACTGTTTTTATTGTTTTAAATTAATAAAAAGAAAAACTTACCTTCCAAAGTCATTCTGTTGTCCGCCTCTGGTGTCTGTTCCTCCGGAGTGTGGTAATTTTCCCTCGGCCCTAACATCGGTTACACATGCATCGGATTGTTCTTTGTTTATTTTGTATCTGTCCCTATTCAAATAAACAACAAATAAATAAATAAAGAGTAGTTTAAAACCACAATTAACACTCTGGTTTCTACAACTTCCACTTAGGAGCAAAAATCTGCCTTTAAACTTAAGATTTGACATATTGTGATAATTATCGATATTGACTGATATAAAACAATTATCGTGATAATTTTTTTTTGGCCATATTGCCCCAGCCCTACGCACACGTTAAAGTCTCTCCTGTCTAAGTTAGTTTCCTAACAGCCATGATGAGCAACAGGACATCTGGGTGGTTGCTTGCTATCTGTTTCACATTATTATGATATATTAAGTTAGAATTATAAGAAAGTACCTCATTATTACCTAAAATTTTCATTATGAGAAAGTATATCATTATTATGAGAACATTTCTCATTATGAGTCGCTAACTCAGTTAGCTGGATTTGATTGTTGAAGATTTGGCATGATCTTGGATTGTTTGGTTCTTCGACGCTCATCTTGGACTTGCTGTCATAGCAACAGGTCCGTAAGCTTAAACCTGCTCGGGAGCCGCTTATTTCATGTAAACAAGATTAGATTGCGGCTTTATATGATAGGGGAAGTCCTTAAGCGCAGTGCGATAGTGTACTTTTTAAGAGATATCGTTTTTCTCGTGACTCGTGACGTGAGTGTAATTTACATCATCATTCATTTGTTGGAACCACACATCGTATATTTGACTTATCTGAGTCTGGCTTTAACTACTGCACAAACTGCGTGCATTATTATCTTTGCAAGTCCCTTATGGAACATAAGGTTCCATAAGGGACTTGGAACCCTTTTGGATTTCTTGCATGTTCCCTGGATTACTCTTTTGCCTCTGACCCCTGCCTGTTTTGATTTTTTGTTTGTTTGGACTGCCTTCCTGTGTTTGACCCTCTGCTTGTGTTGATTACGATTCTGGATTATGTCTTCTAATAAAGCTGCAATTGGATCTCAACCTTTGTGTCTCGGAGCAGTTTGTGACAGTAAACTTCGCCAAACCAAGATCCAGCAGTGACGACCAACCATGAATCCAGGAGCACAGATTATGTGTCTCTGTCAGGGAGACCGACCCATAGAGGAATACGTGAAGACAAAAATAGCATTACATGTAATACTAAAAACGTGTTATTTATTGTGTACATATATTGCACATACATATTCCCAGATAAATGTGAATGTATGTTCACAAAATGAGTTACAATGGATTTCTAGTTCCCAGCATGCTTTGCTTCTGACTGTTAAAGGGGTCATATAATGTCATTTTTGTACAAGCTAATATGATTCTTTAGGGTCTAAATTAAAAGTTTGTAATATACTTTAACAATTCTCATCAAGTATTTTACCTGGTCATAACAGTTCTGTTTTCAGCACGCTGTTTAAGTGCATGTGTCTTTAAATGATAATGAGCTTTGCTCACCCCGCCCCTCTGCTCTGTGTGTACACCATTTGTAACACAGTAACCATAACACGTTGTTTATTATAAACATGGGATTATGAATTATATTGAGAATGTCATACATAGAAAACATGCCGTAGTGTAAAAATAGCTGCATTCATCGTGAAGCGTGCTAGCGATTTGCAAAGATTAATATAAATATTAATATAAAGGTTAATAAAGCGTAAACGTTACGTCACGAATAGTTGGTACCGATCCTTTTTTCAGGAGAAGCTTCTTAGCAAAACCAGCTTTATACCGACCCTCATTTGTAAAGCAGTCTGGTGTGTGAAATGATTTGCGCAAACATAAAAGCATTGACGTTGATCGCGGGGAATATTCCCTTCGAAAACAAACTCAGCCACTGCGTCTTCAGCTGTACGGATTTAGGAACATCAGAATGACTGCTGTGTTCGTTATTACACCCAAGAACAGAACACCACAATCGTTAGACGTCATTCTACTCAGCACTCCAGCTATCAACAATGAACGCGTCCGTGCGGGCTATGATTGACAGCTCGCTCACGAGCGAGGGCGGGTCTGTGTTGAAACGCTGCTGTCAATAAACCATCGTGGGAGGGGTGTCGATTTTGTGACGACACAAAATCAAACAGCTTGATCTGAGAGAGGGGAAAACATATAAGAAGATTAAAAAAAAAAAAAAACACTGGATGGATTTTTATCATTTTATGATGGTTGTGTACAGGCACTGCCAACACACATTTCAGTACAATCAACTTGTAAAAGTGCATGTACCATTATATGACCCCTTTAAAGGAGAGCAATTGTTAAAATTAAGAGTTATTTAATGTGTTTTGGTCATTATTAATATAGTTGGTGATATTTTAGTGATTAATGTTCTATTATTTTTGGAAATAAAATTTTCCCTTTCAAGGGAACTCGAGCTGAGTCGAAACTCTGCGGGAACGCCCCTGCGTGAGTGCGTCATGAAGTACGTATGGAATCAATCCATTGGTGAGACGGAACGTCATAGGCGGGTGACGTCATCGACCAGGAAACTATAAAACACCCCAGAAAACACAAACGCGCTAGCTTCTAGCTTTAGCAAGCGCTCTGTGTGTGAATCATATTGTCTCTATATTGTCTCTATTAGGGGTGGGACGATACAGGTATCTCACGATTCAATTCTGTGCCGATATGTGGTCCACGATATGATAATATCAGGATTCGCGATATCTACGATATTCAATATATTGGAAGAAATTTCATCAACGATATATCACGATATATGTGACTGAAAAGAAAAAAGAAGGAATAAGGAAACAAGGAAATTTTATGCATTTATTAATACCAACATTTCCAACATTGTGCAAAGAAATATGCATTTGCATAATAACTCACTGCCTCCTGGTCTTAAATGTAAACACTGTACATCTAGACAGATAAAAGTGCATGAACATTACAAAACAACATGAACATTAACATGTGTAAACCATAATAATGAAACGTCAGTAGTAAGTTACTGTAACGTACGTATAACAGATCGGTTTACACAGTGTACTGATGTGAAAACTAAACAATACAGAAAGCAGCTCTCATACAAACATACTAAATAGGTAACAATGAAACTGCCAATTTTACATACGTTAGCTTTTAACGAAGAAGGTGCCGTTCGAATTTGGCGCTCAGCCATCATGAGTCTGTTATGTATGTGCGCGTCTCTGTTATGTGCACGCCACAGACTGTCCGCGCACTGCACGTCCGCTTATAGTTCCGCCTTTTGCGTTCCGTCAATATTACGTTATTAGAAAAAAAATATATATATATTTTTTAGAAAATCGATTTTTTGACATTTGTGAATCGATTCAGAATCGTCCACGTCCGCATCGCGATGCATCGAAGAATCGATTTTTTCCCCCACCCCTAGTCTCTATATTACAACAATACAGGCGTGTTCATCCTTGCACTCGCTATATTACGGGTAGGGATACACACCAGCTATGTGTTGTTTGTCTGGGAGTGCAGCATGCCCAGTCAGATCTCGAGGGAGCTGATTGCGAGCGTTTTCCTCTTAGAACGCTGCACTCCCGCCAATCACTCTTTGAGGATGGTGGTTCGGTTCATGCTCCCCGCGGCTCTGGTCCCGCTTCTGTCGAGGCAGAGTGGCGACGTCAGTCGTGGGGTTCGCAAATGGATCTGACAGAGGGGTTTGAGACGGGCTCTGCCTTATCTCAGCCTTCACCTGTCAGATCCAGTGCCTCAATTCCGGGTTCGGAAGCACGCGCTGTGGTTTCTTCCCCCCGGGCTGAGGTCCCAGTACTGCAACTATCCAGTTCTGAGGAGCTGGATGTTGTTAGTATTGGTACAGGATATACTGAGGACTCGTCACCCCAATCTCCTGCAAGTGAGGAATTAATGGAGGTGCTCACTAGAGCTGTGCAAAAATTAAATATTGAGTGGCCAGCAGATAGACAGGAGTCTAGAACAAAATCTGAACTAGATTAGTTTTCAGTTTTCTACACTCAAGTTTGCAGCCTTCACGCAGGTGCCTACGGTTCTTTCCAGACCTCCACACTGAGGTGTCGAGGTCCTGGAAAAGACCAGTTTCCTCATGTATTTATACACCTCAGACTTCCACATATTCTAATATTGTTGGGGCTAGTCAGTACAGGTATGGGTCGATGCCGAAAGCTGAAGAGGCACTAGCTAGTCACCTCTCACCAGAGTCAGCGTCATCATTTAAGGCGCCTATGTTACCCACCAAGCCACTTCGTAACACTTCGGCTTTGGTGGGCAAAGCTTATTCGGCGGCAGGTCAGGCGACGGCATGCCTTCATACAATGTCTATCTTGCAGGTATACCAAGCTGATTTATTAAAAGATAGCGAAAGATAGCGAGAGTGAGGAGGTCAGTACAGATACTGTCAGAGAGTTACGTCAGTCAGCAGATCTCGCCCTCCGTGTCACAAAGGAGATGGCCAAATCAGTCGGCCAAAAGATTAAAAGATAGCGAGAGTGAGGAGGTCAGTACAGATACTGTCAGAGAGTTACGTCAGTCAGCAGATCTCGCCCTCCGTGTCACAAAGGAGATGGCCAAATCAGTCGGCCGTTCTATGGCAGCCCTGGTGGCCACGGAGAGGCATTTATAGCTAAATCTTTCTGGCAATGAAGGAGAGAGAGAAATCCTTTCTCTTGGACGCTTAATCCTGCGGGCTTATTCGGTGACTCAGTGAACACAGCGTCTCGCGCTCCCCCACAGAAAGAATGGGACGCGGCGCGGCACTCTCAGATGAAGTCTTCAAGGGGTAAAACTGATCTGAGGACAGTTATTATTGCCAAGAAGGCTTCGTCTAAGAAGAAATCCTGATGCTCCGGTTACGCTATTCAGTTCAGGTCTCGTCCACCTCGATTCAGAGGGGTTCTGTCCACAGTGGTGGGCCCTGAGCAGGCTCTGGTAATGGAACAAGAGGTAGAGACTGCTGCGAAAGGAGTCTATAGAACGGGTTCCTCCTCCTAGCAGGGAGTCAGGTTATTTTGTTGTTACTAATGATCATGTTCTGAAGAAGAAAAAAAAAAAAAAAGAAGAAAAATTTATTCATTATAGCCGATACTTCATAGTTCCGAAGAAGGATGGGGGGTTGCGTCCAATGTTAGATCTGCGCCTGTTAAATCGCACAGTAGGGAAGCTCAAATTCAAGATGCTCACTCTCAAGCAGATCGTGTCAGAAATCAGATCTGAGGACTTCCATGTCTCCATCCTTCCACAACACAAGAAGTTCCTGAGGTTTGCTTTTGGGGGCGAAGCATACCAGTATCGGGTTCTTCCGTTCGGCCTAGCTTTGTCTCCCCGCACATTCACGAAATTTATGGATGCTGCTCTGGTTCCGCTGTGACTCCAGGGCATTCGCATTCTAAATTATATAGACAATTGGTTGATTCTAGCTCAATCGGAACAACAAGCGGTTCGGCATCGAGATGTCGTTCTCGCTCACATCAAGAGATTGGGTTTGAGGCTAAACGCCAAGAAAAGTGTGCTTTCTCCATTACAGAGGGCCACTTTTCTCTGCGTAGTTTGGGACTCGAGGACAATGCAGACACGTCTGTCTCCTGCTCGTATCACTTCGATCCTCTCGGCGGTGAAACAACCAAAGCTATGCCAGTCACTCACTGTAAAACAGTTTTAGAGAATATTAGGTCTCATGGCAGCAGCGTCCAACGTTACGCGACTATGTCTTCGTGCCCTGGTTATGTGGAAATAACCTTGGTTTCTTTCCCAAGGGCCCGTGCTGGGAGCTCTTTGTCGTCGCATCACGCTAACGACGGATGCCTCTCTCATGGGCTGGGGAGCGATCATGAGTGGTCGCTCAGCCCAAGGTCTGTGGCAGGACCATCATCTCTCATGGCACATAAATTGTCTAGAAATGTTGGCAGTGTTTCAGGCTCTGAAACATTCCCTACCCGACCTCAGGGGTCATCATGTGCTTGTCCGGTCAGACAACACATCGGTGGTCTCTTATATAAACCATCAGGGGGGTCTGCGTTCGCGCCCCTTGTACAAGCTGGCTCGCCAGATCCTTCTGTGGGCCCAGGGGAAACTTCTTTTATTGAGGGCTATGTATATCCCAGGTTATTTAAATCAGGGGGTATTTAAATCCTGTCGAGGCAGGGGCTGAGGCCCGGGGAATGGAGACTCCATCCCGAGGTGGTGGAGCTCCTTTGGAAGGAATTCGGTCGTGTCGAGGTAGACCTGTTCGCTTCCAGGGAGACATTGCACTGTCCACTGTGGTTCTCCCCGAGCTATCCAGCCCCTCTGGGGTTGGATGCCATGGTGCAGGCATGGCCAAGGTCACGTCTGTACGCATTTCCCCTGATTGCTCTGCTCCCAGGAGTTCTGGAAAGGGTCCATCGGGACTGGGTCAGTCTACTATTGGTAGCCCCGTTCTGGCCGGCCCACCTCGTAAGTTCTGGTCTCTCAACTGAGGTTGTTGAGACCATTCTCCACTCCAGAGCTCCGTCCACGAGGAAGTTATATGCCTTGAAGTGGAGATTACTTCTTGGTGTGGATAACACCAGTTGGACCCAGTTAACTGCCCAGTGGGTGCAGTGCTGGAGTTCTCTTTGGGGAGACACCCACTTATAATACGCTTTCTTCGTGGCACTTTAAGGTTGAGGCCAGCAGTCCGCACAAGGTTACCGACTTGGGACCTGGCCATTGTTTTGGAAGGTGTATCCCTAGCTTCGTTTGAGCCTATTGAGGAGGTTCCTGAGAAGTTTCTCACTCTAAAAACTATCTTTTTGCTTGCTATTTCATCTCTCAAGAGGATTGGAGACATTCAAGCTCTCTCGGTTTCTCCCTCATGCCTGGAATTTTCGCCTGGCATGGTGAAGGCCTTTCTCCATCCCAGACCAGGTTATATTCCGAAGGTTCCAACTAATGTTGTTAGGCCTATTGTACTGCAGGCTTTCTGTCCTCCTCCTTTCCAGATGTCGGACCAAGAGAAACTAAATCTGCTCTGCCCAGTTAGGGCTTTAGATGCTTACGTCCACAGAGCTGCCCTGTGGAGGAAGTCTGAACAGTTGTTTGTTTGTTTTGGGTCACCCAGGAAGGGATGTCCTGCATCTAAGCAGAGGATGAGCAAGTGGGTGGTTGAGGCTATCTCACTTGCCTACGAGTCGGCTGGTCAGCCTTCAGCTTTGGCTATACAAGCTCACTCTACTAGGAGTATGGCCGCTTCTAAAGCTTTACTGTCAGGAGTTTCACTCCATGATGCAGCAGGCTGGTCCTCACCGCACACATTCATCAGGTTTTATGATCTTGACCTCAGCTCCACTCCAGGGGTGCAGGTGCTTTCGTCCGCATGTGCACTCTGATTTCACATGGACGGTCACTTGCTCGCATGGCGACGTGGGTATTAGCGTTCCTGCAGCTCGAGTTCCCTTGAAAGGGAACGTCTCGGTTACGAATGTAACCATAGTTCCCTGAAGAGGGAACGAAACGCTGTGTCGCCCTTCCATACTCCCGGCATTCCCGTGATCGACTTGCTTCAGCCTATCAGAAGCTAGCGCTCTTGTGTTTTCTGCTTTATAGTTTCCTGGTCGATGACGTCACCCGCCTATGACGTTCCGTCTCGCCATTGGATTGATTCCATACGTGCTTCATGACGCACTCACGCAGGGGGCGTCCCTTTCGACGCAGCGTCTCATTCCCTCTTCAGGGAACTAGGGTTACATACATAAACGAGACGTTTTCTGATATGTGTGAGTTTTTGGGGTCATTGTGCTGAAGAGTAGAGCCTGTGGTTTGGTTGATGATTGGCCAAACACAATTAAGACTATAATTACTATATTTAAAAGTAATGGCTGAGCACTCCTCAGAACAGTGACAATCTCTTGGCTAATACTATAGTATACGCAGGTGTGCTTGTGCTTTTTTAATTAGCTTGACAATATGAAACATTGATAATGTAACTAATCTAAAACTATAAGAATTATATTACACTATATTTCTCTATATATGTGTGTTTATGTTGCATGAGTAAATATATTTGCAATACATATATCATATATACATCAATATATTATGAATATAAATATGAATAAATATAAATATAAAATTACATACATTAATATATATCAGTAAATATATTGTCTCATATTTATTGAGTTTGTAAAGAAAAACCAGTGATGAAGTCATCTTTTGCCTGCAATAAGATATATTGTTATGCAAGGTCAGGAATTATAGTACTCTGTGTGAAATAGTGTATTATAGCTAGAATAAATAGCACTTACTCTAAAGTTCTTTTAAAGCAACTTAATCTCTAGTGCCAGTTTTTTTTCTTAAAGTTGTCTAGCTTTATTTCTCCCCCTAAAGGTAGGGTAGGCAGCTTTAAAAAAAAACAAAAAAAAAACTTTTTACTAAAAACTGTCTTTATATACCAATACATAGTTAAAATGTAAGTACTCTGAAAAGAGAGTATAAATATCGAGTGTATGTAGTCCTCTCAGGGCTGCAATAAACACAGTTACTATATATATAAAACACAGCTAAATATTTTAAAATGAAGTCAATGGGAGGATATGATCAAAATGGCATTGTAGATTTCTTATTTCCAATTACAACTAGTCAAAACTGTAGAATAGATACTGTATCTGGAATTGAAATTTTGACTAGTGTAGTACAGCCAGGGATTTTTAATGCTAAAACGGCTTGCCATAGTAAGGGAAGACTCAATCAAGTGGCCACGTCATCAGGATAGTGACGACACAGTGGGCTGAAGACACTACGTTGTTCTTAAAAGATGAAAAGCATTTGTCGAAGACTTTGTAATCAATAAACTGACTTATATTTTATAACAAAGTCTGCCTCCCGGGCATTGATTTTAAGTCATTCAGCCAGAACAGACCACAGAGAAATCTTCTGTCCAACTGTATGTACAGTATGTTAAAGTGCTTATTTAGGTCAGATTCGACTAACCGGAGAATACTAAAAAATAAGTTAAGGGTGTCAAATTTACCACTGTAAAACAAGACATTATCACATGAATCACATGAGCTCAAGCTGAACACATCTACTGCAAAAAAAAAAAAAAAAAAAAAAACCCAAAGAAGCTTAGGGAACATGGCTACAATCATATAGAGTGTTTGTTCAATACACTTTATTCACTTTGATATTTCTAAAAAAGAATGATGAATCAAGAGTCATAAAAAGAATGAATGAAGTGTGTGTTTGTGTTTTCAGCTAAATGACAGTAAAACTCCCTGAAATACTGATGATACATGAAAAACTGTGTATTAAACAGTGAACAAAACTGTATTTGTATTAACTAACTTTACCAAAGATACAATTATGTAAGAAATATATTGTTCATTGTGAGTTAATATTTCAACTAATGTTAACAAATGAAACCTTATTGCAAATTTTGTGAATTACAAATATAGTGAATGTAAAAAGGTGGACAAAAGAAAAAAGAGATATGGTCAAAACATCTGATCTGTACATTAAGACTTGCAGTGTAAGCCTAAGTGGTTTCTCCACTGCATGGATCTTCATGTGTTTCTCCAGGTAGTGTTTGAAAGCAAAACTCTTTCCACACTGATCACACGTGTGCTTCTCTCTGCTGTGGATCCTCTCATGTCTTTTCAGATTTGCAGACTGACTGAATCTCTAGTCACAGTGTGAACACTTATAAGGTTTTTCTCCAGTGTGGATCCTCTGGTGTTTTTTTAAACAGCCCGCTGTAATAAAAGTCTTCTCACACTCAAAGCACATGTACTCTCTCACATCAGTGTGTCTTTTCTGATGTACTTTTAAACTGCACAGCTGTGAAAAACTCTTTGCACACACAGAACATGAATGTGGCTTCTCCTTTGTATGAACTGTCAGGTGTGTCTTCAGGTCTGATGCCCTATAAAATGTTTTGCCACATTGATCACATGTGAACGGCTTTCTCTTTCTCTCTGGTGTGGATCATCATGTGACTCTTAAGGTGAGCTGATTGTGTGAATCTCTTCTCACACTGAATGCATGCATACGGCTTCTCTCCGGTATGAACTCTCATGTGACTCTTAAGGTGTGCTGATCCTCTGAAACTCTTCCCGCACTGATCACATGCATGCGGCTTTTCTCCAGTGTGGATCCTCATGTGAATCGTAAATAGTTTTTTTTTTGTGTGAAGCTCATCCCGCATTGATCACATGTGAATGGCTTCTCTCCAGTGTGAATCATCATGTGAAGCTTAAGACCTTCTAGTCAGATTCACTCGTGTTCACTCTGAAGGAATCACTCACATTTTCTGTGCACTTGTAATGACACATCAAGGATGTTAAGAGGCTAAAAGCAGGTTTAGTACTTGCCCTATTGAAGTCAACAGGGTGCAAATTTTAAAAATAGAATAACTCGGTGTAGGCAACACCGATTTTTGTCGTTGTTCTCTGTATTGACAGCACTCCAAATGTACAAAAAAATTAGCTCAATGTTAAAATTGACTGGAGTTCTCCTTTAATCTTTCAGATTTAGGTCTGGATTTCCAGGCTAGATAGAGACTAGATTTATGGGCAAGTGAAAACAGACGATCACCTCCTGCTTCAAAAATAGCTAAAGAAAAGAGGGATGGTTAAAGTCAGGAAACAGAATAATATTAAAAAAATCATATTTTAAGTAGGTTATGAATTTAAGAGAAGAATAGTGAGAGAAATATATATATAAAAAAAACCATTAAACACTAGAAGGAAAGAGACTAAAGAGAATGCTGGAAACAATAAAACAGTCAGCGAGCAATAAAGCTCTTAAACTCAGAGATATCTGAGAACTAGGAGAGCGTAGAAGCAAAACAGAGAAAGGATGATAGAAGGGGACCTTTGACTTCTGTTAGGAGAGGAATCCGGACAACTGGAGTTCAGGAACCCAAAGAAAATTTATTAGAGCGGTAGTTAACAGATGCGGCCAGAAAACAGATAGGATCAGAATGGTTAAGAGAAGACCACAACGCTTATACAGATCGTGTAATTAAAACATCTAAAAATGTGCATTTGAGTTGAGAAGCTAACATTGATTAAGTTGGTATAGCCATAACAAAAGCTAAAAGCTATTGACAATGTGAGAAGTTTAACAAGGAAAAAGAGGAAATATTGGCAATGAAAGGAGATGTTAGTTAATGCATCTAAAGACCAAATTCCACTAAGTGTATGGTTATTAATAGAGGATGAAATACCTATAACAGATAGAATAAGGTAACTAAGAGAAGTATAGGTTGGAAAATCACAAAGTTGATAAATTAGTAACGATCCTGAATACTGTAACTAAAAAACAAATAGAGGAAACTATAGCTGAGTATGATTTAATGTATCAGTATGTGAGAATAATGAGGAAAACAGAATAAATTAAACATAGAAAGTGTGAAGAAATAAGAGGCAGGGGCTTAGTCCTGGATGTGTAGAAGTTATAGCTGTATTAAAAGCACTAGAAAGGCTAAAATAAATAAATGCTACACAAGTTATTATTATAACGGATAGCAAAAAGGCTGAGACAAGTTTAAATGCAAACTTAGACATTTGGAGATAGAACAGGTTTGTTAAGTTTAACAGGAAAGCTGTTGGACATGGTGACTTATGGAAGAAGATTAATGATCTAGATAGGAATTTGGACTTAGCAGTGATTTATCAGCATTAACATTCAACGTAAAGCACAGAGATAGCTTTAAGAAACACAGAAGTAGATAAATTAGCAAGAATAAGAAGAATTACAATTAAAGAAAATGAGACAGTTGTATTAGGAAAATGCACAATTATAGGAAATATTCTGTAAACCTAAAAATAGATCATTATACACTGAAAAAAATGATACTTTGGATTAACTTAAAAAAATTGATGTAATTTGTTACATCTAATTTTTTTAGTTTTTCTCAAATTGTATTTATGATTTAGTTAAAACCGTAAATTTTGATTTAATGTCAAACCAAAATTTTAATTTTTTCCAACACAACGTTTTACCTTAACCCAAAGTAATAATATCATTTGTTACAAAGAACGCGTGTAATTTTTTTGCTTTGATACAACCTAGTGTTTTTATTTTAGAAAAACTTAACATTTACAATTACATCCAAGTGAAGTTTTTACTTTGAAATAAACTAATTAAATAGATGTAATTAGTTTCTCTCAAATTATTTTTTTGATTTGGCTGAAACTATACATTTTTACTTGATGTTAATCAAAATTTTGCTTTGGTTCAAATTATTTTTTTCATTTTGGAAAAACTAATATTTTCAGTTTCAATAAAATAAATTGAATTTTTACTTTGGAAAAAACTAATAAAATTGATGTAATTTTGTTACAAGTTATTAGATTAGGTTTTCTCAAGTTGATTTTTTTACTCAGAACAAACTATCAATTTTAATTATAACAAAGCCAATATATTTAGGTCAATATTATAATGCGTCAATAAAAAAGCCAAAGTTCCCATATTCAAGTTTTGTTGTACTTCAGATAAAACTGAAAATACCTTGTTTCGGTCTGTAGCTCACTTTCCTTAAATAAAGACACAAAAATTTACTTCAAAAAGACAAAAATTTAATTCTGCAAGCATATCTTTTAAAACATGTTCGCAGACCATGTAACATCCACAGCTTTGACAGCAAATATGGTTTGAACTTTTTTGTAACAGCAATTAAGTGCAATACAGTTTCTACACTGTACAAACTTGGCTAGATTAACAACAACAAAAAATAAATAAAAAAGTGCTTAAGAGGCCCACATCAATATTGAGCACATTACCAATCAATGAAGCAGTAAAATATGTAAAACTTGAGAAATATAATGCAATAGCCTTTAATAACTGTAAAACTGTTTAAACGTTTTAATATGTTAACGATGTGCCCAAATATCTATACCACAAAACAACTTCACAATAAATTGAGTTTAACATCAGTTTAAAGTGTTTTTCATTAAACAGTGATTCATTAACCTGCAATGTATTTGAGTACAAGCTCTAAAACATAACAAAATACAAACATAACAAAATGTATTTCTCTTGGCAACTTTACTTTCACAGCTTAACACTGAGGCTGAGAACTTTGCGCGTCATTTTCTTTGGTTCAATCTCCATAAATAACTTTTGTAGTGCATCAAAAGTTGTTCCAGCTCACCTGGATAGCTCAAGTTCAGCACATAAATTAGGCCAAATAACATGGCACATGCATGTGCAACTGATGGCAACCTGCTCAGGACTTTCACACCTTCAATGACTATACCAATGTCATGTGGTGGTTAGAGAGAATCACCCTCTTCCCTGATGACGAACACATTGTGGAACTTGCAAGCTCTGTTTCAGCTTCATCCCTCTGGACAACCTGATAAAAGACGAGCTACAAGTTATTCTGATGAAACCAGTTTCCAATGTACCGACATAAAAGGACACAGACAGTTCCCAAAATCAAATAAAAAAAATGTTGATGATGAGATTAAGCTGGTTTATATTATATACACAAGACTCAGGATTCACAGTCATCTGATTGCCAGAGACAAGCAAGTTTTCGAGTAGGATGATTATAAATTGTAAGTAAAACGCCCTGCTGACGACTTGGTTTTGGTCTCTAGCGAATTCAAAATGTAATGAACTGATGCAAAAAAAAGAAGCATTTTCTCATCAAAATATGACCAAATTAGCACTTTTCCAGCAACATTTTCTTTTGCTTCCACATGGGCAAGGTGGCAATGTGTCCGATGCATCCTGCCGCCCCCCCCTTAGAGTCACTGTCCATGCCCTTGGCCCGAGCTCTGCATGGTCTTCTCAAGACTCCACCTGCAAGCAGCTTTCAGCCCTGGGGGTTAGCAGCACACCATGCCTGTGCAAATGGTGCCAGGTACTACAGCCACATATGCCCTCCTTGGCCAGCGTAAGCTTACTCATGCACGTGCCCTTTATGGCCAGTGTCAGCGTGCTGCAGCTGGTGGACTGTGACCGCATACATTTACTTATTTTGGACTGATTCTGATTCTCTAGATGGGATTAAAATGTGCAAAAAAATAAAATTGTATGTATCCTGTTACTTGTTGCAGATATTTACAAAAAAAAAATAAACGCGTAGCTTTTTATTACAACAATTTAACTGCTGCAAAATCAGATAAAAATGTTTATAATTGTTTTTTTTTTTATCTGACTGGTGATAATGATAGGGCACTGAGTATGTTATTTCAAAAATAGGACCAACATGTTTTATGGACTGACATTTTTACAATAATAAAATTATTTACTTCCACATCAAATGACACAACTTCTTTTTTATATACTACATAATTTGGACATAACTAACACAAGTTCCATAATATGTTGGTGTAATATTAATGTTACATCCAGGCTTTCAGTGCCTGACTGCTGCTGCTCTGATACAGTAGATATAAATGGATACATTTTGTACCAATCAGTCCACAAAGTGTCAAATCAGAATTGTCCATGAGTTTCTGTGGGCTAGCCGAGTAAGTGATTTAACAATTGGAATAAAACACTGCTAAGCATCTATCCCGCTGCCATGTGGCAGAAAAAGAGCAGCAGCACGTGGCTAGCAAATTTAAAGTTGATCTGTGCGTATGTGCTTTATCATTATAAAAGCTTATGGATTCATGCAAAACTACTCACTAGATAATCCTTAATGAGTTGGTCCAGGTCTTCTCGGAAGTAGAGAATTAGACACTTCAGCAGACACTCTCTTTTTATATTGACTTCAAGGCTCTAGATGAGTACACACACATACAAATATATATTTTTACATTTTAAAACGGAAGCATGGACAATATTATAAACATTTTTTAACATTTCAAAAAAATGGAAACAACACAAGACTAAGATGGGGACAGAGTTACAGTAATTGTAATCACATTTAGGTCTTTACCTGAGGTCTTAAAGTATAAAGGTAGAATGAAAAGACATAACTGTGATGTTTTGCAGGAACAATATAAAAGGAGCTTTATCCTGCTTTTTTAAGTCTTTCAGGGCAATTCCGCGCAAAACTGTCACATCCATAACACCAACACAATGCCATGGTATTTAGTTGGCGTTATGGATGTGACAGTTTTGCGTGGAATTGCCCTTCACAGTCAACTATAAGTACATATACAAATGATAAAATGTTACCTTTGGCACAACATAGTTCACATTTGCACTGAAATATTACTTAATTTCTGGCGCTATGACTTCATGGAAGTGCTGCCCATTTCAGGAAGTTTGTATCAAGCAAACTTGACATTAAACATTTTATTAATAGCCTTGCATTTTGACCCAGCGTCAAATCATAAACTTAAGCCCCACCTAAACCGAGCACATTTTCTCCAGTTTGGCATCACCCAAATCTAAAAGCTTTAAAAAAAAAGCATCAAAATGGCGACAAAAACGAGGATGAAAACGCAACAAAAATGTGACAAAAAAAGTGAGTAAAACGCGACAAAAAAACTGATAAAAACATACCGGAAAAGCAACAAAAGAGGGACAAAAAACGTGACAAAAAAACACGACAATAAAGCAATGAAAAAAAGCGATGAAAAAGCCACAAAAACGAGACAAAAACACGACAAAAATGCCACAAAAAAAATTATAAAAAAAATGATAAAAAAAAGCAACAAAAACGGGTCGGAAAAGCAACCAAAACGCAACAAAAATACGACAAAAAAAAGAGACAAAAATATGATGAAAACGTGAAAAAAATTGTGGCTACAACAGTAGCTTACCATCACCGAGTATGAACTGAAAGAATAATGACTACACTGTAGCGCTTTGAGAAGCTTGTGACACTGGTTTGTAAAGCGAAATACAAGTGTAAGGCACAATTATTATCATATTCATACAAATAATGTTCACTGCCTGGTGTGCATGTGTGGATCACCTACCAAATTCTGCAGCGGTTAATGATTCCAGAAAAAAGGGCACCTGTAAATACAAAGGAAATTGCATGAATTTATAGGGGACAGTGATTATTATTTCCATTAGTCACTTTAAACTATAACTTATGTAGTAGTGTTTCTCTTTAATCAGTCATTTTATAGTAATTTTCAGTACATTTCAGTACAATACATTTTCAGTAATTTATAGCCTCAAATAAACATGAACAAACATAAGAAGGAATGTTGTTTTAACCACGGAAAGGCGTCAGTACACTCCGATTTTCAAGTTCAAATCCTCCCATGTTAATCTAACTCTCCTGACTGCTTTGTCGGACAAAATGGCGGATGGCGAAGTATGATTAGTCAGATCACCTGTCAATCAAGCTCCCTACGAAGGGTCAATTGGCCCAAAAAAAATCCAACACGACCTTACCCGAGCTCGTTCAACGTTCTGTCCGATCCCGACCATAAACTGCACGCAGCTGTGTGAAGCTGCCCCCCTCCCTCCTCAAACGTAAATGTATATTATGTCAATCGTTTGAGCAACGTTTGTGCTGTTTTCGTTTTTGAGATATATTCTTTTTTGCATGCAGTGTGTGTTGCCATGCGCCACAGACACGCGCGCGCGCCTCAGAGGAGGCCGAGTGTAGACGCATCAAGGCTCTAAAGTTTGTAATAGTTTAAAAACCAAACCAGCACAAACGGAAATCTTTACAGCACAAAACAGTACAGATGTAGATCAAGCGGTTGACACTATTTTTAGCTGTTTTAGAGCTTTAAAACTGTCTGCATGTCCGACCCGTGGCGTTCACCGATCGGGTTCAAAAGCGCGTGCTCCTTCACCCGTCTCAACAAGCTCACGAGTACGGAGTCAATACAGTTTAACGTTAGGCTAATGGTGAAAAGCACGCGTAAAGTCTGTCCCTGGAGCACCCTACTCTCATCCCGCCTAAACTTTGGCTCGGCTGCAGCTCTATGGCTGAGGGGCTAGCAGTGACCCCGCTACCGATTAAACATGTCCAGACATTGGCGGGGCTCTTCGGTTGAATTAAGCGCGATCTAGACACGATTATTGTAAGTTTGGTAATTTTTGAACTACGCGACCACATAATGTGATTAGCAAAAATTCGAGATGACAATTTTAACCAGTTCATATTTCTTAAACTCCATCACAGAACACCCCGACGTCTGCAAAGTAGTTCCCGGTTCTTTGACTTTGTTAATTTCCTCAAAAACAGATATTTTGTCATCAAGCAAAACACATTCGAGCTCTTACCTTGTTTAATTGAGTTTTCTCTGAGACTCGCACATGGAGATGGTCCTTTGCTTGCGAAGCGAGGTAATGGCGGACAGCAGAAATGTTCAACGACTGAGATGTACCGAGACGTAATGACGTCACATGATCACATGACACCCCAAAACTTTGGATTAACCTAAAACTACCATTCAAGTAAAAGTAATGTTTTAAAGTTTGTCTAGAGGGCGTAACACTTACTTTGAGGCAAAGTGAAAACAGAAGGTATAAACTGAAAATCACAATTTTCCATTGGACCAATGTAAATATATATTTTGAACGAATTGCACTGATGTTTCACTTTTTTCAGTGTATTAATAGGGGAAGACAAAAATGTAAGAAGTGATTATGTTAGAATCACACCAGAAAGAGTTAACCAATGGTGTTGATTGGAAATAGCTAGACCTTTAAAGCCTAAAAAGTTCCTTTAGAGTACATAAAATGGGATGAAGAGACTGAGGAGTCATTATATTATAATAATTTAACTAATGTAATTCGAAAAGATAAATAGAAAAAATAAACAATATAATGACAAACTTCAGGTTGTGTAGATACAATTGTATGATATGCAACTGCAATCACTCATTTCTTAAACTGGGCAAATGTATCTTGTCCATCTAAGTATGAATTGTTTGTTCTTTACTGTTATTGTGAAGCGTCCTTGAGTTTGGGAAAGGCAATGTAAATTAAACATATTATTATCCACTAAACCTTTTAAGGATTTAATTACTAAGAAAGATAAAGTATTATAAACATACAGCATGGTTTGAGAAAATCAGCTTTGGAGTAAGAAGAATTTGATATTGGAATAAAAAAGGAAGGAATGTAGAATTACCTTAAAGAAAAAGACATATCTTATCAAGAATATAAAATAATTAAAGACCAAGAAAAGAAAAAAGAAAGAGTAAAAATACTTCTAACATGCTCTTTTAATTAAAAAGAGTGAATATATATATATATATATATATATATATATATATATATATATATATATATATATATATATATATATATATATATATATATATATTAAGGGTGTAACGATATTCGAACCGAACCGAAAAACCGCAATACACCACCCACGATACGAATCGCGATACTCTCATGGCGTACCGAACACGCCCACCCCGCCCCTGCTGTCCCGGCTCATTGGACCTCATGTCTTATGTGTATTGTGTACGCAATGAATACAGCGTTGTTGCCTAACCACCATTAACAACATTTAATCGCAATAAGCTCAGTGTTTTGTTACTTTCGATAATAAGCAAGGTGTAATCTTTCAGATTCTGTCTATTTGATCACGAAATTCAAATATTAAATGTCGTTTTGGCGCTCTTTGATGTGGCGTGACAGATCACCGTACTAGCGTCTCATTTAAGGGGCCGCTCACATATCGCGCCTAAAAACGCGTCGAAAACGCTAGGCGCGCCGCGTTCTCCTTTTTTCCAAAGCGCTCGGGTGGTTGCGCTCCGGAGGCGTCTGTCGTTGCTAAGCTTGGTTCTTGTCACGTGACCTGCGGTGCGCTTGCGGCATTCTGAAAAGTTGAGATGTTTTTATCTCGATGCGGCGCGGACGCGCTTGGAAAAAACGAGCGCGTCGCACCGCGACCGCGTCGCTTCCATTATGAGCGCGCATACCGCGCGGCTACATTTGAAATAACGAACTTGCGCGCGCAAAAGACGCGATATGTGAGCGGCCCCTAAAGCGGCAGCACGGAGCGCGAGTAAACGCGAGCATCTCTTCCTCAGTTACAGAATAAACATGAATGGACACCCGAAGGTATGTTGAAAGATACAGTATACTTACTGAAAGGCATCATAACTCGTGTAATCGCTCAGTCAGTGTTTCAACAGCGGAAATACGTCAATAAAACGCTTAGTTTTTCACATAGCATTATTTACCTCAGGCAAGTCATTCAGTGTCCACAGCTTGTTGGTTTGCTGAGGAAATGAACTCTTTCACTAAATAAATGCACTATATTAGCCTATATATTATATTTTACTTAACCTGTTAATGCCATCTTGATTATTTAATGTAGCCTGTGTTTAAAATATCTGTCATGAAAATGACAGCCACTGTGTAAATGATTATATTTCAATAATAAATTAGAGTAAAAACATATGTTAATGTAAAAACTGACTTACCGTATGTGCAGTTTACATGTTTTCATACAATTTGTTACTTGAGTGTTGATTATTATTATATCTAAAAATAAATAGCAACTGAATTTAGGCTAAAAGTCTAGGCTCTGTTGTTAAGCTTTGATGTTATAGTAATGTGCAAGTAAGGGCTCTTATATAGTTTATAGCATTAGCAGATCTTTTTTTTTATCCTTGCGAAACGTTTACTTGTTACTTAAAATTAAAGACAAGGACACAATTTGTTAATTAAAGCACTGTTTAAAAAAAAAAGAAGCAGCAATTTTAGCTTTCTAAACCCCCCACCCCACCTAAATGAACCGAACCGAACCGAGACGTCAAAACCGTGGGACGTACCGAACCGTCAGTTTTGTGTATCGTTACACCCCTAATATATATATATATAGGTATTTTACCTATATTTGTGATAACTGCGTGAAAGATACTAGAATGGAAAAGAAAAAACTCTAGAATGTGTGTTCTGTTCCATTCTAGGATTTTTCACGTGTGTGTGTGTGTGTGTGTGTGTGTGTGTGTGTGTGTGTGTGTGTGTGTGTGTGTGTGTGTGTGTGTGTGTGTGTGTGTGTGTGTGTGAAACAGCAAGAATGCAGATTTATGGGGTAATGTCTCTGGATGGAGCAAAGTTAAAGAGAATAAAATAAGCAAAGTTGAACGTGAGTAAAAGTGTTCAATAACGTGTCATATTATAGCCTATGATACAAACCTAAATATGAAATGAGACTGGACATGAGGCTGTAAACAAATGTGGGGAAATCTAGAATATACATTGATAGAATAGTATAATTGGTATAAGATAATTGTGAGTTAAAAGCTAGACCCCCCATGTAATAGTTTTTTTGTCATTTCAGTTATTTTATTAATAATGGTTATGTAAGTATTCAGTACAGGCATGTCAATTTGTAGTATACAGCTATGTGAGGGGTGTCCAGTTGGTGGCAGTAAGCCAGAGAAAAATCCCCGGAGGAAAACCTAGAAGAGAAAAGAAAAGTTAGTTCACGCGAGGTTTTAACGAGACGATCAGTATTGAGTTATGTTGTACTGTGTGGTACGGAGCTGTTGCGAATGACGCTGGCTGAATAAAAGAACCCAACCAAAACACACGCTTGTTCATTCCTTCAAGTGTGTTACAAAATACTGGCGACGAGGATGGGATCGGCAGTGCCGTTTTGAGGGAGTTGTCTACGAAGACGCTGAGCATGGACACTGAGCAACTGCAAGATCAGCTGAGCGCTGCGTTGCTCCGACTGCGGCTCGATCAGCTGTACGAGGTGTGTGTGTATGTGAAACTGTCAGTGGAGGAGGGACAAACCAAAAGGCACTCGCTGATCAGATTAATAAGTGAATCAGTAGAGAATGTTATAGAGACGGAAGATGACGATGTAGCCCGTCAACATGTGGAAGATTTGTTAGAGTTTTCTTGCAAGATGACGCAAAGCAGTGACCGCGCGGTACAAGATGGCAGTAGTGACGCAGACAGAAATTCGGCGGAGCTCGCGTATTTAAAGAGACAGTACACAGAATTGCAGCATCAGTTTGAGTTGTCAACAAATGTGTTAAAAAACGAAATCCAACGCCTGAGTTTGAAAGTTCCTGATGTGTCAAGTCCCCCTGTGTTTTCCCATCATCATCATGCAGTTCCTGAAGTCACTATCCGGCGTGATTTTAAGATTAATGGCCAAATTGGAGAACGTGGTCAGAAAGATAAGCTTTCATACAACAACTTGATGCACCAAATTGATGCTGGAGTGAACAAGGGACACAGAGAGTCTGAAATAATTGATGCGGTGATAAGAGCAGTGAGTCCAGGTATGAGCCTGCGTGATATGCTGGAGATCAAGACTGATTTAACCCTTTCTCAGCTGCGCACGATTCTGAAAGGCCATTATAAGGATGAAAGCTCAACAGACCTGTATCATCGGCTGATAAACATCACTCAAGAGAGCCGTGAGTCACCACAAAACTTCCTATTCCGTGCCATTGAGTTGAAGGAAAGACTTTTAGCTGCTGCTCGAGAACCAGATGGAGAAGAACCATACAGCCCTGATCTCATACAGAGAAGATTTCTGCGAGCACTAGGAACAGGGTTATCAAACGATCACATTAAGTATCAGCTAAAAACCTGCCTTGATGATCCAACAATCACAGATGAGGTTCTCATCACAGCTATGAACGAAGCTGCAAGTCTTGAGTGCGAACGACAGCAAAAGTTCAAGAAAAATGCCAACATCAAAGAAACTAAAGTCAGTGAGGTTCCAGTAGAACTACGTCAAAGTCAAGAGAGAATGGGTCATGCTGTGGGAGGTAAAGAACAGTCCACATGCACACAATTAAAAGCTTTGAAAACTCCACAAGTCATGGACAAGAAAGACTCTGAGCTCTATGAGGTCGTAAAACAGCTGAAAGAGGAGATCGGAGAAATGAGGAAAGCGATGAGTACTTACCGTTCCACACAGCCCAGAGAAAGGAAGCGAGGATGCCGTGGATGCCAAGATGATGGCAGAGGTGACCAGTGTGATCATTGCTTTAAATGTGGGCAAAGTGGACATCTTTCCAGAGGGTGCAGGGGACCACCTGCAGGAAGAACCGAAAGAGGACACTCAGCTAGCAGTATGGCAGTAACAACTCACACCACATCCTCACTGTGGCCAGAACATCAACATGACACCCTGTGTGACGGCACTAAGCAGCTGGAAGCTCAGGAAGCAGTGAAGCGAAAGGAGTGTCCTCTGAGGCATAACAGATCCATAACTACTAATCAGCTGTCCACCAAACATAATGCACAGTTATTGAATTTGATCGGAGAAAAATGTATGGTGAACTGTTTCTTTGATGGTGTAGCAACAAAAGCGCTATGGGATACTGGCTCACAAGTCTGTCTCATGAATGAAAAGTGGCGAAAAGAACATCTCCCACACACAGCACTGCGTGGCCTTGAAGAGATCCTAGGCCCTGGAACCCTCACCGGTCGAGCAGTGAATCAAACAGTGATCCCGTTTGAAAGCTGGGTCGAAGTGACATTCAAGCTCGGAACAGACAAAAACACACCGTTGGAACTGGAGGTACCGGTATTGGTATGTGGTGACGATGAAGTGGCAGAGGAGCCCATCATTGGTTACAATGTCATTGAGTACCTGTTGAACAGTGGGGTAGAGCGACCTACCAATGTAAAGACCAAAGCCATGAGTACTGCACTGTCCTGTGACTGCAAGAAAGCAGAGGTTTTGCTGAACTTAGTGAGAAGCCAAGACGAAGTGTTCAGTGATGGAGTAGTGAAAGTAGGAAGGTCAGTAACAAAAATTCCTGCAGGCTCGAGCTGTCAAATGTTGCATCAAAACGAGCCCTTTGCTATCTGATCAAGATGCTCTTTTTGTACCAGATGAGTGCGCGAAGTGGCCAGATGGATTGAGGGTGGAGGAAAACATCGTTTGTCTTAAGAGAGGGACCCGTTCACGCATCTGTATTCCTGTGATCAATGATACTACTCATGACATTGACCTGCCTCCACGGGCAGTTCTGGGCCATATACAGCAAGTAAAAGCCATCTACCCTGCCGAGGTGAGACCAGTGACCGCTCAGAAAGAGGTTGCATGTGCGACTGTTGCACACACCAGCCAAAGCCTGTTCCAAAAAGATGGTGAACAAGTCAGACAATCTGCAGAAAACGCAAATACAACGTTAACGGTTCAAAAAGAAAACCTATGGGACCCTCCTGTATGCGTTGATCACCTAAAACCGGAACAGCAGCAGAAGGTGAAGCAGCTTTTAAGGGAGGAGAGTGGTGCTTTTGCTCGTGATGACAACGATGTAGGATGTATTCCATCTCTCCAGCTAAAAATCCGCCTCCATGATACCACATTCGTGAAGCACACATACATGTCAGTCCCGAAGCCACTTCGCAGAGAGGTTAAAGAATACCTGGAGGATCTGTTAAATAAGGGGTGGATTACTAAATCTAAGTCACCATATTCTTCACCAGTAGTCTGTGTGCGTAAGAAAGATGGAACTCTCCGCCTCTGCTGTGACTATCGGGAGTTAAACAAGAAATCCATTCCAGATAGACACCCTATTCCCCGCATACAGGACATGCTCGACAGCTTGGCAGGCAACACCTGGTTTTCAGTCCTTGATCAAGGCAAAGCCTATCACCAGGGTTTTGTAGAGGAATCCAGCCGACCTCTCACTGCGTTCATTACACCGTGGGGACTATATGAATGGGTGAGGGTCCCTTTCGGATTGTCAAATGCACCTGCTGAATTCCAAAGGAGCATGGAGGAGTGCCTGAGAGAATTGCGTGATGAGGTATGTCAACCATATTTGGATGATAACTTAGTTCATTCTAAAACATTTGATGATCATCTTCAGGACATTAGAAAAGTGCTGCAGTGTTATCAAAATCATGGTGTCAAACTAACGCCTCGAAAATGTGAAGTGTTCCGAAATCAGGTATGATTCCTAGGGAGGCTGGTGACAAAAGATGGGTACACGATGGACCCGGCTGACGTTGCTCCTGTCCAAGCACTGAAAGAAAGGACCCCTAAGACAGTTGGTGAAGTGAGAAAGTTGTTAGGATTTCTCTCCTACTACCGGTCATACATTGAAAACTTTTCCCGCAAGGCCACACCTCTTTATCTGCTGCTCGCCGAAAAAAAGACACCAACAGGAAAAGTACAGATGAAGCGGAAAGGAAAAGGGAAACATGGCCAAGGACAGCTTGCGTCATCACATCCAGTCACGTGGACAGATGAACATCAAAAGGCCCTCTGTGAGTTAATCGATTATTTATCTAACCCACCAGTGCTGGGATATCCAGATCTGGATGAACCTTTTGTACTCCATTGCGACGCTTCACAGGAAGGCCTTGGTGCGGTGCTTTATCAAAGGCAAAGAGGCAAGTTAGTGGTAATAGCGTACGGATCAAGAACCCTAACCCCCCCTGAGAAAAACTACCATCTTCACTCAGGAAAGTTGGAGTTCTTGGCCATGAAGTGGGCTATATGTGAGCGGTTCAGGGACTATGTCTATCATGCACCATCATTCATTGTGTACACGGACAATAACCCTCTCACATATGTGATGTCAACAGCCAAGTTAAATGCCACAACGTACAGATGGGTAGCGGAACTCGCTGACTTTCGATTTACCATCAAATACCGCCCAGGAAAGTCAAATGGGGACGCGGATGGCTTGTCGCGTATGCCGCTGCATATGGAACAGTACATGAAAACCTGTTCAGAAGAAGTGCACCCTGAAGTCATGGTCAGCTTATCTCAGTCAGCGGTAGTACAGAGTCAGGAGAGAGGGCCGTGGTTGTGTCCACTTACAATTGAAACTGCGTTGTCGGGAGAACAGGAGGAGGAGCTGTTCACTTCAGTTGCAGAAATCCCCAAGGAGGTACTGAGAAAAGCCCAAGAGGAAGACCCTGAAATCAGAGAAGCTGTTACATACCTAAAAATGAAACCGCGGCCTGTGAACAGAAGTCAGGGTAGAGAGGTTCGGGGACTGATGAGGGAAAGAGCAAAATTATACCTGGATGAACATGGTCTCTTGTTTCGGAAAACAGCAACTCGTCATCAGTTGGTATTGCCTAGGACATACCATGAGCTCGTTTATAAGGAGTTACATCAAGACATGGGCCACCTGGGAGCAGAAAGGGTGCTGAACTTAATCAGAGATCGGTTTTATTGGCCCCACATGCAAAAGGAAGTGGAACACTATGTCACACGTGTTTGTAGTTGCTTGAGAAGCAAGCGTCCAAACAAACTGACCCGAGCTCCTCTGGTAAACATCACCACCACTTATCCATTTGAGCTGGTCTCTATTGATTTTATGCACCTAGAGAAGAGTAAGGGAGGTTATGAATACATTTTAGTTGTGATGGACCACTTCACACGATTCGCACAGGCGTATGCATGCAGAAACAAGAGCGCCAAGACAGCGGCTGAGAAGGTGTTCGGGGACTTTGTTTTGAAGTTTGGGTTCCCGACAAAACTGCATCACGACCAAGGCAGGGAGTTTGATAACAAGCTGTTCTCAAAGCTGCAAGAGTACAGTGGTGTGCAAGGCTCCCACACGACACCGTATCACCCGCAGGGCAACGGTCAAGTTGAGCGGTTTAATCGAACTTTGCTAGCAATGCTGAGGACCTTACCAGAAACCGCCAAAGCTGACTGGAAGACGTCACTTGCAAAAGTTGTGAATGCATACAACTGTACGAAAAGTGAGGCAACAGGGTTTGCTCCCTATTATCTCCTGTTCGGCCGTACTCCCAGACTGCCCATTGATATCATGTTCGGTGTACCAGCAAAGAACCAAAGCTCATCTTACCATGACTATGCTGAGGACTGGAGAAAGAGAATGACAGAAGCTTACAAGTTAGCCTCAAGAGTGTCACACAAAGAGAAGGAAAGAGGTAAAGCTTTGTACGATAAGAAAATACACGGAGCTGAACTGATCCCTGGGAACAGAGTACTTGTTCGGAACTTCAAGGAAAAAGGTGGACCTGGGAAGCTTCGATCATTTTGGGAGGAACAAGTTTATGTCGTCACCGAGAGGAAGTACCAGGATAGTCCGGTATATGAAGTTCGACCTGAACAAGGCAAAGGGAAAACAAGAATACTACACAGGAACCTCTTGTTACCGTGTGACTACTTACCTGCAGAGAGAGAATGTTTACCTGGAAGACCTGACAAAGAAAACAAGAAAAAAGCCAAGACTGAAAAAAAATCGACACAGCAAAATCAAACATTCTGTGACAGTTCAGATGGTGAGGATGATTGGAAATGCCTGGTTGGAGTGCCAGTCGAAAAGGAGAATCAGAGCGTCAGAGAACCTCCAGAACCTCATTCAGAAGACACAGTGATGCTGAACGATGCAGAACCAGAGGTTGAACATGAACAAGGAGCAGGACGGGGAGAAGATGATGTGTCATCATCCAGAGAAGAGGCTGGAAAAACTGATGATCCAGAAGAGAGTGACGGGGAGACTCCTTCACAACCTGTCTGCAAAAGAGTATATCCTTTGAGAAACAGAAAACAAAAAAAATTGTTTACTTACCATACTCTAGGTCAGCCTAGTATTGTAGATGGGTAAACTGCTGAATTAAATAACAGTAATTAGTTCTAGTTAAAATGTTAAATTAAGATCAGAATAAGATTGAGTTCATATTTTTGTTTTAAAGAGAAAATAGTTACCATAACATTCCAGAAGAAAACATTAAGTAAATTGTTTCAAGGGTGCAAGGTTAGATTCCTTCAGTGAAAGTACAGATTCCTGTTGATAAACAGCGATGGTGGTAGAAGATCATGGTGCACAATGATGTCTGCTACAAACACACTGCATGGAAAAGGAGATACATGTTGTGTGTCGTGTGACAGTTTAGCACAGGTACTAAAACTGTTGTATCACTGACTCCTACCAAAGAAATGATCTACAGGTAGATAACCAGTAATTTATTCTGAGAATGTCGGGACTACATTCTGTTTTGTAGGGGAGAATGTGGGGAAATCTAGAATATACATTGATAGAATAGTATAATTGGTATAAGATAATTGTGAGTTAAAAGCTAGACCCCCCATGTAATAGTTTTTTTGTCATTTCAGTTATTTTATTAATAATGGTTATGTAAGTATTCAGTACAGGCATGTCAATTTGTAGTATACAGCTATGTGAGGGGTGTCCAGTTGGTGGCAGTAAGCCAGAGAAAAATCCCCGGAGGAAAACCTAGAAGAGAAAAGAAAAGTTAGTTCACGCGAGGTTTTAACGAGACGATCAGTATTGAGTTATGTTGTACTGTGTGGTACGGAGCTGTTGCGAATGACGCTGGCTGAATAAAAGAACCCAACCAAAACACACGCTTGTTCATTCCTTCAAGTGTGTTACACAAATAATGTAAATTTAGAAACACATTATCTGAATTGGGATATACACTAGTCAAGCAAAATGCGTGAGGCTGCAGCGTTAAATATACAACCCAGTCACGTGACGCCTGATCACTAAATGTCCCTGTGACATTTGTACTTTTAAATTAAGATAAAACAACGAAATTAATTGCTGGTAATAACAATAATATTAAATGTAATATTGACTAAATGCTTAATGTTCCAGGTATTTGACTACTGTTAAATATTACAGTAACAGCCGACAAAACGTTTGAAACTATAATTCACTGAAGTATTTCAACAGGTCAGGCATTCACATTGAAATATTTATTCCTGTACAACACAGAGCTCTGCACATGCAGACAAATAATTTATTGAGAAATTGTTGATCAATTTTTATTAATTTGTTTCTTTGTAAATAAATTAAGAAATAACTGATCACTTGTTATTAAACTGTTTCTTTGTAGATAAATTAAGAAATAACTGATCACTTGTTATTAAACTGTTTCTTTGTAAATTAATTAAAAATTTGAAAAACTAAGAAATTAATACATAAGCTAAAAGGTAGACACAATTTAACTACTCCCTCTAAAGCGAATGATTATTAAAACATGCTTGTGAGTTTATTTTTTTCTCCGTAATTTGGTCGAAACATTTTCAACACGTGCCTATAAATTCCTGGGAAAGTTAAACATATTAATTATTGCAGGTTTGGATAGAGAGATCAGTGTTTGTATTCCCTGTGTCATGGCATGAAAAATAAGACAATGTTATGAACGTGCTTTGGCATAATTCAGAACTCAAAAAGACACTGTCATTACAGCGAAAGTTTCAGTTAAGTTTTAATATAAATAATTATTATTTTATGTTGTGTTAGGTTTTCCCCATAAACTGTGTGTTATTATCCTATCATAAATCTGCTGCACTGCACTACTGATGACTGCTACTACATTATTATGAAGTGTTTGGAGTTTTCCTGCAACTGTTCCAGCAAACTTTTATTTGTTCAATAATAAAATTGGTTAAATAGAATTCAAAGCAATTACTTACATAATCAATATAATGTTTATTTTGTTCTGCAAGACAAGGAAAATATGTATTTTATATATGATTAATATTTTGAGTTTGTTCTGTGAGTGACGTCATCGGCCGCGCCTTCTCTCTCTCTCTCTCTCTCTCTCTCTCTCTCTCTCTCTCTCTCTCTCTCTCTCTCTCTCTCTCTCTCTCTCACTCTCTCAGAACAGCCTGTGACTGGAGAGAGTCAGGTAAGTCTGTGCAGTGCTCTGCATTTAAGAACGAAAATATGCTGTATTAAGTGACGTTTAAAGTTGACATTTATTATAGAAATGTCATAAAGCGAGAACAAGTTTATACATGCATTTTTCTGCCTAGAGTTCAATGTATTTTCGGAGTTTTATAAACGTGTTTGTTTTATGTTGCCGCCTGCGCGTCAAATTAGAGTGCAGGCTTTTCCCTGTTAATAATTTTCTCCACATATAATTTTGGTGGATTGAGTCTGTGGAAATGTTGTTTAGTATATTAAATGTGTGTAGCTTTCATTTGGATGTTAAAATGTATGTTTATAGCCATATGTGCGACCTGTATATCATACATCCTTCAGCTGAAAAAGAGGAAAAACACACTATTCGATCCAACAAATTTAGGCATTTTGACTATAATATTAATGTAAACATATTGTACTTCTGATGGAATTGTATTTCTTTAATTTAATTTGTGTGAATGTGGATTTTCATAAATAAGACACAGAAAGAAATTGATTGTTGTAATACAAGACAGCCTGTAGGGGGGTGCTTTCTTTGTGGTGCGAGACGAGGTCCACTACATTTTGGACAATTAAACATTTCTTTAAAAAAAAATATTTTTAAATGATCAATGACACTGAGTCCTTAAAGGGACAATGTGTATCTTTTTAGGTATTTTATACAAATACCTCTGCCAATGATCTGACTTATCCTCGTAAACAAAGATTTTGTTATACAGGTCCTTCTCAAAAAATTAGCATATTGTGATAAAGTTAATTATTTTCCATAATGTAGCCTAATGATAAAAATTAAACTTTCATATATTTTAGATTCATTGCACACCAACTGAAATATTTCAGGTCTTTTATTGTTTTAATACTGATGATTTTGGCATACAGCTCATGAAAACCCAAAATCTCAAAAAAATTAGCATATTTCATCCGACCAATAAATGAAAGTGTTTTTAATACAAAAAAAAAAAAAAGTCAACCTTCAAATAATTATGTTCAGTTATGCACTCAATACTTGGTCGGGAATCCTTTTGCATAAATGACTGCTTCAATGCGGCGTGGCATGGAGGCAATCAGCCTGTGGCACTGCTGAGGTGTTATGGAGGCCCAGGATGCTTCGATAGCGGTCTTAAGCTCATCCAGAGTGTTGGGTCTTGCGTCTCTCAACTTTCTCTTCACAATATCCCACAGATTCTCTATGGGGTTCAGGTCAGGAGAGTTGGCAGGCCAATTGAGCACAGTAATACCGTGGTCAGTAAACCATTTACCAGTGGTTTTGGCACGGTGAGCAGGTGCCAGGTCGTGCTGAAAAATGAAATCTTCATCTCCATAAAGCTTTTCAGCAGATGGAAGCATGAAGTGCTCCAAAATCTCCTGATAGCTAGCTGCATTGACCCTGCCCTTGATAAAACACAGTGGACCAACACCAGCAGCTGACATGGCACCCCAGACCATCACTGACTGTGGGTACTTGACACTGGACTTCAGGCATTTTGGCATTTCCTTCTCCCCAGTCTTCCTCCAGACTCTGGCACCTTGATTTCCGAATGACATGCAAAATTTGAGCAACAGTCCAGTGCTGCTTCTCTGTAGCCCAGGTCAGGCGCTTCTGCCGCTGTTTCTGGTTCAAAAGTGGCTTGACCTGGGGAATGCGGCACCTGTTGCCCATTTCCTGCACACGCCTGTGCACGATGGCTCTGGATGTTTCTACTCCAGACTCAGTCCACTGCTTCCGCAGGTCCCCCAAGGTCTGGAATCGGTCCTTCTCCACAATCTTCCTCAGGGTCCGGTCACCTCTTCTCGTTGTGCAGTGTTTTTTGCCACACTTTTTCCTTCCCACAGACTTCCCACTGAGGTGCCTTGATACAGCACTCTGGGAACAGCCTATTCGTTCAGAAATTTCTTTCTGTGTCTAACCTTCTTGCTTGAGGGTGTCAATGATGGCCTTCTGGTCGGCAGTCTTACCCATGATTGCGGTTTTGAGTAATGAACCAGGCTGGGAGTTTTTAAAAGCCTCAGGAATCTTTTGCAGGTGTTTAGAGTTAATTAATTCAGATGATTAGGTTACTGTAATAGCTCGATTAGAGAAACTTTTCATAATATGCTAATTTTTTGAGACAGGAATTTTGGGTTTTCATGAGCTGTATGCCAAAATCATCAGTATTAAAACAATAAAAGACCTGAAATATTTCAGTTGGTGTGCAATGAATCTAAAATATATGAAAGTTTAATTTTTATCATTACATTATGGAAAATAATGAACTTTATCACAATATGCAATATAGGACCTGTATTTATATACATGGGACGGATAGGTCCATGGAGGTTTCCATGTAGTTCCGCCATCTTGAAAAACTATAATAGCAGAGAGGGACAAAAAGTTTCCACAACGCGTTTTCGTTCAGAGCCCGCGTCACGTGACTGAAACCAGCAGAAAGGGAGCAGAGCAGTGAGAGGCGCTTGTCACTGCCCCGAGAAGTTTAAAAGGCTGCACTGCACGGTTAAGTCACAGGATAACAAGTCCTCATCGTCGAAAAAGTCCTAAATAAGACCGTAAAAGGAAACGTGACCGGAGAATACAAAAACCAGGGTTAATGTCGGGATAGCTAATGCAGGAGAAAGCTTTCAAAAAGATATGCTGAAGTTGCCTGCTTTCTTCTCGACAGGTAAGTCAATGTTACGGTCTTAATTACAAGCTTTTTTCATTGTTTGGTTGTGTACTTTATTAGCCTATAGACCAGCGTTTCCCAACCGGGGTGACGCGGCACCCTGGCGTGTCTTCTGGCGAGAGCAGGGATGCCGTGTAAAAACATCAAACATTTAAAAATTGCTAAAACAGGGCTGCCAACTCTCACGCATTGAGCGTGAGACTCACGCAATTGACACTTTTCACACGCTCTCACGCCACACATCCATTTTCTCACGCACAGAAAAATTGCGGAGCGAAGAGGTAGGCTACTTTTAATATTAAACTAATTCACAGCTCTTAGATTCCGTCAATTTTATTACGAAATTCAGACAAAAATACGTTTGGCGCTTGTAAATGTGACGTGACGGATCGCTGAGCACCTCAGTTCAAGTGCACGTGAACCGATCATCTGTTACTTTTTTATTTAAAGATGCAGTACAACTTACCGAAAGTATACATAATATCGACCAATTGGTGTTTTTCAACCACGGAAAGTGGTCAGTATAACACAGTGGTTCTCAATTCCAGTCCTCGTGACCCACTGCTCTGCACATTTTGTATGTCTCCCTTATTTAACACACCTGAACCAGATCATCAGCTCATTAGGAGAGACTCCATGAACTGAACTGAGTGTGTCAGATAAGAGAGACATACAAAATGTGCAGAGTAGTGGGTCATGAGGACTGGAATTGAGAACCACTGGTATAACAGCAGGAGAACAATTATGTCACATAACGTTACATTTACCTCAGTAAAGCCATTTAATGTCCATAGCATGTTAACTGAATAGAAAAAATAGCTAGAGAGGAGATTTTGCTGAGCACTATATTACATATTTATTATATTTTTACTTATGTCATTAAATAATTGTTATTATAACAAAAACTACATTATATTTAATTTAATTTGTTATTTTTAACCTTTAATAATACCAGCAGATTGGGCCCTCTATGTTTACAGCATTAGGTGAGATTATTTTTTTTAAATAAAATTTAAAATAAACATGTATCCAAATTAGTCAATATTGAATCAAAATCGGAATCAAATCACAAGAATGGAATTGAAATCTTGAAATTTTTGTCAAGCAATAATAAAAACTGTATCCTACCAGTCATAGTACAATGTAAACATCGTAACATGTTGTCACTAAACTTCATAAAATTCTATTTAGTTACCAAATGTTTTGACAATCACAATTACACTTATTGTGATGCAATATTTGTTTTGACATACAAAAAAAAATCTCACTGCAAGCTAAACTCAAAAGTTGGCAGCCCTGGCTAAAATGTGTAAAAAAAAAAAAAATGTTTACCATCAATCTCGGATCGTCGGAAGTCTCTAATAACAACAAATAATGCGCACAAATTTATAATAAAAATGCAAATCATAAGTTATTGCAGAGGTTGCGCTTGCGCGTGATTTTATTCCCGTGCCTCATTCCCAGTGCGTCTACATAAAGCTGCCTATTTTTTCATTGATGCGCTTATGGTCAAATACACACGAAAACATTGTCACAACGTCCGTCTTGCCGCGTATTCACATAAACACATCGGTTATGTCCGTGCTGCTGTCAACGCAACGCGTGCGATTAATGTTTTTCAGTTTGAAGCGTTAAAAATATTTAACACAATTAAAGCAGCATACGATTTTTTTCTGCCATCCTTTTGGCTAGCGTTACATATATTATTATATAATCACGATCTTCTTAATGCAAATGCTTCTAACCATGCAAGCGAGAAAATACAAAAGAGAATGCGCTGTCTGTGATGCTGAAGGATGCGCGCCAGACTCGACTTCTCTTTCGCCCTTTGCTTTGAGTATCCTCATGAGAGCAGTCTTAAATTAGTTAAATAAAGTCTTAAATGAACGTTAAGAGTTGTGAGAAGAGTTGTGCAGCAGTGACATCAGAATCAAATAACACTTCATTCATAAAAAGATGCCATTAAACAATTATTTGAAATATGCTGTCTTTATGATGTTTCTACATTAACTTTGAGATTTACTGTGAAATTAGTACATAAAATATATTAAAAACAAGCTATCGTGTGCAATTATAACAAAACAATCCCAATAATTATCCCATTATCCCAATTATTATCCCAATAATTATCCCATACACTGAGTGAGCAAACATTTAGGTGAGATTTGCAACGGTAATTGAGCAATGTTTATATAAAAAGCCTTAATTGAATATGTCATTATGTAAAGTGATCTCTTCAGAATAAATGAATGATTTCCTAGACTTTAAATGGATGGACAAAAAAAAATAAAAAATAAAAAAAATAATAAATATCTATATGACAGTAGGCCTATATGGCAGTTCTTCCCTGTGCTATTGAAAATTGATACATTTCAAGGTATAGTATCAAAGTAGTATCGTGACAACACTAGTGTAGGGTGCCACACATTTCTTTTAAATTTCAAAGGGTGCCTTGACTGAAAAAAGGTTGGGAAACACTGATATAGACAGTAGAACATAGTTAAAAGTTAAACAGGCTCTTTGATGAATAGCAGCTATTGAGTAAAGTAGAGAAGGCCCTATAAACAAGGTTGTAAGTTTTGTTTGTTCAAAACTGTAACATTCGTTTGTTCGTTGTGTCAAGTTGCAGTTTGTTTGAAATAACAAACCAGTTCACCAGAAGGAAAACTCAATGAAGTGCTATTAGAGACCTCCGTGAAGTTGGCACCCCATAAAACGAAATAATTTCCAAAACTATGCCATTCGTTTGTGCTGCGTTTGTGCTGATTTGTGCCGCAAAAACGAACGTTTGTGCTGGTTTGGTGTTTGAGATATTGAACATTATTTTTTGGGTTGCGTGACGTCACTCTCCACCCCATGTCCTTCAAATCGCTCCAAACCGGTGTCATTCGTTTGTGCTCGGTTTGTGCTGGTTTGTGCCGTTAAAACAAACACTGTATCTGTTTTCCTTTCGCAGATATAACAAATTTAATTCGGGAGCTGTGACGTCACTCTCCACCCCACCTCATCTAAATCGCACCAAACCGGTGTCGTTCGTTTGTGCTCGGTTTGTGCTGGTTTGTGCCGTTAAAACAAACACTGTATCTGTTTTCCTTTCGCAGATATAACAAATTTAATTCGGGGCAGTGACGTCACTCTCCACCCCATGTCCTTCAAATCGCACCAAACCGGTGTCATTCGTTTGTGCTCGATTTGTGCTGGTTTGTGCCGTTGAAAGAAACACTGTAACTACGATCCCCTCTTAAACATAAAAAAAGAAACTTTTTAAGTACAGTTACATAACTGTCCACCCCATATGGTCCAAATCGTTGCAAAACTGTGCCGCTCGTTTGTGCTCGATTTGTGCCGGTTTGTGCCGTTACGATGAACATTGTATCTTTTCCCCCTCCTTAGAAATAATACATTGGATTCGGGACAGTGACGTCACTCTCCACCCCATGCCGTCCAAATCGCCCCAAACCGGTGCTTTTTGTTTGTGCTCGATTTGTGCTGTTTTGTGCCGTAGAAAGAACCATCATAAATTATTCCATTCTTTAGACATCACAAAATCTTTGGAGGAGGAGTGACGTCACGCAAGCAAGCCGCGCTCTCCATTCATCTCGTCTACAAACCTGTCCGGTTCGTTTGTGCTCGCACAGGGCCGCAGCTGTCAGTGTTCTTTTCTGTAGATATGGGAATGTTTTATTTTAGATTTGTGCTATTGACATTTGGTCTTTATATAATCACCAATGCACTATGATATGTAATGTACTATGATATGTAATGTACTGCCACTACTGTGGCTGTAAGCTACGTGTGACTGATGCTTAATTTTGTATTAAAATAAAGTAACCAATAAAAAAAAATATTTAAAAAAATGTGTAGTGTCTTAAGTTTTCTGAATACTTTTAACAGCTTACAGTCATTTAAAGTCTTTCTGCCCCCTTAAAAACATTTGTTTACCCTAAGCACTGCATAGTGGGAAAACAAAACAGGAAAGGGCATCTGGCTGTGAAAAAGGTAAGCATGTGCTCTGAGATAAAATACTAAAAAAAGTACTAAAATCATGTGTGCAGGTCAATACAATTTACAGGATCATTTTAACAAATAATAAATTGATAGACACGTCAAAGATGTGAAACTTTTTATTCATTTTGGGCATTTAGGTAAATGTATCATGTCCAAATGATCATCCATTGGTCATTAATAAGAGTAGACCTATGACATTATTATGCCATGCCATAAAATACATTGAGTTATTAGTTTTGTACAGCAATGTACATTTCATGGCATAAAGCTTGATTTTATGCAGAGGAAATGACAGAAAGCAATATAAAAGTGGAATATGTGTTCCATTTAATCCTCTGAAGTCATATAATTAAATTTACAATGTGAACAGACTAAAATGTAACTAATTCACAGAAAAGATTGTCTGCCATCCTGTACTGGGCAAGTTCAGTTATTGCTACTTTTCTTATAACTGGAAAATGTGTTGTCTTTTTGAGCTCTTTTGTAATGAATTTGTTGATTTAGTTCACAAAAGGATTCTTAGTAAATCTTAATCTGACTGATATATTTTTTTTCTGAACTCATTTACTTGCTGATCCATATCACTGGAATGAAAGATTAACAGAAAACAATGACTTTGAGATGAGATTTTTACTGAAATATTAAATTCAGTCTGTTCTTTTAAGCCACCAAATGACGGATTTTCTAGTCATAAAAAAGTAGCAATATCTAAACACAGCCAATATAGGATGGATGACCAGATTTTCTGAGGTAAATCTAATTGAATGACCACAGAACAATTGGACTATAGTCTGCACATGCTTTTATTTCAGCCATCATTTACTTGAACTGATTTGGAAAACAATATGCAGTTTAAGTGAATGGCGACTAAGTATATCACTCCCTATCATTTTGCCCAACATCTCGATTCCATGGAAGTATATATATATATATATATATAAATATATATATATATATATATATACACACATACACACACACACACACACACAGTATACATATGTATATATATATATACACAAACACACACACACACACACACACACAAACCGTATAAATAAGCAAGTAACCTGTTGGTAACAAGTTAGTTCATTTGGCCCAACTACTTTATTAAAAACTACATTAAAAATGATTCCTGTTTTGATCAGATGCCTAGGAAACCAGCCTGTGGATGTGATGACATCATCAAAGTCATCAGTGCTGCAAAGGAACAGATTATTACAGGGACAAACATAGCAGTTCCTACAGAAAAGGTGTGGGCAAATTTAAGCAAACAACTAAACAACAAAGTTTCACCAAAGAACCTTTATACTATTGTCAAGACAAACAGGCACAATATATGGCAAATCCTTGAGCTCAGCAAAATCGACACAGATATCCAAGATCAAGGTCCAAACAGTGACAGCTCACAAGAAAGCTCAGCTGATTTTCATTCAGTTGTGTCAAAGGCAGACACAAATCAGCAAAGTCAATGCTACGACATTCAATTTGAGATCAGTCTCTCTCATCAGAGATGGGTAGAAATCTGGCCTGAAAAGGTTGATTACAATGACAAATCACTCAGCACATGTAAAAGAGAATACACCATCCTGAAACGTGGTGCATGGACACACGTCCTGTATGAGGAGATATGGAAAAATATCAAGACCTCATGCACTCTTAGATTCAGGAGGGCAAAGATTTTTCCAAATGTTGCATCTCACTACATAGACATAATTGGGAACTGCACAGAGTGTGACGCACAATTGTCTATAACAGCAGAAAACATGCCAGTGGATAATGAACCAGTTGTGCTTCAATGCATAATCCGCAATGTTGATGACAGTCTCCATACTGGCAAAGCAAAACGGAAGTTATCAGGGGATCTGAGAACACGTGTGTCTAAAGAACTCTGGGAAGGCCGAAAACCAGCACATGTATGGCGAGCAGCCGAGGCTTACAAAATGATGGATGTTGGTGACCCAGAGCCTAGCCACCTGCCAAATCTGGCAACATTAAGAAAAGCCAAACAAGAGATGGGTGACAAAGAGCTCGGAGACAAAGACCCAATCATGTCATTGCATCTACTAAAATACAGTGTACCCCACAATGGAAGCATTCACGACATAGGCCTTGATAAGTTTTTTTGCCATTACTGGACCCCATCTCAGCTGCAAGTGTATCAAATGAAATCCAAATACTCTGGCTCATTTGTGAGCTTTGATGCAACAGGTACAGTTGTGAAAAGACTGAGAAGACCCTGTGGCAATTCTGGACATGTCTTCCTGTATCAAGGAGTTTTGTGTTCACAGGGAGATCATATTCCAGTAGTGCAAATGCTATCAGAGAGCCACACCATCAATTCTATTGCCAACTGGCTCAATGAATGGCAACGAGCAGGTGCTGCTGTGCCCAAAGAGGCGGTCTGTGATTTCTCCTTGGCTTTGCTTGGAGCACTGGTTAAGGCCTTCACTCCTTACCCAGACTTGAAAACGTACATCAATCAGTGCTTTGGAGTGCTGACAAGGAAGCCCGAAGACTCAAAGCTCCCACCTTGCTTCATCAGAGTAGATGTTGCACACTGCATCAAGCTCATTAGCCGGTGGGAATGCCTTAGACAAAAAGGAAACAGAGTAAGAGAATTCTATCTACGAGCCATGGCACAACTTTTACAGTCTGATACACTGGAAGATGCAAAGGAGCTCATTCATTCAATTGCAGTTGTTGCCTTCAGTGAATCAGAAGGAAACGATGACAAAGGTTTACCTGTTGTCTCGGAAACATGCAAAGCACAATTGAAGAGACGATTTGCAGAGGGGGTCTTGCCATGTGTCACTGAAGATGACCAATTAACAGAGGTGACCGGAGTCGAGGAGACACTCCACACAGATCTGAAAACATGGGTTACAGAAATCTGTGAAGAAAGTAAGATGATTGCAGCACATCATGGTGACAGAGACAATCTTCATTTCCTTCCAGAGCTTGTCCCAAATATAATAAGAATGGCATGCTACCTACCTCTTTGGACAGCTGTGATGGTTCCACACTTTAAAAGCGCACACAACACAGCAAGCTCTGCAAATGTTGAGGCTGAATTTAAAAACATAAAACACGGTCTTTTCAAACATGAAAGCCTCCCCATCCGAATTGACCGTTTTGTCACACGCCACCTTGAGTTTCTTGAGGGAAACATGAGGCTTTCCTCTGCACCGGTGAAGATAACAGAGCACATTGAGACAAAGAATCAGAAGACACAAACAGCCCATAGTGAGCAGGACACAGAGGTTAAGCAACAATCAGTGGAGGAAGACCCTGTTGAAAACTGGAAAGGCCTCGGTGTTCCTCCAAAAAAACGACTGTCCTACCTTACCCCTTGCTCTGAGTGGTTGCATGCAGACATAAACCTGAAAAGAAAAAAGACAAAAATTAATGTCTTGAAAAATGGCAACTACCAGGCTAAAAAGCCCATTGCGGTTGACAAAATGCTTGTAAGTGTAAGCAATACCTGTGCCTTTGATTCCTTTTGCCAGTGCCTTTGCTCTGCATTCTGTGACAGTGGATCATTCTGTCATTATCTCAACAAAGAGCACACAAAAACTGAAATGTTTGATTTGGTGAAGACCATAGTCACAAAAGGAGTTGGAAAAGATGCTTATGCAAAGAGGGCAAAAATGCTGTTGGATACATTTCAGTGTGTTCACCTAAAATCAGGTGTGAGGCAGGTCAATGCGGATTGCAATGTTGCTAACATTATCACATCAACAATGAAACAAATGCCAAGTGCAACACTTACAGCTGAGTGCTCTTCTCCATACTGCAGCCGAAATACAAAATCTTCAAGGACCATCTATCTCCTACCAGTCAACGTAGATATTCTACAAACTGGTGGACTGAAAAGCCTCCAAGCAGCACTGGAAGATGGGCTACACCTCAACAGGTCCAAGTGTCTGAAGCCACTGAAATCACCCCAAGATTGTCCAGATAACTGGAAAATTAAGGATGATACATCAATGAAATTCCTCTGCAATGGCTCTGTCACACACAGATGCATACCTGGACAACTACTGTGTATTGAAACAAGTGTGGATACTAACCATCCACTGTCTGAAATCCCTGTCCACATGGAGCTGGACAATCAGCTGTTCACTTTGCGAGGGGTTGTTGCATTCATTCCAGGACCAACAAGGGAATCTCTTGGACATTACGTGGCTTACTGCAGAAGAAACTCTTTTGCCTGGGAAAAATATGATGACCTGTGTGAGCATGTCACAACAGTCTCAGCAAAAAACAAAATACAACCCCATGTCATGTTGTTCACAAAGGAGGACTAAAACCTTTGATTAATGAATTTCTTGGACTGGTCTCTGCAGAAATTAGTTAATTTTCATAATCAATAAGAGAACAGTCTATATTGTTGTTCTATTGTAGTTAATCTACATTATTCACTTTATTTCTGTTTTAACAGTTCCATGGTTTTTTTGAGCAGGTTCTGTTTCTTTTGTAATTGTTCTGTCTTTGTACCCAGATCTATTAATTTTAACACTTCTATTACATGAAGTCAACATTTTTTTGTAGTTATCTTATTTTATGGTTCTTAAAAAAAAAGAAGAGTAAATTCTCCACAGAAATTGCTTTGTTATTGTTATATTTATCTTTGCAATTAAAAGGAAACAAGTTTGGGACATGTTGTCTGTTCAGCTGAGAGAGACCGAGAGAAAGAAAAACTTTAACCAGGTGGTTTGCTGGTCTTAAAGGAATACTTCACCCAACAATTAATAAAATCTCTATAACTTTCTTTGTTTGGACAAGTACGAAATGACAGAATCCTAAACTGGTCAAAAGTGGGAAGACCAAGCTAAGAACAGCAAACTAACAAGTTACAGTCCTCAATTAGTTGCTTTAAAAATGTTTTAAACAAACAGAAACACTGCTCACCTGTCCTTGGTTCACTTTCTTCTTCAGAGAAAGATAAAATGCTCAGATTATCATCTGCAATGGCCTAGATAATGCAATAGCCTACACATTTAAAACAAACTACGTAGTAGCCTAAACTTTCATTTGATAAATTAAGCTCAATTTGAATAAAAAACATAATAATAACAAAGGAGATCGACAAGAACACAAACAAGCGACGCGCGTGCATCGCCGACATGCTACAAAGTTTTCAAAAAGCTGTGACACACAACGTGAATTTTTAAACAAGGCTACGCGTCAATCAATCACATACCTTTTTTTTTTTTTAAATCTGGAGCTTGATGAAGTCACTGGCAATAAAAAAATCCCTTATCTACAGAAAAGAACACTGACAGCTGCGGCCCTGTGCGAGCACAAACGAACCGGACAGGTTTGTAGACGAGATGAATGGAGAGCGCGGCTTGCTTGCGTGACGTCACTCCTCCTCCAAAGATTTTGTGATGTCTAAAGAATGGAATAATTTATGATGGTTCTTTCTACGGCACAAAACAGCACAAATCGAGCACAAACAAAAAGCACCGGTTTGGGGCGATTTGGACGGCATGGGGTGGAGAGTGACGTCACTGTCCCGAATCCAATGTATTATTTCTAAGGAGGGGGAAAAGATACAATGTTCATCGTAACGGCACAAACCGGCACAAATCGAGCACAAACGAGCGGCACAGTTTTGCAACGATTTGGACCATATGGGGTGGACAGTTATGTAACTGTACTTAAAAAGTTTCTTTTTTTATGTTTAAGAGGGGATCGTAGTTACAGTGTTTCTTTCAACGGCACAAACCAGCACAAATCGAGCACAAACGAATGACACCGGTTTGGTGCGATTTGAAGGACATGGGGTGGAGAGTGACGTCACTGCCCCGAATTAAATTTGTTATATCTGCGAAAGGAAAACAGATACAGTGTTTGTTTTAACGGCACAAACCAGCACAAACCGAGCACAAACGAACGACACCGGTTTGGTGCGATTTAGATGAGGTGGGGTGGAGAGTGACGTCACAGCTCCCGAATTAAATTTGTTATATCTGCGAAAGGAAAACAGATACAGTGTTTGTTTTAACGGCACAAACCAGCACAAACCGAGCACAAACGAATGACACCGGTTTGGAGCGATTTGAAGGACATGGGGTGGAGAGTGACGTCACGCAACCCAAAAAATAATGTTCAATATCTCAAACACCAAACCAGCACAAACGTTCGTTTTTGCGGCACAAATCAGCACAAACGCAGCACAAACGAATGGCATAGTTTTGGAAATTATTTCGTTTTATGGGGTGCCAACTTCACGGAGGTCTATTAGAGGACATCCTGTCATAGCTTTTTGGTACATAATGGCTACCGTAGATGTAACACGCATTTGAAAATGCGAGGCGCTAGAGAGCATTATTTGCTTGAATGCAAAATACAATTTCACCACTAGATGGGAGAAATTCCCACACAGTGTCCCTTTAAAGTTATTTATTTATTTTAAACATTGTGTTTAATGACTTTCTGGGCCGGTAAGTTTCAATTACAATAGAAGCCTATGGAGGAGTGAGACAGCTCTCAGATTTAATACAAAATATCTTAATTTGTGTTCTGAAGATGAACGAAAGTCTTAGTGATGAGGAGGGTGATGAGGAAGGTGAGTAATTACTGACAGAATTTAATTTTTTGGGTGAACTAACCCTTTAAATCTATACATAAATAATATTGTATAAAGTACATAAGTTGTATAAGTACATAACTGTATATACATTTTACGTTTTCAGCTTCTGCACATTTTAATGATCTAATTACTTTATTGTAATGAATTATCAAAAAATCAAACTCTATCAAGTCTTTAAATAGAGCAGTTTTATATTCTTTTATCATGTATCCTGACTCAAATAATGTGTTTCTAACAGCAAACACTCAGAATAAAGTGAGATGATCTGCTGATGATCCTGAATGGCTTGTTGAATGAGTGTTGATAGTCTGAGGCTCATCAATATTAACAGATCTGCTGAAAACACTCTTTATTTCATGACAATAGTTGCTGTTTTCACCTCATTTATTATGCTGATGTCTTCAGATCTCCTGTGAATTGAAACTTAAAGCTCATTTCATTGGTGTCAGCAGACTGAGGGTATTTGTTGGCTACTATGTACGTTTATTTCTTAATGCCTTTAACTGTTTTTCTTACCATTATATTTGGAAGAATTTAAATTATTTATATTATTTTCTTTATTTCCAGATACCTGTATTTTAATGAAGAAAGCAGAATAATGTTAGGATTAGCATTACAAATTAATGAATTGGCATTCAGTTTCAGTGATACGATGAATAGATAGACAGGCATAAATGCTTTGAAGTGTCATTTATTATAAAAACAAACTCAGTAATTTATATATTTTTGATTTTGGGCAGATCAGCTCCTCCCACACTGCAATCACATCATCAGTGAAGCTCCTCCCACAGTAGTCACATGGTCAGTGAAACTCCTCCCACTGCAATTCCCCAATAAATGCTGGAATATTCCCATCATCAGTCTACAAGTGAAGACGAGCATCAGAGCATCAGGAAGAGCTGAAATCTGCAAAGACTGAGTTTATTAAAGAGGACAGTGAGCACATGAGTGATCCAGAACCCTGCAGAATGAAACACACTGAAGATCCTGAAGAACAAAGAGGTTGGTGTTTATTCTTCATTCATTCATTCATGATGCTGAAGAACATTCATGTTAGAAACATTCAAGCTCTTTATCACTTTTAGATAAACAGTTAAACTATGAAATGTTACAGAATGGTCTTGTTTTTTTCAACAAATGGTCAGTAAAGGAGGTTTGAGACATTTTATATTGATTGTCAACATCAGATCAAACTAAATACTATTTTAACTGTTTTATTTGACATTTATTTTATAGCTGGTTCCAAATATGCAACAATGTTACCAGATTTTTTGTCATTTTCAACAGTTTACAAAATATATTTTTTTAAGAATAATCAGTAAACACCAAGTTACTGATAACATTGTATTTGTCAAATATCATATAAGTTATTCATAGTTATAGAGATTCTTCCTACAGTAACAGGGTTGATGAATACAGTTAATGCTACAGTTTGTGTAAAAACTGAGACAATGGATTGAGATTATTTTCTTGTCTTCCCATCATGCAGTAGAAAGAGCCCAGATGATGTCACAATTTTTAGAAATGCTCTGTTTTAAAAGGAGGAAAATCATGTCAGGAGTAACAGGGTTGAGTGAAACATGTAGGACACAGATAATGCTAATAAAAAAATATTAATTTAGAACCAGTTAAAGCTGCAGTCACTCTACACCAGGGATAGGCAACTCCGGTCCTGGAGGGCCACTGTCCTACAGAGTTTAGCTCCAACCCTGAAAAAAATCACCTGCCTGTAATTTTCTAGTAATCCTGAGGACCTTGATTAGCTTGTTCAGGTGTGTTTGATTAGGGTTGAAGCTAAACTCTGTAGGACAGTGGCCCTCCAGGACCGAAGTTGCCCATCCCTGCTCTACACTTTCAACATATAACAAATAATAATAATTAAAAGAAAATTTAAATAAACAATCCACTCCACTTGAATAGCTAAATGTTTGTGTTATTTCTCACAGGGTTATTCACTTGAGCTTGTGTTTCTGGTGTCCCACTTTCGCATGTGCATGAATGGAAGTCTGTGAAGGAAAAGTCTAGTGTGAACACTCAAAACCATTCACTCTTGCTGAAAAACCTAACTTTGCCCTCAACAAGAACACACAAGCCCTCAAAATCACACACAATACAACATAGTCTAACACACTGGTGCAATAAATTCAAAACAACTTTTTCAAAACTGGTAAGTTATGTTGCTTGTGGTCCCCCCACCCCCCCACCCCACAAACCTTTTCACATGATGAACACAAAAGACACAACCAATGGATACATTGGCACAGTTTTATTCATTCATGTACTACACAGTACAACACACACACACACACACACAAAAAATATTTTCTTACTCTCTCCTCTATTTTTTATTTACTTACAGTAAGATGTGTGTGACCATCATATGACAGTAAAAGAGCACACACAAACCTTATTCTAATATAGCATTGTATTGGAATGGTAAAGAGTGTTGTTACGTGACAGGAGGGCCTCCACTCAAGGAGACAATATGATGGATACGTCTAGAATGTTCCACATATGGTTGAAATACCATATCATTGGCCTAGAAAGATAACATTCTGGGAGTCAAGACTATAAAGGAGAAAGGATGCCCTCTCTTCACACTCTGTGTGACTGTACGACTGCTGGCCTTTTCTTGCAAGAAAATACACCTCATCAAAGACTATTGGAAATGTTTGTCTCTTATTCAGTGATAGAAATTTTGTTTGCCACCACACCTCCATGAAGGTTCTCTAGGCGACGGTAAAGCAACTCAAATTTGGCCTTACTCGTAGCCCAGCCTCCCTCATAGTCATACCATTGATAAAGACATGGGCAACTAGAGTGACTTGAATTTCATCTGAGACTGCTTGTCTTCTTGCCCTTACCCTTCGTCCTCCTCCTCCTTATCCCTCCTCGATCTCTTCCTTCATGTCTTTCTGGATCCATTGTTCCAAAACTCAATAAACTTATTTTGGCCCTTTTATCTATCTCTTGAAGGATCTGGTTGATGTGTGTTAAATTTTGACTCCTAGTGTTTTCACTTGGGTAATTGTGTGCTAACTGAGCTGAAGCTGTGCTGACTTGCGTGAACAATTTTGAATGCTAATGCTTTATATATGAAAACATGGTCTAGGCAATGAGAAATGAAGGGATTTGTGTGTAGAGTTTTGCAGTGACAGTTCAACAAATCTAACTCATGTGTCAAAACAGGGAATAGTGTTTATAGTTTAGGGAAATGGGTGTGCTTTTTCATAAATGGCATTATGGTTTTGAGATTTTAGTTCAAAAGCCTGGTTAAAGTGTTTAAGCAATCGAGAAAAACTGTAAAATCATTTTAGATAATTGATTGATCATTTAGATAATTGATAAGTCATTTGATCAATATATTTAATAGTTCTTGCTAAAGAAATATGGGATTTGTTCCAATAATGGTTTAAAAATAATAATTGAAAGATAAATTACCTCATTCGTGGAAATTTTTAAGGACATAAAATCAGTTTATAAAAAGGCATCAAATTATCATAATATTTTATAATAGTTTTATACTTTCTACTACATCAGGGTTCACTTTTTTCAATTATTTCAATGTACTGAATTTAATTTAATAAGTTTTTCTTTGATTTCAGACCTGATGGAAGAGAGCGAGGAGAGAGAAGAACTGAGTGAAGTGAAGGAGGAGAGTGAAGAACTGAGTGAAGTGGAGGAGGAGAGTGAAGAACTGAGTGAAGTGAAGGAGGAGAGTGAAGAACTGAGTGAAGTGAAGGAGGAGAGTGAAGAACTGAGTGAAGTGAAGGAGGAACATCATGTCAAACCTGGAGAAAAACCTTTGAGTCGCTCAAAGGCTAAACAGACATTTTTAAAGAAAATAAGAGCCAAGAAATCTTTCACCTGCACTCAATGTGGAAAGAGTTTAACAAGCAAATATAGTCTTGATATTCACATGATGATCCACACTGGAAAGAAGCCGTTCACATGTGATCAATGCGGCAAATCATTTGTTTATGCATCACACCTGAAGACACACTTGACAGTTCATATGAAGGAGAAGCCACATTCATGTTCTGTGTGTGGAAAGAGTTTTTCACTGCTGCAAAATTTACATGCACATCAGAAAATTCATACTGGTGTGAGAGAGTACATGTGCTTTGAGTGTGAGAAGACTTTTATATCAGCAAGCAAATTAAAACAGCACCAGATAATTCACACTGGAGAAAAACCTTACATGTGTTCACACTGTGACAAGAGATTCAATCGTTCATCACATCTGAAAACACATGAGAGGATCCACACTGGAGAAAAACTTTACAAGTGTTCACACTGTGACAAGAGATTCAGTCAGTCATCACATCTGAAAACACATGAGATGATCCACACTGGAGAGAAGCCGCACACGTGTGATCAGTGTGGAACGAGTTTTGCTTCTAAAGGTGGCCTGAAATTACACATGAGGATCCACACTGGAGAGAAGCCGCATGTATGCCATCAATGTGGAAACAGTTTCACAGACAAAGGTTCTCTTAAGAGTCACATGATGATCCACACTGGAGAGAAGCCGTTCACATGTGATCAATGCGGCAAAACATTTCGTAGGGGATCATACCTGAAGACACACCTGACAGTTCATACGAAGGAGAAGCCACATTCATGTTCTGTGTGTGGAAAGAGTTTTTCACTGCTGTGCAGTTTAAAAGTACATCAGAAAAGACACACTGGTGTGAGAGAGTACATGTGCTTTGAGTGTGAGAAGACTTTTATTACAGCGCAATGTTTAAAACTGCACCAGAGGATTCACACTGGAGAAAAACCTTACAAGTGTTCACACTGTGACAAGAGATTCAGTCATTCATCATCTCTGAAATCACATGAGAGGATCCACAGCAGAGAGAAGCCGCACACGTGAGATCAGTGTGGAACAAGTTTCTCTTTTAAAACTCACCTGAAGATACACATGAAAATCCATGCAGTGGAGAAACCACATCATCACAGTCTGAAATCACAGTAAGTTGCTGAGCAACAAAGTCTCTTCTGTGTAATTTAGCCACACATCTCCCTTTAGCCAAATCTCTCCTATCCACCTATAGCCGGTGTGTGGTGAGCACAGGACACTTTGTTCATTGATTGATATTTAATTTGTTAGTTCAGATCAATGCAAAAAAAAAAAAAAATTCGACAAATTCGCTATCTGGCAGCAGGTGGCGCTCATGACTGAGAGTAAATGGTCTCATTTTGTGAATTTTTTTTTGTCATCCTATGAGTATATGACATTCTTCTTTCAGACAAATACAATCAGAGTTATATTAAAAAATGTCCTTGTTTGAAGACTAAAACTTTACAGTTTAATGTAATTTATTTGTATTATTTTTCTTTATTCATTTTCTTCATAATTTCATGCTTTTTGTGAACTATGTTTGTGCATGTGTGCTGAGCAGGGAGCTGGTAGAGTTATATTTTGCTTAGAGGTATGCAATGTTCACTTAGCAGAGATGTTACAATGATGATACTTCAAATTTGTACAGTTGGCTTGCTCTTTGCAAGGAGAATTAATGTTTCAACTGATGCAAATGTACCATTTGTATACTACAAATGTATACACCACTAATGTATACACAAGAAATAGTTTCTTAATGTGGATAGTGGATTGTACCATGTGCATTAGGTATACATTCTATCTTTAAACATAAGCAACATGTTTTGCAACCTTACAAGGAAGTTGTAAGTCTCTCTGTGGCGTATATAAGCTCAATCTTACTGTACCACCTCAGAGACACATAAAGGCATGAGGGGGTGAGAGGAAGGAGAAACATTGAGATGAGGGGTAAGGAAGGAGTAACCCAGAACCATTTACAGCTGGCATGATGGGGTGAGAAGAGAGAGAAATCTGTAATGAAGACCTCCTCACCTATAGCCTTATTATTAAATGCCTGTTTCTCTCTGTCTGACATGACACATGTTTAAATAATAAATCTCTTGGCAAAAGTAACTGGTGTAGCTTCTGTGATTCAACAATACTGGGGGTAAGCTTGATTTTCAAATCTGCATTGCTCTTCCAGGCTTTATAATGGGAGTGAATTGCAGTTTCTGTTTCTGTTCTGTCCATAAAAGTGCATCTATCCATGATAAAAGTTCTCCACATGGCTTCAGAGGGAAGAAACAACACACTTTACACAACCAGCAGAAAGAGAGCAGCTGGAATAAAGATTTGTATTTTTGTGTGATTATGTTGATGTTTTGTCGTAAACATTATTTGACTTCGATTGTACTGTTGGCGGCCTATGACATCACCGTTCGCTCTAGTGATGGGTAGTCCAGTTATTTTCTGCGAACCGGTTCTTTCGGACAGTTCGTTTCAATGAACCGGTTCAAAAATCCGGTTCACCAGTTCTTTTACGTCTTCACGTAATGACATCAATTCTATCATCCCAGCGGATAAAAATACATTCAAATAAAGGCATTTTTAATCATAACTTCAGTTAAATAATAGTAATCATCATCATAATCATCTTGGATAAGTTTCTTACATTTACGTTTTGCAAATGAACCCTACAGGCGATGATCAAACGTGGATATTTTACATGTTTTAAAGATATAAACTGGTCTTCATCAATTTTATTTTATTTGTTATTAAACGTAGGCCTTCATTTCGCCAAATTCGGCCCCTCATTTAGTCCTTGGTTGAACCGTGCTCATGTATCAGCAGAGCATGCAGTTGGCCGAAAGAAAGTTCGGTTCAGAGCAAGCGGCAACCTCCCTGTCTATGGTTCAGAGACGGTGCTATCACGCATGCGCAGTATCTCCAGCTCATCAGTTCTCCGTTTCGAACGTGTCCGAAAGAAACAGTTCTCGGTTCTGTACTGGTGATTCGAGAAACTGTTGTTAGAACTGCTGAAACCTTAGGCTACTATACAGTCAACAAAACGAAAAAGTCGATGCATGTCTCTAGTATGTTTAATACGTTATGTTTTGATTAAAGGACAAGTTCGGTATTTTACACTTAAAGCCCTGTTTTCAGATCGTTTCTGATTAAATAGAACGGTTAAGGTTAAAATTTGGACAAATGCTGCTGGCCCGAGAATTTTCGGTTTCATTCGCTTTCCCCCCACCTCCACAATGGCTGCATAGGTGCACTGGAACAATCCTTCCTAAAACGCATTAAACTTTCGTTTACAAAGACGTGAAACTCACTGAGTAATCGGGGGTGTTCACTGATATTCTCACACAAAAATCGCTGCAAAAGATGCTTTCCAACAGGTTTTATCATAGTTTTTGTCCAACTCTGTTGACTTGTAGGATGTGCTGTGAGGTACGGTATTACTCCGCTGCCGGAAACGGAAATGGGGTTGTTTGTATTTTTTCTGTAGTGTCTATTATTCAAACTCTCAACGGAAGAATGTACAGGTATGAGGCATTTGGAAAAATAGGTCCACAGTTTTACAACGAATGGTAAAACACCTGTTGGAAAGCATCTTTTGCAGCGATTTTTGAGTGAGCATATCAGTGAACACCTCTGACCACTCGGTGAGTTTCACGAAAGAAACCGAAAATTCTCGGGCCAGCAGCATTTGTCCAAATTTTAATTTTAACCGTTCTATTTAATCAGAAACTATCTGTAAACAGGGCTTTAAGTGTAAAATACCAAACTTGTCCTTTAACACACTATAAACTAAGCACCATAACCTGGGCAAGAGTTTACGTCAAAGATTTATATCAACTTAGAAATTAAATTAGCTGTTCCTGAAGATAATGTTTTAGAATAATAATAAATGTTTAGTTTTACAATCCATTCATTGTTTACAAACTCATTGTGTTTAAAATAATACAGTGATAAGACAGTAATTATGTGATAAACATGTTTCCAACGTTTTATTTTGTTACACGTATTGATGTTCAACAATTTAGAAACATGCATTTCTTCCCTCTGAAAAAACTGCAAACATGCTCAGCTCATCAGCTCATTGGTTCTCAGTAGCTTTGTTCGAAACCGCATACTTCCCTAATATTTAGTATGGGAAAAAGAGTAGGCGACCGAGTGAAAGAGTATGTACGAATCCAAAAGAGTAGGCGAGAATTACCTGGGTGACGTACTAATTATCGCAAGATTCGGACTTAAGTGCATTCGAATATGCCTACTTTCCCACTATATAGTAGGCGAAAAAAGTATTCATAAAAGAGTAGGCGAGAAGTTCCCGGATGGCTTACTGCTTTCGGCCAGATTTTCGAGTGCTCGACCGATGGATACTCTTCTATCCCAGGAGTCCACGAGAGAGGACACGTCATAATCAAACATCGCAGAGATCAGCAGGTGTTTTCAAATGTGAGTAAACATGGTTCCTTGTGTTAAAATGGCATGTGTTGAGCTACTGTAGAGTAAACTTTTGAATTGTTGAAGGTGTAAAGACGTTACACAGTATAATATAGTTGTGATTTTGTTGTAAAAACAGGTTTTATTATGTATAATGTTAGCTAACAGGGGAGCTCCAGTAAGGACATGTAAGTTAAGTCTCTAAAGTGGATTTACATAAACCATATAACTTACATCTTAAAGATGCTTATTTTAAATGTGTATTTACATCTGACAAGAAAATCTTGAAATATCACATGAAATAGACATCTGAGTGATGTATGTGTGCTATTATGTAGAACACATCTATAAAGTAACTAAACATAAGTTATCTATTTTATTTGTCCATTACTGTTGATAAATTGAGGAACATTTATGTTGGATAAAAAGTTAAAACAACCTCAACATGTAAATGTAGTGTTGAGTTCATAAATGGTAATGTGAATCTGGTCTGGATGTTACAGGGACAGATGAACGGATGTGTGTTTATCCGGTGGAGAGTGGCTCATGAAGCTGAATGCCCATCAAAGGCTTTGAGTGAGTATACTACAGAAATTAATAACAACAACTATTTAAATATTAAGTTGTAGTTTATTTAAATTATTGTAATTTCAAACAGAGCTATTACAGCACTTTTCTGATTCTTGATTTCTGTGCATTTGCTGCAGATCTTTTGTGGTGGAGCAGGACCTGCAAGGAAAGATGATGGTGGCATTTGTGAAAAGCGTTTTTGTATTCTAAATAATACTGAAATCAAATCACATTGTGCCGTTAAAATGACTGCTTTTGTGTTATGTTTGTGCATTTTTGTAGGATCTGAAATGTCAGCAGACTGGTGTGAGCACTGAGGATGAGGATGAGGAGCCCAGAGCCTGATCCTGGAGATGGTGCCATGGATGAGTCCCTCCATCACTCCACCTGCCCTTACGAGACCCTCCATCACTCCACCTGCCCTTACGAGACCCTCATCACTCCACCTGCCCTTACAAGACCCTCCATCACTCCACCTGCCCTTACGAGACCCTCCATCACTCCACCTGCCCTTATGAGACCCTCCATCACTCCACCTGCTCTTATTGCTTTAGATTGTGAAGCACAACACATCATGCAACAACCTCAGACACAAAGGCACGGCTCACCTCTGGACTGGTGGTCAGCTGATTCATCAGAATAAAGCCGCAGAATGGGAACCGCTGTGTTGATGGCAGAAGGATGTGGGGTTCAGCACCTGTAGCCTACATACATGATTGTAGTTTGAATAAAGCTTTGTTTCATGTGTTGTATGTTCACTATATACATCTAGAGTGTATTCATGCATAGCTATGTCATATGACATGCATTACATGTTGGTTGTTTTATTGAATTTGATCATTTTCAGTAAAAAGTAATATAATTAAGTATTGGTCAGCATTCATCATTGTATGTTTTGGGGTGGGATAGCAATGCAATTCATTCTGGGGTAATATTTTTTTAATATTAATGATACTTACATTTTTCCAGTATAAAATCAACAGTTTTCTCCAAAGGCGAATCTTCGCACTCTGCCCTTTGTGCAGACATTACAAACGCTGAGGAAAACGGTAGGGCTGTCAAGTTACTGATGTTATGAGGTGTATATCATGGGTTTGCATACATAATATGAGATTTTATACACAGGAAAAAAGAACCTACAAGGTTGAATATCTTAATATATATAGGCAATTTTGTTTAAATAATTCATTATAATACTTTTAAAAAATGCATTTTTTTTTTTTTTTTTTTTTTTTGTTATTTATAGGCCTAAGCGTGAGGGATGAAACGAGAGTTGAATTCAACAAGAAAAAGAGGAAAACAAAGCAGTTAGCCACTTTTGCTTGTGGATGAAAATGTTTGAATATAAAATAAAGAAATTAACAACATATTCAAGAGATGACAATTTGGGGATTTCGTAATAAAAATAAATATAGCCTATCGGATAAAACGGGTCACATTTGTAGGGTTAAATATAAGAACTTAAATCAACCCTAAATGTATTCACAAAATAAATGGGCAGCAGTTTCTTCAAAAAGACCACAAAATGAGCAAGTTTAATCAATATCAAGAGATAGATTAATTAAACGTGTCGTTCAAATCTTTTAAGTTGTTGCGCTTGTGATAACGCGTCGTAGGTCACATGATAACGTCAACATGGCAGATGTCCGGTTCGCATTCATACTCAACGAGATCTATAAAGTAGGCTACCTACTCTTTTAGCGCTCGTTAAGTAAGAACTTATTGAAATAAGTACTCATTGCGGGTTCGGAACGCAGCCAGTGTGTGTCGAACGTGTCCAAAAGAAACAGTTCTTCTCGGTTCTGTACTGGTGATCCGAGGACCACTGTTCGGTAGTGCGCGCATGCTCACTGCTCACGCATGCTCGGCTGCTCGTGCTCATCACTTTTCTCAGCACAACATGTCTCAGTTCTGTGAACAGTTGGAGTTACTGGAGTAACATACACTTCGAGATATTGTTTATTTCGAGTCGGAGGGACTGTGTCAGGCATGTCCAAAAGTGAGTAACTTTACTAACTTGTGGATCAGCGCTTGACGCAAGACGCGAACTGTTTTGAACGATTCAGTCGGATTTAGTGTACTGGTTCGACCGGTTCACTATAAAGAACCGGTTCAAAAGAACGATTCGTTCACGAACCGGCCATTCGCGCCGTTTCGGTCTTTGAGTTTCAGTGTCGACTCTTCTGAGGTGAGCAGTTCACGGTATTTCTCATATTTACACAACCATCACACACACTTTTTACAGTTTGACTAAGCGACAGACTCATTTCTGTATTGTTTTCATCGATCACAGCGCTACTTGTGCGTCTTTTCTGGCGTCTTCAGACTGAAATAAACATTTAGTGCAGCAGCAGCGAGCATGAGGAGAATATGTTGAGTTCATTCAGACCTGAGCGATTTTGTGTTCGTCTGTGTGATTGTCTCGATGTTTGGAGTGAGAACTGATACTGCATGTCAAGTAAGTCAAAGTTTAAGTCAGTATTGTTTTGTGTTATTGATGTTGTATGTCATATTGTGAGAAATAACAGTACTGTCTTTCAGTAGAGCTGTTTTATAGACTTTTATCGTCCTGACTCAAATAATGTGTTTCTAACAGCAAACACTCAGAATAAAGTGAGATGATCTGCCGATGATCCTGAATGGCTTGTTGAATGAGTGTTGATAGTCTGAGGCTCATCAATATTAACAGATCTGCTGAAAACACTCTTTATTTCATGACAATAGTTCCTGTTTTCACTTCATTTATTATGTTGATGTCTTCAGATCTCCTGTAAATTGACACTTAAAGCTCATTTCATTGGTGTCAGCAGACTGAGGGTAGGCTATTTGTTGCTTACTATGTATATTTATTCTTTAGTCTTTATACGTTGAACTGTTTTTCTTACCATTATTTATATTTGGAATAATTTAATTACATTATTTATATTCTGTTACCAATTAGTATAAAACAAACTCGGCAACTGATAGATGTTTTTTTTATTTTGGGCAGATCAGCTCCTCCCACTAAGATTTACCATAATTGAAGCCCCTCCCACACCAATTACATCAACAGCGAAGCTCCTCCCACTTGAGTGATTCTCCCAATTCTCCAATAAATGCTGCCATATTCCCATCAGCTACAAGTGAAGACGAGCATGAAAGCATCAGGAAGAGCTGAAATCTGCAAAGACTGAGTTTATTAAAGAGGACAGTGAGAACATGAGTGATCCAGAACCCTGCAGAATGAAACACACTGAAGATCCTGAAGAACAAAGAGGTTGGTGTTTATTCTTCATTCATTCATGATGCTGAAGAACATTCATGTTAGAAACATTCAAGCTCTTTATCACTTTGAGATAAACAGTTACACTATGAAATGGGTATAAAAGTTTCATTTTTGGTTTTCAAAATATGGTCAAAGCTTTTCATTTCATTTATATCTGGTTCACAAGTTTTCAAAATCAACTAAGTAACAGGGCTGAGTAACACATGTAGGAAACAGATAATTCTCAAAAATAGTTCATTTAAAACTAGTTAAAGCTGAGGTCAGTCCAGACCAGTGGTTCTCAAACTTTTTACACCAAGTAGGGTAAGTGTACCCATTAAGCCCATGTACCCTTTAAGCCCACTTTCAACTCTTAAGTCAAATTAAAAAAAGAGAAAATAATATTTTATGCTGCTTATTATTTTAACCAATCCAGTGATTTGTTACTTCCCTGGCATTTTTAATTGCATACCAATTACATTTGGCAATGTTGAGTTAGCCCCACCCATGTGCACGCTGTCTCAGGGGACCTCACACAAAGTCACCCCAAAACTTTGGTGTTTCGGGACCCTTCAGAAATCAACACATTTCAGCAATGTTCAGCCATTTCTTTGGTAACTACATTGATATTATGTCAAATAAGAGATAAATGTATTGTTTTTTGTGTATGAACAAATAGTACTTTATCATTTTATATCATTTTTCTTTAAATGGAAAGATGAGTTTTATTAGCTTGCGTTCAAAGCTAATCTCTAGGTCAAGCCATTAGCCTTACAGAAAGATAGACTGCCAAAGAATTAAGCATGTGAACTGCAAACAATGAATGTTTTGTGATTCATTTTACATTCATTTACAAATAAATGCATCATAAATTGTTTTGTAGAGAAGATTATTTTTATAAATTAACTTTTTTTTAAGATGGGCTTAAATGGTACAGCGCCACAAAACGCATGAAAATTAGAGCCAACACAAGCTAACCTTGAATGAAAAAAACTTAACATTTCTCAATGTGGGCACAATGAAAATTACTATGATACTAGTCCACAGTATATTTAAGCTCCATGCATGTATTTGTAAACATATCTTACATTTTTAAAGGAAAACATTGTCTTTTTTCACCATTACTCACTATGTACCATTTAAGCCCACCTTATGTATTTCAATGAGGAATCCCTCTAATTGCAAACTTTGATACATTTTTTTAAAGTGTTTAAAGATAACATGTCTTTGTGTGCTTTTACCTTACTAACCTTTTAACCTTACCTTACTTACACACAAATTACACACAATCATTCCAATGAGATAGAGCCCGGTTTGTCCTAAAGTCCTGTATGTATAACCGGGCATAATTCGGGAGCCAAGCTGAGTTAAGGCTTGAGATTCTGGGCATGGAGAGGTCCCAGAGGGACCCTATATTCCCCACAGTCTTGAGCCCCTGGGACCACCACTTCCTGTCCAGCTTTGACCGGCAAAACGGCCGAAGCCGAGATGGGGCTCTGGACTAAGGGCATGGAGGGGTCACCCAGTGGGCCGCCTATGCCGGGAGTATTGAGCCCTAACTCGGCTTTCTTCCCGAGGTATGGTCACTTCCAGTGGAACTTTGATTGGGCATAACTCCAGAATCAAGCCGACCTAAGGCTGCATACTCCCGGTGTGACCTGAGAGTCCCCAGAAACCCCAGAGTCTGGAGCCCCAACTCGGCTTCCTTCCCGAGATACACCCGGTTAAACTTCCACCTTTGACCAGGCATAACTTGGGAGCTAAGCCGGCTTAAGGCTCCAGACTCCCGGTGTGGGGAGCCCACTAGGAGCCCCTCCTAAGCCCAGAATTTGGAGCCCCAACTCGGCTTGGCTCCCGAGATACACCCGGCCTAACTTCCAGCTTGACTCCAGCTACAACTCCAGTCAAGCCAACTTAAAGCTCCAGACCACCGGCCACTAACACCTACCCATCCCACCCAGGGCTTTAATCAAACATTAGCAAAATGATTTTTTTTTATTCTTCCCTGTCACTGAATAAATATATTGATGTTTTACTTCTTTAAAATCAATAAAAAAATATATATTTTGTGAATCAAAGATGATGTGGGCTTATTTGGAACACATGCGGGCTTAAATGGTGCCAAAGTACCAATTAAGCCCATGCCAGACTTCTGACTTTATTCCTAAATTATCTTAATTTTATATTCTAAAATGCACATCAACTAATTAATACATTTTCAAATAAGAGATTGATCTTGCATTTTAACAAATTATTTTTCTTATAAACTGTCAATATCTATGAAAAAAACCTAGATTTAGATTTTGGTGGGCTTAATGGGTACACTTACCCTACCACCTCAGAAAATATTTGGCTCTCCAAGTACCACCATAATGACCTATATGAAAATACAGTAGCGTAGTATGCCTAACTATTACCCAGCTACAGTTATGCACAGCTCAAAAATAAGGCAGCTTAATTTCTAATAAGAATATTTATTATTGTCAGACACTTTAAACATTGTAAAAACACAGTTTGAACATTAACACTGCCCTGTGCTGCTTACATACAGGTAAATACAAAACTTAAATAATGATTAAATTCAAATGTATTGCGCCTAAAAGTGAAATAAAAACTGTAGCCTACTGTACTTAAAATATTAATTAAAAAAAAACACAGGGTGTGTATTCATATTTAACCTTTTTAAACGTACATTTAAAATATTCTGGCTGACCCCTGTGAGTTTTTCAAGGCAATCATTTAGAACTGATTAGAGCCCGACCGATATGGATTTTTGGGCGCCGATGCCGATACCGATAAAAAAAAGCCAGATACCGATATATCGGCCGATATTATTTATGTGTATATTATAATACAGTAGCAATATTATTTATGTGTATTATAGTACAGTAAGTTTGGACACACTTTACAATTGGTGTGTACAAACTTTTGATGGGTACTAGAGCCCGACCGATAAAGGATTTTGAAGGCCGATACCGGTACAAATATTTGTTGGTTTTAAAATATTTTATTTTTTTTCAGAAACGCGCAACAAAACATTAACAAATTTCCCTAACATTAGTTATTTGTAGTTATTTATGAGTTTTAACTAAAATAATATGATAATGCATTTTAAAAAGAAACTTGTTTCTTTTATTGTCACAACAGAACAGAGGAACATCAAAATATATTAAAGTTCTGATAAATAAAATGTATAAAAATACAAACTTAAGATTTTTTTTTAAGACTAAACGTTTAGTCCTTTGAACAAAAACAACAATTTCACATTCAAATTGACAACAAATTCAAATTGTCATAATTTACTCTCTCAAGTTGTTTTTTTGTTCTGTTGAAAATAAGTTATTTGGATGAATGTGGGTAACCAAACAGTTGATGTACCCCAGTGACTTCCATAGTATATTTTTCTCCTTTGGAAGTCAATGGGGACAAGCTACTGTTTGGTTACCCACATTCTTCAAACTATTAATATTAGAAAAATATTAGAAGGAAATTAATACAGTTGGAACAACATTAGAGTGCCTGTAAATAATGAGATCATTTTTATTATTGGGTGAACTATCCCTTTAAGGACAAGCGGCAGCGTGTTTACAATTGCTACTGTCTCTTTAAGAGCTGAGCACGACACGTCTAATGTACACGCATTTGACAAGCAGATTTTCTCTCAATTTTTGCCTTTACTTTAGACAACCGACTTTGTTTATGTAAATCTTGTGTGTATTTAACAGTATTAGCACAATAATACTCGAAAGATAACTTAGTCCAGTATCCAGGCGCTGGTAGAAAGGCTTTTAGTGCATGTGAGCTTCACATGTACGCGCTGAGAAATGCACACGTTAGAACGGCGCATCAGCATTTAAAATTAAATGTTTAACCGACAAAGCATTAAAGCACATGCACATTATGAACTTTTGTGAACTGCAGTGTTAACATTTTATGTGAATATAGCCTACGTCGCGTTGTTCCGCTTCACTCTCGGCTTATTTAACCGCAGCAAAACTGGACATGAGTCACGAATTTTGTCATCCTTATTTGAGTTAAGAGAACTGATAGGGATGTTCTTTTAATTGTTATTCAAGCAATGTATGTCTCGTGAGTCGTTACCAACTCACCATGAACACACTTCACCGCTGATCTCACTCGCGGTTCTCTCTGCCCGACTCTGGCTGGATCAGCAGGTTGCAGAATGTGTGGCGCGTTATACACGAGTGTTGCCAACAGGGACGGTGTAGAGTGCCTTCTGGTGGACAAACTATACAACGCCAACACTCATAACATGGTTGAAGGGTGTTTCGTCCGTTTTTATTTTATTTTTGAAATATTCATTTATCGGCCGTTATAAATGCCGATACCGATAGTTTTGAAAATGCCTAATATCGGCCGATAATATCGGCCTGCCGATATATCGGTCGGGCTCTAGAACTGATCACTTTATTGTTTCCATGGTGACGCGTCACTGCTTGTCTTGTGACACACCGCAGCCACAATAGCGCTGAATGACTAATGATCTGCTTTTATTTTTTATTCAAAATATTCACAAATTTGTTAGCTATGGCATGAAATATTTAATATTCCGATTGTCAAATATATGCAAGTGGAAGTGTTATGTTGTTTAAACACCTTTAAAACGATCGCGTTAGTTGAGCTAACGTTATGCGCCGTCATGTTAGTTTGTGCCACTGTTCAGAGAATCGGATCTGTTGGATTTACAGCACGTGAATTCATCCACTTCTCCCGAAATACATGAAAGTAAGTGGCCGGTGAACTGGGAGAAGAATAGAGTTAACTTTAAAGTTTAAAGTTATTTACACAATGTGTAACTTACACAATCTGATATGAATAAAACGTGTCGTCTAATTCGCCCATTGGCGTCGGAAGAAAAAAAAAAGTGGGTGGGTCCTCCCCCAGAAAAATGTTACTGGAGTAAAAACCATTTCATTCTGGTGCCTTTTAATTTAACAAGTAAACTAAACTCCACTTAACGTCGGGCGGTTCTTTGACTCCACGTCGTGCATTAAATGCACAGCTATCCGTGGATTATCCCCCTAATACGGTCATCTGCCAGCAATGACAACTTAAAGCTGTTATTGATGTTTGCAACGCAATATTTGACTGGAAGAAACAACGGGCGGTTACTTTCGTCAGTTGCGGCTCGTTGAGAAATACAATGTAGCGATTCAGCGGAAATGGAGTTTAATTTATTCATTTTAATTAAAAAAAATATTTATTTTAATTCCTCAAGTGGAATGGATTTGACTGACGGCGCTCTGAAAAGCGAACAGACAAATGCGCTGAATTAGAGACGGTAAAAGTGAGTGGGTCCAATATCATTGATCTTAAAAAGTGGGTGGGTCCTGTCCCACCCATATAGAGCTGGTAAGTCCCGCCCCTTCCGTAAAACCCCGCTGGACCTCAAAGTTGAAAAACCAGAATTGGTGATGACGGTTATGACGTGAGTCAAATGTGACGGTTCGTAACATAACCGTCTTGGGGGGGGGGGGTGTTGCGACGTTCGTCTGTATAGGACAACTTAGTTTGAATAAAGGAGCAGACACTTGATCGCCTAAATTAAATAATAATAATAATCAATGTTATCGATAAAGATACGCAGATGGGGTTTTATCTCATCCGCAACCGCACTCATCATCCGCACCGTTTTTTTTTTTTTTTTTTACCAAATTTAAAGGCGCCCCCGCCCGTGTGATTGTTTTGCGGTCTATGGACGAAGGAATGCTCTGCTGATGCGAGCCGCGAGAAAGCCCTTGTCTGTTCTAGAAAGGATGCAAAGATATTTAATGCTAATGTATTAGGCCTACGCTGAGTTTCATTCATTTACGATGAGATGCGCTCTAGTTCGCAATGCAATGCAAGTGAACGCGGCGCACCAGCGCCGGTTATTATATTGTCTGCTATATATGCTTTTTATTTTTTTAAATACATGCAATTGGTTGATGAAACATTTATTAAAATTAAGATACAATTTGTACAAAACGAAATTCGTTTTAAAGAAAGGCTTTTAACAATAAAATACAAGTGAACGCGGTGCGTTGGCGCCTCAATGTCACGGTTATTATATTGTCTGCTATATCTGATTTGTATTAAATACATGCATTTGGTTGATGAAACATTTATTAAAATTAAGATACAATTTGTACAAAACGAAATTCACTTTAAAGAAAGGCTTTCTACAAATAAAAACTTAATGAAGTGGTAAAAATCATGTCTGACGATTTACAAAACAAAACTTGCGTTGGTAGGCTACTTGGCAAAGAATCAAATACAGTTGGAAACGACGTAGACCATTAATGACACAGACTGTTAACAATTGTTTTTAATTAGTATTTAAACATTCTCTATGATAAAAAAATGTTTGTAAAAAATATTTTAATAACACGGTTTTGGCGGTTATAGAGATCTAATGACGGTGTTCAACTATAACCGTCGGTCTCACGGTTAAATACTAACCGTCACACCCCTAAAAAACCGTCAATGCAAGTGAATGGGAGAAAATAATTATTTTCTGGTCCCGTTTGAATTGTGCCATGAATTTGAACATATGTTGTCTGTGAATTTTTTATATAACTTTTCATGTTACGAGTTTGACAGTATATGGTATGATTCTTCGGCTAGCAGTTGTGGAAAAGACATAACGAGAAAGACTACATGTCGCCTATGTGACGTCACCCCATAAAGTTGACTTACCCGTGGTTTTCGCCAACCTCAACGATTTTGTCCTCTCCCTGAAAGAAGGCGGTGAAGTGCACCAAAGACACAGCCATGTTTAGCGGGATCCGTGAGCTAGTCCGTGTGCGAGTGGTGGCGACGTTTCAAACGCGTCGAGAGTTGTAGTCCACAAAGTGCTCTCACACAAAGTCTAACCGTATCAAACTTCTACCCGCTAAATTGTATCATTCTTTACACGAAAAGTTATATAAAAAATTCACAGACAACATATGTTCACATTCATGGCACAATTCAAACGGGACCAGAAAATAATTATTTTCTCCCATTCACTTGCATTGACGGTTTTTCAACTTTAAGGTCCAGCGGGGTTTTGCGGAAGGGGCGGGACTTACCAGCTCTATACAATGGTTCCGACGCCCATGAATTCGCCTTTGGCTAAGCCACACCCTAGAATGTAGATTGACCAATCACAGCGCAGCCAAGAACGAGCTCCGACAGAGGTCCGACACTTTTTCACAGCGCTCCATTGACTTTAACGCAGGCGTCTCATATTTTTGGTCTCGGCAGGCTATTACCGTCGTAGTTTTATCAAAAATATGGTTAAATGTTGTGCCTGGGGCATTTGTAACACAGATACGCGTTTCCCAGAGAGGTTGGAGGGGGGTGTCCGTTTTTTTCCCCTTCCCAAAACCGAAGTCAAATCCTGACAAGTGTCGTCTTTGGATTAAACTGTGTGTGTGGACGTCCTCACAGTAAGCTAAACTCCTGAAAGATCAACAAGCACACTTTTGTGTGCTCTAAGGTACATTTTGCTTTTAACCTTACTGTGAAGTTATACTAGATAGACAGTTTTAGGTTATGATTTCGGTTCTCTACCCTAATTAATGAAGAATCAAGGTCCTAGTAGCAAGCAAGCTTAGCGATAGTTTAGTTATCACGTAAGTTAAGTCAGGATTGTATGTTTTGACTAGCAGCTGGATGTTAGCTAACTTTGCTATCAAGATACAAACACATAACGTTAACGTTATCCTATCTTGAATAACAAAGTTAGCTAAAACAAACAGCATAAAACTGTCTAACTAGTATAACTTCACAGTAAGGTTAAAAGCAAAGTTTACCTTAGAGCACACAAAAGTGTGCTTGTTGATCCTTGAGGAGTTTAGCTTACTGTGAGGATGTCCACACACACAGTTTAATCCAAAGACGACACTTGTCAGGATTTGACTTCGGTTTTGGGAAGGGGAAAAAACGGACACCCCCCTCCAACCTCTCTGGGAAACGCGTATCTGTGTTACAAATGCCCCAGGCACAACGTTTAACTATATTTTTAATAAAACTACGAAGGTAATAGCCTGCCGAGACCAAAAATATGAGACGCCTGCGTTAAAGTCAATGGAGCGCTGTGCAAAAGTGTCGGACCTCTGTCGGAGCTCGTTCTTGGCTGCGCTGTGATTGGTCAATCTACATTCTAGGGTGTGGCTTAGCCAAAGGCGAATTATAATGGAAATGATTATTTCCGCTTCCATAGACATCAGTGTGTATTTTACAAATTCTAAATGTATTTTTTTTAATACTTATGTGAATTTAAATGCCTGAAACCTAAAATAAACATTATGTGGTTAAAAACACTGAATAATTGTGATATTTGACAGCGCCTGAGTGGCGCGCGTCCGTCTCTGGCTCAGCACCAGCCAACTGCGAAAGCACGATTTGAATTTAGCAGTTGATAACCTGATGCACTGGCCGTTCTACTCACACCGGTGTAATCGTATCGTACGCTGCAAGGACCAGCCAAGACTGATCACACAATAGACTGTAAAAGATCACACCGGTTTGATCTTATGTGCGAAATTCAGCGATTACTCTGCGTACCACTAGACGGAGCCACAGTACGCGTACCACAGTTTGAGAACCACTGGTCTAGACTTTCAGTATATGACATTTACAGACACTGTCATGATATGTCACTCTGCTGTGTATTTTTTACAAAGATAATTCAATGTATAAAAAAATGATACAACCCAAACCCAAAAGTTAGAACGTGTTTTAAATTTGAATAAAAAGAAAGCTAATAGACTTTCATATCACTTGAGCCAATATTTTATTCGCAATAGAACATAGATAATATATGTTTAAACTGAGAAATTTTACAATTTTATGCACAAAATGAGCTCATTTCAATTTTGATGCCGGCTACAGGTCTCAAAATAGTTTAGACCGGGACATGTTTACCATAGTGTAGCAAAACAGTTTGAAGATGTCTGGGCATCAAGGTTATGAGTTGCTGGAGTTTTGGTGTTGGAATTTGGTCCCATTCTTGCCTTGTATAGGTTTCCAGCTGCTGATGAGTTTGTGGTAGTCTTTGACATATTTTTTGTTTAATGATGCGCCAAATGTTCTCTAATGATCTGGACTGCAGGCACCCGGACTCTTCTACGATGAAGCCATGTTGTTGTAATACCTGCAGTCTGTGGTTTGCCCTGATCATGTTACTGACCTGATATCAATCAACTTAATTAGTTGCTAGATGTTCTCCCAGCTGAATCTTTTGAAAATGCCTTGCTTTTTCAGCCATTTGTTGGCCCCGTCCCAACTTTTTTGAGACCTGTAGCAGGCATCAAATTTGAAATGAGCTCATAAAAGTGGATAAAAGTGTAATATTTTTCAGTTTAAACATTTGATTTGTTATCTATGTTCTATTGTGAATAAAAAATTGGATCATGTGATTTGAAATTCTTTAAGTCTTCATTTTATTCAAATTTAAAAAACGTCCCAACTTTTCAGGAATTCGGGTTGTAATTAATCCAAAATATATTAATATACAATCTGCTCCACCAGACTGCAAAAAGTGTGTGTTCTTGTAATTCAACTAAGAGGCCACTGTGTGACGTTTCTGTGGCAAGCAGAGCGGGAACTGAATTCGCCAAACTCGAACTGAAACACAGGGAAATTCACTTTATTTAACTTTATTTAATTAATGTATTTTTTAAAAACAGCAAATGGTAATATTTTATAGCAGTTGTCTACTTTAATGTCTTTTTCTTGTATTATTTTGATGAATAATAATATTTTTCTTTGATTTCAGACCTGATGGAAGAGAGCGAGGAGAATGAAGAACTGAGTGAAGTGAAGGAGGAGAGTGAAGAACTGCGTGAAGTGAAGGAGGAGAGTGAAGAACTGAGTGAAGTGAAGGAGGAGAGTGAAGAACTGAGTAAAGTGAAGGAGGAGAGTGAAGAGAAGGAGGAGAGTGAAGAACTGAGTGAAGTGAAGGAGGAGAGTGAAGAACTGAGTGAAGTGAAGGAGGAGAGTGAAGAACTGAGTGAAGTGAAGGAGGAGAGTGAAGAACTGAGTGAAGTGAAGGAGGAGAGTGAAGAACTGAGTAAAGTGAAGGAGGAGAGTGAAGAGAAGGAGGAGAGTGAAGAGAAGGAGGAGAGTGAAGAGAAGGAGGAGAGTGAAGAGAAGGAGGAGAGTGAAGAGAAGGAGGAGAGTGAAGAAAAGGAGGAGAGTGAAGAGAAGGAGGAGAGTGAAGAGAAGGAGGAGAGTGAAGAGAAGGAGGAGAGTGAAGAACTGAGTGAAGTGAAGGAGGAGAGTGAAGAACTGAGTGAAGAGAAGGAGGAGAGTGAAGAACTGAGTGAAGTGAAGGAGGAGAGTGAAGAACTGAGTGAAGTGAAGGAGGAGAGTGAAGAACTGAGTGAAGTGGAGGAGGAGAGTGAAGAACTGAGTGAAGTGGAGGAGGAGAGTGAAGAACTGAGTGAAGTGGAGGAGGAGAGTGAAGAACTGAGTGAAGTGGAGGAGGAACATCATGTCAAACCTGGAGAAAAACCTTTGAGTCGCTCAAAGACTAAACAGACATTTTTAAAGAAAAGAAGAGCCAAGAAATCTTTCTCCTGCACTCAGTGTGGGAAGAGTTTCACACGCAAATATAATCTTGAGCGTCACATGAGAGTTCACACCGGAGAGAAGCCGTTCACATGTGATCAGTGTGGAAAGAGATTCCCAAGCAAACAACATCTTGAGATTCACATGAGAGTTCACACTGGAGAAAAGCCGCATGCATGCGATCAGTGCGGGAAGAGTTTTGCACATTCATCAAGCCTTAAGAGTCATATGATGATCCACACCGGAGAGAAGCTGTTCACATGTGATCAATGTGAAAAAACATTTTGTAGGGCAACAGCCCTGAAGACACACCTGACAGTTCATACGAAGGAGAAGCCACATTCATGTTCTGTGTGTGGAAAGAGTTTTTCACTGCTGCACTATTTACATAGACATGAGAAAATACACTCTGATGTGAGAGAGTACATGTGCTTTGAGTGTGAGAAGACTTTTATTACAGCGAGCAGTTTAAAACTGCACCAGAGGATCCACACTGGAGAAAAACCTTACAAGTGTTCACACTGTGACAAGAGATTCAGTCTGTCATCACATCTGAAAACACATAAGAGGATCCACAGCAGAGAAAAACCTTACAAGTGTTCTCATTGTGACAAGAGATTCAGTCTGTCATCAAATCTGAAAACACATGAGAGAATTCACACTGGAGAAAAACCTTACAAGTGTTCACACTGTGACAAGAGATTCAGCCAGTCATCACATCTGAAAAGACATGAGAGAATCCACAGCGGAGAGAAGCTGCACACGTAGGGCTGGATGATAAAACGATAACGATAATTATAGCAATATAATTTTTCTCGATAAAACAATATCAAGAGTTCGATAAATGTTCGATAATGTTTATGCACCAAAAGCGGAACGAAACTCATTTGAACCACACGCGACACATGGACCATTTATCCACTCGGCTCAAAGTCCAAACGGCAGCGCAGCGCGAGCTCACTAGAGCAGATGCGTTTACTCTGATCGGTCACGAGACCCATTAAGAAACGCTTGAATCCAGCGAAGAACACAAACGTCTCATTGATTTAAACCAGTTTAAAGGCAGATGAAACAGCGCTGACAAACAGGAGAAACAATGTGTGCAACGATACAGTCAGAAGGCTTTTCCGTCTACAAATTCCCATCATTTACCATGGATTTACTGTAACGTTAGCCTAGTAATATTAACTGCACCATGAAATGTGGGATATACACTCACCTAAAGGATTATTAGGAACACCTGTTCAATTTCTCATTAATGCAATTATCTAATCAACCAATCACATGACAGTTGCTTCAATGCATTTAGGGGTGTGGTCCTGGTCAAGACAATCTCCTGAACTCCAAACTGAATGTCAGAATGGGAAAGAAAGGTGATTTAAGCAATTTTGAGCGTGGCATGGTTGTTGGTGCCAGACAGGCCGGTCTGAGTATTTCACAATCTGCTCAGTGACTGGGATTTTCACGCTCAGCCATTTCTAGGGTTTACAAAGAATGGCGTGAAAAGGGAAAAACATCCAGTATGCGGCAGTCCTGTGGGCGAAAATGCCTTGTTGATGCTAGAGGTCAGAGGAGAATGGGCCAAATGATTCAAGCTGATAGAAGACCAACTTTGACTGAAATAACCACTCCTTACAACCGAGGTATGCAGCAAAGCATTTGTGAAGCCACAACACGCACAACCTTGAGGTGGATGGGCTACAACAGCAGAAGACCCCACCGGGTACCACTCATCTCCACTACAAATAGGAAAAAGAGGCTACAATTTGCACGAGCTCACCAAAATTGGAAAGTTGAAGACTGGAAAAATGTTGCCTGGTCTGATGAGTCTTGATTTCTGTTGAGAAATTCAGATGGTAGAGTCAGAATTTGGCGTAAACAGAATGAGAACATGGATCCATCATGCCTTGTCACCACTGTGCAGGCTGGTGGTGGTGTAATGGTGTGGGGGATGTTTTCTTGGCACACTTTAGGCCCCTTAGTGCCAATAGGGCATCGTTTAAATGCCACGGCCTACCTGAGCATTGTTTCTGACCATATTCATCCCTTTATGACCACAATGTACCCATCCTCTGATGGCTACTTCCAGCAGGATAATGCACCATGTCACAAAGCTCGAATAATTTCAAATTGGTTTCTTGAACATGACAATGAGTTCACTGTACTAAAATGGCCCCCATAGTCACCAGATCTCAACCCAATAGATGAATATAAATCAGCTTTGTGTTTCTGACATATGCTTGTTATTATTAATTTCATCAATTAGTTGGTGCAGCCCTAGTTCATTTAAGTTGGTTTTGATCATTAAAAACAATAGAAGAGAAATTGTTTGTTACTGTGGCTTCAACAAAATCTGATTATCCATGTTATACTGTGCGATTTGAAGATCTTGAGTTACTGGATGTCACTGTTCAGGGGTCCGTTCTTCGTACGTCGCTAACTCAGTTAGCTGGATTTGATTGTTGAAGATTTGGCATGATCTTGGATTGTTTGTTTCTTCGACGCTCATCTTGGACTTGCTGTCATAGCAACAGGTCCGTAAGCTTAAACCTGCTCGGAGCCGCTTATTTCATGTAAACAAGATTAGATTGCGGCTTTATATGATACGGGAAGTCCTTTAGTGCAGCGCGATAGTGTACTTTTTAATAGATATCGTTTTTCTCGTGACTCGTGAGAGTGTAATTTACATCATTCATTTGTTGGAACCACACATCGTATATTTGACTTATCTGAGTCTGGCTTTAACTACTGTACAAACTGTGTGCATTATTATCTTTGCAAGTCCCTTATGGAACAAAACTTTATGGGAATATACTGCAAAATAATGCAATATATTATTGTAACGGTCACCAGCTGGAGTGCCCTTCGAGAGCCACCAGAGGGCACGCCACACCAGACTATCATATTTCACTCACAAACTACATTTCCCAGAACTCACTACCCGGACTCATCAAAACTCATTATCACATTCACCTGTGTCTTGTTATCTTGTTTAGTTCACCCCATATAAGCTTGGTTCACCCCATCACTCACTGCAAAGTTTTGTATGTTGTCGCACTGCATTTCCGAGCGTTTTTCCCTGGTTTCATGTCTCTTGGTTTTTGGGTTTCTTGCCTGTTCCCTGGATTACTCTTTTGCCTCTGACCCCTGTTTTGTTTGTTTGTTTGGACTGCCTTCCTGTGTTTGACCCTCTGCTTGTGTTGATTACGATTCTGGATTATGCCTTCTAATAAAGCTGCAATTGGATCTCAACCTTTGTGTCTCAGAGCAGTTCGTGACAGAAAACTTCGCCAAACCAAGATCCACCAGTGACGACCAACCATGAATCCAGGAGCACAGATTATGCGTCTCTGTCGGGGAGACCGACCCATAGAGGAATATGTGAAGACAAATGAAGACAAAAATAGCATTACATGTAATATTAAAAATGTGTTATCATTTATTGTGTACATATATTGCACATACATTTTTCCAGATAAATGTGAATGTATGTTCACACAATGAGTTACAACGGATTTCTAGTTCCCAGCATGCTTTGCTTCTGACTGTTAAAGGGGTCATATAATGTAATTTTTGTACAAGCTAATATGATTCTTTAGGGTCTAAATTAAAAGTTTGTAATATACTTTAATTAACAATTCTCATTAGTATTGTAAGAAAACACTCATTTTACCTGGTCAAAAACAAGCTCTGTTTTCAGCACGCCGTTTAAGTGCATGTGTCTTTAAATGATAATGAGCTTTGATCACCCTGCCCCTCTGCTCTGTGTGTACGCCATTTGTAACACAATAACCATAACGCATTGTTTATTATAAACATGGGATTATGAATTATATTGAGAATGTCATACATAGAAAACATGCCGTAATGTACCCTTAGTGTAAAAATAGCTGCATTCATTGTGAAGCGTGCTAGCGATTTGCAAAGATTAATATAAATATAAATATAAAGGTTAATAAAACTTTACACTCACTACTTCTTCTGGAGGTGCAGCAGGAACACGAATAGTTGGTACCGATCCTTTTTTCAGGAGAAGCTTCTTAGCAAAACCAGCTTTATACCGACCCTCATTTGTAAAGCAGTCTGGTGTGTGAAATGATTTGCGCAAACATGAAAGCATTGACGTTGATCGTGGGGAATATTCCCTTCGAAAACAAACTCAGCCACTGCGTCTTCAGCTGTACGGATTTAGGAACGACTGCTGTGTTCGTTATTACACCCAAGAACAGAACAGCACAATCGTTTAGACGCCATTCTACTCAGTGCTCCAGCTATCAACAATGAACGCGCCGGTCCGTGCGGGCTATGATTGACAGCTCGCTCACGAGCGAGGGCGGGTCTGTGTTGAAACGCTGCTGTCAATAAACCATCGTGGGAGGGGCGTCGATTTTGTGACGTCACAAAATCGAACAGCTTGATTAGAGAGAGGGGAAAACATATAAGAAGATAAAAAAAACACTGGATGGATTTCTATCATTTTATGATGGTTGTGTACAGGCACTGCCAACACACATTTCAGTATCAACTTGTAAAAGTGCATGTACCATTATATGACCCCTTTAAAGGAGAGCAAATGTTAAAATTAAGAGTTATTTTGAGTGTTTTGGTCAATATTAATATAGTTGGTGATATTTTAGTGATTAATGTTCTATTATTTTTGGAAATTAAAATGTTCCCTTTCAAGGGAACTCGAGCTGAGCCGAAACGCTGCGGGAACGCCCCTGTGTGAGTGCGTCAAGAAGTACGTATGGAATCAATCCAGTGGCGAGACGGAACGTCATAGGCGGGTGACGTCATCGAACAGGAAACTATAAAGCACACCAGAAAACACAAACGCGCTAGCTTCTGTGACTTTAGCAAGTGCTCTGTGTGTGAATCATATTGTCTCTATATTGTCGAAGTGTTTTTGTCTGTCTTTATTGTCACTAAGCAGGAGTTTTTCACATATATATATATATATATATATATATATATATATATATATATATATATATATATATATATATATTCCAATATATATATATATATATATATATATATATATATATATATATTGTTTTATGGTGCTTAATTTAACCCCTTGTTAGGGTCTTAAATATAGACACCTTCTACCTTATTTTGTTTATTCTCAGGTTAGGTAAAGTCAGTCGAATTCGTTCTAAACAATAAGTATATAAATTTCCATACTTACAATTCAGTCGAAAGACTGCTCCGTGGTTTAGTTCAGCTCAATATTTGGTAAAACAGAGACTTATGGCAGGCGAGCTTCTTAATTTCAATTAAATGTAATTTTTATTAAATACAGGTTAACTAGTTTACATAAAAGGTACTAATATATAAAATAAAAGTAAATCAAAACCAAATCATTTACAAGCTTTCATCTTCATGAGGCGCAATGGCAAGGCATCTAACACCGGAGAGGCCGTCCTTGGTGAAACAGCGTCTAACTTTGACATTCTTTACAATACTTTTTATAGTTCACACGCCCTCCGCACAGGTTCAGTCCTTTACAGATCTGTCCAATCCGAAGTCTTGAACTGTCCTCAGTTCTGGAAATCCCCTTGTAACTCCATATATAAAGCTGTTTCCTTTGTTCGCCTTTGTTTGCTGCTCTGGACCCTCTGCCTTTCTCCTGCGTCTCATGCTCCTCATCAAACGGTTATTGCTTGCCATTTCTACTTTGCCAAGTTACATGCTTTTCACTACTTAATGTTACGTATATCTATTGATTAAATGCTTAAACATGAGTACATTATTGTCGTTTCTTGCATGCATTATTACAATAAAAAGATTATTACAAAAACAAGTTGCAATGTCTTCTCTGATTACAACAGTTCAATAATAAAGACCTTTACAAAATCGTCTCCATTGTCTTCCTTAATAAAACAATTTCACAATAAAGGCTTTTACCAAACAAATTGTATTATCTCATTCTTAATAAACCAAATTCCAATAAAAAGACTTTTACAAAACCAGTTGTATTGTCTCTTCTTAATGAAACAGATTCACAAATAAAAGACTTTTACAAAACAAGCTACAGTGTCTTTTCTTATACAACACTCTATTCTACTTGGTTATAAAGTTAGTCAGTAACATACATACTTTATATATGAAGGTCACCGATTAATACAGAATAAATTGCATATATATTTCACTTCTAAAACTACAATGGTGATTAATATCATAACAGCCCATATATATGAGGCGTTCTAATATAATAAATTGCATGTTCACTTAACAATATATATATATATATATATATATATATATATATATATATATATATATATATATATATATATATATATATTAGAAAAACTACATATGGAGATGGCGAGTAAACAACAATACAGGCAGTGTGTTCATCCTTGCACTCGCTATATTACAGGTAGGGATACACACCAGCTATGTGTTGTTTTCCGGGAGTGCAGCATGCCCAGTCAGCTCTCGAGGGAGCTGATTGCGAGCGTTTTCCTCTTTGAACGCTGCGCTCCCGCTGATCACTCTTTGAGGAGGGTGGTTCGGTTCGTGCTCCCCGCGGCTCGGGTCCCGTTTCTGTCAAGGCAGAGCAGCGACGTCAGTCGTGGGGTTCGCAAATGGATCTGACAGAGGGGTTTGAGACGGGCTCTGCCTTATCTCAGCCTTCACCTGTCAGATCCAGTGCCTCAGTTCCGGGTTAAGCACGCGCTGCGGTTTCTTCCCCCCGGGCTGAGGTCCCAGTACTGCAACTATCCAGTTCTGAGGAGCTGGATGTTGTTAGTATTGGTACAGGAGATACTGAGGACTCGTCACCCCAATCTCCTGCAAGTGAGGAATTAATGGAGGTGCTCACTAGAGCTGTGCAAAAAATAAATATTGAGTGGCCAGCAGATAGACAGGAGTCTAGAACAAAATCTGAACTAGAAGAATGTTTTCTGCCCTCTCGTTTGCAGCCTCCATGCAGGTGCCTATGGTTCTTTCCAGACCTCCACACTGAGGTGTCGAGGTCCTGGAAAAGACCAGTTTCCTCATGTAATCATACACCTCAGACTTCCACATATTCCAATATTGTTGGGGCTAGTCAGTACGGGTATGGGTCGATGCCGAAAGCTGAAGAGGCACTAGCTAGTTACTTCTCACCTGAGTCAGCGTCATCATTTAAGGCACCTATGTTACCCACCAAGCCACTCCGTAACACTTTGGCTTTGGTGGGCAAAGCTTATTCGGCGGCAGGTCAGGCGGCGGCATGCCTTCATACAATGTCTATCTTGCAGGTATACCAAGCTGATTTATTAAAAGATATGAGCAAGAGTAAGGAGGTCAGTACAGATACCCAGCCAGCACAGCCATGTGGGGCCCAAATGGGTTTGACCTGGGCTATCTAACTGGGACCCAGCCAGTTTTGTCCTCGGTTTCCATGTTGGCCCCACATGGGTTTGCCCAGATGAAATGAACACTGCTTAGTATGCACAGTACAGGCTGTTTAATGTAACACTTAATCAGTGTTGGAGGTAATGAGATAATTAAGTGATTGAATAATGATTGTGCATTAATGATGAACACCTGCTGTTAACAAGCAGAATCACTGAAGGAAAGAGAAACACAAGAACTACTTCCAGCCACAGCCTTGGATGAAATCAACTGAAGATAAAATACATTACATCTCTCAAGATCTGATTAAACAACTCCACAAACAGCATTACCAGCTTCACTTATTACAAACCAGACTGACTTTATTTATGTCAGACATCTAACGAAAAGAATTAAGAAGAGGTTTAGATGTTGATTACTTTTTTGAAAGTAATAGTTTGATTTGATGTTACCATTGTGGCGATCCGTGTGTGCTTTAGTCAGGCTCTTGACTTTTTAACATTAATTTTTCTCTGGCAGCTGTGTCTGTTTGTTATGGCGAGAACAGCAAGAGAAAATATAATCAGATGCTGTAAGCTGATTGATGATATGAATATAATCATCATATAGTGGCTTAACTCATTGATTATTTTTGAGGTTCATACGGGTAGTATGTTATTCATTTTGTTTTATTGTTGTGATTCTACAGCAAGAGATCCAGCACAGTTTAATCAGAACATCAAATGATTTTTAAAACACCATTTACACATGTTGGACTACAGAAAGTTCCACTTGCACAGAGACATCAAGAATCAGCATATGAATCTCAACAATGGTGACATGCTTCATGCTGCAATGCATTCTGAGTGCATCATACAAAACTTATCCATGGCTCCCAGAATGCATTGCAGCATGAAGCATGTCACCATTGTTGAGATTCATATGTTGATTCTTGATGTCTGTGTGTGAGTAAGATTAGGAGGAGCCCAAAATATGTAAATGGAGTTTTAAAAATAATTTGACGTTCTGATTAAATTCTATTATTCTCTTGTTGTAGAATCACAACAATAAAACAAAATGAATAACATATTACCGTATGAACCTCACAAATAATCAATGAGTTAAGCCACTACATGACGATCATATTCATATCATCAATCAGCTTACAGCATCTGATCATATTTTCTCTTGCTGTTCTCGCCATAACAAACAGACACAGCTGCCAGAGAACAACTAATGTTAAAAAGTCAAGAGCCTGACTAAAGCACACACGGATCGCCACAATGGTAACATCAAATCAAACTATTACTTTCAAATAAGTAATCAACATCTAAACCTCTTCTTAATTCTTTTCGTTAGATGTCTGACATAAATAAAGTCAGTCTGGTTAGTAATAAGTGAAGCTGGTAATGCTGTTTGTGGAGTTGTTTAATCAGATCTTGAGAGATTTAATGCATTTTATCTTCAGTTGATTTCATCCAAGGTTGTGGCTGGAAGTAGTTCTTGTGTTTCTCTTTCCTTCAGTGATTATGCTTGTTAACAGCAGGTGTTCATCATTAATGCAAAATCATTATTCAATCACTTAATTATCTCATTACCTCCAACACTGATTAAGTGTTACATTAAACAGCCTGTACTGTGCATACTAAGCAGTGTTCATTTCATCTGGGCAAACCCATGTGGGGCCAACATGGAAACCGAGGACAAAACTGGCTGGGTCCCAGTTAGATAGCCCAGGTCAAACCCATTTGGGCTCCACATGGCTGTGCTGGCTGGGTACTGTCAGAGAGTTACGTCAGTCAGCAGATCTCGCCCTCTGTGCCACAAAGGAGATGGCCAAATCAGTCGGCCGTTCTATGGCAGCCCTGGTGGCCGCGGAGAGGCATTTATGGCTAAATCTTTCTGGCAATGAAGGAGAGAGAGAAATCTTTTCTCTTGGATGCCCCACTTAATCCTGCGGGCTTATTCGGTGACTCAGTGAACACAGCGTCTCGCGCTCCCCCACAGAAAGAATGGGACGCAGCGCGGCGCTCTCAGATGAAATCTTCAAGGGGTAAAACTGATCTGAGGACAGTTAGTATTGCCAAGAAGGCTTTGTCTAAGAAAAAATTCTGACGCTCCGGTTACGCTATTCAGTTCAGGTCTCGTCCACCTCAGGTCCTGTCCACAGTGGTGGGCCCTGAGCAGGCTCTGGTAATGGAACAAGAGGTAGAGACTCTGCTGCGAAAGGAGGCTATAGAACGGGTTCCTCCTCCCAGCAGGGAGTCAGGTTATTACAGCCTATACTTCATAGTTCCGAAGAAGGATGGGGGGTTGCGTCCAATTTTAGATCTGCGCCTGTTAAATCGCACAGTAGGGAAGCTCAAATTCAAGATGCTCACTCTCAAGCAGATCGTGTCACAAATCAGATCCGAGGACTGGTTTGTCACGATAGATCTAAAGGACGCCTACTTCCATGTCTCCATCCTTCCACAACACAGGAAGTTCCTGAGGTTTGCTTTCAGGGGCGAAGCATACCAGTATCAGGTTCTTCCGTTCGGCCTAGCTTTGTCTCCCCGCACATTTACGGAATGTATGGATGCAGCTCTGGTTCCGCTGCGACTCCAGGGCATTCGCATTCTAAATTATATCGACGATTGCTTGATTCTAGCTCAATCGGAACAACAAGCGGTTCGGCATCGAGATGTCATTCTCACTCACATCAAGAGATTGGGTTTGAGGCTAAACGCCCAGAAAAGTGTGCTTTCTCCATTACAGAGGACCACTTTTCTCTGCGTAGTTTGGGACTCGAGGACGATGCAGGCACGTCTGTCTACTGCTCGTATCACTTCGATCCTCTCGGCGGTGAAACAAGCAAAGCTAGGCCAGTCACTCACTGTAAAACAGTTTCAGAGAATATTAGGTCTCATGGCAGCAGCGTCCAACGTTACTCGACGATGTCTTCGTGCCCTGGTTATGTGGAAAGAACCTTGGTTTCTTTCCCAAGGGCCCGTCCTGGGAGCTCTTTGTCGTCGCGTCACGCTAATGACGGATGCCTCTCTCACGGGCTGGGGAGCGATCATGAGTGGTCGCTCAGCTCAAGGTCTGTGGCAGGACCATCATCTCTTATGGCACATAAATTGTCTAGAAATGTTGGCGGTGTTTTAGGCTCTGAAACATTTCCTACCCGACCTCAGGGGTCATCATGTGCTCGTCCGGTCAGACAACACATTGGTGGTCTCTTATATAAACCATCAGGGGGGTCTGCGTTCGCGCTCCTTGTACAAGCTGGCTCGCCATATCCTTCTGTGGGCCCAGGGGAAACTTCTTTCATTGAGGGCTATGTATATCCCAGGGTATTTAAATCAGGGGGCAGACATCCTGTCGAGTCAGGGGCCGAGGTCCGGGGAATGGAGACTCCATCCCGAGGTGGTGGAGCTCCTTTGGAAGGAATTCGGTCGTGCCAAGGTAGACCTGTTCGCTTCCAGGGACACATCGCACTGTCCACTGTGGTTCTCCCTGAGCTATCCAGCCCCTCTGGGGTTGGATGCCATGGTGCAGGCATGGCCGAGGTCACGTCTGTACGCATTTCCCCCGATTGCTCTGCTCCCAGGAGTTCTGGAAAGGGACGGGGTCAGTCTACTGTTGATAGCCCTGTTCTGGCCGGCCCTAGTATGGTTTGCGGACCTAGTGTCTCTCCTCGACGGCTCTCCTCTGGAGATTCCGATCAGGAGGGACCTACTCTCTCAGGCGGGTGGGTCGATCCTTCACCCCCGCCCAGAACTGTGGAAACTGTGGTCTTGGCCTCTGAGGGGGCCCAGCTCGTAAGTTCTGGTCTCTCAACTGAGGTTGTTGAGACCATTCTCCACTCCAGAGCTCCGTCCACGAGGAAGTTATATGCCTTGAAGTGGAGATTATTTACTTCTTGATGTGGAGAACACCAGTTGGATCCAGTTAACTGCCCAGTGGGTGCAGTGCTGGAGTTCTCTTTGGGGAGACACCCACTTATAACACGCTTTCTTTGTGGCACTTTGAGGTTGAGGCCAGCAGTCCGCACGAGGGTACTGACTTGGGATCTGGCCATTGTTTTGGAAGGTCTATCCCTAGCTCCTTTTGAGCCTATTGAGAAGGTTCCTGAGAAGTTTCTCACTCTTAAGACTATCTTTTTGCTTGCTATTTCATCTCTCAAGAGGATTGGAGACATTCAAGCTCTCTCGGTTTCTCCCTCGTGCCTGGAATTTTCGCCTGGCATGGTGAAGGCATTTCTCCATCCGAGACCAGGTTATGTTCCGAAGGTTCCAACTAATGTTGTTAGGCCTATTGTACTGCAGGCTTTCTGTCCTCCTCCTTTCCAGACGTCGGACCAAGAGAAACTAAATCTGCTCTGCCCAGTTAGGGCTTTAGATGCTTACGTCCACAGAGTGTGGAGGAAGTCTGAACAGTTGTTCGTTTGTTTTGGGTCACCCAGGAAGGGATGTCCTGCATCTAAGCAGAGGATGAGCAAGTGGGTTGTTGAGGCTATCTTACTTGCCTACGAGTCGGCTGGTCAGCCTTCACCTTTGGCTGTACGAGCTCACTCTACTAGGAGTATGGCCGCTTCTAAAGCTTTACTGTCAGGAGTTTCACTCCATGATGTCTGTGATGTGGCAGGCTGGTCCTCACCGCACCCATTCATCAGGTTTTATGATCTTGACCTCAGCTCCACTCCAGGGGCGCAGGTGCTTTCGTCCGCATGTGCACTCTGATTTCACACGGAAGGTCACTTGCTCGCATGGCGACGTGGGTATTAGCGTTCCCGCAGCGTTTCGACTCAGCTCGGGTTACCTTGAAAGGGAACGTCTCGGTTACGTATGTAACCCTAGTTCCCTGAAGAGGGAACTAGACGCTACACTGTAAAAAAAACCTGTAAATTTACAGGAAACGGTCTGTATTTTTTACAGAATTTTGCCGTTTTGTCATTATACAGTGAATACCTGTTATTTTACAGATATTTGTTGTAATTTAAAGGTCCACTATTAAATTTACAGGTAATTGCTTTTATTTTGGTTTTACATTAATTTTACGTTTTTTAAAGGAAATTCTCTGTAATTTTATAGGGTTATGTGTAATTTTACATAAAAAAATTAAGTAATATTTTACAGATTATTTCTGTGGAATTAGAAAACAAAGAAAATAAGGTATAACTGCAGAAATCAGCAGTCACTTAACATGTTTTCCTTAAAGATTATTAGCCTAAGCATGTGGGGGTTACACACATTAGGCAAGCCTATTTAATTATTTATAGTCTTTTAATTTTGTCTTGCAAATAGATGTTCATTTTGATCATCATTTGTATTTGCCCGTAAATTTCATTTAGGCCTATATTTTATGTCTTTTATGAATCGTTTTTCCAAATCTGCGTGGCTTTGTGTGCGTTTGTATACGTGTGTGTGTGTGTGTGCCTGCGCGCGCGCAGATTCAAATTATCCGCCATTACATTTCGTTGCTGCTAGTCCGAGAATGAGGTCTCTGCAGAGCAACAAAAGGCGTTCCTCAATTTTGGGGCGTTTTCCAACTGGGTAGGCGTTTTACAACCTCTGTGCCTGGTTTGCTAAAACTTGAGTGGGCGATTCCTAAATACTTGAATATGCTTTTCCCATCAGATATGAGTGATAAAGCGAGAAAGCGGTGAAATGAGGAGAGAGATCACCTGTCCTGCATATGGATGTAAGTGGATTTTTGTAAATTCTCATTTTGTCTAAGTTAACGTTTTAATTAGTTTGTGTAAATTTGCTTGCAACATGATTAGACAGAAAAAGCTCCAAGAGGTCTGCCACTTACAATCTATCGCTAACCATTATTAGCTTTAGCAAACATTCGCTAACTTTTTGGTGCATAAGTTTGTTACTTTAGTGTTGATAGTGGTAGTTTGCTTAATTTTTTCCTGTCGGCGTATTCTAATATTTATAAAAAAAAAAATAGTTAGCTTGTCAGACTAGAAAACAATAGTTGTAAACAAATGTTAATGGAATATTCCACCGAATAGGTGCCATTTATGTCCCCAGGACATTATGGCCCGGTTTCACAGACAGGGTTTAGCCTAAACCAGGATTAGTCCATAGTTAATTTAGGACATTTAAATATTTTTCATAAACATGCTTAGAAAAAAAAACATTACTGGTGTTCATCTTGAGACAAAACAAAGGCACTGATATATTTTAAGATCAGTCAGTGCAAGTTTATTTCAGTTGGAACAGCTCAGACTTACATTTTAGTCTAGGACTAGGCTTTAAAATTGTTTGTGAAACTGGGGGGTATAGGTACTAATATGTACAAAAAAACAACTATAAATACATTTTAAGGAAAGTGTTGTGCACATTAATCTAACTGCAAATTTTATCTAATTAAAAAATTATTAAAAACTATAATATTTTGGATAAATTACATTTTCATTCAGTCCAGAACACACTCCCTTCATATATGAAATAGTGTTTGAGTGTGAGGTGCGCTGTAAGAAAACTCCACAGAAAATCTGAAAAAGCATTGCTTGTTAAGTTTATTATTTTTAATATCAATTTTAATGTAATATTTATAATTTTTCTGTTATTTATATTATATCTCATAACCCATTATGTACCCCTAAACATAACCCTAACAAAAACCTCTGCAGACCACTAGATTTAAATAGAAACATGATTTGACCTTTTTTAGCAGTGAGATCAGCTCACTAGTCAATGTTCAACACTCTTCATTATATCAGTGCAGGCATTAATCAAACCTATATACTAACATAATGGATGAATGTTAAAATGTAAAATGATTATGTACAGAGGAGGAAACGTTTTTTAAATTAAAATGGATGAATTTGTTGTCTATTCAGCACATCACAATTCAGCGGAGAGGGCAAGAGCCTCAACCACAGCGCTACCTTGCAGATACTAATTTATTCACATGCCCCTTCTGCACATCTCAAATATGTAAGCCCAGACAGTATCATCAAATAGTGGCCCATATAGCTGGGCATAAAATAAGAGCAACTGAATATGGAGGTGAGTGTATATGCATATCTTATAAATGTGTATTAAACATTTTTTTACGTCTACTAACATGGCTATTTTCAATTTTGCTTTAGATTATGTTATATACAGCTGTGGCCTTGGCTGTGGCCAAAAGGCCAAGCATTTTCACTGCTGTCAGTGTCCACAGACCTACATAAATAAAGCTGCTATAAAAAGGCATCTTTGCAGTTTCCACCCGCTGCCCCCAGCAGCACCTGATCCACCACGAGTAACTCCTTCGCTGCCCCCAGCAGCACCTGATCCACCACGAGTAACTCCTTCGCTGCCCCCAGCAGCACCTGATCCACCACGAGTAACTCCTTCGTTGCCCCCAGCAGCACCTGATCCACCACGAGTAACTCCTTCGTTGCCCCCAGCAGCACCTGATCCACCACGAGTAACTCCTTCGCTGCCCCCAGCAGCACCTGATCCACCACGAGTAACTCCTTCGCTGCCCCCAGCAGCACCTGATCCACCACATCATCCAGCAGCTCCTCCAGTGATTAAAAGAAAGCAAATCACTGTGAGGTGTCCTCACTGTGGAGTGAGTCTAAATTCTAAAAATTTGAAAAAACACATTGAGCGGAAACATCAACCTATACATCTCGTATCTTCAACTTATCATTTACCAACACAGTGTGTTGATAAAAAGAATGGGATATATGTTGTAGCAAAATCATTTCGTGGGCCCTGTATTCCCATTCATGTGGCGAAGAAAATTTGGGGCTCATCACACAAGGTAATGTGTGAAATGGATATGTGCAACACTTGTGCTGAAATGACTCAAAGGAGTGAACTTTTGGTTACATCATGTGTGCATCTGAGATCAGTAGACTACTCCTGTGCTATTGCACCACATGAAGAGTTATCAGAGGACGTGTTGACTGAGATGGTGGAGCAAAAATGGTTTTGTAACACAAGGAAAAACCAATGCCTTAGACTGCAAGGTCAGGCTACAAGTAAAGGTGCAACATTTACTAGCCTTGTTACTATTGGAGGCCCCGACTACAAGCATTATATATCAGTATATGAGCCAAGGGTTTCTTATTACAGTAGACTGGGCAGAGTTTTGGTTAATTACAATTCCAAGACAAACACTTGGCACTGCCCTTGTATCAAAGGTAGGAGATCGTGTCTGCATAAGTGCATAGCAAAATGGTGTCTCTTTCAAATGAAGCGGGAGCTCTTCACAACCATGCCAGAAGCAGCTGCAGAGATTGAACCAGCAGAACGTGATGACTTGTCTGGCCTGCAATGGGAATATCCTCCAAAGAGTGATGGCCTGAAGCAGATGGTACAATATATATACCATAACAAAAAGCTTCCAGACACACTATCAGATGTTTTTATAGAAGATGTAAAGAAGGAAGACATTCCTCAACATCTTATTCCTGAAGAGGAGTTCTGCTCTCAGTGCCCTGGACCTGTTCCTCTCAGTGCTCCTGTCCTTATCACCAAAAATGCTAAAGTGGCGACGCTCTCTGGTGTAGTGACTGGTAGGCATTGCTGGTTTGTAAATTTTTAATGATAATATTTAATATTTATAAGCTGTTGATTTATACTACTCACTAAAAGTTAGGCATATTCGACTTTCGGCTGAAAGTTATGGAAAATGTAAAAAGTTTGTGCTACAGTGATAATATATCATAAAAGAAGGGCATTTAAGTAGAAGCATGCATTTATTCTTCTACAGCAATTTATTAAAACAAAAGCTAACAACAGTGGTGGGTATACCACAACAAAAATGTCAGTGTCTTAATAACTTGTAACTTTCCTTGAGCATCAATTACAGCTTAACAACGACATCTCATGCTGTTCGCAAATCAACTTATTGTCTAGGGAGGCACAGCATCCCACTCTTCTTAAAGGGTTGCCCTCAGGTCATTGAGGTTCTGGCGTGCAGGGTTATGACTTTCTATATGACGACTCTGCTTATCCCATAGGTTTTCTATGGGATTCATGTCTGGAGAAAGTGCAAGCCACTCCATTTGAGGTACCCCAGCCTCCTGCCACTATTCCCTGATGATGCGACCTCAATGAGCTGGGGCATTGTCATCCATAAAGATGAAATCAGGCCTGTGTTATGCAGAGGCACAACGACTGGATTAATGGTGTTATTCAGATAGTATTGGCTTGTCACAGTACCATGTAGAGGGTCGTGACCCTGCACCCCAGAACCTCAATGACCTGAGGGCAGCCCTTTAAGAAGAGTGGGATGCTGTGCCTCCCCAGACAATAAGTCAATTTGCAAAAGTTGAATATCCCTAACTTTTTGTGAGTAGTACATGTCATTTTTTGCATTATACTCCAGTATTAGCAGAGTATTAAAGTATGCTATTCACAATTATTGCCAAGTGATTATTTGACATTTTGTACTATTATTTTCTGTTTATTTACCTCATTAGGAATATCCACATACTGCAAGAAATGCAGTAATTGTGGTATGTTTTACCGATACCAGGACTGGATGCATGGGCTTCACAACTTTAATGATAAAGTGCTGCTAAGCATCTTTCTATGCATCTTCATAAGGAATTCTGTTCAGGTTTTGTTTCTGAAATTTAAAATTCATTAGGCTCAAGATTGTTCAACTTAATCTAGCACTGATATATGTTCTCATGACTGTTCTCACTCAGGATCATGTGTCAGTTGGAAGGGTGCGTTCCATATTGCAAAAGACAACACACGTGCCTTACCCAAAGGAGTCAGAGTTTCTTCATGCATATTTACATTTTGAGGCACTAACTCACCATGATTATGCCTTTTCGTGTCTAAAATGTGGACATCATCCTCCAGTTGTTGTAATGGACTTACATAAAAAGGGAGTGTTCAACATGGCAGGTAAACAATCACAGTTTTTTGTCATTTTCTATTTGCAGTTAATTTTTGTTCATTTAATTTTGTTTCTTTATCCAGTCAGTGACATAAGTGAGCCAACTGAAAGCTTCAATGGAGAGGTGAATTCCGAGGAGTTCTGGGAGACTCTTTCAAGGGAGAGGATTGCAACTGGCTTGTTGAGGAGTAAGTTGCAACAAGACAATTAGGCTATCATGTGCAATAATGTAAACAACTTACTTGTCTCTTGTACATATACTAGTTGAGTTCATTGCATCAGTGGTTCCCAACCACGTTCCTGGAGGCACACCAACGCTGCTCATTTTGCATCTCTCCATTGTCTGACACACAAATTTCTGATCTTGGAGTCTCTACTAATGAGCTGATGATCTGAATCGGGTGTGTTTGATTAAGGAGACATGGAAAACATGCAGTGTTGGGGGGGCCTCCAGGAATGTGGTTGAGAACCACTGCATTACACATGTATTTCCACATCTAAACAAAATGCCTTGTTTCAAGAGTTTGTTTCACTACTTTATTTTCTGTATGATTTTAGTTGGAGACACAAATCCTTACACTTTGAAACCCAATTATGAGAACTGGGCCCCATGGATCGGCAGACACACACGCAGGTCACCATCTGTGATAAACACAGAGTGGAAGAAAGTGCAGACCACAAATACACTAGACAACATCGCTGAAATGGACATGACAGAAGAGAGACTCAGTGATGAATTAATGAAGCTAAAGGTATGCACCAGCTCAGTATAAATCTCTATAGCCTCTTATAATTTGCAGTTTATTAAAAATGGTGATGGTTGACCAGTAATGAAACAATCACTATGCAGGTCTAAATCAGTTGTTAGTCGTAGTTAGAACTAACACACAAAGAGCTAGTTTCATATTGTAATGTAATATCAAACATATTTGTGCTTTACCAGGTTGCAGACATTCGAAAACTCTGCAAGGCCTGTGGAGTTGGCACTGAAGGATCAAAGACTGATCTTCTATCCAGACTGAGAAAAGAAATGCAAAACAGAAGTGCATACGACAAGATTTTTCAAAAAGTTTGGGGAGCATCAGGTATATGGTGGGCTCTGTGAGTTCAAATGTACATGTTCTGAAAGTTAATGAATTTCATTCACTAAACAAACTATACTCCTCTTTGTCAGGTGGATGGGCAGCCATTTTATGCCCTTGTGGTATAGTTTACAGTGTAAAATTTCTCCTCCGTGCCGAAAGTCCTAGAGACTTTACGGACATGTTATTTTCATGGAAACATGTCCCAAACATTTGTATTTATGATTTTGCCAGAGGACTGGCCACCCATTCCAACTTAAGGAGGCCAGAAGCAATGCCATTTACACCCTTTGAGGGACGACTTGCGGAATCTACAGAAAACAATATAACAGCTGCAGAGAGCGGAACCCTAACAATAAGCCTACCCTGGATAAAAGAGAAGAAGATGGATGAGGATGATAATTGCCATCCAGTGACTGGTTCTTCCGAGCACTATGCTCTATCTGACAAGTTCCACGAGGCCAACAGTAAGGATAAGCGAGACACACTTAGAAAGATTCAGATTGTCCCAGAGTTGGCTGGCAGAGTGAACACACAAGCTGCAGAACAACTTTTCGCTGGAATGCGTAAGAACAACTATTTCTTGAATATGATGTCTCCCACCACACACATGTTTCTTGTAAGAAACATTTTGCACATGCAAAACAAAGAAAAAAATGGATCCATGCTGTCAAAAATACAAAAGGACCTTGGGCATCCAAAAACGACTATAAACCTCCAAACTGATTTGTTTGGACGTTTGGTTGTAGGTAAGTTTATTACATGTATATTTTGAACCTTATCTCTTATTTGCTATTTACAAATCATTATGTCTTATATGTGTCTTTAAATAAAGAGAACAGGGCTCCTGAAATGACCAGACTACATCTGATAAAACCTAGCAAGGCTTGCTGGGGAAAGCCACTGACTCGATCACAGCGTAAACTGGTAATATAGCTAAACAGTTATTAATTGCACAACTGCAGTCCTCTATTATGATTCAATTTTAGATTTAGCATTTTCATTTATGCATTCAGACAGTCATATCCTAAGCAACTTACAACTGATTCATCATAGAGCCAACAATATTCACTGTGTGCAACGCCAGGTCTTTTAGAAGACTAAGACTACTAAGAATCTGTTTTGTAAGTAATAGAAAATTTCTGTTCTCTTGACAGATGGCTCAAGTTCGTTCTGCAAATGCTGATGATGAAGTAGCACTTGTGGGCTCTATTGTCATAAAACAGAAAGACTTAATAACACTGACAAACCTTTGCGAGGTGGAAGGAAATGTAAGAAACAGACAAAAACTAGAATCAAAACTTAAAATCATAATAAATAAAATAATGTCCATTTCAAAGTAGCTAAATGTTGATATTTTTCACACAGGTGCTGAATTCCTGCTTCTGTGTGCTGCAACAGATTGCACTCTCCCAGGTTTAACCTCAAAGTTTGAGAGCATAAATAAATTAATTTTGTTCAATTCATAACAATTTTCTTTTTGCGGCCAGAATGTGGACATCTATCCAGTTGACAGCCATGTCATAGTGACATGGTTGCCACCAATTTGTGCACATCCCATGGACCACTTACCTGTAAGGATCACTGACATTTGTAATGTCTTTAAACATTAAACATACTATATACTATAAAATATTTTTTTAATATACATGTAGCCTGAAATTATGAGCAAGGATGCTGTGGTCTTCCCATCTTGGGTGCCAGGGCATTGGATGCTGTGTGTGAGTCTGCTTTAATGTTACATAAGCATACAATACCAATTGTTGTGCAAACTGAAATCAGCGGCATATTTCTGATTATTTCCTTGATATTATGCGTTTCCTAACAACTAACACAGGGTGAAAACATTTTTTCAGATCATGAAGCCAAAATTGCGTGAATTGTATTTTCTCAATTCCCTGAAAACTCCAGGTTTTGGAGATGGCACTTACATTGCCATATACAGGTTTTCCTGTTACAGAATTTTGTGTTCTCTTGTTCTATGTTCAGTTCTTTTTTTTTCTTTCTTTTTTTTCCCATTGGCTTTTTTCTCATTGCATACAATTTAAGAAACACTTTACTTGCAACACACTTTAATTTTAGGGTCATATATTAATTAATTTTGTGCATCCCTGCATTAAGAAGAAATCCATGGGAAAAATAAAGGCGGGACAGTTCCTGTTAAACTCTGCCTTTATTATTTTCTGTTCTATTTCAAATTTACTTGGTAATCATATGTAGTATTGCAGGGTAGTTATCTTTTAAAAACCCTGTTTGATTGGCTGTTTGTAGTGCATATCTTAATGCTGGGGGGGGCATTTATTTATTTTGACAGAGAAATTGCTCAGAGCCTGTGTCCTGGGACATGGACAGAATTCTATTCTGAGGACCTTGGGGTATGTTTCATTTTACACCAAATGTGATTGAAAATTTTAATGAATTAGGAATTTAGTGGTACTAGTTAAAAATGATATCATATGTAATTTACTTATATCTAGGATATACCTCGACAAGAGATGTCTTGCAGCTGTGGAGTCTTCATTCTAATGGTAGGATCAATGGCTACTATTGGTTCTGCAGGTGCCATGTCAGAATTAAACCCATGTGCAGTTATTAATACATAATTCATGTTGCAGTATGCTCTCTATGTCATCTTGGGGGGAACATTTGACTTTTCAGAGGTGGGTTTTCCAAGCTCATTAAAAAACATTCTGTAAGTTTAAGAATTGTTTTGATAAACTTGTGCTTTTTCCAACTATAGTCAGACATACCAAGTATAAGAAGATGGTGGTCGGTCCTTTTGCTGGAGAAATTCCCACCAAGGTGTTTGACTTTCTTTCTTTCTTTCTCTCTTTCATTTTTATTGTTATTAGTCCTTTTCTAAAAAATAATGACAAGGATGGCAAAATGCCTTTACAGTTAGTGTGACTTTTAGTTGTCATATCTTCATTCAATGAAACTTGATATACTGTATTATTAATGTGTTTTTATGTCATTTATCAAGATTGGTCATGGAAATCCAGCAAAGAAAGAGAAGGCGGACTGACAAGCCACACAAAACTGGTATGATTTATTTTGTTTGAGGTGCTCTATTATTTATAGTAAATGTTGACTGTCATTTACTGATGTTCTTCATTTGTCCCTTCATAGTGGCAACCGTTGACCAACCCCTGAACATACAGGAGGCATGTATTTGTTACTTCTCAATTTATAAAATGCAAGGGAATCATTATAACCACAAGAAGTTCAGATTGTTATGTTTTGTTCATGTATAGCTTCCTCCGCTGGTCCTTCGTGAAATCTTACTGGAGGTTGTGCTTCAAGATGGTGATGTTGCAATTGGCTCCCTTGCCCTCACCTGCAGGTGCTTCAACAGCATTGTGAGCATGGATAGTTTCCGCCGAGAGGCTCACTTTCGGTGGTTGGACAGTAAGTTTTATTAGTATCACTGTTTAGTTAATCACAGCTCTCTCTCTGTTTTTTCTCAGTTATGTATGGTTGAATATTAAGACAATGATGATGTCAGCTGACAACTTTTTTTTTCTTTTTTTTTTTCAGGTGTCGTGAACTGGAAGGCATTCAGTGAAAATTTCAGAAACCTGTACAGGGTTCCATACAGTCTATCCAGATGTCTCCATTGTGAGACTACATACAAAGACTGTGGTGAAGGCTACAGAGGAAGAGGGCAAAGAGGTGTGATGCAGGGGTTCTTTGGCTCTGATGACTTCCAAGGATACTGCGGAGACGACTGTTTCTATGAGGCTGGAGGAAGCATCTAATGTTTCATGCAATGTGTTGCTCATGTTTGAACTTGCAAAATTTTTGCTTGCTTATTTTATTTTTTTGGATTCTCTTTTTTACTATTACATTAAGTAGAGAATGCTGCATTAATCAATATAGTTTTTCATCATATTGGTTACAGTATCTATATGGTCAATAAAGTGATGCTAATGTTTAAAGTTTTCAGAGTCATTATTCTAAGTTAACACATTTTACCTTAATTTAAAGGTCAATACGTTTTACTTTATATATATCATTTAATGTAAGCTACAAATATCACTTAAATATCAGTCATTACATATAAATATCATATTTTGAAAAAACAGGTGAGAAAGACCAATACAATCATTTTCACCATTGCTTTACAGTAAGATTTGGTAACTTTATTGGAAATTGCTATTAATTTACCTTGTTAATCACCGTTACAACTTGATTTATGTTGTGTTGTTAACACACACACAAAACGAAAATAAAACTAATGTAATTATAAATAGTTGAGTCATAAAGTAATTTTTAATACTTTTAGCTTTTAAGGTTTACATTTAGAGAAAATTTGCATGCAGGTAGGAGAGAATATTATAAAATATAATACACACTCACAGGTTATTATATACAAGATCTGTATCTTATAACATAAGAACGGGAAATTTGGTTTATGAAAGAATTCCATATTAAAGATCTCTCAGTAGTTTAATGTAACACTTTTTTTTTTTTAAGAAAATAGGTACTGTAGCCTGTATTTTATACACATATTTTATTTTGACATACATGTTGTCGCGATATCGACATAATAGTAAAAATCAAGAAAAAAAAAACATGGAAAAAACGAGAAATAATAATAACGCATTTCCGCTTCTGATAGGGCTTCCGTACGGTTTTGATTGGATGGTTGGAAAATGCCTAGACCGGTTTGAAAACGCCCAATAATTGGGAAACGCCTTCTTGTTGTTCCGCAGAGACCTATACTTGGCTAGTCCCGCCCACAACAGTTAGCTACAGATCTGTCTCTGTCGTCGATCTGTGTCAAGGGCAAGCGGGAGATTTGAAGTTTCAGTCTACGCTCGTGAAGTAACGTTAGTCGTGGATTGTGATCATAGTGGTTCAAAGCTATAATCGTATTCGACAGAAGCAGCCAGACGTGAGCAGGAGCGCTGAACACATATTAGTTGTTTGTAGTCTGGGTGTCAGTCAGTTCAGAAATAATAACGCGCCCTTTTTCAGTGAGCCTGGTTCGTCGTCACAGCGGACCTCATCCCGACCGATCAACGGCTGAGGTAAGAGTCTCATACTACATGTGTGTACGATATTTTATATTACATTTGTGTTTAGTGGTTAGACAGTTTCCATGCAAACGTTAGCATTCTTAAATGATGTTCAGTTATAACTGGGTCAGGGCAAAACACTGAAAATGCAGCATGCGTTTTTTAATTATCGATCTGTGTTAAGAAAGATCAGTTGAACCCAACCCACATCTCTACGTTACATGTTAACTTAAAGACCTAAAACAATCTTTAGTAGACTTGTTATTCATATTAAAGTCCATAATTGTGTATAAAATCTTCGTTATGATAGTCAGTAACATTAAACCAATAAATGGCGGGATATTTTGAAACACTGTCTGGAAGCTGAAAACTTTTCTCTTAAAAAACATACTTTATTTTATTATAATAAAATTGTAGTAAACACGTTTTTAGCTGATTTTTTACCATTGTAATAGCCACAATTTTACTAAAAATAGGCCTACTGTGTTTCTTTTATTTATTTCGTTATAGTTAACATGACTAACTTTATTAAGACCGTTAAGAAATCGAAATACTGTAACTTAACGTACTTGTTGATGATACAGGAAAGCCTAGAACAGGAAGACTAGAATATGAATACAACATGATGAACCCCTAGGACCTAGATGTATGCAGCTAGTTCACAGTTAATCATATTCATTTAACGTTACTTTCTATAAATGTAACTTAGCTAAAATCACATGGCAGCTCAAAATATTACTGTTAGCCTTTCCAGCTCAGCTTCAAGATCATAGTCATTTGAGTTTTTGCATTGTCCCAATGGAACATATTCTGACATGTGTAAATCTAATACTGAGTTTTAAAATAACGTGTGTGTGTGTGTGTGTGTGTGTGTGTATGTGATTTCAGGTCACGTGGAAAGCAGATGATCATGGCAAACAAGGTATGGGAAGAATTCATTAAAACATAAAAATCATAACGGTTCTGATTCCATATGTTCATAACAGTCTTCTGATTCCATATGTATGGAAGTAAAATAATCTCAAATGTTTTTGAAACAAAAAGCCTGTTGAATTGCACTACTTGAAAAATAATAGGCATTGCATTAACCATGCTTGCATTTTAATGCATTGTATTTTTAGGGCTTGCATTTTTATGGGCTGAAATTCAACATGGTTGAATATTTAAGCTGTGAATATTTCAATTAAAAACATTTCAAACACATTTTCATTATTAAAAATTCCATAATCCATATTCACCTTTCATATTTCACTTCCAAAATATTCAAACTGTTTAAAAATACAACCTATAATATTCAACAGGCAATTTTCGGTCCATTTTATTTCGCTTCCACAAATTCGCTTCCACAAATTCAGTGGTTCAAATTCGACAGTAAATTCAACGGAACTGCAGGAAAAGCAATAGATTATCGAGCATACTATCCATCTGCTGTTAGTCAATCCCACCAGCAGGTGGTGCAAAAGCGCGTGTTGTTGACGAAGACCAGCAACAGTTAGAGCAAGCCATTCATTCATAAAATGAAAATGATTACCCGTATCAGTATATAGATGCGGAAAAGATGATAAAGACACAAAAGCTGTGTTTATGTTTCATTCAATAACTTCATTGTTACATTTTGTAGCCTACATGTTATCAGCTTTCTCTACCTACATGAACAGGATTATAATCGGTTTCCCTCAATACCTCACACTCAAGGATTCTCCTTCCGTCGGGGCAAAACGCTTAACGTACTTACAGTGATATAAAAGACCAAACTCGCACCTTATTGGGGATGTAGGCTGTAGGCTACTATGGACTAAGAATATGAACGTAACGCGCAAAGTTTCATGCAGAGCGTTTCGTGATACTGGCATAAAATCAACACTTGATCATTTCTCTTCTCTCTCTCTCTCTCTCTCTCTCTCTCTCTCTCTCTCTCTCTCCACACACACACACACACACACACACACTGTGTGTGTGTGTGTGTGTGTGTGTGTGTGTGTGTGTAGAGAGAGAGAGAGAGAGAGAGTAGTACGTTGCATTAGCTTAACCCTCAGGGGACCACAGTGTTTTGGGGGCCTTTGAGATGTTCTGACATGCCTTGACATTTGTGCTTTTTTCAGTTATTTATAAACATGTTAATGGCAAAGGTGTAAATTCACTCTATATAGCACAAACAGGGCTACCATAATATGCGAGCAACGTGTATGTAGATGTTTGTATTTTAAGAGAATAATGTTTATGCGTGGTTATTGGAAAAAATTAAAATGAAAGTTGCTGAATTAAGACCACAAAACACATATTAAATATGTGTCCACAAGACTTTTGACTAATGGATGTTGTCCCTTTGTGTTCTAGCTTCAAAATTATGTGAAAATAGTTTTGCTTTATCGTTCACAAAAAAAAAATACATTGATTTAAATGGTGTAAAACAGGTTTTGCTTGGAAAGCCAATATGCAAGGGGGAGGAGTAGTTTACACCTTAGATTGCATAATCTCTGCATAATCTCCCCACCCATTCTGCATAATGACTGCCTAATGAGCCATTCATTCAGGTGTGACACTGACTGAGCCACAATGCAACGACAAAAGATGTATTTAGAAGAAGACTTATATTGACCATTTAAGATTTCGCTTACATTTCTCTTGTAAATATGTTTTGCTATTTTATTAAAAATGTTACAATTACAACAATAATTACAATTTCAACAATATTTCAAGTGTACTCTTTCTTTGTAAAAAAAAAAAAAGAAAAAAGATTATAGGCCTAAATTTTATCATATGTATTCATTAGTTTGAATATAGCCAACATTGGAACATCTAACATCTTAGTCTATGACTTTATTTTTGACAAAAATAGTATTTTTTTTTTTTTTGCAGTTTAATACGTTGCTTATACAAATACATTTTTTTCAACATATTCCAGTGGATTTTTACTCATCTCAGTAGGCTATAGCAAAGCAGTTTATTCTTTCACACACAGACACGCGATTCATATTCAGGCTAAACAGTCTTTACAAATATGTACCCTTCATTCATCTCACAGAAAGGCGAGTCATATTATAGAAATGCGATTCATCTTTTTGCGGTTTGCATAGGCCTACACTAACGTTATTCCATAACGTTATTCCACACGTGAGAAAAGAAAACAGCCTACCTCACTCCTCAGCGCAGCGGGATCTGCTCCTCATATCAGGAGATATTGCTCCTCATCAGCACTGTTCTGAGGAATCGTTTCTCCATAAGGTAGGCTATATTATGCCTCACTCGATCGCGACGCGCTGTGTTTACAGCTGATGGGCGTTTCACACCCCTCAGAATTTGCGTTTGAATAGCACGCGCTCTCCGGGGAGTGGTCACATTACTGTGAATGAACTCCTAATGAGCTCGACAGGAGTCGCTCTCTTTTTATACAGATTACAGAAACTGAGAATATTTGTTTTTTATATAAGTTACTTCTTTTAACAGATGCGATCTCAAGCTTTATGCCCGTGGGTCTGTTTGCCTGTTTGACTAAATTTTCGCGGAGTTATTGATCATTTTCGAACGCGTTTCAAATGGGAGTTCACGGACAGAGGGAAGGCAGAAATCGCATCATGTTAATTTTTCTTTATTTGTCAAAAAGCAAAACACTTTATTTTTATTGTGAGTATACAGAAAAAAAATAGAAACTGAACAGGATCGATTGATGTATTACACGAAAATGAAAGATCAAAATTAACAGAGCATTTGGTGTTTATTTTCATTGCTAAAAAAAAAAAACGAGCAAAACGCGCGGGCGCGTTTGTGGTCCCCTGAGGGTTAAACTGGGAAGAGTCATAGTACTTGCTGTCCTCCTATTGTTAGTTTAACTGTAAATCGCTTTGGATAAAAGCGTCTGCTAAATAAATGACTAAATGTAGCCTAAATGTAAAATTGGCTTGACATTGGACATTCGCACATTTAGGGACCGTCTCAAAAGTTGCATAGGCTACAACATTGGCATACACGTTTCTAACTTCAATAGCAAACTTTAATTTATTTGAATAAATATCAAAAATCCAAAGGGTGCGCATTATGGCTGACACTACATGAACACTTTACAGTTGTTTTATGACTGTAAGTCGTTCTATTCAAATGATATTGAAGTTTGAAACGTGTACCAAAGACGTATACACTTTAGAGACGGTCCCTAAATGTGCGAATGTCCAACGTCAAGCCAACTTTATGCCAGTCTATCACTGGGAAACGCTCAGCATTAATCTTTGTGCGTTATTCTGAGTCCATCTGCTTGCCTGCGAGTTTGGTCTTTTATATCACAATTAGTCCATTAAGCTACGTTAAGCGTTTTATATGTCCAGCAGGGGAATCCTGACGTTATGAGGGAAACCCTAATAGCTTGCATGCAGCACATCGCCACAATATAAAGTTAAGGCAACTAAACAACCAAGAGAAATATATGTCAACCTCAGAAATGTAATATTGGATCTGTATATCCGCATCGGGGAATAACATTATAATCTTGTTCACGGTAGAGAAAGATGATTGTAGGCTACACAGGGAAAGTAACCGTGAAGACACTGAATTTAACATACAACCGCCGTCATAATAATCACAAATACACTTATATTGCTGTTAAATGAGTTTAATGAATGAATGGCTTACTCTAACAGTTGCTGGTCTTCGTCAACAACACGCGCTTTTGCACCACCTGCTGGTGGGAATGACTAACAGCAGATGGATAGTATGCTCGATAATCTATTGCTTTTCCTGCAGTTCCGTTGAATTTACTGTCGAATTTGAACCACTGAATTTGTGGAAGCGAATTTGTGGAAGCGAAATAAAATGGACCGAAAATTGCCTGTTGAATATTATAGGTTGTATTTTTAAACAGTTTGAATATTTTGGAAGTGAAATATGAAAGGTGAATATGGATTATGGAATTTTTAATAATGAAAATGTGTTTGAAATGTTTTTAATTGAAATATTCACAGTAGGGCTGGGCGATATGGCCCAAAAAAAATATCACGATAATTTTTTTATATCAGTCGATATCGATAATTATCACGATAAAAGTCAAATCTTTATTTCTTTCAAGTTTTAAAGGCAGATTTTTGCTCCTAAGTGAAAGTTGTAGAAACCAGAGCGTTAACTGTGGTTTTAAACTACTCTTTATTGTCAGAACATATTATGGCAAACACTTGCCAAACTGGTGAACATTTCACAAATCTGAGGTAGAACATTCAAACATTTGTCATTTTTCCTTAACAAAATAAATATATTTATTGGACAATTTCTTAGTTTCTGCATGTGCTAATTTTTTTTTTTGGTAAAATGTGATATTCTGACTGTTTGAGTTTTATTAAACTTAACCATTGGTCATCCAGTATCATGCATTTAGATCATGACAACCACAGATGAAGCCAGGCATAGCCTGTAGCACCTCACTATCATGGCAAAATATAACTTTATGGTTTCTATGGTATTTGTATGAAAAACAGCAGCCTAAATACCTCATTAAATACTGTAATTATATTCCATTAGTCCTTTAATACATTGTCTACATTAATAATATATTACAATTCAATATGTATATCCCACATTTCATGGTGCAGTTGATATAACTAGGCTAACGTTACAGTAAATCCATGGTAAATGATGGGAATTTGTAGAAGGAAAAGCCTTCTGACTGTATCGTTGCGCACAGTGTTTCTCCTGTTTGTCAGCGCTGTTTCATCTGCCTTTAAACTGGTTTAAATCACTGAGACATTGTGTTCTTCGCTGAATTAAAGCGCTTCTCACTAGATCTCGTGACGAGACCGATCAGAGTAAACGCATCTGCTCTAGTGAGCTCGCGCTCGCATAGACAGTATATAAACGCGCTCGCGCTGCCGTTTGGACTTTGAGCCGAGCGGATAAATGGTCCGTGTGGTGCGCGGTTCAAATGAGTTTCGTTCCGCTTTTTGCGCATAAACATTATCGAACATTTATCGACCTCTTGATATCGTTTTATCGAGAAAAATTATATCGCGATAATTATCGTTATCGTTTTATCGCCCAGCCCTAATTCACAGCTTAAATATTCAACCATGTTGAATTTCAGCCCATAAAAATGCAAGCCCTAAAAATACAATGCATTAAAATGCAAGCATGGTTAATGCAATGCCTATTATTTTTCAAGTAGTGCAATTCAACAGGCTTTTTGTTTCAAAAACATTTGAGATTATTTTACTTCCATACATATGATTGCACTAAAAGTATGCACAAGGTTTGGATTTGCTACAGCAAGATTACGATTGTGTTAGATTCCACCCATCTTTCTTTCTTTTTTTCATTTTTTTAACTACCCACTAAGCAAAATGATGTCCGAAAGACGTCTTTTCAATGTCTTTGTTACAAAAATCAGACGTTGAAATGACGTCCACTGAGGAGCCAGAATGAAAGTTGTTATGACGTCTTTTTTTGACGTGTTCTGCACGTCCGATATAGACGTTCATCGAACGTTCGTACAAGGTTAAAACTAGTTCAGATGTGGCCATTGTGGACATATTTCAACATCATTTATGGTCTCATTTAGACATAATTACTTTGACTTTTGCTGTCTTATGATCTTACTGAGAATTAACAAAGGTTTAGATGTTGATATTTGTTTAATTTGAAGTGTCACCATTGTGGCGATCCGTGTTTGCTTTAGTTGGGCTCTTGGTCCCCGTTCCTTTTATTTTAACTTTTCTTTGGCTGCTGTAACAGTGTGTTTGTGTAACACAATTGTTGTGGCAGAGAAAGCCTAGAAAAAGTATGAGGTGTTATCAGTTCAATGTTGATGATGACATAATTATCACAAAAATGGGCCTTTAATATTGTGTTTAAAGTTTTGTGTTTATATTTGCCGTTAATAACCACCAACCTTTTGGAACTGCATTATTGGTGAAGGTGTATTTATTTGAAGGTGTATAAAAAGCATGTGCACATTATGTTTTGAGCAAGAGTATCATACAGTCACACACAGACATCAAGATTTTGGATATGAATCACAACAACGGTGACAACCAAAAAAAGCTTGGGAATTAAGGATGAGTTTTGTACTATGAAAGCTACCTATCATGCATTGCAGCATGAAGCTTTTTTTTTAAATTGTCACCATTGTTGGAAATCATATGCACAATCTTGATGTCTGTGTGTGACTGTATGATACTCTTGCTCAAAACATCATGTGCACATGCTTTTTATACACCTTCAAATAAGTGATCATTTTAATGTTTTTGGCATCAATAATGCAGTTCCACAAGGTTGTTGGTTATTAATGTCAAATATAAACACAAAACTTTAAACACAATTTTAAAGGCCCATTTTGTGATGATTATGGAGTCATCAACATTGAGCTGATAACACCTCAAACTTTTTCTAGGCTTTCTCTGCCACAACAATTGTGTTACACAAACACACTGTTACAGCAGCCAAAGAAAAGTTAAAGTAAAAGGAACAGGGACCAAGAGCCCAACTAAATCAAACATTAATCACCACAATGGTGACACTTCAAATTAAACGAATATCAACATCTAAACCTCTGTTCATTCTCACTAAGATCATCTGACAGCAATAATCAAATAATCAAAACCATAAATGATGTTGAAATATGTCCGCAATGGCCACATTTTAACTAGTTTTAACCTTGTACGAAGGTTCGATGAACATCTATATCGGACGTGCAGAACACGTCAAAAAAAGACGTCATAACTTTCATTCTGGCTCCTCAGTGGACGGCATTTCAACCTTCGATTTTTGTAACAAAGACATTGAAAAGACGTCTTTCGGACATCATTTTGCTTAGTGGGGCTCTGTCATTTAGAAACATGACTTTTCCTATCACTACTATCTTAATGACACATATCTCTACCTTTTAATCCAGCTAGATGATCTGACGGTTGCTGCTCGCATCTCAGCCTACCTGATGGAAAATTCTTGCTGGATGAATGACCTTCACCTTTAAATCAGCCTTGCCAAGACAGAACTGCTTATGGTTCAGCTTTCAGCCAAAACATACTTGCTGTGATCCTGCTGATTTGCCTTATCATTAGGAGGATCAGGCCCTTCCTATCGGAGCTACACAACTCTCTTGTTCTATCCAGACTGGCCTATTGTAATGCTCTCCTGGCAGCTCTTCCAGTGTCAGTCAAACCTCTGCAACTGATCCAGATGCTGCAGCAAGAGTTGTCTTTAAAGGTAGCCCTATGCCTAAACTCACTGCTTCAGATCTGTGTGTCTCTAGAAGCTTGTGCTCTGCAAGTGAACGGCGCCTTGTGGTGCCATCATCCCAAAGAGACACAAAACCACTTTCACTGACATTTACCTGGACTGTTTCCTGGTGGTGGAATGACCGGCGCAACGCAACACATTTTCAAGAAACTGCTAAAGATCCATCTTTTTCATAAACACTTCACCCAATAATACTAAATCTTTGTAAAAAAAAAAACAAAAAAACACCTTGCTATGTGTACTGTGCTAGACTAACTGGGACTTGTCACTGCACTTGTTGCTTTTTATTATCTTTAATTATTATCTTAATTGGTTAGTCACTTTGGATAAAATGTAATTGTAAATGTTAAAATAAGTTATACTGTAAAGGTATACGGTAATTGCTTTTTATTGTGGATATTTTTACATGTTCTAAATTATATACTAAGCTTCTATTTCCTATCAATCACTTATCTTGATGTTTAGAGTTTGTTCAATTACTAATACTGGTAATTTGTACTCATACATTTAGTTAATTTAAAAGAAATTGACTGTACATTTGCTATTATTAAGAACTTAATTAGAGATGTTGTGAAATTGGATCTGTACAAATAAAAATTAAAACTGTAAATTTACAAACATTTGTATTTGAATTTATGTACTTGTGTGCATTTTTTATACATAATTTCATTGTTATTTTACACAGAAAAACTATATTAAAAGAAAATTACTGTAGATAGACAGCATTATTATATAAAATCATTTTATAAAACCTTAAATTTACAGTATTTAATTGTTTTAAAGGTGTATATGACTTTTTAAAACATTAAAAATCCCAATAATTACATAAGATTTAATGTAATATTAAAGATATAATCTGTTATTTAATTATGGAAAATTACTGTATTTTAACGAGATTGTTTTTTGCCGTTATTTTACGGTAATTTTCTGGCGCCCCAGCTGCTGGAATAATACCGTTTTTTTTACAGTTTTTTTTTACAGTGTACGTTGCCCTGCCATACTCCCGGCATTCCCATGATCGACTTGCTTCAGCCTATCAGAAGCTAACGCTTCTTAATATCAATATATTATGATTATAAATATGAATATAAAATTACATACATTATGATATATTAGTAAATATATTGTCACATATTTATTGAGTTTGTAAAGAAAAGCCAGTGATCAAGTCATCTTTTGCCTGCAATAAGAGATATTGTTATGCAAGGTCAGCAATTATAGTACTCTGTGTGAAATAGTGTATTATAGCTAGAATAAATAGCACTTACTCTAAAGTTCCTTTTGAAGCAACTCAATCTCTAGTGCCAGTTTTTTTCTTAAAGTTGTCGAGCTTTATTTCTCCCCTTAAAGGTAGGGTAGGCAGCTTTTTTCTAAAAAAAAATTTTTCCCAAATTTGTTTAAACTGTCTTTATATACCAATACATAATTAAAATGTAAGTACTCTGAAAAGAGAGTCGAGTGTATGTAGTCCTCTCAGGGCTGCAATAAACACAGTTACTATATATATAAAACACAGCTAAATATTTTAAAATGAAGTCAATGGGAGGATATGATCAAAATGGCATTGTAGATTTCTTATTTCCAATTACAACTAGTCAAAACTGTAGAATAGATACTGTATCTGGAATTGAAATTTTGACTAGTCTAGTACAGCCAGGGATATTTAATGCTAAAACGGCTTGCCATAGTAAGGGAAGACTCGATCAAGTGGCCACGTCATCGGGATAGTGACGACACAGTGGGCTGAAGACACTACGTTGTTCTTAAAAGATGAAAAGCATTTGTCAAAGACTTTATAATCAATAAACTGACTTATATTTTCTAACAAAGTCTGCCTCCCGGGCATTGATTTTAAGTCATTCAGCCAGAACAGACCACAGAGAAATCTTCTGTCCAACTGTATGTACAGTATGTTAAAGTGCTTATTTAGGTCAGATTCGACTAACCGGAGAATACTAAAAAATAAGGTAAGGGTGTCAAATTTACCACTGTAAAACAAGACATTATCATATGAATCGCATGAGCTCAAGCTGAACACATCTACTGAAAAAAAAAAAAAAAAACACAGAGAAGCTTAGGGAACATGGCTACAATCATATAGAGTGTTTGTTCAATACACTTTATTCACTTTGATATTTCTAAAAAAGAACGATGAATCAAGAGTCATAAAAAGAATGAATGAAGTGTGTGTTTGTGTTTTCAGCTAAATGACAGTAAAACTCCCTGAAATACTGATGATACATGAAAAACTGTGTATTAAACAGTGAACAAAACTGTATTTGTATTAACTAACTTTACCAAAGATACAATTATGTAAGAAATATATTGTTCATTGTGAGTTAATATTTCAACTAATGTTAACAAATGAAACCTTATTGCAAATTTTGTGAATTACAAATATAGTGAATGTAAAAAGGTGGGCAAAAAAAGAGATATGTACGGTGGCCGAGAGAGCTCAACGCGCTGCAAATGAAGAAAACACATGCAAACAGAAAAAAACGCATGCAAACAGAAAAAAACACATGCAAATAGAAAAAAACACATGCAAATAGAAAAAAACACCAGCGAATAAGAAAACATCTTCATCAGTTTTACAACTCACGTGCGTCCCAATACTCACAACACAACCAAATACGGAAACGCGCTGCAATTACAGAAACGCGCTGCAAAAGTTCACAACACAACCAAACAGAAACGCGCTGCAAATAGAACAGAACACAACGGAAATGTTTCCGGGGAACCCAATAAGTGACGGACGGACGGCTCGCGAGCTTTACCAGAGAGACGCGGGCTCTGGCTTTACCTATGCCCTACTCTCTTAAAAGGGCAGACGGCAGAGCCCTTGAATTGGGCACTTTGGAGGGAGCGGGGCACTTGTGTGCCATTATGTTGATGAAGGGAGCAACGAAAGACAACGTAATTTCCTCATTATTTTCACCTGGGATGTTCCCATGACAACGCAGCGCGTGTCCATCAGCTGAATAGCTGTTCTTACCAGAAATATAGTATTAATGATGTTAACATAACTGTTGCAAATAAATATACATTTTATACAACAAAGTTTTTAAAATATGTGTTATATCTTTGTGTGAGTGTCTCAACTTTAAAACTTGCCGTCTCATATTTGGACCTATAGCTACATTCTAACATTTCTTACGAAACTTATTTTAACATAACATGACAAAATGTGTTCAATGTAACTGATGTATAGATTAATGTCTTTTCCTCGTTCTTTTTCTCTATCTTTTTTATTTATTTATTTATTTTAGTCTTCAGCTCTTTTTAGTATTCTTATGACATTGAACATATCGCAAATACATTTTGTATATTGTATACAAAGTTGTATGTCATAAACATATCATCTTTGTATGTTTTGCAAAAAAAATATAAAATAAATAATAATAATAAAAGTAGACAGCTGTAAGCACGTCCTAGCCGTCCGTCCGTCACTTATTGGGTTCCCCGGAAACATTTCCGTTGTGTTCTGTTCTATTTGCAGCGCGTTTCTGTTTGGTTGTGTTGTGAACTTTTGCAGCGCGTTTCTGTAATTGCAGCGCGTTTCCGTATTTGGTTGTGTTGTGAGTATTGGGACGCACGTGAGTTGTAAAACTGATGAAGATGTTTTCTTATTCGCTGGTGTTTTTTTCTATTTGCATGTGTTTTTTTCTATTTGCATGTGTTTTTTTCTGTTTGCATGCGTTTTTTTCTGTTTGCATGTGTTTTCTTCATTTGCAGCGCGTTGAGCTCTCTCGGCCACCGTACATATGGTCAAAACAATCTGTACATTAAGACTTGCAGTGTAAACACAGCCTAAGTGGTTTCTCCACTGCATGGATCTTCATGTGTTTCTCCAGGTAGTGTTTGAAAGCAAAACTCTTTCCACACTGATCACACGTGCGCGGCTTCTCTACGCTGTGGATCCTCTCATGTGCTTTCAGACTTGCAGACTGATTGAATCTCTTGTCACAGTGTGAACACTTGTAAGGTTTTTCTCCAGTGTGGATCCTCTGGTGTTTTTTTAAACAGCTTGCTGTTATAAAGGTCTTCTCACACTCAAAGCACATGTACTCTCTCACACCAGTATGAATTTTCTGATGTGCATGTAAATATGTCAGCAGTGAAAAACTCTTTCCACACACAGAACATGAATGTGGCTTCTCCTTCATATGAACTGCCAGGTGTGTCTTCAGGACTGATGCCCTACAAAATGTTTTGTCGCATTGATCACATGTGAACGGCTTCTCTCCAGTGTGGATCATCATGTGACTCTTAAGGTGTGCTGATTGCGTGTAACTCTTCTCACACTGATTGCATGCATACGGCTTCTCTCCGGTATGAACTCTCATGTGACTCTTAAGGTGTGCTGAATTTCTGAAACTCTTCCCGCACTGATCGCATGCATGCGGCTTCTCTCCAGTGTGGATCATCATGTGAATCGTAAAATGTTTTTTTTGTTTGAAGCTCATCCCGCATTGATCACATGTGAACGGCTTCTCTCCAGTGTGGATCATCATGTGAAGATTAAGACATTGTTTTTGTGTGAAGCTCATCCCGCACTGATCACACGTGAATGGCTTCTCTCCGGTGTGGATCCTCATGTGAGCATCAAGATTATGTTTGAATGTGAAACTCGTCCCGCATTGATCACATGTGAACGGCTTCTCTCCGGTGTGGATCTTCATGTGAAGCTTAAGACTTTCTCTGTATGGAAACCTCTTCCCACACTGATCACATGAGAACGGCTTCTCTCCAGTGTGAACTCTCATGTGACGCTCAAGACTATGTTTGATTGTGTAGCTCTTCCCACACTGAGTGCAGGTGAAAGATTTCTTGGCTCTTCTTTTCTTTAAAAATGTCTGTTTAGTCTTTGAGCGACTCAAAGGTTTTTCTCCAGGTTTGACATGATGTTCCTCCTCCACTTCACTCAGTTCTTCACTCTCCTCCTCCACTTCACTCAGTTCTTCACTCTCCTCGCTCTCTTCCATCAGGTCTGACATGAAAGAATTTTTATTTATTTTCAGTACATCAAAATAATTTGAAGTGAGAAATATGAAAGTGAGCCCTGATGTAATAGCAGAAAGTACTAGTAGACAACTGCTATAAAATATCATGATAATTCTGGTGTGATTTCATAAATTAATTGCATGAATGAGGTACATTGATCTTTCAATTATTATTTTCAAGACATTATAGGCACAAATAAGTGAGAAATATTAAATATATTTTATTAATGACACAATTATGTAATGTAATATTATTTTTTATATAGTACTGCATAGGGCTGTGCAATATTGACAATATATAACAATTAACTATGGGCCGTGTGCTCGGCAAGACCGTTTTGTGCTTGAGCGCCACCCAGTACTGTAACTTCAGAAGCACCAAGCATGTGAACAAAAGCGCCAATCTCATTGGTCGGCCAGTTTTTAACGGCGCGTCAAACCAAAAAAAGTAACCCAAGGCATTTTTTTAAATTACGCTTTTACGCCTGCCGTTTTACGCATCGGTTACGCATACTCACACCCTTTAGTAACAAATACAAATATAATCCTAGATATATCATCTAAAGCAATTACAACAAATTTCAAAACAACGAAACAAACCATTTTTTAAAAACTATATAAAATGAAGTCAAAGATTGTACATTTAAAGGTAAATTATTCCTATCTGCAGGAGCCTTAAACCTAAATGCTTTCTTCCCAGAAACTTTTTTTAATTAAAGGGGTAAGAAAAAAAGAATGTGAATAATGTCTTAAATGATATTATGAGGAATATAATATCAAATATGGTCTCAAATAATTAGGATAATTAAAATGTACACATTTGAAAATAAATTGCATCCAGTGAAGATGCCTTCTAATATTGAGTGGAGATAATTTAAGTAAGTCATACATAATACAATGGTGCGTAAAAAATGACAATAACAAATCTACACAATTTATTATAAGCGGTCATAAGAGCCAAACGATTAGTTTTAGATGCATTCTTATAAACTACGTTTGCATAATCAAAGAAGGGTAATAGAAGTTGTGCAGCAAGTCTTTTTCATACGTTAAATGTAAAACAAGGTCTAGATTTGTACAATACACTCATTTAACGAAGTATATAGTCAATGACAAACTATAGTTTGATTAATAGATTTTAATTTTGATACCAAAAACCATGGTGAGATTTAGCTATATTAAGTAATAAATTATTAGAATAGAGCCGATCTTGCAATGCATTAAAATCTGATTGGAGTATATTTTGAATTTGGGTCATGTAGGGTTTTGAAATAGAAATGACAGTATTGTCTGCATAGAGAAGAATTAACAGTGAGAAATAACTAAGGGAAGATCATTAATGAAAATAGAAAAAAAGAAGAGGACCCAATGTTGAGCCCTGTGGTACACCTCTTTCTTGAATACATAATATGTAACGTCATATCACGATCAATGTGTGTCTTTAACTAGTAAATAAACTAAATTAACATTTTTACAAGCATTATCTGTGCCACATGGTTCACTCAACACTGTTATTTCTGACATGATTTTTCTTCTTTCATAAACAGAGCATTTCTTAAAACTAATATCTTTTTACACAAACTGTACAGTGTTGCCCACATTCATCAACCCTGTTACCAATGTTATTATAAGAAAAACATCTCTTTAACCCTCTGGGCTCTAAGGGTATTTTGGGGCCTGAAGAAGTTGACATACCCTGACATTTGTGTTTTTTTCAGTTGCTTAAAAACATCTTAATGGCTAAAGTCTGATTACACTGTATTCAATACAAACAGGGCTGCAGTAATATGTGAGCATTTTCACCCATTTGATCGCCGATGGGTGTGTTGATCTGAAAACAAGGTGTGTTCAGGCACATTGTTGGTGCGTGGCTATTTTGAGTAAAACTAAAATAGACTAAGCCATTGACCAACAAAAACCTGGTCATTAAACCTGGTCTGGTAAATGGCGCAGTATTTTTTGTTATTTAAAGACCTTTTGCTTTAGATTATGCGCTTAGATCGTTAAAATAGGGCCGTTAATGTCAGAATGACTGTATGCGGGGAGGCGTGAAACATCATGAATAAAGCTGTGATTCACACCTAAAAAGACAAAGCCCCTCCGCCGGGAATATCAATGAGGAATGTGAGAAGTATAGAGAATGAGTGTGAGAAGACTTTATGATTGAATGTATTGTTTGTAGCTTATTCACAAAATCAAAATTAAGTTAAAAGAAGTAATCTGAATATACATTTTCTTTACAAGACATTACATAAAAACTTTAGACCTACAGTAAGCTACTGTTCAACAGTTTTAAATCTGTAAGATGTTTTTATAGAAGTCTCTTCTGTTCACCAAGGCTGCATTTATTTGATCCAAAATACAGCAGTGATATTGTGAATAATTTAAAATAAATGTTTCCTATTTAAATATATTTTAAAGTGTAATTTATTTCTTTGATCAAAGTCTTCAGTGTCGCACAATATTTCAGAAATCATTCTAATATGATGATTTGATGCTCAAGAAACATTTCTGATTATTATCAATGTGGAAAACAGTTGTTTACATTTTGTTTTCTGGGTTTTTTGATGACCGGAAAGTTCAAAAGAACAACATTTATCGTAAAAAGAAAGATTATTTTGTAACATTATAAATGTCTTTACTGTCACTTTTGATCAATATAAGGCATCCTTGCTGAATAAAAGTATTAATTTCCTTACAAAAACAAACAAAAAACAAACAAAACAAAACTTTTGAATGGTAGTGTATAATGTTACAAAAGCTTTCTATTTCAGATAAATACTGTTGTTTTACAGACTATTCATCAAAGAATCCTGAAAAAATTTGTACACATTTGTTTTTCAACACTGATGATAATCATAAATGTTTCTTGAAAATTGTCATATCATAATGATTAAAAAATAAATGAAAGAAATAAAAAGAAATAAATGGTATTTAAAAAATGTATCCAAATAGAAAACAATTATTTAAAATTGTACAAATATTTTGCAATATTACTGTTTCTACTAACTTGTATCCACGGTAATTAGCTGAGCCAGGAGAAACTGTACATCACTTTAGTTTCATACAGATTACATTGCAGGAGATAATTTGTTTTAATTTCCAATATATATATATATATATATATATATATATATATATATATATATATATATATATATATATATATATATATAAACAATATTGTGACATGTCCAACATTTTGGCAAATGATTTTGACAATCATTTAGAAAGTTTCTCAATCCTCCCTTTACTGACCATTTGTTGAAAACGAAAAAATAATATCAATAATAATAAAATTCTCCCATTTAAAAAAAAGTGATGAAGTGATGAATGAATGAAGAATAAACACCAACCTCTTTGTTCTTCAGGATCTTCAGTGTGTTTCATTCTGCAGGGTTCTGGATCACTCATGTTCTCACTGTCCTCTTTAATAAACTCAGTCTTTGTAGATTTCAGCTCTTCCTGATGCTTTCATGCTCATCTTCACTTGTAGCTGATGGGAATATTCCAGCATTTATTGGATAATTGATGAGGGAGGAGCTTAACTGATTATGTAATTACAGTGGGAGGAACTTCACTGATGATGTATTTGCTGTGGGAGGAGTTTTACTAATGATGATGTGACTGTAGTGGGAGGAGCTGATCTGCCTAAATAAAAAATGTATCAGTTACTGAGTTTGGTTTTATGCCAACTGATAACAGAATATAAATGCAAATTCTTCCAATTATAAATAAAGTTAAAAAAAAAACATTTAGAGAAATAAACGTAGGGGAGAGCGGGGCACAACCTAATGCAGGGCAAGTTGTAACACACTTTTAAATACTTTCACACATTCTAACATTTCGAAACTTAGTGTATTTACTAGTTGCCACTTAGAGAAAAAAATTGTGCCAAAATTCAGAAATCTTTGTAAGATATCACTAAACATTTATATAACCATAGCACAAGTACATTTCTTACTTATGTTATGTAATGGCTGTGGGCCCGCCGGCGACACTATTAATTGTTCATCGCTATTTTTGGTTTTTATTTTAAATTAGACAAATCTGACATTATTATTAATCTCTAATATGTTATGTAACAGTTGATATGGTTCTTTAATTCTCTTCTAACTAGCAGAAGACACTCGAAGGGTTTAAATCTCAGTTGTGCAGGCGGGGGCATGTTGTCACACTGCGTTACAATGAGCCTCTATTAGAAATATGCTATTCTATTCTATACTTTTATGAATTCTATTGAGAAAATATGAGAAAATGATGAATAAATACTGAGAGTCAATGTTCAGAAATTATTTATTATTATTATATTTTGAACTATGTTGTATAGCTATGGAGCCCCTAAAGGGACGTGGTGATGTAAAAAAATTAGGATGGGAGAATTATTATTTTTTCAAATCTTTTACGTTCCCTCAAGAAACTTTGCGTTCCCTCGCAAAACTTGTTGTGAGCTCGGACAGACACTTCCTCTTTAATGTCCCGCTGCCAGTGCTTCAGAGCTCCTTTACGTTAATGGAGCGTTTCATAGTGTTTGAACTTGGACTTTAATATAAAGAAAATAAGTTTTGCGAGGGAACGCAAAAGATTTGAAAAAAAAAATGAAAAAAATTCTCCCATCCTACATTTTTTCCACCACCACGTCCCCTTAGGGGCTCCCGGCTCCGTATATAGATGTGTTTTCTGGTGTGTTCGTTGTCAACCTCAAATTTTTTTATTTTGAATTATTAAAATAGGGCATTATTTTATTTGAAAAAAGTTAATAATAGGTTTTATTGAGAAAATATTTTAGTTTGTCTTATTTTTTATTTTTTTTTATTAAATCAGATAGCATTGCTGTCATATGGTCATGTTACAATGTGCTACACCTATGGGGCATGTTGTCACATTTCACTTCCATTCTTTCGGGGTATATCAAGAAATAAATATACACTGTATTCATAAAACAAAACTACATAATTGTACTAGACATGTGTAAAATGAATGTGGGAAAAATAAATAATATGAACCCTAAGTAGATTTACGCAAACTGAGAAAGTCAAAAAGCATTAGTTTGTGCCCCGCTCTCCCCTATAGTAGCCAAAAACCCTCAGTCTGCTGACACCAATGAAAGGAGCTTTAAGTGGCCATTTACAGGAGATCTGAAGAAATCAGCATAATAAATGAGGTGAAAACAGGAACTATTGTCATGAAATAAAGAGTGTTTTCAGCAGATCTGTTAAAATTGATGAGCCTCAGACTATCAACACTCGTTCAACAAGCCATTCAGATCATCAGCAGATCATCTCACTTTATTCTGAGTGTTTGCTGTTAGAAACACATTATTTGAGTCAGGAGCTCGAAGTGAAAGACAATACTATCATTTTTCACAACATGGCATGGATAAAACATCAATAATACAAAATACACTAATGACACACAGGTAAATAACTACCATAATATGTCCATATGAATGTAAATATAGGCCTGATAGCACACGTACATCTCAGAGACCTCGATTGATTCTACTTAAAGTACAGATATGTGAAAAATGTCCTTAAGTAAAGTAACAAGTACTTCGTTCCACCACTGAGGCTACGTCATGTATCGTCAGGTTTTTATACCTCAAATTAAAACCCAGTGATGTCCGCAGATCTTACGGTAACAAAATAAAAACGAAACTAAGATTATTCCCTGTATCAAAAAAAAAAAAAAAAAAAAAAAAAAAAACACTTTTATTTTGTGTTACATTTTCCTAATGGTGTTGCTACTGTACCAGTGCTAATTCAAGTTAAGTATACACTGTGACAAGAGCCAAAAATAAATAAATTATAATAATAATATTGATGATGATGGTGACGCATGCAAAACAGAGAGAAAAGACTTATTCATGGTTTGCTACAATTACATGATTTCTGGTAGCCTATATTGGGGATTCTGACCGTGATCCCATGCAATAGCACAACATTAGAACTGCATCCCATGCAATTAGGCCTACTAGACTATATACCTATAATAACCATTTGCGTCACCGCTAATCCACTTAAATTAATCAGGTCAATCACAATCCCTCTCGGAAATGTCCCCACATCTGGTGACACGCAGCGATCTGATATCTCATTGTTTGGGGTTACCGTGGCTTCTCAGAACGTTGGAGTATCGGCGAGCCAATCAGGGATGAGTTCCCTAATGAATATTCATGAGTCTTCCCCTAACACCCTGCACAAAAAAAAAAAAAATTGCAGAAGGTGGCTGAAATCATAGACAGTATATAATCGGGCTGAAATGCCCCAAAAGCTGGTTGCCAATCGCCGTTAAAAACAAAGAAGAAGAAGAAAAAGAAGAAGAAGAAAAAGACAGACTTTTATTTTGGTCTGGCTATGGCATCATAAACCTGCGCCGTGCCCCTGCAACTGTTGTGGTAAGACTGAAGAAAGGTTTGTGGTTTTACGCATTTAATGTGTGTACATCGATACACGTTGATTTGGTAGTTTTTACAAAAGGTATGTGACATGTCTTATTGAACATAGCTTTGTAATATGCTTAATATTCAGTTTTTTTGTGAGTAAAGCTTATTCACATAACAGAAAAGTAAGAGTAACGTCCCATCTCGCGCACTATATCTTTTACGAATTCAGTTTTGGTTAGTGATGGAGAAATGGAGTCAATTGAATCTAATGCTTTGCCAAATGACTCACTGATTCAAAGCGATTGAATCACCGCGCGCTGACGAATCCCGCCGCTCAAAAGTGTAAAAATAAAACTAAAACAAAAAAATATATATTATTATGATGATACATTTTATGAACAAATCGCAAATGGTTTCTAACAAAATGTAATCATGTTAAATCTACAAATCAAAATATGAATTGTCTGTATAATTTATTATTCTATAATTGTTTAGTGCTTGTTTTAGTTAACTTTCAAATAAAATTTCCTGATAATTTACTCACCCCATGTCACCCAAGATGTCCATGTCACCAGTGCACTGAACTACTGAACTAGACTGATTTATTTTTCTTTCTGTTAATTATTCTCATTTTAAACATGATAAATTGTCCAAACACACAGGAAAACTCCTGGAAAAAAAAACATCTGAGATCCACGTGACACTATTATAAAGATGGCGTTTATTAAAGAGGAGAGTGAAGACATAAAGATTGAAGAAGTGTTCAGTGTGAAACATGAAGATACTGAGGAACAAAAAGGTTAGTTTCATTCCGTCCTTATTTTAATGATCTACAGAAATGAATGATATGAAGAATGTCATATTGAGTGTCCTAATTAAAGCGGTTTTATTTGATGTGGAGCGGGTCTTCTCATGTAGACAGACATGTTTGTTGAGATCACATGACCAGACAAATGGAAATAAAGTGTTTTTGCATGAACTTTAGAGGACCTGTACACTTGCATTATATGGACTAGATAGATTATTTATATGGATTATGAATATCTATGTTGAAAGGAAATCATTTACATCTAGGATGGTGTGAGTGAGTAAATGATGAGAGAACATTAACTTTTGATGAAGTATCCCTTTAACTATCACCACAGCCCCATCAAGTACCTTTCACTAAACCAAAGATTAAAACCAAAAACAGTAATATTAATGATAATGTTAACATTTTATGAAAGATGGCCATTATTACAATAATACACTTAAAAACAATCAATTTTGTTGGTGAAAAAATACTTATATTGCCAAATCATGAGATAAGTTACAATTATTATTTTGACGTATTGACATCCATTTTATATTAAACCCTAAACAAGTCAGTCATTTCATTTGACATGAGATCACTGCTGTTAGCAAAAGACAACAAGCCCACAATCCAAATGTTTCTAAAAAAAATGCTTGTTTTTTCACTTGTATTAAAATTAACCTCAAGAAATGACCCACAGGCTCAACCCAGCTTTTGACTTTCCCCCTCAGACAGAGCCAGTGTGGGCTTATGCAGATATACTTAGAGGTTATGTTTTGCTATTGGCCCTGAATGTATATATTTTTGAACAATCTGCTTTCTTAAGGTGCTCTAAGCGATGTTGGGTGATGCCACTTCTTGTTGACGTTCGAAGTATTAGTATTAGTATTGGGTCTTAGTATTAGGACATCTCTCCTCTAGCGATGTGCATGTGTCTCCTCTCCTTCATGTGCACGCCACTAACCCCCCAAATAAAATATTTATCAGGGTTTCCGTGGTATCTTAAAAAGTCTAAAATTCTGAACTTTAAATTTAAGGCCTTAAAAAGTCTTAAAAACGGCCAGATTTTCATCCAGTCAGGTCTAAAAAAGGTTTTACCCTCGTTCATTTCCAGAAAAGCTGGCCACAGAAAGTTATTACAAAGTAGCAAAAAAGTATAGAGTTGTAGCCTACAAAGCGGAGCCCTAGAGCAGGGGTCGCCAACACGTTGCTCGCGTGCTACCAACAGCTCGTGGCTAGATATGAGCTAGCTCGCCAGAGGCCGTTCAAATATTGCGTCTTTTGCGCGCTCAAGTTTGTTCAAATGTAGGCGTGCGGCAAGCGCGCTCATAATTGAAGCGACACGCTAATTTTTTTACCAGGCGCAACGAGATGAAAAAAAATCTCAACTTTTCTGAATGCCGTAAACGCACCGCAGGTCATGTGACAGGAACCAACCAATCACCCCTTTCCATAACAACATTGAAAGCTCAGTCAACATGAAGGATGGGGGTTCACCCAAACACTACTAATAAATATATGCTAATGTATAAAACTCATTCTTTTTATAAAAAAATATTTAAAGGCTGAAATATGAGGTTTATCTAATGATAATAATACTCTTACTCTAATGATCCCGAGGTAACTATCTATCTAACTTGAATAATGCGTCGTGTAGGTCTTAAATTTCAATCTTTATGGTCTTAAAATGTCTTAAAAAGGTCTTAAATTTGACTTACTGAAGCCTGCAAAAACCCTGTTTATATAGAAAATAGAAAACATAGAAAACTTTTACCACAGTAATAGATGTCGGCAGCAGCTGCTGTTGAAGCACATCCTTTAATCAGGATATAAACATTCGATTTGCACCACTTCATCTCTCACAGTCACAGTTAGGCTCGTGCACTGTTAAACAAGCTCTCGGACACACTCAGTCTCACTCGCGCACTGTTAAAAATAATGTGATATAATTTTATTGCCATGTCATTCAAGGTTAAGCACCATTTTTTTTCTCCTTAAAACATAACGATGATAAAATAAAAAAATAAATACATGCAATAATTAAGGTGAATTAGCAAATATGACTAAAATGTCCAGGTGGACACTGTCAAAACGGCAATCAATGAATTAACCGATGACTTTAACCCTCGGATGTACACATTGCGAAACATAATGCAGAATTTAGCAGTCAACACTGATTCATCGTTGATTCAAACCTTTTCAGCAGCTGTCAGAGACAAGTAGCCTAGAAATCTAGACGCACCCTAGCGGCAGCAAAATGTATTTTGCAGCCCGGTGGGTCTAGACACTCTCAATAGACCTTCTAGCTGCAAAAACCTAAATTGGGTCAGGCCAATCACGTCGCTTATAGAGTAGGCGGGGCGGGCTTAACATATGACGACAGAGTTGCGACGGTTACCTGCCTGCGACTTGAAAACAAAGAATGACGGCTGCTGGAGAACAGTCTTTCAAATCGGCTTTGTCCGCGACTCTGGATGACTTGGAGTTAAGTTTTTCTTTGAGAAAAGAGCAAAGAACGGCACTTAAGTCATTCTTTAAAAAAGGAAGATGTGTTCGTCGTTCTTCCGGCCAGATATGGCAAAAGTTGAATGAATCTATCAACTAGCTCCGCTGTTGGGAAAACGCTCTGGTTGGTTGAAGCGCTGTCCTATTGCGTGCAGAGGGAATTTGAAAGACAGCCGTTTATCCCGCCCCTCGGAGTGAGCGTGTCTATGGTGAGTTGCCAGACTAAACATTTTGATGTAGTCTGGCTTGCCAGGCTAAGAGACAAGTAGAGTGCAGTCTGGACGGTATAAAAGTTGCAGATGTCAGGTTATAGACTAGTGTGCACATGCATGGACAGGAGTCGTCCCATATTCAATTTCAATTCAAGTCATTCAACTGTGCTCTCAGAGTTAGTGATATTTATTAAGAGCCATCGAGTCATCTCCCACCACATGTGTAATCCACGTTTTCAGAGTTGCTCACTATCTCACTCTTTACTGTAGATACAACTTTCTGTATATTTATGCCACTTTGGCATTAGCGATCACTTGAATATACAGCTACAAGTTATCGCGCTAAATTGCGTCTGCCTGCTGATCGCTGATTGGCTGAAAGTGTGCGCTCGTCGGCGATGTCAACGCCAACTGTGACTCTGCATGGGCATGTGTGTTTAGTAATGTCATGATGACTGATTTTATGGATTACATGCACATTTTTAGGGCCCAAGCCCTGAAAGGGCGAAGGCCCTATTGTTTTCGGTAGGATTATTATTATTAGGGCCCAAGCCCTGAAGGGGCGAAGGCCCTATTGTTTTCGTTAGGATTATTATTAGGGCCCAAGCCCTGAAAGGGCGAAGGCCCTATTGTTTTCGGTAGGATTATTGTTTATTATTATTAGGGCCCAAGCCCTGAAAGGGCGAAGGCCCTATTGTTTTCGGTAGGATTATTATTAGGGCCCAAGCCCTGAAAGGGCGAAGGCCCTATTGTTTTCGGTAGGATTATTATTATTATTATTATTATTATTATTTTGTCAACCTTTCGGGCACTTTTGGGGTCCTTAACATGCTCGAAAACTCTTGAAATTTTGCACACAGGTCAGAACCCGCGGCCATCAGGGCCGGGCTGAGGCTGGTACCCGGGCGTGGCAGGGGGCCTCGACAGCGCCCCCTGGAACGGGATCCGAACACTTGTCCATAAATCAGACATGCTTGCATGTAATAATATGAAACTCGGTACACATATAGACCTCATCGGGCCGAACAACTTTCGTGCTCTAAGTTTTACGCCAGACCAACAGGAAGTCAGCTATTATGGGTTGTTTGGAAACGCATGCTGTGGAATTTGATGTACTCCTCCTAGGAAATTCATCCATTCGCCTCCAAACTCGGTCGGCATGAAGACAAGACATTGAGGATGCTAAATTGCGGACGGATTTTTGATATCTCGAACGGTTTGGCCGTGGCAAGGAAACAAATTTATGGCGAATAATTCAAACAGGAAGTGTGTTATAACTTCTGCATTCATTAACTGATCTTGATGAAACTTCAGCAGTGTGTTTGTTGTAAGAGGCCGATCGTACAGATGTGACTATTGTGAGTCAAAGTTATAGCGCCACCAACAGGCAGCAGGAAGTACATCACTTTCAAAATTCTTTGAAATCACTGTCTTATTTTTACCCGATTTGCTTCAAACTTTATGTGTATAATGTAGACACACGGCAGATGTAGGCCTGTGAAAGGATTATTGATATCTTAGATACTGTTGCCGTGGCAACGCATCAAACTTCAATATTCTTTTCGGATGCTTTTGAAACTCTTCACATGCTTGAAAATGCATGAAACTCGACAGACACATCACATTTATTATCCAGTAGACATGTGCAAAGTTTCAGAAACGGGCGTGGTGAGGGGCTCAGTAGCGCCACCTTTAGTCAAAAATGGGGGCTTAGTTTTACATAGAGACTTAAAACTTGGTATGTATATTGTTCTCATCAAGCCGGACAACTTTCTAATTCATAGTCATAAGCTCTGACCAACAGAAAGTGAGATATTTTGGTTTGAATGTGATTTTTTGGAGAATTCTCTCTCTCTCTCTCTCTGTATCTGTATCTCAGTGTGTGTGTGTGGGGTGTGGGGGATTTGTCTGTTAGGAGAGATTTGCTTTTATAATTGTTTTTCAAGGTTTCAGGGGCTTTTGGGGCCCTTAACGTGCTCGAAAACTCTTGAAACTTTGCACACAGGTCAGAACCCGCGGCCATCAGGGCCGGGCTGAAGCTGGTACCCGGGCGTGGCAGGGGGGCTCAACAGCGCCCCCTTGAATGGGTTCCGAAAACTTGGTCCATATATCAAACACGCTTGGATGAATTAATATGAAACTCGGTACACATATAGATCTCATCGGGCCGAACAACTTCCGTGCTCTATGTTATTAGCTCCGCCCAACAGGAAGTCAGCTATTATGCGTTGTTTGAAAAACGCATGCTGTGGAATTTAATGTACTCCTCCTACAAAATTCATCCGATCCCCACCAAACTCGGTCAGCATGAAGTCAAGACATTGAGGATGCTAAATTGCGGACGGACTTTTGATATCTCGAACGGTTTGGTCGTGGCGAGGAAACGAATTTATGGCGAGAAAAGAGAAACACAAAGTGTTATAACTTCTGCATACATTAACTGATCTTGATGAAACTTCAGCAGTGTGTTCGTGGTAAGAGGCCGGTCAGATGGATGTAACTATTGTGAGTCAAAGTTATAGCGCCACCAACTGGTAGCAGGAAGTGTGTCACTTTCAAAATGCTTTTGACAAAAGTGGGGGGGTTACCTTTACCCACAGTTACAAAAATCAGTACGCATATTGGTCTCATCGAGCCGGACAACTTTCTAATTTACAGTCGTTAGCTCCGAGCAACAGGAAGTCAGATATTTTGGCTTGAATGTGGATTTTCTGGATATGTCAGACCCTTGAGTTTTTAGCTACTCCTCCTAAGTGGTTTATTTTATTCACACCAAACTTTTTCAACATGATAAAAATACATTAAAGATATATATATATATATATATATATATATATATATATATATAAATATAGCTGCGAGCAGCGATGAAGGGCCTAAAGCCGGGGGCACCGCCACCCCGGTGCCTTTAGGTAACTAAAGGCACCGGGGGGCGGTGCCACCGGCTTGGGCCCGTAATCGCTGCTCGCATCTATATTTAGGGCCCAAGCCCTGAAAGGGCGAAGGCCCTATTGTTTTCGTTAGGATTATTATTATTATTATTATTATTATTGTTGTTCAAGGGTTCGGGGGCTTTTGGGGCCTTTAACGTGCTCAAAAACTCATGAAACTTTGCACACAGGTCAGAACCCGCGGCCATTAGGGCCGGGCTGAAGCTGGTACCCGGGCGTGGCAGGGGGGCTCAACAGCGCCCCCTGGAATGGGATCCGAACACTTGTCCATAAATCAAACACACTTGCATGTAATAATATGAATCTCGGAACAGATATAGATCTCATCGGGCCGAACAAATTTCGTGCTCTAAGTTTTACGCCAGCCCAACAGGAAGTCGGCTATTATGGGTTGTTTGGAAACGCATGCTGTGGAATTTAATGTACTCCTCCTAGGGAATTCATCCAATCGGCTCCAAACTCGGTCAGCATGAAGTCAAGACATTGAGGATGAAAAATTGCCAGGGGATTTTTGATATCTCGAACGGTTTGGCCGTGGCGAGGAAACGAATTTATGGCGAATAATGGAAACAGGAAGTGTGTTATAACTTCTGCATACATTAACTGATCTTGATTAAACTTCAGCAGTGTATTCGTTGTAAGAGGCCGATCACATGGATGTGACTATTGTGAGTCAAAGTTATAGCGCCACCAACTGGCAGCAGGAAGTGTGTCACTTTCAAAATGCTTTGAAATCACCCTCTTATTTTTACCCGATTTGCTTCAAACTTTATGTGTATAATGTAAACACACGGCAGATGTAGACCTGTGAAAGGATTTTTGATATCTTTAATACTGTTGCCATGGCAACGCATCAAACATCAATATTCTTTTTTGATGCTTTTGAGACTCTTAGCATGCTTGAAATTGCATGAAACTCGACAGACACATTACATTTATTACCTAGTAGACATGTGCAAAGTTTCAGAAACGGGCGTGGTGAGGGGCTCAGTAGCGCCACCTTTAGTCATAAGAGGGGGGGTTAGTTTTATCAACAGCAACAAAACTTGGTATGTGTATTGTTCTCATCAAGACGGACAACTTTCTAATTTACATTAACCATCTCCGACCAACAGGAAGAGAGATATTTTGGTTTGAATGTGGATTTTCTGAAGAATTTTCTCTCCCTCTCTCTGTGTCTCTGTGTGTGTGAGGGGAGGGGGGGATTTGACTATTGCTTTTATATTGTTAATCAAGGTTTCAGGGGCTTTTGGGGTCCTTAACATGCTCAAAAACTCTTGAAACTTTGCACACAAGTCAGAACCCCCTGCCATCAGGGACGGGCAGAAGCTGGTACTTTGCAAAATCAGACTCTGAATTTTTACCCACTCCTCTTTAGTGGTTTATTTTATTCACACCAAACTTTTTCAACATGATGAAAATACATTAAAGATGGTAAAGTGTGAACGGATATTAAATATCTCAAACGGTTTTGCATTTAGCATGCATAGTTTAGCATCCTATGATAAAGAGTAGTTTAGCATAGTGTAACTAAAGGCACAAGGGTGGCGGTGCCACCGGCTTGGGCCCGCAATCGCTGCTCGCAGCTATATTTATTATTATTATTATTATTATTTTGTCAACCTTTCGGGCACTTTTGGGGCCCTTAACATGCTCGAAAACTCTTGAAATTTTGCACACAGGTCAGAACCCGCGGCCATCAGGGCCGGACCGAAGCTGGTACCCGGGCGTGGCAGGGGGCCTTGACAGCGCCCCCTGGAACTGGATCCGAACACTTGTCCATAAATCAGACACGCTTGCATGTAATAATATGAAAGTCGGTACACATATAGACCTCATCGGGCCGAACAACTTTCGTGCTCTAAGTTTTACGCCAGACCAACAGGAAGTCAGCTATTATGGGTTGTTTGGAAACGCATGCTGTGGAATTTGATGTACTCCTCCTAGGAAATTCATCCATTCGCCTCCAAACTCGGTCGGCATGAAGTCAAGACATTGAGGATGCTAAATTGCGGACGGATTTTTGATATCTCGAACGGTTTGGCCGTGGCAAGGAAACGAATTTATGGCGAATAATTCAAACAGGAAGTGTGTTATAACTTCTGCATACATTAACTGATCTTGATGAAACTTCAGCAGTGTGTTAGTTGTAAGAGGCCGATCACATGGATGTGACATTTGTGAGTCAAAGTTATAGCGCCACCAACTGGCAACAGGAAGTGTGTCACTTTCAAAATGCTTTGAAATCTCCCTCTTATTTTTACCCGATTTGCTTCAAACTTTATGTGTATAATGTAAACACACGGCAGATGTAGACCTGTGAAAGGATTATTGATATCTTAGATACTGTTGCCGTGGCAACGCATCAAACTTTAATATTCTTTTCGGATGCTTTTGAGACTCTTCACATGCTTGAAAATGCATGAAACTCGACAGACACATCCCATTTATTAGCCAGTAGACATGTGCAAAGTTTCAGAAACGGGCGTGGTGAAATGGCTCAGTAGCGCCACCTTTAGTCAAAAGTGGGGGGGTTAGTTTTATCAACAGCAACCAAACTTGGTATGTGTATTGTTCTCATCAAGATGGACAACTTTCTAATTTACAGTAACTAGCTCGGACCAAGAGGAAGAGAGATATTTTGGTTTGAATGTGGATTTTCTGGAGAATTTTCTCTCTCTCTCTGTGTGTCTGTCTCTGTGTGTGTGTGGGGGGGGGGGGAGGGGGTTGTATATTCCATTTAATCTTTGTTTTTCAAGGTTTCAGGGGCTTTTGGGGCCCTTAACTTGCTCGAAAACTCTTGAAACTTTGCACACAGGTCAGAACCCACGGTCATCAGGGACGGGCTGAATCTGGTAGCCGGGCGTGGCAGGGCGGCTCGACAGCGCCCCCTTGAATGGGGTTCTAAAACTTGGTCCATATATCAAACACGCTTGCATGAATTAATTTGAAACTCGGTACACATATAGATCTCATTGGGCCGAACAACTTTCGTGCTCTAAGTTTTACGCCAGCCCAACAGGAAGTCGGCTATTTAGGGTTGTTTGGAAACGCTTGCTGTGGAATTTAATGTACTCCTCCTAGGAAATACATCGATTCGCCTCCAAACTCGGTCAGCGTGAAGTCAAGGCATTGAGGATGCTAAATTGCGGATGGATTTTTGATATCTTGAACGGTTTGGCCGTGGCGAGGAAATGAATTTATGGCGAGAAAAGAGAGACACGAAGTGTTATAACTTCTGCATACATTAACTGATCTTGATGAAACTTCAGCAGTGTGTTTGTGATAAGAGACCGATCAGATGGATGTAACTATTGTGAGTCAAAGTTATAGCGCCACCAACTGGCAGCAGGAAGTGTGTCACTTTCAACATGCTTTTGACAAAAGTGGGGGGGTTAGTTTTACCAACAGTTACAAACATGAGTATATATATTGGTCTCACCGAGCCGGACAACTTTCTAATTAACAGTCATTAGCTCAGAGCAAAAGAAAGTCAGATATTTTGGTTTGAATGTGGATTTTTTGGATATTTCAGACTCTGAGTTTTTAGCTACTCTTCCAAACTGGCTTATTTTATTCACACCAAACTTTTTCAAAATGATGAAAATACATTAAAGATGCTAAATTGTGAACGGATATTAAACATCTCAAATGTTTTTTCTATAGTGAGGGACTGAAGTAATGTACAAAAATTAAACACTAAAAGCCTCATCTTCTAAAAATGTAATTATACACCATTTATTTCTATAAAAGTATACAAATATTACAATCAAACTCATTTTATTCGTTTTTTTTATTTAAATTTAATAATTATTTATAAGTTTAAAAATAGTAATTGTACTATTTAGTCTCATAAAAGTCAAGTCATACATAGGGCTATACTGCCCTCTTGTGTTCAAAATCAGGTAGGCCTATTGTATTTACATAAAAATATACTAGGTATGTGACGGTGAGAATATTTTACCACCGGTTAATCGACGTGTGACACCGCTGGGGGCTTTTGAATCGCAAACTTAAAAACGAAAGTAAAATATTTTCATCCGCACTGACATTGATAGTGGTTGATAATAATAATAATAATTTGTTACATTTATATAGCGCTTTTTCTGAGACCTCAAAGCGCTTTACATAGATGGGGGGAATCTCCTCAACCACCACCAATGTGCAGCATCCACTTGGATGATGCGACGGCAGCCATATTGCGCCAGAACGCCCACCACACACCAGCTTACTGATGGAGAGGAGACAGTGATGAAGCCAATCAGTATATCAGTACATGGGGATGATTAGGAGGTCATGATGGATAGAGGCCAAGGGGCAAATTTGGCCAGGATGCCGGGGTTACACCCCTACTCTTTTTCGAAGGACATCCTGGGATTTTTAATGACCACAGAGAGTCAGGACCTCGGTTTAACGTCTCATCCGAAGGACGGTGCTCTTTTGGCAGTATAGTGTCCCCGTCACTACACTGGGGCATTAGGACTCACACAGACCACAGGGTGAGCGGTTGAGCGGGCGTTTCAAATGAATTCCTATGGAAGTAGGAATAAACTGAAAAACGTTCACTCTGTTCTGCTCGTTCCTTGTCGTGGATGCGCACCATGAATGCCCGTGCAGCCATGAGCATTTTAGTTTAATTTTAAAATTAGCGCCTTTCGGGGGGTGGATTGCTTGAAATTATTTTACAGAAGCACAATGTTGTGTCTTATTGCGACAGTACACAAATATAAGTTAACACTTTGCAGTTTGAATGTGGTCTGAATAAAAACATAATGACGTATGTTTTTATGTGTCCACTGTTCCATCGCGCCCACGCCACACACACACACACACACACACACACACACACACACACACGGTTTACTATCTTTGTGGGGACTCTCCATAGACTTAATGGTTTTTATACTTTACAAACTGTATATTCTATCTCCTCACACTAACCCTACCCCTAAACCTACCCATTACAGAAAACTTTCTGCATTTTTACATTTCCAAAAAGACTCATTCTGTATGATTTCTAAGCTTGTTTACCCATGGGGACCTCTATTTAGGTCCCCACTGTGACACGAGTCCCCATGAGTCTGTGTGCATTCAGGTTGAAGTCCCCACCGGGATAGAAAAACATGAACACACATGCACACACACACACACACACACAAACACACACACACACACACACACACACACACACACACACACACACACACACACACACACACACACACACACACACACATTCCAGCATTGCAATCTTGACATCGCAGCCTGTTCATTATAGCCATATATATATATATATATATATATATATATATATATATATATATATATATAAATATAGCTGCGAGCAGCGATGAAGGGCCAAAGCCGGCGGTACCGCCACCCCGGTGCCTTTAGGTAAAGGCACCGGGGTTGCGGTGCCACCGGCTTGGGCCCGTAATCGCTGCTCGCAGCTATATTTATTATTATTATTATTATTATTATTATTATTTTGTCAACCTTTCGGGCACTTTTGGGGCCCTTAACATGCTCGAAAACTCTTGAAACTTTGCACACAGGTCAGAACCCGCGGCCATCAGGGCCGGGCTGAGGCTGGTACCCGGGCGTGGCAGGGGGGCTCGACAGCGCCCCCTGGAACGGGATCCGAACACGTGTCCATAAATCAAACACGCTTGCATGTAATAATATGAAACTCGGTACACATATAGATCTCATCGGGCCGAACAACTTTCGTGCTCTAAGTTTTACGCCAGCCCAACAGGAAGTCGGCTATTTAGGGTTGTTTGGAAACGCATGCTGTGGAATTTAATGTACTCCTCTTAGAGAATTCATCCAATCTCCTCCAAACTCGGTCAGCATGAAGTCAAGACATTGAGGATGCTAAATTGCGGACGGATTTTTGATATCTCGAACGGTTTGGCCGTGGCGAGGAAACGAATTTATGGCGAATAATGAAAACAGGAAGTGTGTTATAACTCCTGCATACATTAACTGATCTTGATGAAACTTCAGCAGTGTGTTCGTGGTAAAAGGCCGATCACATGGATGTGACTATTGTGATTCAAAATTATAGCGCCACCAACTGGCAGCAGGAAGTGTGTCACTTTCAAAATGCTTTGAAATCACCCTCTTATTTTTACCTGATTTGCTTCAAATTTTATGTGTATAATGTAGACACACGGCAGATGTAGACCTGTGAAAGGATTATTGATATCTTTAATACTGTTGCCATGGCAATGCTTCAAACTTTAATATTCTTTTTTGATGCTTTTGAGACTCTTAACATACTTGAAATTGGATGAAACTCGACAGACACATCACATTTATTAGCCCGTAGACAAGTGCAAAGTTTCAGAAACGGGCGTGGTGAGGGGCTCAGTAGCGCCACCTTTAGTCATAAGTGGGGGGGTTAGTTTTATCAACAGCAACAAAACTTGGTATGTGTATTGTTCTCATCAAGACGGACAACTTTCTAATTGACATTAACTATCTCCGACCAACAGGAAGAGAGATATTTTGGTTTGAATGTGGATTTTCTGAAGAATTTTCTCTCCCTCTCTCTGTGTCTCTGTGTGTGTGAGGGGAGGGGGGATTTGACTATTGCTTTTGTATTGTTAATCAAGGTTTCAGGGGCTTTTGGGGTCCTTAACATGCTCAAAAACTCTTGAATCTTTGCACACAAGTCAGAACCCCCTGCCATCAGGGACGGGCTGAAGCTGGTACCCGGGCGTGGCAGGGGGGCTCAACAGCGCCCCCTTGAAAGGGGTCCCAAAACTTGGTCCATAGATCAAACACGCTTGCATGAATTAATATGAAACTCGGTACACATATAGATCTCATCGGGCCGAACATCTTTCCCCCGGTCAAGTTTTACGCCAGCCCAACAGGAAGTCGGCTATTTAGGGTTGTTTGGAAACGCATGCTGTGGAATTTAATGTACTCCTCCTAGAGAATTCATCCAATCCCCACCAAACTCGGTGTGCATGAAGTCAAGACATTGAGGATTCTAAATTGCGGACGGATTTTTTATATCTCAAACGGTTTGGCCGTGGCGAGGAAACGAAATTATGGCGAGAAAAGAGAAACACGAAGTGGTATAACTTCTGCATACATTAACTGATCTTCATGAAACTTCACCAATGTGTTCGTGGTAAGAGGCTGATCAGATGGATGTAACTATTGTGAGCCAAAGTTATAGCGCCACCAACTGGCAGCAGGAAGTGTGTCACTTTCAACATGCTTTTGACAAAAGTGGGGGGGTTAGTTTTACCAACAGTTCCAAAAATCAGTATATATATTGGTCTCATCGAGTCAGACAACTTTCTAATTTACAGTTATTAGCTCAGAGCAAAAGGAAGTCAGATATTTTGGTTTGAATGTGGATTTTTTGGATATTTCAGACTCTGAGTTTTTAGCTACTCTTCCTAACTGGTTTATTTTATTCACACCAAACTTTTTCAAAATGATGAAAATACATTAAAGATGCTAAATTGTGAACGGATATTAAACATCTCAAACGGTTTTGCTATAGTGAGGGACTAAAGTAATGTACAAAAAGGAAACTAAAAGCCTCATCTTCTAAAAATGTAATTAAAAAACATTTATTTCTATATAAAAGTATACAAATATCACAACTAAACCCATTTTATTCTTTTTTTCAATTTAATAATTATTTATAAGTTTAAAAATAGTAATTGTACTATTTAGTCCCATAAAAGTCAAGTCATACATAGGGCTATATTGCCCTCTTGTGTTCAAAATCAGGTAGGCCTATTGTATCTACATAAAAATATACTAGGTTTGTGACGTTGAGAATATTTTACCACTGGTTAATCTATGTGTGACACCGCTGGGGGCTTTTGAATCGCCAACTTAAAAACGAAAGTAAAATATGCTCGTCCGCACTGACATTGATAGTGGTTGAGCGAGCGTTTCAAATGAATTCCTATGGAAGCCATGAGCATTTTAGTTTCATTTTAAAATTAGCACCTTTCGGGGGGTGGATTGCTTGGAATTATTTTACAAAAGCACAATGTTGTGTTTTATTGTGACTGTACACAAATATAAGTTAACACTTTGCAGTTTGAATGTCGTCCTGTATAATGACGGAGTATGTTTTTATGTGTCCACTGTTCAATCGCGCCCACGCCACACACACACACACGGTTTACTATCTTTGTGGGGACTCTCCATAGACTTAATGTTTTTTATACTGTACAAACTGTATATTCTATCTCCTCACACTAACCCTACCCCTAAACCTACCTATCCCAGAAAACTTTCTGCATTTTTACATTTCCAAAAAAACTCATTCTGTATGATTTATAAACTTGTTTACCCATGGGGACATCTATTTAGGTCCCCACTGTGACATGAGTCCCCATGAGTCTGTGTGCATTCAGGTTGAAGTCCCCACCGGGATAGGGAAACATGAACACATACACACACACACACACACACACACACACACACACACACACACACACACACACACACACACACACACACACACACACACACACACACACACACACACACACACATTCCAGCATTGCAATCTTGACATCGCAGCCTGTTCATTATAGCCTTAATAAAATATAATAATAAAATAGTTAACCTAACATATAAAAATTACACTGCTCTAAATAGTCAGTAGTACAATTCGTACATTCACAGTAAGCACCGCTCCACTGTGATGTTTCAAGCACATTTTTGCACGTGTGAAGAGGATGATTTTTTTCGTCGGTATTGGAACACGAGTGAAGAACAAAGCCTATAATAAAGAATAGTTTAGCATCCAAATACATCGCAAATGCTGAAACATTTTGATTCTAATGAGAGGGTTACGTGAGCCCAACAGTGCTTACTTTCGTTTTTATTTTTACATTAAATTTAAAAGATTTGTTGTGGAATATTTTGAGTGTATCATAAAATCAGAATAAGGTAATAAGGTTTCTGTCTTTTATATATATATATATATATATATATATATATATATATATATATATATATATATATATATATATATATATATATATATATATATAAATAAATATATATATATATATTTATATATAAATATAGCTGCGAGCAGCGATGAAGGGCCAAAGCCGGTGGCACCGCCACCCCGGTGCCTTTAGGTAACTAAAGGCAACAGGGTTGCGGTGCCACCGGCTTGGGCCCGTAATCGCTGCTCGCAGCTATATTTATTATTATTTTTTTCTACTTCTCGGGCACTTTTGGGGCCCTTAACATGCTCAAAAACTCTTGAAATTTTGCACACACGTCAGAACCTGCGGCCATCAGGGCCAGACTGAAGCTGGTACCCGGGCGTGGCACGGGGGCTCGACAGCGCCCCCTGGAATTATGTCAGAAAAATTGGTCCATAAATCAAACATGCTTGCATGTAATAATATGAAACTCAGTACACATATAGATCTCATCGGGCCGAACAACTTTCGTGCTCTAAGTTTTACACCAGCCCAACAGGAAGTCGGTTATTATACGTTGTTTGGAAAATGCATACAATGGAATGTGAAATACTCCTCCTAGGGAATTCATCCGATCGCCACCAAACTAGGTGTGAATGAAGTCAAGACATTGATGATGCTAAATTGCGAACGGATTTTTGATATCTCGAACGGTTTGGCCGTGGCGAGGAAACGAATTTATGGCGAATAATGGGACACAGGAAGTGTGTTATAACTTCTGCATACATTAACTGATCTTGATGAAACTTCAGCAGTGTGTTCGTTGTAAGAGGTCGATCACAAGAATGTGACTATTGTGAGTCAAAGTTATAGCGCCACCAACTGGCAGCAGGAAGTGTGTCACTTTCAAAATGCTTTGAAATCACTCTCTTATTTTTACCCGATTTGCTTCAAACTTTATGTGTATAATGTAGACACACGGCAGATGTAGACCTGTGAAAGGATTATTGATATCTTAGATACTGTTGCCATGGCAACGCATCAAACTTTATTATTCTTTTTTGATGCTTTTGAGACTCTTAACATACTTGAAATTGCATGAAACTCAACAGACACATCACACTTATTAGCCTGTAGACATGTGCAAAGTTTCAAAAACGGGCGTGGTGGAATGGCTCAGTAGCGCCACCTTTAGTCAAAAATGGGGCCTTAGTTTTGCCTAGAATCACCAAAATCGGTATGTATATTGTTCTCATCGAGCCGGACAACTTTCTAATTTACACTTAATAGCTCAAAGCAACAGAAAGTCAGATATTTTGGTTTGAATGTGATTTTTTTGGAGAATTTTCTCTCTCTCTCTGTCTCTGAGTGTGTGAGGGGTGGGGGTGATTTGTCAGTTGAGTGAGATTTTACTTTTTCAATTGTTTTTCAAGGTTTCTGGGGCTTTTGGGTCCCTAAACGTGCTTGAAAACTCTTGAAACTTTGCACACAGGTCAGAACCCGCGGCCATCAGGGCGGGGCTGAATCTGGTAGCCGGGCGTGGCAGGGGGGCTCGACAGCGCCCCCTTGAACGGGGTTCTAAAACTTGGTCCATATATCAAACACACTTGCATGAATTAATTTGAAACTCGGTACACATATAGATCTCATTGGGCCGAACAACTTTCGTGCTCTAAGTTTTACGCCAGCCCAACAGGAAGTCGGCTATTTAGGGTTGTTTGGAAACGCTTGCTGTGGAATTTAATGTACTCCTCCTAGGAAATACATCGATTCGCCTCCAAACTCGGTCAGCGTGAAGTCAAGGCATTGAGGATGCTAAATTGCGGACGGATTTTTGATATCTTGAACGGTTTGGCCGTGGCGAGGAAATGAATTTATGGCGAGAAAAGAGAGACACGAAGTGTTATAACTTCTGCATACATTAACTGATCTTGATGAAACTTCAGCAGTGTGTTTGTGATAAGAGGCCGATCAGATGGATGTAACTATTGTGAGTCAAAGTTATAGCGCCACCAACTGGCAGCAGGAAGTGTGTCACTTTCAACATGCTTTTGACAAAAGTGGGGGGGTTAGTTTTACCAACAGTTACAAACATGAGTATATATATTGGTCTCACCGAGCCGTACAACTTTCTAATTAACAGTCATTAGCTCAGAGCAAAAGAAAGTCAGATATTTTGGTTTGAATGTGGATTTTTGGGATATTTCAGACTCTGAGTTTTTAGCTACTCTTCCAAACTGGCTTATTTTTTTCACACCAAACTTTTTCAAAATGATGAAAATACATTAAAGATGCTAAATTGTGAACGGATATTAAACATCTCAAATGGTTTTGCTATAGTGAGGGACTGAAGTAATGTACAAAAATTAAACACTAAAAGCCTCATCTTCTAAAAATGTAATTATACACCATTTATTTCTATAAAAGTATACAAATATCACAACCAAACTCATTTTATTCTTTTTTTTAATTTAATAATTATTTATAAGTTTAAAAATAGTAATTGTACCATTTAGTCTCATAAAAGTCAAGTCATTCATAGGGCTATACTGCCCTCTTGTGTTCAAAATCAGGTAGGCCTATTGTATTTACATAAAAATATACTAGGTATGTGACGGTGAGAATATTTTACCACCGGTTAATCGACGTGTGACACCGCTGGGGGCGTTTGAATCGCAAACTTAAAAACGAAAGTAAAATATTTTCGTCCGCACTGACATTGATAGTGGTTGATAATAATAATAATAATTTGTTACATTTATATAGCGCTTTTTCTGAGACCTCAAAGCGCTTTACATAGATGGGGGGAATCTCCTCAACCACCACCAATGTGCAGCATCCACTTGGATGATGCGACGGCAGCCATATTGCGCCAGAACGCCCACCACACACCAGCTTACTGGTGGAGAGGAGACAGTGATGAAGCCAATCAGTATATCAGTACATGGGGATGATTAGGAGGCCATGATGGATAGAGGCCAAGGGGCAAATTTGGCCAGGATGCCGGGGTTACACCCCAACTCTTTTTCGAAGGACATCCTGGAATTTTTAATGACCACAGAGAGTCAGGACCTCGGTTTAACGTCTAATCCGAAGGACGGTGCTCTTTTGGCAGTATAGTGTCCCCGTCACTACACTGGGGCATTAGGACTCACACAGACCACAGGGTGAGCGATTGAGCGGGCGTTTCAAATGAATTCCTATGGAAGTAGGAATAAACTGAAAAAAGTCCACTTTGTTCTGCTCGTTCCTTGTCGTGGATGCGCACCATGAATGCCTGTGCAGCCATGAGCATTTTAGTTTAATTTTAAAATTAGCGCCTTTCGGGGGGTGGATTGCTTGAAATTATTTTACAAAAGCACAATGTTGTGTCTTATTGCGACAGTACACAAATATAAGTTAACACTTTGCAGTTTGAATGTGCTCCTGTATAATGACGTATGTTTTTATGTGTCCACTGTTCCATCGCGCCCACGCCACACACACACACACACATTCCAGCATTGCAATCTTGACATCGCAGCCTGTTCATTATAGCCGTGTATATATATATATATATATATATATATATATATATATATATATATATATATATATATATATATATATATATATATAAATATAGCTGCGAGCAGCGATGAAGGGCCAAAGCCGGCGGTACCGCCACCCCGGTGCCTTTAGGTAAAGGCACCGGGGTTGCGGTGCCATCGGCTTGGGCCCGTAATCGCTGCTCGCAGCTATATTTATTATTATTATTATTATTGTTGTTCAAGGGTTCAGGGGCTTTTGGGGCCTTTAACGTGCTCAAAAACTCATGAAACTTTGCACACAGGTCAGAACCCGCGGCCATTAGGGCCGGGCTGAAGCTGGTACCCGGGCGTGGCAGGGGGGCTCAACAGCGCCCCCTGGAATGGGATCCGAAAACTTGTCCATAAATCAAACACACTTGCATGTAATAATATGAATCTCGGAACAGATATAGATCTCATCGGGCCGAACAACTTTCGTGCTCTAAGTTTTACGCCAGCCCAACAGGAAGTCGGCTATTATGGGTTGTTTGGAAACGCATGCTGTGGAATTTAATGTACTCCTCCTAGGGAATTCATCCAATCGGCTCCAAACTCGGTCAGCATGAAGTCAAGACATTGAGGATGAAAAATTGCCAGGGGATTTTTGATATCTCGAACGGTTTTGCCGTGGCGAGGAAACGAATTTATGGCGAATAATGGAAACAGGAAGTGTGTTATAACTTCTGCATACATTAACTGATCTTGATTAAACTTCAGCAGTGTATTCGTGGTAAGAGGCCGATCACATGGATGTGACTATTGTGAGTCAAAGTTATAGCGCCACCAACTGGCAGCAGGAAGTGTGTCCCTTTCAAAATGCTTTGAAATCACCCTCTTATTTTTACCCGATTTGCTTCAAACTTTATGTGTATAATGTAAACACACGGCAGATGTAGACCTGTGAAAGGATTTTTGATATCTTTAATACTGTTGCCATGGCAACGCATCAAACATCAATATTCTTTTTTGATGCTTTTGAGACCCTTAGCATGCTTGAAATTGCATGAAACTCGACAGACACATTACATTTATTACCTAGTAGACATGTGCAAAGTTTCAGAAACGGGCGTGGTGAGGGGCTCAGTAGCGCCACCTTTAGTCATAAGTGGGGGGGGTTAGTTTTATCAACAGCAACAAAACTTGGTATGTGTATTGTTCTCATCAAGACGGACAACTTTCTAATTTACATGATCTATCTCCGACCAACAGGAAGAGAGATATTTTGGTTTGAATGTGGATTCTCTGAAGAATTTTCTCTCCCTCTCTCTGTGTCTCTGTGTGTGTGAGGGGAGGGGGGATTTGACTATTGCTTTTATATTGTTAATCAAGGTTTCAGGGGCTTTTGGGGTCCTTAACATGCTCAAAAACTCTTGAATCTTTGCACACAAGTCAGAACCCCCTGCCATCAGGGACGGGCTGAAGCTGGTACCCGGGCGTGGCAGGGGGGCTCAACAGCGCCCCCTTGAAAGGGGTCCCAAAACTTGGTCCATAGATCAAACACGCTTGCATGAATTAATATGAAACTCGGTACACATATAGATCTCATCGGGCCGAACAACTTTCCCCCGGTCAAGTTTTACGCCAGCCCAACAGGAAGTCGGCTATTATGGGTTGTTTGGAAAACGCTTGCTGTGGAATGCGAAGTACTCCTCCTAGAGAATTCATCCAATCCCCACCAAACTCGGTGTGCATGAAGTCAAGACATTGAGGATTCTAAATTGCGGAAGGATTTTTGATATCTCGAACGGTTTGGCCGTGGCGAGGAAACGAAATTATGGCGAGAAAAGAGAAACACGAAGTGGTATAACTTCTGCATACATTAACTGATCTTCATGAAACTTCACCAGTGTGTTCGTGGTAAGAGGCCGATCAGATGGATGTAACTATTGTGAGCCAAAGTTATAGCGCCACCAACTGGCAGCAGGAAGTGTGTCACTTTCAACATGCTTTTGACAAAAGTGGGGGGGGTTAGTTTTACCAACAGTTCCAAAAATCAGTATATATATTGGTCTCATCGAGTCAGACAACTTTCTAATTTACAGTTATTAGCTCAGAGCAAAAGGAAGTCAGATATTTTGGTTTGAATGTGGATTTTTTGGATATTTCAGACTCTGAGTTTTTAGCTACTCCTCCTAAGTGGTTTATTTTATTCACACCAAACTTTTTCAACATGATAAAAATACATTAAAGATGCTAAATTGTGAACGGATATTAAACATCTCAAACGGTTTTGCTATAGTGAGGGACTTAAGTAATGTACAAAAAGGAAACTAAAAGCCTCATCTTCTAAAAATGTAATTAAAAAACATTTATTTCTATATAAAAGTATACAAATATCACAACTAAACCCATTTTATTCTTTTTTTTTTTTCAATTTAATAATTATTAATAAGTTTAAAAATAGTAATTGTACTATTTAGTCCCATAAAAGTCAAGTCATACATAGGGCTATACTGTCCTCTTGTGTTCAAAATCAGGTAGGCCTATTGTATCTACATAAAAATATACTAGGTTTGTGACGGTGAGAATATTTTACCACTGGTTAATCTATGTGTGACACCGCTGGGGGCTTTTGAATCGCCAACTTAAAAATGAAAGTAAAATATGCTCGTCCGCACTGACACTGATAGTGGTTGAGCGAGCTTTTCAAATGAATTCCTATGGAAGTAGGAATTAACTGAAAAACGTTCACTCTGTTCTGCTCGTTCCTCGCCGTGGATGCGCACCGTTATGAATGCCCGTGCAGCCATGAGCATTTTAGTTTAATTTTAAAATGAGCGCCTTTCGGGGGGTGGATTGCTTGAAATTATTTTACAAAAGCACAATGTTGTGTTTTATTGCGACTGTACACAAATATAAGTTAACACTTTGCAGTTTGAATGTCGTCCTGTATAATGACGGAGTATGTTTTTATGTGTCCACTGTTCAATCGCGCCCACGCCACACACACACACACACACACACACACACACACACACACACACGGTTTACTATCTTTGTGGGGACTCTCCATAGACTTAATGGTTTTATACTGTACAAACTGTATATTCTATCTCCTCACACTAACCCTACCCCTAAACCTACCTATCCCAGAAAACTTTCTGCATTTTTACATTTCCAAAAAAACTCATTCTGTATGATTTATAAGCTTGTTTACCCATGGGGACCTCTATTTAGGTCCCCACTGTGACATGAGTCCCCATGAGTCTGTGTGCATTCAGGTTGAAGTCCCCACCTGGATAGAAAAATATGAACACACATATACACACACACACACACACACACACACACACACACACACACACACACACACACACACACACATACACACACACACACACACAAACACACATTCCAGCAACAACAGTGCTTACTTTCGTTTTTATTTTTACATTAAATTTAAAAGATTTGTTGTGGAATATTTTGAGTGTATCATAAAATCAGAATAAGGTAATAAGGTTTCTGTCTTTTATATATATATATATATATATATATATATATATATATAAATATATATATATATATATATATATATAAATATAGCTGCGAGCAGCGATGAAGGGCCAAAGCCGGCGGCACCGCCACCCCGGTGCCTTTAGGTAACTAAAGGCAACAGGGTTGCGGTGCCACCGGCTTGGCGAGAAAAGAGAAACACGAAGTGTTATAACTTCTGCATACATTAACTGATCTTGATGAAACTTCAGCAGTGTGTTCGTGGTAAGAGGCCGGTCAGATGGATGTAACTATTGTGAGTCAAAGTTATAGCGCCACCAAATGGTAGCAGGAAGTGTGTCACTTTCAAAATGCTTTTGACAAAAGTGGGGGGGTTACTTTTACCCACAGTTACAAAAATCAGTTCGCATATTGGTCTCATCGAGCCGGACAACCTTCTAATTTACAGTCATTAGCTCCGAGCAACAGGAAGTCAGATATTTTGGTTTGAATGTGGATTTTTTGGATATGTCAGACTCTGAGTTTTTAGCTACTCCTCCTAAGTGGTTTATTTTATTCACACCAAACTTTTTCAACATGATAAAAATACATTATATATATATATTAGGGGTGTGCAAAGCAGCCGGTATTTGTATCTGTATTTGTATTTGTTGAGGGGGGAAAAGTATTTGTATTTGTATTCGAGTAAAATTCAAAATAGGTGTAAAAATCCAGTTTTTTTGCGTTACACTTCTAATTTACATTATAGTGTAAGTATTCTTTAATTATATCTATTATAATAAATATAGATATGCAATGTGTAAAATTTTTTTTTTTAAACTGCATTCATATTTAATTTTAAAATGGCTTTTTAAACCTGCTAAGAGTTATCCAGCCAATAATAAGCCTAGAACTGCTTTTCTGACGGACTGATATTAATGACATAATGACGGCTTTTTATTTCATTTCTCATCTCCATAAATATATCTAAAGCTAATGCAAGGGCTAGAAATCAATTAATTCTTTGCTGATACTTCCTCGTCATCACGGAGAGCGCAGTTCGCACCGCTTTCTCCTTTCCACAAGCGCTTGCTCTCTCGTGGCGTTTGTCGTTGCTATGCAACCGTGAACATTGGCCTGGAAAAACGAGCGCTCTGCTCGCTTGCCGCGCGCCTACATTTGAAATCTGCACGCGCAAAAAACGCGCTATGTGAGCGAAATATTTCCATATGTGGCTCTTTCCTCCTATCTTATCAACAAGTGGACAGCCACCACATCAGCAGCACCGCCGGTCGCCATGTCTCATGAGGAAACGCAGCTTTTTGATATAAAGTTTTTCTTGTTCCCGAATACAAATATTTTTAAAGTATTTGTTCGAAATAAGTATTCGTAAAAAACACACTATTTGTGCCTTTCCGAATACCGTATTCGGGTTCGGCTCCACCCCTAATATATATATATATATATATATATATATATATATATATATATATATATATATAGCTGCGAGCAGCGATGAAGGGCCAAAGCCGGGGCCACCACCGGTTGCGGTGCCACCGGCTTGGGCCCGTAATCGCTGCTCGCAGCTATATTTATTATTATTATTATTATTTTGTCAACCTTTCGGCCACTTTTGGGGCCCTTAACATGCTCGAAAACTCTTGAAATTTTGCACACAGGTCAGAACCCGCGGCCATCAGGGCCGGACTGAAGCTGGTACCCGGGCGTGGCAGGGGGGCTCGACAGCGCCCCCTGGAACGGGATCCGAACACTTGTCCATAAATCAGACACGCTTGCATGTAATAATATGAAACTCGGTACACATATAGAACTCATCGGGCCGAACAACTTTCGTGCTCTAAGTTTTACGCCAGCCCAACAGGAAGTCGGCTATTTAGGGTTGTTTGGAAACGCATGCTGTGGAATTTAATGTACTCCTCCTAGGGAATTCATCGATTCGCCTCCAAACTCGGTGTGCATGAAGTCAAGACATTGAGGATGCTAAATTGCGGACGGATTTTTGATATCTCGAACGGTTTGGCCGTGGCGAGGAAACGAATTTATGGCGAAAAAATGAAACAGGAAGTGTGTTATAACTTCTGCATACATTAACTGATCTTGATGAAACTTCAGCAGTGTGTTCGTTGTAAGAGGCCGATCGCACAGATGTGACTATTGTGAGTCAAAGTTATAGCGCCACCAACAGGCAGCAGGAAGTACATCACTATTAAAATGCTTTGAAATCACTGTCTTATTTTTACCAGATTTGCTTCAAACTTTATGTGTACAATGTAGACACACGGCAGATGTAAACCTGTGAAAGGATTATTGATATCTTAGATACTGTTGCCGTGGCAACGCATCAAACTTTAATATTCTTTTTTTATGCTTTTGAGACTCTTAACATACTTGAAATTGCATGAAACTCGACAGACACATCACATTTATTATCCAGTAGACATGTGCAAAGTTTCAGAAACGGGCGTGGTGAGGGGCTCAGTAGCGCCACCTTTAGTCATAAGTGGGGGTGTTAGTTTTATCAACAGCAACAAAACTTGGTATGTGTATTGTTCTCATCAAGACGGACAACTTTCTAATTTACATGAACCATCTCTGACCAACAGGAAGAGAGATATTTTGGTTTGAATGTGGATTTTCTGAAGAATTTTCTCTCCCTCTCTGTGTCTGTGTGTGTGTGAGGGGAGGGGGGGATTTGACTATTGCTTTTATATTGTTAATCAAGGTTTCAGGGGCTTTTGGGGTCCTTAACGTGCTCAAAAACTCTTGAAACTTTGCACACAGGTCAGAACCCACGGCCATCAGGGCCGGGCTGAAGCTGGGACCCGGGCGTGGCTGGGGGGCTCAACAGCGCCCCCTTGAACGGGGTTCTAAAACTTGGTCCATATATCAGACACGCTTGCATGAATTAATATGAAACTCGGTACACATATAGATCTCATCGGGCCGAACAACTTTACCCCGGTCAAGTTTTACGCCAGCCCAACAGGAAGTCGGCTATTATGGGTTGTTTGGAAAACGCTTGCTGTGGAATGTGAAATACTCCTCCTAGAAAATTCACCGTGCCCCCTTCAAACTCGGTGCGGATGTAGTCAAGACTTTGAGGATGCTAAATTGCGGACGGATTTTTGATATCTCGAATGGTTTGGCTGTGGCGAGGAATCGAATTTATGGCGAGAAAAGAGAAACACGGAAGTGGAATAACTTCTGCATACATTAACTGATCTTGATGAAACTTCAGCAGTGTGTTCGTGGTAAGAGGCCGATCAGATGGATGAAGCTATTGTGAGTCAAAGTTATAGCGCCACCAACTGGCAGCAGGAAGTGTGTCACTTTCAACATGCTTTTGACAAAAGTGGGGGGGTTAGTTTTAACTACAGTAAAGAAAAAATAGTTTGTATATTGTTCTCATCAAGCCGGACAACTTTCTAATTTACATTCAATAACTCTGGCCATCAGGAAGTCAGATATTTTGGTCTGAATGTGGATTTTTTTGCAAAATCAGCCTCTGAATTTTTAGCCACTCCTCTTAAACTATTTATTTTATTCGTACCAAACTTTTTCAACATGATGAAACTACATTAAATATGCTAAATTGTGAATGGATAATAAATATCTCAAACGGTTTTGCTATGGCGAGGGATTAAATGTCCAAAAAGGAAACACTAAAAATCTTCTAAAAATGTAATTATATACCATTTATTTCTATATAAAAGTATACAAATATCACAACTAAACCCATTTTATTCTGTTTTTGCAATTCAAGAAGAATGAAAAAGTTAAAACAGGCTATTTAGTGCTATTTGGTTCAACAAAAAAGCAAACATAGGGCTATACTGCCCTCTTGTGTCCAAAAGGACATCAAAATAGTATATAAAACTTTTTACCAGGTAGGCCAATATTGTATTTAAATATACATGTATTAGGTATGTGTCTGAGGATATTTTCCCACCGGTTAATCGACGTGTGACACTAGTGGGTGCTTTTAAATCGCTAATATAATAGTGTAAGAAAAATAATGATAATGTTGCACACACAAATCACACACATGTGGGAAAGAATGATGCTTTTAAACAACACTAAACCGCCATTAGGTGTCGCCAGGCATCCATCTTAATAAGCGAGTCATTGATTCATTCGTTCAAACGATTGGTTCGAATGAGTCGATCATGATTAAGACAGATGTTTATGGATTGATCATTCAATCTTTGAGTCAACCGATTCGTTAAAAATGCTGAATCGTTCAGTTATGAGAAAACACGTGATGCGTGATGGTTCTGCCGTGATCTTTGTTTAACTATTTTCGCTGCTGAAACAGAACAAAAACAGTCAACATTGCATCTAAAATGTAAGTGACTTAATTGTAACTGTTTATTAACCTGTTGTATGAAATCTAGGGGTGGGAGAAAAAATTTATTCTTAGATGCATCGCGATGCGGACGTGGACGATTCTGAATCGATTCACAAATGTCAAAAAATCGATTCTCTAAAAAAATATTTTTCTAATAACGTAATATTGACGGAAGGCAAAAGGCGGAACTCTAAGCGGACGTGCGTGCAGTCTGTGGCGCGCACATAACAGAGAAGTTTCTTCTGCTCACCAAGGCTGCATTTATTTGATTAAAAACAGTAATATTGTAAAATATTATTCCAATTTAAAACAGCTGCTTTCTATTTTAATATATTTTAAAATGTTATGTATTCCTGTGATCAAAGCTGAGTTTTCAGCATCATTACTCCAGTCGTCACTGTCACATGATCCTTCAGAAATTATTCTAATATGATGATTGATACTCAAGAAACATTCATTATTATTTTAAATGTCGAAAACAGTTGTGTACAGTCTTTGATGAATAGAAAGTTCAAAAGAACAGCATTTATCTGAAATCTAAAGCTTTTGTAACGTTAAACACTACCGCTCAAAAGTTTTGGGTTAGTAATAATTAAAATTTTATTTTTTGGGGAAATAAATAAAATAAATCAGTACTTTTATTTATGAAGGATGAGTTAAACTGATCAACAGTTACAGTAAAGACATTTATAATGTTAAAAATATATATATTTGAAATATATGCTGTTCTTTTGAACTTTACATTCATCAAAGCATTTTGAAAAAAAAAAAATCTGTACACAACTGTTTTCAACATTGAAAATAATAAAGAATATTTATTGAGCATCAATCATCATATTAGTATGATTTCTGAAGGATCATGTGACACTGAAGACTGGAGTAATGATGCTGAAAACTCAATTTTGATCACAGAAATGAATTACTATGTAAAATATTTAAAAATTGAAAACAGCTGTTTTAAATTGGAATAATATTTCACAATATTACTGTTTTTGTTTGTATTTTTAATCAATAAATGCAGCCTTGGTGAGCAGAAGAGACTTCTCCTAAAAACATTAAAAATCTTACTGACCCCAAACTTTTGAACAATAATATATATATATATATATGTATGTATGTGTATGTATGTATGTATATATATATATAAATATAGCTGCGAGCAGCGATGGAGGGCCAAAGCCGGCGGTACCGCCACCCCGGTGCCTTTAGGTAACTAAAGGCACCGGGGTTGCGGTGCCACCGGCTTGGGCCCGTAATCGCTGCTCGCAGCTATATTAGTTTTGTTTATTACCAATAAATACCAATTAGACTTTACAGACAAATTAGACAAAAAATGCCGAACTGACCCCAAACCAGCCCAAATTTTGTCCACCTGCCCAAACCCTTTTTTTACCTGCACAATCAAATTCAAATTCAAAACCCACCCAATCTAGCAACACTGTTCACTTAAATTAAGTCTGTTTACGGTTAGACCCACTCAAGAGAACACCTCTGATCAGGTGGTACTGATGTCCCAGGAACACAGAGAGAGTGCATCTCTTGGGTGGCCAGCCTCATGAAGTGCATTTGATTAGCTTTCCACCAGTGAAGAGGATTATTATCCAAAGAGCTATAGTGAGGGACTTAAGTAATGTACAAAAAGGAAACTAAAAGCAATGTATTGTCTCTCATATAGGTGTCCACCTCTGCTTCTGGGTCATCAGCTTATCATGGCATTGCCATAGCTGTGTTGTCCGACTTAAAGGGATAGTTCACTTTGAAATAAAATTTTGGTATGTTTTAGCTTACCTCAAGGGCATCCAAGATGTAGGTGTCTTTTTTTCCGCAGTAGTTTCAATTTTGATATTTTTAGGTCAAACCGTTCTTGTCTGTCAGTCATTTCATGCAGGTCTATGGTCGCTGTCTCAAAGAGCATGCACAAAGTCCAAATTAAAACAATTCCCCATCGTCCAAATTAAACAATTTCCCATCGTAAGTACACATTGATGGCCTAATACACGAAACGAGCGGTTTGTGTGAGAAAACGAACAGTATTTATGTCGTTGTTAGCTCTTGAACACAGCCGCGTCCAAATGATCTGAGGGCGGGAGGTAACAACAATATAAATACTGTTCGTTTTCTCACACAAACCGCTCGTTTCGTGTCTTAGGCCATCAATGTGTACTTACGATGGGGAATTGTTTAATTTGGACGATGGGGAATTGTTTTAATTTGGACTTTGTGCATGCTCTTTGAGACAGTGACCATAGACCTGCATGAAATGACTGACAGACAAGAACGGTTTGACCTAAAAATATCAAAATTGAAACTACTGCGGAAAAAAAGACACCTACATCTTGGATGCCCTTGAGGTAAGCTAAAACATACCAAAATTTTATTTCAAAGTGAACTATCCCTTTAAGCTTTGGTAGCGGACACACTGTCTCATCTCCTACAGGTTCCACAGGATATTTCCAAAGAGGGTATATGTTTTTGACGAGGGTCCAGAACAGAAACGATCAGGGCTGGTTTGACCACTGTGGAAGAAATTTTATCTTTAAAGGATTGGTTAACTTTCAAAAAAAATTTTGCTGATAATTTACTCACCCCGATGTCATCCAAGATATACATGTCTTTCTTTCTTCAGTCGAAAAAAAATTAAGGTTTTTGAGGAAAACATTCCAGGCTTTTTCTACGCAGAATGGTCTTCAATGGCAACCATCTATCCCAATGTTCAAAAGAAGGTTCAAATGTCCGTCTCAATGCAGGTCAAAGTCTCGACACGATCCCAATTGCGAAATAAGGGTCTTATCAAGCGTACCGATCGGCCATTTTCTTTGACTTTGAAGCTGCATTGAGACAGACATTTGAACCTTCTTTTGAACATTGAGATAGATGGTTGCCGTTGAAGACCATTCTGTGTAGAAAAATCCTGGAATGTTTCAATGTAATAGTTTCTTTGTAATGCCATTATTTCATATAACAGTAAGAGAGAATAATAAAACAGAACTTAACTTTTAACTTAAATGAACACAAACATTTAATTATTTCAGTGATGCTTTGAATGAACAATATATAAAAGCGCAAATATACACTGAACAAAATTATAAATGCAACACTTTTGTTTTTCCCCCATTTTTCATGAGCTGAACTCAAAGATCCAAGACTTTTTCTATGTACACAAAAGGCCTATTTCTCTCAAATATTCTCTCAAATATTGTAAACAATATTTGAGAGAAATAGGCCTTTTGTGTCTAAATCTGTGTTAGTGAGCACTTTTCCTTTGCAGAGATAATCCATCCACCTCACAGGTGTGGCATATCAAGATGCTGATTAGACAGCATTATTATTGCACAGGTGTGCCTTAGGCTGGCCATAATAAAAGGCCACTCTAAAATGTGCAGTTTTATCACACAGCACAATTCCACAGATGTCGCAAGTTTTGAAGGAGCGTGCAATTGTCTATCATAAGCCGTCTCCAAAGGCGTTTCAGAGATTTTGGCAGTACATCCAACCGGCCTCACAACCGCAGACCACGTATAACCACACCAGCCCAGGGCCTCCACATTAGGTATGCACCGATACCATTTTTTTTTTACCACAATTGTATAAAATCTGAACATTTTAGTGAAAAAAATATTTAGTGGGGAATGAAAAAAGAGACAATAAGTGTAACACTAAATCTGGTAAAACGTTACACATTGCTCTTTGTATTGTTGTAAAATACATTCATGAAAAACAAGATAACAAAAATCAAAAAGAGAAATTATTTTATATAAAGCTACTGTAAAATTGAGACTTTTTGTAAATGTATAGCACAGCTGTTTAATGAGGCAGCAACATATGATAGATAGGACAGAACAAGAAAGGCTATTAATAATCTTTCATTGCATCACTGTATTATGATATGAAAGGCTCCAATACATTGCGGCACAAAGCGCTTATGCGCATCCCGAGCGCAGAATGATGCGTTTGAAGCAACATGGAGTCACATCACTTCGAGTCTGCACTGAAAAGTTCAAAGCACAAAGGAAAGACATATTGATATTTGCGTAGTGTATTACACTGTATCTATTTATGCAATAGTTTTTTGAGCCTTTTCTTTTAACAGTTTTAAATTTCAGTTACTGTGCGTGCGAAGAACAATTATAGTGCTCTGACCCTACTCTAGTGTTGTGATCTAACAGACACCCGGTAAAATTTACATGATTAAGATACAGCAATAAAGTCCAGCAAGATAAAGTTGTTTTATGTGAAACCATAGACCTTTATCTACAGATTAACTATAATAACATTGAATCATCTTGGTGAGTTTCATCGTGTTGACTGTCGTAACCAAACGCAACGCGTTGTTTGAATGCTGAATGGAGAATGATTGACAGACACAGTGGAGGGAAAAGTTTACGTGATCTTGAATTTAATGACTTAAATATTAATTTCTATCTCACATTATACTATATAATGGCTTCAGAACACTTATAGTGCACAGAAACTTTATGGTGCTTTATAATGTTTTGTGCATTTTGTGGGGCTTAACAACATCACAGAATAGTATACGCACAATATCTTCTAATTCTAATCTTCTAATTTGGATCGGCCTCGTCTGACCGATACCCGATCAGGCAAAAATGGAAGTATCAGAGCCGATACCGATACTGAGTATTGGATCACTGCATCCCTACTCCACATCCAGCATCTTCACCTCCAAGATCTTCTGAGATCAGCCACCCGGACAGCTGCTGCAAAAATCGGTTTGCATAACCAAAGAATTTCTGCACAAACTGTCAGAAACCGTCTCAGGGAAGCTCATCTGCATGCTCGTCGTCCTCATCGGGGTCTCGACCTGACTGCAGTTTGTCGTAACTGACTTGAGTGGGCAAATCCTCACATTCGATGGTGTCTGGTAATTTGGAGAAGTGTTCTCTTCACGGATGAATCCCAGTTTTCACTGTACTGGGCAGATGGCAGACAGCGTGTATAGTGTTGTGTGGGTGAGTGGTTTGCTGATGTCAAGGTTGTGGATCGAGTGCCCCGTGGTGGCGGTGGGGTTACAGACAACAAACACATGTGCATTTTATTGATGGCATTTTGAATGCACAGAGATACTGTGATGAGATCCTGAGGCCCATTGTTGTGCCATTCATCCATGACCATCACCTCATGTTGCAGCATGATAATGTACGGTCCCATGTTGCAAGGATCTGTACACAATTCCTGGAAGCTGAAAACATCCCAGTTCTTGCATGGCCAGCATACTCACCGGACATGTCACCCATTGAGCATGTTTGGGATGCTCTGTATTAGGGATGTCCCGATACCACTTTTTCACTTCCGATACCATACCGATGCCGCAGCTTTGGCTATTTGCCGATACTGATATCAATCTGATATTTTTCTTTTATTCTTGAACTAATACTACTAATAATAAAATATATGGAAGCACTTTGCTCAATTAGCCACATAAAAACATCTCACTCAAATGGAGAACAAATACTTCTCCAGTATATAGTCCACAACAACAGTTGATAATGAAAGACTGCCACCCTTTCTATTCAAAAGACCTCGAGATATGTTTGGTAATTGTACCTAAATGAATTTAAAATTAATTTGCTATATTTCAGATCAATATATTTGTTTCCTTAAAATTTTAATTAACTTTAACATTATTCTCATCTGAATTATAAATAATTTATTTCTGTATAAAATAATACTACCATTAAAAACACATTCAATTTTCTTTTTTAATCAATGTAGAATGTGTAACTTCAAAATAAACAGATTAGTGCTCTGTTTTAGGACAAGAAATGAAAACCAATGCAATATGATGAATGTCCAAAAGATGAGATCATTTTTACTTTTAAACAGAGTGTGTGTGTGTGATTTTGGTTGGGTGACAGTTGTAGGTTAAAGTTTGACAAGTGTTTACAGTTTGACAAAAGCACAATGTTGTGTTTTACACAAATATAAGTAGGCTAAACACTTTTTGCAGTTTTAATGATGTCCTGTATGAACAAAATGACGGAGTATGTTTTTATGTTTCCACTGTTCGATCGCGCCCGTGCCTCTCTCTCTCTCTCTCTCTCTCTCTGACACACACACACACACACACACACACACACACACACACACACACACACACACACACACACACACACACACACACACACACACACACACACATTCCAGCATTGCAATCTTGACATCGCAGCCTGTTCATTTTGCTGCGTTCACACCAAATGTGAATAGAGCGTCAAATTTGCGTCTATCGCGTCTAGTTTGATGCTTGAACAGTTTGTATCCATTCGCGCGTCCAAAGCGAATAGGACGCGCCGTGCGCGTATAATGATAAAGCAAGCGTTTGAAGCGAAATAGACGCGCGTTCAGAGCATATCTATGCGCGTATCTAACAGTAGTTCCGCATTACATTAATTAATGTGCACGCGAGTTTGATTTATTTTTATACCGTGTATTCTCTGTGTAAATCCATGCACCGAACCGTGACGCACGTACCGAGTGTACGTTCAATACGAATACATGTACCGTTCCACCCCCAATAGGTATCGGATCATATTTTTTTCTCCCCTCCGACATCCAATTTAGCGTTCTGGGCCAGTATCGGCGCGATACCGATGCCGTGGATCGGATCGGGACATCCCTACTCTGGATCGGCGTATACAACAGCATGTTCCAGGTCCTGTCAATATCCAGCAACATCCCCCCCGGATCCCCCCAGACCCCCCCAACACAGTAAAACTGCACATTTTAGAGTGGCATTTTATTGTGGCCAGCCTAAGGCACACCTGAGCAATAATCATCCTGTCTAATCAGCATGTTGATGTGCCACACCTGTGAGGGGGATGGATTATTTTGTTAAAGGAGAATTGCTCACTAACACAGATTTGTGAACAATATTTGAGAGAAATAGGCCTTTTGTGTACATAGAAAAAGTCTTAGATCTTTGAGTTCAGCTCATGAAAAATGGGGTCAAAAACAAAAGTGTTGCATCAAGTCACGTCACAAACTCAGCTCACAAACTCTTGTTCGTCTTCTCACCGGAACACGCACAGCAGCGGAGCAGCGTGTTCACAATAGCAGCTTGAGTTTTGGTCCGCTGAAGAGGTGCTTTTCTATGGCGAGCAACTTCTATGTTAGGCTTGTTCTAACTGTGGCAAGTCAAAGGTCTGAAGAAGAACGATTCAGTGTAATTGCCGTTCAATGTTGCTTTATTATTATTATTACAAAGCGCTAACCTAACCGCTATTCACGTACTTGAACGCCTTTGCAACGGCTGTTTTTTTCCCCCTTTTTTTCTGCTGATCTCCTGCGTCCCCCCTGCAGTATCTTTGCACCCACTGGGGTAAATGTTGGAAGTTGACATGTCCTTTTCTATTGACATGATGGTGGTTGTACATTTTAAGGTTTCCAACACTGGCGCAATCGCTGCCATTTTCTGCTAGTATTTATATCTCAGATCTCAAGGGTTCTGGGGTGCGTTCTTTGTACGTCGCTAACTCAGTTAGCTGGATTTGATTGTTTACGATTTTGCATGATCTTGGATTGTTTGGTTCTTCGGCAGTCATCCTGGACTTGCTGTCATACATAAACTTCGGCTATTAGCTCTTGCTCTGCTCTGCTCTGCTCGGAGAAAAACTGTGCGCGCTCTTTGGCCATGGTGAGCAGCCAATAGCAACATTGCTGAATAATGTTTCTACTATCAATACATATCCCCTTTTAAACCAACGCATGAACCCAGTTATCTCAGATAACTCAATCCAGCAATACTAATCATAAACAACAGGTGTGTTCGAAGAAGCTATTTAGCCAGATCATGAGTAGCACGATGATATCATCTTGGATGTCCCATTTGATCTCAGATGTATTTAGCGACATACGAAGAACGGCCCCCTGGCTTCTTGCAGCTTTGTTACCTTTCGGTCAGACAGAACAAGAAGTCTACCAAGCACCTCACGTGCTGAGCTTCATCTTGTTTTGCACAATTGAATGAACTGGAGTTTCGGAAATTGCATTTGTTCTTGTTTTGCCTCCAGTGCCTTGCATGTAGAGGTACTGTGGTTGAAGCTGTAATGATAACCCAATGCACAAACGCATTAACACTATCATTAACCACCATCTGCAGTGTATGTCCAAATCAGGCTACCGAGTCCCATTTCACCCATCTGGGATAGTTTGCTGCCAGCCTGGGAAAACCCTGACTAACTTCCGGCAAATTTAGATTTGCTCTGCAAGTCTGCCCAAGAGCGCATTCAAGCCCAATTCCAATCTTTCAAAATCGAGGCAATCACAAACTTTGAGGCGAGCTTTACAAGATGATGATAACTCTGATTGGTTTTACGTCTATCCAATTACGCCCAGAGACATTTGAGCGACGTCCGTTGGTGACGCCCCTTTGGAACGGGGCTGTGAATGAACCTTCCCCAGACCTACTCTCAGTTACAATTGAGAAGGGTCTGGTGTCAACCAGGCTAGTTTGCTGCCACAATGTTTGTGAATTATCGTAAACGCATGCAGACATTTTCCCAGTTAGTCATCAATTAGTTAAGCTGTGAGGTTGTCAGCTGTGTGTTGCCATTAATCTGGTGTTAACTTGTATTTGTCTTTTTTCGCTTTAGACCTGATGCCACTGAAAGAGGAGAGTCAAGAACTGAATAATATGCAAGATGAACATCATGATTTCAAGACTGAAGAGAAATCAATCATGAGACTTCACACTGGAGAAAAGCCTTATACTTGCTCTCATTGTGGACAGAGTTTTGCACATAAAAGCAACCTTAAAGACCACATGAGAATTCACACTGGAGAAAAGCCTTATACTTGCTCTCATTGTGAACAGAGTTTTTCACATAAAAGCAACCTTAATGTCCACATGAGAACTCACACTGGAGAGAGTCCTTTCACCTGTCAACCATGTGGAAGGAGTTTTGCTAAAAAACAAACCCTTAAAGACCACATGAGAATTCACACTGGAGAAAAGCCTTATACTTGCTCTCATTGTGGACAGAGTTTTGCACATAACAGCAGCCTTACTTCCCACATGAGAATTCACACAGGAGAAAAGCCTTATACTTGCTCTCATTGTGGACAGAGTTTTGCATATAAAACAGCACTTAAAGTCCACATGAGAATTCACACTGGAGAAAAGCCTTATACTTGCTCTCATTGTGAACAGAGTTTTGCATGTAAAGCAACACTTAAAGTCCACATGAGAATTCACACTGGAGAAAAGCCGTATACTTGCTCTCATTGTGGACAGAGTTTTGCACATAAAAGCGGTCTTAATTCCCACACGAGAATTCACACTGGAGAGAGTCCTTTCATCTGTCACCCATGTGGAAGGAGTTTTGCTCAAAAACAAACCCTTAAAGACCACATGAGAATTCACACTGGAGAAAAGCCTTATACTTGCTCTCATTGTGAACAGAGTTTTGCATATAAAACAACACTTAAAGTCCACATGAGCATTCACACTGGAGAAAAGCCTTATACTTGCTCTCATTGTGGACAGAGTTTTGCACATAAAAGCGGTCTTAATTCCCACACGAGAATTCACACTGGAGAAAAGCCTTATACTTGCTCTCATTGTGGACAGAGATTTGCACATAACAGCAGCCTTAATTCCCACATGAGAATTCACACTGGAGAAAAGCCTTATACTTGCTCTCATTGTGAACAGAGTTTTGCTTATAAAACGACACTTAAAGTCCACATGAGCATTCACACTGGAGAAAAGCCTTATACTTGCTCTCATTGTGGACAGAGTTTTGCACATAAAATCGGTCTTAATTCCCACATGAGAATTCACACTGGAGAAAAGCCTTATACTTGCTCTCATTGTGGACAGAGTTTTGCACATAACAGCACCCTTAATTCCCACATGAGAATTCACACTAGAGACAAACCGTTTATTATAAGAAAAAAAATGTTCACATGTGATCAGTGTGGAAAGAGTTTCACACGTAAAGCAACCCTTAATGGCCACTTGAAGATTCACTCAGGAGAGAACAGTTTTATATGTCATCAATGTGGAAAAAGTTTCAGTCGTAAAAGTAACCTCAACACTCACATGAGACTTCACACGGGAGAGAAACGTTTCATCTGTAAACTGTGTGGCAAGTGTTTTTCACGAGAACGAAATCTTAAGGCTCACACAAGTACTTGCACACAGGAGAGAAGTGGTTCACGTGTTAAAAATGCTGTCTTGCTGTGAAATGGTGCAATGTAACTGTTGGAAACTCAGAAGCGAAGTCCAGGAGACTTAAGCCCCTTTCACACAGCGCTTTGAACCCCGGAAATTGTCGGCAAGTTGCCAGAGTGCCTTCTGTGTGAACGCAAACACGACCCGGGACTGATGCAGGGATCAATGCCGGGTTGGGGACCTAGTAACATTGCCGTGTTCAGTCCCGGAACATGCTGTGTGAACAAAAGCCGTAATAATGCCGCGTCGTAGTGATGACGCTGAAGCACGGGATCGTTCGCCAGCTGTGAAAAGGTACGTTATGCGCAAGTTTATGATCGATTTAGAGAAAAAAATGCACAAGCGTGGTTTCTCGAGAGAGAAATCGCAGCTCATAAGCAAACTTAAAAGGATCTCCAGCTAGTTTGCCAAATTGGTCTAGATATGATGTCAATCCCCCTCCTAAGTAAGGCGCTTGGTTAAAAATACCTGAAATGCTTTCATGATTAAGAAAAATAAAAAAGCGCGATCACTACTTTTTTCAGTTTTTTTGTACTATGGGCCATCAATTGTTGATGATGCACGACGGTCCTGAGCGCCAAATTAAAACGCGGGCAGTTCGACACACTCTTCTTCTAAAGTTCATCGTCGGACACACCTAGAGAGATAAAATGCCACATTGTGTGGCTGTTGGTTGTGATGCCCATTCGAAGACAAAACGAGAGCAGTGATTTGACCTTCCACTGTTTTCCTAGTTCTGATGCAAAGAGAAGAAAACAATGGGAAGATGCTTGCGGGTGAGTGAAACTCCCCAATTACCCGCGGCTCTTTTCTCGACACTTTAGCCCTGATTCATTTGAGGATTTTGATCGCCGACAGGTGATGAACGAGCTCATGGGGGTTTGTGGTTACAGGCGAGTACTTAAACCGAATGCAATACCCACGATTTTTCCTCACAAGAATGCTAAACGTCCACGTATTTCAAGTGTAAATCGTGAACCGAAACGGCTAAGGCAAGAGACGCTGGATAGCATGCTAAGTAGCACTAGCGCTTGTGTCTCAACTTGTGCAGAGGAAATCATGGACTGTGTCGAACCAGACAACCATGCACTTGTCGAGGCTGTAATGGAAGATAAAAGCGTCCAGTGTTCTCCAATTAAAGTTGATGCAGAGACTCAGACGGATTTCGGGCTAATATACCAATTGGATGCAGCTGTACAGTGGCCAGCTGACGCACACTACCAGGTGGCGACCAACCATAGTAGTTACGCACATAAACATGAGTTGGTAGTGGAGGATGACAACTCTCAAGATCTGTTCTTATCAGATAATGAACCTAGCGATCTGTCTCAGTCACAGCGTAGTCTATATGATCCAGATTACACTGCAAGTGCATCAGAGTCCTCTCAAAGTACACAGGGCTCACGACCTTCAATTAATTCACGTTGAAGGAATTAGCACTAGAGTTTTTCTAGTTTTTGAGGAGCAGTTACAGCAATTGCTTCGACATTGTTCAAAGTGTGGCTCCCTTATTGTTCAGGAAGATATGAGAGAGCTACACAATGATGGATCACAATTGACATTAGAACTCACATGCATTAATGGCTGCAGTTACAGATGGCAAAGTCAGCCTCCTGGAAAACACTGCAAAGGGATAGGAAACCTGCTCTTATCAGCGTCAGTCTTCTTCAATGGGATCCATTTTGTAAAATTTGAGCGCTTCTGTCACAATATGAACCTAAAGACAATAAGTACTGATACATATGCAACACTGAGGAAGAGGTACGTGTTTCCTGTGATTGAAAAAAACATGGAATAAAGAGCAGAGTACTGTGTTAACCACAATGACTAACCAGCAAGAAGTTGTGCTCTGTTGAGATGACCGGTGTGACTCTCCTGGTCACTCAGCTAAATACTGTACGTTCACCTTTATGGATGCACTGACTGAAAAGGTAGTGGACTTTAAAGTTGTAAGTTGCACCCAAGTGTCAAGCTCCAACACAATGGAGATCAAGGGTTTCAAAGATGCTCTACAAACAATTGAAGAGAATGGAGTTAAGGTGAGCACCATCTCCACTGACCGCCACCCTCAAATTGTGAAAGAAATGAGGGTAAACAATCCTGAAAAACATCATCAATTTGACCCATGGCATGTGGCCAAAGGCCTATCAAAAAATTAGCGAAGGCAACAAAGACAAAGGAATGTGAAGACCTGGCAGAGTGGATAACATCCATCATAAATCATTTGTGGTGGTGTGCACAAACATGTGAGGGTAATGCTGAACTGTTGAGAGAGAAGTGGGTCTCCATAGTACACCATGTTACCAACCGTCATGAGTGGCCTGGGAACAGGTACTACCACAAATGTCCACACGAGCCCCTTGACGAGGCAGTCCAAAGAGGAAAGCTGTGGCTGAAGCCGGGATCTGTTGCACACAACAGTCTTGTGAAGACTGTGACAGACAAGCGGCTTTTAAAAGACTTGGATAACTTAACGGAGTGCGTCCACACAACAACACTAGAGGTATGATCAAGTATAGACATTAGATATTATAAGTAGGCATGATTTCCATTGCAGAGTGTAATTCAATTGTAATTGTTCTCATTTCAAATTATATTTTGTTTAAGGTGTATCCATGTATCTGAAATACCTCCCAAAGAGAACGCATTTTGGATATGATGTGATGGTTCATGCCTCTATGCTTGCTGCCCTGGATCATAGCAATAATGTGAACAAGGAACAGGTGAGTGTAATCATTCCAACTCATTGCACAGTATTTTGCACTGTGACATCAGTCTGTGGCCCCATTTACACGAAGGGAAGACGCAGTATTTCCCTGCGGTTTGGCCTCTCATTTACACAAATACCCCGTTTTTATCACAGAAAACTATTATTTCTAAAAACTCCGGCCAAAGTGGAGATTTCTGATAATGGTGGTTATGTGTTGTCATGTCAACTAGGAGAAACAGGGTTTGAGGTTCTCAAACGTCACATTACGCACCAGAAAATGCTGTAACGTCAACCCTATGTTTGGGTAGTTGACGTGACGTGGCTTTTTCACCGTCACAGAAGATAAAAATAATTTATTTCAAATTTTCATCATTAAAGGGATAGTTTGCCCAAAAATGAAAATTCTGTCATCATTTACTCACCCTCAAGTTGTTTCAAACCTGTATGAATTTCTTTTTTCTGCTGAACACAAAAATGTCAGTAACCAAACAGTTGATGGACCCCATTGACTTCCATAGTATTTTTTTTTCCTACTATGGAAGTCAATGGGGTCCATCAACTGTTTGGTTACCGACATTTTTCAAAATATCTTCTTTTGTATTCAGCAGAAAAAAGAAATTCATACAGGTTTGAAACAACTTGAGGGTGAGTAAATGATGACAGTATTTTCATTTTCGGGCAAACTATCCCTTTAAGAATACTGTAAATGGTTACACATTTTCTTGTTTTACATGAATTTGTTGTTTTAATACCCGAGTTTATTTTTTATTTTTTTACAACTTTGAGCCAAATCTCAAAATCGTCCTATGGTGTGATGGTAGACAAAATTATTTCATAAATATTTACTTTTATAAATAAAGAAAATAATGTTTAAAAATCTTAATGAACACTCCTGGCATAATTGTGCAAGTGTCTATTTCACTAAGTGACCATCACTTTTCCTATACATACATTTCTAAAAGTGTAGAAATTTGAAGAAGTGTAGAAGTTTGTCACAGAAAAAAATGTCCTTTGGTGTTATGCAATAACCTGATATTAAGTTATTTTCCCTTTTTGTTTTTGAATAGGCTGTTTATCAAGATGGGGAGAGCGTGGGTGAACCCAAATTCAAAATCGCTTGGAGCAAAGTCTACAAGACCTTCAGAGCAAAACCTGTGATGACAGAAAAGGACTACAGCTACATGACTGCCATGATGGAAGATGTTCTCTCCTCTGATTACGATCCAAACCAGGCAGTGGACATGAGTTTCAACCAAAGACACATCATGGCTCCACAGGTGACACTGTCAAGATCACAGATCATTTTGCAATCATTTCAGTATTCACGCTTCAAATAGCTGTGAATCTCTGGCACGTGTTTGTTTATTCAGTTATAAGTGATGTAGGAAAGCAAACCTGTATTTATAAATATCTAAACTTGTAAATATGTACATAACAACTGTGTTCAACAGTTTGATTTGGTTTGTCTTGGTATATCAATATGTTGGTGTATAAACATCTAAATCTGTGAATATGTACATAACTGTGCTTTATTGTAGTATTGTGTGGACCTTGGAGTGAGGGGGAGCTGCTGATTGATACACACACACCTGCTTTTGTATAGGGAATAAATTGTGATGGTCCCAAAAGAATTCTGGTCTTGAAAATTATTTCTCTTCATTTCACAGGAAACTTCTACTTTGAGTATGGGAAGTGTGCACTTTTGACACCTCTGATGATACACAATGAACACACCATTGTAGTTTAAATGCTCAGCTGCTTTAATTTTGAATTATTTTTAGCAGTTTGTTTTTTGCAAGTTCAGTCTATGCATAGTTAAAAATTCCTCCATGCCTCCTCTACTTCTCCCTGATTGTCTGCATGTTCAAATCCTGTATAGGCTCCACTTGGTTCGGGGTAGACATTTCTTATTTTGTTCACTGCACACGAGGGAATGATTCTGCGGACTCTTCTCCACAGCCAACCATGCATCCACCATGTAAACTGGCGATAGGAAGAATATCTGTAAGACCTAAAGCCAAAAGTTTACACTAAATGTTATGAAAGGATGAATCAAGGTTTGACTCAAGCCAATACATGCCAGCCAATAATGTTTGCGCTGTAATATTGTCTAGATTCTTTATCGGTTACTGAAAAACTTTCAGTGTTGGCCAAACTAAGTAAGGGATAATGTATAGCGAGGCGGTTGTTATAGCGAATAACAACCCCGACAGGCTAAACGGGACCCCGACGCAAAGCGGAGCTTGAATCAGCCTGAACAGACCCGGGCCAGACACAAAATTCACAGACGGGCATTACATTTTTTCAGGGGGGCATAAATGAGATCAACTTTCTTGCATAATAACATTAATCGATTATGATACAGTGATCCATAGTAATCGATTGTCGAGTTCACGCGCGTGATCATAGGTAACTAAACCTATGCGCGTGAACTCGACAATTGATTACTATGGACTTCGACCGAAAACAGGATGTAAATACAGGTATGAGCGCTGGCTGAATTATTATCATTTTTATCCATATCTTTCACATCTACTGCAGTCAGATTGACCCGCGTTCACTCTGAAGGAATCACTCACATGGCTGTGCACTTGTAATGACACATCAAGGATGTTAAGAGGCTAAAAGCAGGTTTAAAACTTGCCCTATTGAAGTCAACAGGGTGCAAATTTTAAAAAGAGGATAACATGATGTAGGCAACACCGATTTTTGTCGTTCTCTGTATTGACAGCACTCCAAATTTACAAAAAAATGAGCTCAATGTTAAAATTGACCGGAGTTCTCCTTTAACCAATATAGCTACCTTACCCTGGACTGCTGCTGATATGAAGTGGAGTTCCTTACAGCAAACGCTCTCCCTTTCAGTAAGCATTGGTAAACAATTGCCACAACCACACCAATGCGTGTGCCCTACTCTCTCCTCCTGCTCCTCCTCACCTACGGCTACGAGGTTATTATCATCCTGTGAACCTTCCTCCGTATTTGCGACACGTTCAGGCTCGAACTGAAAAGGGTGAACGGCAGACATTTCGCTTACGCGCCTTGTGTTTGTAGCGGGGCTGGGACCAGTCTACATCACGGCCCAGAATGCAATGGGTAAAAACAACTATGGCGACTTACAGGTAAAAACTTTATTTAAAAATATCTCGCTACAACGAAAACATTGGGTGTGTTATTATATCACATTTGTGGCGCAAATGGTATCGCTAACCCAATAAGGCCAAGTTGTCAAACTAGCCGGAGATCCCTTTAAGACGCTGCTGAGACATTACAAGTCACATCGATGTCGCATGTCTTTACGGGATTTTTACGGGTTGTGTGTGAACGCAATCTCTGATTTCGTTAATCACTGGTAGTGTTGATGAACCAAAATCAAACAAACCCAAGTCAAATCCCGGGTCACTGCATCTGTGTATTTTCCTGAATCTCTGAGTGAAAGGGGCTTTAGTTGTATATTCAGCAGGATTCTTTATAGAGCACACGAGCTGTCAGTAGCTGCAGTCATCAAGGGAAATTTACATTATATTTTATATACTTTTCAAAGAGGTGGCATGCAAATGAAGTACAGGAGTCAGCCCATTTCCTCAGTCCTGGTCTCATCAGCATAACAGTGTCATTCAAATACATTGAAGCTAATCCAATCAGCCTAACTATTCAACAAGTGGGCCAGGGGCTCCAAGAGCCATTAAAGACAAAGGGTGAGAGTCTCAGTAATCTGACTCATTTAACTTACAATAGAGAGAACAGGACTGGCAGGAATCTCTTGCTGGACACTATGCATAACCTTAGATGCTAAACCCAATGTACAGAACTTTCTCAGTTTATATACTATTGAATTGGAACCAAGATGTAACATTTTATCAATGTGTAATACAACATAATTGAATGTTTATACATAAAGTTACAAAGACTGAATGAAATAAGAACATTAAATAGCATTATTTGCTTCATTTTTAGTAAGAGAATCCATTGGTAATGTCTTCAATCTGGACTTGAATATGGCAACTGTTGGGGCTCATCTGGTGACACCTGGAAGTTTGTTAGAACTGCAAGTGCCTCACCACTGATCCTGCCTCACCGCTAATTGCATGATGGGGTCTACTTCCAGATAGTGTTTACTGTTTTTACCCATTGAAAAATGTGTCCGGAGAGCAAAGAGATGAGATAAACGCTATGTTTGCTTGAATTTTGTGAGAGGGATGCGGAAGCTTGTTCTTCATGTGCTTCAACTTCACTGTATCCCATCATGGATCCAAGAACACTATTGTCAATATTACACTCTCCTGACGCACCCAGCTATATGTCACTTAAGGCCATTGCACACTGAGTCAGAAATTTTCGTATGCATTTTTTCGTGTTTGTCAGCCTAAAAAGCTTTCAAACGATATTAGTTTAGGTTTAGTCTAGGATATTACTGTTTTAAATATGTAATGGCTGTGGGCCCGCTGGCGACACTATTTATTGTTCATCTCTATTTTTGGTGTTTATTTTAAATTAGACAAATCTGACATTATTATTAATCTCCAATATGTTATGTAACAGTTGATATGGTTCTTTAATGCTCTTCTAACTAGCAGAAGACACTCGAAGGGTTTAAATCTCAGTTGTGCAGGCGGGGGCATGTTGTCACACTGCGTTACAATGAGCCCCTATTAGAAATATGCTATTCTATTCTATACTTTTATGAATTCTATTGAGAAAACATGAGAAAATGATGAATAAATACTGAGAGTCAATGTTCAGAAATTATTTATTATTATTATGTTTTGAACTATGTTGTATAGCTATGGAGCCCCTAAAGGGACGTGGTGATGTAAAAAAATTAGGATGGGAGAATTATTATTTTTTCAAATCTTTTACGTTCCCTCAAGAAACTTTGTGTTCCCTCGCAAAACCTGTTGTGAGCTCGGACAGACACTTCCTTTTTAATGTCCCGCTGGCAGTGCTTCAGAGCTCCTTTACGTTAATGGAGCGTTTCATAGTGTTTGAACTTGGACTTTAATATAAAGAAAATAAGTTTTGCGAGAGAACGCAAAAGATTTGAAAAAAATAAATAAAAAATTCTCCCATCCTACATTTTTTCCACCACCACGTCCCCTTAGGGGCTCCGTATATAGATGTGTTTTCCGGTGTGTTCGTTGTCAACCTCAAAATTTTTATTTTTAATTATTAAAATAGGGCATTATTTTATTTGAAAAAATGTTAATAATAGGTTTTATTGAGAAAATATTTTAGTTTGTCTTATTTTTTACTTTTTTTTTATTAAATCAGATAGCATTGCTGTCATATGGTCATGCTACAATGTGCTACACCTATGGGGCATGTTGTCACATTTCACTTCCATTCTTTCGGGGTATATCAAGAAATAAATATACACTGTATTAATAAAACAAAACCACATAATTGTACTAGACATGTGTGAAATGAATGTGGGAAAAATAAATAATATGAACCCTAAGTAGATTTACGCAAACTGAGAAAGTCAAAAAGCATTAGTTTGTGCCCCGCTCTCCCCTATAGTAGCCAAAAACCCTCAGTCTGCTGACACCAATGAAAGGAGCTTTAAGTGGCCATTTACAGGAGATCTGAAGACATCAGCATAATAAATGAGGTGAAAACAGGAACTATTGTCTTGAAATAAAGAGTGTTTTCAGCAGATCTGTTAATATTGATGAGCCTCAGACTATCAACACTCATTCAACAAGCCATTTAGATCATCAGCAGATCATCTCACTTTATTCTGAGTGTTTGCTGTTAGAAACACATTATTTGAGTCAGGAGCTCAAAGTGAAAGACAATACTGTCATTTTTCACAACGTGAGTGACATGGACAAAACATCAATAATACAAAATACACTAATGACACACAGGTAAATAACTACCATAATATGTCCATATGAATGTAAATATAGACCTGATAGCACACGTACATCTCAGAGACCTCGATTGATTCTACTTGAAGTACAGATATGTGAAAAATTTCATTAAGTAAAGTAACAAAGGTCAGGTTTTTAGGTAACACTTTACTTGAAGGGGTGTGCATAAGACTGATATGACACCGTCATAATCATGACATGACACATGTCATGAATATGAAGGAGGTTTTATGCATGTTTATGACAAATGTCATTAAGTGTCATTCGCTCAATTATGACATTTTTAATGCAAATATGACATTGTGTGAGATGTCTTTGTTATGGCAACTTGACTTTACTAAGACAACACAACCTGTCATAAATATGTCATAAACATGATATAGCAGATTAATTATCAAACTTAAGAAACCACTCAGCTTTATGGGTTAACATTTAATTAAACTGTCATGTGGTTGGTTTTGACATTGGCTGTCATGAAGCCCTTATAACATTTTAATGACAAATTAAATTTGTACCACTGTAGTTGAGGTCAAGAAAAACATTCATGACACAGTTATAATGGCCTCATGACAGCCAATGTCAAAACCAACCACCTGACAGTTTAATGAAATGTTAACCCATAAAGCTAAGTGGTTTCTTAAGTTTGATAGTTAATCTGCTATGTGACATATTTATGAGAATTTATGTTTTCTTGGTAATGTCAAGTTGTCATGACAAAGACACTGACAGTCTCTTGACTGTATTGGTTTATGTCAAGTTGTCATAACAAAGACATCTCAAACAATGTCATATTTGCATTCAAAATGTCATAATTGAGCGAATGACATAAATAAACATGCATAAGACCTCCTTCATATTTATGACATCTGCCATGTCATGATTATGAAGGTGTCATGTCAGTCTTATGCACACCCCTTCAAGTAAAGTGTTACCTTATTCCCTGTATCATAAACAAAACAAAAAAAACTTTTATTTTGTGTTACATTTTCCTAATGGTGTTGTCTACCGTACCAGTGCTAATTCAGGTGACAGAGCCAAAAATCAATAAATTATAATAATGATGACGCATGCAAAACAGAGAGAAAAGACTACCGTAATATAATTATTATTCATGGTTTGCTACAATTACATGATTTCTGGTAGCCTATATTGGGGATTTTGTGATCCCATGCAATAGCACAACATTAGAACTGCATCCCATGCAATTAGGCCTACTATACTATATTCCTATAACCATTTGCGTTCGTGATTTTCACTGCTAATCCGCTTAAATTAATCAGGTCAATCACAATCCCTCTCGGAAATGTCCCCACCTCTGGTGACACGCAGCGATCTGATATCTCATTGTTTGGGGTTACCGTGGCTTCTCAGAACGTTTGAGTATCGGCGCCAATCAGGGATGAGTTCCCTAATGAATATTCATGAGTCTTCCCCTAACACCCTGCACAAAAAAAAAAAAATTAAAAAAAAAAAAAATTGCAAAAGGTGGCTGAAATCATAGACGGTAGGCCTATATAATTGGGCTGAAATCCCCCAAAAGCTGGTTTCCAATCGCCGTTAAAAACAAAGAAGAAGAAGAAGAAAAAGAAGAAGAAGAAGAAGAAAAAGACAGACTTTTATTTTGGTCTGGCTATATGACATCTTAAACCTGCGCCGTGCCCCTGCAACTGTTGTGGTAAGACTGAAGAAAGGTTTGTGGTTTTACGCATTTGAAGTGTTTACATCGATACACGTTGATTTGGTAGTTTTTACAAAAGGTATGTGACCATGTCTTATTGAACATAGCTTTGTAGTATGCTTAATATTCAGTTTTTGTTGTGAGTAAAGCTTATTCACATAACAGAAAAGTAAGAGTAACGTCTCATCTCGCGCACTATATCATTTACGAATTCAGTTTTGGTTAGTGATGGAGAAATGGAGTCAATTGAATCTAATGCTTTGCCAAATGACTCACTGATTCAAAGCGATTGAATCACCGCGCGCTGACGAATCCTGCCGCTCAAAAGTGTAAAAATGAAACTATAACAAAAAAAAAAATATATTATTATGATGATACATTTTATGAACAAATCGCAAATGGTTTCTAACAATGTAATCATGTTAAATCTACAAATCAAAATATGAATTGTCTGTATAATTTATTATTCTATAATTGTTTAGTGCTTGTTTTAGTTAACTTTCAAATAAAATTTCCTGATAATTTACTCACCCCATGTCATCCAAGATGTCCATGTCACCAGTGCACTGAACTACTGAACTAGACTGATTTATTTTTCTTTCTGTTAATTATTCTCATTTTAAACATGATAAATTGTCCAAACACACAGGAAAACTCCTGGAAAAAAACATCTGAGATCCACGTGACACTATTATAAAGATGGCGTTTACTAAAGAGGAGAGTGAAGACATAAAGATTGAAGAAGTGTTCAGCGTGAAATATGAAGATACTGAGGAACAAAAAGGTTAGTTTCATTCCGTCCTTATTTTAATGATCTACAGAAATAAATGATATGAAAAATGTCATATTGAGTGTCCTAATTAAAGCGGTTTTATTTGATGTGGAGCGGGTCTTCTCATGTGGACAGACATGTTTGTTGAGATCACATGACCAGAAAAATGGAAATAAAGTGTTTCTGCATGAACTTTAGAGGACCTGTACACTTGCATTATATGGACTAGATAGATTATTTATATTGGTTATGAATATCTATGTTGATCCAAAGAAAGGAAATCATTTGCATCTGGGATGGTGTGTGAGTAAATGATGAGAGAACATTAATTTTTGATGAAGTATCCCTTTAACTATCACCACAGCCCCATCAAGTACCTTTCACTAAACCAAAGATTAAAGATATCTGCCTAGGAAATCGCCTAGTGTTAATCTGCATCGCTATTTGTACTCGTTGAGAATACGCAGGCCACAAGAAGTAATTAGGTGGTTTTTTTTATATATATATATATATATATCACTTTTACTCAGGACATGCTAGCTGGCAACAAAGGATTCCATTCATTATGCTAAGCTAAGCTAGCGCCGACCCTGTCAAACTAAAACAATGCATGCACTGAGACAAAAATGCATTTGCCTACCTATCTAAATGTATGAAAGAAGGTGAATAAGCCCTATTTCAAAAAACGGTGGAGTGTTCCTTTAAACCCTAAACAAGTCAGTCATTTCATTAAAAGACAATAAGCCCACAATCCAAATGTTTCTAAAAAAAAAATGCTTGTTTTTTAGGCTGTTTCACTTGTATTAAAGTTAACCCCAAGAAATGACCCACAGGCTCAACCCAGCTTTTGACTTTCCCCCTCAGACAGAGCCAGTGTGGGCTTATGCAGATATACTTAGAGGTTATGTTTTGCTATTGGCCCTGAATGTATATATTTTTGAACAATCTGCTTTTCTTAAAGTGCTCTAAGCCAGCGTTTCCCAACCGGGGTTCCGCGGCACCCTGGGGTGCCTGGCGAGAGCAGGGGTGCCGTGTAAAAACTCAAACATTTAAAAATTGCTAAAATGTGTAAAAAATAAATAAAAATAAAATAATTTACCATCAATCTCGGATCGTCGGAAGTCTCTAATAACAACAAATAATGCCCACAAATTTATAATAAAAATGCAAATCATAAGTTTTCGGCGTTGAATTGCGGAGGTTGCGCTTGTGCGTGATTTTAATTCCCGTGCCTCATTCCCAGTGCGTCCACATAAAGCTGCCTATTTTTCATTGTTGCGCTTACGGTCAAATACACACGAAAACATTGTCACAACGTCCGTCTTGCCGCGTATTCACATAAACACATCGCATCGGTTATTATGTCCGTGCTGCTGTCAACGGTAACGCGTGCGATTCATGTTTTTCAGTTTAACGCGTTAAAAATATTTAACGCAATTAAAGCAGCATCCGTTTTTTTCTGTCATCCTTTGGCTAGCGTTACATTTTATAATCACGTTCTTCTTCATGCAAAAGCTTTAAAACCATGCAAGCGAGAAAATAGCCTACAAAAGAGAATGCGCTGTTTGTGATGCTGACACACACGACGCACAGAACGATGCGAGCCAGAATCAACTTCTCTTTCGCGCTTTCGCTTTGAGTATCCTCATGAGAGCAGTCTTAAATTAGTTAAATAAAGTCTTAAATGAACGTTAAGAGTTGTGAGAAAATGCAACGCGTGTGGGATCCACATGTGCAGCAGTGACATCAGAATCAAATAACACTTCATTCATAAAAAGATGCCATTAAAAAATTATTTGAAATATACTGTCTTTATGTTGTTTCTACATTAATTTGGAGATTAACTGTGCAATTATTACATAAAATATATTAAAAACAAGCTATCTTGTGCAATTATAACAAAATTATCCCAGTATAAAAACACAAATACACTGAGTGAGCAAACATTTAGGTGAGATTTGCAATGGTAATTGAGCAATGTTTATATATGAATAAAAACCTTAATTAAATATGTCATCATGTAAATTGATCACTTCAGAAGAAATTAATGATTTCCTAGAAATGGATGGCCAAAAAAAAATTATAATATTAAAAATATCTATATGACAGTAGGCCTATACGGCAGTTCTTCCCTGTGGTATTGAAAATTGATACATTTCAAGGTATAGTATCAAAGTAGTATCGTGACAAAGTGTAGGGTGCCACACATTTTTAAAAATTTTCAAAGGGCGCCTTGACTGAAAAAAGGTTGGGAAACACTGCTCTAAGCGATGGGTGATGCCACTTCTTGTTGACGTTCGAAGTATTAGTATTAGTATTGGGTCTAGTATTAGGACATCTCTCCTCTAGCGATGTGCATGTGTCTCCTCTCCTTCATGTGCACAACAAATAAAATATTTATATAGAAACATAGAAAACATAGAAAACTTTAACCACAGTAATAGATGTTGGCAGCAGCTGCTGGTGAAGCACATCCTTTAATCAGGATATAAGCATTCGATTTGCACCACTTCATTTGCACCACTTCATCTCTCACAGTCACAGTTAGGCTCGCGCACTGTTAAACGAGCTCTCGGACACACTCGGTCTCTCTTGCGCACTGTGAAAAATAATGTGATATAATTTTATTGCCATGTCATTCAAGGTTAAGCACCATTTTTTTTCTCTTTAAACATAACGATGATAAAATAATTTAAAAAAAAAATTCCCAGGAAAACGGATCGAAATAGGGCAATAATTAAGGTGAATTAGCAAATATGACTAAAATGTCCAGGTGGACACTGTCAAAATGGCAATCAATGGATTAACCAATGACTTTAACCCTCGGATGTACACACTGCGAAACATAACGCAGAATTTAGCAGTCAACACTGATTCATCATTGATTCAAACCTTTTAGTTCAAAGCAGTCTGGACGGTGTAAAAGTTGCAGATGTCAGGTTATAGGCTAGTGTGCACATGCATGGACAGGAGTCGTCCCATATTCGATTTCAATTCGACGTTCAATTGTGAAGTCATTCAACTGTGCTCTCAGAGTTAGTGATATTTATTAAGAGTCATCTCCCACCACATGTGTAATCCACGTTTTCAGAGTTGCTCACTATCTCACTCTTTACTGTAGATACAACTTAGTGTATATTTATGCCACTTTGGCATTAGCAATCACGTGAATGCTACAAGTTATCGCACTAAATCACGTCTGCCTGCAGATCGCTGATTGGCTGAAAGTGTGTGCTCGTCGGCGATGTCAACACCAACTGACTCTGCATGGGCATGTGTGTTTAGTAATTTCATGATGACTGATTTTATGGATTACATGCACATTTTAGTTTTGTTTATTACCAATAAATACCAATTAGACTTTTAGACAAATTAGACAAAAAACGCCGAACTGACCCCAAACCAGCCCAAATTTTGTCCACCCGCCTAAACCCTTTTTTTACCTGCACAATCGAAATCAAAACCCACCCAATCTGGCAACACTGTTCACTTAGATTAAAGGAGAACTCTGGTCAATTTTAACATTGAGCTCATTTTTTTGTACATTTGGAGTGCTGTCAGTACAGAAAGCAATGACAAAAATGCTGGGTACCGAGTTCGATACTTTTTAGGTACCGACCGAATTGCCTCGGTAGTATCAAGTACTGAAAAATGACTTGTTTTTCAGTACCAGATTTCGATACCTAAGGGGTTAACTCGTCAACGTCAGTGCTCAAACAAATAAATATGAAATGCACAACGACATGCCTAAAGTCGCTCACGCACATACACGCAAACTCACACACGAGACGCGCGGAACTGTCCACGCACATACTCATATGAGACGCGGGCGCGCACAAACTGTACACGCACATTCTCATATGAGACGCGAGCACACACGCACAAACTCGCGCACAATACTCAATGAGACACGAACACACACACTCACAATACTCTAGATATGTGGAAAAGTCGATCAAAAGTGTGGCTACATTACTCCAGGCTTGATGCCAACAGCGCGCGATGCAGTATTTGCGGTAAAATAATTGCTGCAAAGACCGGTACCGCGACAGATATGATGAAGCTCTTGACAGTGCACGGAGTACACATAAGAGCAGAAAGTTGCTCCGTCTTTGACTGGTAAATGAAGAGATACCTTGTTGATCACTCTGGCCGTGTATATATTGCAATAATGACCTACTGAATGTACACTGCCGTTCAAAAATGTGTTGGTTGGTCAGAATTTTTTTTCAGTAAGCATTAAAGTGATCAAAAATGACCTTAAAACATGTGTAATGTTACAAAAGATTTCTGTTTCAAATGCTGTTCTTTTGAAATATTTAGATTTCACAGTAGATGTGAAAGATAAGAATAAAAATGAAGTTAATTCAGCCAGCGCACATACCTGTATTTACATCCTGTTTTCGGTCGAAGTCCATAGTAATCGATTGTCGAGTTCTACACTATTGCTTAGTTACCTATGATCACGCGCGTGAACTTGACAATTGATAGTTTACAGTTTGACAAAAGCACAATGTTGTGTTTTACACAAATATAAGTAGGCTAAACACTTTTTGCAGTTTTAATGATGTCCTGTATGAACAAAATGACAGAGTATGTTTTTATGTTTCCACTGTTCGATCGCGCCCGTGCCTCTCTCTCTCTCTCTCTCTCTCTGACACACACACACACACACATTCTAGCATTGCAATCTTGGCATCGCAGCCTGTTCATTTTGCTGCGTTCACACAAACGCGAATAGAGCGTCAAATTCGCGTCTATCGCGTCGAGTTCGATGCTTGAACAGTTTGAATCCATTCGCGCGTCCAAAGCGAATATGACGCGCCGCGTGCATATAATAAAAAAACGAGCGTTTGAAGTGAAATAGACGCGTATTCAGAGCATATCTATGCGCGTATCTAACAGTAGTTCCGCATTACATTAATTAATGTGCACGTGAGTTTGATTTATTTTTATACTGTGTAACGACAGCGTGTTCCAGGTCCTGCCAATATCCAGCAACATCCCCCCCGGATCCCCCCAGACTTCCCCCCCCCCAATACAGTAAAACTGCACATTTTAGAGTGGCATTTTATTGTGGCCAGCCTAAGGCACACCTGAGCAATAATCATCCTGTCTAATCAGCATCTTGATGTGCCACACCTGTGAGGGGGATGGATTATTTTAGGTAAAGGAGAATTGCTCACTAACACAGATTTGTGAACAATATTTGAGAGAAATAGGCCTTTTGTGTACATAGAAAAAGTCTTAGATCTTTGAGTTCAGCTCATGAAAAATGGGGTAAAAAAAAAAAGTGCTGCATCACGTCACGTCACGAACTCAGCTCACGAACTCTTGTTCATCTTCTCACCGGAACACGCACAGCAGCGGAGCAGCGTGTTCACAATAGCAGCTTGAGTTTCGGTCCGCTGAAGAGGTGCTTTTCTATGGCGAGCAACTTCTATGTTAGGCTTGTTCTAACTGTGGCAAGTCAAAGGTCTGAAGAAGAACGATTCAGTGTAACTGCCGTTCAATATTCCTTTATTATTATTATTACAAAGTGCTAACCTAACCGCTATTCACGTACTTGAACGCCTTTGCAACGGCTGTTTTTTCCCCCCTTTTTTTCTGCTGATCTCCTGCGTCCCCCTGCAGTATCTTTGCACCCACTGGGGTTAATGTTGGAAGTTGACATGTCCTTTTCTATTGACATGATGGTGGTTGTACATTTTAAGGTTTCCAACACTGGCGCAATCGCTGCCATTTTCTGCTAGTATTTATATCTCAGATCTCAAGGGTCCTGTGGTCCGTTCTTTGTACGTTGTTAACTCAGTTAGCTGGATTTGATTGTTTACGATTTTGCATGATCTTGAATTGTTTGGTTCTTCGACACTCATCCTGGATTTGCTGTCATACATAAACTTCGGCTATTAGCTCTGGCTCTGCTCTGCTCTGCTCTGCTCGGAGAAAAACTGTGCGCGCTCTTTGGCCATGGTGAGCAGCCAATAGCAACATTGCTGATTAATGTTTCTACCATCAATACATATCCCCTTTTAAACCAATGCATGAACGTGCAGTTATCTCAGATAACTCAATCCAGCAATACTAATCATAAACAACAGGTGTGTTCGAAGAAGCTATTTAGCCAGATCATGAGTAGCACGATGATATCATCTTGGATGTTCCATTTGATCTCGGATGTATTTAGCGACATACAAAGAACGGCCCCCTGGCTTCTTGCAGCTTTGTTACCTTTCGGTCAGACAGAACAAGAAGTCTTCCAAACACCTCACGTGCTGAGCTTCATCTTGTTTTGCACAATTGAATGAGCTGGAGTTTCGGAAATTGCATTTGTTTTTGTTTTGCCTCCAGTGCCTTGCATGTAGAGGTACTGTGGTTGAAGCTGTAATGATAACCCGATGCACAAACACATTAACACTATCATTAACCACCAGCTGCAGTGTATGTCCAAATCAGGCTACCGAGTCCCATTTCACCCATCCGGGATAGTTTGCTGCCAGCCTGGGAAAACCCTGACTAACTTCCGACAAATTTAGATTTGCTCTGCAAGTCTGCCCAAGAGCACATTCAAGCCCAAGAGCACATTCAAGCCCATTTCCAATCTTTCAAAATCGAGACACCAATCACAAACTTTGAGGCGAGCTTTACAAGATGATGATAGCTCTGATTGGTTTTAGATCTATCCAATTATGCCCAGAGGCATTTGAGCGACGTCCGTTGGTGACGCCCCGTTTGGAAATGGGCTGTGGATGAATGATTCCCTAGACCCACTCTCAGTTACAATTGAGAAGGGTCTGGTGTCAACCAGGCTAGTTTGCTGCCACAATGTTTGTGAATTATTGTAAACGCATGCAGACATTTTCCTAGTCATCAATTAGTTAAGCTGTGAGGTTGTCAGCTGTGTGTTGCCACTGGTGTTAACTTGTATTTGTCTTTTTTTGCTTTAGACCTGATGCCACTGAAAGAGGAGAGTCAAGAACTGAATAATATGCAAGATGAACATCATGATTTCAAGACTGAAGAGAAATCAATCATGAGACTTCACACTGGAGAAAAGCCTTATACTTGCTCTCATTGTGAACAGAGTTTTGCACATAAAAGCAACCTTAAAGACCACATGAGAATTCACACTGGAGAAAAGCCGTATACTTGCTCTCATTGTGAACAGAGTTTTTCACATAAAAGCAACCTTAATGTCCACATGAGAATTCACACTGGAGAGAGTCCTTTCACCTGTCAACCATGTGGAAGGAGTTTTGCTCAAAAACAAACCCTTAAAGACCACATGAGAATTCACACTGGAGAAAAGCCTTATACGTGCTCTCATTGTGGACAGAGTTTTGCACATAACAGTAGCCTTAATTCCCACATGAGAATTCACACTGGAGAAAAGCCATATACTTGCTCTCATTGTGAACAGAGTTTTGCATATAAAGCAACACTTAAAGTCCACATGAGAATTCACACTGGAGAAAAGCCGTATACTTGCTCTCATTGTGGACAGAGTTTTGCACATAAAAGCGGTCTTAATGTCCACATGAGACTTCACACTGGAGAGAGTCCTTTCATCTGTCACCCATGTGGAAGGAGTTTTGCTCAAAAACAAACCCTTAAAGACCACATGAGAATTCACACTGGAGAAAAGCCTTATACTTGCTCTCATTGTGAACAGAGTTTTGCATATAAAACAACACTTAAAGTCCACATGAGAATTCACACTGGAGAAAAGCCTTATACTTGCTCTCATTGTGGACAGAATTTTGCACATAAAAGCAGTCTTAATGTCCACATGAGACTTCACACTGGAGAGAGTCCTTTCATCTGTCACCCATGTGGAAGGAGTTTTGCTCAAAAACAAACCCTTAAAGACCACATGAGCATTCACACTAGAGAAAAACCTTATACTTGCTCTTATTGTGGACAGAGTTTTGCAACTAAAAGCGGTCTTAATTCCCACACGAGAATTCACACTGGAGAAAAGCCTTATACTTGCTCTCATTGTGGACAGAGTTTTACACATAACAGCAGCCTTAATTCCCACATGAGAATTCACACTGGAGAAAAGCCTTATACTTGCTCTCATTGTGAACAGTGTTTTGCATATAAAACAACACTTAAAGTCCACATGAGCATTCACACGGGAGAAAAGCCTTATACTTGCTCTCATTGTGGACAGAGTTTTGCACATAAAATCGGTCTTAATTCCCACATGAGAATTCACACTGGAGAAAAGCCTTATATTTGCTCTCATTGTGGACAGAGTTTTGCACATAACAGCACCCTTAATTCCCACATGAGAATTCACACCAGAGAGAAACCGTTTATTATAAGAAAAAAAATGTTCGCATGTGATCAGTGTGGAAAGAGTTTCACACGTAAAGCAACCCTTAATGGCCACTTGAAGATTCACTCAGGAGAGAACAGTTTTAAATGTCATCAATGTGGAAAAAGTTTCAGTCGTAAAAGTAACCTCAACACTCACATGAGACTTCACACGGGAGATAAACGTTTCATCTGTAAACTGTGTGGCAAGTGTTTTTCACGAGAACGAAATCTTAAGGCTCACACAAGTACTTGCACACAGGAGAGAAGCGGTTCACGTGTTAAAAATGCTGTCTTGCTGTGAAATGGTGCAATGTAACTGTTGGAAACTCAGAAGCGAAGTCCAGGAGACTTAAGCCCCTTTCACACAGCGCTTTGAACCTGGCAAATTGCCGGCAAATTGCCAATTTTCGTATGCGTCTTTTCGTGTTCGTCAGCTTAAAAATTTGTCACGCATAAAAACCTTGCACACTGAGTCCGATACGTATTTATTATACCTTTGCGAAAACCCCCCCCCGCAAAAAATACAAAATGGATTCGTCAAGCAATGAGGATGATTTTGTTGCCCTCTTTCTTCTTAAAAAGAGAAAAAGAAAGAGTAAATATTGGGTCCATCCAATCCTGAGATTGCGTCGAGAGGAAGGAAAGTTTCACCTCCTTATCAAAATTTACCTCAGAATGTTAGTGGAACAGTTTGATGCTTTGCTAGCGATACTGGAGCCACATATTAAAAAGAAGACCACCAATTTCCGTGAACCAATCGATCCTGAACAGAGACTGGCAGTATGTCTAAGGTATGGACACACACGCACACACACACGGCCGGCGGAAGCGCTGGGCAGACAGAACAGCTGTATACAGGTTATATTTTGTACCCAAATAATACATTAGTAATCGAATTGGCTGTTCATTGAATTAGCTATTCGATCTGATTGAAAGGGGAGGTTTATTCCTTTTATAATCCGATCAAGAAAACATGTTGGATTTTGTCGTTCGCTTGTACGGTTGCTCTGAATTGTCAAAAAACCTATCAAAATGCTGGCTGTGGATGCGAAACGCAGAAACCGAACCCGATCCAAAAAATTTTATTACGGACGATACTTTCGTACACAGTGTGCAAGCGTGATTGATATAACGTGAGGTCGAATGTTTTTTTTTTTTACGTGCGAAAATTTCGGATGCAAATTTCTGACTCGGTGTGCAATGGCCTGTACACTTACCAGAGTTCTCAAGCTCACCTATTCCCCTTTATCCCTTCATCACAGACACTATATCACCCCAGCAAAGAGAGACAGTCAGCGTCTGGTCTCTCCATTGTATTACCCTGTAAAATTGTACAAGTAAGACAAAAGAAAGACTCAATTTGACACTTCCAGTGTATTTATCTGGATGTTCATGTTCATTAAGGCCACATTTACACATTGCCGGGTATTTAGAGAAATGAATATTTACGAATAAACGAATACAAATGGCACTCCACGAGTTTCCCAATTATCACTCCTGCCTTGTGACATGGTGGTCCATCATGCTGGAAAATGCTAGGATCATCATCAAATTGCTCCTGGGCAGAATTGACTCTTCGCAGGGAGTTTGATTGACAGGCAATCTGACATATAATAATTTGCCAAATACGGCATTTTTGTCCGACAAAGCGGTTAGGAGAGTTAGTAGATTAACGCTGGAGGATTTGAACTTGAAATATGGTGTGTACTGACATCTTTCCACGGTTAAAACAACATACCTTCTGATGTTCATTCATGTTTATTTGATGCTATAAATTAACTAGAAGGAAGAGATGATCAGTTCACGAGCAGCTTTAACTGAGGCTCTTTGCAAACGGTCAATTGTGAGAGAACCCTTGAATGAAAAGCAAGCAACCACACACATAGATGGTCTCAGAATGCTGCACTATTGGCACGACACAGGATTCATGGTAGCGTTCACCTTTTCTTCTCTGGACAATTGATTTTCCAAATGTCCCATACAGTTGGAAGGGGGCTTCATCAATTCACTACCTGTTCATCATTTCAGTTCAATCACCCAATACACAATGTGTATTTAAGTTCCTCATTTTCATTCAGTTGTGGTCTGGTATTGTTTGTGTAGACACTGTCACATGCTTGCCTTTGGATTACCTGATTTTTTTTTTATTAAAGAACTCGTTTGTAGAAAGCTGTTTGACCCTTTTTCATCATCTTCACATGAACTAACCGGGACAATACACTTGATATAATATGAAAATTAAACCTCTGCATAGAAAAAAATAATAATAATTCACACAAACTCTGTTTGTTTTTTGAAGACATAAAACATTCATTTAAAGTCCCCATGAACCGGAAGTTGCAAACAACTTTTCTCCTGTGACGTATTTCCAAGTGAAACGGAATATTGAACAGAGGGCAGGATTTTACTCTAGCGCTCCTCCTCTCCATCTCTCCTCATAGCAGACTAACATTTTGAAGGGAGTGGTTATGCGTTTTCAACCCAAGCCGTCAAACTGACGTCATCAGAAAAGGAACGCCATTCCAGACCGGAAGTAACTTTTGAGACTTTGATTAAAGATTACCATGGCAAACAATTGTTTTCTGTGTATTAACTTGCACGGATTAATTGTTCAACACAAGACTATTAATATGCGCTAACAAAGTAAATAGGGTAAATTTTGATTTCATGTCGACTTTAATTTATTTTAATCATGTGGAATTAAACAAACTTTTTGTCAACAAAATCAAAATGAGCTTTACTGATAAAATTAAAACATGGAAGAATTGTTTTGATTATTCCTTAAAAAATAATGTTATGATGATAATTTGTGAAGGGACCCCAAAAATAAATATGACCTTTTTTTTAAGTATTTTAAATTTGTGCTTTTAATTTTTTTGCTTGTTTCAATGTGATATAACTACATATCCAATTAGATAGTGTTGAATGTAAATGTACTATTGCTGGCCAGTGTCTGTAGAGTATGATTAGTTTGTGTCACAACGTGAGTTACGTGAAGGAAGAGGAGCATCGCACATGGATTGAGAAGACGGTAGGCAATTTAACTGCTTGTGTTAGAAGCATTGTTGCCAACTTGGCGATTTTTTCGCTATTTTTACTGACTTTTCAGACCCCTTTAGCGTCATTTTTTCAAAAAAAGCGACTAGCGACAAATCTAGTGACTTTTTGGACAAACTTTTAACAACTTTCCAAATATCGCCAGCACTGCAAGCGTGAGGTCTTACTGAGGTCTTAGCAGGGACCAATCAGTGATCACATAACAGCTGCCTTCTCCTTTGTTTTTAATTAAAACCATTTAATTTGACCGTTTTTTTCCCCTCAAACTCATATACACAAGCAAAAACGCACACACAATATAAATTCAACTTTATTAAACATATGAACATAATATAAATATAAAAGGCGGAAATGTACACAAGCAAATATAAATACACACAGCTACAACATTACAAACATTTAAAATAGCATGGGTTTATTTATTCGTTTAAATCAAGTAATGTGAGCCACTAGATGGCACCATTGTGGTGCCACTACATCAAAACTTGCAAAAAAGTATTGAACATAACATGTCACACTCTAGAGATTTACAAAACAGGAAATTTAAACATGAATTTACAGGAAAGAATGGTAGTTAATTCCTGAATTTAAGGGGTGGCTGAAGCCCTATGTGGGCAATGACACAAGGGCTTACTGTCTGTACTGCGAGACAGACATTTATTGTGCCAAGTATAGACAGTATATAAACTGGACACAGCGACCCCATAGGTTTCAACAGAGAGAAAGTGAAGCACATTAGAAGCCCTCATTTCCTGATTGCCAAGCGTACTGCGCAGACTCAAACTGAGCTTGACGACGTGGATGTGACGTGAGCAGCCTGCCTGACAGTTGTAAGTTTTCTAGTAGCTGTGCCAAACAAAATCTGAACCATTCCCTTCCGAATCTTGCAGAGATGGAAAGCGTGAGTAGGATCTGTCCATGAGCTAGGAGCAGGAGCAACGTCATTACTCTCTATGGCCTTCTCCCTTGACTTTATCGGAGTTTATGCCTCCACGTCCCCCCGATTGCATGCGAGCTTCTCTTCCTGTCTCTACGGTAATTTCCAGAGAGTCGCGTGGTTATGACGCAATCGTTAGCCTACTTTTACAAAAACTGCTTCTGCGGGGGCATAACGTAAGATACAAGGTAATGGAGCCTTTTATACATTGTCGTGTTTCTTTATAAATAAACCATGGACAAATGGAGTCTTTAAACGCCTCAGATGTAAAGTTATTCGCTGTCAAAGTGACGCCAAAATGAATGGGAGTCAATGGGATGCTAACAGCAGGTGAAGGCTTGTTAGCCAATGGTGGCTCCCGGGGGTACTTTCAAAGTAATATGAAACCCTTACCCACTGGTGCCAAGTTGTCCGATGTTAAAAAGCATGCCTCAACTCAAAAGCACAATAAAAAGTCCAAGCCCTTCAATCAATCCAAGCAAAAAACGTTAACATTTGCTCCAAAAAATGCGAGTAACCCAAGAGTGCAGTCTGGACGATGGGGCGGGGCGACACTTTTAGGCGGGGCGACACGTGTCGCTCTGCCCACACCCGATTTTATTGGTTTATAATACAGCAATCTAATTGGCGTAGACGCTTGAGGCATGAGCATGCGCATTCCATTATGTACGAGTCTATGATAGGAGTTTATGAATGATCTACGTTGACTACAACGCTGTTTGGCCATACTACAGAAATATTAAGTGATGATAACCATGGGGATTTCCGATTTCGGTAGCCTAATGATCAATTGGATAATATTTTGCTGAATTTACGAATCAAGTTAGATGAAGTTACTGTCAAAATGTATTCGTATAGCGCTCAATTCACATCGTCTCAAGCAGCTTTACAAAAAATCATATTGTAAGCTTTAGGCTAATATTGAGCAGTTTTAGGGCTAGGCAATATCACAAAATATGTTGCTGATAAATTACTGTTTGAGATTTAGCCTATACTCTTATATTTATTAATTTACCCTGCAGATAAGTCAGTGCCACTTTTAGTGAGCAATGATCATGACAGCATGAAATTACTGGCATAGCATAGGCTATCAAAGGAGAGATAATTTCTATAGGCTGATAGCTAGACAATATTTTTTCCGCATGTCATGCAGTGCTCTGGAATTTCAAATCATTCGTAAATTCTTCTTCGTTTTTCCATTAGGATCAGTGAATAAACACAAACTCGGGATTTTACACAAATTATGATAATTCACTGTATTTCAGTAAAACATCGGATAAATCCGAAAGTGTGTTTTATTTTATTTTAAAGCAAAACCAGAGTGACAAATAAGACAATAATAGGCTAGCCTACCAAATAGTATACAAGCCCAGATCAATATAATAAATCTGTTTTAGTAAATACATACTTATTTATTTATTTATTTATTTATTTATTTATTTATTTTCACATTTCAGCACTACATGGTTTTAATTCTATTGTAGCCAACGCACAAAACCCAATGACCTGATGTCACAGTAACAGATAGTCGAAGTAGCCAACGGTTGACACTTATAGAGAACATGAATCTTTAAAACTATAACATGGGGATTTACAGAACCAACAGGCCAACAAGGAAACGTGAGTTTGCCATTAAACATTTTATTTGCACTTGTAGCCTACCATGCACACATTGGACAACATCTCATTAAAAAAAATGACAATTAAAAACGGACGTGCTTTAAAAATTAAAGTCAGCTGCTTTTACATTCTTACAGTGAATTATCATCCTTTGCGTAAAATCCAGAGTTTGTAAAACATCTCCTTGAAGTAGGCCTACAGGTGCCGTCACCAAGCGTTCGTTTTTAAACAATAACTTCATCCATTCTGTTTCTTAAGTACAATAAAACATTAGCCAATAGATCTTAACTAAAATTACCATGGTAAACCGACAAGACAGACATATAGCCAACGATTAAAGTTAGCATTTAATATTTCTCTAATACGGCCAAATCATTCATAAAATCGCACTTAAAGGAATGCGCATGCTCAGACCTGAATCGTCTACACCAATAAGATTGCGGTATTATAAACCAATTAAATTGGGGGTGGGCGGAGCGACACGTGTCGCCCCGCCTAAAAGTGTCGCCCCGCCCCATCGTCCAGACTGCACTCTGGGGTACTACAAAAATGCAGACTCTTGCAAACATGCAGAGGCAACCATGGCAATGGTGATTGCAGAGCATTGTTCCATTCTTTGTTGTGACCACATTGGTAAGACTTTTTCCGATTCTACTGCAGCCCAAAATTTTCAGATGCTCCGTACCAAGTGTATGTAAATGATAAATGGGGTGTTGGCCTGGTGGCTGATATTGGTGACTCTAAATACAGCCTCCTCCTTGATGAGAGCACCGATGTAAGTGTCTCAAAATAATCGGAATTGTGATTCGGTATTTTAGTGAGGAGACAGCAAATGTGGTGGCCACCTACCCAGGCCTTGTTGAGCTGGAGGAAGGGGATGCTAGATCAATAGCCAGAGCTGTTCTAGCCTTTCTTGGGAAGTGTGGCCTCAAGGAGGAGAACTTGCTTGCCATTGGCTCAGATAATCCATCTGTAATGACATGAGTGTTCAATGGTGTACACAAAATTCTTAGGGAGGAGGAAGGCTTACAACATCTTGTCCTTATCCGCTGTGTGTGTCATACCCTGCAGTTAGCTGTAAGCTCTGCCTCTAAAAACACTCTTCCACGTAGTGTGGAATTTCTTGTTAGAGAAACAAACAATTGGTTCTCTATTTCTCCTAAGCGCAGAGAGACATAAAAGGCTGTCTATCTAACAATAAACTGTGGGGAGAAGCCTTTGCTGATAAGAAAGGTCTGTGCTGGCTTTTCATAGAGCCTGCTGTGTCCAGAATCCTTGATCAGTGGGAGAAGCTAAAATCGCATTTCAGCCTTACCATTGTCAAGTGAACACTGTTACATGGCAGATGTTCTACATTCCATGTACAGTGACCCACAAAACCTCCTGTATCTAACTTTTTTTTAAATCTATTATTAGTGTGAGGTGCAGTCCGCTGTTAAGGCTTTTGAGGGGGAACAGTCAGATCCGCTCAAGCTGCTTGGCTGTTTAATGAGGCTAATAAAGTCTGTTTGCAGCAGGGTCATTAACCCAATGGCAAAAATTGATGTCCTAAAAAAATCAATAGATGGCCACATTCCTCCCAAGCCATACCTTGGCTATATATTTGAGTCCAAGGCAGCACAGCTAAACCTTTCTCCAGAGGAGGAGGACTGTGTTTGAAGGAGATGTGTGGGCTACACCATCTCCTTAGCAAATGAACTGAGAGCGAGGCTCCCAGATAATTTGGAGATACTGCAGCACATGTCTGTTACCCCTTTTCCACCAACAAGAACCGGGTGCTGGTTCAGAGCCAGAGCCAAAGCTGGTTCAGAGTTGGTTCGACTGACGAGCTTACTAAGAACCGGTTTGCCTTTCCACTGGCTAGAGAGCCACAACAGAACACAACTGTATACGTCTCATGTTGCCCAGCAACCGCTAGTGCGGTAGCGCCAAACTCAAACACGCCAGGCTTGTTCGAGATGCATCGGCTTCTCGCAGATCGATCGCCGCATGACATCAAAGCACTGCGATAGCGATCTAAAAGCACAAGGAGTCGTATGCTCTCCAAACACTCCCGCAGCTCCGATCGGTCCTCGCCGCTCCGATGCATCTCGAACAAGCCATCAACAATAACGGACGTTGCAATACTATGGATGCTCATGGGTTTGCAAAAATACATCGGAATCCAATGCGTTCGTGCAGCTCGCCGTAACTTACATAGATGTCACGGGGTGACGATTAAGTGGAACTGCCCCGCTCTATACTTGTTTCCAGGGGGAGCAAGTTCGATGTAACACCGGAACAGTTCCGGGTCTTCCTGAGTAAACAGCCTGACAGAGCTCGCTGATTAGGAAAACAAGCGACAGCTGGGCGATGAGCAGAGATTGAGCCACGAGGGGGATTATAAAAGGATCCGGTTGATGGGCAGGAAGTGGGTAATCCTTTTGTGAAGTTTGGCAGCGAAGTCTAAGTTTTGTGCTGGAGTTTTGGGGTAAGAAGTCTTTTGGGCGGACGCAGACTAGAGTAAAATCTGTTGTTGTCGATCTACTGATTACATCGGGCAGTACACGAGAGGGCAGATCGTTAAAGAACGGAGAAGACTGTGAGTAAAGAAGGAAGAGCTGGGACGCAGTGGTATGATTGAACTGTGTGAATTCAACGAACAGACAAGTGTTATCTGCCAGTCCTATTAGGAAGTTATGCCTGTAATGTTCGCCACCTGCTAGTATGTGGTGAAACTGCCCCGGCGTCCGGTGAGTTCTATTCTGAAACTTTTCAATGCCAGTTGTGTTTCCATAGTCAACCGTCTACACAGCTTGGATGTACAGTTTGCCAGTGGAGCGGAGAGTGTCGGCTGGGACCATGATAAGAGACCCTATTCACTGTGAGTTGATGTGAGTTGCAGTGCCTAATGTGAAGTGAACACGTGTGATCATTTGAAGTGACTGAATTGTGCACTGGTGTGGAAACTGAAGTTTTATGTCTGCCTGGTCTCCAGTCGCCTACTCGTGTGTTCGGAAAGTCAAACTGAAATTAACTAACTGCTGTGTGTTGAGCATATGCTGTGCAGGAATGCAGCTCGAACCCGTCTGAGTGGAAGAGGATTTATGAGAGATCTATGAAGGCTGTTGATGATTGAAACTTGTATTCACTTCTGTGGTTCTGTGAACATAGAGAAACTGCCCTCTGCCATCGAATACTGCCATCGCTGCTCTGTGGTAAGAAGATTCAGTTGCTGAATGTTAAGTCTTCGATTCACCACGATTATTCTGTGAACATAGAGAAATTGCCCTCTGCTATTGAATGCTGTTGCTGCTGTCCTGTGGAGAGAAGGCGCAGCCGTTGACGATTGAAACCTGTATTCATTTCTGTGGCTCTGTGAACATAGAGAAACTGCCCTCTGCCATCGAATACTGCCATCGCTGTTCTGTGGTAAGAAGATTCAGTTGCTGAATGTCAAGTCTTCTATTCATCATGAATGTTCTGTGAACGTAGAGAAACTGTCCTTTGCTATTGAATGCTGTTGCTGCTGTCCTGTGGAGAGAAGGCTCAGCTGTTGACGACTAAAACCTGTATACACTTCTGTGGTTCTGCGAACATAGAGAAACTGCCCTCTGCCATCGAATACTGCCATCGCTGCTCTGTGGTAGGAAGATTCAGTTGCTGAATGTCAAGTCTTCTATTCACCATGATTGTTCTGTGGACATAGAGAAACTGTTCCTTTGCTATTGAATGCTGTTGCTGCTGTCCTGTGGAGAGAAGGCTCAGCCGTTGACGATTGAAACCTGTATACATTTCTGTGGTTCTGTGAACATTGAGACAACGCCCTCTGTTAGTGGATGCTGCCATCATCGCTCAGTGGTAAGAAGATCCAGTTGTTGATTGTTGAGTCCGGTACTCACCACGGTTGTCCTGTGGATATAGGAGGATTGCCCTGTTGGTGAAAGTGGCCATCACCGTCCTGTGAGGAAGAGACCGACCGATGCTGCGGCTCGACGGCTGTGGAGGGGGAGCAGCCCCCAGCTAGTGAGTGTGTCCCGTGGAGGGAATGAGAGAGTTCCTCGGTGGCCATCTGCGACGGAGTGCTGGAGCGCGGCTGATGATTTCCTGCCCGACCCTCCCCTCTATCCCAAAAAGAGGCGACACTCAAGTAGTTGATGCTGTCCTGTGAGATGAGTAACCCCCTTCCTTTGCTGTCAATTTCCCATTAGCACGTGCTCCAGCACTTACCCCCAGCGGAAGCGGAGTTGCTGTACAAACCCCTGCCAGCGCCTGAGCCATTACTTACCTCCAGCCGAAGTGGAGTTGCTGTACAAACCCCTGCCAGCGCCTGAGCCATTACTTACCTCCAGCCGAAGTGGAATTGCTGTACAAACCCCTGCCAGTGCCTGAGCCATTACTTACCTCCAGCTGAAGAGGAGTTGCTGTGCAAACCCCTGCCAGTGCCTGAGCCACTACTTACCTCCAGCCGAAGAGGAGTTGCCGTGCAAAACCTTACCAGTACCCGAGCCCTTGCTTATCTCCAGCCGAAGAAGAGTTGCTGTGCAAACCCCTGCCAGTGCCTGAGCTACTACTTACCTCCAGCCGAAGAGGAGTTGCTGCGCGAAACCCCTGCCAGTGTCTGAGCTATTCCCTACCTGTGGCCGAAGAGGAGTTACTAGGTGAATTGGTATCAGTATCCGCCTTATTACTTACGTCCGGCTGGAGAGGAACCACGGTGCGAAACCTTGCCATTACTTGCCCCATTGTTTACCCCCGGTCGAGAGGAGCTGTTGGGTGAACTACCCACGCAATCTGATGGGTTTAAGTGGAGATTGGACTTGTTTTAACTAAATAAAATATACGCTTTTTGAATATTATCTTGTCTGGTCTGTCGTGTCTCTGGGTAACTCCTCGAGGTGGTACGTTGTGAAGGGGAGGGGAAGTCCACCCCGACCTGTGACAGATTTGGCGTAGTCGGCAGGGTTCCACCTCGAGTTGAGCGACCAGAGACCCCTTATGGCAGACGAAGAATTGCCTGTGGCCCGGCCCCAAGTTATGCCCATCTTTATGGGAGCCCCTTGGGCCCAACGATATGGAGGACCCGGGTCAGAATTGAGCCTATCGGAGTGGAGGGCTCAGGTTGAGTATCTGGCAAGACTCCAGGGATTGAGTGCCCCACAGAGGTTACAGTTTGTCTTGAATTCACTTGAAGGAGAAGCCAGGAGAGAGGTGCAGGCCGCACCAGAAGCAACTCGAGCTACGACACAAGCTGTGTTTGACTTCCTGATCGGGCAGTATGGTGATGCCACCCCAGTGGCGGTCCTACGGACGCAGTTCTTCAATTACAAACAAGGACCCAAGCAAACCTTACGGGCCTTTGCTCTACGACTACGGGAGCAGTTTACGAGGCTGAAGGGGAGACGTGACCATGGCCTGGGCGGCGAAGGGACCTTGTTACGAGATCAGTTTCTCCTGGGACTCCGGGAAGGCCCTGTCCATCAGAGCTTGCGTGTACAGCTCCGCTAAGATCCTGAGTTGACGTTTGAGGATTTGCGAAGGGAGGCTTTAGCTCTGGAGACGGATCATGCGGAAACAGTGGATCCCTCCGTTTGTATGGCCACCAGCCGAACGACCGATTCCACTCTCCCTGGGCCGTCCGATTGGAAACAGACCCTACGCACAGAACTCATGAAGGAGGTGCGAGAACAAATGAACGAGTTGTCTAAGACCTTTTTGGAGGAGGTTCGCCGGGAGCGGCCAAATCCGCTGCCCTTGCTTCGAGAGCGTTCTTACTCGGATGGGAGTCGAGACCCGGGGAGGCGTCCAATACGGGCGGCTGGCCCCAGATTTCAATGGGACGCACAGGGTCGTCCGATTTGTAATGGCTGTGGAGAGCCGGGACACTATAGTCGCCAGTGCGGTTCACGCCGGGGTTCACAGGGGGGTTTTTAGAGTTACCGGCCACTGTGGGTCAAGTGGTCGGGACCCCTTTGATGGACCCTTCTTTTCCTGCTGCCTCCAGAGACCACTTAGTTGGGCGCTGCCCCACCGTGGAAATTCAGGTGAACGGTGTCAAGGTCCGATGTCTAGTGGATACCGGGTCCCAAGTTACCCTATTTTCCGAGAGTTTGTCCAAAGAACTGTTCAATGCTCAATGTTTACAGGAGGCGGAGGCCCCTTGGCTCACCTTGCAAGGAGCAAACGGTCTAGACATTCCTTATGTTGGATACTTGGTCACGGACTTGGAGATTCATGGAGTTACAGTACCACAGAAAGGAATTGTGGTTGTCCGGGACCCTTGTTTGGGGACGCATCGAGCTCTTTTGGGCATGAATGTCATTTCAGAGTGTTGGGAGGAACTGTTCCAAACTAGGCCTATTCAAACTGCCCCGCCAGCCGAGAAACGTGAGTGGGAACGCATTGTTGCGGATTGTCGCCGGGTTCATACGGCCAGCTCCCTAGAAGATCGTGAAGGCACAGGCCGGGTCACTTGTCGATACGCTCTTTCTGTACCGGCCCGGAGCGAGGCTGTGATTTGGGCTCGGTTGCCCGTTCGGATGTTTGGGCCAGAAGATTGGGTGCTCGTGGAGCCCCATTTGGATTGTCAAGTGGTGGAGGTGGCTCGAGGTTTGGCCGCTGTTCGGTGTGGCCGAGTCGTCGTAAGAATACGGAATGTACATCCTTATCCAGTCAATTTGTACCGCCATCAACGATTGGCCCGAGTTACCTCGGTGGGCCTCCAACAAGTGAGGGATGGTGGAAGAGTTAATTTCTGTCAAGTGAGCTCTACAGTGGTTGAGGTGGCCCTGATGCGAGTGGAGCAGCCCATGGGTTCCTCGAGGGAGGGAGTGGAAGTTCCATCTTTTGGGGGAGTCCCTGCGGGGGGAGGAGCTAGAGGAGAGTCAGACACAACAGCTCCAAGCATTCTTGGCGAAGTGGCAGCACCTATTCTCCGTACATGATGAAGACTATGGTTGTACTGATGCTGTGAAACATCGTATTCCTACCGGTGATGCTGCACCAAGCAGAGAAAGATATCGTCCGGTGCCACCAACCCTTTACTCCGAGGTTCGTACCCTGTTACAGGGGATGCTGGAGAAGGGGATCATCCGTGAGAGTAGCAGCCCCTGGGCGGCCCCTATCGTCCTGGTGCGGAAGAAGACCGGGGCTTGGAGGTTCTGTGTAGACTATCGTAGGCTGAATCAAGTGACCAAGAAGGATGCCTTCCCGCTGCCGCGGATCGAGGATTCCCTCACCAGCCTGACTCAAGCCGCGTGGTACTCCACTCTAGATCTGGCCAGCGGGTATTGGCAGGTGCAGGTGGAAGAGGGGGACAAGGAAAAGACCGCATTCACGACCCCTTTTGGGCTCTTTGAATGGGACCGGATGCCCTTTGGCCTTTGCAATGCCCCAGCCACCTTCCAACGACTGATGCAGCGGTGCCTGGGTGGCCAGTTGGTGGATACTACGTTAGTATACCTAGACGATGTTATTGTTTACTCCCCGGACTTTGAATCCCATCTCCAACATTTGGAGCAGGTGTTTCGGGTGATGGAGAAGTATGGATTGAAGCTGCAGCCAGACAAGTGCCAACTGTTCCGCAAGGAAGTGAAATTCCTGGGCCACTGCGTGAGTGCCGCAGGGGTCTCTGTGGACCCTGAAAAAGTGTCAGCTGTCCAAGGATGGAGGGCTCCCAAGACCGTGCGGCAAGTTAGATCTTTCCTGGGCTTTGTAGGGTATTATCGGCGGTTTATTAAAGATTTCTCGAAGATCGCCAAACCATTAAATCAGCTTCTGGCGGGTGCAGGCCGTTCCCGCGGTCGTGGGTCCCCTCCGGTTGCTTGGGATTCCACATGTGCCATAGCCTTTCAGAGGCTTAAGCAAGAGCTAATACAAGCCCCGATCCTGGCCTATGCAGACTTTACCCAGCCCTTTGTTCTGTATACTGATGCTAGTAACCTTGGCCTGGGAGCAGTATTGGCCCAGCGGCAACAGGGAGTGGAGCGGGTCATCGCCTACGCAAGCCGAAGTCTTCACCCCGCTGAACGAAATGATGCTAACTACAGCTCATTCAAACTTGAATTGCTGGCCATGAAGTGGGCCATGAGCGAGAAGTTTAAGGACTACCTATGGGGAGCTAAGGTACTTGTTATAACTGATAACAATCCTCTAGTCCACTTACGAACAGCCAAGCTGGGAGCAGTTGAACAACGGTGGGTAGCGCAACTGGCTAATTATGATTACCAACTCCAGTATCGTCCAGGCCGGGAGCACATTAATGCTGATGTGTTGTCCAGACTCCCCGAGGCCGAAGTTTGCCCGTTGGGGCTTTTGGAAGAGAGTGAAGAAGGGCTTATGGTGGGACGTGTGGAAGCACCTGGGCGCCAGCAAGAGACAGCTCCCGTTAGTTGGGGCTGGGATCCACAGCGGTGGAAGGAAAGGCAGGAGGGAGATGCTGAATTGATGAAGGTACGGTCTTGGTTGATGCAGGGGTCGTGGCCGGAGGTGGCGGAGCGTCGGGCCCAGACATGGGTAGTGAAGAAACTTCTTGGACAGTGGGAGAGACTCTATCTACGAGAGGGGGTGGTTTGCCGATCCATCCGAGATCCAGTGTTGGGCGAAGCTGTGTGTCAGGTGGTGGTACCTGAAGGTCAGATTCAAGCCCTTTTACAGGCCTACCATACTCAGTTAGGACACCAAGGGAAAGAGAGGACGGTGTCTCTGTTGCGGAGAAATTTCCATTGGCCAGGGATGGAGGCTTCAGTGAACTTGTTCATCCAGAAATGCCCACGTTGCACGCTCTTCAAGACGAGGAAGGAGGTGGGAGCCCCATTGGTCCCTATACGAGCTAGGGCCCCTTTGCACATTGTGGCCATGGACTACTTGACGTTGGGTCGACCGACGGATCGCTTCCAGAACATTCTAGTGGTAACTGACCTATTTACAAAATATGCTTGGGCCATTCCTACCTTAGACCAGACTGCCACCACTACTGCAAATACCTTGTGGAAGTTTGTATTCCAGCCGTTTGGGTGCCCAGAGACTCTTCACTCAGATCAAGGGCCAAACTTTGAATCTAAGGTGATACAGGAGATATGTCAGCTCTATGGGTGTAAGAAGACTCATACCACGCCATATCACCCCCAGGGAAACGGAGGGTGTGAGCGGTTCAATCAGATGTTGCTGGGGCTATTGGGGACTCTGGACACGGAGCATCAGAGTAATTGGGTGGATAGTCTCCCCGCGCTGGTACAGGCCTACAACAATAGTGTGCACAGCACTACTGGATATGCTCCAACGTACTTGATGTTTGGGAGACATGTGCGTCTTCCCACAGATCTACTACTTGGAACGGCTGGAGTTGGAGAGGATGTGAGTCTGACGGATTGGGTGGGCAGGCATCATCAGCGACTCCACTCGGCGTACGAACGGGTCACTGATTGAATTAACATAGCCTCGACTAAGAACAAGCGGCTGTACGATCGGACGGCCAGAGAGGCTCCGTTACTGCCCGGGGAGAGAGTTTTGGTACGGGACAATCGACGCCAAGGTAAGGGCAAACTGAGTGATCGGTGGGAGGCCCTGCCTTATGTAGTACAAAGCCAGCAACGTCCCGACCAGCCGGTTTATACCATCCGCCCTGAGGGAAAGTCAGGCCCAGAACGGGTGATACATCGGAATTTAATCCGCCCCTGTCCGAATTATCCAAAACCGATGGTAGAAGCTTCCACTGTCCCAGTGGCACCTAGACCGCCCTTAATAGGTTGGGCAGTGGTCCCAAGGGGCCTAAATGTCGAGCCAAGAGGGGAGGACCCCGCCTCGCCACCAAGACGTTCCCAACGGGACAACCGAGGACGACCCCCTGCAAGGTATGGAGACTGGGTCTCTGACCCTCGTTCTAGGGACTAGAACGAATTGGTGGGGGAGGATGTCACGGGGTGACGATTAAGTGGAACTGCCCTGCTCTATACTTGTTTCCAGGGGGAGCAAGTTCGATGTAACACCGGAACAGTTCCGGGTCTTCCTGAGTAAACAGCCTGACGGAGCTCGCTGATTAGGAAAACAAGCGACAGCTGGGCGATGAGCAGAGATTGAGCCACGAGGGGGATTATAAAAGGATCCGGTTGATGGGCAGGAAGTGGGTAATCCTTTTGTGAAGTTTGGCAGCGAAGTCTAAGTTTTGTGCTGGGGTTTTGGGGTAAGAAGTCTTTTGGGCGGACGCAGACTGGAGTAAAATCTGTTGTTGTCGATCTACTGATTACATCGGGCAGTACACGAGAGGGCAGATCGTTAAAGAACGGAGAAGACTGTGAGTAAAGAAGGAAGAGCTGGGACGCAGTGGTATGATTGAACTGTGTAAATTTAACAAATGTTATCTGCCAGTCCTATTAGGAAGTTATGCCTGTAATGTTCGCCACCTGCTAGTATGTGGTGAAACTGCCCCGGCGTCCGGTGAGTTCTATTCTGAAACTTTTCAATGCCAGTTGTGTTTCCATAGTCAACCGTCTACACAGCTTGGATGTACAGTTTGCCAATGGAGCGGAGAGTGTCGGCTGGGACCACGATAAGAGACCCTATTCACTGTGAGTTGATGTGAGTTGCAGTGCCTAATGTGAAGTGAACACGTGTGATCATTTGAAGTGACTGAATTGTGCACTGGTGTGGAAACTGAAGTTTTATGTCTGCCTGGTCTCCAGTCGTCTACTCGTGTGTTCGGAAAGTCAAACTGAAATTAACTAACTGCTGTGTGTTGAGCATATGCTGTGCAGGAATGCAGCTCGAACCCGTCTGAGTGGAAGAGGATTTATGAGAGATTTATGAAGGCTGTTGATGATTGAAACTTGTATTCACTTCTGTGGTTCTGTGAACATAGAGAAACTGCCCTCTGCCATCGAATACTGCCATCGCTGCTCTGTGGTAAGAAGATTCAGTTGCTGAATGTTAAGTCTTCGATTCACCACGATTGTTCTGTGAACATAGAGAAATTGCCCTCTGCTGTTGAATGCTGTTGCTGCTGTCCTGTGGAGAGAAGGCGCAGCCGTTGACGATTGAAACCTGTATTCACTTCTGTGGCTCTGTGAATATAGAGAAACTGCCCTCTGCCATCGAATACTGCCATCGCTGCTCTGTGGTAAGAAGATTCGGTTGCTGAATGTTAAGTCTTCGATTCACCATGATTGTTCTGTGAACATAGAGAAATTGCCCTCTGCTATTGAATGCTGTTGCTGCTGTCCTGTGGAGAGAAGGTGCAGCCGTTGACGATTGAAATCTGTATTCACTTCTGTGGCTCTGTGAACATAGAGAAACTGCCCTCTGCCATCGAATACTGCCATCCCTGTTCTGTGGTAAGAAGATTCAGTTGCTGAATGTCAAGTCTTCTATTCACCATGAATGTTCTGTGAACGTAGAGAAACTGTCCTTTGCTATTGAATGCTGTTGCTGCGGTCCTGTGGAGAGAAGGCTCAGCTGTTGACAATTGAAACCTGTATACACTTCTGTGGTTCTGCGAACATAGAGAAACTGCCCTCTGCCATCGAATACTGCCATCGCTGCTCTGTGGTAAGAAGATTCAGTTGCTGAATGTCAAGTCTTCTATTCACCATGATTGTTCTGTGGACATAGAGAAACTGTTCCTTTGCTATTGAATGCTGTTGCTGCTGTCCTGTGGAGAGAAGGCTCAGCCGTTGACGATTGAAACCTGTATACATTTCTGTGGTTCTGTGAACATTGAGACAACGCCCTCTGTTAGTGGATGCTGCCATCATCGCTCAGTGGTAAGAAGATCCAGTTGTTGATTGTTGAGTCCGGTACTCACCACGGTTGTCCTGTGGATATAGGAGGATTGCCCTGTTGGTGAAAGTGGCCATCACCGTCCTGTGGGGAAGAGACCGACCGATGCTGCGGCTCGACGGTTGTGGAGGGGGAGCAGCCCCCAGCTAGTGAGTGTGTCCCGTGGAGGGAATGAGAGAGTTCCTCGGTGGCCATCTGCGACGGAGTGCTGGAGCGCGGCTAATGATTTCCTGCCCGACCCTCCCCTCTATCCCAAAAAGAGGCGACACTCAAGTAGTTGATGCTGTCCTGTGAGATGAGTAACCCCCTTCCTTTGCTGTCAATTTCCCATTAGCACGTGCTCCAGTACTTACCCCCAGCGGAAGCGGAGTTGCTGTACAAACCCCTGCCAGCGCCTGAGCCATTACTTACCTCCAGCCGAAGTGGAGTTGCTGTACAAACCCCTGCCAGCGCCTGAGCCATTACTTACCTCCAGCCGAAGTGGAGTTGCTGTACAAACCCCTGCCAGTGCCTGAGCCATTACTTACCTCCAGCCGAAGAGGAGTTGCTGTGCAAACCCCTGCCAGTGCCTGAGCCACTACTTACCTCCAGCCGAAGAGGAGTTGCCGTGCAAAACCTTACCAGTACCCAAGCCCTTGCTTATCTCCAGCCGAAGAAGAGTTGCTGTGCAAACCCCTGCCAGTGCCTGAGCTACTACTTACCTCCAGCCGAAGAGGAGTTTCTGCGCGACACCCCTGCCAGTGCCTGAGCTATTACCTACCTGTGGCCAAAGAGGAGTTACTAGGTGAATTGGTATCAGTATCCACCTTATTACTTACGTCCGGCTGGAGAGGAACCACGGTGCTAAACCTTGCCATTACTTGCCCCATTGTTTACCCCCAGTCGAGAGGAGCTGTTGGGTGAACTACCCACGCATTCTGCTGGGTTTAAGTGGAGATTGGACTTGTTTTAACTTAATAAAATATACGCTTTTTGAATATTATCTTGTCTGGTCTGTCGTGTCTCTGGGTAACTCCTCAAGGTGGTACGTTGTGAAGGGGAGGGGAAGTCCACCCCGACCTGTGACATAGACGTATATTATAATCGAGCTGCTATTAGCTCGACTAGCTGCTATTTAAAAATGGCGGTCACAAGTTTCTATTCGTCTTGTTGGTCACGGTAAGCCCGCCCCCAGCCCCTGACGCAAGCGGTTCTTTCTTGGCTCCGTTCTAGACCCTGCAATGATTTGGTGCTACTTAAGAACCAGTTTTACTGATTCGGAGCTGGTGCTTTGGCAGTGGAAAAACAAATAACCGATTTGAAACTAGGCTCTGGCTCCGAACCAGCACCAGCTCTGCCTTGGTGGAAAAGGGGTATTTGTTCAATGTGGGGGAGATACTAAACCACAACAAGAGCCTGACAGACATGGTCGAATTTGCAAATCTTTTAGGATATTGCCCAGACCCAATTGATACAATTATTAATCAGTGGAAGTCTATTGACCTTCAGAAATGGGAGGAAACAACAAACATATTGGCATTCTGGGCTGAAGTTAAAAAGTACAGAGATTCAGCTGGCATAAACCCATATGAAGACTTGGCTTCTGCTGCAAGGCTGTTCAGTCAAATGAGTGTCGCTGAAAACAAGCTGAAGAAGGCATCATATACTGACGCTTTTGACATTTCGTCTACATCGAACGCACATGGCACCCTTTAGCGTCAATATGAGACGCAGATAGATATGGGCCAGAAGGCGCCTCCTAGCGGTCTAACCCTAACCCTACCCCAGACCTAAACCTACCCATAACTGAACAAAGCTCTGTGCGTCTCATATTGACGCTAAAGGGTGCTATGTGCGTTCGATGTAGACGAAATGTCAAAAGCGTCAGTTAGGGGTGTCGCAATATACCGGTATTGACGATAATCGTGATATTCAAAGCATGAAATATCGACATCGTGTTAATTTAGAGCAATACAATATACCGGTATTGGCGATATTGTCGTTTTCTAGACGCAGCGCTCGTCCGCGCCCGCGCAGCTAGAGTGAAACACTCTGTCCACACCCGAAAAAAGTAAGCTGAGCTCGCCAGTATTAACAACAGAGTTCTTCGGCTTCAAAGAAAACAGCACCTTAGAGGTGGTCGCACACCGGACGAGAAGCGCAGCGCCACGTCTTTAAAATTCGAACACATTCTGTATGAGTGTACACACACCGGACGAGAAGCACAGCGCGGTTCTATTCGGCGTCTGTCCGCGGCGCCCAGCAACGGCTCAGCCTTGTTCAAAATCCTGCCGCGACACAGAGCGCAGAAAAAAGTGTTCAGATCACAGACTTAACAACTATTGTATTTAATTGTACAGTATAATCATAACATAGTACAGACATTATCTCAATTCCATAATGTCCTTAAACATAATGATATTGCTGGCCATAAACTGAGAAAGTGCGTGTCCGGTGTGCAATACCTCGAGTTGTCATAGACGCGACGCGGCTATTAGTAATCATAGAATGGGAAACGTGACATTAACTGTTAACAGGGGGTTTCTGTGTTCATCTATTTAATAAAGGGTGATTATTAAAATTAAGAACCCCCTTTTCTTTACTCATCTTATTTTTGTATTTGTATCTGCATGACTTTATTGGCGCTGGTGCAACAATAGGTTTAAGAGCTTTTCAGTTCTTCAGGAAACCTTCAGACAGTGTTTGGCTTCAGTTTGAAACCAGATAAACTTCACATGCTTGTCTTCCTTCACAAAAATTTGCCATAGATTGAGTACGCAAGAAGTAAAAATGCATGTGCCTTGTGTTTATCAGTATCCTTATGTTTGTTGGGTAAAAAAGAAAAACTATACCCCCCCCCCCTCCATAAATTCTATAGATATCGCGATATATCGATATCGTGAATTCTTTTGGCCACAATAACCGTGGTGTGAAAAATCTAACATCGTGACAGCCCTAGCGTCAGTATATGACGCCCTAGGATGAGAATGCGTTGGCATGTCCATGCAGACCCTCAGCTCTATTCTGTACATCAGATATGGTTTGAGCTTGGCTGGAGAAGCATGCTATGAGCACCAACTGCCTGATAAAGTGCTGCAGCTCTTTGGAACTTCAGCTGCTTATTCTTTTAAGTCCTGTCCAGGCTCATCCTCTGCATCCAATATCACCCCACAGGAGGAGAGCACTGAGGGATCTTGTGGATTAAGATGAATTAGGTCTCAGCATTCTAATGATGTGATCTGGAAACAATCCAAGAAAAGTTATTTTTTTAAATAAAAAAATATTTTCCAGTGTCTATGTACATAATTGTGGCACTCGTGTCTGCCAAATTATCACTTATAAATGTGTGGTTCGTTAAATTATCAGAATTATCAGATTATAAAATTAGATTAGATTGACTGAATTGTGAGAATTTTTCTTTTTATTTTGTTTTTGTACATCTGCACATAATTTATAATTATGTATAATTTTTTTTTTTTTTTTTTTTTTAATATGCACATAGTTCGTTTGTAAATATATGTAATTAAAGGGGACATATCATGCTAAATGCACTTTTTTAGCCCTTAAATGCATTTTGTTGTATATTTGGAGTGTTTAGAAGTACAGAAAAGATGAAATTATTCTCTTCAGGTGCTTCGTTGATATCTTTATATTCTGTTCTCTTACGAGAGGTTCTCTCGTATTGCGTAAGGAACTTACGCTACGGGAAAAGTCATCTTTTCTCGAGATACTGAAGCCAAAAATTATCCTAATTTTTCATATTTTGTCAACGCAGTGCTGCAGGCGGCACAGCAGAGCTAGAGCGGGCAATACTGCGTGCTCATTGGCTGCCGCGCGGCAACTGCTTAAGCCTACCAGTGAGCCCCGCGTGACGTCACGCCCAATGAGGGCGCGCGCGCCCTCGCGCGTCACAGCCCGCCAGAAGGGGCGGCGTCAGAGCGTATAAAAACAGGGCTCGGAGGCTTAACTCTCTGATTTCTGTCTCTTCAGCGAAGCTCTCCGCATCGCTGCACTCTGAGAGAAGCCGTCGCCGTCGAAACCAGCAACGAGCCAGCCTAGGACAGCCTGAGGAAGCCGGTCGAATCTTCGCCGCCTTCAGCCTGCCGTGCCAGCTCAGCTATCCGGCGATATATCCTTTCTCGCTTGCCTTGTGTGTGTTTTTCTTGCAGCACTCACTAAAAGAGCAAGGCGTTTGTTTCAAAATGCCTCGAGTTTCATGCGGTTCATGCCGCTCTCCGCTCAGCGACAGAGACCGCCACGTGATCTGCGCTCTCTGCCTGGGACGAGACCATGCAGCCGTTGCCTTGTCTACGGGCGGCTGCGAATTCTGCGAGGAACTGCCGATGTCGACCCTGCGGGCTCGACTCGCCTTGTTCAATGCAGAGCCCGCTCCAACTGTCTCCGGGCCGCGTAAGAAGAAACGCCGCTCGCAGAGACCACCGGAGCCGGAGATTCGAGTCAGGCCATCGCCGGAACACCTCCCGCGAGCCTCGCTCTCTCCCTCGCCTCCCCCGCTTCCCGACGCGCAGCCGCCGGCTACGGCCCGCGATGCCGTCGCCTCTGACAATGAAGCGGAAGTGGACGCGCTTCTGGACAGCTGTTCTCTTCTGGCGTCAGACAGCGAAGAGTGGTCCGGTTCACTCCGCTCCGCCTCGTCTTCGAGAGTGTCTGGCAGGACCCATACCGGTGTGGACGCCGAGCTTCTCCGCCTCCTCACAACGGCAGTCGAGCGCTTAGGCCTCGAGTGGTCCCCGCCTGCGGTGCCTCCACCGAACAGGCTAGATGGATGCTTCCTGCCCAACCGCCGCCAGTCTACAGCCTCCAGACCAGCGCCTTTTCTGCCCGAGCTCCACGAGGAACTTTCCAAAGCGTGGAACGCTCCGGTTTCGGCCAGGCTCCGCTCTTCAGCCTCAGCTGCTCTCTCCCAGGTGGACAGAGCCGCGGAGAAGGGATACAACAACATCCCTCCGGTCGAACAGGCGGTCGCAGCGCACCTTTGCCCCCCATCCGCGAGATGGCGCTCAAAGTCTGCCCTCCCGTCCAAGGCCTGCAGGACTACTTCGGCGTTCGTCCACCGCGCCTTCTCGGCTAACGGACAGGCCGCTTCAGCCCTGCACACTATGGCGGTCCTTCAGGTCCTTCAGGCCGACCTCCTCCGCCAGCTGGACGAGAAGGGCCCCGACCAGACCACCTTGACCGACCTGCGCAGCGCGACAGATCTTTCTCTCCGCGCTACCAAGGTAGCTGCACAAGCTATCGGTCGCTCAATGGCCTCGCTCACCGTCACAGAGCGCCACCTGTGGCTGACGCTAGCCGATATGGGAGAATCAGAGCGGTCCGTCTTCCTCAACGCCCCGCTCTCCCCCACCGGCCTCTTCGGACCAGCAGTGAGTGGCCTCGTGGACCGGTTTACGGAGGTGCAGAAGGCATCACAGGCTATGAGCCTCTTCCTGCCTCGCCGCTCGAGCTCCGCTGCAGGCCGCTCTAGCACAGAGCCTCCTGCACGCAGTTCTAACCAGCGCACTTCCCGCCCTCCGACCACACAGCAGCGCCAGCGCGGCCGTCCTAGGTCCCGCTCATCCAGCCAGCGCAGGCCGCCGCCCCCGCGAGGGCCTCGGCCTCGAGTCTCGCTGAAGCCCGAGCCTGCGAAGTCCTCCTAGCACTCGTCGGGAGGAAAAGACGGGCGGGTCCCGCTGCGGCCGGACCGCCGTCAAAACTCATCTGTCATCCTCTGCCAGTCCCCTTAAAGAAGGCTACTGCAGTAGTGTTTTCAGCAGCCAACGAGCCAGTCTGTCGACTCGCTCGCCTGCACTCAAACGCCGTTTTTACGGCGACCCAGATAAATCACAAGATGAGCATAATATCTGGCCGTTCGGCTCAGGCCGACAGTGTTATGAGTGTAATGAATATGCCCACAACCCAGTGTTCATTTCTACACACAAGCACAAATCCCCCTGTGTACCCCACAGAGCACACTCGCATAAAGCGCGCTCTTGCCGCTCGAGTAATAAGTGTAGGAAATGTGCCCGCTCACGAGTGTTCACAACTACACACTGCTCGCTCTGTCTCACACATTCAGGGTTCAAATATCGCCACCGCCACCGGCCGTGTTTTAATAAAGAGTCCTGTGCCCGCTCCCCCGCGTTCACACTCTGTTGTAAACACTCACGCGCGCTCTCCCAGCGCAGTTCGGCCGGTCACTGCTATCAGCGAGCCCCCGTCCCGCGGCACTGTCTCAGCGCACAGTGCGCGCCCGCCACTGCAGATTCCTCGTCCCGCGCTATGCGACGGTCGGGACTCAGAGGCCATTCGACCCCTAGCTATGAGTGCGAATGCATGGAAGGCTATTACGGGTGTGTCGACATGGGTGCTGGACACGGTAATACAGGGCTATTCGCTACAGTTCAGTCGCCGGCCCCCGCGCTTTATAGCCCGGACCGAAACGAAAGTGAACGCAGAAGCAGCCCATCTGCTGCACGCAGAGATAGCGAAGCTGCTGCGAAAAAAGGCGATAGAGAGAGTCCCTCCTTCTCTGACCGAGGCGGGCTTTTACAGCCGTTATTTCCTCGTGCCCAAGAAGGACGGCGGGCTCAGACCCATATTAGATCTGAGACATTTGAACAGAGCCCTCATGAGACGGCCGTTCAAAATGCTTACAACCAGGCAGATCCTCGCGCTAGTTCGCCCGAGGGACTGGTTTATATCTCTCGATCTAAAGGACGCGTATTTTCAAATCCAGATTATACCCCGTCACAGGCCATTCTTGAGATTCGCCTTCGACGGCCAGGTGTATCAATATACCGTTCTGCCGTTCGGCCTGTCCACAGCACCCCGCACATTTACGAAGTGCATGGACTCAGCTCTCGCTCCCCTGAGAAAACAGGGCATGCGAATCCTGAACTATCTGGACGATTGGCTCATTCTAGCGCAGTCGAAAGAGGAGCTCATCTCTCACAAGATAGCGCTTCTCAGTCATCTGGAAAGCCTGGGTCTTTCGGTGAACTGGGACAAGAGCTCACTCATCCCCAGTCAGTTTATTTCCTTCCTGGGAATAGAACTGGACTCGGTGGCGATGACTGCCAGGCTGTCAGAACAGCGCGCGCGCTGTGTTCGACACCTCGCCGCATCCGTCCAAAAGGGCAGATACCTCCCTCTGAAACGTTTCCAAAGGCTGTTAGGCCATATGGCATCAGCCGCAGCGGTCCTACGGCTGGGTTTACTTCGTATGCGCCCGCTACAATGCTGGCTGAAATCGAAAGTACCCCGCGGAGCGTGGGTTTCGGGCAGCGTTCGAATCAGCGTGACTCAGGTCTGTGTCTCAGCCCTGCAGCCCTGGTTAGCGCCCGAATGGTACCGTCAGGGAGTGACAATGGGAGCCATCTCACACCGCAAAGTGGTCTCGACAGACGCGTCCCACATGGGTTGGGGAGCGCTTTACGAAGGCAGACCAATCTGCGGCCCCTGGTCGGGTCCAGAGCGGGACCTCCACATAAACTGTCTGGAGATGTTAGCGGTCGAGAAAGCTTTGAAGCATTTTCTCCCATACTTGCGGGGACACCACGTGCTAGTTCGCTCAGACAACATGTCAGTGGTGTCCTACGTGAACCGCCAGGGCGGACTCAGATCCAGAGCCCTGCGCGCTCTAACAGAACGCCTTCTGGTCTGGGCTCAGGGCTCGCTGCGCTCGCTGAGAGCCGCGCACGTGCCCGGGCACCTGAACGACGGCCCGGACAGACTGTCCAGGGACAATGTTCCCCCAGGGGAATGGGCGTTACACAGCCAGACGATACAGACGTTGTGGCTCCGCTTCGGCGAAGCGAAATTGGACCTTTTTGCCACAAGCGAGAACGCTCAGTGCAAAAGGTTCTTTTCGAAGAGCGAGGACGCGCTGGCCCAGGCCTGGCCCAGGGTCCCGTTGTACGCTTTCCCCCCGATCTCTATGCTGCCTCAGGTATTAGCGAAGATCAGGGAAACGCGCTGGGCAGTGCTCCTCATAGCCCCGCACTGGGAAAACCAACCTTGGTTCCCGGAGCTGGTGAACATGTCAGACACAGCCCCGTGGCCGATCCCGGTGAGGAGAGACCTTCTCTCTCAAGCACGAGGATCAATTCTGCATCCCCATCCAGAGCATTGTCTCTGCATGTGTGGGTAATCAACGAATATTCGTTGATCTGCCAGAAGGGGTAATTAACACGATCTCGCAGTCCAGAGCCCCCTCGACGAGGCGGCTCTATGCGTCTAAATGGTCAGTGTTTAATAAATGGTGTACAGGGAAGAGTTTGAACTCTCAGTCCTGTGAGGTTCCACAGGTTCTGAACTTCCTCCAAGAGCTCTTGGACGCGGGCAGGTCCCCCTCCACGCTCAAGGTGTATGTTGCGGCGATTGCTGCATTCGCCAACTCGGCGCGCGGCCGCGCACTTGGAAGAAACGAACTCGTCACCCGTTTCCTGCGAGGCGCCAGGAGGCTGAACCCTCCGCGCCCGCCTTCGGTTCCGATATGGGATCTGTCTTTGGTCCTGGAGGCCCTTAAAGCTTTTCCCTTCGAGCCGCTAGACTCTGTGGGTCTCAAATACCTCACTTTCAAAACCGTTTTTCTGCTGGCCCTTGCCTCAGTAAAACGCGTGGGTGACTTACATGCGCTATCAGTTAGCGCGTCGTGTCTCGAGTTTGGACCTAACGACTCGTTAGTCATTCTCAAACCCAGACATGGCTATGTCCCTAAAGTGTTGGGCACTCCTTTCAGAGCACAGGTTATTTCCCTCTCAGCCCTGCCGCCGGCAGCCAACGAGGTCGATAATAATCTCCTTTGCCCCGTCAGGGCGTTAAGGCTTTATATTACGCGCTCTGCAGCCTTCAGGCTCTCAGAGCAGCTCTTTGTTTCGTTTGGTGGGCGCACCAAGGGTCTCGCCGCCTCGAAACAGACGTTATCCAGATGGATAGTGGATGCTATCGCGACAGCATATGCGTCCAAAAACCTGCAGTGCCCTCTGGGCATACGGGCTCATTCCACCAGAGGCGTTGCCTCATCGTGGGCATGGTCCAGTGGGATTTCCATTCATGACATTTGTACGGCAGCGGGCTGGGCCGCCCCGTCTACATTTGTTAGGTTTTATAACCTGGAAGTTCCCGCCCTGCAGGCTAAACTTCTCGCAGTCTAAAATCATGTTCATGCACTGCTCTTTCGCAGGCTGGATATTAGATTTGACTTTCCTGGTCGAGCCGCACTTTCAGGGAAAGCTCTTATATACAGACCGGCTGTGACGCTCTGTTCTCCCTATGGGTGCTTATGTACATGTGTTGGCCCGCATTGCTGGCCACCTCTCTCCCCACTCTTCACTCCCCGGGCTCCCCCCCTGGAGTTGTGTGTGGATGCATGGCGCGCACGGCGTTGACAAAGGGTTCCCGTAGCGTAAGTTCCTTACGCAATACGAGAGAACCTCTCGTAAGAGAACGATACTTGGTTACTCACGTAACCTCGGTTCTCTCTAGAGAGGGAACGAGTATTGCGTTCCCTGCCGTGCTTGCGCCCCGAGCTCATGTCGCTTCATTCGACAGAAACCAGAGAGTTAAGCCTCCGAGCCCTGTTTTTATACGCTCTGACGCCGCCCCTTCTGGCGGGCTGTGACGCGCGAGGGCGCGCGCGCCCTCATTGGGCGTGACGTCACGCGGGGCTCACTGGTAGGCTTAAGCAGTTGCCGCGCGGCAGCCAATGAGCACGCAGTATTGCCCGCTCTAGCTCTGCTGTGCGAGAGGGTAAGTTAAAATGTTCGGTTGTTGGATGTAGTAACCCACACGCTTCATTACACCGTCTAATGTAGATGAACTGCCGCGCTTGTGGCGCATGTTTGACTGAAAGAACGAGCAAAGAGAGAGAGAGAGAGAGAGAGACCCGGTCGCGCGGGCGCTCTCTCTATCTCTCGGAGCCCTACAGTCTATGGTGTAAACATGACTTCACCGTCTCCAAAAGACGCTGTCTTGCTCGCTCTCCCTCGCACATATTAATCAAAATAAATCGACACGGTGGTAAAAGGTCGGAAGACCAAAGTTTCATGTGTAAATACAGTAACATACCATTGCGATACATCCATATGAAGACGTTGTTCTGCAGGTTCGTCGTCGTCTACATTTTTATCTCGCTCCGGCTCCGACTCTGGCTCGAACATGTAAGGCTGGCTGGACAAGTCTTCCGTTGTTGACATTTTGTTAATAACGTGTGAATAAAAAGTTTCTGTGCCGCTAGTAATCCTATCTCTGCTATCAAACTACAAAAATGGCCGAACGGGGTGGAGTTGAACCTCTGCAACCTGGAGAGGGGGGCGGGGTATGAAGTGTCTCAATTGTATTTAAAGAGACCGCACCAAAACGGGTTGCTCTGAGAAGCACATCAGAAAAGGGGTAAAAAGGGGGCTTGTGGAGCTATAATAATGACGAATTCAGACCCAAGCATTGCAGTTCCGCTTTATATAGACTACAAATGTATGATTTATATGTAAAAAGGAACAATTTAAAAGCATGATATGTCTCCTTTAATTCAACCTAAGGTTTACCTTCTAGGGGCAGATTATCCTTAAAGCTACACTGTGTGATTTTTACCCCCATCTAGCGGTGAAATTGTATATGACTACCCAGTGAATATTAGTTTCTGTTCCTCTCAATTCCGAGGGCGTTTTAACTCCTACGGTGGCCGTATTATTCCAAGATTAACATGGCTTCCAGTTATCGACTTCGTCCATGACAATAATAAACAATACGTCTAAAATGAATAAAACTACAGGACAGATGTCAGGAGGTAAACGTCACCCTTGGAATCGGCTATCCCAGCATAATCAGATTAGGCTAACGTTACAATGTGTACAAAGTAAAAGCAATTAAAAATAACTAAAATTTACAGTGTCCTTTTTTTATATAGCTTAAAAAATTGCGCCTTTAAAACTAGGCTATTCATCACCTGTGATCCATCGCAGCACAGATTTATGTTACAAGGTAAACAATACTTTTTCAACATTGACGCGAAGTAACGCAAGTTATACTAGAGGTCGTTCTGGCATTATGCACAACCATGCTATGGTTAGACAAGCAACTATAAAACTTCGAATTTACACAAATGAATTACAACAGGCTGAATTACCTGTCAAGAAGAAAGCAGGCAACCTCGGCGTCTGTTTTAAAATCTTCTCCTCATGAGCTCTTTCCATCTGGGAAAAGTTACTCCAATATTGACTATGGTCTTGCTGATTTGTCTGTCGCGTTGACGTTTTAATTCTCTCTTTCAAATGTGAGTACACACACACACACCACACTATCTTTCAAATCTGCTGGCACTCGAGAGCTCGCGAGTAATCTCCCCCTCGCATTCGTCACGGTGTCGAGTGAAAAACGCAAAAGGCGAAGCTTGAATTTACAGGCATGTCCCTCTTTGGCTAATGTAGTTTCAAGATGGAGGGGCAACATGGCGACCGGCATTCGAACCCCTCACCCGTATGTACTTTCAATGGCAGATTATAAACTTAAGAGAATACTTTATTACTTGAAAGAAGTAAATATACATTAATGAGCACATATATTTTTGAAAGAACTAAGTGTTTTTTGCTAAGAATCAACTAAAAAAGTTACACAGTGTAGCTTTAACATCTCTGACTGGAACTAAATATCATTGTTGTGGTTTATAGGCCTACGCTGTGAGAGAATAATAATCTAATTGTCTCTATGAGTTATCAATGTACCTGTAAACTGATAATATCACACTGATATGCTGTCTAACTGATATGTTAGCAGATATACTGCTGTCATATCTGTCTAGCAGATATGCTGTATTCAACTTACATGTATAATGATTTTGAACAACGACTTTTGTCAAGGTTACAAATCCGGAAATTTGTCAATGCTGTGGAAGTAACTGTTGGTTAACATGTAACGTTAGCCTAAGTGTTACAATCTGCTCTGAGACATGCAGGTTGAGATCCAAATGCAGCTTTAATTAAGGGGCAATCCAGACATGTAATCAAATATACAGGCAATGGGTCAAAACACAGGTAAGCTGTCCTGACAAACAAAACAGGCAGGGGTCAGAGGCAAAAGAGTAATCCACGGAACAAGCAAGAAATCTAAAAGTCAAGAGACATGAAACCAGGTAAAACATGCTCAGAAATGCAGTGCAACAACATACAAAACTTCACAGTGAGTGAATGAGTGAACATGGAATAAATAGGCTGAGACTAACAGGGTAATGAGACACAGGTGGAGTCAGAGACAAGCGCCTCTCACTGATCTCTTTGTCCGCTTCAGCTGGTTTCAGTCAGCTGGGTCTAAACGAAAACGTGTTTTGGAAATTGAGCTAGGCTAGTGCTTTTTGTCCCTCTCTGCTATTATAGTTTTTCAAGATGGCAGAATGACATGGAAGCTTCCCGTCCCATGTAAATACAAATAAGAAATTTTTCGCTTACGAGGATAAGTCAGATCATTGGCAGAGGTCATTTTACACCAATGAGGACATATTTATGAATAAAGACGTTGATTTTAGATAATAAAATACTTTTAAAAAACTACCGTACCTTTAATTTCAGATGTGTAAATTACAAAACAGAATTTTTCAACTGTCTTCAGAAGTCGTGTCTTCCAGGGTCAATGGGTCTCCTAAGAATATTTAATTTCCCTTAAAAAAAAAAAATGAAGCTAAATGACACTAGTTTCTAGCTCTCTCCCCAAAATTTCATACTCTATACGATTTGTATTACACTTTTTCAAAGGATAATCTTGCTTTAAACTTTGAAAAGCATCCGTGAATGATCATAATTTGTCTATAATCCTGAGTTTATCCTGATGGTAATGTAAAGATGTGTTCAACTCCAACAATCTTTTGTAAACAGGGTGTTTTAACCTGCCTGCCTTAGCCAGCAACCCCACTTCTAAAAAATCCCCAGAAATGACATACCCAAACTAAAACAGACACAGTTTATGAACCCTTTGCACTAAAAGCACAAGTATGATCTCATTTGAAAACTGACTTGGCAGTTTACAGTACATTTAGAATTAATGAATGTCACAATTACATTTTTTTTATAAATAGTTTCAAATTTCTGTAAAGTTATTTGAAATGTATTTTTATGAAATATTTTCAATTATTGAATAAAGAACAGATTAATCATATTTTGTTGCAATCTTCTTTAATTGTCTCCAGTAAGTGCAGCTATCCATTATAAAATTGCATCTATTCATCATAAAAGTGCTTCACATGGATTATAGGGGGCTAATTCTGAAGTGAAGTGATGTGTTCGTGTAAGTAAAATATCCACATATAAAACTTTATCATCTTGTGGTTGAAATTGGAAAAGGTAACAATGCTTCGCTCGTGGGTTAATTTGACGCCCATTGGAATGAATGGAATGTGAAGAATGCTTCAATACAAACAGAACATTTTAAAAAAAGCTAAAAATTCTAACTAAAAATGCTAAAACTTTACCAAAAATTATTTTATAATGTCTGTATGTGTATCTGAATGCATACTGAAGAGAAACTGACTTTAGGCCCAGCGGAAACTGTTCATTTGCTCCATATAGACCTATAAGTCCAATTAGTGGCATGAAATGTTAGGTTATATATATATTTTTTCCCCCACAGGAGTTCAGCAAAGACACACAATCTGATTTTTTTGAGATGAATTAAAAGGTTTATGCATGAAATTGTGAGTTATTTTGAATGTGCAATTACTATTTATTTATTGATCAAATCTAGTAATTTAAAGGTAAATAAAATAAAAAATAACAAAAAAATAAGAAGAAATTAAATGAAATAAGCTTTTTGAACATATATATATATATATATATATATATATATATATATATATGAAGAGTTCAGATGCAAAAAACTCTAAATGGCATCTGAAATTTTCATCTAGATTGATCATGCTTATCAGGCTCGTATATTTAATTTAAATAATTTCACTTAAATGGCAATTAATAGGTCATTTTCATTGCCATTTAAGTGAAATTACTGAACTTAAATATACAAGCTTCATAAAAATGATCATTCTAGGAGGAAATTTCAGATGGCATTTAGAGGTTTTTGCATCTGAACTCTTCATATATATATATATATATATATATATATATATATATATATATATATATATATATATATATATATATATACTGGGGGCAGTAAGATTTTTAATGTTTTTAAAGGAGTATCTTCTGCTCACCAAGGCTGCATTTATTTGATAAAAAAACAATAAAAAAAAACAGTAATATTGTGAAATACCGAACCTGACTGTAGAGCGTGTGTTTCAGAGTTGGCACCCCTGTGATTAATTACCGGGGCTCCGCCCTAAAGATGTCCAGATTGCCTGTGAGTGCTAAATCAAGCTGTTCTGAATTATTAAGAGCGTTTAAATAACGCTGGCATCAGTGCAGCTGATTTAGAGTTAAGCTGTAGAGCAGTGTGGATCTTAACAGAAAGACTCTTGATTTCTGTCTAGTCTTGGATGATTGCTCTTCATGGCTGTGAGGGAGATTTGTGTTTGGAAAGGGCTCATTTTAGCCCTTTTCCTCTTTGCTGTTAATGGGCAGAAAAGGCCGTGAGTATCATGGGCTTTAAAGAGAAAAGAAGCAGCCTGATGTTTATACTGATGCAGTTTTAAAGATGGCTAAATTAATTCCCAAAGCTTTAACCATTGAGTTCATTGATCATGTTGTACCTTGTGGTCAAATGATGAATGGTGCTCACTGAGTGTTCATTAAGAAGGCTTATGTGTCTTGTTACAAGTCATTGTTGAAATGAGTTTCTTGTTCCTCATCAACAAAATGTTTTTGTATGTATTCACATTACAATTTGGCGCTCTAACATACAACCAAGAGCTGCATGATTAATCGTTAAGAGATTGTGATCTCGATTCAAACATGTCTTATTCTTAAATTAAATGTCACTTAAGAAGTTGGTTTATTAAACTGTTGGCAAAAAGTATTTATGAATCACTCTATCAAACTTATTTCCTTTTTTTTTTTTTTTGAAATACACTACTATTAATGATGCTAGAACTTCTATTAAAGGAGAACTCGGCAACTCTAGCGAACTCTAGTCACTTCTTCGCTGATTTTCCCTTTTGTTGTCGCATGTTTTCCCCATGAGTTCCCCTTACAGCTGTGGGGGGGGGGGGCGTATATTTCACAACACGGTCGTAAAAAACTCACTTGCGGCGGCCTCCTCCCCCTCTCTACCGCTGCTCATGTGCGTTTGTTTTGATCGGAGCAAGCCAACTGTATCGTGTGGAGCTATGTCTACCGAGGTGGGTAATCTGGTAATGCATCATACATGCGTGTGTGTTTATGTCGAATTGCCGTAAAGCAATTCGTGTTTCGCGCTCGTTCTCGTTCTCTTTCTCGCTTCTCACGAGACTTCCAATTTCTATTTTGCCGGGACGGTAGTCCCCAAAATGCAAGGTTGGTTTTCCGCCTGAGAACGCTGGGGGGAGCAGGGAAAGTCACCAATATCACCAGAACAGGTTGTTTAACCATCCAAATGATTTCTAGACAGTTTTATTAAGTTAAAGTTACCAAGTTCTCCTTTAAGTAACATGTTGTTTGAACCATTACCTCTTCCTGGAATAAAGTGTTTACCCATAATCATGCAGAGCTAATACCACCCTAACAGGGCTATTTTTGATGCACAGACTTGGCAACCCTGTGGCAGCCACTTCCTGTGTATGTTCAACCAACATGTAAATGTTTTGACCTGATTCCCTTTGGTTCCTGAACCTCATGGTGTTTACACAGGGTATTCATGGTGACGTTCCCTGCAGTGATTGAAACTGGATCTAATGCCAAATTGTGTGCAAGTCTTCTGAAACCCCAAGAGAGTCTCACAATGACAGTTTCTCTGCTTGATGAGGAAAATGGGATGACTCAACTTGTGCAGCAGGTTTCTTCAAAGCCATTTCACCAATGCGTTTGTTTCCAGGTTTGTTTTTAGATGTTTTTTTTTGTTTTTTTTTTTTGTCTGGTTTGTTGGTAACAGTTTCTCTACAGGCTCCTCAAGTAGATGGAGATTCTGTGCAGACGATGAAGGTAGAAGTCCAAGGGAAGGTCTTCAAAGCGACTGAAGAGAGGAAAGTCATGTTTAGACGTTACCAGCCTTTGACCTTCATCCAGACAGACAAACCCATCTACAATCCAGGACAAACAGGTGAGCTGTGAATGCCCCTTGGTTGAATATTAGAGGTGTGGAAAGTCCTTATGCTACAAGTTCTGATCGTCTTTATCTGGGCGTTTATTGCTGTTTTTGCAGTGAATTTCAGAGTTGTCACCATGGATGCCAAATTTGTGCCTATTGATCAGATGGTAAGGATTGGCCATGAACAAATTCCAATTTTATTGCAGCTTATTTTTGTGCACATCTTTTTTCTTCAAGGACTTTGCTACATGCGTTTATACTTTTTAAATGCATAATATTCCTGTCTTTGTGTTTTACAGTACAATCTGGTGGTTGTAGAGGTGAGCATTTGCCCCTATGCAAGTCTTTGAATGGAGCTAACACCGCTTTTTGTATTTTTGCTTTGTTTGCAATGTTTTTCTGAGCAGTTCATTGTTTTAATAGGACAATACTAATAACCGAATTGGTCAGTGGACAAACATTTCCTCAACGGGTTGGATATTGCAGCTTTCTCACGAGCTAAACCCAGAGGCTCAGATTGGGATGTACACACTAAAGGCTTTTATTGGTGACCGAACAATCTCCCAGGTTTTTGAAGTGAAAAAATATGGTAAGCTGTTATGAACATTGTCTATTTAATGTGCAATAAATCCGTTCAGTGACAGATCTGAGGTCTTACAACAATTTTTTTTATTTTTTTATTCCTGGTCTAGTTTTGCCCAAGTTTGACGTGACCGTAAACACACCACAGATGTACAGCGTTGCAGATGTGGGACTGAAAGTTGAGGCTTGTGCCAAGTGAGTCATGGTTAATTTTCTTGTCTTGTGGTTGGACCGTTCTTGATCTTGTTCCTTGTGACGTTTTCCAGATACACATATGGCCAACCTGTACCCGGTCAAGCCTTGGTGGAAGTATGTCGTGAGCCATTTCCATATGCTGTGGTTCCTGAGTTGACCCCTTGCTTGACTCAAACCGCAGAGGTGTGACTCCTGACTTGCAGTGGAGGGTTTTTCTTCTGCTTGTGCTTGACTTAAATGTGACTCTTTGTTCTGCTACCAGATGAATGACACCGGCTGTGCCTCCCTTACCATCGATACATCAGTGTTTTTTAACACCAAATTTGAAAATAATATGAAAGATGCACTTCTTGTAAAAGTGAATGTCACGGAGGAGGGAACAGGTGAGCTACTGGCTGATCTGGACCAATGACATGTGTATGAAGGAAGTTGACTTTTTTTCTTTTTTTCCCCCAGATGTACTGGTGTCAAAATCTGCAACAGTGTCCATTACATTTGAAGTCGGCAAGGTCACGTTTGTGGACCTCCCAGATTATTTTGAACCTGGATCAACGATTAAAGGAAAGGCAAGTAAAAGTTCTCCCTTTGTCGCAGAAGACTTCACATTTGTTTCCTTTTCTAACCTTGATTCTCAACAGATATCCGTGTCCCGCTTTGATGGGACTCCAGTTGCAAACAAAGCGGTTTATCTCCTGGATGGTAACAGCTGGCCCAACAAACTGCTGCAGAATCTGACCACAAACCAGAAAGGACTGGCCACGTTCTCTCTCAGCACTGCTAGTCTTCCTAAAGCCGCTCTGAATCTGATGGTACGATTTGCTCTGTTTTGTGAAATGTAGAATTCTCTCTTTTGCTTGGCAAGAAACCCATTCCATTCGTTGTTCCCCAGGCAAGTGCGACTCCAGCAGTTGTCAGTGGTTACAAATCGCCATACTTCACTACAGATACAAGGGTTGTTCAGCTTCTCCAACCTGATGCTTCCAGTAACCCATCTAGTGAACTGACTATAGTGAAGCTCGAGCAGCCACTCAAATGTGGTGCTGCGTTTCCAGTGACCGTGAAGTATTCTTTTGTTGGAGAAGCCGGCGACTACACTGTTGACATCATCTATATGGTGAGTGGATATCAGGTTTTTTTTTAAATAAACATTGCTCTCGCCTGTTTTAATGCACCTTTGGTTTTGTCAGGTCCTGTCCAGAGGATTGATCGTCCTGCATGGATTTCAGACAGTCACAGCAAGGGCTTCTAATACAGTCACGAGCGGCTCTGTGTCGTTCCAGCTGTCTGTCAGTGTTGATGTGGCTCCAGTTGTGCAGATTCTGGTCTACTGCGTTCTGCCTAGTGAAAAATTTGTTGTTGGTAGTGCGTCGTTTGACACAGAAACTTGTTTACAAAACCAGGTGTGATTTGACCTAGCATTTACTACCTTCATCTGGGGTATGATGACATGTCCTACAGCATGTTGGTCCTTGTTCCAGGTGTCTCTACAGTTCTCTCCTGCTACGGCCGTTCCTGCTGAGGAAAATGTTCTGACTGTCTCTGCTCAAGCAGGATCTCTGTGTGGCATCAGTGCTGTAGATCAGAGCATCTGGATCTTGGAGCCAAGAAGGCGTCTGAGTGCGAAAATGGTATCCATGTGCAGTTGATTTTAAATCCTTTTTGATCTTGCTTGACATTGTAAGGACCATCCATTAGCCCAACGACGGAATCCAACGGCCTGGCGAAGGGTTTAAAGCGTGTATGTCTTTTCAGCGCTCCAGTGAAGTTCACTTAATTTATTGGAATTTAGTTTTTGTATTACTTTAGCTCTACACTTAATCTGACTCCAATTTCAAATAATCAAATTTAGATTGTATTTCTGATTAGAAAATAATCATAAATATTGATTGTGAATTTAGATCTTTGATCATTCTGATTATCCCATACTTTCAATTAGGGATGTCCCGATCAGGTTTTTTTGCCCTCGAGTCCGAGTCATTTGATTTTAAGTATCTGCCGATACCGAGTCCCGATCCGATACTTCTATAATGCAAAAAAAAAAGAATAAAGAAGAGCGAAAAAAACAGATCCAGGATGTTCCTTATTTTTTTATTTAATTCACCTTATTTTAACATTCAACAACTCTGTTAACAAACAGAGCACTTCTGTGAGGTAGCTTGAACAATCAAGTAATAAATAACATAAATTCTTCACTTTTGGACTTTAGTGCAACAGTAAATATAAAAAAAAGTCTAATATATAAACAAATAGCACCTCAACTTAAAATATCCGGTAGGCATGTAAACAAATAAAAAATAAAAGTGCCACAGTGTTTGCAAAGCCAGTAATGTGTTTTTAGGAACTACACTCCTAACTCTTACGCCGGTTTCACACTGCACTGTTAAAACAGAGCGTGCAGCGCGTATTTTTTTTCGCCGCCCATGTTAACAGATTAAACCAGGCTTTAGAGCATTCACACCGCACGCAGAGGTGGCGCGGCAGTGCGTAGCAGAGCAGAGCAGGAGTGCCGTGATCGTTTCGGCGCCGAGTCTATTTTTGCTGCGCCGCTTTTGCTGAATTAAAGTGACAATACATTGATCATGGCCAAAATACACCGCAGTTTTATCCAAAAAGTGCATTGATGATATCTATTGTGTTTTAAACAGTCAATCAAATGACCAACATCAATTTAAAAAGAAAACAAATGTCGAAAAACAAACTTGTTGCCATAACAATAAAAACAAAGATGAACCAAAAGTTATATAAATGAAATTATTAATAAAATAAGCTTCTTGACAAGTCTTTTCTCTTAAATGTATTTGAAAACGAAAAAAAGCAATGCCAACTTATCCATTATAGACTCTGTCTGTACACACAAACGCTGCCAGTGTGAAAGCAAAATGCGCGTGTCCTGCTCCTGCTCACCATATGCACTGCTCCTGCGCTGCTTACACTCTAATAACGCGTGCAGTGTGAAACCGCCGTAACTCTGTGTCACCGCATAATAGAGGGGTTAAAAAATAATGAGAATATAAATACATATATATCCGAGTCCTGATCGGGAGGTAATGTCCGATTCCGATCGAGTCTGAAAACACGCGATCGGGCCCGATTTCCGATCACGTGATCGGATCGGGACATCCCTACTTTCAATTATTCGTTCATTAAGGACCTAGTGTCACTTTGAGACGTCGCAACTGCGCGCTCACGATCACAAACTAGCCAGTCCTGAAATAGTCAGAGGGTGCAGTACAAATATTTTACCCGATGCGGCCGCACACTACAGACCCATAGGTGTAATTTATATAATATTTGCAGCATACAACATGCGAAGTCAGGGAATAGTCAGAAATCAGAAGCTCTTCCTAAGATGTGCCCCATGGTCCATTCAAAGTGCCTTCAGTTTGATCTATTCTGGACAAAGATTTGCGGAAATACCAGACTACACATTAATCTACTGGAAATGATGATTTCAGAAGAATGCAGAATAAATCAAGGTTAACATTTATTTGTCAGGTAAAATGTATCATGCCAATTACAGAAGTAAATTATTAAAAGCCTATTTAGAAAATGTATGACATTTACTCAAAGATGACTCTAAAAGTAAGTAATGTTTTCCTGACAAAGACGCAGTAATGCGTCAGGGCTTCCCAATCAGAAAGCACTGAAACATTACTATGGGGGCTGGTAAAAAGTCCCAAAGTATATTCTATTCCCTCACCTTAAATACCAGATCAGAACAGAAGGGGTTAAACAAATGTTTAGAGTTGTTTGGGCCAATCCATGTACCCCAGGGGGGTAGCACCTGGTTTCTTGAGATGTAAAGAGATATCAGCCAGAGAGGAGATACAGGATTCTCCTAAGTTCTCAATCTTTTTCATTAAACCAATGACTGCAATGAAATTTAAGACCATTTTACCAATCGCACTGAAAAGGAAAAACAACATTCACGATACACCATCTGTGATATATTTAGACATTCTTAATGACCTTTCAGTGACTTGAGGAGGGAGAGGGGATGCAGAGAAGGAAGGACCGTTTGGGCAGGACAGTGTCCTGTGCTCTCCCTTTGCTATCTTCTGTCCAGGGTGCATTTTACTGCTTTATTGCAGGGTGTGTTTTGTTTTAACTGGAAAATCAGTTTTTACAACATTCAGGTTTAACTTGAGAATTTAGTAATGCTGATGGACTAATTGGACAAACCTATGCACTATGCAGCAGTTATGATAGCATTTTTACTGTACACATTAACACCTAACATTTATAAACTGACCATAACATGCCAAACATTGCATATAGTTGAACAATTTTCCAGAAATGTGACAAACACTGTTTTATGGTCATAGGTGTTTGCATTGCTCCCGGTGCGATCACTATCAGGTTACCCAAACAGCGTTCAGGATGAACCAGAGTGTCTAGGCATTCGACCCCGTCGACTTGTTCCGATAAAGCCTCCCTACGTTGCTCCTACAAATCAAGCCTACACAACCTTCAAGGTAGAAACCTGTTCATGACCATGTAGTTCCTAAATAATACAGAGTCATTGACTTTAAATCTGTCTTGTTTTGACTTGTCTCTCTGACAGAGCCTGGGAATGAAGATCGCAACAAATCTCCCTGTACGAGCCCCTCCGTGCCCGCTGTATCCTAGATTTCCAGGTAGTAGGTCTATGCAAATGGGGAATTCTTTTGGGGGAAAAAAAATTCTGCATGAATTGCCTTGAGTTAGTTTATTACATGTTCTTTGTGGATCAGCAAATTCTGATCTTTAATCATATTTTTATAAATTAAGAGGGACCGTTATGGATCTTGTTTATTGTGCAGACACTAAGAAGGTTAAGTGGATGTAAAATCATGTCTCTCCAGTGATGGATGGCCGTCTTGCTCCTATTCGTCCTATGGCTATGGCTGAAAAGCCTCGGGCTCCTGCTCCTGCTGAAATTTCTCCTCCAAAAGAGGAAGTGTCACCTCCAGCACTTTCTGCTTATGTGACTGTTAGGACTTACTTTCCAGAAACATGGCTCTGGCAGCTTGCTCAAGTGGGGTTAGTGAAGCATCTTGTTCCTTCTAAAGCGACTTGCGCACATTTTACTGTTCCACTTTTTTTCTGCTGTCATTCAGAGACACTGGATCCACACGAGTTCCCCTCACTGTTCCTGACACCATCACCACATGGGAGACTGAGGCGTTCTGTCTGTCCTCAAAAGGTTTCGGTCTGGCTCCTCCTGCTCTGCTGACAGTCTTCCAGCCCTTCTTCCTGGAGCTCTCCCTGCCGTACTCCATCATCCGTGGGGAGTCTTTTGAGCTGAAGGCCACAGTCTTCAGCTATCTGTCCAAGTGCATCATGGTCTGTCATGATTTAATGATTTTTTTTTTTTTTTTTTTTTTTTATATAAGATCTTTATTTATATAGGTCATGCGTCTTTGCTCCATGTGCTGTTTCATTGGCAGGTTAAAGTAACACCAGCTTCATCCACTGCCTTTACTCTTAAACAATATACTGATCCGTATTCATCCTGTCTTTGTGCCAATGGGAGAAAGACCTTCAAATGGGTTCTCTCAGCTTCTGTTCTAGGTCAGTTTTGGATGGCCTCTCTCTAAATTAGACAGGAAGTGAGCAACACCTAATATACTTTTGTCACTGCAGGAGCTGTCAATGTGACTGTCAGTGCTTCAGCTGAAGCATCCCGGTCTCGATGTGGCACTGAAGTTGTGACTGTGCCTTCGAGAGGACGCATCGACGAAGTCACTCGAAGTCTACTTGTCCTGGTGAGTTAACCAGCCTACTGGAGTTTGATCATGGAGCTCATGCTGCTTTACTGATGTTTTTGTTTTTATAGCCTGAAGGCGTTGAAAGGACAAACACCCAGAGTTGGTTACTGTGTCCCAAGGGTTTGTTTGCACTCAGTGATTCCCAAAAACATTCTCCCTGTACAGCCGAATATTAGCCAAGTGCTCTATACAGATCCCTTCTCTTGTCTGCAGGAAAAGATCTTTCTGAAGATGTGACTCTGACATTTCCAAAAAATGTTGTTCAAGGATCAGCTAGATGCTCCGTTTCAGTCCTTGGTAAAACATTTCTTTGAGTAGAAACTGACAGGTAATATTTTGCAGAATAACTTTTCTGATGTGGGTTTTGTTTGACCTCATAGGGGACATTATGGGTCGTGCGCTGAAGAATCTGGATCGGTTATTAAAGATGCCGTATGGCTGTGGAGAACAGAATATGATTGTTCTTGCTCCCAATATTTACATCCTGCTGTACCTGGGAGTCACGGAGCAACTCACCGCAGCCATCCGAGAGACCGCCACAGGCTACCTTAAGAGTGGTATGGATGACCAAATCCACTTTACCTTTGTAGGAGACTAAATTCCAAAGAGGTTTAGTCCTTCTCCAGTCTAACTCCCTTCCTGACCAATTTACATGTGGCTTTTGCCCCAATCAGGATACCAAAGACAACTGAACTACAGACATAATGATGGTTCATACAGCACATTTGGTAATGATGAATCGAATACATGGTGAGTTTCGCTTTGTTCAACTGTTGTGTAATCTGTTGTGGCACCAGCAGTTTGTAAGTTCAGTTTGTCACAACCTTTTTCACAACCAGGTTGACCGCCTTTGTCATGAGGTCTTTTGGTCTAGCGAGACAGTTTGTCTTCATTGATCCACATGTCCTGCAGAGTGCGAAGGATTGGTTGATCAGCAAGCAGGGTTCAGACGGCTGTTTCATGCAGCAGGGAACTCTGCACCACATCGACATGAAGGTGCAATACATGTTTCTTAAACTATGCCCTAATCAATTGACTTGAGATGAGGCTGTTCTTCTAAATCAAATGTGGTGTTTTAGGGTGGTGTTGGTGATGAGGTGACCATGACTGCCTACGTTGTTGCATCACTGCTCGAACTAGGCGTCCCCACAATGGTATATGCATCTCCAGTAGTTATGTGAGTTCCTTGCCAATTTTTCTGATACTTGTTTTGGTTTCAGGATCCCATCATTATCAACGGTCTGTCATGCTTGAGGCCTGTCATTGGGAATGTGGGAAACACTTACGCCACAGCTCTGCTGGCCTACACCTTCAGTCTAGCTGGAGATATCACCACTCGATCACAGCTTTTAGCTTGCTTGAACAACCTTGGCATTTCTGATGGTGAGATTTACCAGCCTCTTGATTCGTTCATCAGGTTCTTTGTCATCAACTTTCTCCCCTCCATCTCATCCTAAGGCTCTAAGGTCCATTGGTCTCAGACGACATCTGGTGATACTCTGGCAGTGGAGATCAGTTCTTATGTGCTGCTAGCGATTCTCGCTGTTCAGCCTCTCACAACAGCTAATCTGGGTTATGCTAACCGCATTGTCAACTGGCTCGTGACCCAGCAGAATCCCTATGGAGGCTTCTCCTCCACCCAGGTGCCTCTGACTACCAAACATGAGTGCAATCATTTATGAGCAGTCTTTAACCCTTTCACACGTAAGTTTAAAATATTCTGGCTGACCCCCCAGCGTGAGTTTTTCAAGGCGACCGTTATTTAGAATGTGTCACTTTATGGTGTCCATGGTGACTCGTCATTGCTTGTCACGTGACACACCGCAGCAACAACAGAGCTGAATGAATGATGATCTGCTTTTATGTCATTTTTCCTTTATTCAAAATATTCACAAATTTGTTAGATATGGCATGAAATATCTGATATTCCAATTGTCAAATATATGCAAGTGGAAGTGTTTTGTTGTTTAAACACCTTTATAACGATCGCGTTAGTTGAGCTGTATGCGCGATGGGCGCCGCCATCTTAGTTTGTGCCGCAGACGCAGTTCAGAGAATCGGATCAGTTGGATTGTTTACAACACGTGAATTCATCCACTTCTCCCGAAATACATAAAAGTAAGTGGCTGGTGAACTGGGAGAAGAATAGAGTAAACTTTAAAGTTACTTACACAATGTGTATCTGATATGAATAAAAATTATAATGGAAAGGATTATTATTGCCTCTTCCTTTGACATCAGTGTGTATTTTACAAACTCTAAATGTATTGTTTTTTTTTTAGTACTTATATGTCTGAAACCTAAAATAAACATTATGTGGTTGAAAACACTGAAAAGTTGTGATATATGACAGCTCTGAGTGCGTCTGTCTCTGGCTCAGCGCCAGCCAACGCGCGAAAGCACATTTGAATTTAGCAGTTGATCACGTGATGCGCTGACCGTTCTAATCACACTGGTGTGATCGTACGCTCCAGGGACCAGCCTAGACTGATCACACCGGTGTGATCGTACGTGTGAAAGGGTTAATCTGGTGCTTGTTTTTAGGACACTGTGGTGGCTCTTCATGCCCTGTCGGTGTACGCTGCTCAAGTGTTCAACTTGGACAGCTCCAGTACTGTTACCGTACAGTCCTCAGTAGTAGGAGGAGACTCTTATAGCTTCAAAGTGAATCGGGACAACAGGCTGCTGTATCAGGAGAAGCCGCTGAAGAACGTTCCTGGCAAATATAGTGTTAAAGCATCAGGATCCACTTGTGTGTCTGTGCAGGTCTGTATCTTCACTCCCTCAACTTCTGTTGTGCACATCCAAATCTTACTGTGCTTTGTTTGCTCTGCACTCATACTATAGGTTGCATGTTTCTACAACATCCCAACACCTGTTAAAGTCTCCAGGACGCTGAGTGTTGAAGCGCAGGTGACTGGAGACTGCCAAACACTTGGTACAGATCTCATGTTGAACTTCACGGTGACGTAAGAACCTTTCTCTTTGTGTCCTGAAATCAGCTAATGTTTGATTAACAAAGATGTTCTTGATCCTGTTGACTAAACCTCTTATTTCCCCATCACCCTCATTCAGATACAATGGTGAAAAAGCAAGCACTAACATGGTTATTGTGGACATTAAGCTCCTGTCAGGCTTCACGGCAGATACGTCACTGGTTTGTATGCGTTCAAGATGATTTAGAAAGTCCAGAGATGCTTGAAGCTCCTTCAGTTGTAATTTTGTATGTAAATGGTCTTTTCCTCAGCTTGGCTCTTCACCCCAATCATTCGCTCCGCTTGTGGAGCGGGTTGATTCTGAAGATGATCATGTCCTAGTTTATCTGAAAGAGGTGAGCCTGTACACTGGAAATATTACTAGCTGCCATCTCAAGTGCTGTGTATGTGCTGCAGTTCATCCTTTCTGTCTTGCAGGTTCCCAAAGGCGTCCCCATGAGTTACACTCTGCAGCTGAAACAGGTTCTTAAAGTGAATAATCTCAAGCCAGCAGTCATACATGTTTATGACTACTATCAGACAAGTAAGCTTTCATCCTTATGCTTTGCCCTGGCTGAATTGTTAAATTATCCAGTTCATTTTCATGTTGCTCTTTCAGGTGATTCATTTGAGGCAGCCTACACATCTCCCTGTCCATGATTTGATTCAGTACTGGCTGTAGGACATGTCACTTAAATAAAACTGATTTTATACTAGTTATCTTTGCCTCCTTTTGTTGCTGATCTGTGTTTGTTTGGTGTTCATGAGTTATTTGTCATGTAACTTCAAATCCTTACAAAACTGAAGTGTTACTCAGGCAGTGATGGTTAAATTGTTTTTGGACTTGTTTGACTTAAGACTGCAATTTAGTGCTCTTCTCCTTACCAATCATGGTAATGGGCAATTTTTCTATAAAAGGATTCAGTTATAGACTATCCAGTAAAAAACAAACAATTGCAGAATTTAGTTGAGTCATTATTTTATGTGCCTCAGTGAAGCGGTTTTAATTTGAATTGGTTTCATGTGTGTAATCTTCATTATGGAACATTACTGTATGTCCTATTCTCAACTATCACATTTAAGCTTCCCTTTTCAAATACCCTTCACGTCCAGGGTCCGTGTACTTTTTGTTCATTTCATTTCCTGTTTGGAATGGAATAACGAGAAATGAAAACCAGCTCGTTTATTCGTTTTTTAGTTTAAAAAACAAATTTTAATTTTGGCTCGGTTTTTCATTTTTCGTTTGTGGTTTACAAATCGGTTTATGGGTTCGATATTTCATTTGCACACGTGGGCAGTGCTGAAACGCCCCTTTCATCTGATTGGTCAAAACGCTCCGCCTTCAGTAAGCTACGAGCCTTTCTTCTGTCAGGCAGAATAAGAGTCAGTACGCGTGCGGCACTGACAAATGTACTTTAATAAAATAATGTCTGAAACCACCACTCACTGTTAACTACGCACAATATTTGAAGCAGAAATATGTTGCTGGTCAAGTAATTCGTGCTGCTGCTACTTGCAAGCGACCCCAATAATGTGAGCCACAGTATATGACAGATTATTTTAGCATGATGTATTTCCCATTGATAAATACAGTGCAAATAGTTCAAATATTTCTTTGGATAAAAGGGAAGTGGAAATAAAAATCAATGATAAGCTGAACTGTACCATGGTAATATGTCCGTAACATTAGATGGCCGTAGATGATCTACCCATAACTGTTTCATTAGAGTTAGGGGATAACAGTTTGTACCGTATAAAAATCATTATGTCTAAAGTTCCCATTAAACATGAAAACCCAACAACCCAATGGGAATATATCCTTGTTGTGTAAAACATCCAGAGGTGGACAGTAACAAAGTACATTTACTTGAGTACTGTACTTAAGTACACTTTTTAAATATCTGTACTTTACTTGATTTTACTGTACTTGAAACTGATTTTCATTTTCAACGTTGGGTTTGGTCTTCTAAATGCGAATTTTGGCATTGTTTTGGAGCACACTAGCTTATAGATAACAGTAAGGCTAACATATTCATACTAAAAGCCAAAAAACTTTAAATAGGGCACTATTTGAGGGAACAGCCATTTGGGTGTCCGAAACCATTGTTGACGTTATTGAGTGACTTATTCAATCTCACATTCAATCCCACTACTGGAACTGTGTTCTAGAAATAAATGTGATATTGATATGAGGGTAGGAAGGCAGGCATAGATTCAGAGGCATAAGGTACTGTAAGTATTACACACAACAATAATAAAACAATGCATTGACATTTACTTTTGATACTCAAGTACTTTTAAAAACGAGTACTTCTGTAAAAATCTTTAAAAAAAATTTACTTCAGTAAAAATCAGTCTTTACAACTTTCTTGTAACGGAGTAATATTTGACCAGTAGTATCTGTACTTTCACTCAAGTAAGGAAGTTGTTTGTCCAGCTCTGAAAACATCTGTTCATAATCTGTGATTACACAATTCCAATACGAACAGCACCGGGAGGCGTCTGGAATAACTCTGCACTGATCAATCTGCATTTTTAAGCCAGCTAATTTTACAGTAGGCTCATATTCAAAATGTCCTTCTCATATAACGCCAACGACCGCACAAATGGGCTTCCTTTGTGAAATATAGCAGACCACCGTTTTAAATAACAGTTTTTCTCAAAGGAAGCTCAGACAGACAGACAGATGACAAATAAAAGTTCCAGATGGACAAACATTAAATCCAGTGTGAATAACAATATCTTAAAATAAACTAGAGAGTGGATACACAGATATGGCCTATGAATGAAATTCATGCAATTATTTGTCATTTAAACTGATGCAAACAGGGAAAGAGAGTAGAAAACACTTATTATCCTGTCGCCCCCTCTAGTGGACAGCATTAAGTATTACGGCCTTCATTGCTCAGATAACGTACTCGGTTACTAACGTAACCTCGGTTCTCTCTAGAAGAGGGAACGAGTACTGCGTTTTTATCAAAACGCTACGGGAAAAGTCTCTTTTCACGAAATACTGAAGCAAAAAATTATCCTTAATTTTCATACATGTAAAGCGCGTTGCAGCAGTAGTCAGCTATGGCGAGACGGCTTGCTCGCTCATTGGCTGCTCTGCGGCAACTGCATAAGCCTATCGAGCAAGGCCTGAGGTGACGTCAGGCCAATGAGGGCGCTTCGCGCGCTCCTTGCCATTTCCCGCCGAGACGGGTGTGGCTAACCTCTATAAAAGGAGCTCGAAAAGGCTGATTCACTTGATTTTCATCGCCGAAGCGAACCAGAGTGAACCGTACGCACGGCAGAGAACGCAGTACTCGTTCCCTCTTCTAGAGAGAACCGAGGTTACGTTAGTAACCGAGTACGTTCTCTTACGAGAGTCCTCTCGTACTGCGTTTTTATCAAAACGCTACGGGAACCCCTTGTAAAACGCCGTGCGTGCTGGGATAAAAACACCGATCACTGGAAGCTAAGCCAGATGTACAGTGCATAATCACCAGATAGACTCACAAAGAATCCGGGAATAAGGGATGGGGGACCTTAATTCCATAAACTGTAACGTCCGCAGACGTAAACGTGACCTCACAGAGAGAGTCTAGAGACAAGAGGGGATTCCCTCCGTCCTTATATGGTCGCGCCAGCAGACGCGAATATGACATCACATAGACAGGGTGGGGAACCTGAACTGAATGTGGGAAATGTGGGTCTTACACAATTCTGCCCATAAGACAGTCGGTAGCGCGTTGCGCATGCGATTTCAGTGTTCTAGTTAGACAGCTGAATCGACTACACCGATAGTAGCTTAGCCTGCAAGGCGGGAACTTCTAGGTTGTAAAACCTGATAAATGTAGACGGCGAGGCCCAGCCTGCCGCCGTACATATATCCTGTAAGGAAATCCCGCTGGACCAAGCCCACGAGGAGGCAACGCCCCTCGTGGAGTGCGCTCTGACTCCCAACGGGCACTGAATGCCCTTGACAGTATAAGCCAGCGCTATGGCGTCAACTATCCATCTGGATAAGCTCTGTTTCGAAACAGCCATTCCCTTGGAACGTCCACTGAACGAGACAAAGAGCTGCTCAGTCTGTCTGAAGACAGCGGAGCGGGACACGTAAGCTCTTAAAGCCCTAACAGGGCAAAGAAAACTTGAGTCCCCTTCCTCACTTGACCCCGGCAGGGCAGACAGGGAGATAACCTGAGCCCGAAACGGCGTGTTGAGGGACTTTGGCACATAGCCATGCTTAGGTTTGAGTATGACTTTAGAGTCATTAGGTCCAAACTCTAAGCACGCTGGGCTCACGGAGAGCGCGTGCAGGTCGCCTATGCGCTTCACCGAAGCGAGAGCCATCAAAAACACTGTTTTGAAAGACAAATGTTTGAGGCTAATAGATTGGATAGGCTCGAAAGGGGCACCTTTCATGGCCGCCAAGACTGTAGAAAGGTCCCACATAGGAACTGAAGGAGGTCTGGGTGGATTCAGCCTCCTAGCTCCCCTGAGGAAGCGGATGACTAAATCGTTCCTTCCCAGTGACTGACCCAGCGTTGTTCCGGAGAACGCTGTAATAGCCGCCACGTAAACTTTGAGCGTGGAAGGGGATCTGCCCTTATCCAACAGCTCCTGTAGGAAGGAGAGAACCTCCGTCACCTCACAATCGAGAGGTGATAGGCTCCGAGCTGTACACCAGCCGGAGAAAACCGACCACTTTGAGGCATAAAGCCGCCGAGTCGACGGCGCTCTGGCCTGAGTGATGGTATTTATCACACCCTCTGCGAGGTCAACGGATATCCGTTGAGCGCCCACGCATGAAGGGACCACAGCCCTGGGTGTGGGTGCCAAATCGAGCCCCCGGCCTGCGAGAGGAGATCTCTCCTCAATGGCACTGGCCATGGAGCGAAGTCTGCTAGCTGCATCAGGACTGGAAACCATGCTTGGTTCCTCCAGAACGGTGCTACAAGCAGCACTGGGCATTCTGTTTCCCTGACCCGCTCTAACAACTGTGGCAGGAGGGAGACGGGGGGGAAAGCGTACAGCGGGCAGCGCGGCCACACCTGGGACAGCGCGCTGTCGTTCTTGGAAAAGAACACGGGGCAATGAGCGTTTTCGCGGGACGCGAATAGGTCCACCTCCGCTCTGCCGAATCTCTCCCACAACAGCTGGACTGTTTGCGGGTGTAGAGACCATTCGCCCAGGGGAATGTTGTTCCTGGACAGTCTGTCTGGGCCCACATTCTGGAGCCCAGGCACATGCACTGCCCTCAGCGAGCGCAAATTGTGCTGAGCCCATATTAGGAGGCGTTTCGCCAGCCTGTACAGGGATGTGGATTTCAGACCGCCCTGGCGATTTATATAGGACACCACGGCCGTGTTGTCCGAACGGACTACGACGTGTTGGTCCTTGATGTGGGGACAAAAACGCGTCAGCGCGTTGTGCACTGCCAGCATTTCCAGGCAGTTGATGTGTTGGAGCTTTTCTCGTTCCGACCACAGGCCGAAGAACGGTCTGCCCTCGAGCAGCGCTCCCCATCCCGAGGTGGAAGCGTCTGTCGACACCATCCTCACTCTCGAGGAAGTCCCCAGGCTTACACCTGATTGGTACCAGCCATCCGCCAACCAAGGTATCAGGGCTGTCACACAGGTTTGATTGACCTTGAGGCGTAACCGGCCGGACACCCACGCTCCGCGCGGTACTCGCGCTTTCAACCAGAACTGCAGCGGGCGCATGCGGAGCAAGCCCAGATGGAGAACTGATGATGCTGAGGCCATGAGACCCAGCATCCTTTGAAACTTCCTGAGCGGGGTGAAAGCGCCGCGGCGGAAAGACTTCGCCGCACGCTGAATGTGCAGCACGCGCTGTGGCGACAGCCGCGCCGTCATAGACTGCGAGTCCAGAAAGATACCCAGAAACGAAATCGTTTGACTGGGGTTCAGTGAACTCTTCGCCCAATTGACCGTGATACCAAGATTCTCGAGGTGATCGAGTAAAATGGTTCTGTGCTCCACGAGCTGAGATCGTGATTGAGCTAGGATCAACCAGTCGTCCAAATAGTTCAGCACTCGCATGCCTCTGAGTCTGAGAGGAGCGAGCGCTGCGTCCATGCATTTCGTAAATGTACGAGGTGCCAGGGACAAGCCGAAAGGCAGGACTGTATACTGGTATGTCTGACCCTCGAAGGCGAATCTCAAGTATCGCCTGTGATGTGACGCTATCTGTATTTGAAAATACGCGTCCTTCAGATCTATCGACATGAACCAGTCTTCTCGGCGAACATGCGCGAGAATTTTGCTGGTTGTGAGCATTTTGAAACTGCGTTTCACTAATACTCTGTTTAGCCGTCTTAGATCCAGAATGGGTCTGATACCGCCGTCCTTTTTGGGGACTAGAAAGTATCTGCTGTATAGCCCCCCTTCGCTTTGGGCTCGGGGAACACGCTCTATCGCCCCTTTGCTTATCAGTTTTGATATTTCGGCGCGAAGTAGGTGTGCTACTCCTGAAACCACCGTAGTTTGGACGCGCGCTGTGAAGCGGGGAGGGCGTCGACAAAACTGTAGCGAGAAGCCTCTCTTTATAATGCCTAGCACCCAGTCCGAAACCCCTGGAAGCGCTGCCCATGCTTCTGCATGGCTGGCTAAGGGCTGGATTCGAAGCGCGCTCTGTTCGCCGTGCGGCAGAGGCGCTTCGGGGCGCAATAACATAGGCATTATGCCTGTGGCATTCGAGGCGGGGGGCGCGCTTATTACAGCGGGCAGAGCGCTCGTCCTCGACCTTACTACAGCGCTTGACTGAGTGAGGGAGGGCTGAGCGGGTCCCGTGGGACTCATGTCTGCGAGTAAATGTGGGCGGGAAGCGGGCACATTCACTGCTTTGGGCGCGCTGTCTGACTGAGCAGAGCGAGCGCGCACAGGTCTCGTTTTTACAGAGAGCCTGTGGTCTGTGAGACATAGTGTTTGTGCGGGCACTTTCACTATGTTGGAAGCGCAATCGACCTGAGTCGATTTTATGTGCGCGAGCCCTAAGTGCAGGGCTGTGCTTGTGTGTAGAGATGGGCACTGAGGAGTGGGCATCGACACTACACTTATAGCACCATCGGCCGTGGCCGGGACACCAGAAAATACGCTCTTTTCGGGATATATCTGGGTAGCCGTAAAAACGGCTTTTGTGTGCAGGCAAGCGGGCGGCTGAGCGGGCTTGCGTCTTGCAGAAAACGCTGGAACAGTCGCAAGTCTTGGGACTGAAACAGCGGCGCGCTTGGGTGAGAGACCGGCCGCAGCGGGACTCACACACCTGCGCTTTCCTAGGCGTGCTAGGACTTCTTCGGGGCTTCCGGCTTCACCACAATCCTCGATCGCGGCCCGCGCGGAGCGGGGCGTCGGCTGGTAGAGCGAGAGCGGGGCCTGGAGCTGCGCTGCTGTCGCTGCTGTGAGGATGCGGCCGAAGGCGGGGGCTGAGGCTGAGAGCTCCGCGGAGTCTGTTTTTCACGACTCGCTGCAGAACCGGAGCGCTTCGGGAGGAAGTGCTTGAAGGCTTGAGACGCTTTCTGGGCTTCAGTAAATCTCTCCACGAACTCGGAGAGAGAAGAACCGAAAAGGCCAGCGGAAGACAGCGGGGCGTCGAGAAACGCGTTGCGCTCGGAATCAGCCATCTCCGTGAGCGTCAGCCATAGATGCCTCTCAGCAACAGTGGCGGAAGCCATACACTTTCCCATGGCTTGTGCAGCGGACTTGGTAGCGCGGAGTGTTAGATCTGAAGCGCTCCTCAAATCCGCGATGCAGATAGCCTCAGGTCCCATCTCGTCCAACTTACGGAGGAGATCACCCTAAAATATCTGCAGTGTAGCCATGGTGTGTAGCGCTGACGCGGCCTGCCCAGCGGCGGAGAAAATTCGCGCGAGCAGCGTCGACGTCATGCGGCAGGCTTTTGAAGGCAACACCGGTTTAGTCCGCCGTCCAGCAGAGGGCGGGCAAAGGTGGGTTGCTATCGCCTGTTCCACCGGCGGAAGTGAAAGGTAGCCTCGGTCTTTCGCATTATCCAGGGAGGAAAATGCTGGTGACACAGACGAGCGCGTTCTCGCAGAGAAGGGCGCATTCCAAGCCTTCGCAACTTCTTCATGCAGCTCAGGAAGAAAAGGAGCGGGCTTTGAATCCGGAGAAGTGCGCTCACCAGGGAGGAAGCTACCATCCAGCCGGGTGCGAGAGGGGAGCTCCGGTGCAGACCACTCGAGGCCGAGGCTCGCCGCGGCCAGCGCGAGTACTCGCATGAGCTCTCTCTCGATGTTGGCTCTCGTAGTGGGCTTGCGGGCAGCAGGCGCGAGATCCTCGGAGCTCGCCCAGTCCTCGCTGCCTGAAGCTAGCAGAGAGCAGGAATCCTTTTCCCCCGACGCGGCCTCGGAACCAACTTCCTCTGATGAAGCGGCGGCAGACTGCGGGCGCTGAGCATCAGGAAGTGATTCGGGAGAAGCCGGTGAAGCAGGCGGGCGAACCGGCGAGCTTAGTCGGGCTGGAGCGGGTTCCGGGACCCGCTGCGAGCGGCGCTTCTTACGGCGCGGCAGCGCGGCGGGGAATGCAGGCTCTGAGAAGAATGCCAGGCGAGTCCGCAGAGTCACCATCGGCAAAAGCTCGCAGTGAGGGCAGCCGCCGTCAGCGAGCACGAGCGCTGCATGGTCCTCACCCAGACAGGAGACGCAGACGATATGGCGGTCTCCCTCGGTGAGTGGGGCTCGGCACGAGCCGCATGAAGGCATCTTTAAAAAGACGCAGCTCTTTTAGGGGGTGAGTGTCGCAAGGCGAACACACACACACACACACAAGAACAGTAAAAGTAATGAAAGGATATGCGTCGGAAAGCGCAGCAGGTACGGCTGTAGAAGGCGGCGTAGGCCAGCGGCTTCAAGTGGCTCGTCCCGCTGAAATGCTTGCCTCAGACGACGCTTGCTTCCTCGTGATCCAGCGATGCGTGCGCTTCGCTGAAGAGATGAAAATCAAGTGAATCAGCCTTTTCGAGCTCCTTTTATAGAGGTTAGCCACACCCGTCTCGGCGGGAAATGGCAAGGAGCGCGCGAAGCGCCCTCATTGGCCTGACGTCACCTCAGGCCTTGCTCGATAGGCTTATGCAGTTGCCGCAGAGCAGCCAATGAGCGAGCAAGCCGTCTCGCCATAGCTGACTACTGCTGCAACGCGCTTTACATGTATGAAAATTAAGGATAATTTTTTGCTTCAGTATTTCGTGAAAAGAGACTTTTCCCGTAGCGTTTTGATAAAAACGCAGTACGAGAGGACTCTCGTAAGAGAACGCAAGTCAATGGATTTTTTGGAAAGTAAGTCTGACCAGTTAGAAAAGATATTAGTCAGACCAGTCTGAAGGTCTGAGCTGAGTTTGGTGAAGCATTAAAGTTCAAGGCGGAGTCAATTTCTCATAATAATAATAATAATAATAATAAATAATAATAATAATGTTCAAATATGCTGGCTTTCTTAAGCCAACATAATAAAGAAAACTCAGAGAACCAATTCAGTATGTAATAAAATTGTATTAGTTTTATAATAAAACTAATAACATTTTAAAGGTATGCCGTGCTCTTCAACCGACATGATTTTAATTAATCTCAAACCTGGTAATTTTGTAAGTATTAATGTACGTTCACTGATTCTAGCTTCTCTCTTTTCTGTCTCTTTCTTTTCATGTGAACTGAGTAGGCTACACATGCTTACATTCATAAATATAAACTTTATTTCTATTCAATTTTCAAAATTATTTATAGCCTACATATGTCACACGCTACCTGCCTTTTGATGTAAATAAAAGACGAGAGTGGTAAATGTTACGGACATATTACCATGGTACAGTTCAGCCCATGGGCGAGGCTAGCCCCTTTTTAGGGGTGCTGAAGCTCAGCACCCCTAAAACTTAGAGTAAGAAATGTTGTTATTCTAAAAATATATACTGTATATATATTTTTTTGTCTTTGACAAATAATGTTCTTCATCTTCAGTCGGCAGCAGCGCCAAGCAGAGCGCAGGTCAGAAACAGAGGCGCGCGCGCGCGCGCGTGTGTGTGTGTGTGTGTGTGTGTTTGTTCATCTGAGCCTCATTGGTCTTTCACTTCTCGTCAGTGTCAGAATATTTGAGATGACCAATCAAATCAAAGTAGGCGGGCTTTATGTTCACAGAAGCTGCTGAGCGCGAATTTTACATGGAATTTTAGCAGCACGACTGACGCTTCAGTTTACGGTCAAGTGCGAGTTAAGAAGATGTAAGTAGCTAAACTAAACATTTTATATTTGACAGTTTTTTAGGTCATAAATGTTAAACGAATGACAAAAATAATTAGAAAACTAATAAACTTTTGTCTAATTTCGCCATTTTGAGCTGAAAATAGGCCTATATAACGTGTAATTATGTCATTGTGAGGGGACAAGAAACATTAACAAAGCTGTTTTCATAGGCATAAGATTAATAATGCATGTGTACATGTTGAGAATTAATATAATACAATTTGTAGCCTTCAGTAAATTAAAAAAGTTCAGCTTTAGGAGGGGAAGAGACAGGGCAAGATCAGGAGACTGAGAGAAAAAGACAGAGTGATGGAGATGAGGAGAGAGCAGGTTTTAAATCTATTTCTTATCCTTTTTGGCCTTCAGACGTCTTGAAATGCACATATCAGAGAAATAAAAATGTTTAACCCCATAACAACCTCACATTTATGACCTCTTTGATTATAAAGCCCTGTCTATGGCCATGTATTAGGCCTAGATCAATAATGAATGTGTACATATTGTGAATGAATTTAATAAACTTAGTTACCTAGCTTTCCTGGTAGCTTTGTCTGAGAAAATGATTCATAAATCAACCTATCAGTTGACCCTATGTTTACTTTCTTCACTGACAGACAAAAATGAAAAGCCTATATCAGTCAAAGCTCAGCTTTAGGAGGGGAAAAGACAGAGCAAGATAAAAACAAAGAGAAAAAGAGTGTGATGCTGATGAAGTGTGGAAAATAAACAGCTGCCCGCACATGGTTTTAAAGCTGTTGTTATCCAATTTTTTTGGCCTTCAAAACATCTTAAAATGCACATATGTAGATCAGAGAAATCAAAATTTTCTCGGGGGAGCATGCCCCCGAACCCCCCTAAATACCTGCCATTTGGTACCTCAGTGATTATAAAAAACCCTGCCATATGCATGTTACTGGATGATTGAATGAAACTAGTTAATAATGCGCATTAGACCATAAACTAACTTTTTTTTTTTTTTTTTTTTTTTACTCATACCCTCATTGGGGGCTGAGCCCCCCTAAAATGAAAATCCTAGAATCGCCCCTGGTTCAGCCTATTATTGAATTTTATTTCCGCTTCCCTTTTATCCAAAGAGACGGAACTATTTGCACTGTATTTATCAATGGGAAATACATCATGCTAAAATAATCTGTCATATACTGTGGCTCACATTATTGGGGTCGCTTGCACGAATTATGTGACCAGCAACATATTTCTGCTTCAAATATTGTGCGTAGTTAACAGTGAGTGGTGGCTTCAGAAATTATTTTATTAAAGTACATTTGTCAGTGCCGCACTCGTACGTAATGCTTATTCTGCCTAACAGAAGAAAGGCTTGTAGCTTACTGAAGGCGGAGCGTTTTGACCAATCAGATGAAAGGGGCGTTTCAGCACCGCCCACGTGTGCAAATGAAATATCAAACCCATAAACCGATTTGTAAACCACAAACGAAAAATGAAAAACCGAGCCAAAATCTCATTTTTCGTTTTTTAAACTAAACTAAAAAACGAATAAACGAGCTGGTTTTCATTTCTCGTTATTCCATTCCAAACAGGAAATGAAATGATCAAAAAGTACACGGACCGTCCAGCTTCCTGCTCACTTTACTTGTACTCATTCGCCCTTACTTGTTTTCACTACAAGTGCCTTGTTTCTATTTTTATTCAAAATTAAATGTTAGCAATATGGAGTGCCAAACTCTTGTAATTTCAATTTCATTCAAACTGGCAGCCGGTGCCCTTTTAGGAAATCCTTTTATGGGATAACCTGACTATGTATAAATCAATCAAAACCCACAGCAATCAGAACAGTGTGTGGGCAGAGTCTTGCAACAAGTGCACAGCACCAGAGTAATCTGACAATTGCAAAAAAGGATTAGTAGAGGCTACAGAATCAAATTCACATATTACACCATTTAAACATTATTCAAATACATAGGCTAAAGAGTTAGGCTACTAAAACAATAACACTGTTTGTTAACATTTTGAAGTGTTCTGGTTTAAATTTTACATTTCAAATTCTGAGGTGAGTTATTGCTTTTATAGTTAGAAAGCTGGTTGCACTAAATATTCAGTCACATTACAAGCTTTTAATATTAAAGCACATAAATTCAGATAATCATTGCCACAATTTGTGTGTTCCAGCATGACGTTGCAGAAACATATACATTTTCTAAAATAGAACTGTCACGTTGTGGCTGGTCAAGACAAACTCTTAACATGGAAAAGATACCTTTATCACACGTCACGTTAGGACACTGTGTTAGTCAACAAGGTTTAGTCGACCAATTTTATTAGTCATAGAAAAACTCAGTGGCAAAATCGCAGGCTCTAATGGACAGGGCCCGGTTTCCCAAAGCGTTCTTATCTCTAAGTAGTTCTTAACCTATTCCTTAGCCTCTCTCTTAACCTTATGGGACGGTTCCCGAAACGTTCGTACGCTAAGTATATCTTTTGTAAGTCACACTTTCGTAAGGTTGGTCTGGACCACTCTTAGCTTTACCTTATCACTGTTGCAGGGCTATATGAATATAATTCTGAAGTTTTAATACAGTACCCAGACAGTATTAAATTAGGCTAATTCAAGTGTTTTCATGCAAAGAATAAAATTGTCATTACACTGATTGTTGTTAGATTTTTAATATTATTATACAATATTATTAATTTAATTAAAACGCTCTTTTAAAGGCCAGTCAAAGCATAGGCTACTGTCAGTTAAGTCCTATTCGGACGCTAATATTGTTTCTCATGGGCTCGTCCGGTATTTTAAACATTTACAGGGGTAAGTCTGTGATTTTAGTGCCGTCCGAATCCATAATATCAGTGTTTTTCTCACCCAATCCGCGTAAAAATCCCTGGCCAAATTAGTAGAATTTACAAGAGAATTCTCTGAGTTTACAAGAGATTCAAAATTCACGGTTTAAATCCTTTTTGATCACTGCTGAGCGCCGTACGCAAGATGTAATTTTTTATTACTGAAATGCTGGAAAGTATTTACAAAAACTATTTCGTCGCAGCTCCACCTCAGCGAACAAAAATGGGAAAGAGAAGAAGGCACGTACATTTTTGAAAAGGTTATTGTGGCAGCAATATATGTTACAATTTTAAAATATGTAGGCTAGGCTATTATAGTGTGGATTATTTTTTATAATATCCAATAATCATAATAAATTGCAATTTCAACTATTTCTGAAGTGCTTCATTTATAAAGATCACTGCTTTCTCACATAAACAGCCCCTGCACAAGAGAATAATTGATTCTCGAGCCATCGATATCAAACAATTCAGGACCATCGCCATGGACAGCGCGGTACAGCAGTTGCTAATGCTACATCATTGACTTGATCTTTGTGGACAAAAACACAAAACATTACCAATAAATTATTAAAATGTTTAGTCTTTATTTATTTTATTTTCATGAAGCATTCACAATCATTTTGTTTGCCAGTGTGCTGTGGCAAGCTTTATGTTTGTGTGCTGATTAGGCTATGTATTTTATAAAGGCACATTATGATTTATGGCTTAACCCTCTACCACATGGTGTTGACATGGCAACATACTGTTCATTTCCTTGCCATTGTCTCATTAAGAAAACAAGTTGTTGTTTTTTTTGGGGTTTTTTTTTTTGGAATGATGACACCTTCAGTTAAGCCAAGGATGTGCTTTGGTTAGGTCACATGACATGCAGTATTTTTCTGTGGACTTCTGCTGTCTCTTGGCAGTACTTTCTGAAAACAAACTTAAACATCAGTAACAGACAAGGACCAGCCCATAGATCACATAAACAAAAAATCATAAACATCATCTCAGGTAAGTTATGACATTCACCACTCAAAGTTTTTATGAAATTAGTTTATGGTAAATGGATCAAATGTCTGTGTTGCCAAGCGGCAACAGTGGAATGATATTATTGCAATAGTTTAGCTAGCTACACTGAACAAAATTATAAACGCAACACTTTTGTTTTTACTCCCAAGACCTAAGACTTTTACTTTGTGCACAATATTTTTCTCAAATAGTGTTCACAAATCTGTCTAAATCTGTGTTAGTGAGCACTTCTCCTTTGCCGAGAAAATCCATCTTACTCACAGGTGTGGCATATCAAGATACTGATTAGACAGTATCTTCAGCTCCAAGATCGTCTGAGATCAGCCACCCGGACAGCTGCTGCAACAATCCCTTTACATAACCAAATAATTTCTGCACAAACTGTCAGAAACCATCTCAGGGAAGCTCATCTGTGGGTGAGTGCTGATTTTTAACACCCATGGTGGCGGTTGGGTTATGATATGGGCAGACGTATGTTATGGTTAGCCTAAGGCATACCTGTGCAATAATCATACTGTCTAATAAGCATCTTGAAATGCCACACCTGTGAGGTGGATGGATTATCTCAGCAAAGGAGAAGTGCTCACTTACACAGATTTAGATAGATTTGTGAACAATATTTGAGAAACAGGCCTTTTGTGTACATAGGAAAAGTATTTGATCTTCGAGTTCATCTCATAAAAAATGGGGGCAAAAACAAGTGTTTATAATTAAGCTGTAAACACAACATTAATGCTAGTGATATAATGTTGATTAGTCATATGTTTTAAGGACTGCCAAGGCATTTGTAATATGGAAAAAAATGTAATTTAAATGGAATTGTTTCCACTATTGTATGTTGTTGCCGTATTCAGATGACACATTCATAGAGTTTGACACTAAGCTAAGCAAACATACTTACTATCTTACAGCTATCCCTGTTGCCAAGAGCATTTTTTTATCAATAATTTGAAAGGTAATTTCACATAAGATTATTTGAATATATATATATTTTTTTTTAAGAAGGGCCAAAGCAAAGAACGGTAAGTGAGAGGTCTGATCAAAGAAATGTGGGAAAAAAACAAAGTAGGGTATGGGTTAACATGTTAAATAAATCTCTCTTTCCTTTGTTCTACCGAAAATATGCTGGGAGCCCGCTGTTTCTATATAAACAAGCATTACTTTTACGTCCATCTTATTGACAAATTATGTGATCTTATTTCACAGTTGTTGCTCATGTTGAGGTTATTTCTGCTTTGTACAAAGTTTGCTTCGTACATTTAGTTTAACTGAGTCGCTAAGCTGAGAGTGTTAAAAATAGGCGTTGACATCTCTGCCATGATGGAAATAAAGCAAGCTCTGTAACAAAAGTATCCAGAAGTGTGCAGTGGGGTTGGCAATTTAAACACCAACCAAGATCTCAGACATAGACCCAAGTGTGAAACCAGTAGCGCAGCCGCCTCAGATGCATTCCGTTTAAGCTCAAACAGCAACATTATACAATAACTAAAGTTAGAAAAGTGAAATCATAATCAACCATCCCTTTAAGTAGCTGTAGGCATAGGCCTATGCATTTGGATATTTAAGAAATATGATGGAATATAGTTAACTTTTTGTTAATGTCTTCAATGAAAAATGAAAATGTTGAGATAATTATGAATAAAAGAAGAAAACAATGTCAATAATAATGAGCTATTAAGTGATGTAGTGATTTTATATCCAGGAAAAGGGGGTATGTCATGTATCAGTATTACTGGGGTTGTTTCAAGTATCAGTCACTAGAGGGAGCTCGTAAAGTGGGGCAGTGGGAAAATCTTCAGTAAAGAAGTGAGAGTTCACCATAGACAGTAAAAGAAATGGACACAGCGACCCCATTGGAACTCAATGGAGACAAGTGAAGCCCATTTTCAGCGATTTCTTAGCACTTCCTTTCCTGACGCGCAGACTCAAACCGAGCAAAGCGTTACACGGACCACGTGAGCAAACCGTCTGTCTTCTAGTGGCTGTGCCGAGAGAAATCTGAATCATTCCCTTCCGAATCTTGCAGAGACGGAGAGTGTGAGTACGAGCTGTCCATGAGCGATGAGCAGGAGAAACTTTTAGTAGGTGTTCTGATTAATTACTTTGCCATTTTCCCTCCACGTCTCCCCGATTGCCCGCGAGCTTATCCTCCTGTCCATACGGTAATCTCTCTACTGTGCGACAGAGAGTCGAGTGGTTATGACGCAATCGTTAGCCTACTTTTACAAAAACTGCTTCTACGGGCCCATAACATAAGCTACAAGGTAATGGAGCATTTTATACATTGCCGTGTTTCTTTAGAAATAAAAAATGGACAAATGGAGTCTTCAAACGCCTCAGATGTAAAGTTATTCGCTGTCAAAGTGACGCCAAAATGAATGGAAGTCAATGGGATTGCTAACGCAAGTGAAGTTCCGCTCAAGATGGCGGCACCCGGCCGACTTCAACTTCCGGTCGACTTCCTTCCCGCCTGGAGTTCACATAGTAGAAACCTAAAAGTGTGTGTTTGTTTAATTAAAGGAGACATATCATGCTTTTAAATTGTTCCTTTTTACATATAAATCATACATTTGTAGTCTATATAAAGCAGAACTGCAATGCTTGGGTCTGAATTCCTCATTATTATAGCTCCACAGGCCCCTTTTCTACCCCTTTTCTGATGTGCGTCTGAGAGCAACTCGTTTTGGTGCGGTCTCTTTAAATACAATTGAGACACTTCATACCCCGCCCACACTCGGTTCAACTCCACCCCGTTCGGCCATTTTTGTAGTTTGATAGCAGAGGATTATCTAGTGACACAGAAACTTTTTATTCACACGTTATTAACAAAATGTCAACAACAGAAGACTTGTCCAGCCAGCCTTACATGTTCGAGCCAGAGTCGGAGCCGGAGCGAGATGAAAATGAAGACGACGAACCTGCAGAACAACGTCTTCATATGGAGGTATCGCAATGGTGTGTTACTGTATTTACACATGAAACTTTGGTCTTCCGACCTTTTACCACTGTGTCGATTTATTTTGATTATTATGTGCGAGGGAGAGAGAGCAAGACAGCGTCTAGTTTGGAGACGGTGAAGTCTTGTTTACACTTTCGCCTGGAGAGTGCGCGCGCGCGACCGGGTCTCTCTCTCTCTGCTCGTTCTTTCAGTTAAACATGCACACTATCATAAGCGCGGCAGTTCATCTACATTAGACGGTGTAATGAAGCGTGTGGGTTACTACATCCAACAACCGAACATTTTAACTTACCCTCTCGTAACTTCTGCATCCTTTAGCTTGGACTACAAAATTGCAGCGAGAAATAAAAATGGCGGATTGCTCGAAGTGTTGGGTCGGAAGTCAATGTCCTTATTTGGCAGTTCCGCTGCAAATACTGTGACGTAATAGTTCAAAAAACGTCATAGATAACAGAAAAATCGGAACAGGTTGAAAAATATGACCAAAACAGAATATAAAGATATCAACGAAGCACCTGAAGAGAATAATTTCATCTTTTCTGTACTTCTAAACACTCCAAATATACAACTAAATGCATTTAAGGGCTAAAAAAGTGGATTTAGCATGATATGTCCCCTTTAAGTCAGAGATGTAACACTACATCCTCAAGATGATTTAATACATTGAAGAGTCTTTCCTCATGCTCCTCCAATGTAGCACCTAACACAATGAGTTCATCAAGATATACATAATCAGATACCTTGACAATGCTGGTGCTGTTGTGTGTGGCTTGCTGTCGGATGTTGTCTAGTCCCTAGTTTGTTTGCTTTACTCTGTTGTTATTCATATATGAAAAATCTCTCTTAAGTTTAAACTCTTAAGTTTACAACCTAGTGCAAATAATCTGCTGTATTAAGCATGAAATGGCTCATATTATTCATCTCCATTTCTGATGTCGATACCTGGCTACCTGTGCTGCCCATCTAAAGCAAACACTGATCTCCATGATGGTGACCTAAAACAAAACATTTTCAATAAGACATCTACAGCTAAACCTCTGTTAATTCTCAATAAGAACTTCTATAGACATGACAGAAATAGTCAGTCTGGTCAGTAATAATTGAATGCTGGTAACACTGTTCATTCGTGGAGTTTTTTTTTTAAATCAGATCTTGAGAGAGTTAATGCCTTTTATCTTCAGTTAATCTAAGGTTGTGGCTAAAGCAAGTTGTAGTTTGTGGTGTTATTTCTATTTATTTCAGTGCTTGTTCACAGCAGTTATTTGGATGATTGAAATAATGTTCCAGGAACATCATACTAACCTTTAAATAACATTCTACTAACATTCAGGAAACATTTTTATGTTCTTGGAATGTTACAAATCCACATTCCTAGAATGTTTCATTTTAAACCGAAATTAAATGGAAAGACTTTTGAGGAACATTATACCTTTTAAAAAATGTTCCTCTAACATCAAGAAAACTATACGTTCCCATAAACAACTCTGAATATTCAGGGAATGTTCCTATAACAAAAGTCTGTTAGCTGGGATTTTCCCTCTGCCCAAATGCAGCAAAGAATGACAGTCCTGGAGTGGATTAAAGACAAGGGCCACACATGGGCTATAACTGGCCAGAGTCTCATCCAATTACTAATCCATAACTGGCCCTGCATTTTGGCCTGAATAGGTTTTAGTGTTGGTACCAATTCTCAGCCTTAAGTGAACCAGAAAATCCAAAACTGAACCACACCTGAGCCTTATCTAAACTGTAAAAAAATAAAACATTTGTTAAAAAAGGTAAATGACTGTCAACTACAGCTGGTAAACAAAAAAAATTGTAAAAATTTAAGTGAAAAAAAAAAAAAAACACTTAATTTCCAGTAATTTCTATTAAACTTTTTACAGAAAAAACACTGTTATTTTATAAGTATATCCTTAGGCCACATTTACACATAGCCAGGTATTTAGAGAAACAAATATCCCTCGCCACCCCCCTCTGTTTTCAATAATAACATGTGCACACAACATCTTTTTCAAAAAAGTTGTCATTTACATCAACCCACATAAATACGCCATTGAGCAACATCATAACTATGCCAAACATATGGGTGGCAGTGTAGGGAGAAGGATAAAGCCATGCAAGCCAATCAGAATCCTCAGAATCAACAACAACGAATAACACGAGTGACTTCCTAGGGCGCTCATATGACGCTAAGCATTTTTTGGCGCATAATGTGGCGTTTGAGAACCTAAAACCGTCGTTATCAGAAATAGACGAAATATTTAGAAATAAACGTTTTCTGTGATAAAAAACAGTTTTTTCGTGTAAATGAGAGGCCAAACCGCAGGGAAATATCTGCATCTTCCCTTCATGTAAACGGGGCCTGAATCATCTACATGCATGAATTAATGTAACTATATGTCACTGCATCAGCAACTACACAGTTACTGCCTCTTAAATAAAGCAACATGCGACATAACATCAATGTTCCCCTTTGAAAGGGAATCTGGTATCTGAAGCAACCGTCAAATCACAGCAATCGTATTGGCCAGTGACAGCCTATAACATCATACTAGTGCGACCAGAAAGTATACAATATAAGGGGCGCTTAGATAACAAGCCATCCTCTTTTCGTCTTCAGGGACTGTTTGTGTTTGAAGCGATCTGTCGATCAGGTAAAAGAATGTATGAGAAACATTTACACAAACACAACCCGTATCTAAGGTTTCGGACACCCAGAAACACACTCTCATTTGTCCATCTTCTCGAGGGAAGAGGCACCTAGGGGCTCGGGTCCCTCTCCCGCCAAGGCGGAGAGAAGATCTAGGACCTGAGGGTCACAAATGGAGCCGGCTGAAGAGTTTGAGAGAAGAGTGAATTTCTTGCGTGCTTCCAGGGCGAGGATGCATCTTCCAATGCATTCTCTGGCTCAGTGGACAGCACCATGCCAGGAAGAGCAGGAGATGGTGGTCGAGGGCGAACAAGACAAATCATCTGACCCCTCGTAACCATCCTGCCCTGTGTATGAAGAGCAGTTAGGAGTTATGGAGCGAGCTTCAGCTGTCTTGGGAGCTCGCTAGGGAAGAGACCGCTAATTAAAGCAACACCTCCCCCCTTTCCTTTTAGACGAGGCTTATTTTTACAACAGTGATATTTGGGGGGTGGACTCATTTAAGGTAAAATATATCAGAATACCATTCATTTTTCCCATTGATTTCTTGTTTTTTTTTTTACTCCTTTCATTTTCTGTACCATTTATCTTGGTACTATATATGTTGTGGAAATACTGAAATTCCAACGATGACTGTAAACGACTCGTTTCTGTAGGCTTTCAACAGTAGGTGAGGATAAATTAATGTCTTTTATGTTATTAGCGAGCCATTGAGTTGACTCAACACAATTATAAGATTCATTCACAAATGCCACTTCTATACTAATTATATCTTTATCATTATCCTCCTTAGACTAACTACTGAAATGAAATATGGTCATTTAAATGTAAGATGCCCTTTAGAAAAGTTTCTTCCCTACAAAATAATGTTCACTCACCTGCTTAAAGTGAAGAATGTACTTGTGAAAATATGTAAGGAGAGATTCATCAAATACACTTGATTCCAAGTTTAATTGCATGACAAATAAAGACATTTACAGCTGAATGTTGGTTCATTCTCGTCTTTACAGAAATACTGTGTAGCAGGTCTCTTTCAGGTCCTTTAAAATGTTAGAATGGATTCTTATTTCTCAATTTTAAAACTTGTGTGGACTTAAAAAAGAGATCCTATTAAAAAAACGAAATTGTCTTGGAAATCAAACTTTTTTTTTTTTTTTTTTAATCTTAACTGCGCATTATCTGATGTTTATACTTTGATTTCTTCATCCACCTCAGTGAAGCTGTATGGGTTCTTTGTGTGTCTAAAAGATGAAGCTCTCTGATGAAGCTCCTCTTCAAGTCTTCCTCCTCCAAAGTGACGTGTTAGCATGCTAGCAGCCTGCTGGAACTTTATGGGCTCAATCCCGTCGTTTGCTGTGATCGGACGCCTGACTAAAGCTTCAGTCTTCGGCCCATTATGATCCATCTCAAACACAGAGCTCGGCTCCTCGCCTTCCTCCTGACGGCTCGTTATGAGGCAGCAAGAGCTGTCAATCAACTCCAGAACCTCGCTCATGAGGGAGGGGCCGAGGTCCACCGTGAAGGACGAGAGCGAATCAGATCGTGTCATCGAGACGTCACTGTTCTCCGGTAGGGAACTCCGTCGACTGTCTTCACTGAGAAGTTCAGACGTTTCTGCAAAGCTTTGGTCCAGTCGTGATAAACGAGGCAGTGTGACGAAACCAGAACGAAGATCTGCAGGAGAGGAGAGGAGATACAACATGTTTCAGCATTAGTAAAGCGTGACAGGATGCAGAGATGCACTAAGATAATCAAGTATTGACTATTTACTTACTATTTACCAGGGTGTGGTATAATGCCCTTTTTTACAAGATATAAAATAAGTCTTTGATGTCCCAGAGTGTGTATGTGAAGTTTTAGCTCAAAATACCCCACAGATATGTTTACATAGCATGTTAAAATAGTCAGTTTTTGAGGGTTCAGTAAAAACACACCGTTTTTGTGTCTGTCTCTTTAAATGCAAATGAGCTGCTGATCCCAGCACAGAGGGCGGAGCTTCAAGAGATCTTTCTTAGCATCTTTGATTACCTAACACAGACATGCACTGAACATTTGAAAAACTTTTAGCCTTTTATGTTCAAACCGGAGTCAGAAGGATGGAGAGACTCAATAAGAAGTGCCAACATGTAACCGTTCTGAATGGTTAGTTGGTGAATTTATGTAGCTTATGTGTAGTTGTCTTCTAGTCATTGATTATTAGCATATTCTGTCTTGATAATCTATAAATCACGTTCCTGGGGGCGGGATTTATGTAAATTCTAGGGTTAGTGATGTCACTAACCCGGGAGGAATGTCCTGTAGTCTCTACCAGCCGTTTGTTGTCCTTAAGAAGCAAATTCTTTAAAAGAAAATATCTCCCTTTGCTTTGAACTTTGAGCGCTGTAACTATGCAGATGTTGTTTATGCTCAAACAGCTACATTACACACTAACTAAAGTTAGAAAAGTGAAATCATAATCAAGCACCCCTTTAATTCACATGGTTTTATTGTGAATGATTTATCACATCAGAATATATGCATTGTACATGTTTTTGTGCAACTTTTTTGACATCATCAGTCCCTCTTATTTTACAAACAGCTAGACTTTCCAATCAATTCCTTGTAGAAATCAAGAAAATCAAGCCCTGTCCTATTTTTTTTTCCTCAAATGGGTTGTGAACAGCATTCAGCTAATATTAAGGAAGTTCTAAGAGGCCATGCATTATTATTTTTCTTGTTATCAAGAAAATCCGTCATGTGAGACAACAGCTTTTGTTATGTGGAGATCGTGACAAAAAAGGTGGAAAAATATAATACATAGCCTCTTATGACTTCCATACATAGTTCACCCTCCATATTTTGCCTCAAGAACATTTTGCCCCAAAGAAGCGTATTTTAGGACAGATTGTTTTGCATTGTGTTTATTTGTCATAATAATATAATGCCTCATTTAAACCCCAAATTCTCATTCTGTATAACTAGTAGTCAAGTCTAATATAATAATAATAATAATAATTCGTTACATTTATATAGCGCTTTTCTAGGCACTCAAAGCGCTTTACATAGAAGGGGGAATCTCCTCAACCACCACCAATGTGCAGCATCCACTTGGATGATGCGACGGCAGCCATATTGCGCCAGAACGCCCACCACACACCAGCTTACTGGTGGAGAGGAGACAGTGATGAAGCCAATCAGTATATCAGTATATGGGGATGATTAGGAGGCCATGATGGACAGAGGCCAAGGGGCAAATTTGGCCAGGATGCCGGGGTTACACCCCTACTCTTTTCGAAGGACATCCTGGGATTTTTAATGACCACAGAGAGTCAGGACCTCGGTTTAACGTCTCATCCGAAGGACGGAATATGCATATATATACTGTATAGGGGGTTCAATTTTTTTTTTTTTTTTTTTTTTATCATTCATTCATTCATTACATATATTCTTAACATAAAAGCTTGGGTGAAAAGTTATATTGAAAAAACAAACATAAATTTGAGAATTAACTAATTTAAAGCTGCAGTCCGCAGTTTTTCCTCTTTGTCGCCATCTCTGTTCGAAATCTGCAATTGCAGTTATTCACGGAATTAACTTTACAGAGTAAAGTAAGTAAGTAACTTTACAGTGATTAACTATCACAATATGTAATATGTCCAGAGGGTGGCAGCATGAGATCTTTGTGTTGTGAGTATGTTATATTTAGTTGACTTTATGTCAGTCTTTGAGGATTTTGGATTTCCCAGAATGAGGGAAATTCCAGAATTCCTGAGACATGAAACACACTCCACTGAAAACAGCACTGCACTTTTCTTCAGTCCCACCCTCAATTGTGTGAGTCTCTGCTTCATAACGCAGGTGTGTGTGTGTGTGTGTGTGTGTGCATGTGTGCGTGCGTGTGTGCGTGTGCAGTGTGTGTACTCAAACTACAATCATTCCCGGTAAAGGTCATTCACTCTGTCCCTGTCTTTGGTAATTACAGATCGTACTGCTGTTTTCTCAGCATCTCATGTTTTCAACTGGCATCTTTTAAGATACCATGTCATGTTAAAAAAAGCTTAACTGTAGACATGCAGTGCAGAAGATTGACCTCACTTCCAAGATTGTACACACAGCAAAATCCCCAGTGTTAAATTAACACTGCTAACTTAAGTGTCCTTTGGATTACACTGAAAATGCTAAAATTATTATATTGTACAAGGCCAGCACTGCTCTAATCAATAGAGTAAATCTAACTCAGAGATCAGGCTCTAAATGAGCTCAGTGATTCAGGTCAAATTTTTTTTAAAACACAACCAACACCACCAGATCACATTTTCTCTTTGTTCATCTGGCTGTTATAACAGCTGCCAAACTAAATCTAATGTTAAAAATGGGTTAAGAGCCCAACTAAAGCAGACACTGATCACCATAATGGTGACTTGTAATCAGTGATTTTCTCCTTCAGTGATTCTGCTTATTAACATCAGGTGTCTTCAGTAATGCTCAATCACTCAATTTATCACTTAATTATCTCATTAACTTTAACACTGCTTCAGTGTTACTTATAACACTCTGAGTGTGGATCAGAGTATGTGAGCGGTGCGGAGTGGGAGCGGAGCGAGGAGCGGAGTTGTGTTATTTTACCAGGAGCGAGGAGCGGATTTTTTTAATGTCAGAGCGTTGTGATTTTCTCTCGCTCCGAAAACGCTCCACTGTCGCTCAGGACCAAACCACTGTGAGGCAACGGAGGGGGACTCAAAATGTTTCTAATCATATTTTGCATTTATATTGTTTTACTAGTACTTTCACAAACATTTATATATCATGTAATTAATTTTACACATGTTTTTAATTATATTTTTACCGATCCCCTCGCGATTTCCGCCTGTGCAACTCCATTATATGATGGACGATTTTATAAGGCCCAGTTTACACGAGAACGCTCGCGGGTGAAAACGTAAAAATATTTTATCAGATGTGCCTTTCGTTTGGATGGCGACGGCGTTTTGGGGGCTTAAAAACGCAAAAAAGTGAAACCACCCTCCAGAGTGGAAATCTTAAAAACGCTCCACCGTTGTGTTTCCGTCTAAAAGGTAAAAGCAAAAGTCTGCTAGACAGTGAAGGCACCGATCAGTGCTTCACATTGCCACCTTGCCGCTGAGTGCATACTACATTGAATTTCACACTTTTGTGTCACCATATGCATGCGCAGATTTCCCTCCCATAACGGTCTAAACGCAGAATAAAAAGTACTTTTGCGTTTTCTCTTCAGATCGTTTCCGAAATATTACTGTGAAGAAGGGGAAAAATATAAATGTATTGTAAAAGGTAGTGATGACAAAGGAGAACGCGAGTGCGGGGAGGTGATTACAACGTCAAAAGATTCCTTGTGATTCCTATTTTGCTTTGTTTTAAAGTGAGCTAAAGGATAGCCTAATTTATTGGTTTGGGGCTGTTCAAAATTCCAATAAAGTATGTGGATGTTTTTCTCTTAGTACTGCGTATTCGTTTTACAGTACATGCATCTTCTGATCAGAGGTTGGTGTTATTTAAAAAAAAAGGATACAAATTTACCATGGAGCGAAAACGGAGCGAGACGTATTAAGGACGGAGTGGGAGCGGAGCGAGGAGCGGGAAATTGTACACCCAGAGCGGAGCTTGAGCGGAGTAATTATGAAATGCTTTGAGCGTGGAGCGCAAATTCTTTCTCTCCACTCCGCTCACATACTCTGGTGTGAATTATATAAACACTGAGCAGTGTTAATTTAACACTGGGGATTTTACTGTACAAGATTTAATGCAGTTATAAATGCAGTTTTTGTTCATTTCCACTAAAACTGTGACACAGTTTTCTTTTATTGGCTTCCATAGACTTCCATAGTCATCTTTTTGCCACCATGTTGGCTCTGCCTACAAAACACTTTGTCGATGTTTGCAAACACCCAAATGATCTATAGCTGTGCCCGAAATCGCATACTGTCTGAGTAGCTATTGACAAGGAACAAAAAAAAAAGTATGTTCTATATAGTATGAATGTGAACTGGATGAACATCTGCCATAATATTGTAGGACAAGTCACGTCTGAATCCAATGATCGTGTCACACACTGAGATACCGTCATCTGATTCATTTTTGAAGACAGCATATCATTTGTTGCCTTTGATATCCCACAATCCTGTGTGTTCCATTCCCTGACAATTGAGCTAAACAAGTAGTTGAATAGCTAAAAGTTGCGGTCAGTTGGTGGTCAGTTTGTGTGTAAATGTATGTTTTTCCACTTTTGATGTAATTTCTAAGTAGAAATTAGTATTGTAGATGGTTATTTAAATATTTGCTTAGTTATCACTAAAGCTCTCTTTACTTTGCTGTAGATCATTTAACCGTTCAACCTTTCACCGTTTCGTGAGAAACCTTTGTGGGCAAGCGCTGCCTGCAAAGTCATTGCCTGATAAGACAGTGAGGCAACAAGTCAGTATTCGGACGCAGCCATTGCCATTCTTGCCCAGTTGCCTCATGGGATAGTGACCATCAGATGCGAATTTTCAGAATCTTGGTGAAAGTACACTAAAAAATGCTGGGTTTTTCCAACCCAAATTTGGGTCAAATAGGGAGAAATGGTTGGGTTTTGTTCATATTTGACCCAAATGTGGGTTGAAACAACACTAAGACACTTTAGTACTGGTACTTTTCGTATACTATTTTTTATTTTTTTTTATGAATACTACGAATTCGGACACTCATATAGTAGGGAAGTAGGCCTAGTAGGGAAGAAGGCATATTCAGACCAAGCGGCAACCTGCCTGCCTCTCTCTTGAAACCAAACACGGAAGTGTGACTTAAACTGCAATTCATCGACTGGCCACTAGAGACAGGCTGCAGAAGAGAGTCAATCCCATAGACCCCCATGTTAAACTGCCCAACTTTACAGCAGAAAAAAATGTGTTTACAGCCTGGTGCAAAAAGTGGTTTTGATCTATATAGCTAATTTTGCCCTTCATGACAACTGTGAGGGGGGTGAATATTTTTTATAACTCATCCGTTTAAATTATATTAAGCCTTAAAGTTCTGCATAATTAAGGGCGTGGCCACTTGAGTGACAGGTGGATTGCCGCTGATGCCGCTAGCCGTTTGTCTGCTGTCTGTTAGCGTCACGTCACCTCAGCTAATCCGCCTCTTTGCCCATTTTCGGTTATCAGGGATGCCAAGATGGCGACGGCCAACTCCGCCCACTATAGGCTTCAAAAATGCTCTTCAGAAACACTACGGGTGATGTCACAGACACTACGTCCATATTTTTTTAGAGTCTATGATTCAGACGCATCACTAGACAAAACTACAGTGGTGTTTGACATGTTTGGTGTTCGTACCGTATGAGCAGAGCGGCTCGTCCGGCGAGCTGGTGGAGGTGGGCAACAGTGCCCTCATCAGGCCATCGTTGGTCATGTTCAGCTGAGGCAGCGAGATGGCGTTTTTAATGATGGGCGAGACGGACGGCGGGGGGGAAGAGAAGTCACGTGATCCTCCTCTCAGCCGGGGCATGGGGGGTTTCCGTACGTGCTGTAGAGTTCGCGACAAAAACCGTGTCGTTCTGGAGCCAGAGGGCGAATCCGGGTAACTATCGCTGTTAGCTGATCCGCCGTAGTTGCTCAGGAACGAAGTGTCACCGAAGACGTCTCCACCGCGGCCCACGTGCATCGTGTGGCGGAAGTCACCGAGAGGCGGGCTGATCATGTCCACTGACAGGTCGCTCTTAAACCGGCGTTTGGCGTGAGACGTGGACACCAGGCCTTTGATCGCCGGCAGCTTTCCCAGACTCATGACGAGAAATATGGGATTTATATGATCCTTAAAGAAGATCCAAAATGTCTGTCAAAAAATATAGCAAGCTGTTGATGTGCTCCTCAAATATTAACAGACATTGGACGTACTGTAAATGCAGCATAAGTAGTAAATTAATTCCCCAAAAAGTGGTGGAAAGATGGAAGGTGTCTAAAAAAATGGCCAATTAAACATTTACAGATAAATGAAGCATTATAGAGGCTAAACTAATGTCAAATAATCCCCCAAACAGATCCGGAGAGAGAGATCGTTTTATGATGCTATAAAATACCCTGATAAACGAAGATCAATAAATGTGAAATTAATGTTGAATAATCCTTAAAACAGATCAAAAGAGATAAAAATGCTGGTAAAGCACGTCAAAAAATATAAAAAAAGATTAATCCTAGTTTTATGAAGCAATAAAATACCCAGATAAACGAAGCTCAATAAATGCTAAATTAATGTTGACTAATCCTTAAAAAAGATCCGGAGAGAGAAAAAAATGTATCCGAAAAATACTACAAAAAATGCCTAATTCTAGTCCTATGAAGATCTAATATCCAGATAAATGCAACTGAAACAATGCTAAATTAAAATTAATATAAAAGTTTTTTTTTTTAATTCAGAAAAATACAAATCAAAAAGGAATCAATCAAATACCTGAATAAATCCAGATGAATAAACACTAAATTTATGTGAAATAATTATTAATGAGGTCCAGAAGAATGATAAAATTTTCAAAAAGTGTCAAAGAAAAATGCTAAAATAAATGTCCAAATGCTATAAGCTTAAATGTAAACATACATGCATTAATTAAACAAAACAGAGTTTAGGTTAATTGAAGTGTTTTTTCAGATTCAAACTTCTAGATGTGCAACAAAAACACAACAACTCTGTTTGATTATAATATTCTGCAAAAATGTCAGTTTTGACAAACTCTCAGCTGCTCTGATACGAGTGCCATCTAGATGACATCACAACTGCTAATAAATACGAACTCCAAATTCATTAGTGTTTATAAGTGTTCATATAGAGACACGCATTCATCCAGAACTGAATGAGCGCCATCGGTCCGTGAGCCGCTGCCCATCCCGACCCGGAGTTTAAAAATAACCTGGTAAAGAAGCCTAATAGGATTTACGAAGAGTTTAAACACCTTCCAGTGAGCAGAAAACCCTGCACTCTCTCTGATAGTGGGAAAAAAAGACCTTTCTTGCACAAAATGTCTTCAAAAAAGTCTTAAAAAAAACACCAAACAGCCTTTAGAGGCACCTTCAGATTTCACAACTTCTTCCAAACATCCGTTTCTCTCCTTCATCACCTCGTATATCTCTTTTTGAACATCCACACATGCACTGATTGCTGTTTTTCCAAAGATTTGGCTTTCCGTTAGATTTGTGACTTCCAGCCCCGTGCTTTTCCTTCAGTCCCGGCACACCTGTCCTCCACTGTCGCCCTGATCCGATGTTTTAGTGTTTATGAATCCCACCGCAGGCCTTTCGGCGTCCCCGAATCCCCCAAAACACCCGGTCTAAAGCGCATCAGGCGTGCGTGTGATCCGCTGTGTTTTGTCTGTGGCTCCAGAGGAGTTTGAGCGGCTGGGATTGGCCTGGATTAGCGGGATTATTGGTCCTCACTCTCTCTCTCTCTCTCTCTGTCACTTCTCTTATTCTTTCTCTCGCCGGACCGTCTCAATCCATTTAGCCGCCCGTCAGTCAGTATTTTCTTTTCACACCGTGACACGAGTCCTGAGAAAGAGAAAGAGAGAGTCAAAAAACAGACGGCTAGAGTGATATTGTGTCCTCTGTTAAACAAGCATCTTTATTCTGGACAGCAATGATGATCGTCATTTATGCAGCACTTTCATAAAACAACACTAAGACAAAAAAATACATAAATAAACATAGTAATAGTAAACATGTAGAGAAATGCTTAATCATCATGAAAATATGGGTCACAATGATTCTCAAATAATAGGCTATATAATTACTTAATGCAGAACTTGATTGTCTTCATAAATAGGCTAATTGGTTTTTATCTTCATTATTTTCCATGTTTTGGGCTCAATGTCAAATAAAATCACTGGATGAAGTGAGGATTGATCAGTATTTTATATTAAGCTCACTGAAAATGACAAACACTTCAAACAAAAGTCATTTTAAACGGAAAAGCACTCCTGTGACACTAGAGTTAAAGGATAAAGTGACTCTAGTGAGCCCCAAACTTTGTTGTCAGCAAGTTATTTCCTGTCGCCCTTTTAATTTACACAGTTAGTGTAGAGAAACAGCAGCATCTGGCTCGATTTTGTCCTCACAGACATGCTTGTTTACATGCTTTAACACACACACACGTTTCTCCATCCATACAGATTGTTGTTGTGTTTAATTACACCTGTGTGAGTCTCTCTCTACACAAACAAACACACACACCCACACACACTTTCAGCCCATCAGACAGACTGCGGAAGTGAGTGGGAACTAATGGAAACAATCTGTGTGTGTTTGTCCGTTTCTTTCAAACATGCATTTTTCACAGGCCATGCATTAATCTTTATGCATTCCGCTTTATGTGATTGATCTTAATTTTCTTGATGAAGTGAGCATAGCTGTTTTCTACTATTTTTGTCTTGATCTGAATGTAACAAATCCTCACTGCATGCTCATATAATGATGTTTGACCTAACCCTAACCCCAAAATCAAAAGAATGAAATGCAAAATTATATTTGGCATAATGAAAATGAAGTCCATTATTATAACTAGTGCGATATGTGTATTTTGACATTATTTTAATAACAATAAAGTTAATTTACACTCAAAATCTCATTACTGTAATGCAAAATAATCTCATTCTCATTACTGTAAGGTGAACAATTATTTTGTGATTCACATTTATGACAAAAATTTGTAGGAAAAAAAAACAGTTCACAAACACGATATGACTGAACCATGAATCATTGCTGTCCTTCAGTCTCGGTATCATGAAAACAAATAACAGTTCGTGTCTTTACAATACAACGTCATGAGGCGAGCGAATAAAATAACCAAACATGCATATTCACCTTTAAAGCCTTTTAAAATGTTATGCACGTGAGCAGTTTATATTCACTTTTACGTAATAAAATCAAACTTACCAAAAACACAGAATAATGCCAAAGTTGCAGAGCGTTGATGAATAATCTCCAGAGATCGCACAGCGCGCACCCGCGACTGGCCGCGAGCCGAGGAGGACGCGCATGCGCAGTGGGACGGACACGCGCAGGCAGCAGCATGTTCCCTTTTGACAAACAGATTTTAGTTTTGTTATTTTTATTCCAAATGTTATACAGGAAATATAAAAAGGCTACATGACATTAACAGTCATTTTTCTTTTACAAAAAAAAAAAACAAAAAACAAAAAACGCAACCCACAAACTTATATTTATTTAGGCTATTTATGTCAATAACAAGGGTTAGATACCTTCTCACTCGCTCTACAACATGTTTCCTCCCAGAAAAGAGGAAAAACAAGAAGCAGAATAAGAATATATATTATTCTGCTGCTTCTTTTTCCTCTTTTCCCTCTGATTCCCATTCTCATTCCATTCATCTCCAAGAAAAACAGTGTCCGGCTGAAGAAATGTATTCATATGAAGAGAAAATGTTTTTTGGACTTGGACGCCGGACAGACGCTCCCACAGCGAGGACAAAATTACACTTTCACCTTCTCGTCTGCATTACTTCCTCTCACTCTCACACACATTTATGTCACATATATTAATTTATGATTGAGAGGAAGTAATGTATTTAATATTTAAAGTATATAATATGATGTATTTAATATTAACATATATTAATATATGATACATAATATATATATATATATATATATATAATGAAATCATTAAACATGGCATAGAATGCTGCAAAAAATAAATACAAATAATGCACAAATGAATGAGGACATACATATTTTTCATGCAACATGAAAATGAGTGTGAAAAAAAAACATATCTAAAATATGCCTTAAAATGAAACAAAATTCTTCTAAATATGAAATAAATTCAACTTGAAAAAAAATGAAGCAGACAATATGAAACAAATCAAAATATCAGAAATTATATGTAACTTTTCATGTTCCATAAGTAACTGTTTACATGGCTCTGCTGGCCGTGACTCTCTCTCTCTCTCTCTCTCTCTCTCTCTCTCTCTCTCTCTCTCTCTCTCTCTCTCCTCCTCCTCCTCCTCCTCCTCCTCCTGTTTCTCTTCTCGTGTCGATGACCACAGACAGACACACCCTGAACCTCAAGCCAAGCGCTCTCGCTGCCCACACTGGCTTCCCACAACGCTTTACAACCTTCTCACAGCATCCATGCAACCTTTACTAGCGTCTGCGGGGTTCACGAAGCCTCAGACTCTCCAGACGTCACATGAGGATCCATCACGGTCCCGGTTATGCTTAGAAATGGTTTTGCTGGTGTCTTCTGGTGTGGGCTGATGGTTTTCATGATCCTATGTTCCCAGGCAAGACTGATAAAATATAAATTCTGAAGTCACTATGGATGAAATCTGCCAAATAAATACAGTTTTGAACTGACTGCTGATAAATCACATCAATTTACATTTCCCCCATCTGATTTATGCTTTCAGTGTTTATTATTATTACACAGTATGAGTGTATTTGAGGTGTTTCATTCGTCTTGCACAGGTTTCATGTTTCCCCCACTCACTCATCTGTGAACATGACGTCACACTGACAGACAGAGATTGATGATGTGGTTTGGGTGTTTTATTTTTCACTGTCTCTATCTTTCTCATGGGAAACAAACAGATAAGCTTCTCTCATACTCCTCATTTAGATGAGGTCGCTTTGGATAAGTGTCTGCTAAATGAGTTATATGAATAGTAATATCATGATTTTATGACATATAGTTGATACTCCAACATCTCTATGGCTGATGTGGGTTTCAAGTTAAAGTGGTTGATATTAGGTTTATGATTATTTAATAATGTGTCCAATCAAAGCAGACACTTGATAAATGCTCCTCAATGTCTCCGGGAAACACTTTTAGGAAACGTTTTGGTGTCGGGACAACCGGAGCGCTCGGGAAAGCAGCTTGGGACAGAAGCGCGAGGAATCAATCACAGCTGAAGGAAGTTCACAGTCTGAGCAGATTTCAATGCAAATGAGCTGTGTTTAAGAGCAGGATTCCACAGCTTCCCGAACGCCGTCTCCCTGGTTTCGTTTTCCCAACAGTTCACAGAAGAGAGTCCACACACAGCAAACACTTACTGTACAGTGTGTTCACTGTAAAGCTGCACACATTCCTGCACAGATATCAGCTTTTCATGAACCCAGCTAACAGGAAACGTTTCATAACTTTGGCTAACGTTCTGTCAAGGTTTTCTCAAAGTTATGAACAAACGTTCTTCCAGTAACTTTACAGTTTTTTTTCAACTGCTTACACACTGCCTCTTTTTTTTGTCCAAAACTTTACACACAAATCCAAAAATTGCAAACACTAAATGCAAAATGCCTCACATCTCTTGAAAAATGAAGCACTGCATTCAAAATATCACAAAAAGCAAACATTTGTCTTACGTTGCAAACACCTTTGCCATAATATTATATTTGTGGATATATCATATACACACAGTTATTCAAAACCTAAAGCTCTCCTTTCATGAGCTCCTATGTACATTTCTGTCCAAGATTGAAAGTATTTGGTAGATAGATGTTGAAAAATTCACAGTAAACACGAAAGCAAGATTGAAAACCAAACTATTTTCTTTTTTTCCCCCTTTAAGCATTTGTGGTTGTGAATTACAGTATTACACAGTCCAACAAACCTATAACTCGACCTTTGGTCTATTTATAAGCCTATTCTAAAGTCATGATTGTTTGGTGTTCAGTAAAGCGATGAGATGTTACTACTTATTTCGGATCGAATGTTCCCTCAATGTTTTTGAATGTTCAGGGAAGATTAATGGGAATGATATGATAGTCGCACAGTAGCTTTACTGAAAATCATGATGCTAATCTACAGTACCTTATAGTCTGGGTCATAATATATTTATATTTTGCAACGATATAACAATCATGCAGTCCAGATTTGCTATCGGCCTATAACTTTATGTGAGTGTATGAATGCGGATAAGGTTGAACATATACATTTCACATTTTCACATACAGTTCACATTTCGCGATGAAATAAAATGATCATGCAGTTTGTATTGTATGCTATATCCATCGCTTTACGTGAGAATAGGCCTATGTGAATAATTTTGGATATAATATATTCAACTTTGTTTATATTGTTGTGATTATAAGCAATCACAGTGAGATTTGCTTTATGTGTCTGTACTGTATGTACGCAAATAGGTCTTCAAAAGTTGGATGTAGGCCTACTATATCCAACTTTTAATATATCGCTGGGCAGTAATATAGTTGGGACATAAGACAGTACCATGATTGTTCCCTCCGTCTGCAGTTTCTCATGGTTTGTGTGTCTGGTATGAGGATGATGTCTGAATGCTGTATGATGCAGATTCCAGTGATATTCACTGCTCGTGTTCAGACTTGATCACCTGACGCTGACGAACCCTTTCTGATTGGTTGAACATGTGGAAATCATCATGTGATCAGTGTTGGTGAAACTATTTCAAACTGAAGTTTGCCAAGCAACTGTACAAGCTCATAATAGAAAACATTACATTAGTACAAAAAATACTTCAAAGAGGCCGAGTGAACAATGATGACTCACTATATTGAAACGACTCCTCAATGGGGTGAATATGAATCAGAGGCTTCTTTCAGAATAGTCGCATACTTGTAGGCTATTATTTCTGCCGTATACTTATATATGGTACTATATAGGCCAAAATTAGGAATAATTAAGTATAAAGAAGTATATTATGCTAAACACAGCTGCATTTATTTAATTAAAATAAAGAGAAAACTGTAAAAAACAAACAAAAAAAACTTAATTATTCCATACTATTCCAAAGTGAGATCTCTATATGAACTCTCTGTATGAGAATACATGATTCTCATCACATTCATTTTTTAGCTTTAAACTCTTAATGTGCGACAACGATTTTTATGACATTTTATTAGAAGCACTTGAAAAACATGCTCCTTTCTTTCATCCAAGCATTGAAATGCTAATCAGCTCTGATGATGCCAGATCCCGTTCTGCACTGTCTATTAATGGCACAACAGCAGTTTAATCTGTCTGAAGGGAGTCATAAAGAGTCATTCTCCTGCAGGACAAAGCTCTGATTATGTGTTTTGGATGGGACTGGATGCTCGGCTGCCCCTCCGCCACATTCCTCCCTCGCTGAACCGCTGGACGTCTCTTGATCTGCAGCTTCTGCTCGAGTGTTCAGTGTTGTGCTGGTGGGACAGAGGGACGATTGAGCACAAGACAGATGAACAGACAGAACATGAACTCTGTCAGCGATGAGACACCGTCAAACTCTGAGCTGGACATCTGAAACACATCATCATCACAACAGACCATATTTAATTCTTGTCAGGAATGAAAATGGGGCTGTGATATGACTCATTCAGTGGTTGTACTGATGTTTAACAACATGCCAATTGTTTAGCTGATGAAATGGCTTTCGGAAATCTTCCAGAACACATATCAATTTTGAAAGCAGTAAGTTATGAAAATAACACATGATCTATAGTAGCAAGACTGCATGTCTATCTCTCACAACCTCTTTTTCATCCATGTAAAAATCAGTATGGCATCTACATAAAAGTGTAAATGGGTGGTTGACATGACATGGCCTTTTTTTTGTCCAATGTGTCAATGTTAAGTAAATTATAGAAAAATATATCAAAAACTGTGGTGATATTGTTCAGAAAGTGCTGTTTTATATGAACATACAGAGCATTCATGGGTTTAATCTTCCATTTTTTCACAATTTTCAGCCAAACCAGAATAAGCTCATATGGCGTGACTGTCCCAAGCACATTTCACAAATTTTGATTTTGAATAAAAACAAGAAAATGAATTCATTTTCTGTTTATTCAATCGTATATTGATATCCCAGATGTCTACTTGTGAGTCTGCTTGACTAAAAGTTCAGGCATAATATTTTGAAGCAGCCCTTAACTAAAACATTTTGTCCCAAAAATGGATATCATAAGGTGTGAGGCCATATTCCTTTTTTTAAACGGGCAATTGTTTGGAGACTTTTGAGGTGTGGGGGTCCTCCTCCTTTCAGGAGGAAGAACAACACCTCAGAAGGACACTGAAAGTTACAATGTGAGTTTTCTCCCTTTATGTTTTCAAAAAAATCAAGTATATCCGGCACTCCTGCTTCAGTTCCCCTTTGCGCTGTCTTTTGGTGTGACACATTTTACACAAAAATGCCCAAATGAAATAACTTTTCAGTCAATATTACCTTTAAAACTATATTGTCATATTGTAGTTAGCATGGTTTTAGCTTGTTAGCATAAAAGCACATTGCTTAAAGCAGCATTATGCAGCTTTGCCGATTTTTGCTCGCGGGTTTCTCTATAGAGCTCCCCCTACAGCTTCGGAATATATATTTGACAACACTGTCGTCAAAACTCGTTGGCGCCCCTCTACCATCTTCTCCCGCTGGTCATGTGCATTTGTTTTCAAAGAAGACGGCGAACGCACGGAGCCATGTCCACTGAGGTATGTATGATACACAGAAGGCTATAAATGTTAGGATAGTGTATGTGTGCAGTGCCATAAAGCAATTCGTTACATCGCGAGACCTGATATCACGCGATACTTTCGCCCGCCGGCCCAAAGTTGCAAGTGTGGTTTTCTTGTCACACCATATGATTATTTTGTCACACTATATGATATGAACTGCATTTAAATACATAAATAATGCTCTTAGATACATATTTTATAACTAATAGTTAAGTTTATTGAATATTTCATCCTTTTAACACATTTTGATACTATATTATTTACACATTTAATATCTATACACCAACTCAATTTGGTGAATCCCTACTATCCCATTTTCAAGCTGAATCCATGTTAAACTACAGCATTTTGTCACTCAAATGTTTCCCTTTATTTATTTATTTACTCAGTTTGAGGTAGATTTCAGTCGATGGCGAGATAATGCGAATACAGAAAGAACAAGGAAATGATACATCAGCTTGCTGTTCGGCCATTGTTTTACTCATCCTCATTTTGAAACTAATTTATGCATTAAATAATAATAAAAAAATGTTCAATGATTTACTAAAGATTATTAGAATTCATGTAATTAATATTCAGCAGATTAAAATAAAAAGTGCAACATCAAATGAATACAGTAAGTGGATGAATGCATGTGTTATAAACATATGATTCTTTGCTACTTTGAGTAGAACTCACTGTTTTAAACAATTTTGTGATTTTTGCTGTAACTGAAACAATGATTCACTTGTCAAACTAAGTTGGGTTGTTTGTTAAATGCAGCTAATACAGATTTTTGCATACAGATTGTTGTGTGGTGTCACATCATATGGCGTGACACCATGTCATTTGGTGTGACATTCAGAATTTTGAAAGATATTAAGGCTTTTTGGTTATTAATTATAAAATCATCAATGTGACAGATGGGGAATAGTGCCAGCAAAGGTTACAAGCATTTTGGTACTTTTATAACAAGGTATTCCCAAATTAATTTGAAGTATATTGAAAGATTACAAGTAAACGTCTTTCTATGAGTGTTGATAAAGTAAAATAATGCAAAATGTAACATATTTAAGAAATGCTATACTTTTATATAGTAATGATAAAGAATCAGGATAAATTGACTTACATTATCACATTATGCCCCTTTTTAATTTAATACACAATAACATTCATGTCACACCATACATTTTTAGTCACTAAGACAGTAAACTAGTGAATAAATGTACATTTCAGGACAAAATCTACAAAACCACATATATATTTGAAAATATAAGAGTTGGTAGAATATAACCCAATGAGTTCCATGACTTACATTTGAGATTTTTTTTAAAACTTTTTTTTAGCCAAATATGTCAACCACCCAATATACAAATAGGCTACTTGTACTAAAAACGTGTTGTAAGTGTTTGAAAACTTTAAGTTTAGTCAACTTGAAATGTTAAGTTGCATTAAGGGACTACTTGGATTTTTAAGTTATCTCAATTTAAATCTGGGAACGTTATCTAAATGCTAAATTTTAAGATATATAATAATATAAGACGATTTTTCCCAAATGTATGTAGGCTACTTCTACCTACACTGTACTGTCTTGTTTATTTATGTATTTATTTATTTTATTGAGGAACAAGCATATTGCACAAACAAGAGCACAAGGCCTAACTAAACATATCAGGGGTATATAAAAGAAAAAAGAAAAGAAAAACGTTGTACATTTTAAACAGTTACATAGTTAAATTGCTTTTAAGTTTTTACTTTTAATTACGTTTTAATGTCAGTTTTAAATAGTTCAACCATTATTTTCCAAATCATTGTGACTAAAATATAATAATTGAAATTATTGCTGGGCAATGATTAATTACGATTAATCAATTCCAAAATAAAAGTTTGTGCTTACATAATATATGTGTGTGTACTGTGTATTTTTGTTTTGTAAGAAATAGAAGAAAAAGAAGAAATTTTTATTAAGAAATATTTGCATGTATATAGGCCTACTGTATATATATATATATATATATATATATATATATATATATATATATATATATATATAGGGGAGAACGAGGTAATGTGAGACATCGGGTAATGTGAGACACCCCCTATATCTAGTCAACGGAACACAATTTTGGTCATTTGACCATTATGTTTTCAAGCCCCTTCCATTTCACCTTGGCCATGAAGAAGAGGACCTCATGGTGCTGTAGTAAGCATGTTTTTTTCACAAAAATATTTTTTTTGCATGTAAAAGTAAATTTTCTTGCTGTCAACTTAATCAACTGTTGTGCCAAAGCAAATTGATTCAGGTAGAAAAACTTATGTCATACATGTTGATGAACTACCAACATATAAAACCATGTGATGATGCTAGCTGAAGATAAGCCTGAATTGCTAAGAGAGATCGTTTTTTTCTAAAATGTGGCAGTGGGGTAAAGTGAGACAAATGCTGTGGGGTAAAGTGAGACATGAGGCACAAGTTAAGTTTAGTCTTAAACATATTTTAATGTAATATTACATGACACATGTTTTATTTTTAATGTCATAAACATAGTAGAAAAGCCATCATGCCAAGGCAATACACCAGGAAGAAAACCTGACGGCCCGAAGGAGAGGGTGCACTCCTCTGGGCCCCAGGCAACCCGGAGGCGCCTGTTTTCCATTACCTAGTCCGATAAGAGTGTCGTCTCCCTCCTCTACAACACCCCGAGCGTCCATGTTTGGACCGTCGTTGCTCCAGCAGGAGCGCCAGCAGGTGTACGGATCTGACTTTGACCGGAGATGACCCACCCTCCCTGGGGCCGGCCCGGGAGGTCTGCGAGCATGGAGCTCTTCTTCAAATACAAGATATTTTTGGACATTTTTACAAGGAGGAATATCCTCCCGTGTGTCTTTCACCCCTAGCTCACCCAGGATGGTGCACGTTCACCGTTGTGCACGCCCTGGCACCGAGGGACTGGGTGTCCAAACCAGACCCTATTTACTGGAAGTCTCGCTCGCACAAAGTGCACTTTCTCTGGCCTGGGTCAGGCTGTTTCTCCACCCGGTCTGACCACCACGGTTCTCTGGTCCATGTTCTTTGTCCGAGCGGAGCATTGTCCCTCCTCCACAAAGACCCAAAGATCCGTTTTAGGACTGACTTTGCTCCAAACGGAGCTCCAGCGGTGGCGGACAAATCCGAATCTGGCTCAGGACGGGCCACTCTGACACTCTGACAGCATTGAGTTTTCCAAATGTATCACAATAATTTGGACATAGTTAATTTTTTTTTAGGAGGAATTTCCTCCAGTGTGCCATTCACCCTTAACACGCCAAGAGCGTTGCACCTTCACTTGGATGCGCACCGGTGGGTCATTAAAAAATTGTGCTTAATTGACCAATCCCCATGATTCTGTTACTAGTTCTGGAATGTGTGGTTGTCAAGCTAGCTGTCAAGATTCTTACTGTTACAACATGTGTTGTTATGGAAGTTTCAGAGTGGAAAAAGTAAGTGGATCAGTTTACCCCCAGCTGGTTCACTTTACCCCTTTGATTTCTCTGGTCTGTCTCAGTTTACCCCTAAGCTGGGGTAAAGTGAGACACAAGACCACTTTTTTAAAAACAATCATATTTTCACTGCCCTTCGTCCTGAATACATTCTAATAATTTCCATTGCTAGGAAACATCCTGAATTAATGGGAAATGTGTCAATTTGACTGATATATCCTTTTAGCTTGCTTAGAGGGTAACGAATGTAAAAAATGTCTCAGTTTACCCCACTCTCCCCTACCTAATTTATATTACATAAATATAAATATGTTATGTATAAATAAAAAAAATTCTTAAATATATACGTGCATATAAAATAATTATACACATTACACAAAACAAACCTTTATTTCGGATGTAATAATTGCGATTAATTGTTGCCCTGCAATAATTTTAATTATTATATTTGCTCGTTGTTATAGTCACTAATTACTAATTATAGTCTTATCACTTGATTTTTATCACCATCACTGAGAAACACCTTGAAAATCAGCTTTTACAAGATTAACAACGATCTTAGATTTTTTTTATATATTTTTTTTTATTTTTTATTACCAAATATTTTTTACCTGAGTACAAAATAAACACTTTGGTAACAAACAAAAGGTTATTTTAACATTCAACGTCGGATTCAACGCTGTGTAAGGAAAGCTGCTTCAGCTGAGTGGATCCATCTTTCATATTTTCGGTTAAGTGCATCATTCAGGTATTTGAAGTGAAGTTTTTATTTTCAGTGCACTAATACTACAAAAAGAAAGAATACGCGAAATTGGGGGGGGACACTGAAACAGAATGACAATCATCGGTCAGTCGTATAAAAGCGATCAGTGTTAATGTCCAGTTACAGTATCCTGTCTCCCTCCAGTGGACCATCCTCATCCTCACCGGCATGAACTAGGTCACATGCACTCTCTGACTCTGACCCGCCCGGAATCTCGGAATATGACTAATTACACTAGTGAAATATTAACACGAACATTGTGACACAAAGTTTACAGTGTGCCTTTAATCAGTCACACACATATGTTGAGTGACTAAGGCATTTTTACGACTATTCTCTTATTGTACCTTGGATATAGACGGAGTGGTATCCTAAGGAGAGAGAGAGAGAGAGAGAGAGAGAGAGAGAGAGACGGGTTGCTCATATCAAACTTGGCTTCTCGTCTTCTCTGATTTGTGTCTGAAGTGTTGCTGTTGTTCTTTCCCTCTCTCGTCTCGTTTGCTCATCTGCTGTGGATCATGAGCGGTAAGATGTTTATCAGCCTCATCAGCTGCTTGATGAATCGATTCATAATACAGAATAACATCAGTGTGAATCAATTCATCAAGCAGTGTGAATCAATTCATCAATACATTTAAAGAACGATACTTTGGAATTGTGTGACATTATGGACCAAAACACGTTTAACCTTCAAACTTGATGAGTTTCTTTTGTTGGTGTGTTGTTGTTTTACTACTAGCCCAGCTAACAAAAATATGTTTTTGCTAACGTTCCATTTCTGAATGTTCTATTTTTTTCATGGTCATGCGAACACGAGGGGAACAATCAATTTTGTAAACATTATGGGAACGTTATTTTGGAATGTTTTCGGAACGTTCTGAAAAATGTAACATTTCAATTTTTCAACAATCTAAAATGTGCCAGATAAAAAACGTTCCATGAATAATGTGTTATGTTTTGTACTACATTGTTAAAAAAAAACAGATAACTCTGAACGAAGGTTCTGTTAACATTTTCATTTTCAAGGTTCATTTAACTTTTGAGAAAACCTTAGCCCAAGTTCTGAGAACACTCCCTGTTAGCTTGGTTGTTAGTGTTGTTAGTAGTTTTATGTTAGCGTTGTGTTAATATTATCATATGGTTGTTGTGTGTTTTGTTTGTAATGTAGCTTGTAGTGTGTAGTAGTTGTAAAGTTCCCAGCTGTGGATTCCTTCACTATGAGACATTCATTGAGATTCCAGCATGTGTTTGGACCTGCCTCGCCTGAACAGAGACGCATACAAACCCCGCACGCACCCACCCCAAATCTTCATCATCTCTCAGGAGGAAGACCATTGTTTGTTTGGAAAGTCCTCCTGGTAGAATTTTTTTTTTTTTTGGTGCTTGTAAGAAAAAAACAAACATTTTTGAGACAAAGTTGATAGTTACATGAAATGTAACTGATATCTCCTGTGGGTGTGCAGGTATCGGCAGGCCTGGGTGAAAATGAAGTTTGTTTTCCACAGTTCCTCTGGCAGTGTTATCGCTCTGTCTGTCTGATGATCTCTTGTGTACATTGAGAGGATGGTACCACCTGCATTCTTCTGCTGTGAGAAAACTGCTCTCTTACAGTCCCTCTTTCGGCCCTCATGCAGTGCATTTACATGTTTACATCTGTGTTTTATGATCATGTGGATCTACAATATTCCACCTTCATCATATGCGTTCACTTCAATCTCATGAAAAACTAGCTATTTTAAGAGATGTTGTATTAAGTTATACGATGTGATTCATACGGAATTTTTCTTTTTTTTAGAAAAAAGCAAGCATGAACCCAGCTAACAGGAAACGTTTTGAGAACTTTGGCGAACGTTCTGGCAGTATATGAACAGAATGTTCGTTCAACTCTTTAATAAAGTTCTCAAAAGGTTAGCTCAAAAACAAAATTTATACATCATTCACGTGTTTTTTTCCGTGAAACATTTTAGCTGGACGTTTGTCCACGTTTGAACAAAAATCAAGGACCACAATAGAAATAAGTTAATGAAACTTTAATGTGTTATCCTTGACAAAGAAGTTTTGCTACTTTATGGTTACTGTCTTGCTACTTTTTATGTCAAATAAACTCAACTCAACTCAAAACTTAAATTATCAATGAACTGCCAGCAAAACATAACAAATCTACGAATTGTCTGCAAAATGTAATGGAGCTACGAATTGCCCATTAAACATCACCTTTGATTATGGGAGAATATTTGAGTGAATATTTAAGTTTTAATAATTTACACGCCCTTTTAAGGTCTTAATCATTTTCATGAAAATGTACGATTTACGATTATGAAAAAATGTACTTATTATTATACATAAATATTTATGTTTTTAATATTTGACATGACTTTTTAAGATTTTATAGCTATGAATATCAGCCAAAACATTAATTGGTTTTAAATTACAATCGAAACATAGGCTAAAATATGAATTGCCACCAAAACATAAAATTGATAAAAATGGCCACCAAATTGTAAAATAGATATGAATTGGTGCGAGTGTGTTGATTTGGACTTATTATTTCTGTTGCTGTAAATCTCCCATCACTGTCCAGTCATTGTGCCCATGAGATCTGAATCTTTTGAATCGTATTGTCAAGCAATCTTGTTCAGAGATTCACTCACCGATTCACTGACATGAAATGTTTCATGAGTGAGATGGTTTTGACTGTTTTTATTTATTTTAAATAAATGTGCTTTTACCAAAGGGAGCCAAGAAGAAATTAATTATTTTAATTCCATTATTTGTTTGGGCGTTTCTTTTTTTCTAAGTCATGTTTTCTTTTTAATTTTCAAGTTCATTTATGCAGGTCTGGTTTGGAAAAAAAGTGATGTGGTTGATTTGGGTCAGGCACAGATTTTCTTCACAAAACAGATCTCTTTTTTGATGTTTATCAACAGCTTATATTTCAATGATGTTCTTAAAATGTGATTTAAACTAATCTTTCTCTAAGCTTTTACAATGTGTGCTGTGTGAGTTGTGACCTATAAGCTAGTTTTTGACCTACAGTATATATTACCATCTTTGATGTAGCTACTACAACAACCACAAAAACAGGAAACGGGCACAATTTAGCCACTTTTCTTGCCACCTACACCACCTACACTTGAGAAGAGCCCCCTGTGAAGATCTTGTGTTTCCACAGGTGAATGGCTGCAGGGAGACGAGAGCTCGGTCATGACCCCGTCAGAGGAGGAGAAGTGCGAGGAGCTCTGGGAGCGAGTGGAAGGAGTTCGACACAAACTGACCCGCGTTTTAAACCCGGCGAAGCTGACGCCGTATCTGCGGCAGTGTAAGGTGATCGACGAGCAGGACGAGGACGAGGTGCTCAACTCCAGTCAGTATCCGTTGAGAATCAGCAGAGCCGGTAAGGACGCAGAGCACCACACATCAATCACATCACAGCGCTCATAAAGTAGTGATGGGCGCTTTTGAAACGCTGCTTTACCATTGTAACCAGTAGGTGGCTGCAGAGGATGCTTATTGGCTTATTAGCTGTTTTCACTCCCTAATATAAAATTTCTCACTCGTTTTGCTTTTATAATTAATATTAAGACATTATGATTGATAATAAATGTGAATGTGAATAACTGTGTTGCAGGTTGATTTAATGTTCTGCCTGTGCTCCTAAAAAAATGTTCAGTTAGGGGCTACAGCGCTCCTAGTAAAAACAGTAAGTCTGGAGCCCTGTCGTCCCAGCTAGCAATTTTTTGTTCTAAGAACGTTCTCCAAACATTCTGGTTTGGTTATGTAAACATGAAAATGTCAATGTTTTCTTGATGTTAGAGGAACGTTTATGGTGTTCCTGAAACGTTCTTTCAGCTTATTTTTATTAACAACTCAACATTATAATAATGCTATTTTGTAACATTCTTGAACATAAAAATGTCCAGTTTCCTTAATGATAAAATAACGTCATTTAAGGGTTAGTATGATGTTCATTTCAAAAGAGTGAATCAGTTGGTTCAATTGATTCAGCCCTCTGCTCTATTTGTCCCTTCACTAGTGTAAAGTTCATACTTCAGAGTATGTAGTAAGACAGTACAGCCGTTTCGGAAATTCTACAACGTCATAAGATTGAGTCATGGTACCACAAGACGCGTTTGTTCTTACTGTTTGCACTCAGGTTCATTCATTGGAAATCTTCAGCCTCACTTTCCTCGCACGCACATCTGGAAAAGTCAATAGGGAAGCCCCAAAAAAAAAAAAAATGTTATCGATTTGACTCGCACTTGACACAATCGGATGAGTAAAATCTTTTTTAAGCTGAATGATGACTATTATATTCTAGAGCTGCTTTACAGCTGAAATTTCATAATTTCAAGTTGTTTCATAATTGGTGGATTTTACAACACTAGTATTTTCCTGTTTATTTCTGTGAAGCAATCTGTAGCCTATTCTATAAAGCACTAGATAAATAAACGTGACTTGGCCTAATATTAGCCCAACACACATTTACCAATGCAAATTTTACTCTAAATAGCACACTCTCCTCTTTGACGTACTGTTTTTCAGTGTGCTTTGATTTAGTACGTACTCATCCTCACATCACATACTATTTAGGATGGATAGTATGTGAATTTAGAAGCAAACCTTTACATTTACAGAGAGAGAATGTACAGTGTGCTGTGATTGGTTGGCATGTGTGTCAGTATCAGTGTGCAGTGATTTGATTGGTTGTTGTGTGCAGGCCGTTTATTGGACATCCTGAGGGGGCGTGGCGAGCGCGGTCTACAGGCTTTCATGGAGTCACTGGAGTTTTATCATCCGGAGCAGTTCACACAGCTGACCGGACAACAACCGACTCAACGCTGCTCCATCATGCTGGGTGTGTGAATGCGTCACATTTCTGCCGTTAAAAGTCGGCACGAAACGGAAGTTGCTCTAGACTTTTCTCACCTGTTGTGACGTATATCCGAGTGAAACGGGACTTGATTTTGTCAATGAGGAATTTTTCACATAAATTTTTTTAAAATCATGTGCCTCACAATCTTGAATCAAAATACCTTCCCCTCCTTCTTACATGTCCTCTCTTCTCTGATGACGTGTTTACTGGCGTGAGGGCGGGTCAACCTGTCAGTGAAAACCAGATCCACTAATAGCAAACCACAAACATCTAATCAATTCCCCACGGACAAAATCAAGCCCTGCCCTACATTTGCTCTTGTTTGAGAAGTGGTTTCATGCGTCACTATAGGGAAGAAAAGACGACTTCAATGGTCATTCATGCAGCAGTTAAATGTTATTTTTGTAATATGTGTGTGTAGATGAGGAGGGTCCTGAGGGTCTGACTCAGTTTCTGCTGCTGGAGGTGCGTAAGCTGCGAGAACAATTGCGCGGCAGTCGTCTGTGTGAGCGGCGTCTGTCTCAGCGCTGCCGTGTGGCCGAGGAGGAGCGCAGCAGAGCTGAACGCAAAGCGCAAGAGCTGCGACAGGACCGGATACAGCAGGAGAGGTACGCATATAATTGATATATATATATATATATATATATATATATATATATATATATATATATATATATATATATATATATATATATATATATATATATATATGAGGTGCATATATCTCAATTATGACGACGCATACACATCTATAATTTGGTTTGTTCAAACAACGTTGTTTTGACAACGTGTTAAACAGACAGACAGAGTTTGGCTAATGGATGTTTCTGTCGATGAATACACATTCTGGCTTCCCCTAAGCTTTGTTCAATGCGAGTGCCGTATGCTCTAATATGAGCAGTCATTTACGCTGTCATCACTCAGGTGTTGATAGCGCTTGAATGCAAGTGAAAGCTGAACAGCACACGCTGTGTTTAAACTAGTCATTTTAGCCTTGCTAATTTAAACATTTGAACGCAAGAAGATGTGAAACAGAACTCTGGCGCACTGTAAGAAGATTTGTGTGTGCTCACCCGAAGCGCGCTCACAGAAATCCATGTCTCAGACAGCCGCAAATATTGAGCTCTCTTTTAAGTCTTTGAATTTGAAATTGTCAACTTGCTCTTCTTGGCCAATATCCTAGCAAACATCGTCGGTTACGTCTTAATTGAACGCTAACAATCGAGAAAGATAACGCATGTTTCAGTATCAGTTTATTGGATCCAGGCATTATGTCTTAAAGTGACAGCAGCCTAATATTCCTTCTATCTGTGTTTTTTTAAAAAGACAATGAAATCACTCACTGCTCTTGACTGAATAGCTTTTGTAACTTTAATAATGATTAATCTTTATTTAATTTCTACAGTGAAGATTATATGCAGTTATTTTAAATTTGATTACTTTATTAAATTTCTGTACCTGAAAACTAATATTAGATAGCTATAAATGAAAACCACTGTTTATTTTTTCAGTATCTTTGCTCCATTGTATTTATTTGTGCTGTTTTTTTGTAGTTTGATTATTTGTTCATATTCTTATTTGACAGTAGTCCTTTATTGCCCTGAACATAGCACATACCGAATTGTACCAAAACCGTGATACAAACCGAACCGTGATTAATTTTAACCGTTACACCCCTAATATATACAGTGAGGAAAATAAGTATTTGAACACCCTGCTATTTTGCAAGTTCTCCCACTTAGAAATCATGGAGGGGTCTGAAATTGTCATCGTAGGTGCATGTCCACTGTGAGAGACATAATCTAAAAAAAAATAATCCAGAAATCACAATGTATGATTTTTTAACTATTTATTTGTATGATACAGCTGCAAATAAGTATTTGAACACCTGAGAAAATCAATGTTAATATTTGGTACACTAGCCTTTGTTTGCAATTACAGAGGTCAAACGTTTCCTGTAGTTTTTCACCAGGTTTGCACACACTGCAGGAGGGATTCTGGCCCACTCCTCCACACAGATCTTCTCTAGATCAGTAAGGTTTCTGGGCTGTTGCTGAGAAACACGGAGTTTGAGCTCCCTCCAAAGATTCTCTATTGGGTTTAGGTCTGGAGACTGGCTAGGCCACGCCAGAACCTTGATATGCTTCTTACAGAGCCACTCCTTGGTTATCCTGGCTGTGTGCTTCGGGTCATTGTCATGTTGGAAGACCCAGCCTCGACCCATCTTCAATGCTCTAACTGAGGGAAGGAGGTTGTTCCCCAAAATCTCGCAATACATGGCCCCGGTCATCCTCTCCTTAATACAGTGCAGTCGCCCTGTCCCATGTGCAGAAAAACACCCCCAAAGCATGATGCTACCACCCCCATGCTTCACAGTAGGGATGGTGTTCTTGGGATGGTACTCATCATTCTTCTTCCTCCAAACACGTTTAGTGGAATTATGACCAAAAAGTTCTATTTTGGTCTCATCTGACCACATGACTTTGTCAAGTATCTTTTGTCAAGTATATTTGTATAGCGCTTTTCACAATACAGATTGTATCAAAGCAGCTTCACAGTATTAAATTAAAATAATACAACAAGGTTTGTTTCTAGTGGAATTTATAGATTGATAAAATAAAATTAAATATCCCCAAAATATCCCCAACTGAGCAAGCCAAAGGCAACAGTGGCAAGGAAACGAAAAACTCCATCAAGTGACCTAATGGTGAAAAAAAAAAACCTTGGGAGAACCCAGGCTCAGTCGGGGGCCAGTTCTCCTCTGGCATTTATGAACTAGAGACCGGATTGTAGTTTGAACTGTAAGATTAAAAATATTATATGAATGCCTGGCCGAAAAGATGCGTCTTTAATCTAGTTTTAAACTGGGAGAGCGAGTCTGAGCAACGAACAGTATCAGAGTTTTCATTCCAGAGTTTTGGAACTAAATGTGAAAATGCTCTCCCTCCTTTGGTGGATCTGGATATCCTAGGTATGACCAAAAGCCTCGAATTTATTGATCTTAAAGAGCGTGATGGATTATAGGGCGATAGAAGATCCGTTAAATAGACTGGAGCTAGGCCGTTTAGGGCTTTATAAGTCAGTAGCAATACCTTGTAAATAATACGGAACTTTATAGGTAACCAATGCAGTGATGATAAAATCGGTGTTATATGATCATATTTTCTTGATCTAGTGAGAACTCTAGCGGCTGCATTTTGGACTAACTGTAGCTTGTTTATTGAGGATGCAGGACAACCAGCTAATAAAGCATTACAGTAATCTAGTCTCGAGGTCATGAATGCATGAACTAGCTTTTCTGCATCAGAAACTGATAGGATATTACGTAGCTTACATAGCTAACTGATAGGATATAACTTTCTCCCATGACTCCTCTGGATCATCCAAATGGTCATTGGCAAACTTAAGACGGGCCTTGACATGTGCTGGTTTAAGCAGGGGAACCTTCCGTGCCATGCATGATTTCAAACCATGACGTCTTAGTGTATTACCAACAGTAACCTTGGAAACGGTGGTCCCAGCTCTTTTCAGGTCATTGACCAGCTCCTCCCGTGTAGTTCTGGGCTGATTTCTCACCTTTCTTAGGATCATTGAGACCCCACGAGGTGAGATCTTGCATGGAGCCCCAGTCCGAGAGAGATTGACAGTCATGTTTAGCTTCTTCCATTTTCTAATGATTGCTCCAACAGTGGACCTTTTTTCACCAAGCTGCTTGGCAATTTCCCCGTAGCCCTTTCCAGCCTTGTGGAGGTGTACAATTTTGTCTCTAGTGTCTTTGGACAGCTATTTGGTCTTGGCCATGTTAGTAGTTGGATTCTTACTGATTGTATGGGGTGGACAGGTGTCTTTATGCAGCTAACAACCTCAAACAGGTGCATCTAATTTAGGATAATAAATGGAGTGGAGGTGGACATTTTAAAGGCAGACTAACAGGTCTTTGAGGGTCAGAATTCTAGCTGATAGACAGGTGTTCAAATACTTATTTGCAGCTGTATCATACAAATAAATAGTTAAAAAATCATATATTGTGATTTCTGGATTTTTTTATTTAGATTATGTCTCTCACAGTGGACATGCACCTACGATGACAATTTCAGACCCCTCCATGATTTCCAAGTGGGAGAACTTGCAAAATAGCAGGGTGTTCAAATACTTATTTTCCTCACTGTATATATATATATATATATATATATATATATACAGTGAGGAAAATAAGTATTTGAACACCCTGCTATTTTGCAAGTTCTCCCACTTAGAAATCATGGAGGGGTCTGAAATTGTCATCGTAGGTGCATGTCCACTGTGAGAGACATAATCTAAAATAAAAAATCCAGAAATCACAATATATGATTTTTAAACTATTTATTTGTATGATACAGCTGCAAATAAGTATTTGAACACCTGAGAAAATCAATGATAATATTTGGTACAGTAGCCTTTGTTTGCAATTACAGAGGGCAAACGTTTCCTGTAGTTTTTCACCAGGTTTGCACACACTGCAGGAGGGATTTTGGCCCACTCCTCCACACAGATCTTCTCTAGATCAGTCAGGTTTCTGGGCTGTCGCTGAGAAACACGGAGTTTGAGCTCCCTCCAAAGATTCTCTGGAGACTGGCTAGGCCACGCCAGAACCTTGATATGCTTCTTACAGAGCCATTCCTTGGTTATCCTGGCTGTGTGCTTCGGGTCATTGTCATGTTGGAAGACCCAGCCTCGACCCATCTTCAATGCTCTAACTAAGGGAAGGAGGTTGTTCCCCAAAATCTCGCAATACATGGCCCCGGTCATCCTCTCTTTAATACAGTGCAGTCGCCCTGTCCCATGTGCAGAAAAACAACCCCCAAAGCATGATGCTACCACCATGCTTCACAGTAGGGATGGTGTTCTTGGGATGGTACTCATCATTCTTCTTCCTCCAAACACGTTTAGTGGAATTATGACCAAAAAGTTCTATTTTGGTCTCATTTGACCACATTACTTTCTCCCATGACTCCTCTGGATCATCCAAATGGTCATTGGCAAACTTAAGACGGGCCTTGACATGTGCTGGTTTAAGCAGGGGAACCTTCCGTGCCATGCATGATTTCAAACCATGACGTCTTAGTGTATTACCAACAGTAACCTTGGAAACGGTGGTCCCAGCTCTTTTCAGGTCATTGACCAGCTCCTCCCATGTAGTCCTGGGCTGATTTCTCACCTTTCTTAGGATCATTGAGACCCCACGAGGTGAGATCTTGCATGGAGCCCCAGTCCGAGGGAGATTGACAGTCATTTTTAGCTTCTTCCATTTTCTAATGATTGCTCCAACAGTGGACCTTTTTTCACCAAGCTGCTTGGCAATTTCCCCGTAGCCCTTTCCAGCCTTGTGGAGGTGTACAATTTTGTCTCTAGTGTCTTTGGACAGCTCTTTGGTCTTGGCCATGTTAGTAGTTGGATTCTTACTGATTGTATGGGGTGGACAGGTGTCTTTATGCAGCTAACGACCTCAAACAGGTGCATCTAATTTAGGATAATAAATGGAGTGGAGGTGGACATTTTAAAGGCAGACTAACAGGTCTTTGAGGGTCAGAATTCTAGCTGATAGACAGGTGTTCAAATACTTATTTGCAGCTGTATCATACAAATAAATAGTTAAAAAATCATATATTGTGATTTCTGGATTTTTTTTTTTAGATTATGTCTCTCACAGTGGACATGCACCTACGATGACAATTTCAGACCCCTCCATGATTTCTAAGTGGGAGAACTTGCAAAATAGCAGGGTGTTCAAATACTTATTTTCCTCACTGTATATATATATATGTTAATGCATCCTTGCTCAATAAAAGTATTAATTAGTTTAATTTTGTACGGTAGTGTATGAGCATGGTGTTTGCAATGGGAAGGTTATGGGGTTTATTCCCATGGATTGCATCAAATGATAAAAATGTGTGCCTTAAATACATTGCAAGTCAAATGCCTGAGAGTAAATACATTTCTACCTGTGTATTTCTGGGTTAGGTTGAGACATGACTGGGAGTCTTGTACTCGTGAGTTGGGTTTGCTGAAGGACAGACACTTGGAACAGGCTGTGAAATACTCGCGAGCGCTAGAGGAACAGCGCAAAGCTTCTGTGCGCGAGAGAGAACTACTCACAGAGGTACAATATATGGAAAATTAAGACTCGTCTCCCATGAAATCACCTGTTGATCAGTTGAAACATTTATTGAAGTGTTGACTATATAGTGTAAAAAAAGTTCTTCAGTGTGAATTAGAGGCATATTGGTTATGAGAGCCAACCATTGATGGATAAAATAAACACTAAACTGTTTGTTGTTTGTTTAATATTCTACAATATTATTGATCTGTCTGCATTGACACCATTATATGAGAACTGAAATGAGCTGGACGATGACATCACTGTTTTCTCCAGTGCGGCTAAATATATATAAATTGACTAAACTAATAACTTTTTTACAACAAAAATTAACCATCACTGAACTTACTTAAGCTGCACTGTGATGGTATTTTCTTCTAGGAACAAACATTGTTGCATTATTTTCCTGTTATCACCGTAAAGCTACTTTGAAACAATCTTTATTGTAAAAAAGCACTATATAAATAAAAGTGACTTGACTTGACTTGACTTGTTGAGACACTATGAATAATGTAGTTCTGACCTGCACAGAGTTCATGTCAGGCTTATAGAGGGTGTGTCCGTGCAGGTGGAGCAGCTCAGGAAGAGATTGCTGGAGGTGGAGAAAAGAGCAGACGATGGCTCCGCCCCCTCACTGATGCATCATACGAGCAGTGAGGCGTGTGACGGAGCATCTGCAGGCCCGAAGGAGACGCTGCCGCTCACTGTGAGAAATACAGAGCATAACTCTGGAAATCAGGTCAGTCACAAGACTCTCTCAGCTCATCATTACACTTACAGGAGTGTGAGTAATGTGTGTGAGTAATGTGTGTGAGTAATGTGTGTGAGTAATGTGTGTGAGTAATGTGTGTGAGTAATGTGTGTGAGTAATGTGTGTGAGTAATGTGTGTGAGTAATGTGTGTGTGTGTGTAGGCTCTGTTGGACATCCTCCAGCAGGACCGGCGGGAGGCAGTGGAGCAGCGGCAGGAGTTGTGCGGCGCCATCGCCCGGCTGCAGGAAGAGCTGGAGAGCTCGGAGACGCAGAGAGAGAAAGTAAGAGGAAACATCTCGGTTACGAATGTAACCCTTGTTCCCTGAAGGAGGGAACAGAGACATGAGTCGACCGTGCCAAATGATTGGGATCACGCTTAGGGAGCCTGTCATCTTTGAGTATTAATTAAACGAGTCAATGCACATTGGCATGCGAGATTTGCATCTCGCGCTCCGCCCTGTAGCGAGGGTATAAATACGGAAGCGGATGCACGCACCATTTGTTTTTCGCTGAAGTGATTCAGTCTCCTCGCGCCTGACCTGACGATCAGGTCATGCTTCCCTATGGATTTTCCATCAACTGTATCGTGATGTGCGGCAATAGAGGCAACATGCACTTTGAGGGTGGCTCCAACCCAACTTGCAGAAAGGATAGCACAGTATCGATCGAACATCTTCGGGGGGCTTCTCTGTGAAGAACACCACTCAATGAACAGGTTCCACTTCAGAGTGTAGGCAAACCTCGTAGAGGGTGCTCTCGCAGAAGTGATGGTGTCTATGACAGCTTGTGGTAGATCACCTAGAACCTCCACGTCCCGTCCAGGGACCAGACATGGAGTTTCCAGAAGTCTGGACGCGGGTGCCATACGGTGCCCCGTCTCTGAGAGAGGAGGTCCTCCCTGAGAGGAATGGGAATGTTGAGAGGAGCATCAATTCGGGGAACGAGGTCCGGTTGGGCCAATAAGGAGCAACTAGCAAGACCTTCTTCCCTGACTTTGCACAGTGTCTGTGCGAGAAGGCTCACTGGGGGAAATGCATACTTGCGTAGGCCCCGGGGCCAGCTGTTTGTCAGTGCATCCGTGCCGAGGGTCCCCTCGGTCAGGGAATAGAACAACTGGCAATGGTCTGGAGAGGCAAACAGATTTATCTGTGCGGCCCCCTAAGTGGTCCCAGATCAGCTGGACTGCCTGGGGATGTAGTCCTCACTCTCCTGGGGCCACAGCTCCAGAGAGCTCGTCGGCGGCACGATTGAGCAGGCCGGGCATATAAGTGGCACGAAGCGATCTCAGATGCTTCTGACTCCATAAGAGGAGATGGCGGATGAGTTGTGACATGCAAGGGGAGCGTAGACCAACTTGATGGTTGATGTACGCAACGGTCGCAGTGTTGTCTGTACGGACCAACACATGCTTGCCAAGCAGAGGCTTCTTGCTAACAACTCGAGGCAGTTGATGTGCCAATGCAGTTGGGGACCCGTCCAGATCGCCACTACTGCATGCCCGTTGTATATGGCCCCCCATCCGGTGTTGGAGGCATCTGCACAGCATACCTGGACACTTGTTCTAGGGGCACTCCGGCCCAGAGAAACGAAGGGTCTGACCAAGGTCTGAGGGTTTGGCGGCAGGCTGGGGTGATTGTCAGGCTGACGTGCCGCTCTGCCACTCCCATCTCGGGACTCGGCCGTGAAGCCAGTGCTGAAGCGGTCTCATATGAAGCAAACCCAGGAATGACTTGTGTCGTGGGAGGATGGAGACATGAAAGTACGCGTCCTTCAGGTCGATCGCTGCAAACCAATCTCAGGGACGGATGCATTCGAAAATGCGTTTCTGCATGAGCATCTTGAACGGAAGCTTGTAAAGGGCACGATTCAAGACTCGCAGGTCCAAGATTGGCCGTAACCAACTGCCTTTCTTGGGTACAATGAAGTACGGGCTGTAGAAGCCGGTCTTCATATCGGCTGGAGGGACCGGCTCTATCGCGCCCTTCGCCATCTCTGCATGCATGACAGGGGCCCGTTCACTCAACACCGTAGTGTAGTGAACACCCCTGAACTTGGGCGGGTGCCAGACAAACTGAATCGTATAGCTGAGTTGATGGTGCAGAGGAGCCAGCTGGACAGGTTGGGAAGCACTTTCCAGGCATCCACAAACTGAGCCAGGGGGACCAAGGGCACCATTCTCCACACGGCCCTTCTCCAGGGGAGGGAGTGGTGCGATCAACATCTCCCAAAGAGATCGTTCCTCCATCCCTGGGTGGCCCGTCTCAGGGACGCTTGTTCTTGCACTTGTCACCTGGCCTGGCAGCGACTGAGCCTGCGGTCGGCTCCATGCTGAGGCCTGAGGCTGAGTTCAGTAATTTAACTTAAATGACAACTAATAGGTAATTTTCATTGCCATTTAAGTGAAATTATTGAACTTAAATATACGAGCTTGATAAAAATGATCATTCTAGAAGAAAATTTCAGATGGCACTTAGAGGCTTTTGCATCTGAACTCTTCATATATATATTACATATATATATATTACATATATATACAGTATATATACAGTATATATATATATATATATATATATATATATATATATATATATATATATATATATATATATATAACATATATATATATATTAAAAAAATTACATTACATACTTTGTGATTAATTAACCCTCAGGGGACCAAGAACGCGCCGGCGCGTTTTGCTCGGTTTTTTTTTTAGCAATGAAAAATAAACACAAAATGCTCTGTTAATTTTGATCTTTAATTTTCGTGTTCTACATCAATCGATCCTGTTCAGTTTCTTTTTTTTTTCTGTATACTCACAATAAAGATAAAGTGTTTTGCTTTTTGACAAATAAAGAAACTTTAACATGATGCGATGTCTGCCTTCTCTCTGTATGTAAACTCCCATTTGAAACGCGTTCGAAAATGATCTATAACTCCGCGAAAATTCAGTCAAACAGGCAAACAGACCCACGGGCATAAAGCTTGAGATCGCAGCTTTTAAATGAAGTCATTTATATAAAAAACAAATATTATCAGCTTCTGTAATCTGTATAAAAAGAGAGCGATTCCAGTCGAGCTTATTACGAGCTCATTGACTTTAATTCGTTCACGCCTACTCACGGAGCGCGTTATTCACAAGATAATGTGCTAAGCCATCTATGCAAAACAGGTAAACGCCCCCAAGCAAATGTATTAAACGCTTCAAGTTTCATCATTTCGTCACCTGCGCGTTGGGAAGATGACACGGTACACCGGTGCGGAAGCCCTTCAGTTCGTCCTGGATACTAGCGACGAAGAGTCCAGATTTTCATCAGAAGAGGAGCGCGACTACTCTGATGACGACCGTATGTATTTTGAAGAGCGAATTGATCCAGCCGTGGATAGAATTTCGGATGAGTAAGTATGTATTCTTACTTGCATTAGTTGACAAGTTATTCAAAACATGAGCTTACATATTATACAGGCTGGACTTGCCATCCAGAGTATTGACATTTGATATCTACCTTTATTCAACACGATCTAATGAAAGTGCATATCTATACCATGAATTTAATATCTTGTACCATTTCAACATCAAAAATGTTTTTTTTTGTTTTTTTTTGTGTACATATGCTACACCCCTTGGTTAGGAAATTTGTATTTGTATGTGTAGCCTAAATGATATGTTTAGATCATTATGTATGAAAGATAGAATTTAGAAATTATTTTAGAAAGTAGGCCTAGTAGGCCCTAGGTGTTTAGATTATATTTTGACTATATAAATGCTGCCTCATTATCATTAACGATGCATACTCGCAAATATCAGTTTTAAATGTGTGTAAATGTGCTGAAATGTGTAAATATACCCAGTTAATGAAGTGCACAAATGTGTTAGGCTAATGTTTGCGGTGTGCCTCTCCGTTAATGGCCCATTGACACGCATATAGGCTTATTGCACACGTCTAAAATTATTTACATCAGTTATTCATTATAGACTAATGCTACTATAGTTATATTTATGTCATAATATTCTTCAACTTTTTTAAAAGGAATGTAGCTTCATCACTACCTCCGCCTGCAACTCGGAGTGCGCTTAGCAACACAGTCAGAAATCAGAAAGAGTAAGTACATATTTACCCACTATTTTACAGATGTTAGTTCAATTTTGTTTATACTTAGTGTTAATATTATGAGCCTGTATGACTTTATTATTTATTTTTGGAGATTGGTTGATGTTACATATGTTTTGTAACTTTTTTTAAAAGGAATGTAGCTTGTTCACTCTCGCCTTCCACTGCAACGAGGACACGCAGCAACAAAAATCAAAAAGAGTAAGTACATATTTACCTACTATTTTACAGATGTTAGTTACATTTTGTTTATATACTTAGTGATGATACAAATGCAGCCTATATGTGCCTGTGTGGCTTTGCAACAAATGTGTTGTTATGCATGCACAATATAACAATTATTGATTGGTAATGTTAATATAAAAGAGCTTATATTGTGTTGCTTTATCAGCATTGCTAAATGTCCATCAGTTATGCATGTGCTGGAATAGTACTCTGTAAAATATATGATAAAAATAGTTTTCAACTTTTTTTTAAAAGGAATATAGCTTGTTCACTCTCGCCTTCCACTGCAACTCGCAGGACACGGAGCAACGGAAATCAAAAAGAGTAAGTACATATTTATCTACTATTTTTTTTAACTACTACTTTGCAAAAAATGTGTTATGCATGCACAATATTACAATTATTGTTTGGTAATGTTAATATAAAAGAGCTTATATATTTTTTGTTTTATCAACATGCTGATTGCCCTGCCCTGACATGCTGATAGTACTTTGATCAACCTTTATTAACCTTTATTAATATTATTATTTTTATAGGAATGTGGCAAAGAGGGCCAAGACAAACATTCAGACGAGCAACAAGGAGTCCACTCTGTCATGGAAAACAGAGACTGACATTGATATGGTTCCACAGACTCTGAGCTTCCTGCCTGCCCGGGAACTTGGACCACAGCTGAGTTCTGCTGACACACACACTCCCCAGACTCTCTTCAAAATGTTTTTTACTGTGAGATACCTGCCTTTACTTTTGTTTATTTATCGCTCACAATTGCTTTGTTTATAGCCGACTGATTATTTATTTTGGTCGTCACATTTGATTTGCTTAGAGCCCGCATCAACGGGGCATAAGCATTTACTGTGAGATACCTGCCTTTACTTTTGTTTTTACAAAATTACATTAAAACAGATTGAAAAACAAAACATTTGAATCTCCTCATTCTTTGTTCAGGCTGCCTCACCTGATGGCCCATTAGCACTTGGGGGAGCGTCTATGTCACACCCCTGGTCTGAATCTCATTAATATTGATGACCCATTACCACTCCCACGCATAAACCTCTTCTGACAAAAAAACTGTTTTACAATGTTTAAATCAATGTAGTGTTTTATGTGAACAATTAGGCAGGATGATTTTCACATAATTTTGAAGCTAGAACTTAAAGGGAAAACATCAATTAGTCAAAAGTCTTGTGGACACATATTTAATATGTGTTTTGTGTTCTTAAATCAGCAACTTTCATTTTATTTTTTTCCAATAACCACGCATAAACATTATTCTCTTAAAAATACAAACATCTACATACACGTTTCTCGCATATTATGGTAGCCCTGTTTGTGCTATATAGAGTAAATTTACACCTTTGCCATTAACATGTTTATAAATAACTGAAAAAAGCACAAATATCAAGGCATGTCAGAACATCTCAAAGGCCCCAAAAACACCGTGGTCCCCTGAGGGTTAATCTAAATTAATCACATACATAATTTTTGCTGTGAAAGTATTTTAAATATTTCAATTAAAATGAATCAATGAATAATCAGCATTAGTGACATTAAAGTTCAAAAACTCTGTTCAAATAATGGCCATAACAATCAAGAATATGACATAATATGCTGAGGAAATAAATTCAAAAGTGCTTCAGTGTGCCGTAACACCGAGGTAATTGTGATTGCTAACTGAAGTTCAGTGATCCCCCGTCAGCACGATATATTCCACTCCCACCAATACAACTCCTTTTGTTTTGATTTCAGTGTCGTACAGCTGCTGGATTTTTAACATAATGTTGTTTCGCGATGGTGGGTTATATGTTATGTCTGAAGAGGCTATTTGCTAAACCTCTGCTAACCCCCTGTCTATTACCGAAACTGGTCTGCAGGACATTGCATGTGACTCAGTCGGTCACATACAGATTTGCTAAGTTTGCGTTTCAGTGTTTGCTCCTGTGTGGTTTGAAGATGATGTTGACTGCTAGAGTTGTTATCACGGGACATGCTAGGTCGTACCTCCGGATTAACGTTAACTCCTGGATGCTTTGCATTGATGTGGTACTTTAGAGTTGACAAACTCCGGTGATATGCAAATTCCTTGCTGCAGACATTGCAGACAAATTTTATCAACACTTCCATCAGGCCGTTTTTTATAAGTAAATGTTCCAATCAATGATCCAGCAAGCGTGTTCTCGTGTATATATATATATATATATATATATATATATATATATATATATATATATATATATATATATATATATATATATATATATATATTATATTTATCCATATGCGTGTGTGTGTGTGTGTGTGTAGCTGGCATCTCAGTGTGAGCAGCTTCAGCTGCGGCTCAGGACTCTGCAGCTGGACTGGGAGACGGAGCAGAGCAGGAGTGTGTCCTACTTCACCCAGATCATGGAGCTGGAGAGAGAGAGAGACCAGGTACACACACACACACAGACACAGACACACACACACACACACACACACACACACACACACACACACACACATACACACGTCCACTCTTCTGTTACTGTGTGTGTTGAAGGCGCTGCGCAGTCGTGACAGTCTGCAGCTGGAGTTCACCGACTGCCTACTGGAAAAGAACCGTCTGCGCAAACGCATGGCGGAGCTTCAGAACAGCCTGGAGCAGCAGCAGAGAGAGACGGAGAAGAGTCGAGAGCAGAGAGAGCAGAGCGCCACCTGCCTGCACTGCGTACGACTGCACCACTCACTCATTTTCAGGAATATCTAAAGAGTCCAAATAACAAAATATAAAAAAAGTTTTACAAATGTTTACGTTTTTATAATGCCCGTATTTTTATACGTCATTTACATGCCCTTTTAATCTTATTAATAGTCTTATTAATATACATAAATATTTGTTTTTCAATATTTGACATTACTTTTAAAGATTTTATTAATTTATGTGAATATTTAAGTTTTAATAATTTACACGACCTTTTAAGGTCTTAATCATTTTCATGAAAATGTACGATTTACGATTATGAAAAAATGTACTTATTATTATACATAAATATTTATGTTTTTAATATTTGACATGACTTTTTAAGATTTTAATTCATTTCCATGACTTGTTTAGATCTTATTAATTTTCATGTACTTTTTTTTTTTTTTTTTTTTTTTTAACATGTTTATATATCCAGGTTTTCCATGGCATGGGATCCTGGTTCTTCAATAAAAATAACAGAATTACTAATTAAAAATACAATATATGTCTGTTTACATAGTGAATTTTAGCTGTTTTCGTTTGTTTTAGTTGTGTTTAGTCTACATTTATCTGTTAAATTGAATGCTGTCACCTCAACAGATCCTAACAGATGTGTGTGTGTTTGTAGTCTCATCTGTCGTTGTTCAGTGAGGATCAGTGTTTCGGGCCGTGCTGTTCAGTCGATCTGAGTCCCAGTCCACTCACACTCAGAGCTCAAAAGGTCAGAGTTCACACACACTCACACAAAATAACAACAACAACGGTGTGTTCTTGATCTCTCATGTTGTTATTTTGTTTTTACAGTCAACCTCTCAAGCTCAGATCTGTGAGCTGTCTGAAGGTGAGTGTGTGTGTAGTTTCAGTATTATTATCAATTTGACTGCACTAACACCATAGGATGAGAACAAAACGTTAACTAACTTTATCACTTAGCTTTATAGTGGAATTTAATTAATTAACAAAAATATGTTATAAATATGTTACTTTTCTAAAAATGTTAAGGAAACATTCCATTTTATAATTTTGCCAACATTTTGGGAATGTTACTTGTTAGTTCTGAAACAAATTTTGAACTAAAACGTGTCACGAGTCGCGGCTCGACAAGACGAAGGAGTAGCAAAGCAAAACAGTCTTTATTCAGAATTCTTAACACTCAGGAGAACTAGCAGACCACATAAAGTATACTGTATGTACACATGGCAAACATAACCATACACAGGTGATACTAATAAGTAACCATAGAAACAGACATGGAACATAATCAGTAACCAAGGAAACTGAAACGAAACAGAGCAGGGAAACGGGAACTAAAGGAAATAATAACAGAATATCAAAGTAAGTGTCCAAATAACGAAACATAAAAAAGTTCCATGAGCCATGTACACATAATGTTTTGAGAACATTATTAAAGACCAGAGCGAATGTTCTGTTAAAGTAACTATTCATAAATTTGAGAGAACCTTGCCATTTATTAAACATTTATTAAAACATTCTCTTTTAGCTGGGTTCATAATTGAAGAACTTTGCAACATTGACACTGTTATCGAACTAAACTGAATCAACATTGAACCGAATTAGTAGAGCTGTTTTACAGCCAAAATGTTATTTTTCATAATTGATGTATTTTGCAACATTATAATTTCTTTCCCAGCTAATAGGGAACATTCTCATAACTTTGGCTAAAATTCTGTCAAGGTTCTCTCAAAGTTACGAACAAAAGTTCTTCCAGTAACGTTAATAGAACCTTCGTTCTATGTTTTCTGGTTTTAATAATGTTGTCGAAAGGTTAGCACAAAAAAACATAATTTATACATTGCTTAATATGAAACGTTTTAGTTTTTTAAACATTACAACTTACTACTGTTTTAAAATGTTCAGCATTCCCTTAATGTTTTTGCTAACCTTCACATAAACAAGAAAACATTTTTAAAACATTTAAATAACTGGATATTTTAAACATTCTGAGAACATTCAGAAATAACGATTCCATAACTTAATGGGAACGTTATCAAAACGTTCTCAGAACATATTTTTGTTAGTGGGGTTTCCTGTTAATTTCTTTGAAGCTGCTTTGACACAATCTGTCTGATATGAAGCACTATAGAAATACATGTGACTTGAATTGATGATTTTGTGTGTTTGTCACAGACTTTTACTGCTCAAATTCAGAAGAGAATCTGCTGACTCCGGTAAATAAAAAGATAATTTTACTATATGATGTGGTGATGATCATGAGCTAAGTTTGAAATCTCACGGTATGTTTTGTGATTGTGCAGGAGTGTAACACGGAGAAGGACATCAACAGACTCTCGACATTCCCGTTTCCTCCCTGCATGAACTCCATCCACCGCAGAGCAAACGTGGAGTAAGACACGCAGTGGAGAAAACAGTGTAAATGTATGTGATTCACTGGCGTCTCACCGTCTGCCTGTGTTTGCAGGTTTGATCTGAACTCTTGGGGGAGCGACGAGAACGAGACACCTACAGGTGTGTGATACAGCCGTCTGTCTGTCTGTCTGTCTGTCTGTGTATCTCATAATTTCGATTTTGTTTTTAAAATCTCATATGATTTAGTCATGATGACAGTATGTCATAATTTCAACTTTTTATCTCATAATTATGATTTGCTTCTGGCTTTATGTCATAATTGTGATTTAATTTGTTGTTGTTTTAAGATTGACCAAAGCTTTTTATTTTTATTTTATTTCAGTTTTTATTCAAAATTATGACTTGGTATGTCAATTTCAACTTTTTATCTCATAATTATGACTTTATAATGTCATAATTGTTATGTCACAATTTTGACTTAATATGTAATAATTTTGACCTTTTATGTCATAATTATGATTTAGTTTGTCATAATTTTGACTTTTTTCATAATTATGACTTTGTATCTCATAGTTATGACTTATTTCATAATTTTGGCTTGATGTCATTTTTTTCTTATGTTATAATTGTGATTTACCAAAGCAGGATTTTTTCCTTATAACTTTTTATGACTTTTGATCTCATATTTTGATTACTTTTTATCTCATAATCGAGACTTTTTAAGTCATGATTATGATTTACCAAAGCATGATTTTTTCTCTTTTATGTGGCAGGAGTGGGCTTCCATAAGTTTCTTTGCTCTTCTTTTAATACTGACTATTGTATGTTTCGGAGCTATTCAGAAAGTCGACTATGACTTGACCACATATGATTAATTAATTTTTAATCAGATTTGTAATAACTGGCCTATTAATTGCTTGTCTTTTGTCATTTTTAGTTGATTTTGTGTTGAAAAATGTATTTGATGATTATAAAGTGTCTTTCGTGCAGCACATTGGTCAGTGTAGAAGTTTAAATGTGCCTTAGAAATAAAATTAACTGAACAATTGTTTTAATTAAATATTAATATTGTTATTTTAAAAAGTACTTTATAATTAAATTGAATAAATAAATCAAATATTTAAAGTAGTAAAACCGTTACAAATAAGTGTTCAATTGCTGTTTTTGCCATTTTTGATATTGAGAATATTTGGTGTTGAGAATCATTGCATTTCACTAGTATTTTTCTGGCTACTGAAATTTTGAAACCCCTGTTGTGTATTCATTTGTAACATAATTGAGAAAAAGTTGCATGACGATGCTTTCAGAATTATTTTGCAATCAAATCTTTACCTTGTGAATCAGTTTGAATCGTGAGGCCAGTGAAGATTCACATATACTGTTTGTGTCTGTTGTAGAGGATTTAGACTCGTGTCGGTTGAGTTCGTGGAGTTCCCTGCCGTCTCACCTCTTTCCTCCTGACGTGATCAACGTGATCGAACCTTCATCATCCTCATCCTCATCTTCATCCTCACCGCGGTACGAGCTCTTCATCATCACTGGAAACAGGCTGCTTTCACACTAGATTCAGCTGATCTGAATCAGGGTTTGATTCCACCAGTAGAAACTTTCCTCTCGTCTCATTTGTGTCTCGTTCGTTTCTCAGCTTGGCTCCAGCGCTCTCCTCTTCTCCCAAACGCATCAGTCTGGCGGGTGACATCACCATCATCGGGGGCAACCGGACGGGCGTGTTCGTGCAGACGGTGAGGGCGGGGTCGCCCGCAGAGCGATGCGGTCTGAAGGAGGGTAGTGAACTGCTGGAGGTGAGAGACTGAAAACTGTTTCATGCTAGACAGGAAGTTCCTACTTCACTGAAACACATTGTTTTTATTACCTTAGAATGAGCCATTTCTATCTACACACACCGCGGGTCCGCTTACATCGACATGTTTCTACAGTGACCCTGAACGGACAAACGCGTTTCGTCACTATGTTGTTCTTCATGCAAAGATCTAGCTAAAGTCAGCAAATAAAACATTGACACAATGATGAAGAAGTAACAATAACATAACAATTCTCAATAACGTATTGTTTTACTGAATAATTAAGTAAACCTAATTTCTTCATTTATCTTTGTAAAGAAACCTCATTGCTGAACTCTTAATATAATTTACACATTTCAATAACACATTGAATGAAACAGTGGTGTCGTGCCTTACTGGAAGGTAAAACAGAGAATCATCTGCATGACAGTAATATGAAATGTTGTATTTCTGAAAAATGTGGGCCAAGGGAAGCATATAAATGGAAAACAATAAAGGTCCCAAAACGGATCCCTGTGGCACACCACACAAGACAGGTGCAGATGATGAGTAAAAAATTCCTAAATTTACAGAAAAAGTCCTATTCTCGAGGTAACAGGCGAACCACTGTAATACAGTGCCTGTATCACAGTGAAAATAATCAATATCCAGTGAACAACTGTGATTGGTCCATCCTGACCAGGGCTGAAAAAAGTTACAGGTATCATGTGACAATAATTCTGGTTTGGAGAATAATTTAAACCTGAATAATGACAAGACAAGACAAACTCTAATAGACATTAAATAAAAAAATCACAGTGAATATCTCAAATAGGAGGTTTATTTATTAGATTCATTGTAACTGACCAATCAGAGATGATGTCTAAGCCCCGCCCCTTTCCAGAACCCCTTGTTTTCATATCAATAATCATTTGAATGCTTGTTTTGTTGTGTGTGTGTGTGTTAGTTGGATCAGGTGTTGTTGGGCGAGGGTCGTGTTTGCCTCAGTCAGTGTACGTCTGAAGTGGCTCATTTCTCACTACAGTGGTGGACCGAACCTAATACACTCAAACACACACACAACCAGGAGGGTGAGAGACAAACATCCAGTTCACTTCACAATGTGACGTTTTCACTCAGTATTTGTGTCTTGTTTTCCAGCACAAACATGTAAACCTTCTCAAATCAAGATACGTTTACTAGATATGCAAAATGATGTAATATATTAAGTGTTGAAATTGATCGTAATGAATTGAGTTTATGCTTAAACTCAAATGGGGTCAGAAAAAGAGATATTAATGTGATTGCAAAAAAAATGTATCATGTTTTTGTCTTTTTTTTTTCTGACTGATTATTTTCAGCTGCTTTAAGAATACAATTTTATTGGGAAACAAGTAATTATTTTGCAGTACAATGCATTTTTTCCATGTAGAGTATATACATAAAGTAATTAATAAAAAAAAAAAAAAGTAGAGAGAGATCAGAATTTATATATCAGAAATGTCTTAAGATCATTTTTATCTAATTCATTCATTTTCTTTCAGGTTACTCTCGTTTAATGGCTGAACTCTCGTCTCCATCCTTCACCGGCGCCGACTCGTTCTATGTGCGCGTGAACCTTGACCTCAGCTCCCACGGCGACCCGCCGTGTCTCAGGGTTCACTGTGACGATGTGCTGCACGTCACCGACACACGTTATAACGGCAAATATCAGTGGCGCTGCGTTCGCTTGGACAAACACACGGGGGCGCCGCTGCAGGCCGGAGCCGTGCCCAACTACAACCGGTACACAAAAACACACTAAACATTGAAATATTATAAAGAATTCAAATAAAATACCTTTAACTATTCTAAACATAAACGCCTGTTCACACCAAGAATGATAATTATAAAGATAACTTAATAAATTCTGTTTATAAGCGAGCGCTGCCATTTTGTCGTCTACCGCTTTAAATGCTCGAGCTTGTTAAAGCAGGATGGATTCTGATTGGCTGGAAAAAAATCGTTCTGTTAATGATTCCAACTATAGCATTTCTCTGTGCCGTTCTCATTATATTTGTGGTTTGGATTCTACTATTCTTTTATATTTAGAACTATTTTCAGAACTATATCTTTATCATTATAGTTATAGTTATCGTCCTTGGTGTCAACAGGCCTTTAATCAAGTAAAACGTAACTGGTGGTCCAGGGCTGGGAAGAGACACTATATTTTTCAGTGTTGTATTTGTTTCTTTATTAGAGATGTTTATTTGATGGTTGATGACATCACATAAACATCTCTAATAAAGCAACAAATTCTCAAAACATTGAAAAAGATAGTGTTTGTTATATAGCCAATCACAATTCAGTATGTAAATATGCTGATGATGTCATTGCTGTGGTCAGCGCTGCAAAAATTTTTTTGTATTTTTGTCTTGTTTTCCTTTACAAATGCATTATTAAATCATGATACATTTACTGGACATGCAAAATGACAAGATATCAAAGGGATAGTTCAGCAATGAAAATTAGCTGGTAATTTACATTGGTGACTGTCTTTCGTCATTAGAACAGTAAAAAAGATTTTTAGCTAAACTTATGGTCTTTGGTGATTCATAACATGCAAGTCAAGGATGCCGTCCCTTTAAGAGAACAAAAAGCAGATACAAAGACACAAAAAGATTCCCCGCAGCTCCTGACGATATATTGAGGTCATATGTAATGCCGAGTTCAGACCACATGATATTTTTTGTCTGTTACAAGTCACTGTGTCAGGTTTTGCATTTTAGACTTCCTTTCATATTCTTATCGTGTTGTGGAGTTTATGATTTAAACGCAAACAAACATCTGCCAAAAATGAACTTAATACAAATGGGAAACAACTTTATTTTATCTGAGCCCATTGGCAGATATTGATTTCATTTTAATCATTAATTCACTTCATTTTCATCAACTTGTCATTTTGCCTCTCCAGTAAATACATCTCGATTTAGGAAAGTTTCGATATTTGTGTTGTGAGAAAAAGATATTTTTGGTAATATAATGAATTTCTTTGTTAAATGTCCGTCTGATGGCATATAGAGCATGTCAGGAGTCTGAATGGGTGTTTTTCTCATTCAGAGCTCAGCAGCTGCTGTTGGTGAGACTTCGTACGATGGCGATTGAGCAGAATCAATGCAGGAAGAAGGTGATGGTCTGTCTTTAGATACCTGTCTGTCTGCATGTCTGTCTCTCCATCACAGATATTGAGCTGTTTGCTGTTTGTCTGTCTTCAGTTCTGTAAGAAAACCCCCGAGCACATTCGGCTCATTAAAGCGGTCGCTTCAAACTATCGTGCGATCGGCTCATCCAATCAGGTGCTCTACACACTCAGCAACCGTAAGCCCCGCCCACTTCTACATGTCAGACAGAATAAAAATAACACTAAAAGCCAACATTAGCAGTGAGTGTGTGTTTGTACATGTATTTGTGTGTGTGTAGGTCATGAGGAGCAGCTGATCCCGTTCAGTCTGGTTCAGATGGTTCGGGTCTCCAGCAGACGGCCGGTGGTTTTCTGTCCGTCTCTGCTGTCACGCGGGATCATCGAGCGGCTTCTGCAACCGGCCGAATCCGGTCTGGACTTCAACACCTGCCATCCAGGTACGCAATCTCAGCGTCAACTAAACTAAGAAATATTATTGTTAACTAAAACTAAAACCATGTTACTTGTAATAAAATAAATGTTAACTGATATAATAATACAAAATATATAAATATAAATGAAAATGTTGCTTTGGTAACTACCTGACGTCATATAAGTTTAATTAGATCTGAAATAAATACCACATACACATATTATTATTTTTTTTTAAAAACTACTAAAATGACAAACTTTTACAAAACAATGATACAGGGGTCGTGACAACTATAATATTACTATTTAAATGGCAAAAACTACTAAAAATGACAAAACCCAACACAATTACTACAACTTAAACTAAAATGACAATATAATGGAAAATATTAAAACTAGTTTAAAATCTTTATGTATATTATAATACTATTACTAAAAATGACCAAAAATAAATAAATACTAAAAATGACAAAACAAGAAAAAAAATATAAATGGAAAAATGGGAAAAATATTTAGAAAAAACTCAACCAAAATATTAAATACTATTAAAAATACTTTAATATTACTAAGCTTAAAATGAAAACTGAAAATATAAAATAAAAACTTTATGTTCACCTTTTTGTTCATAATGTCAGGAATTTATTATACATTTTATGGATTTTGTTCTATTATTATTACTCTTATCATTGTGTGCAGAGCCGCTGGAGGGTTGTGTGCGTCAGGATAAAAGTGTGTTCCTCTTAGACTCTTCAGATCAACCACTGGGAATCAAACTACAGAGTATTCAAGAGGTTATTAACCAGGTAAACACACACTCGCACACAAGAAAACACACTGAGAGCCACCACTGTGTTAAACTCTGTCTGTGTGTCTGTGTGTGTGTGTGTTCAGGACAAACACTGTCTGCTTCAGCTAGGCTTGAATCATGTGGAGAATCTCCTGAAGCAGAGCATCTATCCCATCATCATCTACATCAAACCCAGAGACAAGAAGGGCCGCAAGTTCAGGTGCGCATCTGGATCTGTCTGTCTCTTGGCATCGGGAATTAAACTGAAAGCGCCTTTTAAAGTTCAATCCCTGAATCTGAAGTAATGTAGCAAATGTGATGTAGAATTGCAATTGAATTTGGAATGTAAGAAAGTAGAATTACAATAAGCTGATAATTTATATAACTGTAATATTTCAAATACAGAAATTGTCAAAAAAAAAAAAATTAAGTTTTGAAAAAAGTTTGAAGGCCTTATAGATGAAAATGGTTCATGGATAAAGATGATGTAGTTACAACATCAGCCCAACCTTGAGCTTTTGATATCACGCAAACATTAAAGGGATACTCCACTTTTTTTGGAAATTTTACAACTCCCCCAGAGTTAAACAGTTGAGTTTTACCGTTTTCGAATCCATTCAGCCGATCTCCGGGTCTGGCAGTACCACTTTTAGCATAGCTTAGCATAGATCATTGAATCGGACAAGACCGTTAGCATCTCTCTCAAAAAAAATGACCATATCATTACGCCTGCTGGACTCATGGTACGGCAGCAAAGTTTCTTGATTATTACGCAGGAATGAGAGTATAGTTCCTAGCCATATCAGCCTAGAAAATCGCATCTTTAAATTTTCCGTCGGTCTTAATACACAATGTAACTACAGAAGAGTCAAGTTTTAAATAGGAAAAATGTCGAAACTCTTTGGTCATTTTTTTGAGAGAGATGCTAATGGTCTTTTCCGATTCAATGATCTATGCTAAGCTATGCTAAAAGTGGTACCGCCAGACCCGGAGATCGGCTGAATGGATTCGAAAACGGTTAAACTCAACTGTTTAACTCTGGGGGAGTTGTAAAATGAGCCTATTTCCAAAAAAAGTGGAGTATCCCTTCAAGAGCCCAATGAAACCTGTGTGTGTGTGTGTGTGTGTCAGGAAGCTGTTATCAGGGCACAGAGAGGAGGATCTGATGGAGGCGTGTCAGATGGAGGAGCTGCAGCTGGAGACTCTTCCCCTGATGTTCAGTACGCTGGAGCCCAACACGTGGAGCTCCACAGACGAGCTGCTCGCCGTCATACGCAGCACCATCCTGATCCAGCAGAGGGCTGTGGTGTGGCTGGAGCAGGAGCGTGTCCTGTAGACATCATCATGCAACTCCATTCAACATTCATTAGTCTACAACTTTTCACAATACATATTGTTCCAAAGCAGCTTTTCAGAAAATGCATGGTTTCAATCTGGAAGTAATGATGATGCAACCAGACATGCTTTACACTAACTATTATTTTAGCAGACAGATGGTTAATGAACATACTTGATTATATATGTATACTCAAATACTCCATAATGTGAATAATTTATTATGAATATTTATAACAAACTGATTCTGGATTTTTCTGGATTGTTTTTGTGTTCATGTTTTATATCATAATTTCACTTCGAGCTTTGTTGTAGTAATTAAGTTATAGTAGTAAACTTCTATAAGAAAAGATTCAGAAAACATGGCCACAAGTGTTTACAGATATTTAGGGGCCGTTTACACGTTTTTAGCAACACTGTCGTTTCGGCCACTCATTTACACGACAACTGCAGTTTGGGGGCCCGAACACGCAAACTTTTTCAAAACAATATCTTTATCGTCTCAGTAGTCCAGTCATTTTAAGCCAAAATGGGGGTCAACCTTGAACAAATTGCAACAGAAGAAAACTCAACTGATTTTGTATCCTCAATATGTCCTGTGTAAGGAAAAAAAAGTCCCAAAGAATCCCATTAGGGGAAAGTTTCGAAAAAGACCCGAATATAGCCTATTCATTCTTTTTCTTACGTGAATTGGGTAAAAATGTTAACCTTTAGATATCACCATGAAAATTACTGAGTTGATTACTTGCATCAAGAAAAACAAAAAAATGTATTACAAGTTTTTTGAAATTGTTTGTTAATTATGTATGTGCTAATTTGCATAATTACCACAACAGATCTAACCCTCTGGGCTTCTTCGTAAAATAGTCACACTTAGCTTCCTCCCGCCCGAAAACGGGCGAAGCCTTAAAATTTTACTTTACTTTTTCCCAGGATAACCATTCAAATATATTTTTGTTCTATAATGTTTTCTGATTATTATTTAGAATTTTTAGAATTTTTTATGATACTTTGCATTAATTATATAATTTTTATGAGCTATTTTTTCCATTATAATTAATATATATATTTTTATTTTATTTATTTTATTTTATTTTTCAATAAATGCAACATTTCACATCAAAATAGAGTGCAGGCCTAAAAAAAAAAAATGTTCAAGTGAGAAGAGCGCCATCTAGTGGCTTCAAAATATATAAATGTGTGTCATGTCCTATAACCGCCTATAGGCGGCCTATAGCTTTTTTATTTATTTATTTGATTTATTCCCATTCGGAAAGAAAAAAAATTATTATTAAGCAACCACTGAATGGAACAACACAAATTATATATCATTTTAAAGCTTAGGATCTCAGCTACATTTATTAACTCCTAACGAGTGCTGAGTAATCCCTCTAAAACCGAGTGTACCGCCAGCAGGCGCCACCTAGCTGCGAAAATATTCTTTACCATATTTTTAAAAAATCTTGCCTTGATTAACACAAAGTTGATGTCATTTGAAAGCTTAGAGTCTGAAGTATGTATCCACTTTGAAAAACTCTTAAGTATTGCTGAGTTATTTGCTGATAAATAGAATTTCTTTTTTTTTCATAATCTATAAAATAATATACTGCAATGTGTCAAAAACATCATACAGCTCATGAAACATTCTCAGATAATTGAAAATGGCACTTCATTTTTTACAGCATATTATTACAATTAAAATGAGCCCAAAATTAACATAATCTATTGCTTTTATGACAAGATATTCTTCATAGAGAAAAAATTGCCCATGAGGGGGTGTCAAAGACTGTACAAAAAGGCTATCTCTTTTCCAAATGCTGTAACTTTTGATTCCTTTATCCAAAAATTATTTTTTTTTTATTCAGATGCAGCTAACATGTAGGGGGACTTCACTAAAAAAGAATTTTCCTCCTACCTTATTTCCTTCCTGAGTTATTCCATGACAAATAAGAAAGATATGCAAAATCATAATAAAAATTATATATATATATTGTCTTTTATCCACTGTTTCTTGACAGGACAATGTCCAAATGTAATGTAATTTATATTTTCAAAAAATTTAAAAAGAGTTCTTTCAAACGATACCTACCTTTTGACTCTCCTTGCTATAGTTTTGGATTTATTATGATTATATAATTTTTATATAGTTTGGGGCAAAATTGGCTGTTTCAGTCTTACCAGTTCATTTCTCTCTGTGTGTGTGTGTGTTTGTGTGTGTGTGTGTGGGGGGGGGGGTGTCTTATTTGCACTCTTGATGTTCTAGAGTGTCACCCCTTCATTGCTGTACACTTTTTTTCAGCACAGTGGCTGATCTGTAGCTTGTACCACCAAAAGTTTCTCTGAGTTTTCCTATTTTTTCGTATTTCCCATTCATTTCCTATGTCGCCCGTTTTCGGGCGGGAGGAAGCTAAGTGTGACTTTTTTTTTTACGACCCTTTAACATATCAGAATCATCTCCTTGATTTTTTTGTGTGTTCATATAGGTAATAAAACAAAAGTCACCAAGTTTCACCCCCATCCGATGAAGCAAAAAAATTAAACAATTCGAAACGTTCAAGTTTTCGCCTGTTTTCGGGCGAAGAAGCCCAGAGGGCTAAACAATGGGTATAGCCAGGTGAAAATGTCTTGTTGAATCTTGTTGACACATAACAGTAAAATACTTATTGTTAAGGTCTGAATGGAACCCATTTAGGCTACCCATGAGCATAAATACATAGAGGAATTTGTATTTATGCTCATATACAGCCTTTATTGGTTCGCTTGCGGGAAAGTTATGAAATTTGGCACACTAATAGAGGACAGTGTGAACACTTCCGTCATGTAAATCTTTCTGCCATTTTGAATTGTTTGAAAAACCTACTTTTCGGTGCAGCGCCACCTACTGGTCCGGAGGTATGAAAAATGTTTGTTTTTTTGCAAATGATTTCTGAACAGTTTGTCCAAAATTCATAAGTCATCTTGCTTGATTTGGGGCGTCATGCCAAATCTTATGATATTCAAGTTTCCCATATCGGCCATTTTGAATTTTGTACTAAAATGCTGTATTTTATGAATGCATAAATGTATCATTACAAAACTTGGCATGGGTCATCAACACGATGCCCTGAAGGAGCCTGCAAAGTTTTGAACCAGCGCCACCTAGTGGTCAAATAATTTTTTCAAATGCTTATAGCTCTGTGTGGTTGACTCGTTTTTACGCGAGTCCTCTCCTTAGGTTACTAAGATACCAAACCTAGTCCACGATACCAAACATGCTAGGTAAAAATGCTAATAAATTTTAAATAAATTAGCCTATTGCAATGAAACTGGCAATGAAACTGGTCTTAATAGATCTCTTGGGTCAGGCCGAAAACATAGATACCAAGTTTACCTTATTTGGCCAAACTCCATGTCCGCCATCTTGATTTTTATTCAAAACCTACTTATTCAAACTCCTCTAGACTGTTTGTCCGATTTTCACCGAAATTGAATCGTATCATCTCCTGACCGTGACGACTAAAAGTTATGGATTTTGTATTGATAGAATAAACCGTTTTCATATACCGCAGCAGCAAAGTTGAAGTATGATGCAAAAATTACTATTTAAGCTTTATCTCTGCAATGCCTTGACATATGGACAGCAAACAATAGGTTACAAAACACAGTAACCTGTTAATGTCATTTCTTTATCCTGTAAATGTTAGAAATGTCTTGCATTTATATTAAATTACACACAGTTATCTCTTTACAATTGCCACTTTCATAAAACACTTTTTGACTTTTAAACCTACATTTAACGTCCAACAACAGATATTTCAGCAAAATTTATATTTTTGCGCTGAATATTAATCGTCTTTCTCTGTTTGAGGCGCATTCATGCACGCTGGCACTCATTCAGTAAAGTCTATAAGTTTAACGCAGACTGTCAGGACGATTAATCATGCAAAGTGAAGTGGCGTAGGCAGAAATTGTATTTTGGGTGGGCCAGTGAAAAAGTGAGTGGGCCTATAGTTTTTCCTAGAAAAAAAATGACTTAAATAATAATTAAACCTTAGAGAGTAGAAAAAAGAATAGGCAAACTGAAAAAACAGTTACACCTTTATTTTGCAATAGCCCATTCGGCAAAGGTAATAACAAAACACTGTTTAATCATCATATGTTCAACCAACATGCCCCAGTGAAAAGGGTCCTAGCTATGCCCCTGCTCTAGCAGTTGACTGAGAAACTCATGAATATTCATGAATAAACCACCAATGGAACCAATAAAATCTCAGAAACCGAAGATCTCATAAAAGTAGGCCTACTGAATTGAGATTGTCTTTTTTTTTTTTTACACTTAAGTTTTAAGGAGAAAATGCTTAGCAATACTGTTCACAGATTAATTTACACATGGTGACCATATCTAGAAGCATATATTTAAAACACCGCATGATAGATAAACAACATTACAAACTTGATTTTCACCAAAGTGAGTCTTTAAACACTTGGGGAATGAAGAATGAATCTCGTTCATTTAACTGATTAACCACCACCTGGAATTAATTTGATCTGCCCTCCATTGCCTGAGGATTTATTAAGTGTTAAATCAATCAATCAATCAATCAATCAATCAATCTGTTCCCATCCGATAGCGTTGAATGCAGATGATTGAGAGAAGCTGTCGAGCAGTAGGCTAAACAGTGGTAGCCTAGATTTTAACAGAAGTACTGTGGGGTTTCTGAAAGAGACGTTTGTTTCGCGTTGGATGATTGCTCTTCATGGCTGTGAGGGAGATTTGTGTTTGGAAAGGGCTCATTTTAGCCGTTTTCTTCTTTGCTGTTGAGGGACAGCCATCAGGACCGTAAGTAGCTCTAATGAATGTTATCATTAGTTTTTCCACCAGGTTCAGGGATTTAACTATAATGTTACATAACTGCTATAATAATAATAATAATAATAATAATATATAAAAAATATTTTAAAAGCAAATTTGTTATAATGTCTAAGAACAAATCTAATTGGAAAAACTTGGGAATTGTATATGATATATTGTAATCCAAATGTAAAAAAAATATATATATATATATATATATATATATATATATATATATATATATATATATATATATATATATATATATATATATATATACTTTTATTTCCTTATTTATGTGTAGACTCGTATTTTTTTCCACATTAATACAATTATTTATTTCCACATTTTATGTATATATGTGTTTGTTTTTATTTTTAAATGACATTATTCCGATTGATTTAGCCTACAAAACCAATGATTAATCCATGTCCAAGAGCAGCAACTTTGAAATATGTTATATTTTTAAGCATTTGAACTGTCTCATGTTGTGCATGCAGAATTAGGAAATGTGAACTGCATTTGCAAAAAAAATTGTGCAATTTATTGTACAATAATTGCAAGTGGGGTGACACTCACGATATGAAATGTTTTTTCTCCAAAACATGTTGGCCACAATTATTGGCACCCCTAGGATTTTTTATATATATATATATATCTGAAGTATGTTTCCAATGATATTTACAATTATTTTTTAAAAGCACACCAGGGTGACTAAGAACATGAACTTGTCCAGCCATGACTTTTGGTTTAACAGTGGCATAGAGAAGGAAACACAAAGGTCAAATTCCCTTAATCATCCATCACAATGAGTAAAACCACAGAATATAGTTCTGATGTGCAGCAAAATATTGTTGAGCTTCAAAAAAATAGAGAGTGGCTGTAAGAAAATGGCTAAAGCATTGAAAATCCCCATTTCCACCATCAGAGCAATAATTAAGAGGTTCCAATCACCTAAAGATTTTAAGACTCCATTTACACCATTAAGTGGGACATTAGTTTCTGGAGCTAAAAGCTATTTATTTCACAGGTTATTCATGGTGACGTTCCCTGCAGTGATTGAGTCTGGATCTGATGCCAAATTATGCATAACTCTTCTGAAACCCCAAGAGAGCCTCACAATGACAGTTTCTCTGCTCGATGAGAAAAACAGGACAACTCAACTTGTGCAGCAGGTTTCTTCAAAGACATTTCACCGCTGCTTTAGTTTCCAGGTCTGTAATTGGATGCATGTGGCTTTTTTTGGGGGGGGCTTTTTTTTTATGTTAACCGAGTTCCTCCACAGGCTCCTCAAGTAGATGGAGAATCTGTGCAGACGCTGAAGGTAGAAGTCCAAGGGAAGGTCTTCAGAGCGACTGAAGAGAGGAAAGTCATGTTCAGACGTTACCAGCCTTTGACCTTCATCCAGACAGACAACCCCATCTACAATCCAGGACAAACTGGTGAGCTGTAAATGCCCCTTGGTTTAATATTAGAGGTGTAGAAAGTCCATTATGCTATACGTTTTGATAATCTTCAAGTGCATTATGCAATAAATGTGAGTTTATCTGTGCCTTTGCAGTGAATTTCAGAGTTGTCACTATGGATACCAGATTTGTGCCTCTTGATCAGACGGTAAGATGAGATGTTTCACCGTATTGTATGTTCTGACCTTAAACAAACTACAAATTTAATGTAGGTTATTTTTACATGCATAGTTTTGCTCTTTTCTTCAAAGACTTTCTGCTGCATAAATGTGCTTTTAAATGTTTAATATTCCTCTCTTTGTCTTTCAGTACAATCTGCTGGTGGTGGAGGTGAGAATTTGCTCCAGTGCAAGTCTGACTGAAGTCTACGTAGCTTTTTGCACTTTTTTTTTTTTTTGGCAGTTTTTCTCTGAGCTGTTAATTGTTTTAATAGGACAATAATATTAACCAGATTGGTCAGTGGACAAATGTTTCCTCAACGGGGTGGATATTGCAGCTTTCTCACAAGCTAAACCCAGAGGCTCCGATAGGGATGTACACACTAAAGGCTTTTATTGGTGACCAAATGATCTCCCAGGCTTTTGAGGTGAAAAAGTACGGTAAGTATAATGTGCCACAGTACAGTGACAGATCTGAGGTCTTAATCTAAAAGCATATGTTTTAGTTCTGCCCAAGTTTGACGTGACCGTAAACGCACCACAGACGTACAGCGTTGCAGATGTGGGACTGAAAGTTGAGGCTTGTGCCAAGTGAGTAAAGCTTTATTTTCTTGTCTTGTGGTTGGTCAGTTCTTGATCTTGTTCCTTGTGATGTTTCCCAGATACACACATGGCCAACCTGTGCTTGGTCTAGCCTTGGTGGAAGTGTGTCGTAATCCACTTCCAAACGTTGTGGTTCCTGAGTTGACCCGTCATTGCCTGACTCAAACCGCAGAGGTGTGACTCCTGACTTGCAGTGGAGGGTTTTTCTTCTGCTTGTGGTTGACTTAAATGTGTCTCTTTGTTCTGCTACCAGATGAACGACACTGGCTGTGCATCCCTTACTGTCGATATATCAGCGTTTTTCAACACCAGCTTTGAAAATATGCAAGATAATATGGAAGATTTTCTTATAAATGCTGTTTATGTCCTTGAGGAGGGAACAGGTAAGCCATTTGCTGATCTGAACCAACAGCACATGCTTAAAATTGATGTTCACTTTCATCCCCCAGATGTAGTGATGTCGAAATATACAAAAGTGTCCATTACATTTGAAGTGGGCAAGGTCTCATTTGTGGACCTCCCTGATTATTTTGAACCTGGATCAATGATTAATGGAAAGGCAAGTACAAGTTCATCCCTTGTCAAACAAGCCTTCACACTGGCTCCCTTTCCTAACCTTGATCATTTCCAACAGATCTCAGTGTCTCGTTTCGATGATACTCCAATCGCAAACAAAGTGGTTTATCTCCTGGATGGTAACAGCTGGCCTAACAAACTGCTACAGAAACTGACCACAAACCAGAAAGGACTGGCCACGTTCTCTCTCAGCACTGCTAATCTTCCTAAAGCTGCTCTCAATCTCGTGGTATGATTCACTCTTTATATTTTGTGACATGTTGACTTCTCTCACTCCCTTTTGCATGAAACCAATTCCATTCGTTGTTCCCCAGGCAAGTGCGACTCCAGAGGTTGTTTATGGTTACAAATCACCACACTTCACTGCAGATACAAGGGTTGTTCAGCTTCTCCAACCTGATTCTCCTGACAACCCATCATCGAGTGAACTGACTATAGTGAAGCTCGAGCAGCCGCTCAAATGTGGTGCTGCGTTTCCAGTGACTGTGAAGTATTCTTTTGTTGGAGAGGCCGGTGACTACACTGTTGACATAATTTATATGGTGGGTGATATATTATATTATATTATATTATATTATATTATATTATATTATATTATATTATATTATATTATATATATATTTTTTCCTTTCTTTAAACTGTACTGGGGTGCGTTTCCCAAAAGCATTGTTAGCCTCCGCTATCTGCATAGTTCAACGAGTCTGTTTCCTGAAACCACAGCTCCAACGAACATTTGCAACCAGCATCGCAAAGTTTTGTGGTTGGATCGACAGCTCTCGACCTGTGGTCAGAAGCAGAGTTTCTTGTTTGTATGACTTAAATCCTTACCTTGAGCAAAATAAGCAAGCTGACATTCAGTACAAACTCTTTCATTTTGAATATATACAAATGTGATTTACGTCTTTTAGTCTGTCAGTTTAAGTTTTTTTTTTTTTTTTTTTTTTTTTTTTAAAGAGTGCTCATGTGCGTTTGTGCTTTAGAACGAAATAAGCCTATAATTGAATCTGGAAATCAAGCAAATTAACTAAGAAAAAGAGAAATAGTCCTCTGATGCCATGTCTGTAACTTATAGCAAAACATCTAGCATTAATTTGATCTCAAATGAATTCATTAGTTTTTACTCCACAACCTGTGTGATATTAACCAACGTGGTTGAACGTTGCAACGATACGGTTTTGGGAAACAGTCGTGACAAGATAGTTGATTTCTTCAGTGATGCATCATACTTTGGTAGTGAAGCAGCGAGTTACATCATTGTACAGGAAACGCACCCCTGGTGGCATTGTTCAGCACCTTTTGCACCCTTTTGTCAGGTCTTGTCCAGAGGAGTGATCGTCTTCCATGGGTTTCACACAGTCACAGCGAGGGCTTCTAATACAGTCACCAGCGGCTCTGTGTCTTTCCAGCTGTCTGTCAGTGCTGATATGGCTCCAGTAGTGCAGATTCTGGTCTACTGTGTTCTGCCCAGTGAGAATGTTGTTGTTGGTAGTGCATCATTTGACACAGAAACATGTTTCCAAAACCAGGTATGATGTGCACTAGCATCTTTTGTCTTCAAGTGGGGTATAATGACATGTCCTACAGCGTGTTGGTCCTTGTTCCAGGTGTCTCTACAGTTCTCTCCTGCTACGGCCGTTCCTGCTGAGGAAAATGTTCTGACTGTCTCTGCTCAAGCAGGATCTCTGTGTGGCATCAGTGCTGTAGATCAGAGCATCCGGATGATGGAGCCAAGAAGACGTCTGAGTGCGGAAATGGTATCCATGTGCCATTTTATTTTTTTATCATGTTTTCTGTTAAGACTTAAAGACAAATTGAACGGATCAATTAAGATGAAAGTCAATTTAAATGAATGGAGCTTTTTTTTTTTTTTTTAAGACCCCCTGTGGTGAAAAACCAAGTTTTTAATATTTATATGTCTGGTGTTTTTAATATACTTTCAGACAAACCATGTGCAAATTCATAAGTCCATGTCATTGCTGAGTATTTTCTCTTTAAAACTGCAGTGTTCTAAATATGGTTTGAAATTGTTTCTGACATCACAAACTACCTTGTAAGCAATCATGTCAACATGCAGGCAGGCTTTAGCATATCATCATTACTATGAAGCAGGGAAGTCTCAAGAGAAGCCATACCAGTATATTTTTCTGTTGAGCTGAAAAATCGTGTACATTAGCAATATAGCAGGTGAATTATGTATAATGATGTATGTTATGATGATCTGGAACATGGTTTGTATAACATTAGCAACACCATTATTAGTGGTTTGCTAATTCAGTCAAGCAAAAGCCTAATTATAATTACAGTTATGTTTTCCAATGTTGTAGAGTGATACCATTGTGCAGCGTTTACTTCAGTAAAGTTGACAAACTGAGTGGATCTCTTTGCTGGTATGAGTGACTGGAGGCAGGGCTAATTGCATATTCATGGATCCACATATTCTAAATGAAGCAAGGGTGTAGAGTTGCATTCAAGCTATTTTAGGGCATTAAAGGGATAGTTCACCCAAAAATGAAAATTCTGTCAGTAATTACTCACCCTCATGTTGTTCCAACCACATAAGACTTTCTTTCATCTTTGGAACACAAATTAAGATATTTTTGATGAAATCTGAGAGCTGGCTCACTCCTTCATAGGCTGATAGGTAATTGCATCTGCAAGCCCAGAAAAGTTAGTGAAAAGACATTGTTAAAATAGTCCAAGTGACTACAGTGGCTCAACCTTAAGTTTATCAAACGATGAGAATACCTTTTGAGCACAAAAAGAACAATGTTATACAACTCTTCCATTTTCTTATGTGTGTGCGTCTGAATGAGTTCACGTAGTGTAACAGCGCAGCGCTTTTGGGTTGTATGTCAGAACATAGGCTCACCACTGGCCAGCATCACACACGACCAGCATCGGCCACAGCCTATGCCTTCACTCTCCCAAAGGAGTCAGACAGTATTTTCTTCAATCCAACTCAGAAGAAAACTGCAAACTTACATCACTCATAGAGAGAGAAAACCTTCAACCAGAACAAAGTCAAACAAACCACTCAAGTTCACAAACTTTTCTTTATTAACCATCAAAATGTTTCTGCTGCAAAGGCCATGCAAGTATACAAATAATGAGGTACTCTGAAAATGATAAGCTGATGGTTCTTTTCATAGTTAAATGGATCTTTACCATAGTTCCATTTTCCTGCTTCCGATTCCATTCTGTCACTCACTATTTTAGCCATGCATGTATGCGTTTAGTTGTGTTTGTGATTTAGTTAATAAAACTTGTGCACAATTCGAATTTGATTCTGATTCTCTGCTTGCAACAAAGTTTATTTTATGCTAGAGCTAACTCGTTACATCTTCCTCTTCTCAACATGGCCTCACACCCTTTGTTGCATGTTCCCGGGGTCGGGTTTATGTAAATTTCCGCGATCGTGATGAAATTTACCTGAACTTTATGATTTCACTGCAAAGTTTCAACAATCAATCAACCACCCCTTTAAGACATTAAGGCCATAGTTTGTAGAAGGTCAAAATAAGACTTTAAGACCTGTGGAAAACCCCTGATTATGTGGCTAAATGATCCATGTGTGTTTTTTTTTTTTTTTTCTCTCCGTTCTCCTCAGGTGTTCAACTTGCTCCCAGTGCGATCACTATCTGATTATCCATATGAAGTTGAGGATGCACAGGAGTGCCTGAACGTTCGCCCCCATCAAGCTGCTTCTACAGGCCAAGCCTACGAAACCTTCAAGGTATAAAAACGATAATTCTCATGTTTACTAAATCCTTAATTTTCAAATCTTATGTTTGTCTTGTTCTAACAGAGTGTGGGGATGAAGGTTGCCACAAATTTGCCTATCAGAGTCCCTCAGTGTCTGATGTATGGAGGCCTGAATTATCGCAACTTACATCACAGTATGGCCGTTATTTTGATTCTTGCTCTGAATGTGTAATAACTCGCATAGCAATTTCTAGTTGCAGAAAATGTACTTGGGTTTTTTCAGTGGTTTGCTGTTTGTTCCTGTATGGGCCATAACCCAATTTTTACTTGAGATTGGAGCAGATAGGGTGTTTTGGAGAGTAACTTCAAATCAAATAGTTTAATTGCTTTCATATGCATGTGGACATTTCAGTACATATACTGATTGTCTTAACCATGTTGATTTGGAGTAAAGCAACGCTTTATTTTTTATTGTTATAATTTTGTGATGTTCCTGATTTAAAGGGGTAGTTCACCCAAAAAGTCATCCTAGCTGTATATGACATTCTTCTTTCAGACGAATACAATTGGAGTTATATTAAAATGTCATGGCTCTTCCAAGCTTTATAATGGGAGTGAATGGCTGTATGCCTTTGGAAAGTCCATCAAAGCGGATCTACAGTATTCATGATAAAAGTTTTCCACGTGCCTCCAGGGGGTTTATAAAGTCCTTCTAAAGCAGGGGTGTCAAACCGGTTCCACGGAGGGCCTAGTGTATGCAGGTTTTTGGTCTTTCCCTTCAATTAGTGCCCAATTAAGACCTAGACTACCAGGTGAGGGGAGATCTTAGCCAATTAGTGACCTACTCAATCAGTTTGGTTCAAGGTAAAAGAGAAAACCTGCATACACTAGGCCCTCCGTGGAACCGGTTTGACACCCCTGTTCTAAAGTGAAGCGATGCGTTCAAGAAAAATATCCGTATTTAAAACTTTGACTAAAATATCTAGCTTCTGGCAGACGGCCGTACGCAACGATTTACGGGAAAAAGAGTAACCCTTGACGCACAAGGTAATGACGTTTGATTGGACTGCTGTTAACCCATAACAGTTAAAAGGAATACAGCAGTATCTACACTGAAAACATTCCTATATTAAGCAAATAAAATAATGTGATTGTGGGGTTTCCATACTCAGACTTGATTAATAACACTGTTCATGAAAACGGTCAAACCTCAGAGCCAACAGATATTCCTGAAACCATGGCAACAGCTGCTTCAGTAGAAGAAAGTGAGAGCTTCTTCGCTTCTTTTTTTGACGTGATCGTCAGGTCTTACTTTCCAGAAACCTGGATCTGGCAGGTTGCTGAAGTGGGGTTGGTGTGAAGTCTTTTGTTCCATATAAAGCTACTTGTTCATAGTTTTTACTTCTTATACCCCTTATTTCTCCCTTCTGTCCTTCAGAGCCACTGGATCAACGCAAGTTCCTCTCTCTGTTCCTGACACTATCATCACATGGGAGACTGAGGCGTTCTGCCTGTCCTCCAAAGGTTTTGGTCTGGCTCCTCCTGCTCTGCTGACGGTCTTCCAGCCCTTCTTCCTGGAGCTCTCCCTGCCGTACTCCATCGTCCGTGGGGAGTCTTTTGAGCTGAAGGCCACAGTCTTCAGCTATCTGTCCAAGTGCATCATGGTCTGTCATGGTTTTTTCATATAATGGATCTGTATATAGAAGTTTGTGTCCTTCATGTGCACTGTTTTGTTGGCAGGTTAATGTAACTCCAGCTTCATCCACGGCCTTCACTCTTAAACCATATACTGATCCGTATTCATCCTGTCTTTGTGCCAATGGGAGAAAGACCTTCAAATGGGTTCTCTCAGCTTCGGTTCTTGGTCCGTTTCGGACCATCTGTTTCTCTCTAAATTTGAAGTGTATGTGGTATTTCTCACTTCCTGTCTGTCACTACAGGAGCGGTCAATGTGACTGTCAATGCTTCAGCTGAACCATCCCAGACTCCATGTGGCACTGAAGTCGTGACTGTGCCAACGAGAGGACGCATTGATGTAGTCACTCAAAGTCTTCTTGTCCTGGTAAGTGTTACCAGCCTTCTGGAGTTTGATCATGGAGATCATGCTGCTACTGATGTGGTGTTTTATTGCCTCTATAGCCTGAAGGAGTTGAAAAGACAAACACCCAGAGTTGGTTACTGTGTCCAAAGGGTTTGTTTGAACTCGATTAAATCAAAACACATTCTCCCTGTACAACCAAACATTAACCTAGTGTTCAATGCTAATCCATTCTGTTCGGTCCCTAGGAAAAGTTCTTTCTGAAGACGTGACTCTAACGTTTCCAACAGATGTGGTTCAGGGATCAGCCAGATGCTCCGTTTCAGTCCTTGGTAAATTTCAATGGGTTAAAAACATTTTGATTTGTCAGAATAATTTTGTTTCTGATGTGGGTTTTATGCTTGACCTCTCATAGGGGACATAATGGGTCGTGCGCTGAAGAATCTGGATAGGTTATTACAGATGCCGTATGGCTGTGGAGAACAGAATATGGTTGTTCTTGCTCCCAATATTTATATCCTGCAGTACTTGGAAGTCACGGGGCAACTCACCGCAGCCATCCGAGAGACCGCCACAGGCTTCCTTAAGAGCGGTATGTGCGAGCATATCCATTGAATGTTTGGGAAACTAAATGTTAAGTTGGTACGAAATGTAATGTTAACTCCTGCGCTTCCCATTGAAGCTGTCAAAACACAAATATGCACCCCCAAGTTTTTTTTACTTCAACAGGATACCAAGGACAACTAAACTACAGGAACCGTGACGGGTCATACAGCACATTTGGTGATGATGCTTCCAATACATGGTGAGTTTCACACTGTTCTATTCTTGTGTAACCTTTGTCACAGCAGGTTAAATTCAGCGGTTTTTAACTGAACTTCCTCCATGGCCAGGTTGACCTCCTTTGTCATGAGGTCTTTTGGCCTAGCCAAGCGCTTTGTCTTCATTGATCCGGATGTCCTTCAGAGTGCAAAGGACTGGCTAATAAGCCAACAGGGTTCAAATGGCTGTTTCATGCAACAGGGAAATTTGTACCACAATGACATGAAGGTACATGTGTTATCAAATGGACACTAACTCAAAGGCTCTGTCTGAGTTTAATCCATATGCTGGTGTGTTGTAGGGTGGAGTTGGTGAAAACATGACCACGACTGCCTACACTGTTGCGTCACTGCTTGAACTAGGCGTCCCCATCAAGGTAAAAACATCTCAAAGTTCTGAGTTCCTTGCAGGTGACCTTTCTGTTTTGGCTGTTGTCTGATTGGTTTTGACCCTTCAGGATCCAGTCATTACCAACGCTCTGTCATGCTTGAGGCCTTTCGCTGGGAACCTGGGAAACACTTACACCACGGCTCTGCTGGCCTACACCTTCAGTCTGGCTGGAGAGACCGCCACTCAATCACAGCTTCTAACCACCTTGAAAAACCTTGCCATTTCTGAAGGTGAAATTTACCAGTCTCTTGTTTGCTCCTCTGTATAAGTTGTCTTAAGCTTAAATGTCAAAGTTCTTGGTAGAAAGTGGGACTTGTGTAAGTGCGGGAGCTAATCATGGAGGCTAATCAGGAAGTTTCTCATCCAAATAAAGAAATAATTGCCAGTTTATTTTAAAGCACTTCATCTTGCTCAATGTTTATCTACGAAGCCTGTTAAAGTGTAAGCTTATTCTATACTTTTCACTAGGTTTAAAATGCAAATGTCTACTACACAAACATTTCACACTCAATTCCTTTAGTTACTAAGACTAAAGTAACTATGTTCTGAATCACTACTTGGTTACATGTAAACTTTATTGTTAGATGTAAAAATGTCAGATGTAGATGTTAGATAGCAAAACTTCATAGTCATGAGAATTTGATAGTCAGTTTAAATCTATACAGTATTGTTAAATTTGTTTACTTTAAATTGGCTGATTGATGATAGAATACTTATGCATGACTTGATTAAGGGTTCTATTACCACAGAAATCTTAAATGATCAAATGAGTCAAGACTTTTAATAACTATTTAAAATAAATGGGGGAAAAAACGCACTATGGAAGTTTCCACATTATCAAGCAGCAAAAGCATTTTTTTATAGCACCAAATTGGCATATTAAAGTGATTTCTGAAGTATGCTGAAGACTGGAGTAATGGCCAATGAAAATGGAGCTTTGCATCACAAATTACATTTGAACACCATTGAAATCGAAAATGCAGTCTATGAAAATATAAACTATCGTTCAAAAGTTTGGGGTAAGTATCTTGCTTTTGAAAGATTCTTCTGTTTGCAAATTGACCCAAACTCCAGTGTCCTCAAATAAAACTGAACTATAAAACCTTAACACTGAATTCTTACTCTTAAATACGGGTTTATACTTCTGGTTGTTTGGCATAAATTTTCTCCCCTCCATCTTGTCCTAAGGCGCTAATTTGGTCCATTGGTCTCAGACGACATCTGATGATACTCTGGCGGTGGAGATCAGCTCTTATGTGCTGCTAGCGGTTCTCGCTGTTCAGCCTCTCACGACTGCTAATCTGGGCTATGCTAACCGCATTGTCAACTGGCTTGTGGCCCAGCAGAATCCCTATGGAGGGTTCTCCTCCACCCAGGTGCCTCTTGACTACCAAACATGAGTGCAGTCATTTGAGGATTTATTTTAATCTGGTGCTTGTTTTTAGGACACTGTGGTGGCTCTTCATGCCCTGTCGGTGTACGCTGCTCAAGTGTTCAGCTTGGACGGCTCCAGCACTGTTACCATACAGTCCTCAGTAGTAGGAGGAGACTCTTATAGCTTCAACGTGAATCGGGACAACAGGCTGCTGTATCAGGAGAAGCCGCTGAAGAACATTCCTGGCAAATATAGTGTTGAAGCATCAGGATCCACTTGTGTGTCTGTGCAGGTATGCATCTTAACCCCATCTATTTCTGTTAATATGAATTTTACTGTTCTTTTGAGTTTGCGCTGCACTCAAACTGTAGGTTGCGTGTTTCTACAACATCCTGACACCTGTTAAAGTCTCCAGGACACTGAATGTCGAAGCAAATGTGACCGAGTACTGCCGACCGCTTGGGGCCAATCTCATGTTGAACTTTACAGTGAAGTAAGAATTGCGCGTTTGTGCGTGTGTGTGGAAATCAGATCTTGTTTATAACTCGTACAAAGGAGAACTGCTTTCTTGTTCCTGTTGACTAAACTTATTGTCTTCATTCAGATACAATGGAGCAAAAGCAACTACCAACATGGTTCTAGTGGATATTAAGCTCCTGTCGGGCTTCACAGCTGACACGTCATTGGTTTGTATTTAAGATGATTTAGAAAGTCCCAAAATGCTTGAAGCTCCTTTAGATGTAATTGTGTCTGTTAATGATGGTCTCTTCCTCTCAGCTTGGTTCTTCACCCCGATCGTTTGCCCCGCTAGTGGAGCGGGTTGATGCTGAAGATGATCATGTCCTAGTGTATCTGAAAGAGGTGAGACTTGGGTATATTACTAGCTGCCATCTAATCAAGTGCTGCGTATTTGCTGCTGTTCATCCTTTGTCTCGCAGGTTCCCAAAGGCGTCCCCATGAGCTACACTCTGCAGCTGAAACAGGTTCTTGCAGTGGAAAATCTCAAGCCAGCAGTCATAAATGTTTATGACTACTATCAGACAAGTATACTTTCATCATCGTAATTATGCTTTGCTCTGGCTGAATTCACGGGTCAACATGATCCATCTCATTTCCTGTTCTTCTTTCAGGTGATTCGTTTGAGACCACCTACACATCTACCTGTCCATTGTGCAATGGAACATGTGACTCAGAATAAAATAAAAAGACCCTTTTATGCAATCACTTGTTTGCCTCTTTGCTGAACATTTGAATAGTCTTCCTAACATTGTCCGGGAAGCAGACACACTGTCAGTTTAAATCTAGAAAAAAACGCATCTCTTTTACCTGGCATTCATATAGAACATTACATTTTCTATTATTCAAATGTTAAATGGTTATTAGGCTGCATTGATTAGGTGAGCCGGAACCGGGGACACTTCCTATAACGTCTGATATACTCGTTACATCATAAAAAGAATGGCATCTACGCTAATGTTAGTCTTTCTGTTTATTCCGAGATTTACTGAAGTCAGCCGGATCCAGATCAGATGGTGGACCTGCGCCTGGACCCATCCATGACGCATCCCTGAAGTGCCAGCCTCATCAGCCCTGGGAAGGCCTCATCGACACGACAGCCATCAGCACTGATCCTCAACAAACCCTTCTCCATACCGGCGTGATGACTCCGACTTCCAACCAGATGGAACTGGAAAATTGCTTATCGCATGTTATAAATCTAAAAAAAACTCATGGGTCATTTATTTGGGGTTATTTTTTCAGTTTTTAGATAGTTTTGTGTTACACAGCTCGTGGGTCAGACACAAAAACACAGTGTTTGGGTAGTTTTTGTGATACCCAGATCCTAGGTCAGACATGACATAACCCAGGGATTGAGTTATTCATCACTTTTTGCAACCTCTTCAGGACAGAGCAGTGCAGCTGTGTGAAATTGGTGCATGTCTTCGGTAAAATACAGGTTTGTGTACATTTTGTGTTATATATAAATTCGTTATTGTGCTGTATATCGTTTAATTTGATACCTTTCATAACATTGCAATATTTATTTTATTAAAAAAAAGATACAGAATGTACTTAGGATGTTAACATATGTTCTGATGTTAGAAGTTCCCCTGCCGCACATAAGCTAATAGCTTAAATTTAGGCAATATACTAAAAACAATATAAAAATGCTATGCTGTAAAATATAAATACAGGAACAATCATGCAAACTGGGAGCATTTAAAAAAAGTTAAGATTTAAGTTTCTGTAAACAATGTATGAAATTAAAAAAATACTTAAAGAGCTTTAAAAAAGGAGCTAGTATGGTTTAATTATGTTGGGTAAAATTAACCCAACATGTGTTCTGTAGCCATTTATCCAGCCCTTGGAAGGGACACTGGAATGTGTAGGGACATTTGCCACCATCTTACATTTTTGGAACATTTTATTCATTTGTGTCATTTTGCCCCAACCCCCTGATAATGTCTGACGCTGCTTTAAGAAACAAAAAAAATTGGTATATTGTTTCGATCATTACAAAGAACGGCATGTGCATTAAAGCTATGATTTAAGGTTAATAACAAAACATGCCATTATAAATCATTTTAATATAATGGCAGCCTGAAGCTACATTTGAAAACCATTTTATATAAGGTATGTTTTGAACACTATACTCTCCCAATTTAGTCAAATTAACTATAACAAACAGGTTACTTTAAGTGAATGAAAATTGAGGTGATAACTGGCAAGGGAAAAATTGTGCATGACTATGCACACAGCAAATCTCCTTTTAGTCAATTCAAGTGTTTATATACACTAGAGAAACAATCTTGGGATTTCTCTTCTACCCTCTGTAGATTTAGCATTAAGACCATGCCTTTTTTCTGTGCTTAATGTGCAGTCACAATTGTGCAGACTGATCACTGGTGTTTCCATTGTTCAACTGATGTTATAATTTACTTTTGTTTTTAATTTGCTAAAATAACGAGTCGTACAGTTCAAGGCAAGTCATTGGAGTTCAAGTTAAAGTAAAGTAACTTTCTTCATTTAGTCAAGCAAGTCTCAAGACCTTAAATTTGCAACTTGAGTCATGTGACTTAAGTCTCTCACCTCTGATAAGTTAAATAAAACTGCCACACAAAAAGATATAACACTACAATCAAAAGGTTACAAGAGCAATTACATAAAGTTGAGATCTGTTCTCAAAAGAATCCTTTATGAACGGAAAGCAAAGTAAGGAAAAGCTACTGCCTCAAGTAGCATTTCATCCATTTTATAAGGATTCCATGCAGGGCAAATAGCTCACAAACAGTGCAAAGACAAGGAACAAACGTCATAGACGAGAAACAAAAGAAGCAAAATAACTGATTGTATAAGAGTTTTATTTCAGTCATGTCCTACAGACAGAACATATTTAACATCATGGACAGGGGGATGTGTAGGTGGTCTCAAATGAGTCACCTGAAAGTGGAACAGAAAATGATAGATCATGTTCAACAGTAAAATCAGCCAAAGCAAAGCATAAAAGGATAAAAGCGTACTTGTCTGATAGTAGTCATAAATGTTGATGACTGCTGGCTTAAGATTTTCCACTGCAAGAACCCGTTTCAGCAGCAGAGTGTAACTCATGGGGATGCCTTTGGGAATCTGCAAGAAAGAATGGATGAACAGCAGCACATACACAGCACTTGAGAGGGCGGTCACTTTACGTTCAAAAATCGATTGCACAACCAACGCAAGTTTCGAAAATGAAAATGGGGAATCGATTTTAACAGTCTTTTCTCAGAGCGCGTGGAGCTCATCACGATACGAATACGCACCACACAGCAACTGCAGGCTCTGACAAACACATAACAGCAAATTAACCTTCTGCATGTGTCTTTTCACTACAAAACTGTGAATTCTGCCGGTATGCAGACAGTCTCATGCATAGATACAGATTCGGGCTACAATCGCCTACGTAGGCGAAATTTGTTTGACATTTCTAATTGTAAACAGCCATGTTGAAGACTGAGGTGATGTTTTTCCATTTATGCTATGGCAGTCCACTCTTCTTATTGCTTTTCAAAAATGTTGCACTCCTGTTTGTCATTGTGCACAAAACTTCACACCAATAAATCAAATATTGCAGACTTATGCGCGTCTCAAGCGCCCTCTTTAAGTTCGTCCTTATGCCTGTTAGTCGTCCGTAGATTTGCCCATATTTGGCGTTTAAAATGGAAACTTCTTTAGACAAGTGTTCATTGAATCGAGTGTAAAATCGATTTTCCATGTCTCAAATCGAACAGGGCTTTCACAAAAGTGACAGCCCTACTTGAGATGGCAGCTAGTAATATACCCAGTGTACAGTCTCACCTCTTTCAGATAAACTAGGACATGATCATCTTCAGCATCAACCCGCTCCACTAGCGGAACAAACGATTGGGGTGGAAATCCAAGCTGAGGGAAAGAGACCATAATTTACAGACACTGCTATATCTGAAGGAGCTTCAATCATCTTGGGACTTTCTAAATCTTAAACCTACGAACCGGTGACGTATCTGCTGTGAAGCCCGACAGGAGCTTAATGTCCACTAGAACCATGTTAGTGCTTGCTTTTACACCATTGTATCTGAATAAGGGTGATGGGGGAATAAAGAGGTTTAGGTCAACAGAATCAAGAATGCAGGATCCTTTTGAAGGAGTCAAACAAGAGCTGGTTTCAGGACACAAAGCCAAAGGTGTTCTTACTTCACAGTGAAGTTCAACATGAGATTGGCCCCAAGCGGTTGGCAGTCTCCAGTCACCTTCGCTTCAACACTCAGTGTCCTGGAGACTTTAATGGGTGTTGGGATGTTGTAGAAACATGCAACCTACAGTATGAGCACAGAGCAAACAATCAAATTTTGATGTGCACAACAGAAAAAGAGTGAAGATACAGACCTGCACAGACACACAAGTGGATCCTGATGCTTTAACACTATATTTGCCAGGAACATTCTTCAGTGGCTTCTCCTGATACAGCAGCCTGTTGTCCCGATTCACGTTGAAGCTATAAGAGTCTCCTCCTACTACTGAGGACTGTACGGTAACAGTGCTGGTGCCATCCAAACTGAACACTTGAGCAGCGTACACCGACAGGGCATGAAGAGCCACCACTGTGTCCTAAAAACAAGCACCAGATTAAAAACTCTTCATAAATGATTGCACTCATGTTTGGTAGTCAGAGGCACCTGGGTGGAGGAGAACCCTCCATAGGGATTCTGCTGGGGCACAAGCCAGTTGACAATGCGGTTAGCATAACCCAGATTAGCTGTTGTGAGAGGCTGAACAGCGAGAACCGCTAGCAGCACATAAGAGCTGATCTCCACTGCCAGAATATCACCAGACGTCGTCTGAGACCAATGGAGCTTAGTGCCTTAGGATGAGACAGAGGAGAGAAAGTTGATGACAGAAACTTGAACAAACATCAAGAGGCTGGTAAATCTTACCTTCAGAAACAGCAACGTTGTTCAAGATTGTTAGAAGCTGTGATCGAGTGGTGGTCTCTCCAGCCAGACTGAAGGTGTAGGTCAGCAGAGCCGTGGTGTAAGTGTTTCCCAGGTTCCCAACGACAGGCCTCAAGCATGACAGAGCGTTGGTAATGACAGGATCCTGAAAGTAAAACTGATATCAGACAACAGCCAGAAAAGGAAGGCCATCTGCAAGGAGCTCATACAACTACTGGAGATGTTTTTACTGTGGCGGGGATGCCTAGTTCAAGCAGCGATGCAACAATGTAGGCAGTCATGGTCACGTTATCACCAACTCCACCCTAAAACACCAACACATAGATTAACCATAAGCTTTCCAAAATTGTTTTTAAGGTCCATTTGATAAATGTACCTTCATGTCATTGTGGTACAGAGTTCCCTGTTGCATGAAACAACCATTTGAACCCTGCTGGCTTATTAGCCAGTCCTTTGCACTCTGAAGGACATTCGGATCAATGAAGACGAAACGCTTCGCTAGACCAAAAGACCTCATGACAAAAGCGGTCAACCTGGCCGTGGAGAAAGTCGTTGAACTGAAACCGCTTGTGACAAAGGTTACACAACTAGAATAACAGCATGAAACTCACCATGTATTGGATGCATCATAACCAAATGTGCTGTATGAGCCATCACTGTGCCTGTAGTTTAGCTGTCCTTGGTATCCTGTTCAAAGAAAGAAAAAAAATATGGGGCAGGGGATGAGATGAGAGCTTATTAGAGAGTCTTGACAGCGATGGGAATCACAGACTAAAAGTTATTAAGATTGTCTCCCCAACACTGAAAATGGATCTGCTCGCCCATACCACTCCGAAGGTATCCTGTGGCGGTCTCTCGGATGGCTGCAGTGAGTTGCCCCGTGACTTCCAGGTACAGCAGGATGTAAATATTCGGAGCAAGAATTATCATATTCTGTTCTCCACAGCCAGATGGCATCTGTAATAATCCATCTAGATTCTTCAGTGCACGACCCATTATGTCCCCTTCAAGGATGTAAAGCATAAAACCCCATATCAGAAACAATTATTCTGCTAAACACTACCTGTCAGTTTCTACTCCATGAAATGCTTTACCAAGGACTGAAACTGAGCATCTGGCTGATCCTTGAACCACATTTGTTGGAAACGTCAATGTCACGTCTTCAGAAAGATCTTTTCCTGCAGACAGAACAGATCAGCATTGAGTGCTAAGCTAATGTTTGGCTATACAGGGAGAAGGTGTTTGGGAATCACTGAGTGCAAACAAACCCTTGGGACACAGTAACCAACTCTGGGTGTTTGTCCTTTCAACTCCTTCAGGCTATAAAAGCAATACAACACCACATCAGTAAAGCAGCATGAGCTTTATGATCAAACTCCTGAAGGCTGGTTAACACTCACCAGGACAAGAAGACTTCGAGTGACTACGTCAATGCGTCCTCTCGTAGGCACAGTCACGACTTCAGTGCCACATCGAGACCGGGATGCTTCAGCTGAAGCACTGACAGTCACATTGACAGCTCCTGCAGTGCAAGACAGGAAGTGAGCAACACCACAATCTTTAAATTTGGAAACAGATGGTCCAAAACTGACCGAGAACCGAAGCTGAGAGAACCCATTTGAAGGTCTTTCTCCCATTGGCACAAAGACAGGATGAATATGGATCAGTATATGGTTTAAGAGTGAAGTTCATGGATGAAACTGGAGTTACTTTAACCTGCCAATGAAACAGAGCACATGGAGCAAAGACACATGACCTTCTCTATACAGATCCATTACAGTATGTAAAGAAACCATGACAGACCATGATGCACTTGGACAGATAGCTGAAGACCGTGGCCTTCAGATCAAAAGATTCCCCACGGACGATGGAGTACGGCAGGGAGAGCTCCAGGAAGAAGGGCTGGAAGACCGTCAGCAGAGCAGGAGGAGCAAGACCGAAACCTTTTGAGGACAGACAGAACGCCTCAGTCTCCCATGTGGTGATTGTGTCAGGAACAGTGAGGGGAACTCGTGTGGATCCAGTCGCTCTGAAGAAAAAGGACAAAACTATAAATGAGGGGGACAGAAAATAAAAACTGTGGGAAAGTAGCTTTAGATGGAACAAAAGGTTTTACTAACCCCACTTGAGCAAGCTGCCAGATCCAGGTTTCTGGAAAGTAAGTCCTGACGGTCACGTCAAAAGAGGAAGTGTCACCTCCAGCCTTTTTGGCTTCTGGAGGAACCATTTCCGCCATCGCCATGGCTACAGGCTGACGATAATACACTACTGAAAGAGACAGCAATTTTTCTACAAACTGTCCTAGTGTCTGCAGATAAAACGGGGTTCATACAACTTCTAATATGCATGTTTGTTTAAAAAAAAATTGTGACTTTACAATACACTTTACAAGTTTTTCCAAATGGCTTGCAGTTTCAGGTCATAGAAGCTACCAACTATAATAAACTTAAAGGAACTCCACCGTTTTTTGAAATGGGACTTATTCACATTCTTTCATACATTTAGATAGGTGGGTAAATGCATCTTTGTCTCAGTGCATGCATTGTTTTAGTTTGACAGGGTCGGCGCTAGCTTAGCACAATGAATGGAATCCTTTGTTGCCAGCTAGCAAGGCCTGAGTAAAAGTGATCCAAAAAAAAAAAAATTGTGTGAGCCAGAACCATACCTATATACAAGAGTTTACAGAAAATGAGTGGAAATAGAACGCCAGGAGGAGGAGGTTGCGATCGCTCAACAGCCCGAGGACGTGAGGATGAGAGCCAACACGAACTGGTGGTGTGAATGTGGGGGAATATGCCAATCTATGCCGACTGAAATGGTGTCTGTGCTGTGGCGAGTGCGACAAGTTACTGCCATCGATGACCAGGCTCAACGCGTCAGATCAAGATGAGCTTGCCCGCAGTTGTGTCACAGCTACCGAGGATTTCACGGCACTGATCCATCCGGCAGTACTCTTTTTTTTTTTTCCCGGTGTGATAAAGTGAACTGGAAAAAAAAACGCCCCACGCCGAATAGACCAAATGGACAGCTGTCCACAGAGTAAGTGATTATTTTAAACATGACACATGTATGGTAAACTGCTTGTAGCCTTCTCCTCATAGTAGTTGTACTAAAACTCCTGAGTCAAAAGAACCAGGCTAACTTGGTGAGAGAAATAGCTAACTTAGCCCTCAGTCATTTCATTTTACAGGTAACGATAACAGCGTTTTTTATTTTAGTTTGGTTGTTCATGCTAAACAGGTTGAATTCAACATGAGGTTATACTAGAGGAGGCTAACGTTATTTGAACCGTAGTCTATATACAGCTTCTCAGCATCTATCTTACAACCGAATAAGACAGATTAACACAAGGAAGAGTAATAAAAGACAACTTACATGTGCACTTTGTTCTGCCTGTGCTTTGAAAATAGATGGGATGGGACGGCTGTATGTTTCAGACGTAGTACTGTCTTTCTGGGCCCATATTCCATTTTTTCAAAGTAACTTAGTCCTCCGGTGCAAAATGCTCTTCGCAAACACGATACCGTTTAATTTTGTAGAGAGGCGTTGAAGTACAGATATCCAGAGTAGCTAACTTAGCCATTTCTCAGTTCCACATTCGATGGAATTCTGTGAAACATTACATTTGTGTATGTCCTTTGCTTGTTCTCACAACATTTTGCTACGTAGGTAATTACCATGTTTGCTGTAACTAACTTCTCAAAATAAACAATCCAAAAGCGAAGACACTCGGTGCAGGTCACGCGTGGTGTTCTTCTGTTTTTTGACTCGTTGCAATGCACACCGGTATGTTGACGGAAGTCGTGGGATTTCATGTGTTGCGTGATCTCTGCGCCCAAGTAGCAGTGCTTCGCCCAAGCAGCAGTGCTTCGCCTGTGCTTCCCCCTAATATAGTCCCAAGTCAATATCTGCCTAGGAAATCACCTAGTGTTAATCTGCATCGCTATTTGTACTCGTTGTGAATACGCAGGCCACAAGTAGTAATTACGTGGGGGTTTTTTATCACGTTTACTCAGGCCATGCTAGCTGGCAACAAAGGATTCCATTCATTGTGCTAAGCTAGCGCTGACCGTCAAACTAAAACAATGCATGCACTGAGACAAAAATGCATTTACCCACCTATCTAAATGTATGAAAGAATGTGAATAAGCCCCATTTCAAAAAACGGTGGAGTGTTCCTTTAAGAAATCCATCAAGTCATGTATCAATATGAGAGCAAGAAACAAACTGACATACCATCACGGAAGTTGCGATAATAATTCAGGCCTCTGTATATCACACACTGAGGTACTCTGATAGGCAAATTTGTGGCAACCTTCATCCCCATGCTCTGTCAGAGCAAGAGAAAAACATTTGAAGATTAAGATTGAGTTTAGTAAACAGGATAATGAACAGTTTTATACCTTGAAGGTTTCAGAGGCTTGGTCTGTAGGAACAGCCCGACGGGGTCGAACATTTAAGCACTCCTGTTCATCCTCAACTTCATATGGATAATCAGATAGTGATCGCACTGGGAGCATGTTGAACACCTGAGAACATAGAGAAAGTTGTCTTCTAGTAGTAAGTCACATACATAGGTCTTCAAAAAGCAAAGTCATAGTGATAACAGATTTTAAAAAGGACAAATGTCATTGATTTGATTAAACTTCATTAACGTAGTTCAGTGATGGCATGTTAGGGTTTTCCCCTCCCCATCTCTGATCTGCAGTAAACTGAATATTTTAGTGTGGCACACATCTGATTAGAATGCCACTAAAGTTTAGGTCTAAAAGGTGCATCATCTGGACCAATTAGACAATTATATTTAATGAATAATCCAGCAAACCCACTCTCCCAACAAAAGTCTATGAAACTTCCACCAAAACTAACATCCCAAATGAAGCTAACACTGTTACAGTCCACATTCAGACTGATAAGACTTTTGGGACCCAGAAGGAATTTGCAGGGGGGTCATAATATTACGACATTAAGTTAGTTCTATCAACTGATCCAAATATTTATAATTATTTATAACAAGTTAAGATTAATTTAAGCTAATTTGCTACAATGGAAATCTGATTCACGTGATACCATTTCAGCACTCAGACGTCTTCCTGGCTCCATGATACGGATGCTCTGATCTACAGCACTGATGCCACACAGAGATCCTGCTTGAGCAGAGACAGTCAGAACATTTTCCTCAGCAGGAACGGCCGTAGCAGGAGAGAACTGTAGAGACACCTGGAACAAGGACCAACACACTGTAGGACACGTCATCATACCCCACTTGAAGACAAAAGATGCTAGTGCACATCATACCTGGTTTTGGAAACATGTTTCTGTGTCAAACGACGCACTACCAACAACAACATTCTCACTGGGCAGAACGCAGTAGACCAGAATCTGCACTACTGGAGCCATATCGACACTGACAGACAGCTGGAACGACACAGAGCCGCTCGTGACTGTATTAGAAGCCCTTGCTGTGACTGTCTGAAATCCATGCAGGACGATCAATCCTCTGGACAAGACCTGACAAGACAAATGGGTGCATAAAAAGGTGCTAAACAAACTGACCAGTGCAGAAAAAGAGCTACAAAACTGTTCACTCACCATATAGATGATGTCAGCGCTGTAGTCACCAGTCTCTCCAACAAAAGAATACTTCACGGTCACTGGAAACGCAGCACCACATTTGAGCGGCTGCTCGAGCTTCACTATAGTCAGTTCACTCGATGATGGGTTGTCAGGAGAAGCAGGTTGGAGAAGCTGAACAACCCTTGTATCTGCAGTGAAGTATGGCGATTTGTAACCATAAACAATCTCTGGAGTCGCACTTGCCTAGGGAACAAAGAATGGAATTGGTTTCATCTGAGAGACTGGCAGAAGTCAACATGTCACAAAACAGAGCAAATCATACCATGAGATTGAGAGCAGCTTTAGGAAGACTAGCAGTGCTGAGAGAGAACGTGGCCAGTCCTTTCTGGTTTGTGGTCAGATTCTGCAGCAGTTTGTTAGGCCAGCTGTTACCATCCAGGAGATAAACCACTTTGTTTGCGACTGGAGTCCCATCAAAACGAGACACTGATATCTGTTGGGAATGATCAAGGTTAGGAAAGGGAACCAATGTGAAGGCTTCTGTGACAATGATTATGCTTACTCACCTTTCCATTAAACATTGATCCAGTTTCAAAATAATCTGGGAGGTCCACAAACGTGACTTTGCCGACTTCAAACGTAATGGACAGTGTTGCAGCTTTTGACATGACTACATCTGGGGGGGAGATGTAATAAAAGAAAATTGAACAGCAAACAAGCTTTAAGCAAGTACCATTGTTTCGGATCATCCAATAGCTCACCTGTTCCCACCTCAGTGACATTCACATTTACAAGAAAAGTGTCTTGCATATTATTTTCAAATTTGGTGTTGAAAAACACTGATGTATCGACGGTAAGGGAGGCACAGCCTGTGTCATTCATCTGGTAGCAGAACAAAGAGTCACATTCAAGTCAAGAACAGAAAGTCAAGAAAAACCCTCCACTGTAAAGGCAGGAGTCAAACCTTTGCAGTTTTATTCAGGCAACGACGGGTCAACTCAGGAACCACAACAAATGGAAATGGCTCACGGCACACTTCCACCAAGGCTAGACTGGGTACAGGTTGGCCATATGTGTATCTGAGAAACATCACAAGGAACAAGATTAAGAACTGACCAACCACAAGACAAGAAAATAACCATCACTCACTTGGCACAAGCCTCAACTTTCAATCCCACATCTGCAACGCTGTACGTCTGTGGTGTGTTTACAGTCACGTCAAACTTGGGCAAAACTTAACCAGAAACCAGAGGACTTGGATCAAGACCTCAGATCGGTCATTGAACTGCTGCACAATTTATACACAACTTACCATATTTTTTCACCTCAAAAACCTGGAAGATTGTTCGATCACCAATAAAAGCCTTTAGTGTGTACATCCCTATCTGAGCCTCTGGGTTTAGCTCATGAGAAAGCTGCAATATCCACCCCGTTGAGGAAACGTTTGTCCACTGACCAATTCGGTTATTATTATTGTCCTAAAATACAAAAACAATTAACAGCTCAGAGGAAAAACAGCAAACAAAGAAAATGTACAAAAAGCGGTGTTTGCTCCATTCAAAGACTTGCACCAGAGCAAATTCTCACCTCTACCACCACCAGATTGTACTGCAAGACAAAAGACAGGAATATTAAACATTTAAAAAACACAAACACACTGATGCTGCAAAAATCACTGAAAAATAAAAGTACACATTTAATGCAGGTTATTTTTACATGCACTATTTTGCAGTCTTTTGTGGCTAGAACAATCAATATGGTGAAACATCTGATCTTACCATTTGATCAAAAGGAACAAATCTGGTATCCATAGTGACAACTCTGAAATTCACTGCAAAGACACCAATGCACTTGAAGATTATCAATACTTGTAGCATATTGAACTTTCTACACTTCTAATGTTAAACCAAGGGACATCCACAGCTCACCTGTTTGTCCTGGATTGTAGATGGGTTTGTCTGTCTGGATGAAGGTCAGAGGCAGGTAAGGTCTGAACATGACTTTCCTCTCTTCAGTCGCTCTGAAGACCCTCCCTTGAACGTCCACCTTCAGCTTCTGCACCAAATCTCCATCTACTCGAGGAGCCTGTGGAGGAACTCCGTTAACATACAAACCAGAAAAAAAAAAAAAAAAAAAAAAAAAAAAAAAAGAAAAAAAAAGCACATGCATCTTATGACAGACCTGGAAACTGAAAGAGCGGTGAAACGACGTTGAAGAAACCTGCTGCACAAGTTGAGTTGACCTGTTTTTCTCATCAAGCAGAGAAACTGTCATTGTGAGACTCTCTTGGGGTTTCAGAAGAGTTATACATATTTTGGCATCAGATCCAGACTCAATCACTGCAGGGAACGTCACCATGAATAACCTGTGGAAAAATACAGAGGTTTAGTTTTAGAAGCCACATGACATCTATTGTATCACTGGATTGCAATAAATGAAGAATGGTGATCTTTAACAATGGTATTGAAAAAAAAAAAAACCTTCAATCGGTTCACAAAGCTCATTTTCACCATCTATAAAGTTTAGTTAATCCCAAAATAAATCAGACAACAGAATGCTTGTTCACTTCAAAGCACATTTAACGGTACTTACGGCCCTGGTTTCTGTCCATCAACAGCAATGAGAAAAAAGGCTAAAATGAGCCCTTTCCAAAAACTAGTCTCCCTCACAGCCATGAGGGAAAATCATCCAAAACCAACCCAAGATCAAGAATCTTTTTAAAAAGTTCTCAGAGCTCTTAAGATACTCTACCGCTGCTTCTCTCAATCATTCGTACTGAAGGCAGGGATATTTAAACACTCTTAATTGTCAGGGAACGCACTAATTTTGTTAATTTAATTGATTAACCACCTCCTGGAATTAATTTAGTCTGTTAATTAGGATTTCTATCTGGTATTGATTTAAAACACATCTAAATACTGCCAGTGACACATGTTGGCCCGGTTTCACAGAGAGCCTGTACTGGACCTGTGAGACTCATTTCAACAGTAAACACTCCTGTGAGCGAAGCATAGTAGAACAAGCCTTTGACGTGTTGAAAACACACTGATGCTCTATATTCTTCATAGCCATGCCATTGTTCCAACCATTGCTCCACCACAAAATATCACAAATGCACAGAAATCAAGAATCAGAAAAGTGGTGTAATAACTCTGTGTGAAATTACAATAATTAAAATAAACTACAACTTAAGATTTAAATTTATTTTTTTTAAAATTAATTTCTGTAGTATACCAGAGAATGTCACTCTCTGCTTACTTCCGGACTGGACTGCAGTTCTTCTGGACTGGCTGCAGTAACACGTCTCTGTCCATGCGGGGGTGCTCGCAGGCGAGTGCAGAATGAATGGATGTCTATGGCGAAAAACCCTCAAAATCCACTTTTCTCAGGATATAATTTTTTGTCTAGTAATTTGAATGTTGTATTCGAAAGGAGATGCAAAGAAATTACACATTGCTGGGTGTTAGATTTTTTAGAGTCACTTATTTGGTTTAAAAAGTCTTTTAAAATGTCAATGACGTCAGAATGCTGACGTCATTAGCAGAATGCTAGCGTGTTATGGGCAACAACAACTCAACCTGTAAGAAATCGAAAAGAAATAAGTACTCGTTCATTCAACTTTCGACCTATATGTTGAACTTGCAAAACCTACAATAAAATCTGAGATTTCTCAACGGCAATCGGGTGAAAGAGACACATTTAGCCGTCTAGCCCCATAGACTCCCATTCATTCTGCACTCGCCCGCGAACACCTCCAGTGGAATTCTAATGGAACTGCAACCAAGATCGATACAATGGGGCTAATAGGAAGTGCCAATGCTCTCCGTAGACGGGCTCTGAGTATACTCACTCAAACTGGTATACTTGTCGCTGATCTACGCGATGTTCGATTATGATGTATCCTCTCCCGTGGCCTCCTGGGATAGAAAAGTATCCATCACTGAGCGCTTCAGAATCTGGGCAGAAACATTAGGCCATCCGGGAACTTCTCGCCTACTCTTTTATGAATACTAAGGATTCATACATATACTTACTCACTGACCTACTGGAGTTTAGCTCCATCCCTAATAAAACACATCTGAATAAGCTAATCAATATCTTCAGGATTACTAAAGGTATGTTTACACGACAACAGCTGAATCCAAAATCACCCCCTATACCCTCAAATAGGGCAGTATTTCGGTCGACAGCCATTTGTAGTGTTAGAAACCATAGTGGATGTTATTGAATGCACTTATTCAATCCTTGAATCCTTAAAACTGAGAAGTTTTTTTTTTCTTTGTATAGATGATAACATTAGAAAAACGACCTCCGTTCACACTCGCAAATATCTCTGTGCTCTTGCGCTGAAATTGAATTCTCTTTGCTCTTGGATTAGCCTAAATGTTTTTAAAAGTCATCCCATAAGAATAGATTTTCACGAAGATAAGATTGAACTGCAACTGTATTCTATGACAACCAAATATGTCTCTTTCATTCCTGCACAATTTAATATGTATCTTAGAAATGGATGAATGGGGCATTTGGATTTATACGATGTCAAAAGCTAAAGCATCACTACTGTACAAACCCATTCTGGTTATTCATAAGCTGCCGTTTCACACTGCACATTCCTACATCCCTGGCTAAAGTCTTTATTTGCGGTGTCAATGTTAGTGCCTGCACAAACACCGCACGTGACCTGTTTACATAAAGGCTCTAACATTGCGTGTCCTCATTACACATTGCTGACTGAACTTTTTGAAAGCAAGAATGACGGAATGAATGACATTTTTCCTATCATATGCTGAAATGACTGTTTATATAGGCCCACAACAATCAGTGTTTCAGTGACTGCCCAAAGTGTGTGAATAGAAGGCTCACGATTAGTTGTCACTTACTAATGTAACCCCTCTTGGTTCGTGTGTTCTTTCATTTCAATAATGACCACGCAAAAGCAATTTTGCTGAGCCCATTCACTTTAGTGTTTACTGCAACTGAAGAAATCTGGAAAAGACACGAAGAGCACCAAACAGACAATAAATACTGCTGGTCTGGCCATAAAACATCCTTCTCAACAGCTCGTGTGAACTGAGAAGATGACTGATTCAACTCATTGTACACTCTTCTTGCCTGTAGGTCTCTCCCTTTTTCCAAGATGCATTATTTAAATAACCAATGAATGGTTAATTTAACAAGAACAAATATTTTATAATGAAAACAAGCATTTTGACACTATTCACACTTAGTTTCTGTTTTTCCTTTCTTTACACTGTTACACTAAGCATCTAGTTGTAACATTCTAACACCGCATCACTTCACACTGGACAAGTTTGGCACCGCAATGTGGAGTTAACACAATAAAATCAGAGCTAATCCTGCTCCAGAGAAGGGATTCATAACCCCAGGTAAAAAGCGGTGTGATTGAACCCCGTTTTTAAATTACAAGTGTGAAATGCTTCTTTACCCAGACTTAAAAGCTGTGTTAAAGGGGTCATGAACTGGACTATTTTATTATTTTATCAAAAAATGTCAATTTTGAAATGAAAGGCATTTTTCCCATCCTGATTTTAGCCTCTGATTTGAACACTGTTTGAAGGGTTTGAGCAGATGACAGTCTTGATTGCATGATCTTATTGGAATGCAATTTCTGCACTCACAAATGTTTTCACCAAATAACAACGCGAACACGATATAAATACAGTAAGAGCTTCATGGTGCAGCGTAACGCATCATTGATAACAAGTGTTGGTAAGTGTCCAGAAAAACTGTGATTGACAGCTTGAGCAAATGGAAAGGGAGCATTCTTTGATACTTTCTTTATACATTTTAATCAGTTTAAATAAGATTATACTCATCCTAAGAAAAACAATGTGAAGTTGATCTTTTAAGTCACTGGATTGATACACAGATGCATAAACAGTATTGAACATTGAGAAAAGATTGTCTGAACTTGATTACACATCAGAAATAAACCACTATACTATAGATTGGAATAAATGTGATTACTTCCATGTTTGTGGATTTGCTGACAGATCCATATTGTAGAAGTCTGTTTGCAAAGCCTGTGTAGAAACTTGACTGAATTACCAAATAATAATCCAGTGAAATGTACCAAATACCAACAATGTACTGCTGAGATGCTCATTGTTAAAAAAAAAGGATCATTTGGAAGGTAATGGTTCTGATCCTGTGACACTCCAGTGTGCAGGGCCAAAGATGTGGTGATGTAGACCTAGATGTTGACATTCTTAAGCAAAGGCAGTCTACAACTGCCCTGTGAGGTCACAAGTCTCCACTTAAGATCCTGTTGTTTTCTGGCCTTGGTTTCAATAAAGGCAGTTTTTGGAATAAGGAAGTATTGAAACTTACAGGGTAATTTTATAGTGTAGTGAACTCTTAACTGTCAAAAGATCAAGGAGAGTGCAGTGCAAAAGTGCAGTTAGAAACAAGAGGCAACAGAACTGGTTGTATAGTGGTTTTATTCAAGTCACATGTCCTACAGCCAGTACTGAATCAAATCATGGACAGGAAGATGTGTAGGAGGTCTCAAACGAGTCACCTGAAATAGGAACGGAAAACGACCTGATCATTTAACAGTGAATTCAGCCAGAGCAAAGCATGATTAGGATGAAAGCGTACTTGGCTGATAGTAGTCATAAACATTGATGACTGCTGGCTTGAGATTTTCCACTTTAAGAACCTGTTTCAGCTGCAGAGTGTAACTCATGGGGACACCTTTGGGAACCTGCAAGACAGAAAGGATGAACAGCAGCACATACACAGAACTCAAGATGGCAGCTAGTAATATACCCAGTCTCACCTCTTTCAGATACACTATGACATGATCATCTTCAGCATCAACCCTCTCCACTAGCGGGGCGAATGATTGGGGTGAAGAACCAAGCTGAGGGGAAGAGACCATCATTTACACAATTACAATTGAAGGAGCTTCAAGCATCTTGGGACTTTCTAAATCATCTTATACAAACCAGTGATGTATCTGCCGTGAAGCCTGACAGGAGCTTAATGTCCACTAGAACCATGTTAGTGCTTGCTTTCACACCATTGTATCTAAATGAGGGTGAAAAAGAGGTTTAGTCAACAAGATCAAGAATACAGCTTCCCCTTTTGTAAGAGTCAAACATCAGTTGGTTTCAGGACAAAGCTGTTCTTACTTCACAGTGAACTTCAACATGAGATTGGCTCCAAGTGGTTGGCAGTCTCCAGTCACCTTCGCTTCGACACTCAGCGTCATGGAGACTTTAACGGGTGTTGGGATGTTGTAGAAACATGCAACCTAAAGTACGAGTAGAAAAATCAAACAAAAACACATTTAGATTTGGCTGTGCACAACAAATATAGATAGAAGATAAAGATACAGACCTGCACAGACACACAAGAGGATCCTGATGCTTTAACACTATATTTGCCGGGAACGTTCTTCAGCGGCTTCTCCTGATACAGCAGCCTGTTGTCCTGATTCACCTTGAAGCTATAAGAGTCTCCTCCTACTACTGAGGACTGTACGGTAACAGTGCTGGAGCCATCCAAGCTGAACACTTGAGCAGAATACACCGACAGGGCATGAAGAGCCACCACAGTGTCCTAAAAACAAGTACCAGATTAAAAACTCTTCATAAATGATTGCACTCATGTTTGGTAGTCAGAGGCACCTGGGTAGAGGAGAAGCCTCCGTAGGGATTCTGCTGGGGCACGAGCCAGTTGACAATGCGGTTAGCATAGTACAGATCAGCTGTCGTGAGAGGCTGAACAGCGAGAACCGCTAGCAGCACATAAGAGCTGATCTCCACTGCCAGAGTATCACCAGACGTCGTCTGAGACCAATGGACTTTAGAGCCTTAGGATGAGATGGAGGGGAGAAATTTGATGCCAAAGACCCTGATAAATCAACATCAAGAGGCTGGTAAATCTTACCTTCAGAAATAGCAAGGTTGTCCAAGGCAGTTAAAAGCTGTGATCGAGTGGTGGTCTCTCCAGCCAGACTGAAGGTGTAGGTCAGCAGAGCCGTGGCGTAAGTGTTTCCAAGGTTCCCAACGACAGGCCTCAAGCATGACAGACCGTTGGTAATGACAGGATCCTAAAAAAAAATAAAATAAAAAAAAAAAATATTAGACAGCCAGAACAGTAAGTTCATCTGCAAGGAGCTCAATACAACTACTGGATTGGTTTTACCATGGTGGGGACACCAAGTTCAAGCAGCGATGCAACAATGTAGGCAGTCATGGTCACACTGTCACCAACTCCACCCTAAAAAAAACAAAAAAAACCTGATTTAGAAGAACAATCCATTGTTCCAGTGCATTAAGAAACATGTATTGCACCTTCATGTCGATGTGGTGCAGAGTTCCCTGCTGCATGAAACAGCCGTCTGAACCCTGCTTGCTGATCAACCAATCCTTTGCACTCTGCAGGACATGTGGATCAATGAAGACAAACTGTCTCGCTAGACCAAAAGACCTCATGACAAAGGCGGTCAACCTGGTCGTGAAAAAGGTTGACAAACTAAACAAACTGTTTGTGCCATGACAGATTACACAAAACAGTAGAACAGCGTGAAACTCACCATGTATTCGATTCATCATTACCAAATGTGCTGTATGAACCATCACCATGTCTATAGTTCAGTTGTCTTTGGTATCCTGATTGGATCATACAGCACATGTAAGTGATAGTCCAATGGGAAGAGCAGGACAAAGCGTCCTTGAAATTGAGTCTCCTACATATATAAAGTGGATTTGGTCATCCATACCGCTCTGAAGGAAGCCTGTGGCGGTCTCTCGGATGGCTGCGGTGAGTTGCCCCGTGACTTCCAGGTACAGCAGGATGTAAATATTGGGAGCAAGAACAATCATATTCTGTTCTCCACAGCCAGATGGCATCTGCAATAACCGATCCAGATTCTTCAGCGCACGACCCATTATGTCCCCTATTAGAGGTCAAGCATACAACCCACATCAGAAACAGTATTCTACCAAACTTCACATGTCAGTTTCTACTGAAATGTAGTACCAAGGACTGAAACTGAGCATCTGGCTGATCCTTGAACCACATTTTTTGGAAATGTCAGAGTCACGTCTTCAGAAAGATCTTTTCCTGCAGACAAGAGAAGGGATCAGCATTTTAGAGCTAGGCTAATGTTTGGCTATACAGGGAGAACGTATTTGAGACTCATTGAGTGCAAACAAACCCTTTGGACACAGTAACCAACTCTGGGTGTTTGTCCTTTCAACTCCTTCAGGCTATAAAAGCAATACAACACCACATCAGTAAAGCAGCATGAGCTCCATGACCAGACTCCAGAAGGCTGGTTAACACTCACCAGGACAAGTAGACTTCGTGTGACTATGTCGATGCGTCCTCTCGTAGGCACAGTCACGACTTCAGTGCCACATCGAGACCGGGATGCTTCAGCTGAAGCACTGATAGTCACATTGACAGTTCCTGCAGTGACAGACAGGAAGTGAGCAACACCCTTAATATACACTTAATTTAGAGATGATCCAAAACTGACCGAGAACTGAAGCTGAGAGAACCCATTTGAAGGTTCTTCTCCCATTGGCACAAAGACAGGATGAATACGGTTCAGTAAATGTTTTAAGAGTGAAGGCCATGGATGAAGCTGGAGTTACTTTAACCTGCCAATGAAACGGAAAACATGGAGCAAAGACACATGACCTTCTATATACAGATGAATTATAAAAGAAAAACCATGACAGACCATGATGCAATTGGACAGATAGCTGAAGACTGTGGCCTTCAGCTCAAAAGACTCCCCACGGACGATGGAGTACGGCAGGGAGAGCTCCAGGAAGAAGGGCTGGAAGACCGTCAGCAGAGCAGGAGGAGCCAGACCGAAACCTTTTGAGGACAGACAGAACGCCTCAGTCTCCCATGTGGTGATGGTGTCAGGAACAGTGAGGGGAACTCGTGTGGATCCAGTGTTTCTGAAAGACAGAAGAAAAATAAGGGGATCCAGGAGAAAAACTGGGCAAGTAGCTTTAGAAGGAATTACTAACCCCACTTGAACAAGCTGCCAGAGCCATGTTTGTGGAAAGTAAGTCCTGACAGTCACTTCAAAAGAGGAAGTGTCACCTCCAGTACTTTCTGCTGCTGAAAGAGCCACTTCTGCTGCTGGACGAGGCACTCCCTCTGCTGGAAGAGCCAGTTCCTCAAAATTCACTGAAAGACAAGCAATTTTACACCAAACTGTCTTAGTATCTGCAGAATAAACAGGTTCATACTGTTACGGCCCCTCTTATTGCATTTATGGAAATTATTAAAACACCACACAATTTGTTGATCCACAAGGAGTACCCTTACAATAAATAAATAAAATAAATAAATAAAATATATATATACTTTGTCTACTTTTGATGTACTTCTCAGAAATACAAGTATACTTGACTTATACTGACAGTATATTTGATAATATATTATATACTTTATAGTCCAAGTATATTTGGCCTATACTTGTTGATCGAGATATACTAAAGTATTCTAGGCTTTTACTTGTGTTTATCATTTTGATTGAGTAGCTTAAATGCTTTAAAACATTACACAAAATGTTCATGTTTATATGTGACCCTGGACCACAAAACCAGTCTTGTATAATTTAAATTGAGATTTATACATCAATGGAAAGATTATGTATTCAGCTTTCAGATGATGTATGGTTTGTTAGGATAGGACAATATTTGGCCGAGATACATTTATTGAAAATCTGGAATCTGAGGGTACAGAAAAATCGAAATGGAGAAAATTGCCTTTAAAGTTGTCCATTTCTATTGGCGATTGTGCTGCATCCATTCACAAAAATAAATGTTTTATATATTTAAGGTGGGAAATTTACAAAATATCTTCATGGAACATGATCTTTACTTAATATCCTAATGATTTTTGGCATAAAAGAAAAAAAATCAATAATTGACCCATACAATGTTTTGTTGGCTATTGCCACAAATATACCCATGCAACATAAGACTGGTTTTGTGATCCAGGGTCACATAGTATCAAGCATGATCTTAACTTTCAGGTGGAATAGCTTAGAATAAATAAAAAGTATGGAACTGAATCGGATCTTGTACACAGTGATAACCCTTACAAAAAATAAGTTACTTCAAGTTTTCTATTAGTATACTGATTTTCAACTAAAAATAAGGTATACTTTGTCTACATTTTATATACACTCAAATATACTTGTGTACTTCACTTATACTGAGAGAAGAGTATATTTGGCCTGTATGTGTACTCAATATTTTGATCGAGATATACAAGTATAACTACGTATTCTAGTTGTTTTAACTCTTGATCAAGTTGCCTATTAAATATAATTTTACATAGTTTTTCACATACAGTCTTATGAAACTTACATTTGAAAATGGTGATTAAAATATTGATCTAAAACATGAAGAGTTCAGAAGCAAAAGCCTCCAGTGCCATCTGACATTTTCTTCTAGAATGATCATTTTTATAAAGCTTGTATATTTAAGTTCAGTAATTTCACTTAAATGTCAATTAATAGGTAATTTGTATTGCCATTTAAGTGAAATTGAAATTCTTTTCTAATATATATATATATATATATATATATATAGAGAGAGAGCTCATATATTTAAGTTCAGAGGCTTTTGCATCTGAAATCGTCACAAGTTTCCAATTCTGTGCATCTGATTTTTTTAGTCCACTGGTAGTGTATAGGAATTAACTTCTACTTTACTCTTTCCCCATTGACTGAACTCCAGCTAGCCATGTTTCCATTTATACAGTAGGGGACGCTATGACACCAATACAGAATCTCCAGATCAAAACATAGAAGCTGAAACAAGTGATAGAAGATTGCTCACGCAAATGTAAGATAATGTGATCAAACATTAAACAACATGCAAATCAAAACTGCTTAATATTACAAAATGAAATGTTCAACAGAACAAAGAATCTCATACAGGTTTGGAACAACTTGAGGGCGAGTAAATGATAGAATTTTCATTTTGGGGTGAACATCCCTTTAAAGGTATTTTTCAAGTATAAAAAAATATTTGAAGTGGTATAAGCCTACTGCAAGTGCAAAGATAATAAATGGTAAACAAGTATAATTTTAAGTTCACTTAGAGAAAATTTGCAGTATAAAACTAATAACCTAGTTACTGAGAGTACACTAGAGAGCAAAAATATAAAATTACTAAACTACAAGTATGTTGTTAAGGTCACTTAAAGAACTTGTATAAAACTAGTTTAACGAGTATACTTCAAAGTGTACTTTGATAAACTAAAAAAATTGCTACATGTATTAAAATAGTAAACTACTAGTATACCCATAAGTTCACTTGCAGTGCAAATGAGAAACGCAATTATAGTTGTGCACTTAGTTTACTACTGTTACACTTAAACATATTTCTACTAAAAGTGGGCCAATTTAGTCCCAAGTGGTAGTTTAAAAAAAAAAAAAAAAAAAAAAAATACACTTACAAGTTTACTACTAGTACATATTGACAGTATATGTACTACATAATGTATACTTAAATACAATTGAACATCACTCAAGTATATTTTTTCATAAGGGTAACTTCACATAACTGAATGCAAGTTCACAAAGTCATGCAGAATTTTTCACTGAAAGAATGGCCTCTGCATAGACCTACCTGGGAAACTAGGATACAGCGGGCACGGAGGGGCTTGTACAGCAAGATTTGTTACGGTCTTCATTCCCAGACTCTGTCAGAGAGACAAGTTAAAACACAAGACAAATTTTAAGTCAATGACTCTGTTTGTGAACATGTAGTCACAAAATACGGTTTTCTACCTTGAAGGTTGTGTAGGCTTGATTTGTAGGAGCAGGGTAGGCACGATCTATATCAAAAGCTAGAAAGGGTCGAAAACCTAGACACTCTGGTTCATCCTGAACGCTGTCTGGGTAACCTGATAGCGATCGCACCGGGAGCAAGTCAAACACCTAAAACCATGAAAAAAAAAAGGTAACATTTGGTAAGTCACTTGAAAAATGTTGAACAAAATTCATTACTGTTTGGAATTTTAGGTCAAAGAGTACATAAGTGTATGTTAAGATGTACACTAAAACTGCTATAATCATAACAATGGGTTTGTTCAATTTCTCTCAGCATTACTCAAATTCTAAAGCCAAACCTGAATATCAGTCAAGACCAACAAGAATTTTATATCAACTTCTCATGGATACCATTTTAGCACTCAGACGTCTTCCTGGCTCCAAGATCCAGATGCTCTGATCTACAGCACTGATGCCACACAGAGATCCTGCTTGAGCAGAGACAGTCAGAACATTTTCCTCAGCAGGAACGGCCGTAGCAGGAGAGAACTTTAGAGACACCTGGAACAAGGACCAACACGCTGTAGGACATGTCATTATACCCCACTTGAAGGCAAAAGATGCTAGTGCATATCATACCTGGTTTTGGAAACATGTTTCTGTGTCAAACGACGCACTACCAACAACAACATTCTCACTGGGCAGAACACAGTAGACCAGAATCTGCACTACTGGAGCCATATCGACAATGACAGACAGCTGGAAAGACACAGAGCCGCTGGTGACGGAATTAGAAGCCATCGCTTTGACCGTCTGAAATCCATGCAGGACGATCAATCCTCTGGACAAGACCTGACAAAAACAAAACAAGTGGGTGCATAAAACAGGCAAGAGCAATGTTTATTAAAAAAGCCCTGATATCCACTCACCATATAGATGATGTCAACACTGTAGTCACCAGTCTCTCCAACAAAAGAATACTTCACGGTCACTGGAAACGCAGCACCACATTTGAGCGGCTGCTCGAGCTTCACTATAGTCAGTTCACTAGATGGATTGTCAGGAGAATCAGGTTGGAGAAGCTGAACAACCCTTGTATCTGTAGTGAAGTGTGGTGATTTGTAACCATAAACAATCTCTGGAGTCGCACTTGCCTGGGGAACAACGAATGGAATTGGTTTCATCTGAGAGATTGGGAGAAGTCAACATGTCACAAAACAGAACAAATCGTACCGCGAGATTGAGAGCAGCTTTAGGAAGATTAGCAGTGCTGAGGGAGAACGTGGCCAGTCCTTTCTGGTTTGTGGTCAGTTTCTGTAGCAGTTTGTTGGGCCAGCTGTTACGATCCAGGAGATAAACCGCTTTGTTTGCGATTGGAGTATCATCGAAACGAGACACTGAGATCTGTTGGGAATGATCAAGGTTAGGAAAGGGAACCAATGTGAAGGCTTCTGCAACAAGGAGTTCATTTTACTTGCCTTCCCATTAATCGTTGATCCAGGTTCAAAATATTCCGGGATGTCCAAAAACGTGACTTTGCCGACTTCAAATGTAATGGACACGGTTGCAGACTTTGACATCAATACATCTGGGGGCAGGGTGGAGAGATGCAAAAAAAAAAAAAAAAAAAAAAAAAAAAAAAAAAGAGAGTGAAGAGTGAACAAACTTTAAAGCAAGTACCATTGGGTTCAGATCAGCCAATAGCTCACCTGTTCCCTCCTCAGTGACATTCACATTTACAAGAAAAGTGTCTTGCATATTATTTTCAAATTTGGTGTTGAAAAACACTGATGTATCGACGGTAAGGGAGGCACAGCCTGTGTCATTCATCTGGTAGCAGAACAAAGAGTCACATTAAAGTCAAGCACAAGAAAAACCCTCCACTGTAAGGCAGGAGTCAAACCTTTGTAGTTTTAGTCAGGCAACGACGGGTCACATCAGGAACCACAGCATATGGAAATGGCTCACGGCACACTTCCACCAAGGCTAGACCGGGTACAGGTTGGCCATATGTGTATCTGAGAAACATCACAAGGAACAAGATCAAGAACTGACCAACCACAAGACAAGATCTGTACGTTTAACTCACTTGGCACAAGCCTCAGCTTTCAGTCCCACATCTGCAACGCTGTGCGTCTGTGGTGTGTTTACGGTCACGTCAAACTTGGGCAAAACTAAGCCAGAAATAAACAACACTAAGACCGCAGATCTGTTGTTGAATTGTTGCACAGTCACAATAACTTACCGTATTTTCTCACTTCAAAAACGTGGGAGATCATTTGGTCACCAATAAAAGCCTTTAGTGTGTACATCCCTATCTGAGCCTCTGGGTTTAGCTGGTGAGAAAGCTGCAATATCCACCCCGTTGAAGAAACGTTTGTCCACTGACCAATGCGGTTATCGTTATTGTCCTATTAAAACAATGAACAGCTCATAAAAACAGCAAACAAAATGTACAGAAAGTGGCAGTGGCTCCACTCAAAGACTTGGACCAGAACAAATTCTCACCTCCACCACCACCAGATTGTACTGAAAGACAAAGAATATTAAGCATTTAAAATACACTATTGCAGCAGTCATTGAAGAGACCTGCAAAACTGCAAGTAAAAATAACCTGCAATACATTTGCAATATGTTCATGGCCAGACCTTACCATCTGATCAAGTGGCACAAATTTGGCATCCATGGTGACAACTCTGAAATTCACTGCAAAGACAAACTCGCATTAATTGCACAATGCACTTGAAGACCATCAGAACTTGTAGCATATTGGATCATCTACACCTCTAATATTAAACCAAGGGACATTCACAGCTCACCCGTTTGTCCTGGATTGTAGATGGGTTTGTCTGTCTGGATGAAGGTCAAAGGCTGGTAACGTCTGAACATGACTTTTCTCTCTTCAGTCGCTCTGAAGACCTTCCCTTGAACTTCTACCTTCAGCGTCTGCACAGATTCTCCATCTACTCGAGGAGCCTGTAAAGAAGCTCAGTTAACTCAAACCAGACAAAAATAAATAAATAAAAATCATGTCTCATGACAACAGACCTGGAAACTAAAGCATTGGTGAAATGGCTTTGAAGAAACTTGCTGCACAAGTTGAGTCATCCTTTTGTCATCAAGCAGAGAAACTGTCATTGTGAGTCTCTCTTGGGGTTTCAGAAGACTTGCACACAATTTGGCATTAGATCCAGTTTCAATCACTGCAGGGAACGTCACCATGAATAACCTGTGTAAACAGCATTAAGTTTAGGTTCAGGAACAAAAGGGAATCAGGTCAAAACATTTACATGTTGGCTGAACATTCACAGAAAGTGGATGCCACAGGGTTGCCAAGTCTGTGCATCAAAATAAGCCAAAGTGGTGATCTCCATCAGCTAGTGGGTTGAAGTAGCCTATGTGAAAAAAAAAAGAAGTAAATAAATAAAGTGGAAAGGCTGATTTAGCAACACTGTGCCATGGTCAAAAAAGACACAGACAGCCATTTTTGTTCAGAAATATATTTGAGGAACAAGAACTCCAATAGCACAAACTCGGTCCAACAGTGACTCATAAGAAATAATAATAAATAAATAAAAACAAGTGTTAATGAATAAAGTTTGGTGGGTCCCATTCATCCTTTGACCACTAGATGGGAAAAAGTACAACATGATTAGTGAACTTAACGGTTAATGCTTTGGTGCTTCATTTTGCCATCTTTACAACTGCATCATTCAGCACAGATTAGACATTAGGCCACTTTTCTCTTCAAAGCCCATATACTCACGGCCTTTTCTGTCCATTAACAGCAAAGAGGAAAAGGGCTAAAATGAGCCCTTTCCAAACACAAATCTCCCTCACAGCCATGAAGAGCAATCATCCAAGACTAGACAGAAATCAAGAGTCTCTTTCAGAAACCCTGCAGCACTTCTGTTAAGATCCACACTGCTCTACAGCTTAACTCTAAATCAGCTGCACTGATGCCAGCGTTATTTAAACGCTCTTAATAATTCAGAACAGCTTGATTTAGCACTCACAGGCAATCTGGACGTCTTTAGGGCGGAGCCCCGGTAATTAATCACAGGGTTGCCTTGCCAACGATAGGTGTGTTCCAAATCGGCTGCGGCTGGATGTAACCGATCGGCGAGAGTAGCCGCGTGCAGGCGGGGAGGAGCTGCAAACGGAGACGTGAAGTTGGACACTTTCTGGTTCCCGTAGTGACCGCTCACGTGGTGTTTGCATACTTTACCACAGCTGAAGTGAAATAAATGCAATATTTGCCAAATAATACACAGATGTTTCAGAGACATTTTCATTCAATACTTTATGTATTGCTTCGGCGTCTGTTTAAACAAGAATAAAGTTCAACATAAGCAACTATCAATTAAGTGGAGTCTACGTTTTTTAATCAGTTTTAATTTGATAAACATGACACAATATAACATCGCAACTACATGAAAAGAGTGTTTACTGTTATAAAAAACTGATTTGTGAGCTTTAGAGGAACTAAAGGTGTTTGAATAAACACGAAACACACGTGATCGTTGTCATGCGGTGAATCCGGCCAATGGTGGAACAGCTGTGTCGTCATCAGCCCTCCTGCAGCCCAGTGCAGCCGCTCTTGAGAAGCTGCGCTGGCTGAGTTCTCCGGCTACTCTCAAATCGCTCTTGCGTTACTTTGATGGCACACGTCACAGTCACGTGGCGTCGGCACTGCATCAAGTCGGACAAAATTTCTAACCGGCATGCACTGCTTCAAGTCAGGCGCCTATCGGTCTGCGCAGAGCTGCATGAAGTCGAACAAGCCTATCAGCTGTGTCCCAATGTGAAGGCTGCATCCTCCGAAGGCCGTATTTGAAGGCCGATTGCGTCACCGCGGCGCAATGAAGGCTGTCCCAATTCAGTTATGCATCCTCCGAAGGCCGTATTCGTCATCGGCAAAACTTGTGCTAATATTAGTTTAACGACCTATTTGTAATATTTGCACTAGTCTATCTCACTTGTGTATTTTAAGAAATATCGCTCACCCTATAAAGCCCACAATAATACAAAAGATAAGCAGTTGATAAGGGAATGGGTTTTCACTTTTATGTGTTTTTGTAGTGCTGTCATGAAAGCTATGTGGTTTTAACCAAATTTGAGTATGATTTCTTGAAGTATTTTGTATGTCTTGATGTGTCATATTTTGCAGTGTTAACAATGCACTTAAAGGGATACTTCACCTCTGGAAAGATGAATGTGCCCACTAAGCAAAATGATGTCCGAAAGACGTCTTTTCAATGTCTTTGTTACAAAAATCGAACGTTGAAATGGCGTCCACTGAGGAGCCAGAATGAAAGTTGTTATTACGTCTTTTTTTGACGTGTTCTGCACGTCCGATATATAGACGTTCATTGAACCTTCATACAAGTTTAAAAACTAGTTCATATGTGGCCATTGTGGACATATTTCAACATAATTTATGGTCTCATTTATACATAATTACTTTGACTATTGCTGTCAGATGATCTTACTGAGAATTAACAGAGGTTTAGATGCTGATATTTGTTTAATTTGAAGTGTCACCATTGTGGTGATCAGTGTTTGCTTTAGTTGGGCTCTTGGTCCCCTTTCTTTTACTTTAACTTATATTTGGCTGCTTTAACTTTGTGTTGGCAAAACACAATTGTTGTTGTAGAGAAAGCCAATAATAAGTAAGATCAGCTGTTTTCAGCTTATTGATGATAATGAAATCATCGCAAAAAAAAGTATCTAATCTTGTCAGATGCTTTGGCATTCATAATCACCAACCAACCTTGTGGAACTGCATTATTTGTGCCAAAAGCATTAAAATTATCACTTATTTGAAGGTGTATAAAAAGCATGTGCACATGATGTTTTGAGCAAGTGTATCGTAGTCACACGCAGACATCAAGATTTTGGATATGAATCACAACAAAGGTGACAATCAAAACAAAAAAGCTTGGGAATTAAAGGACAAGTTCGGTATTTTACACTTAAAGCCCTGTTTACAGATCGTTTCTGATGAAATAGAACGGTTAAAATTAAAATTTGGACAGATGCTGCTGTCCCGAGAATTTTAGGTTTCTTTTGCGTTCCCCAAAACCTCCAGAATGGGTGTATAGGTGCACTCGAACACTCCTTCCTAATACGCATTAAACTTTCGTTTACAAAGACGTGAAACTCACCGAGTGGTCAGGGTTGTTCACTGATATGCTCACACAAAAATCACTGCAAAATATGCCACATTTTCATGTTGTTTTACTGTTTTATTATTTAATAATTAACTGCCAAAGTTATATACTGTATACCTGACTATATAGCAATATTGAATAAATTCATAATTTTTTTAAATCAAATTGTTTTCTGCAAACTATCTATCTATCTATCTATCTATCTATCTATCTATCTATCTATCTATCTATCTATCTATATTTTTATGCTGTGTTTTGGGGGATATTAATTATTATTATTTTTTACCAACTTACTTAACTACACCATTAGAATATATATGAAATATTATTTTTATTGGGGGGGAAAAAACGCTAATGATGATCAAAATTAAATATGTTTTGGTTATGTTTTAAATACGAGTTGTTTCTAAATATATAGGTGTTAGGTGAATATATATATATATATATATATATATATATATATATATATATATATATATATATATATATATATATATATATATTATGGCAAGCCGTTCAGGTATGGCAAGCCGTTCAGGAAATAATTATATTTATAATATGAAGTCTGAATATATATATATATATATATATATATAGAATGAAAGTCTGAATATATAAAATGAATGTCTGAATATACAGGGTTTTTCCTGCATAGAGAATTATGAGGCGGCCGCCTCCGTCAAATTTTGTGCTGCCTCCGGCTCTCCACAAAACTCGGACAGACAGTCACATGGTCAGATACACTTTTTCCACCGTGACGACGGTTCTGTTGCGGTTTGTGTCCATTCTCAACCCGTATAGTGCTGCGCGGATTGTGGATAATCCGCGGGTCGGGCGGGCCAAGTAATAAAAAACATTCCATTCCAATTAATCGAGGGTGGATGACAGATAAATCATTATACTGAGTTGAGTTTAATAAAGAAACGGAACTCTCATCATCACGGTAAAACGCAATGAACGTGCGTCACTCTTTTACTTTAGTTTTCAACAATGTAATTCTCTTCAGGGAAAACCAATCAAGGAAAACATATCAGGACTCGACAATAACGCTTGTCCGGGACACGTGTGTTTTTTTTGTTTGTTTGTATTTTAAGGGAAAAGTGAGAGAGAATTGTAACCCATCCGGACAAATGCCCTGATTAAAATAATTTTTAATATAAAAATAAAAAATAACTAGGGAATCACCGAATACGTGAGGATTATTCTGTTTTATTTAATTTATTGTAAGTGATGATTGATAGCCTATAGATGATAATAATATGTCCTACCTAATGTACTGACGGTAACAAAGTTGCGCTGTTGAGGCTCGCGCAATTATTTATAACATATTATAGTTAAGAAACAATATATAGCCTAGGCTACACACGACCAGAGAGCTGTTTTCCTGAATGCCAATCAAGATTAAAACCGAGACTGATTTCATAACAGTTCAATAAACAAATAGTTAAAATTAAGTCACTTACATTTTAGATGCAAAAAATAGTTCCAAACAAAGATCACAGCAGAATCATCGCGCATCTCAGAGCAACTGCACTCAGCCGTGTTCCATTACTGAATGATTCAGCGTTTCGAACGAATCGGTTGAGTCAAAGATTCAATTACTTATTCATAAACTGCCTCATTCTAAATAAATCAGCCGTTTGAACGAATCGTTTGAATGAATGACTCAATGACTCGCTCATTAAGACGGTCGCCTGCCGCCATCTACTGGCGGTTTACTTTCAAAGTATCATTCTTTTCAACATTCCTTATTGTATATTCAAAAATATTTAAAATAATCTCATTTAATACAGTTATAATTTTTCAATGTAAATTATTTAATTTGATTGGTAACAGACTAGTGTCTTATTATTTTAATTGAATATTGATCAAATTTAAGAATTTGAAATGAAAGATGGAGCATAAATTTAATAAAATTATGGAAAAAATGCCCTTTATAAAGGTATAAAAAAATTATTCTGAGTGTTTTCAAACAGTGATGTAATGAAACATTGACAATTTAAGTTTGAAGGGAGTAAAGCCTCTGTTCAGGCTATTAAGGAAATGTAATTTTGCCAAAAGAAGAACTTTTATTTTAAATAGCCTAAATGTTAATTTTTTATCAGCCAACTTCAGTGTGATATGTTACCATATTATCATGCTTAACACTGAGAATTTGAATAATTGTAATGTGATGATCAGATGCAGATATCTAAATCAAAGAATATGGGCGGTTTGCGGGTTGATTATTTATTTTTAACAGTGGATTCAGGTGACTCAAAGTGCACCAGATTAAGAATTTATCTTTAAAATGTACAAAATTTTCTTCTGGGGGGGCATGCCCCCGGACCCCCCTAGAGGTACCAGGCTCAACCCACTAAAATAATGTGGGAAACACATTAGGCTATATGATGATCTACGAAAAATACAAATTTAATTAGCTTAGTATTAGAATACATTATTAGGATTTTACCACCTCCGCCTCATTTTGAGCCAGGAAAAACCCTGATATATAGAATGAAAGTCTGAATATATATAGAATGAAAGTCTGAATATATAGAATGAAAGTCTGAATATATATAGAATGAAAGTCTGAATATATAGAATGAAAGTCTGAATACAGAATGAATGTCTGAATATATAAAATGAAAGTCTGAATATATATATATAGAATGAATGTCTGAATATATAGAATGAAAGTCTGAATATATATAGAATGAAAGTCTGAATATATAGAATGAAAGTCTGAATATATAGAATGAAAGTCTGAATACAGAATGAAAGTCTGAATAGAATGAAAGTCTGAATATATATATAGAATGAAAGTCTAAATGTATGTGAAAGTGTGAATATGTGAAAAGAAATTGTACATTTGACAATTCTCACTGAATAATGTGTAGCTTGTTTTAGCCTTTTGAATTGTGATTCATTTAAAAATGTCATTCCCTGAAATTTTCCAATACTTTGGTGAGCTACAAGACTGTTTTGCAACAGTTGGTCATACTCCAAACAACATAAACAATTTGGAGTCTACATCACGTCATCTCGAGGATCATATTTCCATTCTTGCAACATTCTTACCGCTTATGGGCAGTCATGTTCAACAAAATGGTGCTGAAAGAACATTGCATCATTCTCGAAGGAATTTATGAATCTTATGAATTCACCGCATTCGCTCTTCCACGATGAAATAGTGAATTAATTTCTTCATCAGTAGAACGATGTTGAGTACGGTTGCCAGTATTTTGGCCCGTACACGCATTCGCCAGGGTGGTAATTAGATGATCGTTAGGCCTACTTAAAATTGCTGCTACTAAATTTCGTGCAGACTCGCTCATTGTTCAAAATGTGTATAAAAAATAGTAGATGAATAACACAAGATGGCGCTGATAACATCAGATTTTCATTCCATATATTCAGACATTCGTTTTATATAATCAGACTTTCATTCTATATATATTCAGACTTTCATTCTATATATATTCAGACTTTCATATATATTCAGACTTTCATTCTATATATATTCAGACTTTCATTCTATATTCAGACTTTCATTCTATATATATATTCAGACTTTCATTCCATATATTCAGACATTCGTTTTATATATTCAGACTTTCATTTTATATATTCAGACATTCATTATATATACATACATAGGCTATATATATATATATATATAGGGTAGACTGTGTACAGTTGAGACATAGGTACAGTTGAGACACCTTAAATAACTTGCGCGCGCAGCATGCACAAGTTGTGATTTTTGCTGTGCACATGCGTATTAGTGTCCTCTTTTATCCTGCAAAATCTGAAGACTGGACGCGTCTCAGATCAGAAGATATCTGCAAAAGTTTTTTTTCTAAGGGAAGGCTTGCATCGTTTTTTGCGCACTCAACTATGAATAACTTATTATCCTTATGTGACTGTTAAACGTAACTGGTACCATTACAAACGTTATTCTGTGCCCTAAAAATTGGCATATTCCATGGTAATGAGTCATGCAAGCTCAATGCAAAATCTAGAGAAATGTGCGAAGTGGCCAGCGGGGGATAGTTGAGACACTAGTGTCTCAACCGTACCCCAATAGAGTTATATTACAAAACACGCTGTTTATTTGTTCAGTGTTATGATAGCAGGTTAAACGTCATAATTGGCCAGCATACTGTAGGACGCAATTAAAAATACAATTTCATATTTATTATATTTAACTGTATGTTATTAATGAATATATTTTTCTAACATGCATGTTAGAAAGATAACCTAGCAAGTTATCTTATTCTTGTGCAGGATGCCCCGCACGAGAGGTAGGACAACAAATAGGGAATGCCAGGATACCATTTAGAGAGGGCCGCAAAAGTTGTAGATGAGGGCATATCAATTAGGAAGGTAGCTGAGAAGTTCAAGATTCCTGTTGCTTCACTGGCCTGATATGTGAAAAAAAAGAAAAGAGCTTCATCTCTTCATTAGTCTTTTTTTATTATATTTGCAATGACCATTTAGTTACATTTCCCTCATTAAAAATGGGTGTCTCAACTGTACCATAGTACTGTCTCAACTGTCCCGTACATAGGTACAGTTGAGACAGAGTTGACACAAAAAGCACCTTATTTTTATTCGCTAATTGTGGAAAATGTAAACTACTTATGGGTATTATTGATTGATAATACATTAGTCTACATGCTAATGTAATGTCATGTGGCATTTCATGTGAAAATTCAATTATTTTCCGTATGTATTTTTGTGTGAAAAATCAAAACTCAAAAAGTGTCTCAACTGTACACAGTCTACCCTATATATATATATATATATATATATATATATATATATATATATATATATATTCAGACTTTCATTCTATATATTCAGACATTCATTCTAATATTCAGACTTTCATTTTATATATTCAGACATTCATTCTATATATTCCGCCATCTGCTGGTGAGAGAAAAGTTTATGGTTGTTTTTTAGCGCAATTTTCCACCGGACAAAATTGCGATTGTTAACTCATGATTTCTGTTCTGTCTGTGCGCACCAATCTTGCACTTCTATCTACTCCTCAACCAGACCACCTAGAGACTTCGGGTTTTCGGCATTATGTTAAGGAAGGTCTAATCTCGGGAACGCACAAAAAAAAAAAAAAAAAAAGGAAAAGATTTACTATCTCTTAGTGCTGTGATCCCATGAGGTGAGAAAATTGCGCTAAAACACTAACCGAGTTTTTATTACTTGTTTATTTTATTAGCCATAACTCATATAGTTTAGCTAATTTGACAAACGGTCTAAGTAAAGTTATTTGAACGACAGCTCCTCGTTACTTTTCACTTTTTCTTTTAAGATACGAATAGGCCTAGCTTTTATTTAAAACAATTGTCTTTTCAAATCTACATTTTGTTAAAACGGTTAGCTTTGAAACCTAAGGCTATTGTGGCTTAAAAGTTACAGAGCGAAAAATACTTGATCAGAAGATAGTAATGACAAAGGGACGAAAAAATTTCAAATATTTGTCGCTGGTTGTTTTGTATAATGTTTAGTGCTTCTTTGTTAATTAATATGATTGTTATCATTAGTTTCCTGAGAATATGACTACATATAATAAATAGCTCCCCAACTAAACCACATTATAGGATAATATTTTAAAATGTAAAAAATCCTCAAATAAGGAAAAAACATTAATTGTGTGTTTTATTTCAATTGCATATACAGAATTGTCTTCAAAACATTTGGAAAGGTAAGAACTATAGTATAATATTTTTGTTTAATGGAAGTAATTTAGCATTTGTAGCATTAGGCCTATATTAAATTATAAGCTTACAATTTTATTTCTGCTATGTTATTGACATTATGTATGTAAAACACAAAGAAATTTGCTTTTACAGTCCAGAAAACGATACATATCTTTTGAAGATATTTTCAAACAAATCCAGGAGCTTCAGGAGTCATTATCTGAGCAAAAATCAGGGGAATGTCTTCTGCAAGACCACAAGTTCTGGACAGAACTCTGCAAATATTTGGGTGTATCAAATACATCCACAAATAGATATCAACTAAAAAGGGCATACAAAAATGAAAATGTGAAAAATGTTAAGACGGACAAAAATGTAAAGGAAGATGCACCAGAGATTGAAGTTGCACATGCAGAAGAAGACATGAGTGATTTTCAAAAGAAAGATAAAAAAGAAAATATTAAAGAGAAAGACATCATTCAAGATGAGGAAGATTTAAAAGCAGAAGAGGGAAAGAAAGAATCTGAAAAAAATATAGAGTTTGGGCTGGTGGATGTAAAGATAGAGGACTCAGATGAGGTGAAGAAGACAGCGCTAAAAGAGGAAGATGGAGAGGAAGATGTACAAAAGATAGAAGGCACAAAGGAGGAAGAAGTTACACAAGAGATGACTACATTTCAAAAGGAAGATGAAAAAGACCATAAGAGGGAGAAGGACTTAATACAAGAGGATGAAGATTTAACAGTGGACACTGCACAGGAAGGTCAGCTGGAGGAAGATGTAAGTGATGAGATTATTTTATTTACATTTAAACTTATACACATTTACTACTAGAAAACTAACACAGATGTTGAAACACAAATTAAACGATTTGAAATTATATATTGTATGACTTTCTATTATTACTGTTTATTCTCTTGTAGATCCAAAACAAATATCCCAAGGTGGAAGACAGTGACAGTTGGAGTGATACTGACGATGAAGTCAATCTTGACAAAGAAAATGAATTCTTTACAGAGTGTTCCTGCACCACCTTATTTTTTTTTTTTATTCCTCAAACTGCCTGGAAAAAACTAAGAAAAAAACAAAAAAAGGATCACTTCAAGGGATTGCAGTGGACTAACATTATCTCTTCAGGCATTCGCACAATCCATCCACATTGCAGTTTTGCTTTCAGAGGCCACAGGGTCAAAATACAAGGATCAACCAGGAACACACCTGCTTTTAAATGCACTGGCTATTGCCTGTTCACTGACTGCCCTGTAGAAGTTGATGTTGTTGTGCACAGTGAGAAGACGCTTAAAGCACAGGTGTTGTTCAGTGGTGACATGGCAGTTCACAGTAAAACAGAGCTGCAAAGGCGACCGGTTAGAGCTGATGACCAAAAGGAAATACATCAGCAATTGCAAACAACACTACCAAGGGCACTCTATCTTAAAAAAATGGAAAACCTTAAAGAATCTGTGGTAGAGTCTGGCTGTCGAGATGAGGCACCATCGTCAGGTGTTCTGAAATCCTTTCCTGGAGACAAAGAATGAAAGACAGGAAACATAAAAATGAAACACTCAGTCTCCAGATGATGGTTGACGAAAAAAGAGATGAGCCAGATGAGGTTATCCAGAAAGTGATCCTCCATCCTAAGGGTGTGATGCTTTGGTCGAAGAAAAGCATTGAGATATTCCACCAAAGATGTAAAGAAGACATAGTCTACCTTGATGCAACAGGAAGCATTGTGAAGAAAAGCAAACACAGCACAGGTCCTTTTTATGTTTACGAGCTGGTGGTCCGAAACTCAAATAAGGGTTCCTCTCCTTTTCCAGTAGCTACGTATGTGACCTGTGACCACACCACCTCATCTGTAATGTATTTTCTTAGTGCTTTCCAGACAGATCATGCCAAGCAAATGGACACAAAAACATCAGTCCACTCATGATCATATGTGATGGATCCATGGTCCTCACTCGTCTTCTGCCAAAACTAACCTCAATGCCTTGCTCCAAAGTTATTTTCAAATATTGACAGGGAAAGGCACCACTGAGGACTTCAGTCTTCCTATTGTCCACCGCTGTTTAAGCCATATAATGAAAAATGCTAAATCCCTGTGTAAGAAGCAGTAAGTAAAACCTTTAATTATAATATATTTTTTTCATAAAACAGATAATCAAATTGATGGCAACAAATTATTCATGATGATTTATGACAATGTTGTTATTTTTATTTCTCTCTCAGTGCACCCAAGAACTACAAGCTGACCATGCATGTTTTTGGACTTTTGACCACAGCAAGTTCCATTGTTGAGTTTGATGAAATGCTCCTTAGTAGCACTGTCATCTTCTCAAGCCCATGCAGCTCTGAAAATGTTGAGAAGCACTTTAACAACATCCAGACTTTGTTGACCACCATTGGGGAATCAGCAGCATTGTTCCTGAGGACCTTGAGGTACACAGTAAACATGAAAAATGTCTTGAAATCATGTCTTCTGTTAACCTGATTAAAATCACTCATGTGGACATCATGTCAAAATTCATTTTTTGGGCTCCTTCAGTCAGACGTCTTTTCACAGACATTTCATGGAGGTCATAGGCACTGCACCCCTCGATAAAAAAGGGGATCCAAATGTGTACTACAGTGAGACATTCATCTCCACTTTGGCTGCCTACTTCTTGCCTCATGCAGCTCTTTGGACAAGCATGATGCTGGGTCAGTTACACTTTTGTAATTGAAAGAGTCACTCAGAGAAAAACTTAAAGATATCTTTGGTTAATACAATAATTTAGCTGTCAAGTTGTACTTGACATGACCATGTAGTAGGTTTGTCAGATGTCTGTAGTTCTTTTGGCCCCATTGCCAGGTATGGGCATAGTCAGCCCATCAAATGCTTCCTCCAAGGAAATTTTCCAAATCTACTAATCACATTCACATTAAATTTGTTATGCAAATTCATTATTCATGGGGTGTGGATCTTTCATTATAGTTCCTCTGCTTTCACCATCATGATAACTTTCAGCTTTTTACAAATGTTGTTTAAAGTACTGTGTAGATACAATCTAGAGTATGCAGAAAAGGAAGACGACTGACCAGACTTGATGACTTCATAACGACCTACAAATACACACGCACACCGCACTTTTAAGGGAATTTAGCGATGCAGAACGCATCACTAAAAGAAAGGTAAAACAATCACATTATGTTGTATTTAAATGTCTCTTGGTAAATGTTATTCTTCTTCGAAAAAAAAAAATCACAAAATACAGACACATAAGAAATTGCTTATCTGAGGATGCATTTTACATCCCTGCATCTCTCCAACTGTCTGCCTGTTCACCACCTACTGTAATGCAAAATAATAAAATGTATTGGCCTTATTGGGTCATTTCCATCACATTTGGACAGCAATTCCAAGTCTTTCATAAAATTAACTGAAACTTCACTACAACAACAAAAAATAACTTGTACAAATATATATGAAGTCTACTATTAATTTTATTTCATAGAAGCACCGTATCCTGAAGGAGAAATGGAGGCAGAGAAAGCAAAACAGAAGAGGAGTCTATGTTACCTCCATCAACAAGCCATTTCAATTTAAAAAAAACAGCGGTAACATTTAAGCACATTTGGATACATTACTTAACAATTAACAACTTTCAACAACAAAAAAAATCTATATTTTTTTTTTAAATAAAGCAGATGCCTACAGCTCTAGGGACAACCAGCACACCTTCTTCTGACAGCCAAACACCATCAGTGGCAGCACAGGACATGAAGACAGTCAGCCAAGACAAAGATGCTTTTGAGGTGAACTTGACTGTACTTTCATTAATAGTGTGCACTTACAATCACAATAGTTTGACAATCAAAAGTTATTTATGCCAACAATTCACAAAATAAGTTAAAATATATTAATAAGCTTGTGAATTTAAATATTGTGATTTCCATCTTTGTGAATAATAAGCTTCTTTATGGTGTTTATCTCATAGAAAGGGTGGAAACCACAACGAGCACAAAGGCAAAAGTCCCATGGACCCCTTTGGATACGGCACTCACCAAAGGACGTGTTCCAAGCCACTAAATTGGTGAGAGAGGTAGTTCTTAAACAGAGACAAATGCTAAGCATCCTGCACCCAGACACTTGGCTCAGCAGTGATGAAGTGGATGCAGCTTCTTTTTACATTTCGCAGAAGTTCCCCCATATAGATGGGTTTCAGTCGAGCCTACTGTATCAGTCTTCACCAAGGAGGTGTGGTTGGGACACCACAGGCACCATTTGTCCAAATACTTAATATAAATGACAACCACTGGATAACAGCAAGTAATCTTTTCTGTGGACCCAATGAGCTTTGTCTTTACGACAGCCTCAACACCATCATAAACCAGCAGACCAAACAAAAACTATCTTGGTTGATTCGTCCACAAACACCCCATTTTGACATTCAAAAGCCTGTCGTACAAATACAGCGGTCATCAAGCAATTGCGGACTTTTTGCATTGGCTTTTGCAACGGTATTGGGCGATGGTGTCAAACCAGAGGAGTGCCAGTTTGTGGAAAGGAACATGAGACAAACACTATACAGAGCATTCCAAAACAAAAAGGCTCCAGTATTTGCTTACAAAAAACCCCCAGCAAAATCTGAAAGGGAAACAATTCAAGTGGAGGTTCACTGCATCTGCAGGACCTCACACTACAACGGGGTGATGGTGCAGTGCAGCAACTGCAATAATTGGTACCACCCCACAATTGTGTGTCTGTCCCACACAAAGCGCTGGACACCACCGCAGAAGAGTGGATCTGTGAAATCTGCACGAATTATGTGTGATCTTACATACATTGTCATAGGTACTTTGGAGTACAGTATGCTGCAAAATACATGTTCATGTAATAGTGTTAGTAATGGAGTTCATTGATTTCACTTTACCATAAGCTTCTAAAGAATAAATTAAGTTAAGTTTTGGTAGTTTTGACAGTTAATTATTAAATAATAAAACAGTAAAACAACATGAAAATCACCACAGTGGTAGTCTATGAGATGTAGAACAAGAATCTGGTGGAGTTTGTAGAAAACAATTTGATTTGCATTTTTATTATTAAATATGCCTATATGCCAGGTATACAGAATATGACTTTGGCAGTTAATTATTAAATAATAAAACAGTAAAACAACATGAAAGTCACCACAGTGGTAGTCTGTGAGATGTAGAACAAGAATCTGGTGGAGTTTGTAGAAAACAATTTGATTTGCATTTTTTATGAATTTAATAAATATTGCTATATAGCTAGGTATACATTATAGGACATTGACCGTTAATTATTAAATAATAAAACAGTAAAACAACATGAAAGTCACCACAGTGATAGTCTGTGAGATGTAGAACAGGAATCTGTTGGACCTCGTGTAGACGCGCAATATGTTTTTAAGCGTAGATGGCGCGACCGCGCTTCTCAGAAGCACAGATGGCGTGACCGCAGTGGGGCTGAGTGACCTCAGAATGACCAATAAATAATATTTTAATATTTAGGAAAGCGAAGCAGCACAAAATAAACGTTTATCGGCGCAAATTAGAAAAAACATGAGTCTATTTTGGGTGAATGTGGCCTATTTTGCCGACGTTTTGCATTGGATTGGGGGTGGAGCCAACTTCACGCAGTGACTGACAGGGCAGGGCGGGCACGTGATCGGCTCAGAATGCATTTTCAAAATGCACATTGAATTTTGCTACATTCATCGCGTGAAAACGTTGCACAAATGATGGGAAAATTAAAATTTAAATACAGAAATGCATTGCCATTTTACATATTGCATTGTCATTTTGCATATTACATTTCAAATTGAATATTGCTACACATAAGCTTCCATATTTTTAGAGCAATTCAGGAGGAAAGAAATACAAAGAAAGTTAATACACGTCTTTGCTGAAATGTATTGTGCTGCTGTTGTTAACAAGCCCTGGTTCATGTGCTCTGCCCGTAGGATTGCAAGTGTCCTGGGACAGGTGAGGGTGTGAGTGGGAAACCCACTGCTGAAACTTGGCCCTGGTTTGTCCTCAGGGCCGAGTTCAGCAGTGGGTGCCCACGGTGAGGAGGAGCCAGCAGCAGGAGCACCAGCACGAAGGCAGAGGCGAGGAGAGTAGGGAGAGGATGGACAGGCTGTTTTCTCCTCTTGAGAGATTGATTGAAAAATATATATTTTTTCTACATATTCTTGTTTAACTTTTTTCACTTTTAATTTTTAAAAGGAAAGAAAAATCTGTACATTATTTTTATGCAACTTTAAATGTGTAAATAAAAGAGAATGAATTGTTCTGGACATTGTTTATTTTTTTGACAGTCATAACTTCTACATGAAACAAACTCTTGTATACCTTTTTTTTTTTCAAATAAAATTGGTAAATGAAAATCATTTGTTCCACGGACGGGCTACATTAAAGTACCTTTTCCAACTATTAACAACATACGTTAAACATATCAAAATCAACAAACATTTACAGTAGCCTATATAAAATAAGAAAAAAAAATGATGTAGACTTTTATTCAGCTGAGCAGGGAGACCCTGGTGGAGCTGCTGGACTGGAATCGGCTGGTCCTGGTAATGCCTCCTGCTGGTGGGACATCATCTGGGATGGTCTCCAGAGTGTTTGAGTGCATATTTCCACTATCCACTAAGATGTCTACCAACAGGGGTGCTTCTCAATTCTTATTTGTGCATCCTCGTTTCCTCTCCTCGCTTCCTTTCCTCGCGTCTCAGCTCCGCCCCCTGTAGGATGCGAGGGAAGGCTGCAAGGAAAAGACGCGAGGACGGAGGGATCGAATGAAAGCTTTTTTTATACATTGGAATCAAGCGTGCCGCACAAGCCCTGAAAAGTGAAGCCAAAACGTCTCGATCGCCCCCCGGTGACTGGTCCTAGTATAGGTCATAAGCCCCGCCTCCCCGTGTTATTCAACGGGACGCGAGACCAACTAAACAATTAAATTACACAAATATCTTTTTTGCCAAAGGTGGTTTCTTTCATTTGCTGTCGTTTTTATCACGCTGATGTAAGTTCAAGTGTCTGTTTCAAAAATAAGTTGGTTTTTAGTTAGTTACGTGATGCGGTGGTGTAACGTCATGATTGACAGCTGTGATTGACAGGTTCTCCGAGCGAAGTAGTCACTGAAGCACCAACAGACATTTTTTTCGGGATCTTCGGAGGACTGAGAAGATTGTATTTACTTTATTTTAACAAACCTCTTGTCGTACTGCAATCAATTTTTAAAAAAGTGTGCAGAATGCACTTTCCCTGCGAGAGTGAGGGTGGAGCTCTGGTGGAGCGTTGATTTCGCGGCTTTACTTCCTGCTCACTACTGCGCAGGTCTGGTCCCGAGATCGCTACTGCGCAGACTCAAGTTCCAATATGTCAGCGCCATATCGGGACACTTTTTTTTTTTTTTTTTTTATTGAAATCTTTCCAGTACAGACATAACAATTATAAACATTACCATTTGAACATGACAGTTTAAGATGGCTTGCAGACAGAGTCAAACACAAAAGACGCTTAAGAGAAGCGAGAGAATTACAAGAGATAGAGATAGATTAACATAGTGAAGAAAAAAAAAAAAAAAAAAAAAAACGGAGACAGCTAGGGATTTTTTAGCATTTCGAGATCATCTACCGTTGTACAAAGTTTCACAGCATTCTTTCCTTTCATGTGTTTCAGAGATGAAAAGTAACAGTACAATTCTTTGTGAAAAGCAAAAAATTTGGGAATGGATTTCAAAAATCTGTTCTTATGTATGAAGAATTTTCCAAGTATTACTATGGAGTTGATCAACATATTGTGATAGTTATCTTTGATAATAAAACCATATAAAACATTTTCTTTCTTTAAAACAGGAACAGGCAGATATTTAGACAACCAATGAAATAAATCACTCCAGAGGGCATTGATGTAAATACAATCATAGAATATGTGATCTGTGGTTTCTGCATTATTGGTACAAAACACACAGTTCTTACAGTCGAAACCAAATCTATTAGAAAGAAACTCAGAAGATGGGTAGATTCCATTTAGGACCTTGTAGTGTACTTCCTTAACTTTTGGCATAATTGGAAATTTAAAGAAAAAGGATCTTAAACATTCAGCGTCTTTTTTGGAAAAAAACCTGGAGATTGAATTGTAAGATCTAGAGAACGGGTACAGTTCTTTGTTAAATATTTGTCTAATATCGAAGTTACTTATTTTACATTCGAACATATTACTCCCTTGTACCAAAAGTGAAGGAAGCTTTGGAGTCGAACAATCTCGATGCCGGTGAGATATCATTAAAAGAACTTGCTTAGGTATTGCATTAAAAACTTTTTTATATTGCTGTTTGTCTATAATATTAAATTTAGCACAAAAATCCTCGAATGATAGTAAGTTACCATTACAGTCCATTAAATGAGAAACAGACCAAATGCCTTTATCTAACCAGTTTTGTATAAACAGAGATTTACGATTATGTAAAATATACCTGCAGTTCCATATTGGGATATTGTGGGGACTAAAATTATGTTTGAATATCATTTTCCAATAAAACAGAGTTTGATAATGAAATGAAGAAATTTTATAAGGAAGTTTCTTGAGGTCATAATCACAACTAAGGAGAAATTTGATGCCACCAAGTTTCATAAAGATATTGTTGGGAATGTGAAACCAAATTTGTGTTTTTTTATTTAGAAATTGTTTTAGCCAGTTGGTTTTAATTGTACCATCAATACATTCAAAATCAATTGCCTTAACCCCGCCTTCTACATAGTTTCTAATCATTGTACTCTTTTTTATATAATGTGTTTTACCTTTCCAGATGTAGTTAAAGTTTGCTTGGTTTATTGCTTTGATTGCTTCCTTGGGAACTGATAGTGATTGGGCTGGGTAGATGAAACGAGAGATGGTTTCAGTTTTTGTAAGTAATGTTCGCCCGATAATAGATAGATCTCTCTGAGACCAAGAGTTGAGATGAGCTTTACATTTTTCCAAATTCCCCCAGATATTAAGTTTGGATAATTGATTCACGTCCTTTGTAATTTGTATGCCTAGATACTTAACTGTTGTTTTCACAGGGATGGAATGAATAACTGAGAGATTACAATCATGAATAGGTAGAAGTTCACATTTATTGAGATTCAATTTTAGCCCAGACGCTTTTGAAAAAAAATCTATTGTTTCAAGGATTTTTGGGAGCTGGTCGCTATTTTCCATAAATATGGCTGTATCATCAGCAAGTTGGCTTATTGTCAGTTGTTGATCAAATATTGTTAGTTTTTTAAAATCTGAATTTTTAATAAGAATGGATAACATCTCGGCTGCAATAATAAATAACAGTGGGGATATAGGACATCCCTGCTTAATACCTTTTTGAATCGGAAATCTTGGGGAAGTTCCTTGCGGCAGAAGGACTGTGCTATTTGTATCTTTGTAAATTAATTTGATTATGTTTATAAATTGTTCACCAAATCCTAAGAGCTCTAATGTCCGAAACATAAATCTGTGTTCGATCGAGTCAAAAGCTTTAAAAAAGTCCAGAAAAAGAATTAGGCTCTTGTCTTCTACTAGGTAATTATAGTCAAGTAAGTCAAGTATAAGTCGTGTATTATTATGTATTGAACGTCCTCTGATGAAGCCTGATTGTGTGTCTGACACGATGTCCTCGATCCCCACTCTAAGTCTGTTTGCAAAAATATGAGTCAAGAGTTTGTAATCGTTATTAAGAAGAGTTATGGGACGTATAGATTGTCAATTATCTTTGAGTTTTTGCCAGGTTTTGGAATTAGGGTGATAATTCCTTGCTTCATTGTTGTTGGTAAAATGAATGTATTCAGTGCTTTAAGTGGCCCAAAAGAGGTGCCGGTACTCTATTTTTTTTTTTTTTTTTTTTTTTGCTGACTCCCCTCCTCCCCTGAGGTAACTATGGAAGCTTGTTTCCGCCAAAAAAATAATCTTGCATCACAATATGCAATATTGACTAATTTGGATAAATATTAGGTACACAAGATAGGCATTAATTTTTCTCAAGAAAAAAAAACTCACCTAATGCTGTAAACATACAGAGAGCCCTATCAGCTGGCAGTATTATTTAAGGTTAAAAATAATTCAAATTGAATATAATGCATTTTTATCCTAATAACAACTTTATTTAATGATATAAGTAAAAAATATAATAAATATGTAATATAGTACACATATTTAGCAAAATACTCTCTATAGCTGTTTTTTTCTAGCCAACTCACGTGCTATAGCCTATATTGTGGTCATCAAATGGCTTTCCTAAGGTAAATGTTATGTGACAATTGTTCTCCAGCTGTTTTACTGACCCTTTCCGCGGTTGAAAAACACTGATTGATCGATATTATGTATAATGAATATACATTTCGGTAAGTTGTACTGTTTCTTTTAACATTGTGTTCATTCGTGTTAATAGAGATGATCGGTTCACGTGCGCTAGGGATCTGTCATGTCACATTTACAAGCGCCAAAACGGTATTTATTGTTTGAATTTCGTTATAAAAATGACAGAATCTGAGAGCTGGGATTTTTTTTATATCATAACTAACCTGCTCTGTCTCCGTGTTCTCTTTGCTTCGCGATTTTTCTGTGCGTGAGAAAATGGATGTGTTGTGAGAGCGTGTGAAAAGTGTCAATTGCGTGTGTCTCACGGACGGTGAATGCGTGAGAGTTGGCGGGTGGTCGTTTACGATAACGGGAGGTCCTCTCGTGCTTTCATGGCGGTTTCAGTTGTGCTTCCTCCTCCTTTGGCATGGCAACAAACAACCATTATGCTGAAATAGAGCGCGCGCCGTGCATTGAAGGGCGCTCTGAAAAGCGGCAGCGCAGCCAGAGGATTAAAACAGATGTGCAAATGAGCGTACCGGTACGCTAAAAGCACGTTCTGGGCGCACGGAGAGGTGGCGGTACGCTCAAGAGCTATATTTGGAAGTGGCGGTACTTTTTTTTTTTTTTTTTTTTTTTTTTTTTTTTTATTGAACCAAACAACAACAAGATACATACTCTAGCAGAGGAACAAACAAACAAAAAAAAAAAAAAAAAAAAAAAAAACCCCAAATGATTAACAATAAGGGGCATATTCAGAAAAAAAGAACCGAAACCAGCCACATATACAAAAAACAAACAAAAAAACAACAAAAGGGGAGCTATAAAATATCCTGTACAACAACCTAAAGAAACAAACAAAGGAGCAGTACAACATTCAAAACAGTAAAAATTCTGTTATGTCACAAAGTATTTTTTTGGCTGACTTGTACATTTTAACTTTTTGGAGAGATGAAAAAAAAAGTTTGAAATCATTGATAAAACAATTAAATGACGGCTTAGAATTTTTCCATTTACTGCAGTGAATATGATATTTACACAGAAGAATGATCACATTAATTAGGTCCGATACGGACAGATCCAAATTTTCCACAAAATACAGAATTTCAACAGTATCAAGCAAAGGAACACCATCTATTTTTAGAGACAACCAATCCTTAATATCTTTCCAAAACTCTTTGGTAAATGGACAAAAGACAAATAAATGTTCCACTGTTTCTTCGGATTTTCCACAAAAGACACAAGCGTCCACCTCGAATTTAAATCGCTTTTTAAGAAATTCAGCAACAGGATAAATGTTACGTATTATTTTGAAATGAGTTTCTTTAACTTTGGGAGAAACAGGCCATCTAATAAATTTTGAGACAGCCTTTATCATGGTGGACTGCGATAGAAATTCAGGAACCAGCAGTGGTTTGTTAAAATCTGTATATATTTTAGATCTTAGCACCAAACCAATTACCTTGTTATTACATTTCTTATCAACTAAATCTATACCATTAATCAGTAGGGCCGGAAGAGAAGGCTCACTAGTACTGTAATATTTTAAAATACCACAAATCAAATGTAAAAGGGGAAGAGGAACGGCTTTACAGATTTTGTCAAATTCTTTTGTTGTACAAGCCACGTCATATTTCTCTTTGAAACTCTTAAAACTAAGGAAATTACAACTGGGATCTAGGATATCAGTCACAAATAAAATGCCCTTCTCAAACCAATTCCTCTTAAATAATGATTTTTTATTTATTAAAATGACCCTATTATTCCAGAGTGTGGATCTATGGGGAGTAAAATTATGTGTAAATATCATTTTCCAAAAATGAAGGATTTGCTTATGGAAATTAGACATTCTAAGAGGGATTTTATTAACTTCAAAATCACACCTTAAAAGAAATTCCAGGCCACCTAACTTATAGAACAACCTTCTGGGAATGTGGAACCACATTGAATTTGGTTGAGAAAGAAACTCTTTAATCCACTTAATCCTAAACACACCTACTAGAGCCTCAAAGTCAATAGCCTTAATTCCACCTTCATTATAATCTCTGACTAGTTGAGATCTCTTAATATAGTGGGTTTTATTTCTCCACAAAAAATGGAATAAAACAGAGTTGGCTTTACTAATATTGCTGGAGGAGACATAAAGAGAGTGACAAGGATAAGATAATTTGGATATACCTTCAGCTTTAGACAGAAGAACTCTACCAAATACTGTTAAATCTCTGGTTAACCAATGACTTAAGGTCTTTTCCGTGTCAACGATTCGATTTGCAATATTTACATCTTGCCTTCTAATTGGATTTTTGGATATTGTGATTCCTAAATATTTAACTTCTTGAACAACTTTAATATTACTGATGGTAGAATCCACACTTGTATGAACTGGAAGTAAATCACATTTATTTAAATTGAGAGTTAAACCAGATGCTTTGGAGAAAGTTTGAATGATATTAATTGTTTTTTCAACCATAGATTTGTCTTTTAAAAAAATGGATGTATCATCAGCAAATTGGCTTAACCTAAACTCTTTATCAAATATAATAATACCTTGTAAATCATGTGAATTATTAATAAGTAAAGTTAATAACTGAGTAGTCAAAATGAAAAGTTTTGGAGAAATGGGGCAACCTTGTCTTATTCCTCTTGACACTATAAAACTAGGAGTCATACCAGAATTTAATGAGACATAGCTACTAATATCAGTGTAAAACATTTTGATAATGCTACAAAATTCCTCTCCAAAACCAAGAAAACGTAAAGATTCTATAAGGAAGGGATGTTCAATAGTGTCAAAGGCCTTAAAAAAGTCCAAAAACAAAATATAACTGTCTGTGTTAATAAAGTCACTATAGTCTAAAACATCCAGTATTAATCTAGTATGATTATGAATATTTCTACCTTTAATAAAGGCAGATTGACATTCATCGATAATTTTTGCCAAACCTTTATCCAGCCTTCTCGAATAAACATGAGCTAATAATTTGTAATCATTACATAACAGAGTTATGGGTCTCCAGTTATCCAGCATCAAGTGATCTTTATTGGGTTTAGGGATTAATGTAATGATGCCTCTTTTCATGGAAGGTGAAAGGTTGCCCCGAGAAATACATTCTAAAAAAGCATTATAAAGCAAAAGTCTTATATCTGTCCAAAAATGTTGGTAAAATGCCACCGATAGTCCATCTAAGCCTGGAGATTTACCCTTTGACATTATAAACATAGCATTGTCGAGTTCTTCTATTTTAAGGGGCTCGTCCAAATATGATTTGAAATCCTGATCTATTTCCTCTTTTCTTAATTCTTTTATCTTTGTGAAAAATAGTGAAGACTCTATATCGGAGAATTTAGAATTATACAGATTGCAATAAAAAGTTCTTATTTCTTCATTAATCTGATCATCATCTTCAATAATTTTGCCATTGATTGACAACTTCTGAATCTTCTTTTTAGTTTGTCTCTGTTTCTCCAAATTAAAAAAATACGAAGAATTTTTTTCCCCTTCTTCTAACCATCTGGCTCGAGAGCGAATAAAGGCTCCCTTGGCCTTCTCCAAGTATAAATTGTCAAATTTCGCTTGTAAATTATTTAGCTGAATCTGTTCATCTATAGTTAAATCAGTTTTGTTGCCAAATTTGTGACTTTCATTTATCAATTCAAGCCGTTTCATACTTTTAAATTTGCTAATTTGCTTACCAGTCTCTATTGCTAATCCTCTAACATTAAATTTAAACCATTCCCATTTGCTCAGGGGTGACGTTTCCATTGCATTAACATCTTTTAAAGTTTCTTTAACCTTTTCACAAAAACCCTCATTTTCAAGAAGACTATTATTAAACTTCCAAATGACACTGCGCTCACAACCTGATTTATGGAATGATAAGGATAGCAAAACTGCACAATGATCGGTTAAGGGAGAAACTGAAATGTCACATTTCGATACGTTGTTAATTAGATTATTACATATCAACCAGTAGTCAAGCCTTGAGCATTGGGCCTTATTAGAAGAACTGAACCATGTAAATTGAGATTTATGAGGATTATTCCATCTCCAATAATCTGATAAGTGTAATTCTGAAATCAAATCTGAAATAACTTCCTCATAACAATGACAATTTGCTTTTGGAGGAGAACGATCTAACCAAAGATCATGAACCAAATTAAAATCCCCTCCCAAAATAACTCTATCAACAGCATAGGTGATTTTCCACTTTTTGACAGACTCCTTAAGAAAAACAAGCAATTCCCTATTCAGAGTTTTTTGGTTATAACCATAGATACACAGCAAAATAAAATTTACACCTCCTTGTTCAATTACTACCATAAGCCAATGACCCTTCGAATCACTTAGGTGGCACATAACATTACATGGCATCCTATTAAACAGAACCATAACACCTGCAGAATGGGATGTACCATGACTAAAAAAAACTGAATCTCCCCATTGATTCTTCCAAAATTTAACATCATCTTCCTGAGAGTGAGTCTCCTGTAAAAAAACACAATTCGTCTTTTGCTCCTTGCAATAAAGAAAAATAGCCTTACGTTTTAAATTATCTCTTAGCCCCCTACAATTTAAAGAAAGAAATGATAACACCATTAAATCGAATGTGTCTCAATAAACCAAACAATAAGGACGATGCGCAGGAACGAGAAGAATATGTTCCTTTAAATTCTCAGCAATAAAGAAGATGCAACAAACCAAAAAAGCACTATTGTCGTTAAATCAAACACTACCTTAGACAAAAAGGCATATGCCTCCCGCATTTTTCCTTTCCTATTCAATATTGAATCAGTCATTCGGGGTCCACACGCCGGTTATCAATCAATGCGTAACCTTCTTTAAGGAACGCTCGCTTCCCTCTCTTCCGAGCCTCTTGAACCAACGGCCATAACTTTGTCCGAGCTTCCCTGTCTTCTTTGGAAAAGTCCTCCTTGAACCGAATATGCATTTCTTTACATACTCTCGCGTCCTTGGACTTTCTCCACACATCATCACGTACATTTCTCATTCCGAACTGAATGATAATGGGCCTTGGCGTGCCATCACTTCTCTTGATCCCCAAACGGTGAACAACATCCACCGTGTCTCGTAGCCGATCAACAGAAAGCGGAACCACTCTGGTTAAAATCCCAATCACCAATTCTCTTGCATCCTCTCCGTCTTTTTCTTGTAGACCAATCATTCTCAGATTCCATCTTCGTTTGTAGCGAGCTTGTTCCTCGTGGGCTTTCTTGAGAGAGCTGTTCACTATCTGTAATTCGGCGACTTTCCTCTGCAGCACGGAGATTTCTTCCTTGTTCTCAGAGATAGCGCCCTTGTTAACTTCAATACGCTTATCAAAGCCTTTCAGCAGCTCGGTCTGCTCATCCACTTTTTTGGTTAACAGTTGTAAGGCACTGAGAATAGCCATACTAGTTTCACCTTCTTCCACGGATCTCAACCTTTTTGGGAGCGGGCTATCAATCGGCGTATGTGTAGGATTGGTAGATTTTGAGCTAGCTACATCCATGCCTTCCAATTCACTTTCGTCGCAAGCCTCGTGCAGGGCTAACAGATTATAGTTGTGAACAGACATCTTCACAAAACTAAAAAAATAACTCCAAAAGTATTAAAAGAATATTTCCAATGAAAATTATGTTTGCTGCATCTTTGAATGTCAAAGTCTGGGAACTAAATGACAACTAATATACAGAGCCCGCAAAAGTTAGACCTCTCATTCCGCCATCTTGGATCCTCCCCGGAAGTGGCGGTACTGAGTACCGGCGCGTACCGGCCCACTTAAAGCACTGAATGTATTACATATTTCTTTTAGCATATTTAGTAAGAGATCTTTTAGGTTATCCCAGAAATGCTTGTAAAAGTTGCTTGTTAAACCGTCTGAGCCTGGGGATTTATCCAGTTTTAGACAGTTAAGGGCTTTTTCCACCTCTTCCATTTTAATTTCAGCATCACAGATATTCTTAAAACAATCATCAATTTTAGGGATCTGTTCAGAAATTTTATTAAAGAAAGCTTCAGCATCGATCTGCGAATAAGAAGAGGAATATAAATTACTATAAAATTGAAAGACTGCTTTGGAGATCTTATCACGGTCAGTACATTCTTGGTTGTCAATTATCAGCGTTTTTACCGCATTTCGTTCCTGCCTTCTCTTCTCTAGACGACAGAAATATGCTGTGCTCTTTTCTCCTTCCTCCATCCATTTTGCTCGAGAACGGATATAAGCCCCTTTAGCTTTATTAACATAAATGCTGTCCAGTGAGGAATGCAGTGTCGTTAATTTTTGCTTATCATCTTCATTTATCAGATGTTTATTGTAAATACAATTGATTTCCTTTACAATATGCATTTGTTTTTGTTTACTGTCTCTACTTAAAGTTTTACCAAACGAGATGGAAATTTGACGAATTTTATATTTCAGATATTCCCATTTGGCTCTATAGCTTGTGAATGATGGATCCATATTTATATCATTAATAGTTCTTTTAATTTCTTGACAAAAGGGATCATGACTAAGGAGGTTTGAGTTGAATTTCCAATATCCATTTCTTCTTAAGCGCATATTTGATGGGGTTACATTAATTTTAACTAGACAGTGGTCTGTAAGTGGTGCAGCCGAGATTGTACAGTTTAATTCAGAGTCAGGACTAATATCTGACACAAGCCAGTAGTCTAATCTAGATTTAATTGTTCCATCTGGTTTAAACCAAGTAAATCTTTGAGTGTCTGGGTTTAGATAGCGCCAAATATCTATCAGTTTGAGTGAGTTACAAAGTTCCAACAAAGCTGTATTGTAGTGATAATTTTGGATAAATCTTTTACAGTATTAGTTAGATCTATTAGAAGATTTTTGTTCTGGTTGTGGTTATTATAACCGTAAATATTCCCTAGGATAAAAATTCTGTCACCCATCTCAAAAACACAAATTATCCAATGACCTAGCGGGTCCTTCTTAGTAGCAGTCACTTTCCCTGGAAAGTTGTTCAGGAGTATGGCAACACCTGCTGACCTGTTTGAACCATGACTAAACAGTATCTTATCTCCCCATTGATTTGACCAAAATTTTTCATCTGTCTCATTGCTGTGAGTTTCTTGAACAAGATAAGCTTGTGCTTTTTCACTTTTTAAATACAAAAATGTTGCTTTCCTTTTAATAGAGTCTCTTAAACCCCTAGCGTTAAGTGTTACAAAAGAGAGGTTAGAATTAAATAAAGACATGATAAAAACTAAAGGGATGAAGGAAAGAATATCTTGAAAAAAGGTAAAAGGTTGTAGAACGTAGGTCTGTTAGTTGTAACTTACGAGTTGTGATGAGCCCCTAACTAATTTTTGGTATTAATCAACATCAAATATCAAACTTTGAATCGGTAATAAGCATCTTAGAAACCGGAAACTTAAACAGTTTTATTAATGAACTTAAAGGAATATAATAGACTGCCGGTAAGTTTACTTCTTCTGAAAGAAGGGAGCCTGAACAGGCATGCAAAATTAAAGTAAATAATCTCAATCTGCATAGAACTGCACACCCATTAATGTGTGGTAGAACCTTAAACATTTAACTTAAGTTAAGTTTTTTTTTTTTTTTTTTAAGTATGTAAAATTGTATTTCAAGTATTGAATATTGTTGAGTTATATGTTCTCATTAAACATATAATTTATATTTTGTTATGTAGCTTGCTGTTTTATTTATTTTTTAGATTATACCAACTGTTGTATTGTATCATATGCCAAAAATGTGCAATAGTTCATTGTGCGCATGTGTGAACAAACGGGACTTTTATTTTGACTCAAGTTGTTGAATGTGAAACTTAGTACTGAGTACTTAGTACGTGTTGCTGCTCCCTCGGGCGCTGATGTTATACCAGCGCGTAGAGATGTAAACGAACAAAATAAATAATACTAAGAAGTTTTATCTGGATTTTCTTTAATGGATGGATGACAAAAACATATTGCATATAGACATGACGGAGAGAAATGAAACCTTAACAGGTTATGGGCCCAGGCGCGCCAATGCTACAGGAGGAAGATGGCAGAGGTTAGTTTTCGACGGAGACGAAAACAACTACGAACTATGGGAAGTAAAATTTCTTGGCCATCTGAGAATAATGGGTTTAAAAGAAACAATACTGTCTACCGGGGATATAGACGAGGAAACAAATGAGGAGTGCTACGCTGAATTAATCCAGTTTCTCGATGATAAAAGCCTGTCACTGGTGATGCGGGAGGCGACTGATGACGGCAGGAAAGCTCTGCAAATACTTCGAAATCACTACGCCAGTCAGGGTAAGCCTCGAATTATCGCCCTATACACTGAACTAACTTCGTTAAAGAAGGAATCTGACGAGACGATAACAGACTACATTATCCGAGCTGAGAAAGCAGTGACTTCCCTAAGAAACGCAAAAGAAGTAATAAGTGACGGACTGATAATAGCTATGATCCTAAAGGGCCTGCCAGATTCCTACAAACCTTTTGCTATCCATACTACACAGAGTAGTGAAGAATTGACTTTTTCCCAGTTCAAAAGCAAACTAAGAAGCTACGAAGAGACAGAAAAATTTGATGATAAACCCAAATCTGACAATGTGATGAAAGTGCACATAGCATCCGTGACCTGCTACGGATGTGGAAACCGCGGTCATATTGCGCGCGATTGCCGCCAAAAAGGCGTACCTAAGTGGTGCAGCTACCATAGAAGTTCAACACACAGTGATGAGACATGCTGCCGGAGAAAGGACGGACACAAAGATGAAGCAAAACAGGCTGCGGAAAAACAAGAGGAGCGTGAGAAAGAACAAACATTTGTGTTCAAAGTAAGTCAGACATTTCTTCCAGATAATATTACGAAAAATGGACTAATGGTAGACTGTGGAGCAACATCCCACATCTTAACAGACAAGAACAATTTCACAAAATTTGACGAGAGTTTCGACCCAAAGTCACACTACATGGAGCTGGCGGATGGAGCCAGGATGAACAACGTGGCATTAAAGCGGGGCGACGCAGAGGTGTTACTGCTGGACGTGGAAGGGAAATGCGTCAGGATCACTCTAAAGAAGGCCTTGTTCATACCATCATACCCACAGAGCATCATCTCCGTTCAAGCTGCTACAACAGACGGGGCCAAGGTGATCTTCCAGGAAGGACAGAATGAACTGATAAGCAAGGATGGAGCTGTGTTCCGCATAGAAGAACATGAAAAGCTGGTGAGGCCCTAGAGTTGGTACATACTGACTTAGCAGGTCCCATTGAACCAACTTCTCAAGATGGATATAAGTATGCAATTTCATTCACAGATGATTTTTCAGGGGCAGTATCTGTTTACTTCCTTAAGAACAAGAGTGACACTACTCTAGCGACAGAGAAGTTCCTTGCAGACAGTGCACCATACGGTAGAGTCAAATGCATAAGATCAGACAATGGCACAGAATACACAAGCAATGCATTTCAGTCACTTTTACGAGAAAATGGTATAAGACATGATACATCATCTCCGTATTCCCCTCATCAAAATGGTACAGCTGAGAGACAATGGCGAACCATCTTTGAAATGGGAAGGTGTCTGCTAATAGAGAAGGGATTACCAAAGGTTCTGTGGCCTTATGCTGTCCAAACTGCAACTCACATCCGAAACAGATGCTATAATGACAGAATTAAGAATACTCCATACTTCATGTTGACAGGAAGAAAGCCAGACCTTTCTAAAATGTGGATTTTTGGATCAGAATGCTATGCGTACAAACACAATCATAAGAAACTGGATCCTAGATGTGAGAAGGGAATATTTGTGGGGTATAGTAAAAATAGCCCAGCTTATCTGATATACAATCCACAGACAGAAAAGGTGTCAAAACATAGATTGGTAAAATTCATTAGAAAGAGCAGTGCTGAACAGCAGACACAAACCGATGAAGATTTCTTAGAAATACAATACAGAGACAGGACACAGGATAGTAAGAACAGTGGTGATGCCCCACAAAGTGAGGAAAGCACAGAGAACAAGGTCCTAAATGGAAACATGGAGAGTATTATTGATACAGACAATACAGAGGTGTCAGAACCTGATGGAACTATAGAAAAAGTAGACACAGAAGACAACAAAAACAGTACAGGTCCAACAGCCACGGCTAGTCAAAAACATTACCACTCAAAAAAGAGAAAAGAGAGCCCCAAAGTATTTACAAGATTATCTGACATACTCCAAAGATGACGTAACCAATGTGAGTGTTGATTATTGTTACAGGGCAGTGTGTGGGGTCCCCCAAACCTATAGAGAGGCCCTTATGTCACCTGAGGCTCCCGGATGGGAACATGCTATGAAGGAAGAGATGGACTCACTTAAAGAAAATGACACATTTGAATTGACAACTCTACCAGAGGGCAAAAAGACAGTGGGGGGAAGATGGGTATATGCCCTTAAAGAAAATGCAGAAACAGGAAAAATCTTCAAGGCTAGGTATGTTGCAAAGGGATACAACCAAACTGAAGGCATAGACTACCATGAGACATTTGCTCCTACAGCAAATCTCACCTCAGTACGGGCATTAATGCAGATAGCTGCTCAGAACAATTTCTTAGTTCATCAGATGGACGTCAAAACAGCATACTTGCATGCTCCCATAGAGGAAGACATATACTTAGATCAACCAGAGGGTTTTGAAGAGACATCTGACATAGGAGACAAGTTAGTATGCAAGTTGAAAAAATCTCTGTATGGTCTAAAACAGTCTGGAAGAAACTGGTACGAACTTTTAAATGATCATTTGGAACAAAACAACTTTGAGAGAAATCAGTCTGATCACTGTGTGTATAGAAAGCAGATTGAAAATGAGACGATCATAGTGATCATCTGGGTAGATGATTTGATAATTGCAGCAAGCAGTGAGGATCAGCTCAACAGTTTTAAAGAAATAATGAAGTCCAAATTTAACATGAAGGATCTAGGGAAAATATCTTATTTTTTGGGGATTCAGTTTGAGCAAAAAGAGGGAGAAATTAAAATGAATCAGAAAAGGTACATCCTCAAAATGCTTGAAAGGTTTGGAATGTCAAACTGTAAACCAAAAGCTACCCCAAGTGAGTTAAAAGTGGAGTGTAATAGGAATGAGGAAGGAAACAACAATGAGATTGAGAACCCCAAAGAATACCGTGAACTTGTTGGAAGCTTGATCTATGCAATGACCTGCACCAGACCAGACATTAGCTGGATAGTCAGTAAACTGTCACAAACCCTTGCAAAGCCTAAAACACATGACTTAGTAGCTGCTAAACATGTCCTGAGATACCTAAAAGGTACAGCTGACTACGAGCTGTGTTTCAAGAAAACAGATAAGACTTTAAGTCTAATAGCATTCAGTGATTCTGATTGGGCATCTTCTGTAGAAGATAGGCGTAGCATTTCAGGATACTGTTTCAGCCTGACAGAACAAGGCCCTGCTATCTCATGGAAGTCTAAGAAACAGCCGACAGTGGCACTGTCGACCTGCGAAGCTGAATACATTGGTCTAGCAAACACTACTCAGGAAAGCATGTACCTAACTCAACTGCTAAATGGCATGGACAGTAGTGTTTACACTTGCACCACGATGTATGGTGATAATCAGGGGGCCATTGCACTGAGTAAAAATCCAGTGAATAGATCTAGAACTAAACACATTGATGTGAAATATCACTTTATCCGTGATGCTGTCAGTAAGGGAAGAATACATATTGTGTACTGCCCAACAGAAGACATGGTAGCAGACATTTTGACAAAATCTGTTTCAAAAATTAAAATTCTAAAGTTCAAAGGTTTTCTGTTTGGGAACTAAATATTTGTGATGACATTGTGCATGGCTTATGGTGATGAGAACAAGTGGGGGTGTTGAGTTATATGTTCTCATTAAACATATAATTTATATTTTGTTATGTAGCTTGCTGTTATTTTATTTATTTTTTAGATTATACCAACTGTTGTATTGTATCATATGCCAAAAATGTGCAATAGTTCATTGTGCGCATGTGTGAACAAACGGGACTTTTATTTTGACTCAAGTTGTTGAATGTGAAACTTAGTACTGAGTACTTAGTACGTGTTGCTGCTCCCTCGGGCGCTGATGTTATACCAGCGCGTTGAGATGTAAACGAACAAAATAAATAATACTAAGAAGTTTTATCTGGATTTTCTTTAATGGATGGATGACAAAAACATATTGCATATAGACATGACGGAGAGAAATGAAACCTTAACAAATATAAACATATCTATATGTTGTGGTCAGATATATGATATCTAAGTGGTCAGATATATGAGCTATCAGAAATAACCTCAGGTATCAAGAACCCTTTTACCATCAATAAAACCCATGTGGCCTCTGTAGTAGATGCTCTTCCCAGCTGCACGGGCTTGCTCCATCTTTGGCCACACTGCTGCTCGAGCCTCTCTGTCTGCTTTGCAAAAGTCCTGCTTGAAACGAATCCCAGCTTCCTTGCAGAACTTAGAGTTTTTAGTCAGTCTCCAGATTTCATCCCTCTGATGTCTCATCACGAACTGGATGATCACTTGGCGATGACTCCTTTCTTCTCGTTTCCCGAGCCGATGAACACTGTCAATAACCATTTCCATGGAAGCGGCCCACTGTGGTGCGATCTCTGACAGGATGCTAATGATTTCTTGACGGATCTGTTCATTTTCCTTTTCTTTAAGACCTTGTATCTTAAGGTTCCATCGCCGCTTGTATCTTTCCATCTCTGTAACTCTTTCCTTTAGTTCTTTATTTTCTCTGATAAGCTGTGGCATTTCTTTCTCCACTGCTTTTAATTGCGCTTTGCACTCCTTAATTTCAGCGGCATTAAATTCTGCTAGCTTGGCAACACTGGCTACCATAACAGTGGTCTCTCGTACTGTTCTCCAAATGTGTCCATTTTCATTGTTAGCTTTTCAATTGCCTCAACAAGGGCACTTGGGTGTTCCTTTGGTTCTTGCGAGGCTTTAATCTTGTTGGGAGGAACAGAAGATTTTGTTGGAGTCGGAGGGTGGTCTTTCCTCTTACCGTAGCTGCTTCCTGAAGTTTCCATTGGTGTGTAATCGTGGTCAGAAACGTTAGCTTGAGCAGAGGATGCCGTTTGCTTAGCTTCGCTTTTCTTGCTTGACATATCTCGGTCGGGTTGACAAAAAAGTAAAGCAGCTGCTTGGTTTTTCTCAAAAAGATGCTGGTGTTAAAGGTTATTATATGATAGCAACTATTTTGGGTGGCTGACGTTGATTTAAAAGATTATTTCGGGGGCATTGATAGCGAGCTTAGAAAACCCGATGTGACCTGCTCGCCATTCCCGGATGTCTCCGCCATATCGGGACACTGGCGGCTTCAGTTCTCACCAATGGAAGAGAGCGAAGGGGCGTCGTCCATCTTTTTTTACAGTCTATGATTGGAATCCTTGATCACTCAAGCGTCACCTCATCGCGTCATCAGCAGCGCTCAGAGGATCTGCCCTCATGTTGTTGAAATTTGTTTATTTAAGAAATTCATAATAAATAATAATAAAGAAAGATACCCTGTTGAAATATGTGAGGTGTGTGGTTTATATAAACTGCAAAAGTAAAGTATAAATCAAAATGATTGTGACCGATGTGAAGGGGGAGGAGACTTTATACATGCGTCACGTTTTAATCGATAAAACTCTTCCGCATAGGATGCACCTGTGTATCCTCGCTCATGACTCCTCTGGAAGCCTCCTCACTCCTCGATCCTCGACTCCTCGCGGTGCAATTAGAGAATTGAGATGTCTTTCAAGATGGCTGTGCTCGATCGGTTTCCGGGTCATAGGATGGAGGACGGAGGAGAGAGGAGACGAGGAGGGATATTGAGAAGCACCCCAGGTTTGCAGGGCTGACTCGATCGATGGCTGCCATGTCACTGAGTTTTTTTTTTTTTTTTTTCAAAAAGATTTGATTTCTTGAAAAAGCCTAATTTCTGAAAAAAGTACTTTTAATAACAAGTTTTTAGTATCAAGAGTAAAACTAGAGGTATGTAGCCTATTCTGCAAGGAGAAAAAACTCCTTGTCAGGGTTTTTATTATAGTTTAACTTTTGTATTTATATTATGCTACTACTGCATTTTACTTCTGAATATTTTCAAGGTTGTTACATTATATACTTTTGTGTAGTTGAATGGAAAATCATATGTGAGGGGGGAAAAAGTACTTCAGTAGGTTACTTCACATTTGTACGTGAATACTTATCGAAATATGCAGTTCCGAAAATTGAAGTAACAAAATGTAGGTCTATTGTCACAATATTAACAAATTGTTGCTAACTACAGCAGCGTCCCATATGAAAGGGCGCATCTGAAGCGCTCGGACCGGTCTAGCCTACGGAGGATTGTTCTTGTCTCCTGGCAACTGTGACAGCTGCAGATGACGAGTGCGAGAAATACTGGACTTCTTTATATTCACTTGGGTTTTATATTCAAACAGGGCTAAACCGAAAATACATGATCCGGCAGCGCCGGGGCTGAAACATTCTCAACATGTCCTCTAGTAAAATATAAAACATAAAAATGACAATAGCCAATTCTGGCTCCATAGCTGTTTACTCAATTAGGCTATATCAAATGAATGATCAGGATGGCAGCTGTCCTCTCGCACCGTTGCTTGGCGCCAGGAGCGGTGATCAGAAACTGGCTGCGCAATTAGGAAATTCTATGAAGGCTACATGGTGCGTCCTTCGAAGGATGCAGCCTTCACATTGGGACACTAAGGTGTGTCCTATACGGAAGTCTTGTGTGTTTGACATGCATGAACTCTCTGAGTTTCAAACAATGGTGCATATAATGTATTTCTGTTTTTAGCATGCTTTTTACTTGCATTTTATTTATTGTTACTAAATCTACTAACATACATTAATTTTCAAAGTAAGTAAAGTGTTGAAATAAATCGCAGAGTTAGCATGGTTAATGACACACATTAACCTAAATAGGCTCTAGCATTGTTGTCCTCATTACACATTGCTGACTGTAATCAAGTTTTCAGAACTTTTTGAAGGCTAGAATGACGGTCTCTTCTTGACTCCAGTTGTCCCGTTTTCCATCACCGTTTGACATTTTTCCTATCATACGCTGAAACTCATACACCTACAAAACTCAGTGTTTCAGTGACTGCCCAAAGTGTGTGAATAGAAGGCTCACGATTGTCACTTACTAATGTAACCCCTCTTGGTTCGTGTGTTCTTTCATTTCAATAATGACCACGCAAAAGCAATTTTGCTGAACCCATTCACTTTAGTGTTTACTGCAACTGAAGAAATCTGGAAAAGACAAGAAGAGCACCAAACAGACAATAAATACTGCTGGTCTGGCCATAAAACATCCTTCTCAACAGCTCGTGTGAACTGAGAAGATGACTGATTCAACTCATTGTACGCTCTTCTTGCCTGTAGGTGTCTCCCTTTTTACAAGATGCATTTTTTAAATAACCAACAAGAACAAATATTTTATAACTAAAACAAGCATTTTTACACTATTCGCACGTAGTTTCTGTTTTTTCTTTCTTTACTCTCTAACACTAAGCATCTAGTTGTAACATTCTAACACCGGACACGTTTGGCACCGCAATGTAGAGTTAAAGGAGAACTCCGGTCAATTTTAACATTGAGCTAATTTTTTTGTACATTTGGAGTGCTGTAAGTACAGAGAACAACGACAAAAATCGGTGTTGCCTACACCGTGTTATCCTCTTTTTAAAATTTGCACCCTGTTGACTTCAATGGGGCAAGTTTTAAACCTGCTTTAAGCCTCTTAACATCCTTGATGTGTCATTACAAGTGCCCAGCCAATGTGAGTGATTCCTTCAGAGTGAACACGGGTGAATCTGACTGCAGTAATGTTAAAGAAATATGAATAAAAATGATGTTATTTCAGCCAGCACACATACCTGTATTTACATCCTGTTTTCGGTCGAAGTCCATAGTAATCGATTGTCGAGTTCACGCGCATAGGTTTAGTTACCTATGATCACGCGTGTGAACTCGACAATCGATTACTATGGACTTCGACCGAAAACAGGATGTAAATACAAATTTGCCCCATTGAAGTCAACAGGGTGCAAATTTTAAAAAAAAGATAACATGGTGTAGGCAAAACCGATTTTTATCATTGTTCTCTATTGACAGCACTCCAAATTTACTAAAAAATGAGCTTAATGTTAAAATTGACCAGAGTTCTCTAACACAATAAAATCAGAGCTAAGCCTGCTCCAGAGCAGAGATTCAAAGCCCCGGGTATAAAGCGGTGTGATTGAACCTGTTTTTAAATTACAAGTGTGAAATGCTTCTTTACCCAGGCTTAAAAGCTATGTTAAAAGGGTTATGAACTGGACTATTTTATTATTTTATAATGTTAGTATGATTTTTACATCAAAAATTATCATAAATTAGAAATAAAAGGCATTTTTCCTATCCTGATTTTAGCCTCTGATTTGAACACTGTTTGAAGGGGTGTGTCTGCTGTGAAAAGTGCTCACTGCTGTGATTTGCTGACATGTTTGTTGGCTAGTGTCCAGATAAACTCTGATGTGTTTTTGCCAGCTTGAGCGATTGGAAAGGGAGCATTCTTTGATTACTTTTTGTATACATTTAATCAGTTTAAATAAGATTATTTTCATCCTAAGTAAAACAATAGGCTTGTTTGAGATGAGCAAAATCTGCGCAGAACCGATCACCGGTGATCAGCACGAGAAGCATGTAGACCTAGACGTTGATATTCTTCTGTAAAGAATGCAGCCACTAGAGTTCTTACTAATCAAGAAAATATGACACTGATTTAATCAGTGCATTGGTTACCTATAAAGTTCTGTATTAATTATAAGGTATTGCTACTGACCTATAAAGCCTAAACGGCTTAGCTCCAGCCTATTTAACGGATCTTCTATTACCCTATAATCCATCGCGCTCTTTAAGATCACTAAATTCAAGGCTTTTGGTCATACCTAGGATATCTAGGTCCACCAAAAGAGGGAGAGCATTTTCACATTTAGCCCCAAAACTCTGGAATAGCCTTCCTGATACTGTTCGTTGCTCAGACTCGCTCTCCCAGTTTAAAACTAGATTAAAGATGCATCTTTTCAGCCAGGCATTCATATATTTTTAATCTTACAATTCAAACTACAATCCGGCCTCTAGTTCATAAATGCCAGAAGAGAACTGGCCCCTGACTGAGCCTGGGTTCTCCCAAGGTTTTTTTTCTTCTCCATTAGGTCACCTGATGGAGTTTTAGGACACCATTAGGTCACTTGGAGTTTTTTTGGTTCCTTGCCACTGTTGCCTTTGGCTTGCTCAGTTGGGGATATTTTGGGGATATTTAATTTTATTTTATCAATCAATAAATAAATTCCACTAGAAACAAACCTTGTTGTATTTTAATTGAATACTGTGAAGCTACTTGATACAATCTGTATTGTGAAAAGTGCTATACAAATATACTTGACTTAAAGGCAGTCTACAACTGCCCTGTGAGGTCACGCGTCTCCACTTAAGATCCTGTCATTTTCTGGCCTTAGTTTCAATAAAGGCAGTTTTTGGAATAAGGAAGTATTGAAACTTGCATGGTAATTTTATAGTGTAGTGAACTCTTAACTGTCAAAAGATCAAGGAGAGTGCAGTGCAAAAGTGCAATTAGAAACAAGAGGCAACAGAACTGGTTGTATAGTGGTTTTATTCAAGTCACATGTCCTACAGCCAGTACTGAATCAAATCATGGACAGGAAAATGTGTAGGAGGTCTCAAACGAGTCACCTGAAATAGGAACGGAAAATGACCTGATCATTTAACAGTGAATTCAGCCAGAGAAAAGCATGATTAGGATGAAAGCGTACTTGGCTGATAGTAGTCATAAACATTGATGACTGCTGGCTTGAGATTTTCCACTTTAAGAACCTGTTTCAGCTGCAGAGTGTAACTCATGGGGACACCTTTGGGAACCTGCAAGACAGAAAGGATGAACAGCAGCACATACACAGAACTCAAGATGGCAGCTAGTAATATACCCAGTCTCACCTCTTTCAAATACACTATGACATGATCATCTTCAGCATCAACCCTCTCCACTAGCGGGGCGAATGATTGGGGTGAAGAACCAAGCTGAGGGGAAGACCATCATTTACACAATTACAATTAAAGGAGCTTCAAGCATCATGGGACTTTCTAAATCATCTTATACAAACCAGTGATGTATCTGCCGTGAAGCCTGACAGGAGCTTAATGTCCACTAGAACCATGTTAGTGCTTGCTTTCACACCATTGTATCTAAATGAGGGTGAAAAAGAGGGTGAAAGAGGTTTAGTCAACAAGATCAAGAATACAGCTTCCCCTTTTGTAAGAGTCATAAACATCAGTTGGTTTCAGGACAAAGCTGTTCTTACTTCACAGTGAACTTCAACATGAGATTGGCTCCAAGTGGTTGGCAGTCTCCAGTCACCTTCGCTTCGACACTCAGCGTCATGGAGACTTTAACGGGTGTTGGGATGTTGTAGAAACATGCAACCTAAAGTACGAGTAGAAAAATCAAACAAAAACACATTTAGATTTGGCTGTGCACAACAAATATAGATAGAAGATAAAGATACAGACCTGCACAGACACACAAGAGGATCCTGATGCTTTAACACTATATTTGCTGGGAACGTTCTTCAGCGGCTTCTCCTGATACAGCAGCCTGTTGTCCCGATTCACCTTGAAGCTATAAGAGTCTCCTCCTACTACTGAGGACTGTACGGTAACAGTGCTGGAGCCATCCAAGCTGAACACTTGAGCAGAATACACCGACAGGGCATGAAGAGCCACCACAGTGTCCTAAAAACAAGTACCAGATTAAAAACTCTTCATAAATGATTTCTCATGTTTGGTAGTCAGAGGCACCTGGGTGGAGGAGAAGCCTCCATAGGGATTCTGCTGGGGCATGAGCCAGTTGACAATGCGGTTAGCATAGTACAGATCAGCTGTCGTGAGAGGCTGAACAGCGAGAACCGCGAGCAGCACATAAGAGCTGATCTCCACTGCCAGAGTATCACCAGACGTCGTCTGAGACCAATGGACCTTAGAGCCTTAGGATGAGATGGAGGGGAGAAATTTGATGCCAAAGACCCTGATAATCAACATCAAGAGGCTGGTAAATTTTACCTTTAGAAATAGAAAGGTTGTCCAAGGCAGTTAAAAGCTGTGATCGAGTGGTGGTCTCTCCGGCCAGACTGAAGGTGTAGGTCAGCAGAGCCGTGGCGTAAGTGTTTCCAAGGTTCCCAACGACAGGCCTCAAGCATGACAGACCTTTGGTAATGACAGGATCCTAAAAAAAATTTTATATATATATCAACCAGAACAAGGCTATATGCAAGGAGCTCAATACAACTACTGGATTGGTTTTACCATGGTGGGGACACCAAGTTCAAGCAGCGATGCAACAATGTAGGCAGTCATGGTCACACTGTCACCAACTCCACCCTAAAAACAAAAAAACAAACCTGATTTAGAAGAACAATCCATTGTTCCAGTGCATTAAGAAACATGTATTGCACCTTCATGTCGATGTGGTGCAGAGTTCCCTGCTGCACGAAACAGCCGTCTGAACCCTGCTTGCTGATCAACCAATCCTTTGCACTCTGCAGGACATGTGGATCAATGAAGACAAACTGTCTCGCTAGACCAAAAGACCTCATGACAAAGGCGGTCAACCTGGTTGTGAAAAAGGTTGACAAACTAAACAAACTGTTTGTGCCATGACAGATTACACAAAGCAGTAGAACAGCGTGAAACTCACCATGTATTCGATTCATCATTACCAAATGTGCTGTATGAACCATCACCATGTCTATAGTTCAGTTCTCCTTGGTATCCTGATTGGATCATACAGCACATGTAAGTGATAGTCCAATGAGAAGAGCAGGACAAAGCGTCCTTGAAATTGAGTCTCCTACATATATAAAGTGGATTTGGTCATCCATACCGCTCTGAAGGAAGCCTGTGGCGGTCTCTCGGATGGCTGCGGTGAGTTGCCCCGTGACTTCCAGGTACAGCAGGATGTAAATATTGGGAGCAAGTATAATCATATTCTGTTCTCCACAGCCAGATGGCATCTGCAATAACCCATCTAGATTCTTCAGCGCACGACCCATTATGTCCCCTTCAAGGATGTAAAGCATACAACCCACATCAGAAACAGTATTCTACCAAACTTCACATGTCAGTTTCTACTGAAATGTAGTACCAAGGACTGAAACTGAGCATCTGGCTGATCCTTGAACCACATTTTTTGGAAATGTCAGAGTCACATCTTCAGAAAGATCTTTTCCTGCAGACAAGAGAAGGGATCAGCATTTTAGAGCTAGGCTAATGTTTTGCTATACAGGGAGAACGTATTTGAGACTCATTGAGTGCAAACAAACCCTTTGGACACAGTAACCAACTCTGGGTGTTTGTCCTTTCAACTCCTTCAGGCTATAAAAGCAATACAACACCACATCAGTAAAGCAGCATGAGCTCCATGACCAGACTCCAGAAGGCTGCTTAACACTCACCAGGACAAGTAGACTTCGTGTGACTACGTCGATGCGTCCTCTCGTAGGCACAGTCACGACTTCAGTGCCACATCGAGACCGGGATGCTTCAGCTGAAGCACTGATAGTCACATTGACAGTTCCTGCAGTGACAGACAGGAAGTGAGCAACACCCTTAATATACACTTAATTTAGAGATGATCCAAAACTGACCGAGAACTGAAGCTGAGAGAACCCATTTGAAGGTTCTTCTCCCATTGGCACAAAGACAGGATGAATACGGTTCAGTAAATGTTTTAAGAGTGAAGGCCGTGGATGAAGCTGGAGTTACTTTAACCTGCCAATGAAACGGAAAACATGGAGCAAAGACACATGACCTTCTATATACAGATGAATTATAAAAGAAAAACCATGACAGACCATGATGCAATTGGACAGATAGCTGAAGACTGTGGCCTTCAGCTCAAAAGACTCCCCACGGACGATGGAGTACGGCAGGGAGAGCTCCAGGAAGAAGGGCTGGAAGACCGTCAGCAGAGCAGGAGGAGCCAGACCGAAACCTTTTGAGGACAGACAGAACGCCTCAGTCTCCCATGTGGTGATGGTGTCAGGAACAGTGAGGGGAACTCGTGTGGATCCAGTGTTTCTGAAAGACAGAAGAAAAATAAGGGGATCCAGGAGAAAAACTGGGCAAGTAGCTTTAGAAGGAATTACTAACCCCACTTGAACAAGCTGCCAGAGCCATGTTTGTGGAAAGTCCTGACAGTCACTTCAAAAGAGGAAGTGTCACCTCCAGTACTTTCTGCTGCTGAAAGAGCCACTTCTGCTGCTGGACGAGGCACTCCCTCTGCTGGAAAAGCCAGTTCCTCAAAATTCACTGAAATACAAGCAATTTTACACCAAACTGTCTTAGTATCTGCAGAATAAACAGGTTCATACTGTTACGGCCCCTCTTATTGCATTTATGGAAATTATTAAAACACCACACAATTTGTTGATCCACAAGGAGTACCCTTACAATAAATAAATAAAATAAATAAATAAAATATATATATACTTTGTCTACTTTTGATGTACTTCTCAGAAATACAAGTATACTTGACTTATACTGACAGTATATTTGATAATATATTATATACTTTATAGTCCAAGTATATTTGGCCTATACTTGTTGATCGAGATATACTAAAGTATTCTAGGCTTTTACTTGTGTTTATCATTTTGATTGAGTAGCTTAAATGCTTTAAAACATTACACAAAATGTTCATGTTTATATGTGACCCTGGACCACAAAACCAGTCTTGTATAATTTAAATTGAGATTTATACATCAATGGAAAGATTATGTATTCAGCTTTCAGATGATGTATGGTTTGTTAGGATAGGACAATATTTGGCCGAGATACATTTATTGAAAATCTGGAATCTGAGGGTACAGAAAAATCGAAATGGAGAAAATTGCCTTTAAAAGTTGTCCATTTCTATTGGTGATTGTGCTGCATCCATTCACAAAAATAAATGTTTTATATATTTAAGGTGGGAAATTTACAAAATATCTTCATGGAACATGACCTTTACTTAATATCCTAATGATTTTTGGCATAAAAGAAAAATCAATAATTTTGACCCATACAATGTTTTGTTGGCTATTGCCACAAATATACCCGTGCAACATAAGACTGGTTTTGTGATCCAGGGTCACATAGTATCAAGCTTTCGGGTGGAATAGCTTAGAATAAATAAAAAGTATGGAACTGAACTGGATCTTGTACACAGTGATAACCCTTACAAAAAATAAGTTACTTCAAGTTTTCTATTAGTATACTGATTTTCAACTAAAAATAAGGTATACGTTGTCTACATTTTATATACACTCAAATATACTTGTGTACTTCACTTATACTGAGAGAAGAGTATATTTGGCCTGTATGTGTACTCAATATTTTGATCGAGATATACAAGTATAACTACGTATTCTAGTTGTTTTAACTCTTGATCAAGTTGCCTATTAAATATACTTTTACATAGTTTCACATACAGTCTTATGAAACTTACATTTGAAAATAGTGATTAAAATATTGATCTAAAACATGAAGAGTTCAGAAGCAAAAGCCTCCAGTGCCATCTGACATTTTCTTCTAGAATGATCATTTTTATAAAGCTTGTATATTTAAGTTCAGTAATTTCACTTAAATGTCAATTAATAGGTAATTTGTATTGCCATTTAAGTGAAATTGAAATTCTTTTCTTTATATATATATATATATATATATATATATATATATATATATATATATATATATATATATATATAGAGCTCATATATTTAAGTTCAGAGGCTTTTGCATCTGAAATCGTCACAAGTTTCCAATTCTGTGCATCTGATTTTTTTAGTCCACTGGTAGTGTATAGGAATTAACTTCTACTTTACTCTTTCCCCATTGACTGAACTCCAGCTAGCCATGTTTCCACTTATACAGTAGGGGACGCTATGACACCAATACAGAATCTCCAGATCAAAACATAGAAGCTGGAACAAGTGATAGAAGATTGCTCACGCAAATGTAAGATAATGTGATCAAACATTAAACAACATGCAAATCAAAACTGCTTAATATTACAAAATGAAATGTTCAACAGAACAAAGAATCTCATACAGGTTTGGAACAACTTGAGGGCGAGTAAATGATAGAATTTTCATTTTGGGGTGAACATCCCTTTAAAGGTATTTTTCAAGTATAAAAAAATATTTGAAGTGGTATAAGCCTACTGCAAGTGCAAAGATAATAAATGGTAAACAAGTATAATTTTAAGTTCACTTAGAGAAAATTTGCAGTATAAAACTAATAACCTAGTTACTGAGAGTACACTAGAGAGCAAAAATATAAAATTACTAAACTACAAGTATGTTGTTAAGGTCACTTAAAGAACTTGTATAAAACTAGTTTACCGAGTATACTTCAAAGTGTACTTTGATAAACTAAAAAAAATTGCTACATGTATTAAAATAGTAAACTACTAGTATACCCATAAGTTCACTTGCAGTGCAAATGAGAAACGCAATTATAGTTGTGCACTTAGTTTACTACTGTTACACTTAAACATATTTCTACTAAAAGTGGGCCAATTTAGTCCCAAGTGGTAGTTAAAAAAAAAAAAAAAAAAAACACACTTACAAGTTTACTACTAGTACATATTGACAGTATATGTACTACATAATGTATACTTAAATACAATTGAACATCACTCAAGTATATTTTCTCATAAGGGTAACTTCACATAACTGAATGCAAGTTCACAAAGTCATGCAGAATTTTTCACTGAAAGAATGGCCTCTGCATAGACCTACCTGGGAAACTAGGATACAGCGGGCACGGAGGGGCTTGTACAGCAAGATTTGTTACGGTCTTCATTCCCAGACTCTGTCAGAGAGACAAGTTAAAACACAAGACAAATTTTAAGTCAATGACTCAGTTTGTGAACATGTAGTCACAAAATACGGTTTTCTACCTTGAAGGTTGTGTAGGCTTGATTTGTAGGAGCAGGGTAGGCACGATCTATATCAAAAGCTAGAAAGGGCCGAAAACCTAGACACTCTGGTTCATCCTGAACGCTGTCTGGGTAACCTGATAGCGATCGCACCGGGAGCAAGTCAAACACCTAAAACCATGAAAAAAAAAAGGTAACATTTGGCAAGTCACTTGAAAAATGTTGAACAAAATTCATTACTGTTTGGAATGTTAGGTCAAAGAGTACATAAGTGTATGTTAAGATGTACACTAAAACTGCTATAATCATAACAATGGGTTTGTTCAATTTCTCTCAGCATTACTCAAATTCTAAAGCCGAACCTGAATATCAGTCAAGACCAACAAGAATTTTATATCAACTTCTCATGGATACCATTTTAGCACTCAGACGTCTTCCTGGCTCCAAGATCCAGACGCTCTGATCTACAGCACTGATGCCACACAGAGATCCTGCTTGAGCAGAGACAGTCAGGACATTTTCCTCAGCAGGAACGGCCGTAGCAGGAGAGAACTGTAGAGACACCTGGAACAAGGACCAACACGCTGTAGGACATGTCATTATACCCCACTTGAAGGCAAAAGATGCTAGTGCATATCATACCTGGTTTTGGAAACATGTTTCTGTGTCAAACGACGCACTACCAACAACAACATTCTCACTGGGCAGAACAAAGTAGACCAGAATCTGCACTACTGGAGCCATATCGACACTGACAGACAGCTGGAAAGACACAGAGCCGCTGGTGACGGAATTAGAAGCCATCGCTTTGACCGTCTGAAATCCATGCAGGACGATCAATCCTCTGGACAAGACCTTACAAAAACAAAACAAGTGGGTGCATAAAACAGGCAAGAGCAATGTTTATTAAAAAAGCCCTGATATCCACTCACCATGTAGATGATGTCAACACTGTAGTCACCAGTCTCTCCAACAAAAGAATACTTCACGGTCACTGGAAACGCAGCACCACATTTGAGCGGCTGCTCGAGCTTCACTATAGTCAGTTCACTAGATGGATTGTCAGGAGAATCAGGTTGGAGAAGCTGAACAACCCTTGTATCTGTAGTGAAGTGTGGTGATTTGTAACCATAAACAATCTCTGGAGTCGCACTTGCCTGGGGAACAACGAATGGAATTGGTTTCATCTGAGAGATTGTGAGAAGTCTACATGTCACAAAACAGAACAAATCGTACCGCGAGATTGAGAGCAGCTTTAGGAAGACTAGCAGTGCTGAGGGAGAACGTGGCCAGTCCTTTCTGGTTTGTGGTCAGTTTCTGTAGCAGTTTGTTGGGCCAGCTGTTACGATCCAGGAGATAAACCGCTTTGTTTGCGATTGGAGTATCATCGAAACGAGACACTGAGATCTGTTGGGAATGATCAAGGTTAGGAAAGGGAACCAATGTGAAGGCTTCTGCAACAAGGAGTTCATTTTACTTGCCTTCCCATTAATCGTTGATCCAGGTTCAAAATATTCCGGGATGTCCAAAAACGTGACTTTGCCGACTTCAAATGTAATGGACACGGTTGCAGACTTTGACATCAATACATCTGGGGGCAGGGTGGAGAGATGCAAAAAAAAAAAAAAAAAAAGAGAGTGAAGAGTGAACAAACTTTAAAGCAAGTACCATTGGGTTCAGATTAGCCAATAGCTCACCTGTTCCCTCCTCAGTGACATTCAAATTTACAAGAAAAGTGTCTTGCATATTATTTTCAAATTTGGTGTTGAAAAACACTGATGTATCGACGGTAAGGGAGGCACAGCCTGTGTCATTCATCTGGTAGCAGAACAAAGAGTCACATTAAAGTCAAGCACAAGAAAAACCCTCCACTGTAAGGCAGGAGTCAAACCTTTGTAGTTTTAGTCAGGCAACGACGGGTCACATCAGGAACCACAGCATATGGAAATGGCTCACGGCACACTTCCACCAAGGCTAGACCGGGTACAGGTTGGCCATATGTGTATCTGAGAAACATCACAAGGAACAAGATCAAGAACTGACCAACCACAAGACAAGATCTGTACGTTTAACTCACTTGGCACAAGCCTCAGCTTTCAGTCCCACATCTGCAACGCTGTGCGTCTGTGGTGTGTTTACGGTCACGTCAAACTTGGGCAAAACTAAGCCAGAAATAAAAAACTAAGACCGCAGATCTGTTGTTGAATTGTTGCACAGTCACAATAACTTACCGTATTTTCTCACTTCAAAAACGTGGGAGATCATTTGGACACCAATAAAAGCCTTTAGTGTGTACATCCCTATCTGAGCCTCTGGGTTTAGCTGGTGAGAAAGCTGCAATATCCACCCCGTTGAAGAAACGTTTGTCCACTGACCAATGCGGTTATCATTATTGTCCTATTAAAACAATGAACAGCTCATAAAAACAGCAAACAAAATGTACAGAAAGTGGCAGTGGCTCCACTCAAAGACTTGGACCAGAACAAATTCTCACCTCCACCACCACCAGATTGTACTGAAAGACAAAGAATATTAAGCATTTAAAATAGACACTATTGCAGCAGTCATTGAAGAGACCTGCAAAACTGCAAGTAAAAATAACCTGCAATACATTTGCAATATGTTCATGGCCAGACCTTACCATCTGATCAAGTGGCACAAATTTGGCATCCATGGTGACAACTCTGAAATTCACTGCAAAGACATAAACTCGCATTAATTGCACAATGCACTTGAAGACCATCAGAACTTGTAGCATATTGGATCATCTACACCTCTAATATTAAACCAAGGGACATTCACAGCTCACCCGTTTGTCCTGGATTGTAGATGGGTTTGTCTGTCTGGATGAAGGTCAAAGGCTGGTAACGTCTGAACATGACTTTTCTCTCTTCAGTCGCTCTGAAGACCTTCCCTTGAACTTCTACCTTCAGCGTCTGCACAGATTCTCCATCTACTCGAGGAGCCTGTAAAGAAGCTCAGTTAACTCAAACCAGACAAAAATAAATAAATAAAAATCATGTCTCATGACAACAGACCTGGAAACTAAAGCATTGGTGAAATGGCTTTGAAGAAACTTGCTGCACAAGTTGAGTCATCCTTTTGTCATCAAGCAGAGAAACTGTCATTGTGAGTCTCTCTTGGGGTTTCAGAAGACTTGCACACAATTTGGCATTAGATCCAGTTTCAATCACTGCAGGGAACGTCACCATGAATAACCTGTGTAAACAGCATTAAGTTTAGGTTCAGGAACAAAAGGGAATCAGGTCAAAACATTTACATGTTGGCTGAACATTCACAGAAAGTGGATGCCACAGGGTTGCCAAGTCTGTGCATCAAAATAAGCCAAAGTGGTGATCTCCATCAGCTAGTGGGTTGAAGTAGCCTATGTGAAAAAAAAAGTAAATAAATAAAGTGGAAAGGCTGATTTAGCAACACTGTGCCATGGTCAAAAAAGACACAGACAGCCATTTTTGTTCAGAAATATATTTGAGGAACAAGAACTCCAATAGCACAAACTCAGTCCAACAGGGACTCAAGAAATAATAATAAATAAATAAAAACAAGTGTTAATGAATAAAGTTTGGTGGGTCCCATTCATCCTTTGACCACTAGATGGGAAAAAGTACAACATGATTAGTGAACTTAACGGTTAATGCTTTGGTGCTTCATTTTGCCATCTTTACAACTGCATCATTCAGCACAGATTAGACATTAGGCCACTTTTCTCTTCAAAGCCCATGTACTTACGGCCTTTTCTGTCCATTAACAGCAAAGAGGAAAAGGGCTAAAATGAGCCCTTTCCAAACACAAATCTCCCTCACAGCCATGAAGAGCAATCATCCAAGACTAGACAGAAATCAAGAGTCTCTTTCAGAAACCCTGCAGCACTTTTGTTAAGATCCACACTGCTCTACAGCTTAACTCTAAATCAGCTGCACTGATGCCAGCGTTATTTAAACGCTCTTAATAATTCAGAACAGCTTGATTTAGCACTCACAGGCAATCTGGACGTCTTTAGGGCGGAGCCCCGGTAATTAATCACAGGGGTGCCAACTCTGAAACACACGCTCTACAGTCAGGTTCGTTTTCTCCCTTGCGTTTGGTAACAAATCTTTCCCTCGTGGGTCAAAATGACCAAAACCCTAATATCTATATAATATATATACAGTAGTGCTCAGAATTAATCATACCCTGGTAAATAAGATCAAAAATGGCTGTAAAAAATAAATCTGCATCGTGTATCCTTTTGAACTTCCATTCAAAAAAATCTAACCTGTCATTGAAGTAAAAATATTTAAAATAGTGTTTCTCCAAAACACGTTAGACACAATCATTGGTACCCCTAGAATTTTTTATGAATAAAATATATCTGAAGTATATTCCCATTAGTTTAAATATGAGGAAACACAAAGGCCAAATTCCCTTAATCATCCATCACAATGAGTAAAACCAAATAATACAGTTCTGATGTGCAGCAAAAGATTGTTGAGCATCACAAAATAGAGAGTGGCTGTAAGAAAATAGCTAAACAATTGAAAATCCCCATTTTGACCATCAGGGCAATAATTAAGAAGTTATAATCAAGTAAAGATGTTACGAATCTGCCAGGAAGAGGATGTGTGTCTATATTGTCTTAATGCACGGTGAGGATGAACGTTTGAGTGGCCAAAGACTCTTCAAGAATCATAGATGGAGAATTGCAGAGATTAGTTGAGTCTTGGGGGGCAGCTTTCTCCCAAAAAAAGAGCTTTTTGGCAGCAAACACACTAGATGGGTTTGGTGCACACAAGTATGAAAAGTACCCCGTGTGTACAATTTAATTTACCATTGGACTTTAATGTTATGTGCCTATTTTTTCTGCTGGAGGTCCTGGACTGCTTATTCAGATACATGGCATCGTGGATTCTATCAAATATCAACAGATAAAAAATCAAAACCTGACGCCTTCTGCTAGAAATCTTATAACGGGCCGTGGTTGGATCTTCCATCAGGACAACGATCCAAAACAAACATCAAAATCAACACAAAAATGTGCTAGGGAGCACAAAATGAAGCTTCTGCCATGAGCGTCCCAGTTCCCTGAGCTGATGAGTGAAGTGAACTGAAGAGAAGAAGCGCATGGATCATGGATCTGGGAATCTGAAGGGAGATTATCTTGTTATCTGTTATCTTGGCAAAAGGAGATTGCAAAAAGGTATTTAATAAAAGGGTATGAATAATTGAAACATCAAAAGGATAAACGATGCAGATTTATTTTTAACAGCCATTTTGCCATATTTTAACAGCCATCTGAGCACGTTTATTTCATTTTATTTATTTTTTATTTACCTTTAAATTACTAGATTTTATCAATAAATAATAAATAAATAGTAATTGCACATTCATCACATTATTTCAACTTAAATTCAAAATAACTCACAATTTAATGCATAAACCTTTTAATTCAGCTCAAAAAATCACAGATTGTGTGTCTTTGCCGAACACATGTGGGGAAAAAAAATTATATAACATAGCATTTCATGAACCTTGCCACTAGATGGCTTTATAGGTCTATATGGAACAAATGAACGGTTTCCGTTGGGCCCTAAAGTCAGTTTCTCTTCAGTAAGCATTCAGTTACACATATAGACATTCATTATTTTTTGGTAAATCTTTAGCATTTTTAGTTTAAATTTGTCGCTCTTTATTTTTTTTATTAGGTTTTTCTATTTGTATTGAAGCATTCTTCACATTCCATTCATTCCTTTGGGCGTCAAATTGAAGCACTGTTACTTTTTTCAGTTTCAACCACAAGACGATAAAGTTTTATATGTGGATATTTTTCTTACAAGAGTACATCGCTTCTCTTCAGAAGGCCTTTATTAGCCCCCCATGAGCCATGTGAAGCCCTTTTATGATGACTAGATGCAATTTTATAATGGATAGATAGATGCACTTATCATGATGGATGCGCTTTTATGGACTTCAAAACATATACGGCCATTCACTGCCATTATAAAGCTTGGAAGAGCCAGGACTTTTTTTAATATAACTCTGATTGTATTCGCCTGAAAGAAGAATGTCATGTCTATACACTTAGGATGGCTTGAGGGTGAGTAAATCATGGGCTAATTTTCATTTTTGGGTAAACTATTCCTTTAATGCAAAGGTATATTTTGCATTATTTTCCTTGAGAAATAAGATACATTTTCGTACCCCATTGGCAGATAATTTCCAAAAAAAAGCTAAATTTCCCCCGGGAAAGACTAAATACCTCATGCCATTTTTCTAATGAAAAAAAAAAAATGCATCTTGATTTAAGAATCTTTAGATATTTTGACTGGAAACAATATTTTTTGCAGTGCAGTTCATTCATTCATTGCACAATTTTCTACATAATATCGGGGATGCAGAGCACATCACTAAGGCCGCTGTATGCAGAGCGGGAAGGAAAATGTGCCTCGCTCTCACACTCGTTCTGAGAGTTTTTGTGTCGTTTTCTGGACACAAACCCGTGAGAGCCATCAAAGAGGAGTTTTACACAGTTGCAGGTCAAAGGTGTAGAAATCGGTTTAGCTGAGGCTAATCTGATGATATAAAACCCTGCTTTCTCGGGTTTAACAAACCTCCCATTCTGAAACGGAAAACCCAGAGATTCCCTCCTTATTTCAGTGTTAACATACTCAGAGTTTTCACTTAAACTCCTTTCTGAAACAGGACCCAGGGGCATTAAATGTTTCATTAAAGATGCTAAGAAGAGCAGGAATTAAACTCCAACACCAGACTTCAATGAACCTAACAAATAAAGTTAGGGCTGGAGCGGTTTCATAAAAGGTAATTGAAGTTCACGCAATCCCACTAATTTGATCCAGGTTTATGTAGTCTAGTGCTGCATCTCAATTCACCTAGTAATACTACACCCTAAAAGTATGTACTCTTTTTATGAAGAAAAGTACGTACTTTTGAGTGTGTAGCAGAATAGTAGACAAGCTTTGGGACATACTATCACATCATAAAATAGCGCTGCTCTCTTTCGCTTAGTTACACGCATCCTGTCACATGTCCTGTAGTTTCACTGCCCTCACTATGTGTGGAGATATGCAGCAAGCTTAACACTCCTCCCTTTATCTAACCTCTCTACTTAACCGTCGGCCACGGACATCCGCCATGTTTTGTAGTTTTCTGAACTCTTTTAAGTTTTTATTAAATTAGTTTGTAGTTCTGAACAGGATGCTCCTCCAAAGTGCAATGGGTTGTGGTCAATATTAGCTGTTAGGGTGTTTCTCAAACAGAAGGTGGCATCAGCTGCCACGTCATCAAGCGATGCTGAAGGCCATCTCAATTTGAAGGATACTTGGAAGTCAGCCTTTTTTCTCCACGTCCTTCATTCTGCCTGTTTTGAAGGATGCATCGGATGTCACCTTAAATCACCCACAATCCTTTGCACACATTCCAATTCACCAAAATAAACGGATGAAATTAAATTAGAGAGGATGAAAAAAACTCAGAGCTTGTGTGAGTTAATTGTGAAATGTAAGACAAAAATAATGTTTTCAGACATGAAAGCATGTTATATGTTGTTTTGCTTTAAATTAATCGCTAACTTTTCTGATCTTCCTTTGTGTTCAGCAGAAGAGAGAAACTCATACAGGTTTGAAACAATTTGAGGGTGAGTAAATAAAGACAGAATTTTCTTTTTAAAGTGAACAATTAATTTAAGCAGCCCTGGAAGTCGATCATAGATCAAATCGATACACCATAGCAAACAGCATATATTTTGTGCTCTTTTATGCATTTGAGACATGGTGTTTTCCTCAGTGCAAAACTTACATTTCACAGGTATATTCTCCATCTGTAAATGTTAGAAATTCGTTCAAACATTTCCATTTTGCTGCTAATCTTCACATTGAACGAGCACCGCTGCACGCATGCGCGCAAAATAGGAGCACAATAATTCTGACTAAAATATTTTGCTTGGAAAATTAATATGCAATATTTTATAACACCAGAAATATCTTCTAAGTATAATCATTTATCATTAGGGTTTTGGATAAGTTGCAGGGAACTTATACTCATTATACTCACATTTTATACTTTTAAAATTTTAGACAGAAGTATTGAGGGAAGAAATTTTATAAAGGTACAAATTATAGGTTTAGGTATAGGACCTATGTTCCTTTAATAAAGAGTTTTACTTATTTCGAATAGTGAGAATTACAGCTTTTAAGTCAATAAAAAAAAGCGGAGCGGAGCAGACCAAAAATCCCCAGTTTTAAATGATTGGTTAGATTTAGTTTCTAAAGTACACTGTGGAGAGGATAACATGATATTTAGCAAAAGTATACATTTTTCAAAGATATGGACACCTGTAGACCTAAGATTATTCTATAAAATAAAGGAATACATATTATTATAAACCCTTTCATGAATGAATTATGGAAATTTTAGATTTTTAGATTTCTAGATTTTTAAAAGATTATTTTTATTACTTTAATATGATGCTAAAATTGAAATCCATTATCATTTCTAAAATATAAATTTTATTTAAAAATGATTTAACTGTCCACATGGACATCATGCAACAAAGATGTAAAAAGGGACATAAAGCCACAGATGACAATATGGTAATGATATGCATATCAGCTCAGTAATTAAATAAGAATAAACAAGATTACAATATAATAACAATAGAACACATATTATAGGAACTAACAGTAGTTATATGCGGAAACCTAGTAGCAATATAGGCAAGTCATGGAAAAATTCACTGCTGATTGTAACTGATTGTAACTGTAATTGTTGCTGATTATATTCTTATATTCTTATTGTCTGCTTGACCCATGCAGTCCCTGTATGGAAGACAAAATGCAAATTTGTCTCGGTATGTATGTGTAAAGTTGCCATTTAATGCCGTAATATGTCATTTTGAATGGTTATGCTGATATTTGTTAAATGTCTTTTTTATCACAGTATAATACAATCCATATCATCTTTGCAAAAATAGAACAGATATACTAGCAGGTTATAGAAATCAGACTTTATGCAATTTGAATCCACTGTTGCATGACGTCCACAGTTGCATGACGTCCACGTCCACGTGGCCAGTTAGGTTTTTGGTATATAAAAAATACATTTTACTCAATTTTAGTTTCTAAAATAGTAACATATTTATCATAATTTACTGCACACACTAATATTATTTTTTTTACCTCAATTGACCTTTTATAAAAGTTTTTCACAGATATGCCTGGGGAATTTGGCACATGGCTATCGCTGTCAGGCATCTTGGATTGCTGTCATCAGGCAATGAATATTTGGAATGCAAGACAGCATCCACTGTTACAATATTGCTGTCAATCTACTGACACTGCCCTCAAGTGGTTTGGAGAAAATTACCTTGATAAATGAACCCTAAATGGAGTTAAATTAACTGTCCACAAATGTGGTCACCATGAAAACTACCTTTTTATATAACCCTCCCTTTTAATTAACTCATTTAATATTAGTTTAAATTATATTACTTAGGAATGATGTCATTATAGGAGTTTATTATAAACATTTAGTTTATTAATATATATATATATATATATATATATATATATATTTTTTTTTTTTCAAATGCAAAAGTGTCTAACAGTGAACCCCCAACCCCAATTTTCAGGCACAGATATTAAAGTAAATGTAAAATAACAGCGTAGTCTCTGTACAAGTTAAATATAGATTCATCCTTAATCCTTAGAGGGTTATTAGGCTACTGTCATGTTAAGGGCTGCACATACCCACCACTGTTAAATACATTTATATTCATATAAAAGAATATACATCTGCTTCACTGACAGGCTCATTGAATAATGACTCCTATACATTCCAGTATTGTTTGTTTACTGCTTTTGGGTTTGTTATAGAAATACTGGCTACACTGGATATTAGTCTAACTGAATACCTTCATAAATTTAAAAACAAAACTAATTGCCATGGTTGTAAAAGTTTTTTTTTTTTTTTTTTCATCCGTAGGCCATCCTTGATGAATGGAAGCTTACAAGCAAAATACATCAGTTTTAAATGCAAAAAACTTCAACTCTGATTTTAACATACCTTTTACACAGGCTAATCTTTCCAGAAAATGTCAAGTTCAAGCTCAAACAAGTTAACTGCCACTGCCTGAGTGAACTACATTGACTAGATGTTAGATGACTGAAAAGGACAAATAGAAGAACACTGCAACTTCCTGCTTCAAACTAATGTCAGATGACAAAACAGGCAACAAAAGGACTGCTTGTGTAAAAGCAGTTTTATTTAAGTCACGTGTCCTACAGCCAGTACTGAATCAAATCATGTACATGGGGACGTGTAGGAGGTCTCAAACGAGTCACCTGAAATAGGAACAGAAAAATGACCTGATCATTTAACAGTGAATTCAGCCAGAGCAAAGCATGATTAGGATGAAAGCGTACTTGGCTGATAGTAGTCATAAACATTGATGACTGCTGGCTTGAGATTTTCCACTTTAAGAACCTGTTTCAGCTGCAGAGTGTAACTCATGGGGACACCTTTGGGAACCTGCAAGACAGAAAGGATGAACAGCAGCACATAGAACTCAAGATGGCAGCTAGTAATATACCCAGTCTCACCTCTTTCAGATACACTATGACATGATCATCTTCAGCATCAACCCTCTCCACTAGCGGGGCGAATGATTGGGGTGAAGAACCAAGCTGAGGGGAAGAGACCATCATTTACACAATTACAATTAAAGGAGCTTCAAGCATCTTGGGACTTTCTAAATCATCTTAAATACAAACCAGTGACGTATCTGCCGTGAAGCCTGACAGGAGCTTAATGTCCACGATAACCATGTTGGTGCTTGCTTTTACACAATTGTATCTGAATGAGTTCATGGGGGAATAAAGAGGTTTAGTCAACAGGATTATGAACACTAAGTCCTGAAACCAGCTCATGTTTAAGACTCTTACAAAAGGAAGCCAAGCCAAAGCTGTTCTTACTTCACCGTGAAGTTCAACATGAGATCGGCTCCAAGCGGTTGGCAGTATCCAGTCACCTTCGCTTCAACTCTCAGCATTTTGACTGCTTTAACGGGTGTTGGGATGTTGTAGAAACACGCAACCTATGAGCATAAAGCAAACTAGGCACAGTAAGATTTGGATGTGCACAACAGAAATTGAGGGAGGGAAGATACAGACCTGCACAGACACACAAGAGGATCCTGATGCTTTAACACTATATTTGCCGGGAATGTTCTTCAGCGGCTTCTCCTGATACAGCAGCCTGTTGTCCTGATTCACGTTGAAGCTATAAGAGTCTCCTCCTACTACTGAGGACTGTATGGTAACAGTGTTGGAGCCGTCCAAGCTGAACACTTGAGCAGCGTACACCGACAGGGCATGAAGAGCCACCACAGTGTCCTAAAAACAAGCACCAGATTAAAATAAATCCTCAAAAGATTGCACTCATGTTTGGTAGTCAGAGGCACCTGGGTGGAGGAGAACCCTCCATAGGGATTCTGCTGGGTCACAAGCCAGTTGACAATTCGGTTGGCATAGCCCAGATCAGCTGTCGTGAGAGGCTGAACAGCGAGAACCGCTAGCAGCACGTAAGAGCTGATCTCCACTGCCAGAGTATCACCAGATGTCGTCTGAGACCAATGGAGCTTAGTGCCTTAGGATGAGATTGACAAGTTCATCAAGTTCTTTGTTATCAACTTTCTCCCCTCAAACAAGAGGCTGGTAAATCTTACCTTCAGAAATAGCAAGGTTGTTCAAGGTTGTTAGAAGCTGTGATCGAGTGGTGGTCTCTCCAGCCAGACTGAAGGTGTAGGTCAGCAGAGCCGTGGTGTAAGTGTTTCCCAGGTTCCCAACGACAGGCCTCAAGCATGACAGAGCGTTGGTAATGACAGGATCCTGAAAGTAAAACTGATATCAGACAACAGCCAGAAAAGGAAGGCCATCTGCAAGGAGCTCATACAACTACTGGAGATGTTTTTACTGTGGCGGGGATGCCTAGTTCAAGCAGTGACGCAACAATGTAGGCAGTCATGGTCACGTTATCACCAACTCCACCCTAAAAAAACAAAACAAAAAACAAATGGATTAAAAACACTTAAGAGTCTATGGGTTACAGTGAATTTGATAAAACATACCTTCATGTCGTTGTGGTACAAAGTTCCCTGTTGCATGAAACAGCCGTCTGAACCCTGCTGACTTAATAGCCAGTCCTTTGCACTCTGAAGGACATTCGGATCAATGAAGACAAAGCGCTTCGCTAGACCAAAAGTCCTCATGACAAAGGTGGTCAACCTGGCCATGGATAATGTTAAAAACATCAACTGCTGGGGACACAAAGGTTACACAAGACTAGAACGACAGCGTAAATCTCACCATGTATTGGCTGTATCATAACCAAATGTGCTGTATGAACCGTCACTGTGCCTGTAGTTTAGTTGTCCTTGGTATCCTGTTCAAGTCAAAGAAACATGTCGGGGTGGGGGTTATTAGGGAGTCTTGACAGCTTCAATGTGAAGCTCAGGACTGAAAGTCCTTAAGATTAATTTAGGCTCCAACACTCAAAATGGATCCGTTCATCCATACCCAGTGTTGGGGAAAGTTACTTTTTAAAAAGTAATGGACTACAATATTGCGTTACTCAAAGTAACCAATTCAGTTACTTTTTATGAAAAGTAATGCATTACATTAGCCTTACTGGCTGGGCTTGCTGTTGGGCTTGCTATAAGCCTCAGGTTGAAGGAAATGCATATTTACACGTGTACAGTGCAGGGCATTGCTCAAACAAACCTTACAGCTTTTGCAATTCTGGATTAAAGAACAAAAGGATACAGGAGAAGGAAGTTCAACACTCTTATTTCTAAATCTAATAAAGTAATCTTTGCTTAGTATGGTTGAATTAGATCATTAAAGGTCAGCAGCAATGACTTGTTTATAAAGTGAGATTAAATATCTATGAATATAAAAGTGTATTTGTGTAATTGAATATAGTTACAAAATTTTTGCCTAAAATTCTGAGATTGCATGTTACTGTTTTTATTAAATTACTGATTGTTTTCGTGCAGTGAGTAAATGCATGTTCACATTTAGTCTAGAACTTAAATAACCCATCATGTTTACACAGCGCACACAACACCTCACTTTATTTCTCTCAACACGGGGACAGGACAGCTGTCAGTCAATAGATGTGAAAATGAGTAGCATTACTTATTTGTAAAATTAACTTCAATATTTTGTTGTACATAGAAAACGTAGTAAAGTAACAGTTACTTGGAAAGAGTAATCTGATTAGGTAACTCAAGCTAATGAGTACCATCATCCATACCATCCATACCTTTCTGAAGGTAGCCTGTGGCGGTCTCTCGGATGGCTGCGGTGAGTTGCCCCGTTACTTCCAGGTACAGCAGGATGTAAATATTGGGAGCAAGAACAATCATATTCTGTTCTCCACAGCCATACCGCATCTGTAATAACCTATCCAGATTCTTCAGCGCACGACCCATTATGTCCCCTACAAGGTCAAACATAAAACTCACATCAGAAACGGTTATTCTGCTAAACATTACCTGTCAGTTTCTACTCAATTAAATGCTTTACCAAGGACTGAAACTGAGCATCTGGCTGATCCCTGAACCACATTTGTTGGAAATGTCAGAGTCACGTCTTCAGAAAGATTTTTTCCTGCAGACCGAAAAGAACGGATCGGTATTGAGTTTGAGGCTAATGTTTGGCAATACAGGGAGAAGGTGTTTGGGAATCATTGAGTGCAAACAAACCCTTTGGACACAGTAACCAACTCTGGGTGTTTGTCCTTTCAACTCCTTCAGGCTATAGAAGAAATAAAACACCACATCAGTAAAGCAGAAAGAGATCCATGATCAAACTCCTGAAGGCTGGTAACACTCACCAGGACAAGTAGACTTCGAGTGACTACATCAATGCGTCCTCTTGTCGGGATGGTTACGACCTCAGTGCCACATAGAGACCGGGATGTTTCAGCTGAAGCACGGACAGTCACATTGACAGTTCCTGCCATGACAGACAATAAGTGAACAACACCTCATACACTCAAAAAAAAAAAAAAAAAAAAAGCACTGTGTGCACTAACTTTGGTTAAATGCAAAGGACAAATTATATCTGACGTGAAGGCCAAATATGGTTTATATATATATATATATATATATATAACCATATTTGGCCTTCACGTCAGATATAATTTGTCCTTTGCATTTAACCAAAGTTAGTGCACACACATAAGGAGTAGTGAACACAAAATGCAAAACAAGGACACATCCAGAGCAGAGGGCAGCCATTTTGCTGTGGCTTGGGGGTTAGGTGCCTTGCTCAAGGGCACCTCATTTGTTTCCTGCTGGTATTAAGTATAGAACCCGCAACCGTTGGGTTACCAGTCTGACTCTCAACATAAGGCCACAACAGAGAGAGACTAACCGAGAACCGAAGCTGAGAGAACCCATTTGAAGGTCTTTCTCCCATTGGCACAAAGACAGGACGAATATGGATCAGGATATGGTTTAAGAGTGAAGGCCATGGATGAAGCTGGAGTTACTTTAACCTGCCAACAAAAGAGTGCACATGGAGCAAAGACACAGGGCCTTCTCTATACATATCTATTATATAAATAAAAATAAACCATGGCAGACCATGAAGCACTTGGATTGATAGTTGAAAACTGTGCCCTTCAAATCAAAAGACTCCCCACGGACGATGGAGTACGGCAGGGAGAGCTCCAGGAAGAAGGGCTGGAAAACCATCAGCAGAGCAGGAGGAGCCAGACCGAAACCTTTTGAGGACAGACAGAACGCCTCAGTCTCCCATGTGGTGATGGTGTCAGGAACAGTGAGGGGAACTTGTGTGGATCCAGTGTCACTGAAGGACAGCAGAAAAGAGAAATAAGAGGAACAGGATAAGTAAAAACTATGGTTAAGTAGCTTTAGAAGGAACAAGATGCTTCACTAACCCCACTTGAGCAAGCTGCCAGAGCCATATTTCTGGAAAGTCAGTCCTGACGGTCACGTCAAAAATGGAAGTGTCACCTTCAGCCCTTTCTGCTAATGGAGCAGGAGGCATTTCAGGTTTTGGAATGGCTGCAGGCGGACCAAAATGAATCACTAAAATAAAGACAAAGCTAGGATTACAAAAGCCATTTGGAGTTTCCATTTATCAATTTTATATAAATCAGGTTTGTGCACACTGCAAGGAAAACAGTCTTTGCGATCAAAGATTCACACTTAAGAGTAATACTATGATTGGATAGTGGTCCAGTTAAAGGGAGAGCATGGGCTACAAATGCACCATAAGTACAGTAAATAGGGGTTTTCCCAAAGCACACATACAAGGTTTTATTTGGCCAGAATGAAGAGTTCATTTTGGATTTCATTTCACTTAACTGAAAGCTCAAAGTAACCCATTGTAGCCATAATCAGTGCATTGCATTTTGGATGCACTTTAAGGGTCAGTTTAAACGTCTCAGTTTTCAACTAAAAATAGAAGCGCGTAGAGATGTTCGGATCAGGTCTAACGTCACCCGAATCTGCGATTAGAAATAAATCCACCCGCCACCAACCTGAACCAATGATTTTCCCTGTGTAGTAAAGAAAATCAAAGAAAATCTGTTTAAAGTAAATTATTTGGCAAAATTACATTTCCTTAATAGCTTAAACAAGCTTTACTCGCTTCAAACGTAATTGTCAGTTTCCATTACTTTCTGAACACACAAGAAGGTAAATAAGTTCAGCCCAAGCAAAGGCTGTATTAGTTCCTTCACAGCCTTTATACATTACATACATTGATTCATCCTGGTTACAGTAAAATGCTTGGATCATTTTTTGCCTCCACTGCTGCTTAAACATGCGCAACTGCATAGTTTAAGGAGTCTGCAAATTAGTGCCTGATGATAACCACTAGGTGGTGTTCTGGGCAGGTTTTGCTTTAGAGATAGGTCTATAGGTTGTTGTAAACGGGTGTGTTTTACCCAAGCGGCAACCTCCCCGTCTCTCTCTTGAAACCAACACGGAAGTGAGTTAAACTGCAATTCATTAACTGGCCGCTTGGCCTGGCTGCAGAAGTGAGTCAAATCTGTATCTCCCTCATGTTAAAATTACCAACTTTACAGCAGAAAAAAACATGTTTACAGCCTGGATCTCTATGTGGCTTTGGTCTATACAGCTAATTTTGCCCTTCATAACAACTGTGAGGGGGGTGAATTTTTTTATAACTCATCCGTTTAGTTGATTAATATTTAAATTTAAGGGTGTGGCCACTTGAGTGACAGGTGGATTCCCGCTGATGTCAGTGCTAGCCGTTTGTCTGCTGTTACTAGCCGTCGTCACTTCACCTCAGCAAATGTTAGCTGCTGAACTTGCCTTCTCTGCAGTGTTTGTGCTTTTTTTCGGGATTATTTCATACAATTTAATACTTGGGTACAAAGCCCACGTCTTTGGATTCAGTCGAGTATCGTTTGAGAGAACGCCAGCGCTGTATTTCAGTTGTTTTCCTCTGTGAACATGCACTAATGGATGTCTGACAATTTCGTTGCTTTTTGGGGTTTTCAAATTTAAAACGTCAATAAAGGCTCGTTCGTTCTGCTCTCACGGAACAGATTGATTATAATATGCTTATGTACCGTCAGATGAAATCCTGCAGGCGTCGGCGCTTTCTCCGTCCGTGCAATAAATGCACATCCATGAATGAGCGCGGATTTTCTAGCGCATTTACTTGCACTTCAAAGGCAATATATCTATGGTTTAACGGTTTAACCCATTTGAGAGGCGGCCAAAATCAGAATTTAAAATGGACTGAATAAGCTCTCTACGAACTTGAGCGATGCCGCGCTGACGGACCATGAAAGAGTGACTGACATGTATGCACATAAATCACTGTCACACACAAACACTCTCGAAGTAATACACAGTCTCACTTGTAGCCATGTATTTGAACTATTATAATATTTCGAAGGGCAAAAACAGGAACTTTTAATTGGCTTTACATCATCAGCTAACTCGATCACGTCGAGCTAGGTGATTTCAGATAGCCAGGCTCATATCTATGGCCAGGCTCCTCAGCTCCACTCACGCCCCGCCTGTTTGCCTATTTTCTGTTATCCGGGAGTGACGCGAGGCCAAGATGGCGACAGACGGCTCCGCCCACTTTAGGCTTCAAAAATGCTCTTCAGAAACCTACGGGTGACGTCACGGACACTACGTCCATATTTTTTTACAGTCTATGGTTTTACCATAAAATAGCTTGAGTCTTATTAAAATCACCACATTAACTTCTCTCATCCACCCGCAAGCCACCTGAAATTCATTGGAACGTTATTTTTATTACTTGGCCTGATGATTATATGTAGTGTCCGCAGATATAATGGCAATCTGCACATCACTAGCATTTCTTTATAAAGTGACATAGCCAACACATCTAGGCATTAGTTGTGCCTGTATATCCACAATGTAAAGGGTCATGCTAAACATCACACTCCGTAACAGACAGCCCGATATTGACAGTTACAGAGCAATCCTTTACAAACCATGTCATGGTAAGTATTCCTTTTTCTTGTTTTACCATGATATCCAATTTCTAGATCAAGAACCTAAAAGACATACCATCACGGAAGTTGCGATAGTAGTCCAGGTCTCTGTACTTAAGGCACTGAGGTTCTCGGACAGGCAGATTTGTTGCAATCTTCAACCCCACACTCTGTCAGAGCAACAGGTCAAAATAAGTCACATTCGAAATTGAGTTAGATTTTTTTTTTTTTTTTTTTTTTTCATACATTTTATTGGAAACAGCATTCAAACAACATCTGAAACAACACAACACAAGTCTCCATTCGAAATAGAGTTAGTTAATTTATTTAGCTTGTGTAGGTGAGGAAACTTGTTTAGTCCTGGCTAGCAGCCGTTTGTTGTATTCCTTAAAGGAACACTCCACCGTTTTTTAAAATAAAATAAAATAGGGCTTATTCACGCGAGCTGATAAGAGAAAAAACGTGCAGTGGATTAAGTGCGCAACGGCACAGACGCGCGAGCAGGTCGAACACATCCCTTTAAACAGACATCAGTGGAAAGTTTGTTAAGTCGGATGTCAATGGCAAAGAAAATAAAACGAGGCATGTAGCTTATTAACGTTAACTGACGAGAGCGCGAGAGAGCCAGCTTCTGTTGAATGTTCTTGATTGATCGCGCGAATACGGAATTAAATAGTCTTTAACGTCTTGAGCTTGTACGGACAAATTCACACAAAATTAGGGAAAACGCCCGTCTTGGCGAGTATCCTATAGTAAACAAAGTCGGTTAGATCTCAAATGAACGTAGCCATGTTCAAATGCGGTCTGTGCGTTCGGTCTTAAAGGGACAGCAGTCTAATAAACCTGCTTCTGTGTTTTAATGTTAATCAAACAAAGGACAAAGAAATTACTCACTGCTCTTGACTAAATGGGCTGAATTTGATGAACAAATTAAGCCAACTAATATTTATATTCTTTTGGTTTATCTACTAATACATTTAAAAATTACAAATGCAGTGAAAATTCAGGTATCGGTTACGGTATCAGTATCGGCGAGTACCAAAAATCAAAGTATCGGTATTGGACTCGTTCTGCAAAAAGTGGTATCGGGGCATCCCTAGTGGTGACTGAAGGCAGTGATTGAGTAGATCTGACATCACATTTTTGCGGAAGTCACAACGGCTTGTGAAGAGGCACAGCTACTTCATGCAGGCTGTGTGCATTTGTCTGTGGATCGACTGTTTTTAAACTTATATGGTAGTTTCACAGCCCCTAGACCTCGGTTATGAAAAAAGCCAGGAAACTTCAGTTTTGAAAATATGGGACCTTTAAAAGAGATGTAATCTCTTCAGTTGATTTCATTGAAAGTGCAGACAAACCAAGCAAGTCGTGACTTGAACACGTGGGACTTTCTCCCACCTCTGATGCCTTACTCCAATAAAGAAAAACAGGTGAACGAGTTTACATGATCACAGACAAACACGCTTTACAGACATGATTACAAATAATTTTTTACCTTGAAGATTTCGTAGGCATGGTCTGTAGGAACAGCTCGACGGGACCGAATGTTCGGACACTCGTGTTCTCGACGGGGCCAAACGTTCAGACACTCCTGTTCATCCTCAACTTCATATGGATAACGATTTGATAATGATCCTACCAGGAGCAAGTTGAATACCTGAGAACATTTTGCCAGTGCGTGGGGGGTGGGGATGGGTAAGACATATCAAAAATTGCCTGGAGTAGCTTCACCTCCACCTTCTGGCTTTTTCCCCTTTAAAAAGTCACTGTTAGTGTTAAATTACAAACTAAAAGTTAAGGACAAAGGGTCTTAGGATAAGAGGAAGCTTAGAGCCCACTTGAACAAGACCAAATGGTAGACCTGCCATGGATTCAAATCCACATCTTAACCCTCTGGCGCTCTTCGGTCATTTTTTTGACTGAATTTTTACGTTCTGTTTTTTTCTAATTTAATTCATCGGAATGGTACAAAACTAAACGTGGTACTTTCTATGTGAAAAAAAAATTAATAAAAAATATATTAGAAAAGGTTAAATTCACACTTGTGCTCCTTGAGGTCAAATGACTGCATTGGAAGTGAATGGGAGATAAAATTTCATCTAGTAAAAACCTTTTGTACTGCAATCTTACTGAAAGCTAATTGAGATGAAGCTGAAATTTGGAACAACTAGATTAGATTTATGGCTTTTACTTTCTTGCAGTTTTATAATAAAACATGTTTTTGAAAATATACATTTAATTTTGCTAAACATACAATTTTTATAACAACATTCTGTAACTATTTAAGTTCACTTACTGCAAGTATCATTTAAGTATCATCTTTGAAAAGAGTGCTCTAAAGCATTCAAGATGTACAACAGTTTAGGTTTAAATTTAATTCAGGTCTATGGTCAAATTCATTTTTGACTGACACGCGAAGAGCACCAAAGTTCAAACAGAAAATCTGATCAGTGGCACATGGATACCATTTTAGCACTCAGACGTCTTCCTGGCTCCAAGATCCAGACGCTCTGATCTACAGCACTGATGCCACACAGAGATCCTGCTTCAGCCAAGACAGTCAGAACATTTTCCTCAGCAGGAACGGCCGTAGCAGGAGAGAACTGTAGAGACACCTGGAACAAGGACCAACACGCTGTAGGACACATCATTCACCACTTGAAGCCAAAAGATTCTAGTGCATATCATACCTGGTTTTGGAAACACATTTCTGTTTCCAATGATACACTAGCAGCAACTACATTCTCACTGGGCAGAATGCAGAAGGCCAGAATCTGCACTGCTGGAGCCATATCGACACAGACAAACAGTGTGAACAAAACCGTACCACTAGTGACCGTATCAAAAGCTCTCACTTTAACCCTTTGAAATCCATGGCGGACGATCACTCCTTTGGACATGACCTGACAAGACGGAAATGGAACATAAAAGATGGCAGACCAACAGACCAGCACAGCAATTAAAAAAGCAAAGATGACTACAAAACCACTGTCCACTCACCATGTAGATGATATCAGTGCTGTAGTCACCAGTTTCTCCAACAAAAGAATACTTGACCGTCACTGGAAATGCAGCACCACATTTTAATGGCTGCTTGAGCTTCACTATAGTCAGTTCACTAAACACTGGGCTGTAGGGAGAATCAGGTTGGAGAACCTGAACAACCCTTGTATCTGCAGTGAAGTATGGCAATTTATAACCATAAACTACTTCTAGAGTCACACTTGCCTAGGGAACAATGAATGGAATTAGTTTACAGTGACAAGTTTTCATTTAAAAATAATAACAAAATCAAGTCGTACCACTAGACTAAGCCCAGCTTTAGGAAGACTAGCAGTGTTGAGGGAGAATGTGGCCAGTCCGTTCTGGTTTGTGGTCAGATTCAGCAGCAGTTTGTTGGGCCAGCTGGAACTATCCAGGAGATACACCTCTTTGCTCACTATTGGGGTCCCATTGAAATGAGTCACAGATATCTGTTGGGAAAGAAAGTTTAGGAAACATTACCAAAGTGAAGGCTTCTGTAACGAATTATGAACTTTTACTTGCCTTTCCGTTAATCGTTGAACCGGGCTCAAAGAAATTTGGGAGTTCCACAAACGTGACTTCGCCGACTTCAAACGTAATGGACACGGTTTCAGATTTTGACATTAGCAATTCTGAAAAAACAAAAACCACAAACATGAGCACATCAAATAAACATCAACTTGGCATGTGCCATTGGTTGAGATCAGCCAATAGCTCACCTGTTTCCTCCTCTGTGACGTTCACGTTAACAAGTAATATGTCTTGCATATTATTCTCAAATCTAGTGTTGAAAAACTCTGATGTATCGACGGTAAGGGAGGCACAGCCTGTGTCATTCATCTGGTAGCAGAATACAGATGGTCATGTTGAAGTCAACCACATGCAGAAGAAAAAACCTGCACTGTATATCGGTCACAGACCTGCACGATTTCATTCAGGCACAGACGAGTCACCTCAGGAACCACAGCATATGGAAACGGCTCGCGGCACACTTCCACCCAGGCTTGGCCAGGCACAGGTTGGCCATATGTGTATCTGGGAAATGTTGTAAGGAAGGAGATCGTTTGACCAACCACAAGACAATGCAGCAATCAAGAAAATAAAAGCTTCACACACTTGCCACAAACTTCAACTTTCAGTCCCTCATCTCCAACGCTGTACATCTGTGGTGTGTTTAAGGTCACGTCAAACTTTGGTAAAACTAAAAAAAAACAGCTTTAAATTAGAGCCTCAGATCTACAGTTGTACTTTTGCACAAACACAATAACTTACCATATTTTTTCACCTCAAAAACCTGGGAGATTGTTCGATCACCAATAAAAGCCTTTAGTGTGTACATCCCTATCTGAGCCTCTGGGTTTAGCTCGTGAGAAAGCTGCAATATCCACCCCGCTGAGGAAACGTTTGTCCACTGTCCAATCCGGTTATTATTATTGTCCTTTTAAAACAATGGGAAACAATGGAAAAAAATAAAAAGCAAACCTTGTTAAATTCAAAGAGAACATCCAAAAAATAAAGCAGAATTACACAAGACTTGCACTGGAGCAAATACTCACCTCCACCACCACAAGACTGTACTGCAAAACACAAAGACAGGAATATTAGACAGTGACTCAAACAAGCAAACTTGAAAGTATCCCCAAAATAATGTTTTACAAATCACTGTTTTAAAAGCATCCAATAGACACAGTAAAAAGTAGTTTTCAAAAAAATAAAAAAAAATAATAAAAGCTTTTAGGCTTAAACCAACATGAGGGTGAGTATGACTTTTTGTTATACTAATTAAGAAAGAAACTGCCAGTAGGTTGTAGTAAATGTCTAAATGAGCAAGTCACTCATTCAATCAATTCAAATGGCTTATTCATTAAGGAATGATCTGTGATGAACCCATGACTGATTAATCAACAGCCCTAATAAAAACACAACCATTTTAGAAAGAAATATGCACAATTATGATGGACTGAACCAGGGACGTGCACAGGAATTTTGAGGGGCAGTTGCTCTGACCTGAAAAAAGGGCACCCCTGAAAAAACTCACGGGCTATATGAAGGACTGAGAAGAACACAAGCGCAGCAGTTCTACATTACTCACCGATCAAATAAGACTTTGGCGGGGCAAAAAAATCACTTTGGCGGGCGCCAAGTTCAATGCAGGAAAATTGCGCAAATTTAACTGAATAGTACAGGACCATGTACTCGCACAAATGCGACCACATACAATTTTAACTCGCACATTCTCAAAAAATGGTCGCAGTCTGGAACCCTGATGATGATCGTTCGTTTGTTATAGGCCTACATCACAAACTCGCCTTTCCCAACAACGTTGAGTCGTCTCACCCGACAACCGCGACAATCTCCTTCTAGGGCCGCTCATGCAGGCTCAGCTCAGGTGCCGGTCGCGTGCAGCGCTGCAGCCACGTAAACAGAGTTTGCCCTTCCCCTACTGACTTTCACTTTCGGTGCCTGAATGGAAGTGAATGAGGCTTTGCGATTTTTTATTTTTTATTTATTTTTATCTAGGCCTACATGAAATTCTGCATCTATTGTAGGCCTACTTTTTATTTATTTATTTTTTCCCCCTCGGAAGGGCAAAGTGAGTCGAGAAGGGAATATGGGCAGTTGCCCGGGCAACCTGAGCAACCCCCCTGTGCACGTCCCTGCACTGAACTTTATACATTTAAACATGACCTGCACTATTTTTCCAATTTGTTTGCAGCAAGATTGTTCAATGTCAAAAGAGATCAGGCCTCACCATTTGATCAAGAGGCACAAACTTGGCATCCATAGTAACAACTCTGAAATTCACTGAAAAAAAAAAAAAAAAAAAAGTCAATTAATGCTCAAATCCATGGATTTGAATGGCAGGCACAACAGACTTTCCAGACTCCTAATAGCCATCCAAGTGTCATTTGTAGCTCACCCATTTGTCCTGGATTGTAGATTGGTTTGTCTGTTTGGATGAAGGTCAAAGGTAGGTAAGATCTGAACATGACTTTCCTCTCTTCGGTCATTTTGAAACACCTCCCTTCAACTTCCACCTTTATCTTCTGCACTGAAACTCCATCTACTCGAGGAGCCTGTAGAGCAACATGTTAACGTACATCAAACTAGACAAAATGTTCATATGTAGAATGATAACAGACCTGGAAACTAAAGCAGCGGTAAATCTCTGCAGAAGCAGATCGCTGCTGCACAAGCTCAGTTGTCCTGTTTTTGTCATCGAACAGAGAAATGGTCATTGTGAGACTATCGTTGGGTTTCAGAAGAATTGCACACAATTCGGCGTCAGTGCCTGACTCAATCACTGCAGGGAACGTCACCATGAATAACCTGTAGAAACAGTCAGGTCAGAACACTTGTGTAGGTGTACATTCACAGAGAGAGTGGGCGACATTTGTCAAGACTAAGAATAAAAGAACAGACACTGCAAAAGTAGGCCCAGCTCCTGCTGAAATGCAAGGTGGGCCATTATTTTATTTTTTTCCCCTGTAAAACAGGGACTTTTTTTAAAACTTTATTTTATGACAAAAAGGGCAGGTCTTAAAGGGACATTATAAACATAGGACTGGTTACTTGCCCTACCAAAATTTCACTGGCCCCACTAAATGTGTAATTGTATTTTAATAAATAGTTACATAAAAGACGCTTATGAACAAAGTACAAACAATAGCACAAAAATAAATAAAACAAATAAATAAACAAATAAAGCTCTTACCCTAAATAAGCCGTGTTCCAAAACAATGACAAAATTTGCATTTAGGAGATATGCATTCAAAAATTAGTCTCTAACTTCCGCTAAAATGGATCACATATTATGATGCTACCATGGACTTCAGCTTCTCATCACATCTTCTGTCCAGACAAATGCTCTCTAGAATCTGAAGCGTCCCATCCCCTATGATATAAATACCACCTGGCCAAAACAACCGTGGCTGTACGTTTGTAAACGGATGCTCAATGTCAGCTGCTCATGCTCATGCGGGCACTTCAGTGGGCCTTTAAAATGGTGGTAGCGAAGCCTATGAACAGTACACCCCCTTGGCTCACAGAAATGATTTGACCCAAGTCTTAAGCAACCACTGACCCATTCAAACCGGTGTTGATATTTTATGCATCTCACGCAAATTAAACAAGTTACCCTCGTGTTATGTTGCGGGTCAATTTGACCCGTTTAGATTTTATAGTTGCTGGAAATACTGGTTAACCCATGTTTTTTTTCTTGATATTTTGTGACTTTCTCATTTATCATCATGAACATGCATGCAAAGTTTCAACATGCTGGTGTTTTTTGACATATACAAACAAAATTACTGTAATTTGACCCGCATATTTTAACGCTCTAAGGCAACTGTACGGACCCAAAATAACAACATGTCTTGGTTATACTTTGCTTCATAAGGTAGTAAAAAAATAAAATAACAAAGAAAATAGGTTTTCCACACTTATTTCAATACAGAAAAATATTTTGTCAGCCACAGATGGTAAAAATTACCTATCATTTATTTTTTTCGAGCTACCTGAAATAATATTAAATGTTTTTTTTTCTTGATATTTTGTGACTTTTTTGCATTTATCTTCATGAACATGCATGCAAAGTTTCAACATGCTGGTGTTTTTTTTGACATAATACAAACAAAATTACTATTACGTTTGTGATGTTCGCAGGTCAATTTGACCCCCATAGGCTATTCAAAAGCAACTGTACAGACACAACATAAAAACATTTATTTTATGTCAACTGGGCATCAACTCCAGTTCTAAAGTGTAAGTATCTAAAAGTGCTCTAACCCAAACCAAACACACTTGAAAAGGCTAAATCATGGTGTTCAGAGTTAATTGCAAATTACAAATGAAAATCTTTGACAGACGCAGATAGTAAAAGCATTTATATATTAAAGATATCTGAAATATCTTGAGACTTCGACATAGACTGCAGGAAAAATTAGCTCAGATTAATTGTTCAGTAAAAAAAAAAAAAATATTATATAAAAATAATATTATAAAATAATATTAAATAATAAATATATATATATATATATATATATATATATATATATATATATATATATTATATTATATTATATATATATATATATATATATATATATATATATATATATATATATATATATATATATATATAATCTAAGTTAAAAAAAAAAAAAAAATATATATATATATATATTTTTTTTTTTTTTTTTTTTTTACTTCGATCATATATATATATATATATATATATATATATATATATATATATATATATATATATATATATATATATATATATATATATATATATATATTCCAAGTAAAAAAAAACAAAAAAACAATGATAGATATATATATATATAATCAAATTTTGTCAAAGGAAAACAGTTTAAAAAATGGTTAAAAAACATTTTCATTAAATCATATCTTCAGATATATATTTGGGAATATTTGACAAATGTTGATATTAAAAGTTTACAGTTTGTACCTGAATCTTTGTTGTTTTTCATAGTGTGATTTGAGGAATTGTACTGAATCCAATGCGGGTCAATTTTACCCGGACCATAAGGGGAGTGCACAGAATTCCAACATATTTCCAACAAATAGTAATTGGAAACCCAGGCTTTCTGAAGCGTTGAAACGATTCATTACGCAAAGCACGTTAGCGACATCTGGTGGTCAGGCTTTCTCCACCATATCTAACAAAATCACTGCAGAGCAGAAAGCACATGACCAAACAAACAGTGGCAGAACTAGAGTTTTATACATGGGGTGGCCACTGCTACTTTCGGGGGTACACAGTACACACACACACAGTGGAAAAGCTTATGGAAGGAATTGGGTCACTCTGTTTGTGTCTATAAGTGTTGAACATCCAAAATATTTGCAGAAAACAAAGCTTAAGCACCAAGGAGATAAGATACCGTAGCATGTGTCTGTTATGTACTGCTGCGTTTATTTACAAACAAACTCACATTTACAAAAAAAACTTTTTTTAATTGTACTTGAAAAATGTAAACAATTGTATTGCCCATCAATATAAAATCTTATCCTAGGAAGATTTAATACAACATAATTCTTTCTTTATAATAATTTATAATTATTCTTTCTAAATATAATTTTGTGTGTTCATTTTTGGGTGAATTATCCTTTTAATCTGGCAAAATCATCTCAACTTAAATTCCTGAATTGGGTATGTGATTGACTGCCTGTGTCTGGTAGATGCTCTGACCTGTTGCTGGTCCTGAAGTCTGACCACACTGACTCCGACTAGCCAGTGGTGATGCAAGGGCTGGGGTCTGTTTGCACCTGATCTGCCTGTTGGTCATTTTAAGCCAAAATGGGGGTCAACCTTGAACAAATTGCAACAGAAGCAAACTCAACAGAAGCAAGAGATTGGGTTTGGGACTGGGTCTGTGGGACTGTTTCTGGGGGACGAGTCTGAGGGAAGAACAGGAGACAATGGTAAGGAGAATGCAAAGGACAAAAGGTAAAATAAAAAGTGAATCCCCAGAAACAGTTTTCGAAACTTTCCCCTAATGGGATTCTTCTAGACTTTTTTTCCTTACTCAGGACATATTGAGGATACAAAATTATTTGAGTTTGCTTCTGTTGCAATTTGTTCAACCTTTTTTCATAAAATGACTGGACTATGTTTGTGCTTATTTAAAAAGTACTCTGATATCTCTCCCTTTCTTTTCATGTTTAATTGACCCTGTTAAAAAATATGACAAATTTAAAATATGACTTCAATCATATTTATATTCGAATCATCATCCAATTACCAACATTTTTATCTTAACTCTTTCTCGCAGTAGCCTATAAAAAAAATTGTGTTTTTGGTAATTTTCACAATTTCATGGCACCCCAGAATATTTTGTTGTATGAATATCTGAACATACCAAAAGAATGAACAGACAAAAATTTTTTTTATTCTAGCTTTGTGCGTCTTTTTTTATCAACACTCGAATGTTGGCAAGTTTTGTAAAAAGCAACATGAGCAAAAAGCTGAGAAAAATCGCATTTTTATCAAAGACTACATCTAGATCAGATTCATAATGAGGATCAAAACACAGTAGATCGAGTCCATCAACACCCTACACCCATAAAGCTTCATAGTCCTATAGTGATCGCATTATGATATCACTTGTTTCTGCTCTTCTTTGCCTGCGTTTTGATCTCCTATCCTCACATTAGCTAGAACATTTGTATACTGTACGTACACAGGGCAAGGTACTGCATGCGTGTATTAGGCCTAATGTAGGCTATACGGAGCAAACCACCCTGATGCTAAACCTTAAAAACTTACTTCAAATATGATGTTTTCTTATTCGGTGAAGTTCGGTATCTTGCAACCATCTCTCGTCCTCTGCTCGTCCGTTTGAAAACTGCGCGCGCGCCGCGCTGCCGGCGAACATATTTTTTTTTAAAATCAGCATCAGCAACTGCCAGTAGCATATAAAATTTTGGGGTGGCACCCGGGGTGGCCAATCGCATGTCAGGGGTGTCCAGTGGACCCCCCTCTGGCTCCGCCACTGCAAACAAAGCTTGGAAGTTTGTGATTTTTTACAATTCATGTTGTAGGGAGGTAGCTATGTGTTAAATCGTTTAAATAATGCCTTCTGTATAATCATTTCTCTTTTACACATCAGGTGGCATCACAAAACACAAATTTCCTTAAACCAGCAGTTTCGACCTTACATGACTTTCGAAGCTTCAAATGTCATCAGTCACGTGGTATTTCAATACAATTTCGATACAAGCATCAGTACAGCATGTGATACAATAGTACTTTGAAAACTGCGTCGGAGCCCCGGCCTCTCCATCACTACATCACATATTAAAATGAACGCGTTTTTGAACCTGTTGGCCGTCCATAGTAAACAGCGCGCGTACTGAATTGAGTTTCTTTCGCGTCTCTTTGCGCGAGAACGGTTGAAATCGTTTGAATGTTTATGAATACCGCCTTATGTGCCAAGTAGGCCTACGGCTCTAATTAGTTTCTAAATAAACAGTCGAAAACCAATTTAGACTATCAATTAGGCTACTTACGGTCCTGTCTTTCCATCAACAGCAAAAAGAAAAAGACCCAAAAAGAGCCCTGTCCAAACACAATTCTCCTTTACAGCCATGAAGAACGATCATCCAAGTCCAAACGTCAAATACGAATTGCTTCTAGAAACCCTGCAGAACTTCTGCAACGATCTACCATTATTTACTGCTCGAATCAGTCTCAGTCTAGCTTGGCGATAGGCCTATGTAAACGCTCGTTGATTAATCTCCCACCTGAAATTAATTTTAGAATCGTATTACTCCTATATCATCTTTAAAACAGAACACATAAATATATCACTGGAATCACTTTCAGGGCGCTTTTATTCAGCTGAGTAACAAGTTTCTATCGTTTTGTTAGTGCTCTCCAGCCGTATGTATTCAGATCAAACAAACAAAAAAGTTATTCGCTCTGATTTCAGGTTTACATAATATATATATTTTTTCTTTTTCCTCAGAGACAGATGCAGCAGTAGGCTACTGTAACCTAAACATTGTAGGCTATTTATGTTGGCCTATTTTGTTGTTGTTGTTGTTGTTGTTGTTTTTAGCCTATCTCCCATCTTAACAATTCTATTTGTTTAGAGCTTTTTGGGTTCAACTCACTTTATTTTCCTAATTTAATATGAGAATAAATTCTATTACATAAAAATAAATTCTATTTATAAAATTATTTTATTAACGAGTGTCATGTTTGTCATATAATTTGTCAACTAGCGGACCATGAAATCATGATTTTATGATCATGATTTTATTACATTAATTTTGATTTATTCAGATACAAGTAATGTTGTGGTCAGTAGGCTACTGACTCCAAAATCCTTCCTATGTTTGACAGATGCTCCATTTTTATTACAGGACACTGAAGACAGCATAAAAGGTTGGCATTTTACACTATGCAGAATCTGTAAATCAAACTTCACTTCCACACGCATACGAGCGGGATGACAACAACTTTGTTGTCTATAGCTGCATGCTTTATAGCTAAATTAAACTCGACAACCTCTATATTGAACTGATTAACTGATAACTTCTGCTTTACAGCAGCATTTTATTCAGTTTGAATCAATGAATCAGTAAAGCTGCTTTGCATTAAATATAGGCTAGGCCTATTGTATAAAGCGCTATAAAAATAAAGCAGACTTTATTTCATGTAGTTGTGCCATTGCTTTGTACTTTGCAATGTTTTAAAACTGTGACTTTGTTAGTTGTTGTCCTTTATTGTACACATCACTGACTGTAAGAACTGAAATAAACCTGTTTAAATGTTATATATTTTGATAAATGCACTACCATTCAAACGTTTGTGATTTAATATAGGATTCTCATTTACGTGTGTTTAAAGCGTTTATTTGATAAAAAAATAGATAAAACACCTGAAAAACTGGTTTTGTTGAAATGAATGGTTTAAGATTACTGATTTTAACTGAATTCAACCAACCTGAAAAAAAAAAAAAAAAAAAAAAAAAAAATATATATATATATATATATATATATATATATATATATATATATATATATATATATATATATTTTTTTTTTTTTTTTTTATATTTAATATAAGTATATAGGCGTATATATATATATATAAGTATATATATGTACTTTACTGCCTTGCTTTACCTTGAGTTTCTTATCGTATTTTGTGTGTGTGATACATGTTTATACCCTGGCCTGTGATCTTTGTTCAATAAAAAAATAAAATAAAAAAAGGTTAAAGAAGGGAACAAAATAATTTGTCTCGGTGACAGGATCAGAGCAGACATTTAGTGCAGACATACTTAGGAATTTGGCAATAAAATGAAATATAACACAATAATAACAATAATAACAACAAGACAGAAGACTGCATTTTCTGCTTTTATTAAGATATAAGAATTGCTGTAAGAATGTCACACAGCGCCTTCTGCTGGTCTGTCAGCAGCTCCCACACAAACAGAGTGCGTGTGTGTGTGTGTGTGTGTGTGTGTGTGTGTGTGTGTGTGTGTGTGTGTGTTTGCGCACGCGCAGTCGCCTGTTCGGATGCGAACGGATACCCGGATGTTAATCGGCGCGGCGTCCAGTGCGCAGCTGCAGGCCGGACTGACTGAGGTGAGCAAAACAAACCCAAACATGTACAAACATACACAACATATTTCAAGTTAGCATCAACATGCATATGTATATATGTCACATAATCTATTAGACTGATGTTTGAAGGCTATCTTTGTTATTTTGCCAACGTAATCTGAAGTATCTTAGTTGTTATGTTTTCATCGAAATCCACTGAATAATTAAATGTATAGGAGCCGTATATCAACTTATGTGACACGGAATGATACAAGTAACACTATTATACCCGCTTTAAGTGCTATTAAACGATTTCCTTGCGGTTAAATGGCTGTGTGTAAATGCGCCATAATTAGCACGTTAGCTTGGTAAGTTTATGCAGGAAGATGAATAAAACATCTTTACGGCAAAAAATCACAAATGATTCCGAGTGATCATAGTTCATTTCAAGTAGCACATTGGTCTTTAAAGTACATTAAATAAATAATATCATAGTATGGTCATATTTTAGCACCATGATAAATATCATTGCACTTTGATATATTGCCTTGCTAACAAAACTACTTTGCTAACATTTCCATTAAGTTGTAAAAAACGGTATTTTTTAACGTTCTCTGAACTTCTAAAATGTCCCTATTGAATGTTTTAAAACGTTCTTTGTGTCATACGAAAGTTAATTGAACGTTCCATTTTGTTATTCTGCAGGCATTATTGGAATGTTACTTTTCGAATGTTCTCTGAACGTTCTAAAACAACGTTCTAAATAAATAAATCCATAAATGATGTATAAATAACGTTTTTGTGCTGACGCTTTGAGAACATTATTAAAAACCTTAGCCTATAGCATGAACAAATGTTCTATCATTGTTACTGGAAGACCATTAGCCAAGTTTTGTGAACCTCCCCTTCCCTGTTATCTGGGTATACAATCAATGTAATGTTGTGTTTATGTAAGAAAGTTTGTGAATATTATCATAAGGACATAATAGGATAAAATCTTTACTGCTATATCTCTGGGCTGTTGGAAATTGCTGAAGTTGCAGCTTTATGACTTGTATGACATAAACAAGGTGTATAAAACAGGCCACCGTTGAATAAATGTGCTGCACAATGAACCCGTGTTGAGTGAGTGTGTGTCGATCACAGGAACAGGAAGGGAGAAGCAGTTCATGGAAGACAGTCACCATAAGACAGGAGACCGCAGTCATCCGGAGGTGTGTGTGAGACTAGCTTCATCTCGAAATCACACACTAGCTATATATTACTGTACAGACATCTGATGAACACTTTGTTTTTATTACAGGACACTGAAGACGGCTCAAAAGGTTGGTATTGGACACACACACACATGCACTACATACAGAATCTATAAATCAAATCATAGTCATATCGTCAGCGATACACGATTATCGGTGGCGGTTGGAGATTGGGATTGCAATAGTTTACTTATTTGATCATTAATTTAAATATTTACTTATTTACTCATTCATTTAATTATTTATTGTTGGAAATGAGAATCTTTTACTATCAATTGATGAAGAAACATGTCATGTTGCATAGAAATATTTCACTCAAAACGCGAGCCTGTGGATATCGCACGCAATTTGCAAACTTTGTTGCTCAAGAGTTAAGCTCCTTACACGCTGGGTTTCTACATTTTTGCATGCATTGTTTCGTTTTCGTCACTCGGTGGCGCTGAATTGTCAAAACACCTCTTAAAATGCTTACTACGGATGAGAAAAACGCAGGAAAGCGAGCCCGATCCCAAAAATGTTATGACGGACGGAAGTTTCGGAGGCAGTGTGTAAATGTGACCGTGTTTATTTTTTAACATGCGAGAATTTCGTACTGAAAGTGAAAGTGAAAGCAAACACGGACTGAGCTTTTGGCACCTGACGCTGCATTAACGGCACATTGATTCTCTCGGACACGACGAGAGCTGAATCTGCATCAGTGCTGATAACAGCATATCAATTATCTTAATTTATTAGCAGCGTAATATTGCGGATCGTACATTAATGACAGTGAAAAAAATGAGAAGAATCAATATTTCTTGTCAAACAAGTTTTGCTTTAAGTCAGCGTTTGAAGCTGCTTTTGATTGTCATCGCTGACTGATGATTGGGCTGTGTTCGGCCATTACGCCTCTATAGTCTTTGTAATAATAGTAATCATTATTAATAATATTAGTATTATATATTAGTAATATTAATATTAGTCTCTTTAAATGTTGTGTTTATGTGCTATGGAAACAAAACAGTGTGTACTGACAACTATTGTCGTCTTAAACAACAACTATAACAAGATGCGTGTCTTGTATAACAAGCACTGGACAGTTTGTCAGTGGATCACCTTGCAATTCAGTTTTCATGTGGGATGAAGTTTGTAGTCGGTTTTAAAAACATTTTCATTGAGTCCTCTTCAGTCCTCAGATGCAAGTCGGTGTTATGTGGTGATGTCGTTATTAAAATTAGGGAAGGCAAATTAATTGTTGGTCCTAATATTTATTTGATAATAATACTAGCCTGATAATAATAATAGTTCTTGTTTTAAAGGGAAAATGAGCCAATTATCCTCTTGATATCTTCAAAGGACTGTCGTCGATACACAACACTATCGGCACAACACTAATGCATGCATGAAACTCTCGAATACACAAATCTGAAGCCGTCACATACATTAGCATTCAGAAGTTTGAGGTCAGTGAGATTAGTGTTTTTGAAAGAAGTCTCTTCTGATCACCAAGGCTGCATTTATTTGATTAAAACTACAAAAAACATGAATATTGTGAAATAATAAAAAAAGCTGTTTTCTACGTGAATATACAGTAAAGTGTAATTTATTCCTGTGATCAAAGCTGAATTTTCAGCATCATTACTCCAGTCTTCAGTGTCACATGATCCTTCAGAAATCATTCTAATATGAGGATTTGATGCTCAAGAAACATTTATGATTATTATGAATGTTGAAAACAGTTTTTTTTTTTTTTTTTTACATTTTTAATTTCAGGATTCTTTGATGAATAGAAAGAATAAAACAGCATTTATCTGAAATATAATATTTTGTAACATTAAACACTACTGTTCAAAAGTTTGGGGTCAGTAAGATTTTTTATTACATTTTTTGGGGGGAAAGAAATAGAAGATAAATAGGATGAAGGATGAATTAAAATGATCAAAAGTTAAAGTAAAGACATTTGTAATGTCACGAAATTCATCAGAGAATCCTGAAAAAAAACAAAAACATCTTTCAACATTAATAATAATGAATGTTTTTTGAGCATCAAAGCATCATAGAAGGATTTCTGAAGGATCATGTGACACTGAAGACTGGAGTAATGATTTGATCACAGGAATAAATTACAGTTTAAAATATATTACAATAGAAAACGGTTATTTTAAATTGTCATAATATTTAACAATATTACTGTTCTTTTTGTATTTATTAATCAAATAAATGCAGCCTTGGTGAACAGAAGAATATTACAAATCTTACCGATCCAAAACTTCTGACTGGTGGTGTATATTGTGTTTTGGTACATTAGTACACAGTCTTGTGTTTTTATTAGTGATTCACCGAAATTTAACCAAAACCCAAATGAACGTGTTTTATTAATCCAACAACTGAAACCACAAATAAAGGTTGGTTGATTAGGTAATTGAACTCCGTGTGGTGTCGTGTTCAATTAAACCAGGCGTTGTAAAGTCAACGGTTTCAGCTCTCTAAAGCTTTTTCAGCCAAAACTTAATTTATTTTAGTTATTTATTATTTTTTGCTGTTTTGGCTCAATATTTTCGGTTGCCAAAAATTTTGTGCATCACTATCTCTTTTCTGACTCTCAAATATGTTTAGCTTAGAATTAAATGCTGTGTTGTGATTAATATGGGAGCTGATTGGTTTCGTCCATGGTTTGAAACTCTTTTATGAAGAATTGTTGACATATATGCGAATAAGCAGGCGCTGTTGCACTTTCCTACAATTTTCTAAATGTCGTAATCATTTATTAACAAACAAGTATTCTTTACTTCAATGAGCTCATTGTGTCTGTCTTAAATTATAACATTGTTTAAATTAATACATTTTTAGCTAACTGTGATTTGTAGATATGAACATTACATAACTTAGACAGTTTCCTCTGATAAAAATCACTCTAAATTGTTATGTGGATTCATGTATTTTCTGTAAAGCTGCTTTGAAACGATTTGTATTGTGAAAAGCGCTATACAGATAAATGGGAATTGAGTTTCTCAAAATGCATCACTTGGTTGTGCAGAATTTAGACATTTTCTGCCACTTTGGACCTTTGAGGATTTGTAGAAATCGTTTTGAGACATGCTGTCCTGTCGGGCTGTCAAATAAAAATTCAACATGCTTGACCAAAACCTGCACATCAGTCAGAGCTGAGTGTGTTTGACGTACAATATGTAGATGTGAGTAGAAGTAGATCGTTTCTGAATGGCAGTTTGCTGTTTTGTGTTCATGTAGTTTTCTCTGTTACTGATGCACTTACACAGTTTTATGCGCAATTGTAACCTAATTTTCTTTGCATGCACATTAAGCAAATTATATTTTATCTAAGAACAATTGTTTCAAAAGTAAATGCACTTAAAAAAGTTAGTGTCATTTCATTTCAATAAAAGATGCCATGCTTGATTTGGTTTATATTGGCTTCTTGCGCTCGCTTGCGCCCTCTTGTGGGCATAGGAGACAATACAGTACTTTTTTCCTCTGAAATTAAAGGGATAGTTCAGCCAAAAATGAAAATTAGCCCATTATTTACTCACCTTCAAGTCATTCTAGGTATATTTGGCCGGAAGCTAGTTATTTTACTTTATAAAGTATTAAATATGGATATTTTTCTTACTCAAACGCTTTATTAACCCCCTGGAGCCGTGTGAAGTTTGTTGATGATGGATAGATGCACTTTATGGACTTCAAAACAGAAACAGCCATTCACTGCCATTATAAGGCTTTGAAGAGCCAGGACATTGTTTAATGTAACTCTGATTGTATTTGTCTGAAAGAAGAATGTCATATACACCTAGGATGACTTGAGGGTGAGTAAATCATGGGCTAATTTTCATTTTTGGGTGAACTATCCCTTTAAGTTTTGCCTTCAGAATTAAAATTTTGCTAATATTTAAGAAAGAAATTTGAATTAAGCTTTTCAGCCATTTTGACAGCCCTACCATCCTGTGCTATGTGCTTAATTTCTTCTTAACCCCTCGTGTCAGAAACGGGCTCCTCTCCGTCTGCGGCATCTTTCAGCACGCTCACCTGTGCCTCATCGCGACCCAGTCCCGCCGAAACACCCTCCCCCTGTCCTGTTGTCGGGGGTTCGTTGGGCCCCCCTGAGGGAGGGAACAATGCAAAGCGGGCCGCTGTGGCCGACGGACAGCCCCCCCCCGCGGTGTCCCAGCGCCCCATGCCCCGCGAGGTGCCCCCGCGCTTCCGCAACACGCCAGAGCCAAAGGTGCTACTGAAGAGGGGCCAGCCGCCACTGTCCTGCATGCTGCTGGGGGGCGCGAACGGAGCGGACAACACGTCCCGACTTCCCCTGCAGGAGCACGCTGAAGCCTCAGGTGGGTCCAGCTAAAACTATTGGGACAGTTCACACAGAACGGTCTTTAATCATCTGGTGCTCTTCGTGTGTTGTTCAAAAATGGCCGAAATTTATTTTCTTATCTCAATGAATGTACTATTAGTTTTAGTTCTATTTTTTTTTTATATTGTGTATTTTTAGAGGATTTTATGTTACTAAATTATATTTACGCTGTATTTATAATCCATTTATTCACTTTTTTGAGCACAGACCTGAAAATAAAATTTTCAACTTAAACTGTCGTAAATCTCGAATGCTTTAGAGCAACAGACTTAAATTTGATCTCTTTTCAAAGACGACACTTGGCAGATTATTGCTGAAGTGAAAAAAGTTAGAAAAATTGAATGTAAAAAAGGTTACAGAATTTTACATTTATTGTTGTAAAAAATGTTACATTTTTATATGAAATTGAAATTTTCAAAAACGTTTTACTGTAAAACTGTGAGAAAATCAAAGCCATAAATCTAAACAAGTTGTGTTTAAAATTTGAGCTTGATACCTCCAAAAAGTAGCTTTCAGTAAGATTTTGTTTGGCCGCAGTACCAAAAGTTTTCACTAGATAAAATTCGTCTCCCATTAATGTCCAATTCGCTTATTTTTCACCTCGAGGAGCACAAAGTGTGGCTGTTTTTCAGGACCATTTAACCTGTTCGAATCATGTCCATGTTTTTTTTTTGCGTGTGTTCACATAGCAAGTGCCAAAACCTTTATCAAGTTTCGTACCATTCCGATGAAGAAAAAAAAAAAGTACAATTTGACTGAAGAGCACCTATGGTAAAATGTATTCAAAAGAGCTGAGAGAGTCTTATGGGTGGAAGTACTGCATGCATGTAAATCTGCCTGCATGAGTGATTTTTAGAATTTTATAATTGGCAGGATTCAAATTGCTTAGAGACCTGCAGTTTGTTTTTTGTTTTTTTTGTGGACTGGGAACAGATTTTGTGTAGGCCGAATATCATGACAATGATGACAGCTTTTTTTTCTTTTTTTTTTAATTGCATCAACTCCACATTTACAAGATTTATTGCAAAAAAAAGAAATTCATCTTGCCATTACATTTATGCTTTGTAAGCCTGTTTACAAAGTTTAAAATATACAGTTGTTTTATTATTATTATTGTTATTTTTTTTACCTTAACTAAGACCAAGGTTAGAGTGTTAATTCAAACCACCTCAAAAACAGAGATTTCGAGAATATACGATTTTAAACATGTTTAATTTACACAATTCCATTCAAAAGTTTTAAAGATCTTTTGTTATTATGATTAGTTTCAATATATTAGGTCATCATGAAACTGGCGGTACAGTCACATGATCCTTCATAAATTATTCTAATATGCTGATTTGCTGCTCAAGAAACATTTCTGATTATTATCAATGTTGACAATGGTTGTGCTATTAATGAAGTGTGGAAGCTACAATAAAGTGTTTTTTGATTAACTGAAATTTAGAATCAACAGCATTTATTTGTGTAACAAATTTCTTTTCTCACTTTTGATCAATTTAATGCATCCTTACTGAATCAAAGTATGAATTTCTTAAAAAATATCATAGTGACACCAAACTTTTGTACAGTATGTTTGTTTATACGTAGAGTTTTCATGTATTAATGATTGAGTATTTTTTTGTGTGTGTGTTCTGATGTTTGTTTTTTCTCTTTCAGATCATACGGTAGATTCAGTTTCTCTGCACTCATCGTCTGACACCTCTGCCACTCCCACTTATGCAAATTACACATGGGGGCTTGGCTCAGAAGGTCAACCCTCTGCTCAGGGAATGGACAAGGATAATCCTGACGTAGAGAAATGGCCAAGACCGGAAGACCATTGGAATAGTGATCAGACCCCACAGTCTGCCAGGTTAGGAATGGATGAGTCTGCCGCCCTGGGAATGAACAGTTCTTCTCAACTCTCTGAATATGCAGAAGCCAGTGTGGCAGGAGGTGCATCCTCACAGTCTGAGAATAAAGAGTCTGTTAAAGGAGTCAATCAACATTTAAATTCCAAGGTGTCGTCACCTTCTGGAGACCTGGAGCGCACTCAAAACTACAACCCTGATGACCCCGATAGAGCGTCTTCAGGTCGAGATCTCTTAACTCACACTGCCTCTGAGGAATCTCCTCCTGCACCCTTGAGTCCAGCCAATGCGCTGTACCAGACTCTTTGCAAGAACAAAGAGCCCACTACTGGGGATTGGGCTGGACCAAATGATGGTGGAGATGTTAGAGTCTCCAGTGCAGATTTGTGGGATACAGGACAAGACCCTGTTGGGAAGAGCAGTAATGCAGTAGGTGGAAGTTCAGGTGATGGCACTGGCATCTCTCAGGGAAAGTGGGATGAAGAAACAGTAGGTTCAAACAAACAGGCAGCTACAGGATGGACCTCAAACTTAGCAGTTGGAGCATCAAAAGAGGATGGGAGAGAGATATCTGAGGTAAGAATGGATAGTTTACAGGACTCTTCAATGCTTGCAAACAGTGTGGGATCAAGAGAAGACAATCAGAAAGCAGGAGATGGCTGGAATGGGTCAGAGAAAGAATCGACCAGTAAAGAAAGCAATGAAGATGGGAAGCAAGCCCACAATCTGGTTCAAAGTCCCTCTGGACGTCAGGCCCTTCACCCAGAAGAAGCCTTGCAGAGCATGATCAATCACACTAACCTGGATCCTAAAGTGCTGTGCAACACGGGATGGGGCAAGACCCAGATCAAGCAGAACGTTGCCTGGGATTTCGAGGGCGACAGTGGGAACGTTGGTTGGGATACTGAAGCCCACACTGACCGAAGTAAAGAGGGCCGGAGGAATGCAGGTGATCTTTCCAGCTCCAAAATGCAGAAGCAGGAGGTTAGACAGGTGGGTCGAGCTCAAGGGTGGACAGGACATGGAGAAACAAGTGTTGGGATTGGTCGCAAAGGGAGTGGTTGGGGAGAAGACCAGGAGGTTGAAGATACAGGCAGGAGGGAAGGAAAGGAGTGGAAACAGGGTGGTGGAAGTGAGTGGACGCCATTGCCTGAGGGTGGAGGCTGGAAGGAAGAGAGAGGCAGTGACAGCAAGAATCAGGATGAGGACATCCCGGAAGAGTCGGGACAGCGGAGTGGAGGCTGGGGAGGTAACGGGGGCGGCAGTGTCAAACAGCACCAGGGATGGGGCGATAAGCTTCTTCCATCACCGATACCAAACAAACAAACAGCACTTAAAACCCAAAATCAACAACCGCAGCAGCAATCGCAGACCCAGCAGCAAATGCCGGGATATCCAAAGGCCTTGCAGGACAGGGGTCGTCCAGGAGAGCTGGATGACCAGGGCAAAGGATCCGGGTGGAGCTGTGGGCCAATCCCTCAGATGCCTTCAGTTGTAGAGCCGAGTGGGTGGGATGAACCCTCGCCTCAGTCCATCAGCCGGAAGATTGAAATCGATGATGGCACGTCTGCATGGGGCGATCCGTCACGCTACAGCAGCAAGAACGTCAATCTGTGGGATAAGAACAGCGCACCAGCCCAACAGCAGTCGTCTGGAAGACCGCCTGGAACCGCATCGAAGAACTCGGGTAAGAAGGCAGCAGTTCATATTGAGTCGATTAAACCATTTTGAACCAGAAACATCCCTTTCATTGAAACATTTACACTTTCTAGCTCCTGCAACATGGGCACGCAGCAGTGGTCCCACCGAACCATCTGTGGACAGTACCACGGCTTCTTGGGGGAAATCGTTTGATGCACCAAGTGGCTGGGGGGAATCGAGTGAGCCAGCGAAAGGTGGAGGATGGGGAAACTCCCATTCCCATTCTGTTAAGCCTGGTAATAGCCTATCCAAGTACACAAGCCCTTTACATTCTGCCAATCCTGCGGTTTTCCCATGGAATGTTGCCATGTGTTAAAGATGTGACATTTACAGAAATATTTGACTGAATATTTTGTTTTAATATTGGTATAAAATGAATTGGGTAGAGTAAGGAGATTTTTTTTTTTTTAGCTCTTTTATGAAAACTTAAAGGAAAACTGTAACTTTAATTGCAACTAGTGTAAATCTAAGTATAATGTTCTTGGTTATTTGTTGCATTAACGGGAACAAGGTGGAACACTTCCACTGTGTAATTTGTGCCAATTTTCATATACATTCTCTTCAGGTTCAAAGTCTATGCAAGAGGGGTGGGGTGATGAAAGCTCAAATGCATCCCGTCACTCCAGCTGGGAGGAAGAGGATGGTGGTGGTGGTGGTGTTGGTGTTTGGGGAAATCGGGGATCCCAAAGTAACACGTACAACTCTGGAGGCGGCTGGGGGCAAGGCCAGGGGACCAGGAGACTCAACACTAAGGTATGTTTAAGCTCTTCATAGCCAGATCTTTTGACCTCACCAAGACTAAAGGAAGACATTTGACTCCTAAGAAGCACAAACCTTAACATTCCCAACCCTCTCTCCTTTGGTTTGTCCCCCAGAGCCCTCTTAAAGGTAACAGTGGGGACTCGTGGGCATCTCCTGTGACTCGGCAGTTCTCAAACATGGGCGTTACGGTAAGCTAGTCCTTGCCTCTGTGTTGATTTGCTCTTGTGTGATGCTGCAGAGCTGTATAAATATGCTGATTGTTTATGTCAGGATGAAGACTCCAGTATGGGTCACGATAGACATGACAGGAGAGGAATGAATGACGGTGAGATGCGGAGAGGCGGCAGGACTGGGGGAGCTTACCGCTCACAGACTTCCAAAGAGATGCCATGTGGGGAGACCGGACCTTACCTGGACAAGGTACTGAGACTCTTCCAACGCCATCTTCACTGAAGGAGAAAGATAATTGTATTTAATAACAGAGATTGCATGACATATAAATGCATAAACCCTCTTGAGAAGGAAGACCAACTGAACTTGTTCCAGTGACCCTCGAGCAACTTAAAGGTCCCGTTCTTCGTGATCCCATGTTTCAAACTTTAATTAGTGTGTAATGTTGCTGTTAGAGCATAAATAATATCTGTAAAATGATAAAGCTCAAAGTTCAATGCCAAGCGAGATATTTTATTTAACAGAAGTCGCCTACATCTAACGGCCCGTTTGGACAACATCCCTCTACTTCCTTCTTTAATGACGTCACTAGAACCGTTTTTTGACTAACCTCCGCCCACAGGAATGCTCCCTCAACTCTACTGGCTACTTGCGCACTTCTTATAACTTAGCCTACTGTGTTTACTCAGCTCTTACGGTGATTTTCTGAAGTAAAACTTGACGCTTCATCTTTTGTGTGATGTACAATAAACTTTATTAAACTCATCAGTACATGTTTGATCATCAAACAGCAGACTTGTAGGCTATTAATAAATAATGGATACATACAAGCAGATGACAAATACGTTATAATAACTGTAATTAAACTACTAAACTATACCTGTTTCATCTCTATACAGCACTCTGACTCTGTAGGCATTATTGTCCGACTCGAAATGAACACCGTTACTGAGAGTTTCTGATATTATCATCATTCCGTGAGATGAAATTGTCCTGACAGACTGAGTGCGAGCTCATGAAGCTCCGCCCCCTGGGTCGTCCAGCAGCAGCTCATTTGCATTTAAAGGGCACACACTAAAACAGCGCGTTTTTCTGTGCCCCCAAAAATGACAATTTAAACATGCTGTAAAAAATGATCTGTTGGGTATTTTGAGCTGAAACTTAACATACACACTCTGGGGACATCAGAGACTTATTTTACATCTTGTGAAAAGGGGCATAATACAGGACCTTTAAGGTTTTGATATAAAAATTTGACCCGAATTATTTTCTTAGTGTATGCCACTGGTCTTATTTTTGATTTATTTATTTATTTATTTTAGTCCACATATTGTAAATTATTCATCCATGTATACCTAATCTTTAAACAAAATGTCTTAACTTGCTCTTCCCGTGATACGCTCACTCAACGTCTATGATGTATCTGCATTGCTACTCACTTTTCACAAGACAATATCAAATGGCAAATATTTCTTTTATTTTTTGTCTAATTTGACAAGCAGTTTCAGTTGAAAATGCATCAATACGGAAATCCATTGTAGCTTCTGTTTTTTTATATGGACTATGGCTGCATCTGAAATTCCATACTTGAGTAGGTACCTATTTTGAATATGTAATTACTACACATCCGATAAAAATAAGTTTGTTCTATATTGTTTTAATGTGTGTTGTCTGGATGTACTACACTGTCATATGACCTACTGGCATCAGTTGCCATTCATAACTCCTCTCCCGTGGCCTCATGGGATTCAGAATCTCGTCTGTCGTATTAGGTAATCAGTGTACTTTTTGCCTACTCCTTCATGAGTACTGTGAATTCATGCTACTCGTCCGAAATGTTTTTAATCTACTGTATAGTAGGTAAGTATGCGATTTCAAATGTAGCCCAAGTACCTTTTAGGTACCTTTGTTTAGGGTGCCATTTGGGACAAGGTCTAAGTACCTCTCTCAAGGGTACAATGGGTCCATAGGTAGATTTTCACAGACTTGAAAAACCTTCTAAAGCCCTAATCTTGATCTCTTCTTTACTGCTGTTTTGAAGGTCGGGGGTCATAATATGTATGGCAGTGGTGGGATTCCTCCAATGAGAGGGATGCATCAGGCTGGTGTGCACCCCTTAAACCCTTCCCCCGGGATACGAGCACAAGTGCCTCCCCAGTTCCTGCCACCTCAGGTGAGTTTGTGTTTTTGGTTTTAGCACTGTGATAAATGGATGTTTATTATTAGCTCACGGTTCCTCCATGTTTCGGCAGGTTCCTGGGCCGATGCTGAAGCCAATGGCGCCCCCTGGTGGGGGGATGTTCCCTCCACAACTCTCCCCCCAGCAAATCGCCATGCTCAGCGGCATTCATCCACACATGCAGCAGTTCCAGCTGGTATGATTCACATTTCGGCCCTGCAAAATAACATATGTTTAATAAGCGTTATTTTAACGTTTTATATGCGTTCCTTGTCCCAGGCCTGTCAGCTTATTCTGCAACAACAACAACAACAGCAACAGCAGCAGTTTCTGAATCAGAGGAAGTTTCCTCCTCCTGTAAGACAACAGCACGACCCGCAGCAGGTACAGCGTTACCGCTCACCCAGATATCAGCACAGCGCCCCCTGCTGAATTATCCAAATAACTGCACAGCACCCTCTGCTGACTCAACCCTATAAAGCCTGCTGGATCATATTTGAAACGCAAATGTCTAAGGCCTCTAAATTAACATGATCAAAACTTTGCTGAAAAACCTACATGCCTTCTGTCGTCTGATTGATAGTTTAGACTTGTTTAGCGAATAAAAGGCTTTTAGTATAATTGTACAAACGTCCACCTTCAGTTCGTGTTCACTGCTGTGAAAGCTGCACTGAAGTACACGTAAGGTTAGCTTTTATATTGTTAGTAATATTTCAGGATGAACACTCACTGGACTGAAGCAACTCAGATTTACTGGATTGTCCAGATATAATTTTTTAGCAGATATAGAATGATGACTGATATTAATATGCATTTTTTGCAAGTAATCTGTTATACTGTTATAAAGATTTAATTGATGTAAATTGCATTCATCATTATTTCATCTTAATTGTTGTCCATATAAATATCAGCAGCTGCACCAAATTGCATGTTTTTGCTCAGTTTGGGCCTAACACATTTTAATTAGTTTTTTTCCCCCTTTATAAAATATCTAAAATCTATTTGAGATGGATTCACTTGAGAAGCAACACTGCATTAGATATTCAGACCTGTTTTCATAGTTTGTGTCTTTAATAAAAGTGTATTTTTCTTACTGCACAGGCAGATTTTTACTCCTATTTTATGTATAAGCAAGTCTGCCAGTGCATTAAGACGACAAAACTGTATATTGAAGATGGAAAAAGTATATTAAGTTTTAATACCATAGTGTTGCTTGCAAAAATAAATGTATTTTGTTTAAAGGATTTTTAGATATCTGAACTGGAATGCAAGACAAAAAAAAAAGCTCATTAAGAATATATATTTTGCAGAGACAGAATTGCACATTGTTTTCATGCTAAGTCTCTTTCACTAAGGTGTGTTTTCTTCATAGTTGGCGCGGATCATGGCTATCCTACAGCAGCAGCAGGGGGTCGGAGGGCCCAAACTCTCGCCGTCCCCCATGGGAGGACACGTCCCCAAACACCCAGACGCACACCTCCATCACCTGGGCATGAACGCTCACAAGCAGCCTGATGTGCCAATGCATTCGGCCATGGGAGGATCTGAGCTGCACAGCAAAGCTCCAGCTGCGTTCACAGGTGAGGACCAGTCAGACTTCTTTAACTGGAAAGTGTGTTTTATGGGAATGTCCTGCTTTAAATGAGAATGTGTAATGGTTTCAATCCTTCCCTCGGGTTGGAAATTGGAATTTTTTTGTGAAATATTTTTTTTTAAATCAGAGGTGTCCAAGACCCCATGACTTTTGTTGCACTTGAATCACAAAAACACGCACAAAAAAATTAATGAATTTGAGCAGTTTTGTGGTTGAAAAAAAAAAAAAAAAAGGAACAAATCCTTCCCTCGTGGGTCAATTTGACCCCCTTATGAATGAATGGAATGTGAAGAATGCTTTAGTACACATAGACAAACCTAAAACTGCTCAAAATTCTAACTAAAAATGCTAAAACTTTACCAAAAAACTATTTTATAATGTCTACATGTGTATCTGAATGCATACTGAAGAGAAACTGACTTTAGGACTTTAGGACCTAGTGGACCAGCTCATATGCTCCATTTAGAGCTATACGGCCATCTAGTGGCTAGAGTCGTGAAATATCATGTTATCAGACAAAACACCCAATATAAGATATTTTGAGCTGAATTAAAAGGTTCAGGCATGAAATTGATTTATTTTTAATTTAAGTTGAAAGAATGTGAGGAATGTGCTTCTAAATTACTATTTATTTATTTATGTATTTATTTATTTTATTTATTTATTTATTTATTTATTTATTGAAATCTAGTCATTTAAAGGTAAATAAAATAAAAAATAACAAAAAATCTCCAAACAAATCGCATTCAAAAATTGAAAAAATATTATCAAAATGAAATACAATAAGCTTTCTAGACAAAATAAAAAATTCAATTAGAGATGCACCGATTGATCGGCTGGTGACCGGAATTGGCCGATTTCGGGTCGGACGCATTCAGCGCTGTCATATATCACAACTAAGCAGTGTTTTCAACCTCATAATGTTTATTTTAGGTTTCAGATATTTAAATACACATAAGCACGAGTAAAACAATACATTTGGAGTTTGTAAAACACACACTGATGTCTGTGGAAGCAGCAATAACAATCTATTCAAATATAATTTGCCGACGTGTGTTATTCATATCAGACAAACATAGTGGAAGTAACTATAAAGTTTACTCTATTCTTCTCAGTTCACCGGCCACTTTCTTGCATTTATTTCGGGAGAAACTGATGAATTCACGTGCTGTAAATCCGACTGACAGGACAACATTGCGGCGCCCATCTCATGTTATAGATCAAGATTATTTCTAAAGGTTTTTAGACGACCAAACACTCTCACTTACACGTATTTGAGAATCGGAATATCAGATAGGCTAGCTGATGACATGGTAAGTAAGTTTGTGAATATTTTGAATAAAAAAGGAAAAGCGAAATAAAAGCGACACATCTGTCATACAGTATTATTGTGGCTGCGGTGTATCGCGTGACGCGTCGCCATGGAAACATTAAAGGGAACGTTCGCCTTGAAAAAACTCACTCTGGGGTTGGGGGTGTCAGTTAGAATATTTTAAATTTACTCGTGAAAGTGTTAAAGAAAAGATCGAAAATAAATATTTGTGTGTGCTGTAAAGTGGTTAGAAAAAAATTAAATCGGAATCGGCTAAAATCGGTATCGGCAGGTCAAACTCAATGAGAAATCGGAATCGGCCTAGAAAATTGTAATCGGTGCATCTCTAAATTCAGTATAATTTTAGGGCTTCGGGTCATTTTGGGGAGGATTTGTTACAAAACGTGAGGTTGAGAAATTTCGTAAGTAAACTTTCATCTGCCTGTGTCAGGTTTTGCGAGCGGATCTGATCTGGACTCTATGATGAGTTCTCCTGCTGGATTGAAGGATGGTGGTGGGACTCAGTCTCGATTTAAGTGGATGATGGATGGGAACAGTCTGACGCCCTCCCCGCCGGAGCAAACACTACACAACGGTACAATACTACATGTAGAGGCCCGTGATTCGCTCTTAAACGGAATAGCGGAATCCAGTCATACAAATAGAGCTTACTGAAGGTCACAGAATTCTGCATGAATAATTCACATGCTGTGCACTTGATCACCTGACGATCTGGATCAGCTCTTCACTACAACCCGCCAAAATAAACGTTCGGTTAAACTTTAAAGAAATGATGACAGATGTTTTACTGTTGTACAGTACAGTGCACTTCTCAGAGTGAATAGAGTGTTCGCAGATCCTTAAAAAGTTAAAAATGTCTCAAATTCCTTAATGTAAAAATAAGTCCTTGTCTTAAATCCACTTTTTAAAGGACTTAAAAATGCAACCAAACTGACACAGTAGTAAAGATTTTCGCTTGTTGCTTTTTGAAATCATAAAATCGGCCTCATTGTTATTATATTTATTAACTATATTACTCTTTTTACATTACTATTTGTATCCCTAATTAAGTGTTATTATAATTATTACTGTTGTTATTATTATTTTATTTTTATTTTTATTTTCTTCTTTTAAAAACTTCTTGAAAATGGTATTTAAAAAAAAATGTTAAATTTGAAGTGCTTATACCTACAAATACCCTGGTAATAATAAAAAGTAATACAATTTAATAGAAAATATTTTTTTATGGAATATTACTCAATTTCGTCCATAAACCTCTGTTGAATGTGCACTGCTTGGTTTGAATTATTAAAATTTCACTTGACTTTTAAAGCGATTAATGGAATTGTTCGTTTTAACTATAGTTTTTGAAGCATTAAAACGGAATGCAGAATAAATTAAAACGGAACACACAGAATTTGTGGGAAATAAGCTGATGTCACGGGTCCCTGTGAATGTGTGTTAACTCAGTGTGTGTGTGTGTGTGTGTGTGTGTGTGTGTGTGTGTTCAGGGCCGGTGAAGCTGCCCGGCAGCGGCTCGTTCTCTCAGTTTGACGTGTTGGGCGGCGGCTGGCACAGAAGCACTGCTGGGAAAATGGACACGCCTCCTGCAAACCCCACCTGGCCTCCAGGTAACTCTCTTTATTACTGACTACCTTCTTTGAATCACTGAAATTACTTCAGCTGTCTTGACTTGCTCAACCTAACATCAGATTTATAGGCATTTCTACACTACCGTTCAGAACTGATTTTTTAAAAAGTTTTTTAAGTCTCTTTTGCTCACCAAGGCTCAGTTAATTTGATGAAAAATACAGTAAAAACAGTGAAATATTATTTCAATTTAAAATATAAGTTTTCTTTGTGTGTATATATGTATATATATACACTGCTCAAAAAAATTAAAGGAACACTTTGAAAACACATCAGATCTCAATGGGGAAAAATATCATGCTGGATATCTATACTAATATGGACTGGGTAATGTGTTATGAACGAAAGGATGCCACATCGTTTGATGGAAATGAAAATAATCAACCTACAGAGGATTGAATTCAAAGACACCCCGGAAATCTAAGTGAAAAAATGATGCAGCAGGCTTGTCAATTTTGCTGAAATTTCATTGCAGCAACTCAAAATGGTACTCAGTAGTTTGTATGGCCCCCACGTGCTTGTATGCATGCCTGACAACGTCGGGACATGCTCCTAATGAGACGACGGATGGTGTCCTGGGGTATTTCCTCCCAGATCTGGACCAGCGCATCACTGAGCTCCTGGACAGTCAGAGGTGCAACCAGGTGATGTCAGATGGACCGAAACACAATGTCCCAGAGGTGTTCTATTGGATGTAGGTCAGGTGAGTGCGGTGGCCCTTCAATGGTATCATTCCTTCATCCTCCAGGAACTGCCTGCATGCTCTCGCCACATGAGGCCGGGCATTGTTGTGCACCAGGAGGAACCCAGGACCCACTGCACCAGCATAGGGTCTGACAATGGATCCAAGGATTTCATCCCGATACCTAATGGCAGTCAGGGTGCCATTGTCTAGCCTGCAGAGGTCTGTGCGTCCCTCCATGGATATGCCTCCCCAGACCCTCACTGACCCACCACCAAACCGGTCATGCTGAACGATGTTACAGGCAGCATAACATTCTCCACGGCTTCTCCAGACCCTTTCCTGTCTGTCACGTGCTCAGGGTCAACCTGCTCTCATTTGTGAAAACCACAGGGCACCAGTGGCGGACCTGCCAATTCTGGTGTTCAATGGGAAATGCCAATCGAGCTCCCTGGTGCTGGGCAGTGAGCACAGGGCCCACTAGAAGACGTCGGGCCCTCAGGCCACCCTCATGAAGTCTGTTTCTGATTGTTTGGTCAGAGACATTCACACCAGTGGCCTGATGGAGGTCATTTTGTAGGGTTCTGGCAGTGTTCATCATGTTCCTCCTCGCACAAAGGAGCAGATACCGGTCCTGCTGATGGGTTAAGGACCTTCTACGGCCCTGTCCAGCTCTCCTAGAGTAGTTGTCTGTCTTCCTGGAATCTCCTCCATGCTCTTGAGACTGTGCTGGGAGACACAGCAAACCTTCTGGCAATGGCACGTATTGATGAGCCATCCTGAAGGAGCTGGACTGCCTGCGCAACCTCTGTAGGGTCCAGGTATCGCCTCATACTACCGGTAGTGACACTGACCCTAGCCAAATGCAAAACTGGTGAAAAACAGTCCGAAAAGAAGAGTAGGGAAAAAATGTCAGTGGCCTCCACCTGTAAAACCATTCCTGTTTTGGGGGTTGTCTCACTGTTGCCCATCTAGTGCACCTGCTGTTAATTTCATTAACACTAAAGCAGTTGAAACTGATTACCAACCCCCTCTGTTACTTAACTGACCAGATCAATATCCCAGGAGTTTAACTGACTTGATGCTATTCTCTGATTAAAAAGTGCTCCCTTTATTTTTTTGAGCAGTATATATATATATATATATATATATATATATATATATATATATATATATATATATATATATATATATATATATATATGTGTGTGTGTGTGTATGTATATGTATCTATCTATAGTAAAGTGTAATTTATTCGTGTGATCAAAGCAAAATTTTCAGCATCATTACTCGCGTCACATGATCCTTCAGAAAGCATTCTAATGTGATGATTTGATGATCAAAAAACATTTCTGAGCAGAACAGATGAACAGCAAACCGCTTGACGTTTACAAAACCCCTGGGAATTGGTTTCAGTCTGAATAGTATAGTACTATAGTATATAGTACTATTTTTTTGTGCGACTGGCTTGACAGGAGTTATTCAGTTAAAATCGTTATTTTAAAAGAGCCTGTCTCAGATGCAATGGTCTTTTCCCATTATAAAAATGTAAAAATCCCATTATAACCCATAAGAGTCAGTCAGTCGCAAATGTCTAGTAGGGTTGATGTAGCAAGACAATCTTCATAAACTGTTTATCGTCTGTGTTATTACTTCATCATCATTGCATTCAGCTCAGCTTGATGTCTGATATTATATGAAAGGGTTGTCACAGGTCTTTGAAAAGCCTTAAATTTGATGTTAACCCTCTGAGGTCGACAAACGCGCCGGCGCGTTTTGCTGGATTTTCTCCACATTGTAGCACTATAAACTTAAATTTCTCCGTCATTTATGGTCATACAGAAAAAAGAAATATAAAAAAAGAATCTGTGATATTTCTACTTTTGTATGTGTCCACTTACAATCAAATCAAAACATTGTGCTTTTGTAAAATAAAGAAAATAAACAGGGTGTGCGTTCTGCCTCTCCGTCGCGGTGAACTTTTTTTTCTTGAGCACGTCTATAAACTGAAACAAAACTCTGCGAATACTTGTCACACATTTATGAGCCATAAACCTTTATAAACATATAAGTGTGTACTTTTAAATGATCGGATTCAAAACGAAAACAAATATTCTCTGTTTAAGTAATTTGTATAAAACCAACAAGATGTCCAGATTCTCAAACGCTTGCTCATTACAGTTAATTTGGCCACGCCTACTCGCGCAAAAGAGATTCACATGCAAATCTCCACATGGAACGCGATCGCCCTCATTACCTCAACAACAAAACACTTCACTTCACTTTTCGTCGAGTTTGAAAGACGTGGCTGAGCTTACATTGGATTTACATCAGGAGAAGAAGAACGCGATTTGAAGACAAGAAAGATAAGGTAAGAAATTCTTACATATTAGTTTGCTATTGTTGCATAAATTTCACATTGCAGTTGAACTGTTGCTAGATGGTGAATATTATAATATTTAGACCCGTGTTTACTGTTACTGTGTTTGTGGATATCTGCTCAAACGTAGATATGTATTTGGTAACCATAATGTTTTATATTTGAGCGTGATCGCGTTTGAATGTATCTTATTTTGGATCGTGATCACGTTTGAATGTATCATATTTTGGATCGTGATCGCATTTGAATGTATCATATTTTGGATCGTGATCGCATTTGAATGTATCATATTTTGGATCGTGATCACGTTTGAATGCATCATATTTTGGATCGTGATCGCATTTGAATGTATCTTATATTGGATCGTGATCGCATTTGAATGTATCTTATTTTGGATCGTGATCACGTTTGAATGTATCATATTTTGGATCGTGATCACGTTTGAATGTATCATATTTTGGATCGTGATCGCATTTGAATGTATCATATTTTGGATCGTGATCGCATTTGAATGTATCATATTTTGGATCGCGATCGCGTTTGAAAAACAAACAGCTTCATGTTTTTACTATTATCTCATTTCATATGGACCACGAATGGAAACATTTTAAGTAACATGATAATCAATATATTTTTCTCTAGCTTAGTTGTTACTTAAATCTTTTGGAAGATTTATACTGTTATAGGTTATTATTATTTTATCCAGCACTGCGCATAGCTTATGCCTACAAGGCACAACAAACCTGGTGTTCACTGTTCATTATATTTTGTTGGAAACATTTGTGTGTGTGTGTGTGTGTGTGTGTGTATTCTGTGAATTTTAAAAAACAATTTTAACCAGAAAAATCTAAAATTTATTCCCAAAATCGTGCAGGCCTTTCTCTTGATATCAGTATGTTCACTTTTTTTTCAGGGCCCAGATGACACTGAGGACTGCTGAATTCAAAATTCACATGAGTCTCTGTACATGGTAAAGTGAAAATCAAACACCTTGGAAATTAAAGGTATGTATGTTTTTAGGAATGGCACAAAGGTCTCTGTCTTTGGATCATTGTTTTCAATAAGTGCTTTTTTGGCATGTGTTGTGTATCTTTGGACGATGCTGTGTTGTAAATAAATCCAAACAATTTAAAAGCCATTATTTTTTAAATCTCCTCATTTACAGTATTGTGCAAGGTTGCTCAGAATGACAGGGCCTGATAGCTCCTAATAGGGCCGTTAGGGGAGGTTCTTTGTCTTTCTCAGGTGAGAAAAGCTTACATATTAATGAGCTCTCGCATAAGGCTTTTTCACACAAAACACGTCGTAAAATTTTTAAATCAATATATTGTCTTATCTGAATGAGCAGTCAGGGTGATTTTCACATAGTTTTGCAGCAAATATTCTAGGCTACGTGATACAATTTTCAAAAGTCTTGTGAAGAAATAATCAGTATGGGTTTCATGGCCTTATTTCAGTGAGAATTTTTTTTTGTATTTTCACAAACCACGCATAAATGTCATTATCTCAAAACTACAAACTTTTACATACATGCTGTTGATATATTATTGTAGCAGAGTTTGTGCTGAATACAGTGTAATTAGACTTTAACCATGAAAATGTCACAAGTAACAGAAATAACCAGAAATGTCAGAGCATGTCAGAACACCTCCAGGGCCCAGAAAACAGCTCAGACCTCAGAGGGTTAAAGACCCTGCAGATCACATGTATTTACTGTCTGTCTCAGAGTTTCAGCCGGGCGTCCCGTGGAAGGGCGTCCAGAGCCCTGAGCCCGAGCCTGACCCCTACATGACCCCTGCGGGAATGATGGGATCCGCCGTGCTCGCTGACACCGAACATCATCTGCTGCAAGACAACACAGGTGCTGAGTCAGAGAGGGTTCGCCTTAACCTGACCTCATCTTCAGACACGCACCCATGTGTCGTTTTATATCAGTGTCGTATTTACCATGTTTGAGCAGATCTGTGACCCATATTAAGTGTTTTGATTCAAATGTACCAGATAGACTAGAGATTGACCAGCACCAACTGTATGTTTGGCTTTTCTTTCAAAAATATGATGGATTTCTGATTTATTGAAGCATCACATACAAAAGCACTCTGCCAGGTTTCCCACACTAATGAAAAACTTGGAATTTGGTATTAAGTTTAATTTAAAAATGTGTTTCAAATGTTTAAATACAGAATTTGTATTATTATGTAACTTAAAATTCTATATAAAGTAGAAAATATATAATTTTATAGTTTATTTTATATAGTTTAAAAATATATAGTTTAAATAGTATTATTTTTTATATATAATTTGCCCTGTAAGGCCTAACATGAAATAATAGTTTCATATATTCAGAGGCCCAATGCTGATATTTATGTAGACAAAAGGATGAAAATCTGATGCTTGTGATATAAATCAATGAGATCTTTATAACAGTATAGCAGATGATTACATAAAATGCATGTATTATAAATATCAATATCTGCCAATAATGTCTTAGTAAGATGATATATATATATATATATATATATATATATATATATATATATATATATATATATATGCTTAGTTTTATGATCAAAGCTCTGTAGTTTTAACGTCCCCCTGTAGTCAATAATTTATCCCTTAAAACTCACCAAAATAACATATAACATATAGTTTTTTTCCTTGAAAAAAGTTCCTTACTGCCTTAAAATATGTTGAATGTAACTCTTAACACCATCGCCTCATTTAGTATACGTGGTTCTGTGAATATGCAAATGAGCCCCGCCTCCACTCACTCGCAGCAGCTCAGAGATCCACTTGTTGACGATCACACGTTGATCACGTTTGGTTCACTGCAGTTTTAAGGAGAAAATACTCAGCAATGGTGTTGACTTATGAATTTACACATGGTTTGACTTAAAGTATACATTAAAAGCTTAATTTTCACCACGGGGGACTTAAAAACATATAATGCAGTGCAATTTAATAATGATTGATCAAAAGCCTAATGATCATAGTTTAGACTCGTGAATTTTCTACAAAATGACGTCTGGATAATCAAGTAAACTAAATTTGCTTCAGTCTAGTTAAAAGTTATAAATAAATAAGTTCTTCTAATGTTAACTTGATAAAAAATCAGTGCAGATTTCACAGCGAAGAGACACAAGCTGAAAGTGGACGTTTGTACAATCACACTAAAAGACCTTTTAATATATATTTTAGATGTTGATCGTGTAGAGGCCTTATAAATGTGACTTGCTGTGCCTAAATAAGTCTGACTCTGTGTGTTTTCCAGGGTCAAACTCTCTGAGCACCTGTATGCCTTCACCCGGTGCCTGGCCGTACAGTGCCTCAGAAACGCCCCTCTCTGTACACGGGACAGGTAACGCCTCAAAACCATCCCAGCAATGTTTATTAAAGTCCCCCTGTGGTGAAAATCAAGTTTCTTAATATTGTTTATGTCTATTTGGTGTTTTTTTATATGCTTTAAGACAAACCATGTGTAAATTCATAAGTCGACACCATTGCTGAATATTTTCTCCTTAAAACGGCAGTGAACCAAAAACACAGTTTGAAATCGCTGGTGTTTCTGACGTCACAAACTACCTTGTAACCAATCAGATCAACTTGTGATCGTCAACGAGTGGATCTCTGAGCTGTTGTGAGTGAGTGGAGGCGGGGCTCATTTACATATTCATAGAACCGCATATACTAAATGAGGCGATGGTGTAGAGTTACATTCAAGATATTTTTAGACATGAATAATTTATTTAAAGGAAAAAACGATTTTGGTGATCAAAGATGAGTTTTAAAGGTGAATTGTGTAATATTTAGGAGGATCTGTTGACAGAAATGTAATATCATATACAGTGAGGAAAATAAGTATTTGAACACCCTGCTATTTTGCAAGTTCTCCCACTTGGAAATCATGGAGGGGTCTGAAATTGTCATCATAGGTGCATGTCCACTGTGAGAGACATAATCTAAAAAAAAAATCCAGAAATCACAATATATGATTTTTTAACTATTTATTTGTATGATACAGCTGCAAATAAGTATTTGAACACCTGTCTATCAGCTAGAATTCTGACCCTCAAAGACCTGTTAGTCTGCCTTTAAAATGTCCACCTCCACTCCATTTATTATCCTAAATTAGATGCACCTGTTTGAGGTCGTTAGCTGCATAAAGACACCTGTCCACCCCATACAATCAGTAAGAATCCAACTACTAACATGGCCAAGACCAAAGAGCTGTCCAAAGACACTAGAGACAAAATTGTACACCTCCACAAGGCTGGAAAGGGCTACGGGGAAATTGCCAAGCAGCTTGGTGAAAAAAGGTCCACTGTTGGAGCAATCATTAGAAAATGAAAGAAGCTAAACATGACTGTCAATCTCCCTCGGACTGGGGCTCCATGCAAGATCTCACCTCGTGGGGTCTCAATGATCCTAAGAAAGGTGAGAAATCAGCCCAGAACTACACGGGAGGAGCTGGTCAATGACCTGAAAAGAGCTGGGACCACCGTTTCCAAGGTTACTGTTGGTAATACACTAAGACGTCATGGTTTGAAATCATGCATGGCACGGAAGGTTCCCCTGCTTAAACCAGCACATGTCAAGGCCCGTCTTAAGTTTGCCAATGACCATTTGGATGATCCAGAGGAGTCATGGGAGAAAGTCATGTGGTCAGATGAGACCAAAATAGAACTTTTTGGTCATAATTCCACTAAACGTGTTTGGAGGAAGAAGAATGATGAGTACCATCCCAAGAACACCATCCCTACTGTGAAGCATGGGGGTGGTAGCATCATGTTTTGGGGGTGTTTTTCTGCACACGGGACAGGGTGACTGCACTGTATTAAGGAGAGGATGACCGGGGCCATGTATTGCGAGATTTTGGGGAACAACCTCCTTCCCTCAGTTAGAGCATTGAAGATGGGTCGAGGCTGGGTCTTCCAACATGACAATGACCCAAAGCACACAGCCAGGATAACCAAGGAGTGGCTCTGTAAGAAGCATATCAAGGTTCTGGCGTGGCCTAGCCAGTCTCCAGACCTAAACCCAATAGAGAATCTTTGGAGGGAGCTCAAACTCCGTGTTTCTCAGCGACAGCCCAGAAACCTGACTGATCTAGAGAAGATCTGTGTGGAGGAGTGGGCCAAAATCCCTCCTGCAGTGTGTGCAAACCTGGTGAAAAACTACAGGAAACGTTTGACCTGTGTAATTGCAAACAAAGGCTAGTGTACCAAATATTAACATTGATTTTCTCAGGTGTTCAAATACTTATTTGCAGCTGTATCATACAAATAAATAGTTAAAAAATCATACATTGTGATTTCTGGATTTTTTTTTTTAGATTATGTCTCTCACAGTGGACATGCACCTACGATGACAATTTCAGACCCCTCCATGATTTCTAAGTGGGAGAACTTGCAAAATAGCAGGGTGTTCAAATACTTATTTTCCTCACTGTACATTACTATGTTTTCACTGGTGTATAAAGACCTTTCTTAATGAACCGTTATATTCTAGATGCACTAGATGTCGCTAAAAATTACACAGTGCACCTTTAAAGGTGCTGTATGTAAGTTTTTCACTCTACTACAGCATAAAAATAATATGTTTGCAGAAATTGAGGAAGTTCACATTAGGGCTGGACCCGAATATTTGAATATTCATTTGGTGGGTTGGTATTCGATTTGAAAATTTGACATTCGAATATTCAGTTTTTTTGGGGGTTTTTTTTGCACACCTGGGATCCCCTGCGAAACGGTTCTCATTCGTGCTTGAATAAGGCCGGCGACACACTGGCTGCGTGGCGTGTCCGTTTTTATTTCGGCTCCCATGTTAACAGGTTGGACTTTGCACACTGCCTGCGTGAGACACGCATCTCAGGCGCGGCTCGAGTCACGCGGAAAACACGTGCATGCTAGAAATAGAACTGACGCCTAGTGTTCCAGCAAGGGGAGTGTTTTCTGGCTAGAGCGCAGAACAGCGGAGTTTGTATGGACAGAAGTGCATGCCTGAGCTTGTGTTTTGGGTTAAGCTGCGTTGCTTTGACATTGTGGAAAATAGAATAATAGAAACAAAATGTATTAGCCTTTTTACCCATTATTATCAATCTAAATTAATCTTGTTTTTAATTTAACTTAATTTCGTTTTTCTTTATTTAATTTTAGTTTTTCTTTATTTAAATTTCGTTTTTCTTTATTTAAATTTCGTTTTTTTCTTTATTTAAATTTCGTTTTTCTTTATTTAAATCTACCCTTTACTGTGTCAGTAATTTGTTAGTCAAAAAAAAAATTTGACTACCTTAAAAGTATTGCTTAAGTTAACAGACCTGTGTGTGTGCGTTTTATATCACTAGTGCAGTGTCCGTTCTCTGAGCATATAAGCCCTGCCCGCGTGAGGTGCGCCGATTCCCGCTCGCGCTGTTCTGTAGTTTACTAAAAGTTTATTAATTCTGAATGTGTCGCGTCTCGCGTGTCCATCTATATTGCACCAAATGTGACACTGCACTCCCTTGTGAAGTCGATTGGATGAACGGTTCTCGAAATAATAAGAATGCAAACGGACATAGACACAGAGAGATTCCTGCCTTTATTAGAGAGAAGAATATGTTCAGCACCCTCTCTCCGAAGCCTCGAATATTCGATGTTCATTACTACCGAATCTTCGAAGCTCAAAAAATGGTATTCGGACCAGCCCTAGTTCACATACTCGTTTCTCTGAAAAACACTTCTACAGCCAGTTATTTTACTTTGAAATGTGCATTTCCAGGCTGGAATGTGTGTTATTGTTTTGGTCTGTGATGCTGCACGTTGCCAATTTGCCAGTTTTCATTGTCCATTGCGCTCGTTCCTGTTGCTAGTGCTCAAACTGTCAAACCGTGTGAGCGCCGTCCAGTCTGAGGAGCAGGAGTCGGGAGTTTGAGTGAATTTGACTGCAGTACCTATTTCGACCACTTGTTGTCATTCTTAGTGCAGTCTACCTTTAAGGGATGAAATTATTTTCTACAGGGGGACTTTAAGCCTTTTGAATTGCTAAGACAGCTGGTAATATTTCAATAACGTTTCCAGCTAAATACTCCGAGATGAAGTCCAGTTGGCCGCCGGAGCCCATTGGACACGGCAAGTCGTGGCGGACCAATCGGAGCGCTTCTCACCTGCCCCGTCCCCCCCCGGGCCTCAGCAGTCAGAAGCAGGCGTGGTCGGGGGAGGGGCCTCGGATGCCCCGGGCCTGGGGAGGCGGAGCCAGCGGCCCGGACTCGCCCTTTAAATCAGGTACTGCAGACACACACAATCATCATACGCGAGCAACGGACCCGCGTGAAGCTCAACCTGTTCATGTTCATCGTGTTCTTCAGAGTGGAGCGACGGAGGAGCGTCGGCGGGAAAATCATGGCTGTTACTGAGGAACCTCACGCCACAGGTACAGCGGAGTTTATTCGGTCAAAAATACAGCGGAAACTGGGAATTATTATCGCAATGTCAAACAGCTGTTCTCTGTGTGAATATGTGTTAAACTCATAGACTGTAAACAAAATATGGACGTAGTGTGCGTGACGTCACCGCAGTGTTTCTGAAGAGCATTTTTGGGCAGAGCCCAAAAAGCGGATTAGCTGAGGTGACGTGACGCTAACAGACAGCAGACAAACGGCTTGTAGTGACTCAGCGGCAATCCACCTGTCACTCAAGTGGCCACGCCCTTAATTATGCAGAACTTTAAGGCTTAATATAATTTAAACGGATGAGTTATAAAAATATTCACCCCCCTCACAGTTGTCATGAAGGGCAAAATTAGCTATATAGAGCAAAAGCACTTTTTGCACCAGGCTTTTTTTTTTTTCTGCTTTAACCCTCAGGGGACCACAGTGTTTTGGGGGCCTTTGAGATGTTCTGACATGCCTTGACATTTGTGCTTTTTTCAGTTATTTATAAACATGTTAATGGCAAAGGTGTAAATTCACTCTATATAGCACAAACAGGGCTACCATAATATGCGAGCAACGTGTATGTAGATGTTTGTATTTTTAAGAGAATAATGTTTATGCGTGGTTATTGGAAAAAATTAAAATGAAATTTGCTGAATTAAGACCACAAAACACATATTAAATATGTATCCACAAGACTTTTGACTAATGGATGTTGTCCCTTTGTGTTCTAGCTTCAAAATTATGTGAAAATAGTTTTGCTTTATCGTTCACAAAAAAAAAATACATTGATTTAAATGGTGTAAAACAGGTTTTGCTTGGAAAGCCAATATGCAAGGGGGAGGAGTAGTTTACACCTTAGATTGCATAATCTCTGCATAATCTCCCCACCCATTCTGCATAATGACTGCCTAATGAGCCATTCATTCAGGTGTGACACTGACTGAGCCACAATGCAACGACAAAAGATGTATTTAGAAGAAGACTTATATTGACCATTTAAGATTTCGCTTACATTTCTCTTGTAAATATGTTTTGCTATTTTATTAAAAATGTTACAATTACAACAATAATTACAATTTCAACAATATTTCAAGTGTACTCTTTCTTTGTAAAAAAAAAAAAAGAAAAAAGATTATAGGCCTAAATTTTATCATATGTATTCATTAGTTTGAATATAGCCAACATTGGAACATCTAACATCTTAGTCTATGACTTTATTTTTGACAAAAATAGTATTTTTTTTTTTTTTGCAGTTTAATACGTTGCTTATACAAATACATTTTTTTCAACATATTCCAGTGGATTTTTATCTCAGTAGGCTATAGCAAAGCAGTTTATTCTTTCACACACAGACACGCGATTCATATTCAGGCTAAACAGTCTTTACAAATATGTACCCTTCATTCATCTCACAGAAAGGCGAGTCATATTATAGAAATGCGATTCATCTTTTTGCGGTTTGCATAGGCCTACACTAACGTTATTCCATAACGTTATTCCACACGTGAGAAAAGAAAACAGCCTACCTCACTCCTCAGCGCAGCGGGATCTGCTCCTCATATCAGGAGATATTGCTCCTCATCAGCACTGTTCTGAGGAATCGTTTCTCCATAAGGTAGGCTATATTATGCCTCACTCGATCGCGACACGCTGTGTTTACAGCTGATGGGCGTTTCACACCCCTCAGAATTTGCGTTTGAATAGCACGCGCTCTCCGGGGAGTGGTCACATTACTGTGAATGAACTCCTAATTAGCTCGACAGGAGTCGCTCTCTTTTTATACAGATTACAGAAACTGAGAATATTTGTTTTTTATATAAGTTACTTCTTTTAACAGATGCGATCTCAAGCTTTATGCCCGTGGGTCTGTTTGCCTGTTTGACTAAATTTTCGCGGAGTTATTGATCATTTTCGAACGCGTTTCAAATGGGAGTTCACGGACAGAGGGAAGGCAGAAATCGCATCATGTTAATTTTTCTTTATTTGTCAAAAAGCAAAACACTTTATTTTTATTGTGAGTATACAGAAAAAAAATAGAAACTGAACTGATTGATGTATTACACGAAAATGAAAGATCAAAATTAACAGAGCATTTGGTGTTTATTTTCATTGCTAAAAAAAAAAAACGAGCAAAACGCGCGGGCGCGTTTGTGGTCCCCTGAGGGTTAAAGTTGGGCATTTTAACATGGGGGTCTATGGGATTGACTCTCTTTTGCAGCCGGTCAGTTCCATGTTGGACACAAGAGAGAGATCAGAAGGTTGCCGGTTAAACTGTAATTTATTCCTGTGATCAAAGGAATCAAAGGAAAAAAAAAAAACATTATTACTCCAGTCTTTAGTGTCACATGATCCCTCAGAAATCACTCTAATATGATGATTTCTGAGTAATGATGCTGAAATTCAGCTTTGATCACAGGAATAAATTAATTTTTTCTATATATTCACATAGAAAACAACTTTTTTACATAGTTATACTATTTCACTGTTTTTCCTGTATTTTTGATCAATAAATAAATGCAGCCTTGGTGGGCAGAAGAGGCTTCTTTCACAAACATTAAATAAATCTTACTGACCCCAAACTTTTTTAGCGACAGTGTGTCTCTGAATCAGTTGGCGCTTCATGCGAATCAGTTTGAAGATGTTTGACTGTGTTTTGAGTGTATTTGTCAGTAAGTTTACAGTTAAGCACCACAGTTGAGGTGTGTTCACGTGTGTGCAGATCGACGGCTCGACACTGAGGACCATCTGTCTGCAGCACGGCCCCCTGCTGACCTTTCACCTCGGCCTGACGCAGGGCAGCGCTCTGATCCGCTACAGCAGCCCTCATGAGGCCGCCAAAGCCCAGAGCGCACTGCATATGTGAGTCACACACACACTCACTCACTCATTCACTCACTCACTCACTCACTCACTCACTCTCACACTCTTACTCTCACAGTAATTAAATTTTCTACATGAAGTGACATTTTTTTTTTTTGTGTTCATGTTCAGGTGCGTTCTGGGAAACACCACCATCGTGGCGGAGTTCATGAGCGAGGAGGACGTCATGCGTTACTTCACACATTCCCAGAGCGCGGGGGGGGCGGGGCCAGCAGAGGGCTCGTCTGACTCCGCCCCTCGAGAGGGCGAGCGGCCCGTGGGCGGGGGTGCGGGTGGAGACTGGCAGGGGCTCGACGTGTCCACCGGATCCGAAACGCCAGGACTCGCCCTCCTCAGCCAATGGAGCAACAGCACCGGGGAGGGGGCGGGGAAAGGGGTCTGGGGGGGTGTGGCTCCCGGTTACCACGGCGGCAGCCTATGGGGCGCTCCTCAGTTAGAGGACGGCTCGGCCGGGTTGTTGCCAGGCAACCTGCTTGGAGGCGGGACTGACAGTTTGTGATTGACAGTAATTGAGAAACTGGTACATGGAGTTTAAAGTGTGTCGTAACGGCATCAAACTGCAAAAATAATGATCGTTACCAAACATGTGGAAGCCCAACGCTTTATTATAATTTTCCCGTGTAGTTTTCGCAAAGACAAGGGATGAACCTCATGATAACATCTTAGTGTAACCCGAAACAAGAATTTTGCCCTGTGACATTGTTTGTAATGAAAATCAATCATCTAATTCTCATTACCGTAATATATTTGGATGTTTCACGGTTCTACATCGTAATAATCCCCAAATGTGTTTTTTGTTTTGTTTTTTTGCTGTATTATATTTTGTAAATACAGCAATAGTTTATTTTAACGTAATTAATTAATTAAAATGTATACTAAAAATAGTAGTATTTAAATCAATACATTTAAAGCATAAATTAAAGGCAGCATAAACGAATACCACCGTGATGGAGAAAATACTAGCTGAATGATGTCACATTGCAAAACAAAGTGTGTATGCATCAATCACATATCTATATGAAAACTTAAGCATATTCTGGAGGTATATTTTGATTAACTGAGTGAAAAACAAGTCATCTAACGCACGGCTTCTGTATGTCGTCATTGTTTTTGCAGTTGTTTCTGGTGGAGCTGATTTCACACGCCGCAGCTTTAAGACAAGCACACACACACACACACACACTCACATCCAGAGCTGCATTTCCACACACACACTGGACGTGTTGACAGGCTTTCATATCCAGTGGGATGTTAAACACACACATACACATACACACACACAGGTGCAGTGCGAGCGCAGTGGGATTTGCTTACAGACATTCTCGTCATTGCCAGAGTTAAGCTATCATGTATTTGAATGCAGGGACTGTTTCTAAAGGCCTTCTTTCACACACACTGCTCAACTTGAACAGCCGATGTAAATTTGATGTTGCGCTGGCACAGTTTTAATGCTTCGACAGTGGATTTCTTAAGTTCGTTCGAGCGCGAGAGCATTTGAAGCCGGTCGATGTGTGAAACTCGCCCAAAACAGGCCACATTTCACTCCAGAATCAAGTCAAAATCAAAAGAAAAACTATTTTTAGGACCAGTTTACAAATTGTGATGTTATTTTCGTGATGATTGAGCACATTTACTCTCACATTCTCATTATTGTAATGCAAATGGTTGTCAGTTATATTTAACAGTGACGGTAATATTTACTATATTGCAGTGAAAAATACTGGTATCATGATGCATAGACACTTTAAATAATTAAAATAATGACATTTTTCTGCAAGATACTTATGAGAATTTGGGAAGAAGTGTTTAATAGTTGCAAAACTATCGTTTGCTTGAACGTGATTTTTCGTTCGCAAGAGTATTTGAAGCTGGTAAGATGCGTAAAACTTGTGAACATTTTAAAGAAAACAGCCTATTTTTTTTATATTTTCATATGTAAGCTGGTTTCTGCCATGGAATAAAAAAAAAGGTAATTGTGACTTTATCTCACTATTCAAACTTTTTTTTCCTCAGAACTGCGATACATGCATACTTTTGCAACTGCGAGTTAAAAAGTAAATTTTGACTTTTTTTCCCTCAGAATTGGACTTTATAACTCGTAATTGTGAATTTACATCACCACTATGAGTCAGAATTGAGGGATATAAATTCGCAATTGCGGAAAAAGTCAGAATTGCGGGATGTAAACTAGCAATAGCGAGAAAAAGTTTAAATTGTGAGATGAAAAAGTCGCAATTGTGGAAAAAAGTCAGAATTGAGGGATATAAATTCGCAATTGCGAAAAAAGTCAGAATTGCGGGATGTAAACTCGCGATAGCGAGAAAAAAAGTTTAAATTGTGAGATGAAATAGTCGCAATTGTGGAAAAAAGTCAGAATTGAGAGAGACAAATTCGTAATTGCGAAAAAAAGTCAAAATTGTGGGATGTAAACTCGCAGTAGCCAGAAAAAATGATAAAAAAGATAATTTTTTTTTCAAATTGTGAGTTTATACCCTACTATTCTGACTTATTTCTGGCTTTTGCAAGTTTATATCTGGCAATTCAGAATTTTTTTCGCTGCTATTTTTTTTGCGAGAAAAAAGTCATTGCATAATATAAACGCAATTGTGAGATAAAAATTCGATTACCTTTAAGTTTTTTTTATTCTGTGGTGGAAAAAAGCTTACGTATTTTCTCGACTGTGATGTACTCGCACATTTTCATTGTGACGCAAAAAGTTGTTTCTGCAATCCTTGTTATTCTCGATGGCGAATCTCGTTACATTCTCACTACTGTGACGGTAGTAGTTACTATATCACAACGATAAGTTCTGTAATGCAATCAGATTTGATTTAAATCCACTAATTTCATGACGCATTAACACTTTACAGTTTAAATAACGCCATTTTGTTAGAAATGAGCAATAGTCGCTATAGAAACTATCATCATGATGATAAACGTTTTACGCGGTCCTAAAAATAGGATTACATTTTCCTCACACAAAACGTAATTTCCTTGCGATCCCGGCGTGAAATGTTGCGATGTTTTGCGAGATTCGCGCAGATTCTGTTTCTTTTCTATCCAGCGCGGCGGCGTTCCTGTGAATTTTGTGCAACTTAAACGCATCTGTACTCGTACTGACCTTCCACTGTTCCCTTCTTTATCTGTTCGTCAGGTTTGCTGTTACATTTATACGATTCGTACGCTGTTTTTTGCTATGGCATATACCAGTTATCTTCAGAGACTTTCAAGTGTGTTGGACGGACTGACGGCGTCTATAATGCGTGTATGTGTGCACTTTACTGTTTTTGTCTGTGTTTGTGTGCGGCTGTACATTGTTAACTGTGCACTATACACTGCTGGTTGTGTTTTACAAACGTTGGCATTAGCGGGTTTCTGCGATTGGCGTTTCTTTGGTTGTTTTTTAAGCGTACTCATGTAGCCTTTTTGTATTGGCTGAACTGCAATAATAATGATTCTACAAGCATTTTTAAGACACAAACGTGTGACGGCGTTTCTGCCAAACTTATCCGCCTGTCCAGAGTTTACAAACAGCTGAAAGACATGTGTTTATATGTGTCTGTATTGTTGTTTTTGTTTTAAATTAAGACTTTAACACTCCTTTCAGTGTTTAATTTTTTTGAGATTTTACAGAGGAAGAAAAAGTGAAGAGTTTATTTAAATAAAAGTGACATATGCAGCTGTTATAAAGATTTTTTTTGTGGTTTCTGGACTCTTATTTTGTCGCTCAGCTCGGCTGTAAACCCGTCAGTGTGTTTAGAAGGAAGTTTACAGGTTATAATTGTATTTCCAGTACCTTTTTTAAAAAAATTATTATTATCTGGGTAACACTTAGTTTACAATGAGGTCCTAATTAGCAATATATTTTTTTAAGCTTTGTTGATTTTAGTTAATAAAATGTTTGTTAGTTCACACTGCGTTAACTAATGTTAACAGATACAACTTTTGACCTAATAGTAAATGTTGAGATTATAACATTAATAAAAATCAATAGTATTGTTAATTGTTTTTTTTTTGTGTTAACGTTAAAAAAAATATGGTAAAGTGTTACTATTAACTCTTTTGAATAACGTGTTTTTAACAATCACTTAAACAAGTAGATTAGATGCATTCATATATTTCCACACTGATAAAAATGATTCTGTACTACAGAAAAAAAAAAAAAAAACACATAATTTATACATGAAAAATTTTAAGAATTCTAGAATTTAGAATAAAAAAAAGTAAATTCTATATTAGTGCTCAACTCAAGCTTGTAGAAATTAAAGCGTAAATATCAACGATAATTAAGTTAAACCGTATGAACTTTTCTGATACTGGTGTTCCCATCATGCACTAGGGCATGAATGATTAATGAGTAATTAATTATGAATAATTATTTTTATTTATTTTTCACTGTTTTTACACTGTTGTATCATTGCTTTTGATGATAGGTTTTGTAACTTGCTGTTTTATGACATCTGGAGTTCATTTTCTACTCAAAAACGATCTATCGAATGTTACCATCATTGTGTATTGTGTTTGTGTTAGTGCTGCATTACTTCTATTATACACATATGGAATCTACACGATATCTATTGTATTATTTAAAACGATCACTTTAAAAGCATGGTTTAATTCAATGTTGTATTATTTGAGTAAAAAGTTCATTTTGTTACATTTAATTAACTTAGTTAATGTAGACCTTAGTAGATTTGTAACTTAGTAGATTTTACTTAATTATATTGAAGTTTTTTTTAATTTCACATAGAATTAAGTATTATTTACTTAATTGCTTCATGAATGTTAAGTTCAATAGTAAGTAGATTTTGCTTGATAATAGCAGGTACGTTGTACAGAGCAGTAGCAGTAAAATTTACTTAAAATGTGCAAATTGTTAGAACTGTATCAAGTAAATCCTACAAGGTTTTTTTTTTTTTCAGTGCATATACAGTGTGAAACTGGATTATTTGGACTAATAACAGATTCATCTCTCACCTCAGCTTTTAACATGTCCCTATGGGTTTCATTCAGTCATGTTTCATTGTTTCAAAAGCAACTTTACAGAAATTGATGTTAATATTTATAGTATTTTAATGTCTTTAGCCACATTGAGCCGTTTAGATCTGAAGTGATATAGTTTGCATTTGTCCTTAGTAAAATTAACCATGGTTTAAAGCCAAAAAACAAACAAAAAAAACATTGTAGTTAAACCATGGTAACCACAAATGAACCATGGTTTTGCTGCACTAACCATAGTTTAACCATGGTATTTGTAGTAAAACTGGTTATACTAAATCAATCCACCCCCACCCCCCAAAAATAATAATAATAATAATTTTCGTAATTAAGGGTGGAAACTAAACTACCAACCAAATTAGATGTGCTATTAAAAGCGTTTAAAAATAACATACAAAAGTTCCGTTTTAGTGTACAATTTGACAATTTATTTAGTCTACTAACGTGATTTTATAGAAACTTATACTGTGCATTCATTATGATGCGTCGCCTGGCGGGCGCGCGAGCGTCGCTGCGGTCCCGATGACGTAACGGGGAGCGAGCGAGCGTCAGTGGACGGACGGAGCGCATCGCGGAACAACATCATGCGGGGTTTCGCGACCTGAGAGCTGCAGATGAGCGGAATACTCTGAATAACGTGAGTGTGATTGTGTTTTACTCCAGGAGATCCGGATGAAATCAGAGTCAGCTGTAGAAACATCAGCGCATCCGCATGCGACGCGACACACCGCAGCGCTCGCGCATCATCCTCATCCTCATCCATCAAACGGATCGCGAACATCAGAAGCGCTCGATCTCGTTTACATCAGTATCAATAAAGAGGCAGAAGTGTTTTAACTGTAAAGTCGCTGATCTCTGATGTAATCTTACGCGTATCAGTGATCAGATCTCCTGGAAACACTCATCAGTGAGATGAAGTAATGTAAGTGCTGTTTAACGGTTAGCTGGTGAACAGAAACAGGTTTATCGGTCACACCGAAGAAGGCCTGGTCGCTTTATCTTTATGTTGATCTCATTCTGATATTTAAAAATACTAAGAGCCTTTTTATATGCGTAAAGATTGATATTACAAAAATATTCTTTGATATTACCACGTTTTGGGGCGTAGAAGTCATTGTGTAGCTTGTATATATCAGGGTAACTTATATGAATAAGATAATTCAGTATAAGCTACTATTGAAATGTCGTCTTACCTTTTAGATTGTGTGGATGTTTTGATTTTTATGTAATGTCGGATGCTATTTAATTTATTTCCAGTAGCCTAACTCTTATAAAGTAACTTTCAAATAAATTATATCATTAACAATCACTTATTAAGTCTTAATCAAACAATAATTAGATGGAAGGCTACTTAATGTACACTGAAAGAGGTATTTACATGTCAAGTTTGATTCATATCTTTTCATATATAGTTTGAGTTTATTTTTGTATTGTTATTTTTGGGCTAATAATAGATTAATCTCTCAGCTCGTCTGTTCACCAGTCAGTGTGTTGTATTCAGAGGGACTCGTGACAGTAACAGCAGAGACATGAGCTCAGATACAATCAGTGTTTCGGTCAGGGGTGTTGTGATGCTGCTGTCTCCAGACCCGGTTGACATGGCAACACTGAGACTATCTACTTCCTGGAAGACACACACACACACACACACACACACACAGAGAGAAAGAGAGACACACACAGGGTTCAGATGATGTCACTGATGCTTTATCATCACTGCAGGAGGATCATCTCAAGCTTATTATTAAATCAAAGAGTATCATGGTATTATTATGGTTCCAAGTGCAAAATCCATATTGCTTTAGGAGTATTTTTGAGTCATTTAATAACTCACCCACTGTATGCTGTCGTATGACGCAGTGAACCTCTTTACTGTAGATGATTGAGTTGCTTTGGTGGTCGTTTGTTGTTATTAGTACTGACTCCGCCCCCCTGGTGTTTGCTGTGTTCTGATTGGCTCTCGTCTACAGATGGCTCTGGTGTGGCGGAGGGACGTGTCTCTATCAAACGGCTCTCTGGTTGTCATGGCGCCGGGGCCCGGGGTGGTTACGGTGGCCCCTGAGGGTCACAACCGGACGTGGGAAACCCCAGTGGTCGCCGTGGAGACGCCCATCTTCCTCATGACCGCCGCCGCTCAGACCATCTCTGGGATCTTCACCTGGACGGCGCTGATGCTCACCTGCCAACAGGTCACACACACACACACACACACACACACACACACACACACACACACACACACACACACACACACACACACACACACACACACACACACACACACACACTCTCTTATATTACTGCATACACTCAACCATTAGACTCTTAGACTCCTCCATTAAACAGACTTTACCAACAGGATTTATTACATTTTGATTTACTATATATTTATGTGTTAAGTATATTAATCATTACAATTAATTTATTTTATTTCAATTTAATTTATTTTATCTATTTAGATTGAATAGAACAAGTATGTGTAATATATTTGAATATAAAATATAGTGAATGTTTACACATATATTATATTGTGTATTGAATAATATGAATTTTAAAGCATATATATATATATATATATGTTTACGTACTATAATACTCATATATTACAAGTATATATATATATATATATATATATATATATATATATATATATATATATATATATACATACACACACACACACACATTTATATATATATATATATTCAATATAGAATGAAAAACACATTATATACATATATATTTTATATTTATTGTATATTGAGTAATATTAATATGAAATAAATATACAATAATTAGTTTTCTTAATATCATATAAACTATACTATAAATACATTCTTACAATAATATGTTGAACAGTACATTATGATATCTGTACATCTATAATGTGTGTGTATATAATTACATATTTTTTTACATATTATATATGCAATAATACCAATATAAAATAAAAGCAAAACATGTTATGTGTATTGCATAATTTTTCTCTTTTAATTAATATGCAACACTTTTGTTATAATACAGATTAGATGGTTTTGATGACTTGCGGTAATAACATGATGTGTAACTCATGATCTATTTATTGTAACGTTCACATTGCATGAAATATCAGGTGTATTTGAGGTTGTGGAGGTTCAGATGACATAATGTTGGGAACTCCTGATATAAACGAGGATGAGGATGATGATGAGGAGGAGGAGGAGCAGTTGCTCTGGCAACAGGTGGCATGACATCAGAGAGTGGAGGTGGTTGCATAGCAACTGCATTCAGAACTGTGTGTGTGTGTGTGTGTGTGTGTGTGTGTGTGTGTGTGTGTGTGTGTGTGTGTGTGTGTTTTGGTGATAAAAGCGTAACCTGCTCCACTGACACACAAACACACACAGGCGTTTATAATTATTTCACACGTGTTTGACTTGCATATCAAACTCTTCTGTCTTAAACATGAAGCTGTGTTTCTGCTCAGTTTAAATGTGTCATTTATCGCCATGATTGTTGTATAATAAAGCATCAATATGTGATGCATGCACTTAAGGAAGAATCTGATAATAAATGTAAACTAATTGTCATAATGTGTGTGTGTGTCTCAGATCTACATGCACCTGCGTTATTATAACACTCCTAATGAGCAGCGGCACATCGTGCGCATCCTCTTCATCGTGCCGATCTACGCCTTCGACTCGTGGCTCAGTCTGCTGTTCTTCACCAACGAGGAGTATTACGTGTACTTCGACACCGTCCGAGACTGCTACGAAGGTAAGAGCGCAAGTGTGTGTGTGTGTGTGTGTGAGGCCTTTTAAACGTCTACTCTAACTAATGGATTTGACTGCACTGACACTGTCAGAAGAGAACAAGACTCGAGCTGAATATGAAGCTATTATCTTCTGTACAGCTGCTTTACAGATGACATGCAATATGTTGCATAATTGATGAGTTTTGCAACATTAACACTGTTATTATTACCATCCTGTTCACTTCTGTCAAGCTGCTGTATTGAATAAAGCGTTATACACTAAAAAAAAATTAAGCATTTTTTCAAGATTTATGCATTTCAATTAATAGTAAAATTAATTCAAAAGCAAATTTAATTCAATAATAATTACATATTTTAATTGAATAATTGATTAATCTTTACATATTTTAATTTAATAATCCTTACATATTTTAATTGAATAATTAAGCAATCCTTATATATTTTAATTGAATAATTGAATAATCCTTACATAATTAAATGATTGAATAATCCTTACATATTTTAATTGAATAACCTTACATATTTTAATTGAATAATCCTTACATATTTTAATTGAATAACTGAATAACCTTACATATTTTAATTGAATAATCCTTACATATTTTTATTGAATAATTGAATAATCCTTACATATTTTAATTGAATAACCTTACATATTTTAATTGAATAATCCTTACATATTTTAATTGAATAACTGAATAACCTTACATATTTTAATTGAATAATCCTTACATATTTGTATTGAATAATTGAATAACCTTACATATTTTAATTGAATAATCCTTACATATTTTTATTGAATAATTGAATAATCCTTACATATTTTTATTGAATAATTGAATAACCTTACATATTTTAATTGAATAATTGAATAATCCTTACATATTTTTATTGAATAATTAAGCAATCCTTATATATTTTAATTGAATAATCCTTACATGTTTTAATTGAATAATTGAATAATTCTTACATATTTAAATTGAATAATCCCTACATAATTAAATGATTGAATAATCCTTATGTATTTTAATTGAATGATTGAATAATCCTTACATAATTTAATTGAATAATTCTTAAATGTTTTAATAAAATAATTGAATAATCCTTACATATTTTAATTGAATAATCCTTACATATTTTTACATAAGGATTATTCAATTCAATTTGATGGATTTTTACTATTAATTGAAATGCTGATATCTTAAAAAAGGCTTAATTTTTTAAGCGTAAAATAAATTCAAACTTTTTTTTGTTCAACCATCATTCAAGTATTTTTTGGCAACACTTTACAATAAGGTTTTGTTTGTTAACATTATTTAACTACATTAGATAACATGAACTATTAATAAACAATACAGCAATTATTAATCTCAGTAAATGTTAATCTCAACATTTACTAATACATTATTAAAATCCAAAGTTGTATCAGTTAACATTAGTTAATGCACTGTGAACTATATATTATCTAACATATTAAGAAATAATAATAAATGCTGCAAATATATATTGCTCATTGTTAATGTTAGTTAACGTGTGAACTAGTTTATTGTAAAGTGTTTTTGGAATCTTTCAGAATTACATTTCCTTAAATTCACATTCAAACTGCAGTTCTGTGTTCTTATTGGCTACTTCAATGTTTCACACAATCCTATATAAATCAGCCGATGCCATGTTTTGCTTGAAATATAATAATGATGCTTTCACGGTCCTTCCTTCTTTGAGTTTTGTTTTTCTGTAGTGTCAGTGTCGACTAACACACTGATCTCTGTATTAAATCAGCGAGCTAAAACCAAGTTAACACAGTTTTATTTTTCAAGTAAGGATATATCATGATTACTGTAGGTCCATTTCTATGAACAGCTTCAGTTTGATTTGATCTGCAGGTTGAGCTCAGTGTAACTGATCTGTAGAAGCATCATCAGGAGGTTGTGTGTGATATTGAGCTGATAAATGTTGAGATGACGGTCACGTCTAGACCTGATCAATATAAACACTTACAGCACAAATACTGAGGACACTTGATTTTTCTTTCACGTCTCAGTTATGCTTTGGTTAATAATTCGCTTTGTTTCTCCTAACACTCTCTAGATGTCATATACAGTAAGTGTGTAGAGCTGTAAGATTAATGTGGACAGCTTTGATGAGAAATATATGAGTTTATATTGACTCTCTGAGTTTTGTGGCCGAGACTTTAGGGATCTTTGGCCAATGTGAGCACAATCTCTGTCGGATATGGTGGTTTGTGTTTTCTGTGCTGATTCTGTGTGTGTGTGTTTTCTGCAGCGTTCGTGATCTATAACTTCTTGAGTTTGTGTTATGAGTATCTGGGTGGCGAGAGCGCCATCATGGCCGAGATCAGAGGAAAACCCATCCAGTGAGTTCAGCGATTCTCTCTGTGTTTCTGTCAGATGATAAATCAGCTGTTTCTCAAGTGTGTGTGTGTGTGTTCAGGTCCAGTTGTGTTTACGGCACTTGTTGTCTATGGGGCAGGACTTACTCCATCGGCTTCCTGCGCTTCTGCAAACAGGTATCAGACACACACACACACACACACACACACACACACATTGTTCGTCAAACACAAATAATAGAGCTGCATAATTCTAGAGAAAATGAAAACGGGTTGTTGTTTCAAATATAGAGATCATGAATCTCCCACTATTCTGAATGGACTAAAGAATGTAGTTTAATAAACTAGAGATTCTGACAAAATGTTCATTTCTGCAATCTATTTAAAAATATTAAATTAATTTAAATGATAAATAAAATAAAAAAATCTGTTTGAATGAGTATTTGAGTAAATCACTCATAAATACTTCATTTGTTTCGTTGCTGGATGAATCAGCATTTTTGAACGAATCTCTTGTATGGTTCAATGACAAATACAATATAATTGATACAATCTTTATTTGCAATAGTTACTTTCAAAATCTTTCAAATCATTTTTAAACGCTTGTGCCGAGTTTAAGTGGCATGTAATCTGTTACATTAAAAAAATATTTAATCTTTATATTCAATTTAATGACTCTAAAAATGCATCAATGTACAAATGAAAAATAATAATTTGGGCACGTAAACGTTATTTTCCAAAAAATAAGAATAAAAAGTTTAAGCATTTTCCATAGTAGCAAGTATTTTTTACAGCTAGCCAATTTTTCGAAACATTAATATCATGAGATTACCTGAGATTTCAAAAAGCATTTCCTATTTTATGGTTTTCTTGACAAATTGACCTTGATTTGGCATCAAATTATTAAAAATAATTATTTCATTTTCATCATATTTTAAAACAAAACTGCTTAGAAAAAAAAAAGTTTTTTCCAAACTACTTTATGAAGTGTTTTATTTATTTATATATGTATAAAAGCCTGTTTTTAATCAGGCCTTTTTCCTTTATGAGGAATATTTTCAAATGACGAGTTGAGAAGATGTTCATGACAGAAGTCAGTGTGTTCTGAACGAGCTCTCGAATAAATGTGTGTGTGTGTGTGTGTGTGTGTGTGTGTGTGTGTGTGTGTGTGTGTGTGTGTGTGTGTGTGTGTCTCAGGCGACGCTGCAGTTTTGTGTGGTGAAGCCGCTGATGGCCGTGTTCACAGTGATCCTACAGGCCTTCGGGAAATACAGAGACGGAGACTTCAAGTTTGTACACACACACACACACACACACACACACACACACACACACACACACACATGAATGAGTGTTTTATTAAGTCATCTCTGTCTCTCTCTCTCTCTCTCTCTCTCTCTCTCTCTCTCTCTCACACACACACACACACACACACACACATGAGTGTTGTATTAAACCCTCTGTGTCTGTGTGCAGCGCGGCCAGCGGTTATTTATACGTGACGATCGTCTATAACGTGTCGGTCAGTCTCTCTCTCTACGCTCTCTTCCTCTTCTACTTCGCCACTCGAGATCTCCTGGAGCCGTACGGTCCCATGCTGAAGTTCCTCATGGTCAAATCCGTCGTCTTCCTCTCCTTCTGGCAGGGTGAGTGAGTCTTCATCATCATCATCATCATCAGCACTGACCTGTGTGACCTGACCGCTGGGTTTTTTCCTAAATAATGTCTCGGGTTTCTTGACTGTGACCCTTTTCCCTGAAAGAGCTACACTCAATGCTGCGCTGGATTTAACGCTTGTGTGTGTGACCAGCTGTGCATATATGTGTGTAACACATCAATGGAATTTACTTTGAGCTTGTATAGCCTCGGACAGTGACGTCATTGGAGTGCGCGCGTCAGAGGCTACAGTTAGATGTGCCACAGGTGCATCGACAGGTATCATTTAGGCTGAAGAGCAGTCTTGGGACATCCATAGTGCGGCAATAAAGCGCCACAGTCAAGTAACCCGAGACGTACCCTTTCAAGAGCTACACTCAATGCCGCGCTTGATTAAAGCGCTATGGGAACGAGAATATGCACGCCGCCGCACTGGGGGTGTCTGGACCCCTGATGGGTGTGTAGGTGTGCTCACAAGAACACGAAGAAGGTCTCAGACGCGAGCTTGTGATGTCGACTCTAGAACGCGAGTCAATCTTATGAACGTGTGCGGAGAGGACCAGCCTGCCGCATCACAGACATGCACCCAAGGCTTAAAAAGTTGACGTCGAGGGCGCGAATGTGAATAAGGTTTTCCCCATGAACGAGTCAACGTCATGGAGAGCCTCAAGGAGAGCAGTCTGTAATCTGGACACCTCGAGTAACCTCTCACACGCTTCATCATAACCAGAGAAGTGCTCAGAGGCGCGGTTATTTATTTAATTTTCTTCAATATTTGATTCCCCAGAATTTCCTCAGAATTAAATGTGGCCAAAGAACAGCCAGACAAGATATTAACACAAGCATCTGATTTCTCATATTATCATTTAACTCGGCAGCAATAAATACAGCCATATATCAATCAGACAAGCAAACACGGTCTGGATGTCAGGCTGTGTTTAAGTCTTTCATAAGATCAGCCTGGGATGCCTGTGACACAGCCATGGTGTGCAGCGCAGTCCCGCTGAAGATGCATGTGATAATGCGATCCCAGAGGAGAGATTGTCTTTCCAATCTGGCTTTAGTGTGTGTCTGATTCCCGCCATAGGATGTGAACACGGAGGCACACACCATTTGTTTTGTAAATCTATCTTTTTCTTTTTCTTTCTCTTCTCATTTTTTCACTTGTTAAAGTGTAGAGGAAAAAGAGAGAGATTTTTCAGCGCACTGCCTGGCAAAAGCTAACTCCTGCCAGAGGACACAGAGAGTTTTTGAGAGCTTGAGAAGCACACACACATCACAGTATTGCTGCGTCTCAGTTCGCCTGCTTATACTACGGCCTAAAAGTGTGTAGGCCTACTCTTTTTGTGAAGAAAAAGTGCATACTTTTGAGTGTGTAGCAAAAAGTAGACAAGCTTTGGGACAGACTATCACGTCATACAATTGCGTCTTTAACGGTTGCGCTCTGTCACATCCTCACAGTAAACTGGCCTGTCAATCATCTCGTCACAGTTAAAAATCCGCGCACTCCAATGACGTCACTGTCCGAGGCTATACAAGCTCAAAGTCAATTCCATTGATGTGTTACACACATATATTCACAGCTGGTCACACACACAAGCGTTCCCATAGCGCTTAAATAAAGCGCAGCATTAAATCAAGTGTAGCTTTTCAAAGGGAACAAGAGTTCAAGTGTTGTTTTTTATCTTTGATGTAAATCTTCAATGTTGGAGAAAAGTTTAAAAATTGTGCAATTTTTGTCAGGATCTTAGTGATGATTTCCTCATTAAATCAGGATGAATTCTCTGCTGAATGTAATGCACTTTTCATCTCTTACTTTAGAAAAACTATCTATATGGCAGAAACCATTTTCCGTCACATCATTACGAGCCACTGGATGTATGATAAAGCATGTTAATTAAACAGAATTAGATTTTTTAAAAATAATAAAATAAAAAAGTGACTTTTCAAACTTTTCAAAAAAAAAAAAAACATTTAAATAAGTAAATAAATATTAATAAATATTAAAATTATAATTGAAATATTATTGTTGAAACAAATATAATTCTTAAATATAAATATCTTAAAATTAACATAAATAAGATGATAAAATTATTAGATCTAAATAGTATTGTTGAAACACCATGAATATGTTTTCTTAAATATAATAAACAATAATCATTTCTTAATTAATATTAATCAAAGTTTTGTGTAAGAAATTGCATTATTTATTTTACTTTTTTACTTAATAAAAATATACAATTTTTAAAAAAGACAGGAAATGATGTACATTGTAAAGAACATGTTAATACAGCAATAGTATTTTTTAATTGATAATCAAAAAACGGTTTCTCCTTGTGTGAAGCAGGGATGCTGCTGTTATTGCTATAAGATATTAAACTAAATATTTGTAAATATTATTGAATAGAATTCTAATATAAATATCTTGAATTAAAACAAAATATACATCTAAATGAAAAACTGCAGTTGTTTTGTAACATGCATTATTTTTACAATCAGCTGTTCACACATCAACTCTTTATACATTTAAAAAAGAAAAAGGATGTTAAAAGCAAAATTAAAGATTAAAAAACAATATTTTGTAAGTGCTGTTATATGAAAGTGTATGATTTTGTGTGATGTAGGGATGCTGTTGGCGATTCTGGAGAAGTGCGGCGCGATTCCTCGCATCAATTCTCCTGATGTCACTGTGGGGGAGGGGACTGTTGCCGCCGGTTACCAGAACTTCATCATCTGCATCGAGATGTTTTTCGCCGCTCTGGCGCTCAGACACGCGTTCACGTACAAGGTCTACATGGACAAGAGACTCGATATTCAGGGTAACAAACACAACAGCACTGAGCAGCCAATCACTGAACAGCCAATCACTGAACAGCCAATCACTGAACATCCAATCACTGAGCAGCCAATCACTGAACAGCCAATCACTGAGCAGCCAATCACTGAACAGCCAATCAATGAGCAAACAATCTCTGAACAGCCAATCACTGAACAGCCAAATACTGAGCAGCCAATCACTGAGCAGCCAATCACTGAACAGCCAATCACTGAGCAGCCAATCACTGAACAGCCAATCACTGAACAGCCAATCACTGAGCAGCCAATCACCGAACAGCCAAATACTGAACAGCCAATCACAGAACAGGAAATACAGATCAGCATCTCTGGAGATACGATCACAGCGTTAAATACAGGAGTGAAGGAACGTTGTGGGATCGGATAAATCACATTTATATGTTCAGAAACATGCGAGATCACATTTGTAGAGACGCATATATGGTTTTCATGATTAGTTTAGACTAACTCATAATTTGATTTCGATTCTGATTCAGATTCTTTAGAGTATTTTTCAGTTTCACAGTTGTGACTTTCGCTCAGATTAAACATGATTTCTTTCGCCGTGGCGTTGAAGATTTCGCACATTTATAAAGCTGAAATACCTTTATGTCTCAGACTCTGAATGTTTCTGAACTGATCTTCCTCTTTTTCTTCCTCTCTCTCATCACTGTGTGTCCATCTCTGTCTCTCTCAGGTTGTGTTCCTGTCTATGGCCAGTACGGTAGGTTTACTGTGTACTTTATCTTCGGTGTGTTTTCACATCTTCTGTGTTGTGAGTTCATTTCATACATAATTGTGCTGTATGTCTATAGAGTCTATACGTTTTTTCATTGTATTTTGTTCATTTTATGATGTGTGATATCATGTTGTTCATCTCTACATTGACTATCTAGAATATTAAATACTGATGAACTTATTTGTCCATTTACAGATGTGTGTCCAATTAAACACTCAATAGTGTGAGATCTAACCTTAACCCTAAAAATAGCATGTTAAACGTTCAAATTTACAATAAACTTACTAAATATAAGTAATTAGTGGTTTTCGATTGCATCTTTTCTTAGACTCGGTGTTCCCAATCTGGAAAAAAAATATAGTTTAAAACTTCTTTTTTGACAATTTGACCAAATAATGAGTGAAATTATTAAATGCATAATTTACTGTTCATGCATCACACTGGGAATTAAACTCAGTGGCTTTGCATTTTAGGATACAGTTTACATTTACATCTATTCATTTAGCAGACGCTTTTATCTAAAGTGACTTAAATTGAGGAATACCAGCGATTTATCATAAAAGAGGCAATAAACACATTAAGTGCTAATAACACAAGTTTCCGATATTGTTCACAATAGAACAACCATTTAGAACCATTTCATCATTCTCCAAACATCATTAGAATATTACTTTTGGATGTTTGTTTGACAATTTAAAAAACGTTAAACAAACGTCAAATTAAAATGTGTCAGGAAAAAAGTTCCATAAATGATGTAAAAATAATGTTTTTGTGCTAACGTTTTGAGAACATTATTAAAGACCAGATGACTTTGAACAAACATTCTGTTAATGTTACTGGAAGAACATTTGTTCATAACTTTGATACAGTGCAGGAGTTTAGTAAATTACTGCACTGTTGCTTATCTGATTAGTCCTGCTATATATTTTTACCACACCAGCTTTGTGTTTCAATGGTAAATCTGTGTGTATGTGTGTGTGTCAGGTCGCTGTGCTCCCATGAGCATCTCCAGCAGTCTGAAGGAGACCATGAACCCAGGAGACATGCTGCAGGACGCCATCCACAACTTCTCTCCGGCGTACCAGCAGTACACACAGCAGAGCCGAGGAGAACCAGTGAGACGCTCCGACAGCTGCAGTAACGAGAAAACACTCCTGCTCAGCTCAGACGACGAGTTCTGACACACACACACACACACACACACACACACACACACACACACACACACACACACACACACACTACATGAGGATCAGCTGCAGTAACGAGAAAACACTGCTGCTCAGCTCAGACGACGAGTTCTGACACACACACACACACACACACACACACACACACACACACACACACACACACTACATGAGGATCAGCTGCAGTAACGAGAAAACACTGCTGCTCAGCTCAGACGACGAGTTCTGACACACACACACACACACACACACACACACACACACACACACACTACATGAGGATCAGCTGCAGTAACGAGAAAACACTGCTGCTCAGCTCAGACGACGAGTTCTGACACACACACACACACACACACACACACACACACACACTACATGAGGATCAGCTGCAGTAACGAGAAAACACTGCTTCTCAGCTCAGACGACGAGTTCTGACACACACACACACACACACACACACACACACACTACATGAGGATCAGCTGCAGTAACGAGAAAACACTGCTGCTCAGCTCAGACGACGAGTTCTGACACACACACACACACACACACACACTACATGAGGATCAGCTGCAGTAACGAGAAAACACTGCTGCTCAGCTCAGACGACGAGTTCTGACACACACACACACACACACACACACACACTACATGAGGATCAGCTGCAGTAACGAGAAAACACTGCTGCTCAGCTCAGACGACGAGTTCTGACACACAAACTACATGAGGAGCAGCAGAGTTACACAGACAACGAGTTCTGACACACACACACACACACTACATGAGGAGCAGCAGTGTTACACAGATGACAAGTTCTGACACACACACACACACACTACATGAGGAGCAGCAGAGTTACACAGACAACGAGTTCTGACACACACACACACACACTACATGAGGAGCAGCAGTGTTACACAGATGAGTTCTGATACACACACACACACTACATGAGGAGCAGTGTTACACAGACGACGAATTCTGACACACACACACACACAAACACTACATGAGGAGCAGCAGTGTTACACAGATGACAAGTTCTGACACACACACACACACTACATGAGGAGCAGCAGTGTTACACAGACGACGAGTTCTGACACACACACACACACACTACATGAGGAGCAGCAGAGTTACACAGACAACGAGTTCTGACACACACACACACACACTACATGAGGAGCAGCAGTGTTACACAGATGAGTTCTGATACACACACACACACTACATGAGGAGCAGTGTTACACAGACGACGAATTCTGACACACACACACACACAAACACTACATGAGGAGCAGCAGTGTTACACAGACGACGAGTTCTGACACACACACACACAGCTTTAAACAGACTATCACTTAAACAGATGCACAAGCGCACAACATGGACTGTTCAGATCCCATGCATATTGTAAACGCAAGACTTACACAAATATACAGATATATTCCAAATCTAATCAAACTTTCAATTTCAATTTTCTAATCAAATGAAATGTATAAGAATAAGATTCATGTTGCGTACCACAGTTTGAGAATCAGTGTTTTGATCTACACTCAAGCTGAAGCTGCTGTTCATGTGGAGCATCTCACACACACACTCCTGAGGGTTTCTCAGCCGTCAGACTGACTGATGATTATCAATCTCAGTTTGTTCCGGACACCGATTTAAAAATGGACAAACAAATAAACTCGTCGTCAGATCTAGTTTCTTTTACCTTCGTCTCTTAGCCAAAACTAAACCTTTTTTATCGACTGTTGACTTTGAGATAGCAATCTCTGCGGTTGTCTTCTCACGAATCGACTGTATCTTTACTTTGGACTCGACAATAAAGCATTGGCGTCTCTTCAGAAAATACAGAATGCTGCTGCAAGAATAAGTCTGTCAAAAAATTTTAGTCCATTACTCCAATTTTAAAATCATTGAAATGGTTGCCGGTTCGAGATAGAATTAGGAGAGATCGAGCACAACGTAACGCGGGGCTAGTTGTAACACACTTGTTTTATATACTTCCACACATGCTAGCTTGACGAAACTTGGTGTATTTACTAGTCGCCATATCAACACTATATAGAGAAAAAATTGCGCCAAAATTAAAAATTTTGGAAGATATCCATAGACATTTATTAAACCATAGCCATGTTACAATGTACCCCACCTATGGGGCACGTTGTCACATTTCACTTTCATTCTTTCGGGGTATATACTGTATTAATAAAACAAAACCACATAATTGTACTAGACGTGTGAAATTAGTAGTAGATTTACACAAACTGAGAAAGTCAAAAAGCGTTACTTTGTGCCCCGCTCTCCCCTACATATAAGATCCTGTCACTTGTTTTTAAGGCGTTATACAATTTTACCCCTTCTTGTCTTTCAAGTATGCTGGCATTTTATAATCCATCTAGATCTTTGAGATCTTAAAATCAAAATATTCTTTGTGTTGTCAGAACAAAATTCAAACATACTGTAAGGGTGACGGACCCAAACGTTGGAATGATCTCCCTCTTTCTACGAGGTCAGTAAAATCTCTACCGAAATTTAAAGCCATGTTAAAAGCACATCTGCTAAAAACTTCCCGGGCATCTTCATGATTGGTGTTTTGATCATTGTTTTTTTTATTTAATTTATTTTTTAATTTTTTTCTGTAATCCTCTTATTTTTGTGTTTTTTAGAGATCGTGAAGCACTTTGGGCAACAGCTGTTGCATTAAATGTGCTACATAAATAAACAAATGAAATGAAATTATCAATCATAATGACGTGCCATTCATACACACAAACACTCCTCTCGGCACTTTCTACATGTGTATTTCAGGGTATCGTGAGGATTTATTGACATCATGAAGTATCTAGATTATAAACTGCTGCGTAATAAACCACAGGAGCAATTAGTTTATGACTGAAATGCCTTAAACATGTTACATGTGTTCACTGGACTGAAAACTTTACCATAGTAAATACCTGCAGTTTTGAATGAAGCAATGTAGTTTCTATTTTCATTTTCTTTTCACTATTAAGTGTTTTCTTTCTTTCTTTCTTTCTTTCTTTCTTTCTTTCTTTCTTTCTTTCTTTCTTTCTTTCTTTCTTTCTTTCTTTCTTTCTTTCTCTCTGAAATGGTTGTAAATATGAGTGAGACAGAAAACGCAGAATAAACCTCAGATGTTTGGAATAAGTGTGTGAAGTGATTCACTGATCTGATCTTAATTTCCAGTTTGGTTTTCCTCTAATAATTGTCCTCTTTAATTCTATTATCCATCATAACTAAGAAATACACATTATTAATTTTTTAAAACTTACAATTATTGAAATATGCAGTGTGAATGTTAAATCTTGTTGTAATTCTCCATCTGTGCAGGACACAGAGCAGCGATTGGTCAATTTCAAGGAAGAATTTACAACAATTAAAGTTGAGTTTATACCATCATGATTAGATTAACTTCTAAATCATTAACTTCTAAACCAAAGACAAGATTAGCCTCTTCTAGGACACACACTCACCTTTATAAAGTCATTGTCATATAACTTGTTAGTAATGTTTTAAATCTCTATTTTATTGGCACTTTAACAACTGAGGTAATTGTCATTCATGCCCAGATAACAACATTGTTTCGGCCCAGATCCGGCCCACATCTGGCACATGTGGAAAGATGATCTGGCCATAATGGTAACATACCAATTACAGTTTTCTCCTTCAGTGATTCTGCTTGTTAACATCAGGTGTCTTCAATAATCCTCAATCATCACTCAATTAATCACTTAATTATCTCATTAACTTTAACACTCTTGAGTGTTACTTATAACACTCTGAGTGTGGACTCAGATATAAACACTGAGAGTGTTAATTTAACACTGGGGATTTTGAGATGAAATCAACTGAAGAGAAAAGAAGACATTAAATCTGTGAAGATCTCAGCAGAGGAGGATTAAACAACTCCACAAACAGCATTACCAGCTTCACTTATTACTAACCAGACTGACTTTATTTCTGTCAGACGTCTACAGAAGTTTTTATCGAGAATTAACAGAGGTTTAACTCTAATGTGTTTCATTTGAAGTCACCATAACAGTGATTAGTGTTTCCATTAGTTGGGCTCTTAACCCACTAAGCAAAATGATGTCCAAAACACGTCTTTTCAACGTCTTTGTCACAAAAGTCGGACGTTGAAATGACGTCCACTGAGGAGCCAGAATGAAAGTTTTTATGACGTCTTTTTCTGACGTGTTCTGCACGTCTGATATAGACGTTCGTCGAACCTTCGTACAAGCTTAAAACTAGTTCAGATGTGGCCATTGTGGACATATTTTCAGCATCATTTATGGTCTCATTTATACATAATTACTTTGACTATTGCTGTCAGATGATCTTAGTGAGAATTAACAGAGGTTTAGATGTTGATATTTGTTTAATTTGAAGTGTCACCATTGTGGTGATCAGTGTTTGCTTTAGTTGGGCTCTTGGTCCCCTTTCTTTTACTTTAACTTTTATTTTACTGCTTTAACTGTGTGTTTGTAAAGCACAATTGTTGTGGCAGAGAAAGCCAATAATAAGTAAGATCAGCTGTTTTCAGCTTATTGATGATCATGAAATCATTACAAAACAAGCATCTAATGTTGTCAGATGCTTTGGCGTTCATAACCACCAACCTTGTGGAACTGCAATATTGGTGTCAAAAGCATTAAAATGATCACTTATTTGAAGGTGTATAAAAAGCATGTGCACATGATGTTTTGAGCAAATGTATCATATAGTCACACACAGACATCAAGATTTTGCATATGATTCACAACAATGGTGACAAAAAAAACAAAAACAAAAAAACCTACATGCTGCAATGCATGATGGGTAGCTTTCATAGTACAAAACTCATCCTTAATTCCCAAGCTTTTTTGTTTTGATTGTCACCGTTGTTGTGATTCATATCCAAAATCTTGATGTCTGTGTGTGACTACGTGATACATTTGCTCAAAAACATCATGTGCACATGCTTTTTTTTTATACACCTTCAAATAAGTGATCATTTTAATGCTTTAGGCACCAATATTGCAGTCCCACAAGGTTGGTGGTTATGAACGCCAAAGCATCTGACAACATTAGATGCTTGTTTTGTAATGATTTCATGATCATCAATAAGCTGAAAACAGCTGATCTTACTTATTATTGGCTTTCTCTGCCACAACAAATGTGCTTTACAAACACACAGTTAAAGCAGTAAAATAAAAGCTAAAGTGAAAGAAAGGGGACCAAGAGCCCAACTAAAGCAAACATTGATCACCACAATGGTGACACTTCAAATTAAACAAATATCAACATCTAAACCTCTGTTAATTCTCACTAAGATCATCTGACAGCAATAGTCAAAGTAATTATGTATAAATGAGACCATAAATGATGCTGAAAATATGTCCACAATGGCCACATCTGAACTAGTTTTAAGCTTGTACGAAGGTTCGACGAACGTCTATATCAGACGTGCAGAACACGTCAGAAAAAGACGTCATAAAAACTTTCATTCTGGCTCCTCAGTGGACGTCATTTCAACGTCTGACTTTTGTGACAAAGACGTTGAAAAGACGTGTTTTGGACATCATTTTGCTTAGTGGGAACTCTTATTATATATGTTGTCTTTTTTGGTCACTGTGACAGTGTGTTTGTCAAACACTTTTGCAGCAGCAAAGAAAGCTGAAGAGAAATGAGATCAGGTGATGGTGGTTACCTGTTGGACACATGTACACTGAGGAGTGTTCATTTAATACTGCAGATTTTGCTGTTCACTGTCCCCCTGATGCAAGGTGTCCCCCAGGAATCCATTCTCGGGGCATTATTATTCATAATTAACATAATACCTCTTGGTCAGATCTTCCACTGTCATGGTTTTAATTATCATTTTTACGCTGATGACATTCAATTATGTACCATCTGTACACCTGCTCTATCTGTCACAACCGACAAAATCTCTGCTTTTGTACATGAAATAAACAATTGGCAGATTCTAGTCAGAATGTGAGTCTGATATGTGATTATGTGATTATGGGGCGTGTTTCAACCAAACCAGGAAGGAAAATGCCTCTGCACTCAACTGGATAGACCTACAACCAATCAGAGCAACGGAGTAAGTGAAGTAAATGTTTAATAAATTATGTTATATATATATTTTTTGTATTTATGTAACAATTATAGGGTGCAGAAAGTGTTGTAAATGCCTTGTATACACATACATATAATTTGTAACAGGTAAGTAACAGTGTTCAACACAATGATGTGTAAACGCATGAATAAATCATTTATAACACTTTCTGCATCCCCTAATCTAAAGTGTAAACTCTTCATCACTTGTAAACGTGTTACACAGTCATCATTCGTAGACTACCACTTCAAGAATCAATAAGGCATAAGATCAACGAATTGTACGAATGATGTGTAACACATTAGAAAGTGATGAATAATTTACACTTTAGATTAGGGGATGCAGAAAGTGTTGTAAATGATTTATTCATGCGTTTACACATCATCATCTATAACAGGTGTTGAACACTGTAGTGTGTACTGCAGTGTAAGTGCTGACTGGTGAGGGTATAGACTTCTCTGAAACTCATGGAGTCTTTAACCACTGTGCACCTGATGTGAGCAAAACATACAAAAAAATGTATTTGTATTAAACATTTATGAAACGCAGAGTCATGTTTTGTAAATGATTAGTTAATCATTAACTAATAAAATGTAAATGACTTATAACTGAATATACAAAACATACATAAAATAATGAACATATCACTTATTAATCATTTATGAATGCATAGTCATGTTTCGTAAATGATTAGTTAATCATTTACATATCACTTGTAAATGACTTAAAACGGAATTTACAAAACATACATAAAATGTTAGTATATCACTTGCTAATCATTTATGAATGTTTTGTAAATGATTAGTTCATTAACTAACCACTTATAAATGACTTACAACTGAACGTTATTATAAAGTGTTACCAGATATTTTGTAAATTTCCTACCTTAAGTATATAAAACATGTATTTTTGTGAGTGAATGCAGCACAATCGTGAACATAAATGGACAAATTTAAAGGCGATTTTCTCAATATTTCATTTTTTTGCACCCTCAGATTCCATACATCAATGGAAAGCTTATTTATATATCTTTCATATGATGTATAAATCTCAATAAAAAATAAATAAAAAAATGACCCATGTGACTGGTTTTGTGGTCCAGGGTCACACAACATAACACATTCTGATAGATCACAAGAAGAAGAAAAAAAAACCCAAAGTGAAAATAATGAAAAGAGGATGTGGGAAAATAGTGAGAAAATGTGCATGGAGAAGAGAAGAAAGAATATAATAAAAAATACAGTTAAGGACCAACAGGACATTGTTGATATCAGCAAAAATACTGACTCTCTCAGCAAAGACAAAACCCTCATGACACAGCAAAATCCCCAGTGTTAAATTAACACTCTCAGTGTTTATATATATATACACCAGAGGTGGGAAATCCAGGGCCCAATGAGTAGAAGTCCTGCCATGTGTTTATTCCACCCATAAACTCAGTCATCTGATTTCACTAATTAGTTCTCTCTCCTGTCTGAATTAGCAAATCCAGGTGATTGGAACAAAATACTGAGGAGGACTTTTACTTTCTGAACCTGGACTTTACACCTCTGCATAGCAATGCCACATGTCAGCCAAGAAATAAACCAGAACTGGACCTTATTGTAGCCTATAATAGGTCTATAATAATAGGAAAAAAATCCTTAGGAAAACAATAGGGCCCAAGCCCTGAAAGGGCGAATTAAAGATTAACAGATATCCCCCTATATTAATATTGAGCCAAATACATTAAAGGTTAATCCAATGCCAGTTAACTGGATTATTTGTTTTGGTTGAATGTAAAAATATTAATTTTAGGATAATTAAACTTAATTAACTTAATTGTTTTGGACAAAATGAAGACTGTTAACCTTATTCAACTAAACGGCATTGAATTAACCTTATGTAATTAACTTAAGTTAATTGAAATAAATAATGTTACATAAATCCAACGTAACCTAGTTATGTGGGACCTGATGACATAAAAGAGTTAATTAAAGCCAACATAGCATTTTTTAGAGTGTATAGGCTTGTTCGACTTGAACCGGCGCTGCACAGACCGTTGTCCTCGGTTTAGGACATCAAAGTACCGCGAGAGCAAATCAAAAGCATAAGGAGCCGTCTACTCTCCATTCGCTCTTGCGGTACTTTGATGTCATTCACTGATCGGTCTGTGCAGCGCCGGTTCAAGTCGAACTAGCCGTTAAGTTCACATGATTTAGCCTACAGTAGCCTTATGATATTGTTGTTTAGCTTCAACCCTAATCAAAGAAACCTGAACAAGCTAATCAAGGTCCTCATGATTACTTCAGCTTTACAGGTACACAGCAAAATCCCCAGTGTTAAATCAACACTGCTCAGAGTACATATTGATTGACAGGAGGATCTGGTGGTTAACTGTGTCAAAGGCAGCAGACAGATCCAAAATCATGAGAACTGAGGATTTGGATTTGGTAGCTGCTCTTGCCAGTGCGGGTGCGGGTACAACTAAATAAGAAATTGCTCGAAGTAGATTAGTGGGAATAGGATCAAGTGGACAGGTGGTAGGGCGATTGGAAAGGAGGAGTTGAGAAGGAGGGTAGAATGTGTGTGTTAGTTGGTTATATGTGTGTGTGTCAGTTTGTGGATTGGTAAATTGGCCGCTGATGGTGGTTGTTTTATATATGAAGAATGTGGCAAAATCGTCAGCTGTAACACAGCAAAATCCCCAGTGTTAAATTAACAATCCTCAGTGTGCATATGTGTCCCTACAGGGTGTTAAAATTAACACTGAAGCAGTGTTGAAGTTAATGAGATAATTAGGTAATTAACTGAGTGATGATTTAGCATTATTGAAGACACCTGATGATAAAGCAGAATATCTTTTTTAATGTAATCCAAAGGATTTCTTAAAAGTTATTTGTAATAATGTAACACATACAATAGAACATGAGCTGACCAGATATGTGAAAAATATTTAATTAATTCATGATACCTAATTCAGAATGTGCAAATGGTAATGCTTGCAACCTTTTTATGGATGTTATGAAGACTCAAGAAATCATATATGAGCAATCAACACAACATCATGGAAAGATCTACACACAACATTTTTTGTGAATGAATCATTCTTTTGAACTGGTTCTTTTTAGTGAACCGGTCGAACACCAAATCGGACTGAATCGATCAGTTCGCATCTTGAGTCAATTATTTTTCGTTACTCACTTTCGGACATACTTGACATACCCTCTGACTCAATATAAACCAATATTACTCCAGTTAATGTTACTCCAGTAACTTCACTGATGCTGTGCTCAGAGGTGGACAGTAACAAAGTACATTTACTTGAGTACTGTACTTAAGTACACATTTTGATTATCTGTTTTTTACTTGAGAATGATTTTTTTCTGGAAACGTTTTACTTTAACTTCACTACATTTGAAAGACAAATATCGTACTTTTTAATCCACTACATTTCTGTCAAAGAGTAGAAAGTAGTTATGTATACAACTCCACAAACAGCATTACCAGCTTCACTTATTACTAACCAGACTGACTTTATTTCTGTCAGACGTCTACAGAAGTTTTATTGAGAATTAACAGAAGTTTAACTCTAATGTGTTTCATTTGAAGTCACCATATCAGTGATTAGTGTTTCCATTAGTTGGACTCTTAACTCTTATTATAACTTGTATCTATTTTGGCTGATGTGACAGCAGTCAGTGTATATTTGATTAAAAAAAAATCAGCCTTGGTGATCTTAAGAGACCTTTAATTTGTTTTTGTTTTTTTTAATAATAATCCACTTTTGACCCGTACTGTATAGGTCTATACACACACAGTTCTCACCATTGTAGAGTTAAACCTCTGTTAATTCTCAATAAAACTTGTGTAGACGTCTGACAGAAATAAAGTCAGTCTGGTCAGTAATAAGTGAAGCTGGTAATGCTGTTTGTGTAGTTGTTTAATCCTCCTCTGCTGAGATCTTCACAGATTTAATGTCTTCTTTTCTCTTCAGTTGATTTCATCTTAGACTGTGTCTGAAGTCAGTTGTAGTTCTTGTGTTTCTGCTCGTCTCTTTTTCTGTTCTCTTCAGAGGTCCAGGTTCAGAAGGTAAAAGTCCTCCTCAGTATTTTGTTCCAATCACCTGGATTTGCTAATTAGCAGTTTTTCAGCCAGGAGAGAGAACTAATTAGTGAAATCCGCTGACTGAGGTCATGGGTGGAATAAACATATGGCAGGACTTTTACTCTTTGACCCCTGGACTATACAACTCTGGTGTATTGGCTTGAAGTCAGTAGTTCTTGTGTTTCTCTTTTTTCTGTTCTTGTTGTTTCTCTTTCCTTCAGTGAGTCTGCTTGTTAACATCAGGTGTCACCACTAATGGCCGATCATCACTTAATTAATCACTTAATTATCTCATTAACTTCAACACTGCTTCAGTGTTGATTTTAACACCCTATAGTGTGGACACATATGTACACTGAGGAGTGTTATTTCACTGGGGATTTTGCTGTGCACTAGGGAATGACAAAATAAATAATCATCAATGAAACTTTATTATGCCACCACAGATACATTCATACAAATTATCAAATTAAATACTAAAAGCCCAAAGCAAAAAAGCGGAAGTATAATTAAAACGAACAAACAAACTCGATGTCTGTTGGCTCATTTACAAGGCCAATAACAAATCAGTGGCTGCAATCACTAAATTATATCACACGACACAACGTACAAACTATTAAGCATACAAACATTCAAATATTAAATAAGCTTAACCTCATTCAACGCTGAAACGCAATTACGTTACCTAAAACAGTTTCTGGGATCTGAGGATCTTGCACTAATATTTTTAGTGGCGCTTTAACACGAAACAGGAAACTCATGAATATTCATGTAAGCTCCACCCAGGGTCACCGAAATCTCAGACACCGAATAAGCTTGTTTGAGATGAGCAAAATCTGCACAGAAACGATCACCAGTGATCACCGCGAGATGCATGCCGGTTAGAAATGTGTCTGAGTGTGATCCACCTTGCTCCGATGTCATGCTGACATAATATTGTCAAAAAACCCTCGCAACCATGAGGCGGATGCATCGGTTTCTGCAGTCGATCAAAACCACGATGGGAAACGACCGAGTGACAACCTTCCAGGCTGCGTTCCAGTCCAAAATTGTCATACCCTTCACCCGCTAACCTCCCTCCAACTCGTTCGTCCGGATGTACATCATTGCTTAGGTTGCATGAGTGCCCACTACTGGCGGAACCCTTGCAATAGGCTGAATTGGAACTATGGGGTTGATTTATTATTTATATTTTACCTTACGAAATTGTTTAATGCAGCATTCTACATGTATATAGGTATATTTGAGTTGTTTAATTGTTTTTAAAAAAATTAATATATCATAGAGTTGTTTGTGGTGGGGTAAATTAAACGCAGTATGCGTTGATGTCACAATTGTGTTGCATTGTGGTATATGGAGTTGCCTGAAGTGTATATATGAAGTAGACTCGCTCCCTTTGTCAAAATCGGAGCAGCGAAGGTCTGTCCATATAAACTTCTCTCTAAAAGTGGAGTGGAACGCATCCCCAGTCTCTCTTGTGAATCCAACACTGAAGTGAATTAAACTTCAATTCATTGACTGGCCGCTAGAGACAGGCTCCAAAAGGGAGTCAATGCCTATCCCACCAAATATATTTATATATATTAAATTATATTAAGCCTTAAAGTTCTGCATAATTAAGGGCGTGGCCACTTGAGTGACAGGTGGATTGTAGCTGCTGTCAATGCTAGCTGCTTGTCTGCTTTCTGTTGGCGTCACATCTCCTCAGCTAATTCCAGCTGCTGAACATGCCATCTCTGATGTGTTTGTGCTTTTTTCAGGATTATTTCATACAATTTAATACATGCATTATACCTTCGCTGACCCTATTGGATTCCGTCGTCGTCGAGTATCGAAAGAACAACCTGCGCTGTTTTTCAGTTGTCTTCCTCTGTGAACATGCACTCAGGGATGTCTGACAATTTCAATGCTTTTTGGAGTTTTCAGATTTAAAAACGTCTATAGATATAACGGCTACACTCGTTCTATATATGCTTATTTACCTTTTTAGTGTTAAATAAAAAGTACCGTCAGATGAAATCCTGCAGGTGTCAGTGCTTTCTCTCCGTCCATGCAACAGATGCACATCCTTGAATTTACTTTTTTTTTTAGGTAATATTTATGGTTTGACCCATTTGAGAGGCGGCCAAAATCAGAATTTAAAATGGCGCCCTAGTTTCTCTGGCGCATAAGGTCTATAGGCTTGTTCGACTTGAACCGGCGCTGCACAGACCGATCGTTTTATGACATCAAAGTACCGCGAGAGCAAATCAAAAGCATAAGGAGCCGTCTACTCTCTATTCTCTCTCGCGGTACTTTGATGTCATTCACTGATCAGTCTGTGCAGTGCCGGTTCAAGTCGAACAAGCCATATGGAAAAGACTTGCTGAGGACACAGCTTAATGCTCATTGGTTTAAACAACCATGATGTGATCTCTTTTCAAATGTTTGATTTTAAAACTCTGATATCATATTCTTTGTGTATAAATTATATGTGAGATCTATGGGAAATGTGATGCCATTTTTAATATATATATATATATATATATATATATAAACATATCTGTATTAAAGAAAAAACTGTAGTTTTGTTACTTGTAGTCATTAAAGGAGAAGTTCACTTTTAAAATCACAGTTTTTGGGTCCCATTGACTTCCATAGTAGGAAAAAAATATACTATGGAAGTCAATGGGACCCAAAAACTGTCTGGTTACTGACATTCTTCTAAATATCTTCCTTTCTGTTCAGCAGAAGAACGAAATTCATACAGGTTTGAAACAACATGAGGGTGAGTATATGATGACAGAATTTTCATTTTAAAAGTGAACTTCTCCTTTAAGTGATTAGTGGTGGAACGGTACACAGAAGTCATGGTTCGATTCATACCTCGGTTCAGACATCACGGTTTGGTACGAGTTCGGTACAATGGAGGAAAAAGTGAAAAAAAAAGAAGTTTTATTAATAAAGTAAAGGCATAGAACCAGTTTATCTGTAGTCCACTGACAATAGTTTTATATAATGAGTTTATTAATTAAATGAATAAAAAGACAAAAAGACCTTGAGATATGTTTGTTAATTGTACCTGAATGAATTGAAAATTAATTTGCTACATTTGACTAATATACTTGTTTTCCTAAAAATTTAAAATTACATTTTAATTAACAGTAGCTTAAACACTTTGCATTTTGAATGATGTCAAAATGATGGAGTACATTTTTATGTTTACACTGTTTGATCGTGCCTCGATAAAGAACCCGCGTATCTAACAGTAGTTTCGCATTACATCAATTAATTTGCACGTGAGTTTTATTTATTTTTATACCGTGTATTCTCTGTGTAAATTTAAGCACCGAACCGTGACGCCCGTACTGTTTCAGTTCAATACGAATACATGTACCGTTCCACCCCTAGAAGTGATATATCTTACTGGTGTTTCTCAATTTGTTTCAAATAGGTCCACACTGTACAAAGCCATCAGTGGAGAGTTGCTGGACCTGTCCATTCTCAGAGTGTCAGAGATCTACAAAGAGTTCACCCCTGTTTCTGCACCAACCATTTGTACAATGGGTATCACCTGTGAGGTGCCACTAGTGGACTCTGCATTAGGTTTGGTACAAGCAGGCAGTCCCCTGTCATACCAACAACCCAAGGCAAGAAGTCACCCTTTTCCTCATCATGACGCTCCACCATGCCCAGATTTGCCATTGGCTGGCTGCAGACTGGAGACATCATGCAGTATGTTCGTTTTCACTGAGCATCAACAGCTGCACTTCAAGTCACTTGAGGTTACCTGGGAGATGGCTTACAAAATAGAGGATGCAACTAGGAGTCAAAGTACATCAGCAGACTGGCATAGACTGAGAAAACCTAGACTCACTTCCTCACATTTTGGGGAAATATGCCATGCTAAACCATGCACCTTAGATAAGATGGCAGACCGGCTGCTCAAAGGGGTCCGTCAGACAGCAGCAATGAAGAGGGGTCTCGAAATGGAAGCTGATGCCATCAAAGAGTACTGCAAGCTCAAGAGGGTGAACTACTACCCTTGTGGCTTCATAATACACCCTGACACTCCATGGCTAGGTACATCCCCAGATGGGGTTGTCTTTGACCCAACAGAAAGTACTGAATTCGGCCTTGTGGAAATAAAATGTCCAAACATTAAGAGCTATGTGGATTATCCACATCTGAAAATGAAAGACGGCAACTTGGAATTGAAGCAGGGTCATGGTTACTACTGGCAGGTTCAGGGTCAGCTGCTCCTAACAGGGATGGAGTGGTGCGATTTTGTGGTGTTTGCGGAGGAAGACACCCTGATTCAAAGAATATACCGGGACAGTGGTGTGATGCAAAAAATAAGAGAGAGAGCAGACTTCTTTTTTTTCTACACATACCTACATGCATATCTGCAGTAATAAAATGAATTATCAGTAAACAATAACTGTCTTTGTTCTTGTTGATATCTCATTATAGTGTGAGGCCTTCAAGTGGGTTGTTTTAAGTTAATTTAAATGTCAAGTTACTAATCAGAAAATATGTACTAAACAGTGTTGTAACACAGGATTGATCACTTGCCTTAAAGTGTATACAGCAAAGGTGAACCCACACCAATGTATTGCTAGAAGTTAAACTAATATTCAATGAGTCAGGCCCACTTTGGGGGAAATTAAACAACACAAAGGGAGACCAAGTTAATACAGATTTCAAATAAATAATTTATTAATTAAAAAAGTCATTAAATGTAAGCCAAACCTAAATTGTGGTGTGAATCAGTATATTGTTTGTAAAAAAAAAAAAAAAAAAAAAAGGAAAATGAGGAAGAGCAGCAGCCAGCCATGAAGCATACAGTCAGATTTCTACCTGGCTCTTATGTTCTCTCCAGTCTTTGACCAGAGGTCCATTTTGGTAGTTGCACAAGATACAAGATACAGTGAAAAGTTGGTTAATGCTCCCTGAAATAGACAAAGGGATTACAGTGTCAAAAAGTTTGTTCTCCTTAACCCGCCTGATTAGCCTTTCAACATGAACTCGCAGCCGCGCGATTGACTGTGTCTCCAGGACGTCCTTTGCTGCCATTTGTTCCTTGTTGGAGCGGAAGGCAGGCCTGTGAAGTCTTCCTGGCACAAGGTTGTCCACCCTAAAGCCCTTGTCCACCATCACAGCCATGTCAGGGGACAGGAGAGGTATGATGCCAGACAATCTGAAGAGCTCACGGTCACTGATAGAACCGCCATAGAGAGCAGAAACAAATGTCAGAGGACCATGTGGTGCCATGCCAATCATGGCCTTGAAGGTACAGTGTGATTTGTAGTGCGAGTACACCTCACTCTGTAGCACAAGTGAGGATGGAGTTTGACACCGCAGTTCTGTGCAGTCAACAATGACCTGAGTGTCTGCATATTCCTTGAACTCAGGAGGTAGGTTGGCTGTGATTTCTTCAGGTGTCATCCAGATACACACAGCTCCCAGTACACAGTAAAGAAAGTTGGCCCAGGTTGTGATGATCCTGCCGGCTGTTGTCCGATGGATGTTAAATCGGTGGCCAAGCTTTCTCTGTGTGCATCCGGTTGATAGGTAATTTAGAAAAAGAAATAACTCATCTATGGGCAGCAACTTAGGGACCGTTCGGTATTTATGGAAGGGGCCACCGGAGGAAAATAGGGGAGGGTCATGTCTTTTTATTCTTTGTTGAGGGGAGGGTCATCCAACTTTTTTTAGTCTAGGGGGAGGGTCACCCAACTTTTATATTCATTAAAACAGCAACATTTCAAAGTGGCTTGTTTGGTGCTATTTTTTTCCATTTATTCCATGTTGATCTCGCGTTACCAGCACCCCTTAGATATCAGATGTGTCTGACCCAACAAAAATCCAGTTTGGCGCTGTTTGACAGTGCGCGCGCACTTCAGTTCGCGCTTAGAAAAAGTGCATCATGTCAGAACAGAATGCCAAAGAAATGTTTACCCGGCAAAGCTTTAAAGCACGAGCAAATAATGAACTTTTGTTAAGTGCACAGTGTCCTGTGAGTGTAACTCTACCGCTGCATTAACATGTGATGTGAACGTACGTCGAATTTAACAGTATTGAGACTGAGGCGCCAGATCTGCAGCTGATAGAATGTGCGCTGTAGCGCGATACTGCATATTTTAGTCTCCATTCTTATTTTGTTTCCTTGATGTGTAAGATGTAGGGCTACCACATCTTTAAATTACTATTAGTATTATTTAAGTTAACATAAAATACATAGACCTACACCACAAAAACTAGTTGAGGATAAATTCGTTAAAATTGGGCGATTCCAGTGTTATGGACGTGACATTTAAAGTCATAACTTAAAATAAAAATTCTCAGAAAATGCATTTAATACCAATATTTTGAAACGTCTGAAAGGAGTCAAGACATTAGAAAAATATCAGTCTACTACACATGCGTTTTATATTTAATATGAGTGAAATACACATGTGGCAAAATATTTTTTATTAATTCTATAAATTACACTGTGCAAACCAAAGATATATACCCACCGGATGAATAAAGATCGGCCTCCACAGAACATAAAATATTATATTATTTTTATTTTATTTTTCGTGTTCGCATTTATGTGGAAAAAAAAAAAAAAAATGTTACGGACGTGACAGTTCTCCATTACGGACATGACTGCTCTGAAGCGACTTTAAACATTTCACAGAGACCTCAAACAGAAAGCACAAAGCCTTTCTTTAAAGTGAATTTCGTTTTTTTATTAATTTTATCTTAATTTTAATCAATGTTTCATCTGGATTTAATAAATAAGAAGTAGTCTAAATAAAGTAGAAAAATAGATAATCATGACACGGAGGCGCGGGCGAGTGAACTGGACTCTTGTCTCATAAATGAACCGAAACTCAGCGTAAGGTAGGCTATGCTACTTGCCTCACAGACCGGAGAAATATATAGAAAGCTTGAAATGTCTACTTTTACACAGAACAATTCAAAACTAAAGAAAACAGACTGCTTTCTCTTTATGAAATGTGCATCTCTCTCTGGCGCGTTCTGAGAAGGTCGCGACGCATCGTCAACTTCATCTTTGCAGTCAACACAGAAAACACTTGTTTATTAATAAACAATTAAAATGTCTCCTAGCTATATTTGACATATTAATAATCATTACTTTTGCCGGTTCTTTGTGATAGCTTTTAGATGCTTTATTCGCAGCGCCACCCACATGTTGAACGAGTTACACCGCATCAGCACCAAAAACATGATTTTTTTTTTTTCAAATCTAAAATCAAAAATCGTGATACGAACCGAATCGTAGGTTTGGTCTATCGTTACAGCCCTAGTAAGATGAGAAAGCAAGAGTTTATGGTTTAAAAAACAAACAAACAATGGCTATCTGAACATCTTTGCCACGCGCAAACCAGTAGAATTAGGCTAATCAATACATTATCGGGGAGGGTCATGCCTTTTTTCACAATCATTTTGGAGGGTCATAGAAAAATTTGTTGCTGGCGAAGGGAGGGTCATGTCTTTTTTGACAACAGATCTCAAAACTCCTCCGGTGGCCCCTTAAATAAATAACGAACAGTCCCTTAGTTGATCTGTTCGATGTTGTCTTCTCTGCCACAGAGGCCGATGCTTCTCTTGCCACACTTGTCACACGGATCATCCTTGATGTTGCTGGTTCGATGAGCCTCCAGAATGCCATCAGGTGGTCATAAGAATGGAATCTTTTAAACAAAAAACACAAAAATAACATTGCTGTTAGTCATGGTATTCTAATTTAGTTACACATGATCAATTATCTTAATTTTTATTCACTACATTTGTTTTATGTTAGTCATAAATTACATTACTTTTACTTTTTTACTTTTGATATTTGATGTACACTTGAAGGAAAATACTCTTCCTCTTGTAAGGTGGACTTTTAGTGGAACAACATTTTACATGTGTAGTAGCCCATCTTTACTTTCACTAAAGTGCATGACTTGTGTGATTTTTTTTCCATCACTGTTAATAATGGTACAAGATATCAGCTTCCTGCAATTCAAAACACTTAGTTATGACTCACCTGGTATAAAATCAGATGTCCTCGTCCGATCCTGCAAAGCGCTTCAGTCCTAAACAACTCCGCAGCTGGAGAGCCTGAATTTGTAGTTCGAGCTCCTTTACTTTCTGGCGAAGTGTATCGTTTTCCTCAGCTAACTGATCTGCGACCATTGCTGTTGTAGGAGTAATACAGTAATCATGATCTGGTGCCAGGGTAACCAGCTCCATCTCTTCTTCTGAGTTGATGTCATGGACAGAAGGAGGGCTATCCGCTCTGGGTCTCCGCTCCCACACGCTCACCCTCGGTGCCGGTATTTGAAAATTATTCCAGGAAAAAAGAGCAGGAATTAGGGTTGCGCGATATGCTCCATTTTCATATCGTCCTATCGTCAGCCTGTGAGATCGGCGATACACGATATTATCGTGAGGGGGCGGGGCTTACTTATTTGATTATTAACTTGCTTATTTACTCATCAATTTGCTTGTTTTATTACTTCGTTTTAAATGAGAATCTTTTTTCTATTTTGCTAGCAAAGGTGGAGTGTTTATTAATAAAATCAGGTTATTTCCTGGTATAGTGAGGTAAAAAAAAGATCCTAATCATTCTTGTATCTGACTCGGAGTATTTCAACATGTCAGCGGGAAATTTACGGACACACATTATCCTCTCATGCCGTTACAGATCTGCAGCATTTTGACTGTTTGACGAGATGTGAACACGTTTTAATTTCTTGATTCAAGAAAGAGTCGGAGTCTGCGATATATGTCCTCCTACCAGTGCTCTCTCTGTCTGGATGCACTTCACATGCGCACCGCACTTCAATAACGCAGGTGTTTTAAATGCCAGGAGAAATCAGAGGCAAAAATCTAAAAGTCGATCGGTTATACGCCGACTTAAACTTATGACTTGACTCTGATAAAGGAAAACGGGTTAATCCGTTTACATGACCACATGCATTGTCAGTTTATTCAGCATAATCGAGTTAATAACGTGCATGTAAACGCGCTCAATCCCTGAAAACGAAAGCAGAAACGGACTGAGCTTTCGCTGCATTAACAGCACGTTCTCTCAGAGTCGACGGTGGATATAACGGTAGGCTACAGCAACTATCTTAATTTACTGGCTGAATATTTCTCTTGTGGACTTACATTATTGACAGCGAAAAAATTAGAAGAATATTTCTTGTTAAACAAGTTTGAAGTTGCTTGTGATTTTCACAGATGGCAGAGTTTCACAGATGCTTCGTGAACTAAAGACTTTTATTAGGCCTAGGCGGCCTATATCATTTTATTGATAGCCTATTATTATTATAATTAATATTTTGTAATTGTATTGTTTTTAGTGTTATTCGTGTCATTAAATATTTTGTTAATGTGCTATGGAAACAAAATACTGACGAACAACGATGCCGCGTCTTCATCTAGGCTCTGTATAAAAATTATGCGTCTGTTAAAGCACTCTTGACAATTTGTGAATGGATCACCTTGCAATGAAATTTCGTTGTGGGATGTAGTTTTTGTTTTGTCTGTTTTAAAAACATTTTCTTTGAGGAGTCCTCATACGCGCGTGATATGGCGCAAGTGTGGTTATGTGGTGATGTCGTTATGAATTTAGGCAAGGCAAATATAATTGTAGTTCCTAATTAATTTAATAACTATACTAGCTTCATAATAATAATAATAATAATGATTTAATACATTAATGGAAAAACGAGCCAATTATCGTATTGATATCGTCAAAGGCATCTGTCATCGGCGATATCTCTGTCTATCGTCGATACACGATACTATCGTCTATCGGCACAACCCTAGCAGGAATGGCCCCTTTCTTCAACCTTCTCAATTTCCCCGGGTTGTTTACAAAATCGCCCTTTTGGAAATGCCTGCTGCAAACACGACTCGTCTTGCTTGGGGTGAAGTCGTCCCGTCGTACTCTTACCATCCATTCGGCTCTCACCAACACATCCACTGGAAAGCTATGAAAGCTTATAGTACTGTTGTACCTGGACGAATTCGCACACAGGGGTACACAACAATGGAGTGCGGTCTTTTTCACGCGTTGATACGCCAACCGCCTCTCTTTTACCCGAAATCCGCTCATGTTGAAACTTTGTCTAACTTATGTCTACTCAAAACTAGCGACTCCGGAAAATCTCCACTACAACAACAACACGACCTACCGGAAGTAGTCGACCGCACACTCAAAACACGGAAGTTAACCGGAAGTTCTATTGTGCACGTAGCCTATTTAGAGATGAGAGTTTTAAATAGAGCGCGTTATCCTGTCAACCTCAGCATACGGGAATCCCCGGTGATGTCATCGTCAGCGTCACCAAATGCATCCAATGAAATCCTGTGTGTATGCGTGTGTGTTTGGTGAGGAGGCGGGGCCTCCGCGCCTCTCAACACAGATGGAATTTTGCCATTCCAAAACTGAATGGACAACCGTCGGTCGTCTTTTCTTGAAGCTGTGCGAGAAAATAATTTTGTTCACGTTTTTCTTTTTGAGTGTAGAGATGTTTCACATGTCACTCCACACCTGATGGGCTTTGGTAATCTCTCGTGATAGAGTACAATCCACTGTGTATTTTTGCTCTGGAGAGATAAAATTTATTTGAAATATTCGATGGATAAATAGGTAACGTTAGGTAAGTTAAATGTTTAGTATCGTAACTCACCGTAACCCCTGGATAACTTAATCGTGTTCCAATGGATATGTTGTAAGAGCGATTCGTGGCAGTTTGTTTGGCTCCGTGATGAGTTTAATTAGGTGTGTTCGACATCGGCTGCGGCTGGATGCAACCGATCGGCGAGAGTAGCCGCGTGCAGGCGGGGAGGAGCTGCAAACGGAGACGTGAAGTCGGACACTTTCTGGTTCCCGTAGTGACCGCTCACGTGGTGTTTGCATACTTACCACAGCTAAAGTGAAATAAATGCAATATTTGCCAAATAATACACAGATGTTTCAGAGACATTTCCATTCAATACTTTTATTTACTGCTTCACACAGCGTCTGTTTGAACAAGAATAAAGTTCAACATAAGCTACTATTAATGAAGTGGAGTCTACGTTTTTTAAGCAGTTTTAATTTGATAAACATGACACAATATAACATGACAACGACACGAAAAGAGTTTTCACTGTTATAATAAACTGATTTGAGAGCTTTAGAGGAACTAAAGGTGTTCGAATAAACACGAAACACACGTGATCGTTGTCATGCAGTGAATCCGGCCAATCGTGGAACAGCTGTGTCGTCATCAGCCCTCCTGCAGCCCAGTGCAGCCGCTCTTGAGAAGCTGCGCTGGCTGAGTTCTCCGGCTACTCTCGAATCGCTCTTGCGTTACTTTGATGGCACACGTCACAGTCACGTGGCGTCGGCGCTGTATCAAGTCGGACAAAATTTCTAACCGGCATGCACTGCTTCAAGTCAGCCGCCGATCGGTCTGCGCAGAGCTGCATGAAGTCGAACAAGCCTATTCAGAAGTTCTGCTGTTTGTGAGGATCAGCTTGACTGGCTGTTTTGGGGTAACCCCGAAATGATGTCACGTCACGTCACGTCTGTGTCATCCGGAGGCCTCCAATGGCTGTGTGTGTGTGTTGTGGGCGGTACCAGCGTTGGGGTTCCGGTCTCACTTGCAGACTTTCATTTCGATATAGAACTGAATGGACACATTTAGCACTGCTAATGCAACATGAGGATTTTTGAAGCTCTAAACCTTTGGAGATCGTTGAGCAGTGGCGGCGCCAGGGGGGAGCTAGGTGGTGCTGCAGCTCCCCCTATTATAGCCATAGCACCTGCCCAGCACCCCCAAGAAATGTCTGTAATTTTTTATATTGACCTTTGACCTTAACGCATTTCAGCTTGTTTTTGATAGCGAGTTTTAGCAAAGTAAAATACACCATGGATCGTTTTTTTGCTCCCAAAACGTCCACGTTCTCAGTCACACCCTGAAACGAGAAACGAGATTGTGAAGGTGCATACACACCACTCGTCGTCACAGAGCCCCAGGAACAAGAAAATCCTGGGGATGAACTTGAAGACGGAGGAGAATCGCCGGCGGCGGTTTCCATTGAGGATGCTAAAGTTACGGTTTGTGCTGCAACTGATATTAGCAACCATCCTCAAGAGGGCCCAAGAAGGCCAGTCCTTCAAAAATACCCTACACGGCAATTTGGGAATCAGCAGAGAAGTTTTAACAAAAGTTGGATGGATCAGTATTCATGGCTAGAATACAGCGTGGTCAAAGATGCCGCATTTTGTTTTGCGTGTAGGCATTTTCTGAAACGAGGGCACGGATTTCATATAGAGCCAACATTTACCAGCAGCAGCAACGGATTTAACAACTGGCGGAAAGCATCAGCATCTCTGAAGAGCCATCATGAAAGTATGGGACACAAATTTGCAATGGAAGGATGGAATGAGTTCAAGCAAAAAGAGACAAGCGGATCTAAAATAGCAAACCTGCTTGATAAGGGACATTCTGCTTTAGTTATGGAGAACAGAAAATACATGAAAGCTGTGGTGGAGAGCCTGCGGTTCACAGCCTGCCAGGGGATCGCACAGAGAGGTCACAGAGAGGGCGAGTCGTCACACAACTTGGGAAACTTTCGTGAGTTGCTGCATGTTATTGCTAAGTTTGATCCAACAGTGGACAAGAAGTTAGCTACTACCAACCCATCAAACGCTAAATACACTCACCATGATATTCAAAATGAGATATTTGCTGTAATGGCAGAAATGATAAGAAAGAAGATAAGTGATGAGGTAAGAGATGCCGAGTGCTTTGCTGTTTTGGTGGATGAGAGTAAAGATATAAGTAAAACAGAGCAGATTTCTGTTATCGTGCGGTATTTGCAGCCAGAGTTAGGGGAAGTGCATGTGGAGTTTTTGCATTTCACTGCCACAGATGGATTGGATGCAGACTCTCTGCTAGCCAGCATCAAACACACACTCAATCAGTGTAATATTGATATACATCGCTGTGTCGGTCAATGCTACGACGGAGCATCTGTGATGTCAGGATGTAATAATGGTGTGCAGGAAAAATTCAGGAAGGAGGTGCCGCAAGCCATCTATATACATTGCCATGCACACAAGCTGAATTTAGTGTTAGTGACTGTGTACATAATGTCAGCGCTGCAGCAGAGTTTTTTGAGACACTACAAATGCTCTACAAGTTTTTTTCTGGATCCGTGGTGCATGATCTATTCATGAGAAAACAAAAAGAGCTCGACCCGACAGCACAACCAGTGGAACTCAAGAGACTGTGCGATACTCGCTGGGCTTGCCATTATAATGCGATCTGCGCCGTCAAGAAAACTCTCCTTGCTATCCGAGCCACCCTATGTGATGTCATCACTCAGTCACACCCACATCGGAGGGCAGAGGCAAGAGCCATCAGTGCCATCATCGATGAGAAGTTTGTTTTGCATCTCATCATGTTTGAGGATTTATTAAGAACAATAAAGTTCATGTCAGATCAGCTACAGGCCCCCAATTTTGACCTCATTGCGGCAGAGCATTTGGCCCAGTCTGTCCTTAATGCTCTATCAGAAAAGCGCACAGACGCTAAGTGGAAAGAAATCCAACAACAAGCAGAGACTCTGTGTGCAAACACAGGCACAACACATACTTCACGTGAGAAAAGGCAGACACAGAAAACTCGACACCTGGAGGATTTTATTGTGGAGGCCCCGATAGAGAGAACACAGACATACAATACTGATGATATGAAAACGCACTCTTTTTATCCAGTTATAGACAGGTTGATAGCGGAAATGAATCGGCGCTTTTCAACAGAGGCAAATGATGTACTGAGAGGTGTGCCAACTCTCAGCCCAAAACACACATCATTTTTGGACAAACAACTTCTGCTGCCCATGGCCCGGCACTATGGTGTCAGTGAGGAAAACCTGTCAGCAGAGCTCTACCAGGTGTGACGGCTTCTACAAAGGAAGGAAGAACAGGGACATGCCATCCACAGCACACAGGAGTTCCTATCCTTAATGCGGCCATATAAAGATGCATTTATGGACCTGTACACGTTAATATGCATAGCCCTGACACTTCCTGTCACATCAGTGAGCTGTGAACGCAGTTTTTCTTGCTTGGGCCGTGTAAAAAACTACCTGAGGAACAGCAGTGGAGACGCTAGGACCAGTAATCTGGCACTTTTGGTTATAAACACAGAGAACGAGGACCCTTGACTGCGATAACATCATTGATGCCTTCGCACTCAATCACAGCAACAGACGTATTGTTTTGTTGTGAAGACATCTATGGTAAGTGCTTGATTTCCCCCTGGCTGTTACAAATTTAATTAATTTGGTGGTTGAAGCACAAATCTTGGCTCTTCATAGTTGCATAATGCTCCAACAATAGGAACACTGCTGATTCATCATTAGACTAGTGTTAGTAAATGGCTGTGTGATTTCGTAATCTGAGCATTTTAGGCCGAAGCGTGTGTCTGTTGCCTTCTGTTGTTGCTGTTTGCTGCTCCGTTGTATTCAGGGCTCAAGTGTGACATAATTGTGTGAAATAATATTTTCAATATAAGAGGTTTACATTGACAGGCTTATGTATGTTGTATCTATAGCCCTTGCTATATATATATATATATATATATATATATATATATATATATATATATATATATATATAGTCGCGGAACGAATATAGTTAATGCGGGCGTGTACGCATACCAAGGGTGGTCCAATGCGACCTCTATAATGAGACGCCGCAAAATTTAAAGCACCTTCTCTTAAGTGTTGAGCACCCCCATAGCACCTGCAACAGAAAATCTCTGGAGCCGCCACTGTCGTTGAGGTGAATAACTCACCTTGTTCTCCTTTCAACAAACGGAATTGTAAAAACGTAAGTCAGTTTTTAATACTTGTTTTTTAATATTGTGATTTTTAACATAACGGTTGATATGTTTTAATATTTTAATACTAACACATATTGATAACTGTAGAAAATGCAATTTAATCTCTTTCATTGACATTTTAACAAATGTGTGAGAACACTAAACACATGTGTATTTTAACTTTTATACAACATTTTATATTATTAAATATATAATTTAATATATAATTTAATTTATAATATCTCCCTGGTTCTGATCACGCCCATAAGGGAGGAGAAAGTGTGGGAAAAACCCCATGGTCACGTGGTCTGTCCGGAGGTGGGTGGGTGGGCGGTAGAAGGGGGCGGGGCAAGCGTGGGAATATTCCCACGGTCAAAAAGGGGGCGGGGCTTAAGGGCCATAAATCACTCAAAGTGACATATGTAGCCCTTTAACCTCTCTCTGACAATGGCAAATTACTAGTTAGCTAGGCTAGAATTTATACCACTAATTCGACGCAATTGTTTCATATGTGCGGTTTATCAGTTTAATATGAATACAATGACGTAACGAATAATAATAAGGCCTTACATCGGTGAGGAGGAACATCGCTCAATCACCTTAAAAATTGCTGAAAATGGGGATTTCTTCACCCATCTCATTTTTTTTGTTCTGGTACCATCTATACGTGCGGCTACTCTGAGGTTTCTTCGTCAGAGAAGGTTTACGCTTTAGAACTGAAATTAGGGTTGCTTCGCTAATATCATACGCGCGGCTAATCTGAGATTTCTTAGTCAGAGAAGGCTTACACGATTTAAAACTGAGATTAGGATTTCTTCGCTAAAATCAGAGGTTTCTTATCATACGATTTAAACATGCATTATAGCATTGAGAAGCTTTCTGCCATTCGTAGGAAGGCATATTTGCGCTATAGTTTTGCTGATTTAATCAGAAACTTGTACGTGCATGTATGAGATGTTAATAAAACTTATGGGACATGATTGATTACTGTCTGCTTGCATACAATGTTTAATACGATGCCTACGATTCTCCACCATATGTAATGATATTAGCTCAAAGGGGAAATATTAATAATAATCCATAATTACCAATTATGATTAATTATTAATATTTGGGTCAGTTAATTAGATTAACTTTGAGGTAAGCCAAATTAATATTACAATCAATTAATCAGTTCCAACGAACTCTTTGATTATTCATTTATTCTAAGGAAAATGTATTGTTCATGGTCGCTGAAAAATAATTATTCCTTATGTACAGCAATTAGCATGTAGCAAGATCAAAATCGTAAAAGGGACTTTGTATGCAAACAGAGGATCAGAAACCAAATTCATAATCGTGCACAAATTTTATTAACTAAATCACAAACATAACTAACACTAAACAAACATAAATACATTCATACATCCATACATACATGCATAGGTAAAGGGGTGAGTGGTGTGGAACCGGAAACAGGAAATAGAACTATGGAATAAGATCTATTTCAGTATGAAAAGAAGAACCATCAGCTTATTTCATAGCACCTCATTAAATACTTGCATGGTCAGTTGCAAATCGTGGACAATTCTTGAAGTGGTTGAAAAATGAGTCCGTTGGTGGGTCCGTGAGGGTCAAAAGTCATGGTGCAAGTTGCCATCTTGTTGTTCCGAAGCTGGTGTGGGTCGGAGCTTGCATGGTGGTTTCGAGCACATGGCTGTGGTGAGTCGAAGCCTGCTGTCCTGGCCTGCTGAGTGCACGCTGGCTGGTGCAGCCTCCTGAAGTGCCAGGACGGCCAGGAGTTGATCGTTGCCAATTCAATGATGGTAAAGTTGCAGTTTTTCTGGATTGAAGAAAAGGCAGTCTATCTCCCTCTGGGCAGCGTGAAAGCATGGCAGGCAGTGCTCTGGCCTGCTGGACCCAGGGCCATGGGCCCCAGTGGTGGGGGAGGGTACCCCAATGCGAGGAGTACAGTGGAGGCCAGCAGCACAAACACAAAAGTGGGCTGATCTAGTGAAAAGGCCTTTTTAAAGCTTGACAAAGGACAGCCCTATGCAGGCTGGTTCAACCAATGAGAAGGGTAGAATTTTCTGGCGGGAGTTCTCTTACGAGAGTTCTCTCGTACTGCGTCTTAGCTAAGACGCTGCGGGAAAAGTCTCTTTTCACGAATATTGAAGCAAAAAATTATCCTTAATTTTAATATTTGTAAAACGCATTTGCAACAGTATGCAGCCATAGGCAAGACGGCTCGTTTGCTCATTGGCTGTTCTACTAGCAAATGCATAAGCCTATCGAGCGCAGGCTGATGCAACATCAGACCAATGAGGCCACTTCCCGCCGACGCGGGCGTGGCCTCGCCCTATAAAGGTAGCTCGAAAAGGCTGACTCACTTGATTTTTCACCTCTTCAGCGAACCTCTCACATCGCTGGATCTCGGATAGAAGCAAGCGTCGTCTGAGTGCAAGCACATCAGCGGGACGAGCCATCTGAAGTCGCTGGCCTTCGCCGCCTTCCACTGCCGTACCTGCTGCGCTTTCCGGCGCTCATATCCTTTTTCTGTTCCTCTGTGTGTGTGTGTGTTCGCCCTGCGACACACACTCGTAAAAGAGCTCGCGTCTTTTTAAAGATGCCTTCCTGCGGCTCGTGCCGAGCCCCACTCAGCGAGGGAGACCGTCATGTCATCTGTGTCTCCTGCCTGGGTGAAGATCATGCAGCGCTCGCGCTCGCTGACGGCGGCTGCCCTCACTGCGAGCTTATGCCTATGGTGACTCTGCGGACTCGCCTGGCAGTATTCTCCGAGCCTGCACTCCCCGCCGCGTTGCCGCGCCGTAAAAAGCGCCGCTCCCAGCGGATTCCGGAGTCCTCTACAGCCCGACCGAGCTCGCCGGAGCGCCCGCTCGCTTCGCCGGCCTCGCCTGTATCACTTCCTGATGCTCAGCGCCCGCAGTCTGCCGCCGCTTCATCAGAGGAAGTCGATTTCAAAGCCGCGTCGGGGGAGGAGGACACATGCTCTCTGTTAGCTTCGGGCAGCGGCGATTGGTCGAGCTCTGAGGATCTCGCGCTCGCTGCTCGTAAGCCTAGCAGACGAGCTAACATCGAGAAGGAGTTGATGCGAGTGCTCTCGCTGGCCGCGACGAGTCTCGGCCTCGAGTGGTTTGCACCAGCACCTCCCTCTCGTACCCGGCTGGATGGTAGCTTCCTTCCCGGTGAGCATGCTTCTCCTGAGTCTAAGCCCGCCCCCTTTCTTCCTGAGCTTCATGAAGAAGTGGCAAAGGCCTGGAACGCTCCCTTCTCAGCACGAACTCGTTCGTCTGTTTCTCCAGCATTCTCCGCTCTGGACGATGCTAAAAACAGAGGCTACCAGTCACTTCCGCCGGTGGAACAGGCGATAGCGACGCACCTTTGTCCGCCCTCTGCTGGACGGCGGACGAAACCAGTGTTGCCATCCAAAGCCTGCCGCACGACGTCATCGCTGCTCGCGCGAATCTTTTCCGCTGCTGGGCAGGCTGCGTCTGCACTACACACCATGGCCACGCTGCAGATTTTCCAGGGAGATCTCCTCCGTAAATTGGACGAGATGGGACCTGATGCAATCTGCCTCGCGGATTTGAGAAGCGCTTCGGATCTCACCCTTCGCGCTACTAAGTCTGCCGCTCAAGCTATGGGACGTGTTATGGCTTCCGCCACTGTGGCTGAAAGACATCTGTGGCTGACGTTTTCAGACATGGCCGAGTCTGAGCGCACCGCGTTCCTCGACGCCCCGCTGAATCCCACTGGCCTCTTCGGATCCTCTGTCAATGAGTTCATAGAGAGATTCGCAGAGGACCAGAAAGCGTCGCAAGCCTTTAAGCACTTCCTGCCGAAGCGCTCCAGTTCTGCAGCGAGTCGTGCTAAGCCGACCCAGCGGAGCTCTCAGCCACAGCCCCCTCCTCCTGCTGCGTCATCACGACAGCAACGCAGCGCGAGACCTCGCTCTCGCTCTACCAGCCGTCGCCCCGCGCCGCGTGGTCCACGGCAGAGGATTGTGGTGAAACCGGAAGCCCCGAACACATCCTAGCACGCCTAGGAAAGCGCCGGTGTACGAGTCCCGCTGCGGCCGGGCTCACACCCAAGCGCGCCGCTGTTTCAGTTCCAGGTATTGCGACTGTCTCAGCGTCTTATGCAACGCGCAAGCCCGTACAGTTGCCCGCTTGCCTGCACACAAAAGCCGTTTTCACGGCTACCCAGATATATCCCATAAAGAGTGTATTTTCTGGTGTCCCGGCCACGGCCGATGGTGCTATAAATGTAACGCTGATGCCCACTATTCAGTGCCCATCCGTACACACAAGCACAGCCCTTCACACAGGGCTCGCGCCCATAAAATCGGCTCAAGTCGATCGCGCGCACTGCATTGGTCGAGCTCTGAGGATCTCGCGCTCGCTGCTCGTAAGCCTAGCAGACGAGCTAACATCGAGAAGGAGTTGATGCGAGTGCTCTCGCTGGCCGCGACGAGTCTCGGCCTCGAGTGGTTTGCACCAGCACCTCCCTCTCGTACCCGGCTGGATGGTAGCTTCCTTCCCGGTGAGCATGCTTCTCCTGAGTCTAAGCCCGCCCCCTTTCTTCCTGAGCTTCATGAAGAAGTGGCAAAGGCCTGGAACGCTCCCTTCTCAGCACGAACTCGTTCGTCTGTTTCTCCAGCATTCTCCGCTCTGGACGATGCTAAAAACAGAGGCTACCAGTCACTTCCGCCGGTGGAACAGGCGATAGCGACGCACCTTTGTCCGCCCTCTGCTGGACGGCGGACGAAACCAGTGTTGCCATCCAAAGCCTGCCGCACGACGTCATCGCTGCTCGCGCGAATCTTTTCCGCTGCTGGGCAGGCTGCGTCTGCACTACACACCATGGCCACGCTGCAGATTTTCCAGGGAGATCTCCTCCGTAAATTGGACGAGATGGGACCTGATGCAATCTGCCTCGCGGATTTGAGAAGCGCTTCGGATCTCACCCTTCGCGCTACTAAGTCTGCCGCTCAAGCTATGGGACGTGTTATGGCTTCCGCCACTGTGGCTGAAAGACATCTGTGGCTGACGTTTTCAGACATGGCCGAGTCTGAGCGCACCGCGTTCCTCGACGCCCCGCTGAATCCCACTGGCCTCTTCGGATCCTCTGTCAATGAGTTCATAGAGAGATTCGCAGAGGACCAGAAAGCGTCGCAAGCCTTTAAGCACTTCCTGCCGAAGCGCTCCAGTTCTGCAGCGAGTCGTGCTAAGCCGACCCAGCGGAGCTCTCAGCCACAGCCCCCTCCTCCTGCTGCGTCATCACGACAGCAACGCAGCGCGAGACCTCGCTCTCGCTCTACCAGCCGTCGCCCCGCGCCGCGTGGTCCACGGCAGAGGATTGTGGTGAAACCGGAAGCCCCGAACACATCCTAGCACGCCTAGGAAAGCGCCGGTGTACGAGTCCCGCTGCGGCCGGGCTCACACCCAAGCGCGCCGCTGTTTCAGTTCCAGGTATTGCGACTGTCTCAGCGTCTTATGCAACGCGCAAGCCCGTACAGTTGCCCACTTGCCTGCACACAAAAGCCGTTTTCACGGCTACCCAGATATATCCCATAAAGAGTGTATTTTCTGGTGTCCCGGCCACGGCCGATGGTGCTATAAATGTAACGCTGATGCCCACTATTCAGTGCCCATCCGTACACACAAGCACAGCCCTTCACACAGGGCTCGCGCCCATAAAATCGGCTCAAGTCGATCGCGCGCACTGCATAGTAGACGTGCCCACTCCTCAGTGCACACGAACACTATGCCACGCACGTCTGACGGTTTCTGTAAAAACGAAACCTGTGCACGTTCGCTCTGCTCAGACAGACAACGCGCCAAAAGTAGTAAAGGTGCGCGCTTCCAGCCCACATTTACTCACAGACGATATGAGTCCCACGGGACCCGCTCAGCCCTCCCTCACTCAGCTAAGCGTAGCGGGGTCGAGGACGAGCGCTCTGCCCGCTGTCATCAGCGCGCCCCACGCCTTGAATGCCACAGACATAACGCCTGTGTTACAGCACACCGAAGCGCTTCCGTTGCTCAGCCAACAGAGTGCGCTTCGCATCCAACCCTTAGCCATCCATGCAGATGCATGGGCAGCGCTTCCAGGGGTTTCGGAATGGGTGCTAAGCATTATAAAGAGAGGCTACTCGCTACAGTTTTATCGACGCCCTCCCCGCTTTACGGCGCGTGTCGAAACTACGGTGAATTCGGAAGTAGCACACCTACTCCGAGCCGAAATTTCAAAACTGATGAGCAAAGGGGCTATAGAGCCTGTATCTCATGCTCAAAGCGAACGGGGGCTGTACAGCAGATACTTTCTGGTTCCCAAAAAAGACGGGGGCTGCAGACCCATACTGGATCTGAGACAGCTGAACAAAGCATTAGTGAAACGCAGTTTCAGAATGCTTACGACCAGGAAAATCCTCGCGCATGTTCGCGAAGGAGACTGGTTCATGTCAATAGATCTGAAGGACGCGTATTTTCAAATACAGATAGCGTCACGTCACAGGCAATACTTGAGATTCGCCTTCGACGGTCAGACATACCAGTATACAGTCCTGCCATTCGGTCTGTCCCTAGCACCTCGCACATTTACGAAGTGCATGGACGCAGCGCTCGCCCCTCTCAGACTCAGAGGCATGCGAGTGCTGAACTATTTGGACGACTGGCTGATTCTGGCTCGTTCACGATCAGAGCTCGTGGAGCACAGGACCATGTTACTCGATCACCTCGAGAAACTCGGTCTCAGAGTCAATTGGACGAAGAGTTCACTGAACCCCAGTCAAACGATTTCGTTTTTGGGCATAGTTCTGGACTCACAGTCTATGACGGCGCGGCTGTCGCCACAGCGCGCGCTCGGCATTCAGCGTGCAGCGAGATCTCTCCGCTGCGACGCGTCCTTCCCGCTCAAAACGTTTCAGAAGATGCTAGGTCTCATGGCCTCAGCATCGCCAGTTCTTCAGCTGGGCCTGCTCCGCATGCGCCCCCTACAGTTCTGGCTGAAAGCGCGGGTACCACGCAGAGCGTGGACTTCTGGTCGACTGCGCCTCAAGGTCAACCAGAGCTGCGTTACAGCTCTAGAACCTTGGACGGTGAACGACTGGTACCAAACAGGTGCAAGCCTGGGGACTTCCTCGAGAGTGAGAGTGGTGTCTACGGACGCCTCCACCTCGGGATGGGGAGCGCTGCTCGAGGGCAGACCGTTATATGGCCTGTGGTCAGAACGGGAAAAGCTCCGACACATCAACTGTCTGGAAATGCTGGCAGTAGAAAACGCGCTGATGCGTTTTCGTCCCCATATCAAGGGCCATCACGTCTTAGTCCGTTCGGACAACATGTCTGTGGTGTCCTACATAAATCGCCAGGGCGGTCTCAGATCCCGAGATCTGTACAGGTTGGCGGAACGCCTCCTGGTATGGGCTCAGCACAACTTGCGCTCGCTGAAAGCAGCTCATGTGCCTGGGATACAGAATGTGGGTCCAGACAGGCTGTCCAGGAACAACATTCCCGCGGGCGAATGGTCTCTACACCCACAAACAGTCCAGCTGCTGTGGGAGAGATTTGGCAGAGCGGAAGTGGACCTCTTCGCGTCCAGCGAAAACGCTCACTGCCCCGCGTTCTTTTCCAAGAGCGAAAGCGCGCTGTCCCAGAGGTGGCCGCGCTGCCCGCTCTATGCTTTTCCCCCCGTCTCCCTCCTTCCAGAGGTGATAGAACGAGTGAGGGAAACGAAATGCTCAGTGCTGCTTGTAGCACCACTCTGGAGGAACCAACCTTGGTTTCCAGAGCTGATGCAGTTGGCAGACACTGCCCCATGGCCGGTGCCATTGAGAAGGGACCTTCTCTCGCAGGCCAGGGGCTCGATTTGGCACCCTCAACCGAAGTTGTGGGCCCTACACCTGTGGGCTCTCAACGGTTACCCGCTGATTTCTCAGTAGGAGTGCTAAATACTATCACTCAGGCTAGAGCACCGTCGACTCGACGGCTCTATGCCTCAAAGTGGTCGGTATTCTCCAGTTGGTGTGTGGCTCGGGGATGCTCACCCCTCGACTGTGAGGTAACGGAGGTTCTCTCCTTCCTTCAAGAGCTGTTGGATAAGGGCAGAGCCCCATCCACGCTCAAAGTATATGTGGCGGCTATCGCAGCGTTCGCTGAGACAACGCTCGGTCAGTCGATAGGAAGGAACGATTTGGTCATCCGCTTCCTCAGGGGAGCTAGGAGACTGAACCCTCCCAGACCCCCGTCGGTCCCTGTTTGGGACCTCTCTACGGTCCTGGAGGCCATGAAAGGTCCCCCTTTCGAGCCCATCCAGACGATTAGTCTCAAACATCTGTCATTTAAGACAGTGTTTTTGCTGGCCCTTGCTTCAGTGAAGCGCATAGGGGACCTGCACGCGCTCTCGGTGAGCTCGTCGTGTCTGGAGTTTGGGCCTAGTGACTCGAGAGTCATACTCAAACCTAGGCACGGCTATGTGCCGAAATCCCTCAACACGCCGTTTCGGGCTCAGGTTATATCCCTGTCCGCCCTGCCGGTGTTAGAAGAGGAAGGAGACTTGAGCTCTCTCTGCCCTGTCAGGGTTTTAAGAGCCTATGTGTCTCGCTCTGCTGCCTTTAGACAGACTGAGCAACTATTTGTCTCGTTCAGTGGACGTTCCAAGGGAATGGCTGTTTCGAAACAAAGCCTATCCAGATGGATAGTCAACGCCATAGCGTTAGCATACACCTCCAGAGGTCTTCAGTGCCCGCTGGGTGTCAGAGCGCACTCCACGAGAGGCGTTGCCTCTTCGTGGGCCTGGTCTAGTGGGATATCTCTACATGATATTTGTATGGCGGCAGGCTGGGCCTCGCCGTCTACATTTATCAGGTTTTATAACCTCGAGGTTCCCGCTTTGCAGGCTAAGCTGTTATCGGTGTAATTGAACACTGAGAATGCAAGCACAGTGCGTTACTACTATCTTACGGGCAGTTTACGTAAGACCCATATTCCCACTTTAGTCAAGGGTGTCTTGTCTAAGTGATGTCTTATATTGCGTCTGCGGACGCAGCCACATATCAGAACGGAGAGTTCCTCCTCCGTTCTAGGACTCTATGTGAGTCCCTCTGGTGATTGTGCACTGTAAATCCTGGATCCGCCTCCAGGTTTATGGTTGTTAATCCCTGCACGCACGGCGTCTTACATTGGGTTCCCGCAGCGTCTTAGCTAAGACGCAGTACGAGAGAACTCTCGTAAGAGAACGTACTCGGTTACTAACGTAACCTCGGTTCTCTCTAGTAGAGGGAACGAGTACTGCGTTCCTTGCCGTGCGTACGATTCACTTTGGTTCGCTTCTTCGTTGAAATAAATCAAGTGAGTCAGCCTTTTCGAGCTACCTTTATAGGGCGAGGCCACGCCCGCGTCGGCGGGAAGTGGCCTCATTGGTCTGATGTTGCATCAGCCTGCGCTCGATAGGCTTATGCATTTGCTAGTAGAACAGCCAATGAGCAAACGAGCCGTCTTGCCTATGGCTGCATACTGTTGCAAATGCGTTTTACAAATATTAAAATTAAGGATAATTTTTTGCTTCAATATTCGTGAAAAGAGACTTTTCCCGCAGCGTCTTAGCTAAGACGCAGTACTCGTTCCCTCTACTAGAGAGAACCGAGGTTACGTTAGTAACCGAGTACGTTTCCTCTGTCACCAGGATTTACAAGCCTTTGTCTTAAGCTCACTGGGCTGGTATGCTGAATTGGTGTTTGATGATACAACTACGAAAGATTCTTGTAATACTAATATGTTGCACAGCTATTGGCATATCATGTACACAATCATTTTGATCTTCAGAGTACCAATTTATCGAGACCAAACATGGTATAAGTGGGTTACATTGACCGTTGGTCCTGTAATAACTACATAGTGTCAAAGAGATCATAGTATCAACAGAATTATTAAAAGACAAAACACATAACAGTAAATCATTCTCAAAATGTTCTGGAATGCATGTTAATTTCATGTTAGTCGATTCATCAATAAATGAATGCAGGAGAGTCTGTTTAGCAGATTGTTTCTGTCTTTCCATGTTCTCTCTCTTGCATTTGGCCTGCATTCTTTAACACCCATAAAACCTTATCTGATCATTGTCCGGGTAACGGAGACCGTCTTGTTGGAGGATGGGATGCAGATCCCAGAGAAGTTTGAAAGTTTTTATGGTACATGTACCAAATAAGTATGTCTGATCTGGTCTCAGTTGTTACACGCTTAAATAGGCGCTTTTACATTTCGTTTTCAAACCTAAATCTTCCACCATCATCTTGTCAGTCAGCTCCTCACTAACGCTGCATTGAGAAGACAATTTCAGTTTTTAAGTGTAGCGTCTGTTCTCTAACTTTTTCAACCTTATAGGACCCACACTAAAACGTTGTGTTTTTGCTCACCCCCGTAAGTGTCAATTTTAACATGTCATAAAACCAGTGTGACATCAAGATATGACAAACCTACTAAACTATAACAAATGCTTCATAATGTGTTGTATATAATTAATTATTTGGACATTTAAATCCTCTTTCTTTTGTATACACAGGTTGATGACAAATGAGGTAATGGCCAGTTTCAATATGAAGTGTGGGAAGGGGAAGCTTGCCTTCACCAAGCTCCATCTTTACAATGTTGTCACAGGTAAAACAAACAAACAAACAAAAAAAAAAAAAACAGTAACCTCATATTACCTTTCCATTTGATATCTTTAATTTTTCAGAACTCTAACGTAGGGGTGGGCAATCTGACAATTTTATATCGTGATCGATCTTGAAGACGTCCACGTTCTACTTTTCAAGCGAATCTTAGAGATCGCAAACTTTTATGTCATCATAACAGCAGGACTTTTATTTTGACGATAATGTGTCCCCAGTGAAGCTGACTTTTATTTTTACGGGCGACCCTGAGCACACAGCGCTCCTATTCTTTGTCTTCATTAGTTTATGGTCTCTGTTTAACAGTTTTGTCTAATACGTTACTGGATAGAACCTGTTGTTGGATAGAACAAAAAGTAAACTGTATACGGAAAAGTATTATAGTGTTTGCTTTTATATTATTTGTAACAGAAAGGCAAACACTATTAACACTTTCTCATTTACCATGAGCATTCAGCAAATATACGCATTTATATCATTTAAAGCTGGGGTAGGTAAGAATGGTCTAAAAAACTTATTTTTCAAATTTGTTTAAACTTTATGTATATATCAATACATAATTAAAATGTAAGTATTCTGAAAAAGAAAGTATAAAAATCGAGTGTATGTAGACCTCTAACGACTGTTTTAAAGACAGCTCATTATTTCCATTCAGTCCACCCTCTCCCTTCTGGGGTCCTTCCAAAGCCACGCCCCCAAAACGCATGAACGCGTGACTCCGACAGCTGAGCTGGAAGACGCATTATTTACCTGAGACAAGCGGAGAGGAAGGAGCGCAGTGCATGTAGCATCATGTCAGAATCACATGTAATAAAAAAATCTAACTTTATCATTATGAATATAAACAAAGATGTATTTTAGTAGCCTACTCACTATCAAGCTATCATATCGATATTGGTAAAGTTTAAAATATATATTTTTTGATTCGCTAACGAGCTAGTTATAACTATAAGGCAAAGCTAAAAACAGGTTGCATTGATACACGTTTTTCCATTTCCATTAGTTGCACTGTGATGAAGATGAATTTCGTGTAAGATTCATAACATATAACGTTAGGCCTACTAGCTGTTAAACATGTATTTTGTTATGTAAAGTTCCCCCCACAGCGGAGCCTGCCGTGAACGTGCAGGCTAGTAAACATGCAGGGTCACCGATGACGACGGATAAACAGTTATGGCACATTCACTGGTAGGGACGAAATGCTTTACACTGACTGGCCTGCCCATACTTTGACTACAAACTTGGTCCTCAAATCATTACATATTATGCAATACATGTAATGTAACTTTATAACGTTGCACTCTCGGCATACCGGCAATCTTGATTTTGAATGATGGTACGCGCTGTGCGAGAGAGGGGGGTGATCAGCACGTACGCGAACTTGATTGACACTGCTAAGACACTCCTCCTGGCTCTGAAGGCATCTGATTGGTTCTTTACACTCGGACCGAGTGGCAGTGATTGGTCAGAGTTTTTACTGTCCTGCAGCTGCTACAGAGGTCTGATTGTTTTCATTCCTTTTTCTGAACACATAATGTATTGACTACTCTCAGGATGGAAGGACCATTTCACCCAGTATAAAAAAAAGTGTTTCTGAACAGGATTACCTACCCTAGCTTTAAACAAATCTTTGAATATTTAAAAAAACATTTAATTTCACAATCCTTGCAGACTTAGTCGAATCCAGCTGTCAGATATTCTGAAGTGTGCATAGATGGTCAGTTCGTGTGAATTAGTTCAGCTTCACTGGGGACACATGATCGACAAACTTTAAACCCTTGATTTCAAACTATGCTGGGGCTATATTCAGTTGCCCTCTGTGATGATCATGTCATTTACACTGTGTGCTAAATGTAAAATGAGTGTCACCATGTCTTTATTTGAAAAAATATGATTCCTAGTGCGCACAAACTTACTGAGTGCCCAGTTAAAGGACAAGCTTGGTATTTTAAAATTTTATTTTTGTCCATTAAAATTTGGACAAATGCTGCTGGCCCGAGAATTTTTGTTTTTTGTGGTTTTTAATTACTGTAAGTTTTCAGCAGTTGTCTTGGCTTTCCATGCCTTTTTGGCATCAAATTATTAAAAATAATGAAACATATTATTATTTTATTTTTTTTATATATATATATATATATATATTTTTTAAACAAAATTTCTTAGAATTTTTTTTTTTTTCCCAAACTACTTTATGAAGTGTTTTTATTTATATATGTATAAAAGCCTGTTTTTAATCAGGCCTTTTTCCTTTGTGACCTTAAGAAAATTAATATATTCAAATGACAAGTTGAGAAGATATTCATGACAGAAGTCAGTTTGTTCTGAACGAGTTCTCGAATAAATGTGTGTGTGTGTGTGTGTCTCAGGCGACGCTGCAGTTCTGTGTGGTGAAGCCGCTGATGGCTGTGTTCACAGTGATCCTTCAGGCCTTCGGGAAATACAGAGATGGAGACTTCAAGTGTGAAGACACACACACACACACACACACACACACACACACACACACACACATATATGAATGAGTGTTTTATTAAATCATCTCTGTCTCTCTCTCTCTCTCTCTCTCTCTCTCTCTCTCTCTCTCTCTCTCTCTCTCTCTCACACACACACACACACACACATGAATGAGTGTTATTTATAGCCTACGTGAAGATCGTCTATAATGTGTCGGTCTCTCTCTCTCTCTACGTTCTCTTCCTCTTCTACTTCGCCACTCGAGATCTCCTGGAGCCGTACGGTCCCATGCTGAAGTTCCTCATGGTCAAATCCGTCGTCTTCCTCTCCTTCTGGCAGGGTGAGTGAGTCTTCATCATCATCATCATCATCATCTGCACTGACCTGTGTGACCTGACAGCTGATTTGGGGTTTTGTCCTAAATAATGTCTCGGGTTACTTGACTGTAACCATTTTACACTCATTGCTGCGCTTGTTTTAAGCGCTATGGGAACTAGGGCTGCACGATATTGGAAAAAAAATTACATTGCAATATTTTTTTCCCAACGATATATATTGCAATATTGCGTGCCATCAATCCAGGCTAAAGTCAATAATTAGCCTACCATTCCATGATATTAATAATTTCACTAAGCAAGCTTCATTACAAGTGACAAAAAGGCCACTTAATATTTTATTCCAAAATTAGAACATATACGCCAGAATTCGAAAAAAATATTTCTGTCAAAAAATCTTATTCTCTCTCTCTCTCTCTCTCTGTGTGTCTCTATGTTTTCGGTGCTGATGCAGTGACGCGTTCATGTAAACGGCACTTAAAAGCTGTCACAAAGAACCAGCAAAAGTAATGATTATGAATATGTAAAATATTACAATGAGACATTTTAATTGTCTATTAATAAACAAGTGTTTTCTGTAAAGATGAAGTTGACAATCTTCCTCTTCGCAGTAGTGATCGCGTGGGAGAGAAATGCACTTTTCATACGGATTACATTATTTTGTTTTGAATGGTTCTGTTTAAAAGTAGAGATTTCTGTAGATAATAGATATATTTATATTTTTTTTTAGGTGTGTGAGGCGAGTAGGCTACCTTATACGCTGAGTTTCGGTTCATGGATTCAGGTACTGGCGCCTCCGTGTCGTGATTATGTCTGCTATATTTACTTTTTATTTATTAAATCCAGGAAATTGGATAATGAAACACTGATTAAAATTAAGATACAATTAATACAAAACGAAATTCGCTTTAAAGAAAGGCTTTGTGCTTTCTGTTTGAGGTCTCTGTGAAAGTTTTAAAGCAGTCTTTTAGTGCCGCTTTCATAACGGTCGCGTCCGTAATGGAGAAATGTCATGTAACATTGTTTTTTCCTCATAAATGCGAACACGAAAAATAAAATACTACTAAAATAAAATAATACAACTTTATAACACTCCAGCAAAGTAACTCTTTTTGGTCAACATCCTCCTTTTTGTAGACGAAATAGTCCCAAATAGCTGATTTTGACTTTCTTTTTGGTACGAAATCATATTTTTATTTTTTGCGGCGGATCTTCTTCGTCGCCCATTTTTAGCTATAGGATGCCAGTGAATGTTGGCTGTGAACACGGTGAGCTGCGGCACAGCGAACCAATCACTGTGCAAGCATGCGGAACGTGCAAGTCACCCCAGCAAAAAGCCATACAACAAACTCGTGTTTACTGTGTGCTACCCTGGTGCTACCGTTCCCTCAATACACCATGGGTGCTACTACCCTTCACATCGCATGTTCCGGCGATGTGACTATCGCTCATTCGCACATCGCGATGTCAATGTTAAAGGAGAATTGTCGAGTTCACGCACGTGATCATAGGTGACTAAACCTATGCGTGTGAACTCGACAATCGATTACTATGGACTTCGACCGAAAACAGGAAGAAAATACAGGTATGTGCGCTGGCTGAAACAACATAATTTTTATTAATATCTTTCACATCTACTGCAGTCAGATTCACCCGTGATAACTCTGAAGGAATCACTCACATTAGCTGAGCACTTGTAATGACACATCAAGGATGTTAAGAGGCTAAAAGCTGGTTTAAAACTTGCCCCATTGAAGTCAACAGGGTGCAAATTTTAAAAAGAGGATAACACGGTGTAGGCAACACCGATTTTTGTCGTTGTTCTCTGTATTGACAGCACTCCAAATTTACAAAAAAATGAACTCAATGTTAAAATTGACCGGAGTTCTCCTTTAAAACAGAATATCGTTCAGCCCTAATGGGAACGCTTGTGTGTGTGACCAGCTGTGAATATATGTGTGTAACACATCAATGGAATTGACTTTGAGCTTGTATAGCCTCGGACAGTGACGTCATTGGAGTGTGTGCGTCAGAGGCTATAGTTAGATGAGCCACAGGTGCATCGACAGGTATTGTTTTGTCTTAAGAGCAGTCCTGGGACATCCATAGTGCGGAAATAAAGCACAGCATCTCGTTCACGCTTTTTCAGGGAACAGGGTTACAGTCAAATAACCTGTAAAAGTTTATACGATTAATACCGTTCCAAATTATCCTACATCCTATCCAGAATATATGGATAATCCCGCGGTAACTAAAGAGCCTATCCTTTAGTCCTACTTTTAAGAGTTAGGTGATCAGTCTCTACAAATTTGTATTTTATTATAAAGATAATAAGGATTATAAATATAATAAATGTCCCCTTCGTAGTCTAAGTCTACCTTTTTAGGTACTCTTCAACCGTGTTTGCTATACAACAATAACCCTGTCGTAAGATGCCTCTTTGGCTAGGCTATCAATCAATCAAACAGTGCATACTGATTATTCACATATCAGAATTCATGCTCACCCTCCGTAGTTTTCCCCCCGGTTGGGATCGTCCTGATCCAGGAAAGAAAAGGTGAAGCGTACTCAAAAATTCCAAGTTCCAGTCAGATGATTTAGAATAAATGTTTAACAATATTTATTAAAAGAATCAAAATGAAAAGAATACTTGTTACAGAATATAATAGAGTACTTAGACTAACAGAGTAATATTAGCTAGCTGGCTTAGCTTCTTGCATCCGCGAACTGCTGGTGTCCCGGACTGGAGATTGCAAGGATGAGCGATGAGTCTTGTTCAGTCTTCTTCTTTTATAATCCGAATTGAGGTGCCTTCATCATATTTACTGTAAGGCACACATGATTTCAATCACATGTACAACTGCTGATCCCAGCTAGTGTAGTCTATTTCTGTAGCCCGCCTGACTGTAGAGTCAGTGGCTGTCCCTCCGAAGATACAATAGTTCCTTTGTATGTGTGGACAAAGACCCTTGTCACTGCTTTCTCATGTGACTTGAGAGTAGCAGCAATGGACAGAAAACTCTTTATTCAAAATCATATTTTTAGACAGACATATGTTTTAGTAACCCAGAGAGCTCATCTGCAGCATTATTAGTTACAGGTTTCTTATTGTGACCCTTTCTGCATTGACGTCGAGTTTGAGGTATGGGTGAAGTGAATGAAATGCCACTCTCAGCTGGAGCCTCGTGACTTGGCATCACACCCCCTCTTGGTATTGAATGAGCTTCTTTAATTCTTCTGCACTTGTTCAATCTAACTCTCGGCCTTCTGGGTCTTTGTTTCAGTTTACCTACAAAATCTCTTACACCAAATCTATCTATTTTGCTTACAAAATCAGTACAGTAAATACTTGGAGTAATGCCATAAAATTCTATTTCGTACAGGCGGTGACTGATTCCATCATTTTTACATATCATCACTTTTAATGAGTTGGCTTGATCCCGGCTCATCCCAGCTTGAAGACACCAGGTTCTCAGACTCTGGATAACCTTTTGCCTGTACCACGGTTTGAGTGCTGGCTGCCACTGAAACTCGTGTTTGTTCCGCCAGACTTTCAGCAGTCTGTCCAAGTTCACTTGGTTGACTGCGAAGATGAGTCCTCTTTCGGCCACATCCAGAGTCAACGGTACCATTGTCCAGACTCCAGGGGCCTTTGATATGAGGACTCTCTGCGGGGACATAAACACAGCTATAATTGAATTTTTTTCTAGCACTTACGGGTTGACTTGGTTTATCCAAAATCCAATGCCTGTAAACAATTCCTATTATTTCTTTTAAACCTCCATTTTTCTTTTTCTTTAGATACACCCGTGGTTCCAGGTGATATCTGGTAGCTGTATAATTATTTCTGCAGCCAGCCTGTACGGTTAGAATTTCACTGACCTTACAGCATTTAAATTTCATTGCCATGCACCATTCTATATAAATCTTTGACACCCAAGGACCACTACGGTCCATTCTTCTTCCTCGTTGAGTCACAGTCACTTGTACAATTTCATCCATCTTTACATTTTGTATTACAGTACAATTTGAACAGAGGTCTTGCCACTGATTCATCAGAAAACATCTTATTCTTAAACCTCCTGGAAGCATTCCACATATAACACAGTTCGTCTGTTTTTTAGCTACATTTCTTGGTCCACAAATTTCATTTGAGATGCAGTCTAAGTATCTTTTCCTCTGCCATCCAGGAGCTGATGCATCCTATTGGTAAGTTACAAAAGGGTTTGTCAGCTCAATATTGAAACAACATTCTTTACCAGCTTTTATCAGTTTTGTTTCATAAAACCAATCATTACTAACTATCAATATTGCTATACCACACATTACATAATCATCATAGTACTCTGCAATCATCATCATCATAAATGCAGTTGCAATTACAGTTATTTCATAGACAGTCATTTTTGTACCTTCAATTTCTACTCTTCTTGTGGCAAGTATTATAAGATACAAAATCACCAATAGTGTAGAAGAGAGTACTATGTACTTTACAGATTGGATCTCAAGATAATACTTCAGTAAATCACATGAAAAAAGTATTATATTAAGTGTTGCCAATCCGATTATGCCTCTAAGTCCAAAAATGGATTTTATCTTAGGGCTTTTCACAACTTGTCCGATTATCATGCTTGCCAGATTTAGCCTTTTCCAAATTAAATGAGGCTATGTTACATATTGCAATTGGAATTTGCCATAACCCTTGTAAACCCATTAACATAAATATCCAATAAAGGATCAAAATTACATTGTAGATTATATTTTGAAATTTATTTATCGGCAATTCAGGACAAGTTGCAGTGGAATCGTTTCCCCAATTTGGTTTTGTTGAAGCCATTGTTCAGGTTTCTCAAAACTTCTTAGCTGGTTTACTCAGTTCAGTATGCTGGTTTTCAGGAGAATGAATTGATTTTACGAGCTACTAACTTTTTATGATCTTTGAATTAGCCGTAGGCACTTCTCCTTCACTCTCATTCTCGGACTCTGAAAGATCAGCTGACAGTCGAATCTTTCTATATTTGGCTTGGGCAGCTAACTGTTTTAGCTTCCTACAATGTATGCATATTTTCACTAATTTAATCAGAATACCTATTATCACAATGATTGCTATCGTGACTCCCACACAATAAAGAACAGTTTTTATTATTTCCCATGTGTCTGTCATTATATTCCATACGCTTGTGGCCACTGCCTTAATTTTTCCACCTATATCTTCAAATGCTGTTTTTAATATTTTCCCAATCAACTTGATTACATCTTGAGTTACATCTGAAGGGTTTCTAGTTTTTGACCAGTAGTCTAAATGATGAATCCAATGAGCGCCAATACTTTCAGACTCCGTCATATCATCGACCGGGTGTAATAAGTCTTTCCACTCACTTATATATTTAATATAAGGTATAATAGCACATATCTTCCTGATTTGCGTTTCTCCCACCATTTGCTTTAGAATCAGTGGGGTAATCTTTAAGTTCTCTCCTGCCCAGAGGGCGCCTTCCATGGCTTCATAGTTGCATGACATGTGATTCCTATCAATGCTCCCTTTTGTATTCCTAGCTGCATACGACTGCATTATGGGGGCACTAAAAGTTGCATACTGCCAATTGTTAAAGTGGTCCCCTTTGCATAAATATTTAGACTCTACTCGATCACTCCAGAATTCGATCCGTTTATTGTCCATTCTTTCACCTACCATCAATACTTCTGTTCCTAAATCGAATTCTTTAACACACTTAAGGTTATATGCTATCCTATTTCCCTTTGAAGATTTTACAATATCAAAATTGTCTCGTCTAGTGCATGGCCCTCCATACCAGTCCGTAACATTCCATCTTTTGTTGAAGTTTCCTCGAGTGGGCCTGATATATATTTTACTCTGAGTTCCCCATGAGTAACTATCTGGATCAGATACATTTAAATAATAGCCACTTTCCCATTGTCCTATATTTTGGGATTTATAGGAGTTTAAGATTTTGTGTGAACCTAAATATTTCATATGTACCGGCCATACAAGGTTACCTTCTTTTCTTCCAGTATGTACATCTTTTATATCTTGATGTCTTCCGTGGTATCTTATGTAGCCATTAGGTCTTTTGGTAATGGTGTAATGCTTTAACGCTTCGCCTCCCTGCATAATATATAGCAACAATGCACTCCTGTATTGTTGATCCATTACCTTTGTTGTTAGATATTTTGCTAGTCCAGAGATAGTTATAAGTTTCTCTGGAATCCCTGCATTCGGAAAATATTCTAGAGTATATGGATGTTTATAATTTCCATTTGCCCTTTTCTTTCCTTCTAATGTGGCTTTTACGGTCCATGTAGTCCTATCTGTTTCACTACCTGTTCCTTGTGTGAAATTATAATTATTCGTTATCCATTTGTGCCATATAGTAATAGTGTCTTTTTCATATTTTTCCATAAGGGTCTGATTCCATGGAGATTCAGCTTTTATGATACAATACCAAACTTTTTTCTCCGGGTTTAATTTACGAGCACACTGCTTTTCGTGATCAACTGTTGATCTGTCTTTGTTACTTGGCCAGACCATTTTTCCCAACCAGGGACATGGTATTTTATGGCACATAGGTGTAGCTCTAGGCCTATGGAAGCAGTTTATCCACTCTGTGGTTTTTGCAGGAATTATAGGTTTGTTTTCATGGATTGAATGAATTATAGTTTTATCTTGGAATTCACTCATACGAAGCCAACGATCTATTGGTTTTGGCCCTGCGCGTTGCGCTGCAGGTGTCAGTGGACTTAATTTTGGTGACTCCCCTTCTTTGGTCTCTTCCATGTCACCTGCCACTTCAAAATCATCTGCCACTTCTAAATCATCTGCCACTTCTAATTTACCTCGGTTCTCTTCGTTTAATACCTTTAGTCTTTTAACGTTTGCTTTGCCTGTTTTACAATCCCATTCTAAAGTGGAGATTGTTTTTCCATACGAATATGTCCACCATACTAGGTCAAAGTTTTTTACACTAATGTTTCTAGCTGCAGTAATGTCTATTTCCTGCCCTTTTAATAACACATGTGTTTGATTTATTAATTCTAGTTTATTCCATTTCATCACAGTTATTCCTTGTTCAGTTGTGGGACCATAATCTGCAGCTGAATCTAAGAAACTTCCTTCACTAGTACAATTCCAGTATTCTGGATCTATGTCTGCTATCCAGTTTCTTATTAGCTTAGCATTATTTTCACTATTGTATGCTATTCCTGCTAAAATCAAAGGTGAACCTTTATCCATTATTGTTTGATTATAGCAGTGTAATTTAACTATCTTCTCCATTTTGGTACAAGGGTAGACAGTATAGATTTCCTCTGTTTCCTTTGTTCCGAATCCAGCCAAAATGCATATAAAAAGAATGAAAGCCATACTTAATCCTGCTATCACTTCCTGCCTTTCCTGCTGGAGTTTTCTGTAGATGGTTTTCAGTCTCCGCCTTCCCCCTCTTGGCATGTTGGCTGTGGGGAGGGAACAAAAAATTGCCTGTCTGTCCCTAGAAGTATTTTTTGAGCAGCCAGTCTCGAATTCTCTGTGTAAAAGGTTTAACTTCTGTCATCCAAGTAATATTAAAACCCTGTATGGCAAAGCCGATGCCCATGTAACCCCTGGTACAACAGAGATTCACCACCAGTTTTTTAATCATAGATGCATCGTTTTCCTCATATTTAATCTTATAACAAGCTAGCCCAGTCATAATAATTTGACTTCTGGACATCCTAGTTATTGTAGTTTCTTTTACTCCTAATTCCCCCGTTCTGGTTTCCCAGTTATGTTGTTCAATCAGGAAGTTCATTTTTTTTAATTTCAGAAATAATGAATTGTTCGACTGAGCTGCGTTCATACTGTCCCTGCCTTTTTACAAATATGGTTTTCTTTGGTTCATTTAGATTATGTGAGACAACTCTTTCCCACGCATCTAAACAAGTGATTTGTCCCAGTATTTGGCCTAGAACGGATCCCATCTCCAAAGGGTCCATGTAGGAGGGACTACCTAGTCCTGACAATTCACAGTATCGATAAAGCCATGCTTGTTCGTCTTCTTCCATTAATTGGATCGGATTGCTTGCCCATGCGGTCATAATCTTACCTTGGGAAACGCATCCCATGGCTAATTTTGATTTTCGGGTTAACTTCATTCGAGCTTCATTCGGACCTTGCCAAAGTAATTCTGCTACGTCAGTTGCTTCACAGATACAACAGCTTGTGAATGGTATCAATTTACTAATGGTACCTTCAGGGCAGTCTTCATGCCATTTTTTAACTCTTAGTAGTTCATATGCTTCATTTTGACATCTGACCCATCCTGTTTTGGATTCAATTATTGACTCAAATACCACTTTCTTCATTATTATGCCTTTATTAAAGGTGCCCTAGAATGTGAAATTGAATTTATCTTGGCATAGTTAAATAACAAGAGTTCAGTACATGGACATGACATACAGTGAGTCTCAAACACCACAGTTTTCTCTTTCTTATTTAAATCTCGTTTTTGAAAAACACCCCTGAAAAACAGGTGAATCTCCACATAACACCGACTGTGACGCAACAGTCGGGATCATTAATATGTACGCCTCTAAAAATTTGCATATGCCAGCCCATGCTCGGTGCCAGACGGAACTGCACAGCCGAATCATCAGAAGTTCTGCTGGTGAAGAAACAAGCGAGGATCATAGGGAAAATGGCAGATCTATCTATAATCTATCTATAATCGGATACAGCTACAGTTTAATTCGAAGTTGTTAGTTGCTCTGCCCATTTCACCACGGACTGTTTTTCTAACCTGGAACAATATCAAGCAGCCAGGCTTCTCTCGGCATCTCAAACGGACGAAGGGGGCAATTTCAACTAACGTTATATTCCCGCAAGCGGTAAGTAGTGATTTTATTAACGATAATTTACACTGTGTTATCTAGATCCAGCGCGATATTGTTTTTTCCTCGAGAGACATCGTGGCTTGCAAACGAGCGAACGAAGCATGGCAGTTCAAATGGATGTACAAATTAACACAAAAGTATTTTTTTAGTTCCTTCATCCGAGCCTCTGGAGAACCAGTGGGTTATGTGAATTTCTGATGTGTAATTGTTCAAGTTCAGACAGATAATCTTTCTCTCAAAGTCGTTCAACACTGTTTATGCATCAGTAAATCGCGTTGCAGTGATAAGATCTTCATTCACGCGATCAACAGGCTGTCATCTGCTCAATGCTGAAATAAATCTAAATATTTAAAAAACTTCTCATGATTCGTTAATCCCGATAGCTGTAATAGTAAAAACGTATAAAAGCTGTAATAGTAAAAGTTTTCCAGATAGTTCTACATGTAACGCCAGATATTTCATATGCAAGCATGTCAGCCAATCAGAGCAGTGGGCAACAACACTGAAGTCTCACAGCAGACATGCCCCTTCAAACAGAGTGTTCAAATCAATGGATGAAATTAGGCTAGGAAATATGCCTTTTATTTCTAAATTATAACCAATTTTGATCTAAAAAACATACTAACATTATAAGGGCACCCCAGGAAACATTATAAAATAATAAAATAATCCATTCTACGGCACCTTTAAGTCTCTTAACGACCAAATTCCGTTATTTTCTAATTGTACAGTAGTATTTGAAGTGATTTTTGTTACCGTTTCCACGGTTCCAGTTTTATGCCTGAATCTTTTACCTCTGATTTTATGTAGTATAATTACTTGGTCGCCTACCTTAAATGGATTGGCGTTAAAATTTTCCTGCTTAGGCTGATCTTCAATTTTGAGTTCACTCGGCTTGATTCTGTAATTTAGAAAATGCGTGCATTGGTCAAGTAAAGTATCCCATTCTCCAAATTTTTCGTTCTTAATGAAAAATTGTTTACACCGCTTAACAGCGTTCTCCGCCAATCCATTTGATTCTGGACTGTACTTTACACTTTTTATTAATTTGACTCCGATTTTATCACAATATTCCTGAACTTCTCGTCCTGTAAGGTTCGGAGCATTGTCACCCCTAATTCGATTAGGTGGTCCCCGAAACCTGATCCACTCTTTTAGTGCTTGTACGACTACCGAACTAGTAGCTTGTTTGCATGGATATATTTGTAGAAAATTAGAACAGTTATCTACAATCACTAAAAAGTAGCAATTCTTTAATTTAGTTTTTGGGCGAATTGGGCCCCCCCCAATCCAGAGATACTTCCTCATTCTCTTTATGTGTTTTTATTTTTCCATACTTATTAAACCTGCTGGTCATCACTTTCCTACATTCAGGATATTTTTTCCTGATTTTGAGGTAGGTAGTTTTTAGATTCTGTATGTTAAGTCCTGTGGCCTTACAATACTTTGCCATATAAGCTAAGCTGGGATGCATCAAATCTATGTGCAGGTTTTCAACAATATTATTCTCACTCGTTTTAGTGATAACATTAATAATTTTTGTTGTCCGAACTGTCTTATGTCTAATATATTTGTCTACCTCAGCATTACCTTTAGCAGCTGATGTAGTTTGTACAGTATGACTGCTTTGATGTAATACTTGAGGTCTAACATCTTCTAACAATATTGCAATTTCTTTCCACAAACTGTCTTGTTTCAATGGCTTCCCTTTTGCGGTGCAAAAGCCATTCAGTTTCCAAGTGGTAACATGTTCTGTGAGAGCTTTGTATACATAATCACTATCTGTGATAAGAATAGGCGCTATTGTGGCTGTGGCTTTCATATGCCTCAGGGCTTCTAGCACCGCTTTCACTTCTGCTAGTTGTGCTGAGTCTTCACTAAACAATTGCCCCTTTTGTTTGAAAACTATTTTTCCTCGCTGTTTTCTAATAAAGCCCCACCAGACTTCTTCATTTTCCTTAGAACCATCTGTGAAATAACAAATATTAGTTCCTTTAGGGATTTCTGTTATTTTGTCTTTTTTGTTTAGTTTACTTTGTCCAAAAATTATCTGAGTATCTTGTAGCAATTTACTCCATTTTGCCCAGGTAAACTGATGAATCTTAGGTGCTTCACTCACTAGGTTTTTAGATTCTCTCACTAGCTGAGCTATGCCTTCACCTTTGGATTCTACAATTATCTGTTGCTCTAGGGCTAAGGTTTTTATCGGTATCAAGCATTTAGCAATACTGGCTAAAATATCAGCTGCTGACTTTGGTTCCTGTTTTAGCTGATTGGCAGGTTTCGGGTATGACATGAACTGTATTGGATTTTTCCTGTCATTTTCATTATACAATACTAGTTCTATTTCATCTGCGGTATTTTCAACACTCACTACCAATCTTTGATCTGGTTCCCTTCTTGCTATTTTACTTGAGGTTAATGCTAAGTCAATCAATTGTAGCCTTATAGTTTCTAATTCATCGCTCCAGTTAAATTCATTTCTTTTCGTAGCAAAGCCTAAAAAATCTACTCCCTCCTTTCCTATGTCATATTCATATTCTTTACCTTACAGGCCTACGTCATTCTTAAATTTAGCGGCTCCTCTTTTATGTTTTTCAAGGATTTCTCTTAATTTATCTTTATCAAGTATGGTTTCCTGTACCATTCTACGAATCTCCCTTTGAAGGTCGACCATTTTCATCCATCTGACCGTAATTTCTTTACTAAATTTACCTACAATTTTAGTTGCATCTTGCAATGTCATTAGGTTTTCTGACTGATTAGGAATAATGGCTATGTCTTCCCACAGATACCAGTCTGTATCAATTGGGCCTTGAGTTTTATTAAAACTGTACACCCTCATCATGCCTTTTTGTTTTATGGCATCTACAGGTAAGTCAGTAAGACAGGTAATTTCGGCTCCTGTATCTAAAATGAACGTCCTACCATTGTAGTCTATATAAAAGAAACCTTCATGTTCTTTTAACTAAATCAGATTGGATGGTCGCTTTTCCTTTAGGGATTTCCTATTGTTGTTTTTGCTCAACTTGGTTATGTCTCACATATTTAGGCTTAGCCTGTCCAGCACCGTATGTTTTTTCTACAGTTGGTCTCTGTTTAGCTCTCTGTTCCCTAATTCTGTTTTGTTGCTCAGGAGTCATTTTATCCCATTCATCTTTAGAAACTTATGTTGAGCTAGTTTGCCTACTGGCATTTTTCGTCAATGGAGGTCTTTGTTCCCAATTAGGCTTTCTTTGCACTCCTCTGCTCAGAGATCTGCCTCTCCTCTGAAAGCCTGCCGGTCTAAATTGGTCCCTTGCTACTCTGAAGGTTTTCGGCTGCCCAAAATGTTTGAACCCTTGTTGAGCATCACGGCCTTGAGCCTTTAGTCTCTCAGAACGTCTTAGACCTTGCTGTTTGCTATTTCCTTGAAAATTTGAATCTTGATTACCTTTCTTCTCTGTCTCCTGTTTGGTCCTTCTATCATACCTCACTGCAAAAGTCTGTAATTCCTCCCATCCAGTCTCATATCCCCAAGATTTTAATTTATTTAGACCTGGGAGATCTTTGTCAAACATCAGCAGTTCTTCTACAGTTTCTGATGTGCTTTTTCCCTCAAGGGCTCTATTTTTGCAGAATAGTAGCAATCCTGTGCTTTTTATTTCCCTCAGTCTTTTTCCGTACGTTTCTTTTTTAGTTTCACCAGAAATGTTTCTTTTGTGTAGGGAAACATCATTAATTTTTATATTCCATCCGACTAATTGATTAATCATCAACTCTATATCTTCATCATAGATATTAAGCTTCTTTCCTAGGTCTACTATTTTCTGACAGCTTCTCATGTTATCATTCTGATCTAGTTTCATTCCATTGAACATACCCATTTCTGTAGCCATTATAGTATGTTTAATTCTCGCTCTATGTTTTCTTTCTGACTCCTGGCCAAAGTCATCTCTCGAGTAAACAGATTCACTGGACACAGAGTCTTCATAGTAGTCACTTTGTTCTCTATAGGTCCTACTCGCCTGAGGGCTACGTTCCTCTCTTTTCTTTGTCTTCACAGAGGAGGCTGCTATTTCAGCCAAGCTTATGCCTAGTCCCCCCTCTGCTTTTGGTCTTCTCTTTCTTCTCCAGAGTACAGGTTATCATGTCTTATTATTCTAGCCTCTGGTGAAATGTCTGGTAAAGGTCTCCTATAATATACAGGGTTTTTCGATTCCTTTAAAACTGAGTTCAAATATATCACCCATAATGGGATCTCTACCACTTCTCCCTTTATTTTCTGAGAGGGTCAAACGGAGCAATAATGACAGAGCTTTTTGACAAGAGTCTTTTTGTTCTGCAAGCATGTCATGTTTAGCTTTAAGGCTTGTGTCCGGCATATCCAAAATCTCATCAGCTGTCGGGCCAGTGGCCGCTAAGAAAATTCTCTGCATGTACTCCGGTTCTCGTCTGAGTCTGTCTTTTAGATTATGCCCTGGTTTTGTTAGAGTTTTTCTCCCTGCAAGATCTATGTGTCTCTTGCATAACTACTACTCTTTCTTTCACGAGATAGTGGTCTTGAATTTTTGTGATTAACTCTATTTTTCTGTGGGATGGGTTCGTCCCACTGGCAAACTACAGTTTCTTCACCATCCCATTCAGTTTCTTCACCTTCGGTGGTTGTATCCTCACCTCTAGTCTTAGAGTGGGCTTTTTGACTCATACTATTTAAAGTATGAACTAATTCATTTGCCAGCGGTATATATTGAAGTCCAGGACTAGTCTCTTTAAAGTCTAATCTTTTCTGAGCGCTAGGGCCAGGTTTTTCTACATCAGAATAATAAATTTCTGTATCATGAGAATCCCTGCGTGTTCTTTGAGGCATAGCCGTACCATCATACATAACTCTCGTTTTACCATAGTATACTTCTATACTAGAATCTGTGGTTGGTTTGTATGTTACTTCCATCCCTGGCTCAAAAAGGACTTTAATTTTGTCTCCTTTCATTCTATTGTTATCAATTCAGCTTACAATGGCCCTTACGTCTGCTGCTGCAGTGCAGATGAATTCTAGTCCATTATTTATTTCATAATCTCCTATATACCATCCCTCATCCTTTTCTTTAGCAGCTTTCTGCTTTTGAAAATTATCACGTCTCGTTATAGTAATCCTATAAACAGATTCTTGATGAGGAGTTTGGCCTATATTTAGATCAGGTGGTAGTTGAGCCATTTGAGTCATTAGGGTCTTATTATTTTTGGAAATGCAGACTAGGAAACTTTTATCCTCTTTTACGGGATCGTCTTTAATTTTTTACAGATACTCTTTGGTTCTGCCGCGCGGTTTCGCTTTTCTTTAAATATAGCGTCCTCTATTTATTTTTGCGAAGGTTTCAGGTCATTCAATTTGATTGATTCAATTAGTTCATCATTTGTTCCGGGTTTCACATTTCTAAGACCGGAGAGCCCCCATGTAAAAGTTTATACGATTAATACCGTTCCAAATTATCCTACATCCTATCCAGGATATATGGATAATCCCGCGGTAACTAAAGAGCCTATCCTTTAGTCGTACTTTTAAGAGTTAGGTGATCAGTCTCTACAAATTTGTATTTTATTATAAAGATAATAAGGATTATAAATATAATAAATGTCCCCTTCGTAGTCTAAGTCTACCTTTTTAGGTACTCTTCAACCGTGTTTGCTATACAACAATAACCCTGTCGTAAGCTGCCTCTTTGGCTAGGCTATCAATCAATCAAACAGTGCATACTGATTATTCACATATCAGAATTCATGCTCACCCTCCGTAGTTTTCCCCCCGGTTGGGATCGTCCTGATCCAGGAAAGAAAAGGTGAAGCGTACTCAAAAATTCCAAGTTCCAGTCAGATGATTTAGAATAAATGTTTAACAATATTTATTAAAAGAATCAAAATGAAAAGAATACTTGTTACAGAATATAATAGAGTACTTAGACTAACAGAGTAATATTAGCTAGCTGGCTTAGCTTCTTGCATCCGCGAACTGCTGGTGTCCCGGACTGGAGATTGCAAGGATGAGTGATGAGTCTTGTCCAGTCTTCTTCTTTTATAATCCAAATTGAGGTGCCTTCATCATATTTACTGTAAGGCACACATGATTTCAATCACATGTACAACTGCTGATCCCAGCTAGTGTAGTCTATTTCTGTAGCCCGCCTGACTGTAGAGTCAGTGGCTGTCCCTCCGAAGATACAATAGTTCCTTTGTATGTGTGGACAAAGACCCTTGTCACTGCTTTCTCATGTGACTTGAGAGTAGCAGCAATGGACAGAAAACTCTTTATTCAAAATCATATTTTTAGACAGACATATGTTTTAGTAACCCAGAGAGCTCATCTGCAGCATTATTAGTTACAGGTTTCTTATTGTGACCCTTTCTGCGTTGACGTCGAGTTTGAGGTATGGGTGAAGTGAATGAAATGCCACTCTCAGCTGGAGCCTCGTGACTTGGCATCACAAACCCGAGGCGTACCCTTTCAAAAGCTGCACTCATGCTGCGCTTGATTTAAGCGCTATGGGAACGAGAATACGCACGCCGCCGCACTGGGTGTCTGGACCCTGACGGGTGTGTAGGTGTGCTCACAAGAACACGAAGAAGGTCTCAGACGTGAACTTGTGATGTCGACTCAAGGACATGAGAGCCCGGAGTGGCGTAAACATCCAAACTATAAACTTATGAATGTGTGCGGAGAGGACCAGCCTGCCGCATCACAGACATGCACCCCACGCCAACTTTACAAGTTGACGTCGAGGGTGCGAAGAATAAGGTTTTCCCCATGAATGAGTCAACCAGTGGCGATTTCTTTAAGACTGCAAGGGAAGCTCGGCTTCCCCTATAATGTCAAAAAAAATTAATGGTCAAATATGTACTATTGTATTAACATTTTATTGACTAAAATGCGTTAGAAAACGTTCGTCTCAAATACGAGTTCGTTCAGAATCAGTTACATACAGCAGGTCGGCTGACTCGATTTCCTTCTCATTCATTCCCGTAGCGTCACAGACAGTGCATTTCCCTGTTGAAGCCCAGCTTCCATTGACTTCAATGGGGGCTGCTTCAAACAGTTTTTTTCAGCGCTTCGAAACTAGACGGTCATTGGATAAATGCTGCGATTATGTCCCGCCCATGGAAGCTCAGCTTCTCTGGGGGTGAACGGGGAGTGGGCTGGCCTGGACTCCGGGCTTCCGCGTGATGATTGGAGGGTCTGTCGAAAGGCTGTCTCTCCTTTTGATTGACAGTGATTTCATACAATAAAAAGTCGCTGATGTTGAAGCTGTTTCGAGCATCGCGGATTTTTCAAAGACAAACTGCTACAACCTATTTCTTGGTATTTGCTTGTCGAAATTGCTAGCCAATTTTTATAATACATTTCACACAATTATTATACCTTTATTATATTATTACTAATTATATTATTTTGTATATTATTATTATTATTAGAAATAATTCAATAATAATAAAAAATATCTTATTATTAGTAGCATTATTACTATACTTTATTATATTATTATTTATACCTTTATTATATTATTACATTCATTTTTCACAGAGCATTTTCTTGAAAAGGAACGTAGAATTTACGTATAAATAAATGAATATTTTTTATGATGTAGGCTAAAAATGAGCTTCCCCTATTTGAAAGACCAGCAGCCGCCACTGGAGTCAACGTCATGGAGATCCTCAAGGAGAGCAGTCTGTAATCTGGACACCTCGAGTAACCTCTCACACGCTTCATCATAACCAGGGAAGTGCTCAGAGGCGCGGTTATTTATTTATTTTTCTTCAATATTTGATTCCCCAGAATTTCCTCAGAATTAAATGTGGCCAAAGAACAGCCAGACAACATATTAACACAAGCATCTGATTTCTCATATTATCATTTAACTCGTCAGCAATACAGCCAGATATCAGACAAGCAAACTCGGTCTGGATGACAGGCTGTGTTTAAGTCTCTCATAAGATCAGCCTGGGATGCCTGTGACACAGCCATGGTGTGCAGTGCAGTACCAGCCTGTCCCGCTGAAGATGCATGTGATAATGCGATCCCAGAGGAGAGATAGTCTCTCCAATCTGAATCGCGTGCCTTCGCACCCGAGATAGGTGAATGGGTCGGCGTCGAGGGCACAAAGACACGCGATATATTTACAATCTTTATTTATAAACTCCTACCAGAGGAAAGTTTTAAAGTTTTCTGAAAGAGCTTGAGAAGCACACACACATCACAGTATTGCTGCGTCTCAGTTCGCCTGCTTATGCTACACCCTAAAAGTTTGTAGGCCTACTTTTTTTGTGAAGAAAAAGTGCATACTTTTGAGTGGGTAGCAAAAAGTACACAAGCTTTGGGGACAGACTATCACGTCATACAATTGTGTCTTTAACGGTTGCGCTCTGTCACATCCTCACAGTAAACTGGCCTGTCAATCATCTCGTCACAGTTAAAAATCCTCCACATTTCATTTCATTTCCTACCGTATCGGAGAGAGATGCAGAAGCTCGTTGTTCTGCAGTCGCGGGTCTTTCATGCGGAGACTCTCCTCATATTAATGCAGAATGATGCATTTAAAAGCCAAACGGATCTTTATAAAAGTCCACATTGTTTTTGCAGATGAAATATAACACGGATAACATTAAATGTATATATATATATATATATATATTTTAGCAGGTTAAACTTTGATTAGTCACTCAAACCTTTATCTAAACCTCTACTTAACCGTTGGTCGCGCATATCCGCCATGTTTTGTAATTTTTTAACACTTTTTCACTCATGTTTGTAGTTCCTCCTCCAAAGCGCAGTGAATTGTGGGTAATATTAGCTGTTATAGTGAGCACAGATCCACACTTCGAATATCCATTGGGAATAGTAGATCATACGGGGACTTCTGGCATACTCTTTTCAACACACAAGCGTTCCCATAGCGCTTAAATCAAGTGCAGCATTGAGTGTAGCTTTTCAAGTGTTGTTTTTTATCTTTGATGTAAATCTTCAATGTTGGAGAAAAGTTTAAAGATTGTGTAATTTTTGTCAGGATCTTATTTGATGATTTCCTCATTAAATCAGGATGAATTCTCTGCTGAATGTAATGCACTTTTCATCTAGAACTTAAAAAACTATCTACACTAGTCTACATTTTCAGTCACATCATTACGAGCCACTGGGTGTATGATAAAGCATGTTAATTAAACAGAATTAGATTTTTTTTAAATAATACAATAAATAAGTGACTTTTCAAACTTATCCAAAAAAATTAACAAGTAAATAAATATTAATAAATATTCAATTATTTATTATTGTGTGAAAAACTAGAATTGTTTTGTAACATGCATTATTTTTACAATCAGCTGTTCATGCATCAACTCTTTATACATTTTAAAAAGAAAAATTATGTTAAAAACAATGAAAGATTAAAAAACAGTAACAATAACAAGTGCTGTTATCTAAAACTGCATGATTTTGTGTGATGTAGGGATGCTGTTGGCGATTCTGGAGAAGTGCGGCGCAATTCCTCGCATCAACTCTCCTGATGTCACTGTGGGGGAGGGGACTGTTGCCGCCGGTTACCAGAACTTCATCATCCGCATCGAGATGTTTTTCGCCGCTCTGGCGCTCAGACACGCGTTCACGTACAAGGTCTACATGGACAAGAGACTCGATATTCAGGGTAACAAACACAACAGCACTGAGCAGCCAATCACTGAACAGCCAATCACTTAACAGCCAATCACTTAGCAGCCAATCACCGAATAGCCAATCACTGAGCAGCCAATCACTGAATAGCCAATCACTGAGCAGCCAATCACTGAACAGCCAATCACTGAACAGCCAATCACTGAACAGGAAATACAGATCAGCATCTCTGGAGATACAATCACAGAATTAAATACAGGAGTGAAGGAACGTTGTGGGATCGGATAAACCACATTTATATGTTAAGAAACGTCTCGGTTACGTATGTAACCCTCGTTCCCTGAGTAGGGAACGGAGACGTTACGTCGGATGACGACGAATGGGGTTTCGCTTAGAAAGCCTCTCACCTTCGAGTATATAAAACGAGCCAATGGCCATGAAATGCCATGGGTCTGCGGAATTTGCATAGCGTATCTCTGCCCCACGCCGGGGGAATATAAGGAAGTACGCCGGCAACATGCAGATATGTCTTCGCTGAGGAGCCGAGACTGAATTCAGACGTTCCCAGCGGTACAGCGTCTCCGTTCCCTACTCAGGGAACGAGGGTTACATACGTAACCGAGACGTTCCCTTTTGTGGTCACTCTGAGTTACGTCGGATGACGACGAATGGGGTCCCGTCCGTGGAGAGGAATGGCGAGCAAGCGAAGACACCTGAGCAGAATCTCTTACCGGCTAGTTGAAGCGAGTACATGAGAAGAAACTGGCTCCACTCGGAGATTGTAGAATCTCGCGAATGTGTTAGGTGTCGCCCAGCCTGCAGCTCTGCAGATGTCTGTTAGCGAGGCGCCATGCGCTAGAGTCCAAGAGGATGCCACACTCCGAGTGGAGTGGGGCGTCACACCAAGGGGGCATGGCCGACCTTGCTGCTGGTATGCCAAAGCAATGGCGTCCACTATCCAGTGAGACAACCTTTGCTTGGAGAGAGTCTTTCCCTTCAACTTCCCACCATAACAGACAAAGAGCTGGTCTGAGGTCCTGAAATACTGCATCCTGCGCGTACTGGACAGAGCAGTGCCAAGGCTGGGTCTGCCTCCTCCAAGGGAAGCGCTTGCAGGTTCACCACCTGGTCTCGAAAGGGTGTGGTGGGAACCTTGGGCACATATCCAGGCCGGGGTCTCAGGATCACATGAGAATTAGCCGGCCCGAATTCCAGGCACGCTTCGTCAACCGAAAATGCCTGCAGGTCCCCTACCCTCTTGATGGAGGCCAGTGCAACCATGAGCGCTGTCTTCATTGACAGGAACTTAAGCTCCACTGATTGCAGAGGCTCAAAGGGAGCACTCTGCAGGGCAGTTAAAACCACTGAGAGGTCCCAAGAGGGTACGAGGGGAGGACGAGGAGGATTCAGTCTCCTCGCTCTCCTCAGGAACCTGATGATCAGGTCGTGCTTTCCCAGAGACTTACCATCAACTGCGTTGTGATGTGCAGCAATGGCGGCAACATACACTTTCAGGGTGGAGGGAGACAGCCTACGCTCCAACCCTTCTTGCAGGAAGGAAAGCACGACACTGATCGGGCATTTCGTGGGTTCTAGATGTTTAGAAGAACACCAGTTGACGAAGAGGTTCCACTTCAACGCATAGGCATGTCTCGTGGACGATGCTCTAGCGGAAGTGATGGTAGCCACCACCGCTGGTGGTAGGGTACTCAAACCTGCCTCGTCCCGTCCAGGAGCGCAGACCACCTTGACGGTTGATGCACGCTACAGTCGCGGTATTGTTTGATCGGACTAGTACGTGTTGACCCCTGAGCAACGCACGGAAGCGGTGCAGGGCAAGACATACAGCCAACAACTCGAGGCAATTGACATGCCAAAGGCGCTGGGGTCCTGTCCAGGAGCCCGCGGCAGCATGTCCATTGCACATGGCGCCCCAACCCGTGGTGGAGGCATCTGTTGATACAACAACATGCCTGGAAACCCGTTCCAAGGGCACTCCGGCCCGAAGAAAACTGAGGTTCGACCACGGGGTGAAGGTCTGATGGCAGGTCGGAGTCACTGGAACTCGGAGCATGCCGTGATGCCATGCCCACCTCGGGACTCGATCGCGAAGCCAAAGCGGAAGCGGTCTCATATGAAGCAATCCGAGCAGCGTGACTGCGGCTGCGGATGCCATATGCCCCAGGAGCCTCTGAAATAGTTTCAGTGGAACCGCACTCTTGCCCTCGAACTGACGAAGGCAAGTCAGCAGTGACTGCGCGTGCTCGCTCGCAAGCTGCGTGCACATGGCGACCGAGTCGATCTCCATACCGGGAAAAGAGATCCTCTGCACGGGGCAGAGTTTGCTCTTCTCCCAGTTGACCCGAAGGCCCAGACGAGCTAGGTGCCAGAGCACTAGGTCCCTGTGTTCGCAAACCTGGTCTCGAGAGTGAGCTAGGATTTGCCAGTCGTCGAGATAATTCAGGATGTGAACCCCGTGTTCCCGGAGGGGAACAAGGGCTGCCTTGACGACTTTTGTAAAGATGCGAGGAGACAGGGCTAGCCCAAATGGGAGAACCGCATACTGGTATGCCCACCCCTCGAAAGCAAAACGTAGGAACGGTCTGTGTCGAGGTAAAATGGAGACATAGAAGTAGGCGTCCTTCAGGTCGATTGCTGCAAAACAATCCTGCGGCCGCACACACTTGAGGATGCGTTTGGCTGTGAGCATCTTGAACGGCAGCCTGTGAAGGGAGCGGTTCAAAACGCGCAGGTCGAGGATTGGCCGTAACCCACCGGATTTCTTTGCTACAATGAAGTAAGGGCTGTAGAAGCCGGACTTCATTTCGGCTGGAGGGACAATCTCGATCGCACCCTTCGCCAGTAGGCAGGGGCTCATGACAGGGGCATTGCCACTGACTATAGTGAAGCGGACTCCCTGAAGCAGGGAGAAGACCGCGCAAACTGAATCGCGTTGCCGAGCCTGATGGTTCTCACGACACAGCAGGACAGTCTGGAAAGCTCTAGCCAGGCTCCCAGAATTGCGCCAGCGTGGTCATTCGAACCACAGACGTACCGTCGGTGGTGCAGCGAGGCGGAATGACCGGCCCAGGCGAGGGTGGCATAGTGGGTCAGTATATCGCGATATACACTGTACACGTAGCAGATGATTGTCTAGACACACTAGGTAAGAAGTGAGCGCCACTTAATGTATGTTCTGTTTTGTTAGATAGTTTAGTTACGGTGCCGGATGCACTGAAGATTTCGGTTTATTTTCTACTTTTTGCTTTGGTTAGATTAGGTTTAGATTAAGGATTGTTTTGTTATATTTTGTTCTTTCCTTTGGCGCCGCTTTTGTTCTTTTCCCCTTTTATTGTTTGTTTATATTTTCACATTGTACATAGCGCACATTATTGTTGTTATTTTACTGGAACTAGTGGCTTCGGCTTTGTGAATAAACGTCCAGTATTTCTCTCTTTCAAAGTTTGTCTGTCATGTTCTTCCACCTCACTTCACATTCAGCAGTACGTTGATATATAAAGGTTACGGTACATTCCCTAGACTCTAAAAGTTTGTAACAGTCGTCATCCAACGTAACTCGGAGTGACCACGAAAGGGAACATGCGAGATCACATTGTAGAGACACATTTGATATGGTTTTCATGGTTAGTTTAGACTAACTCAAAATTTGATTTCGATTCTGATTCAGTTTTGATTCTTAGTCTTTTGAATAAATTAAATTCACATTTATTAAGCTGAAATACCTTTATGTCTCAGACTCTGAATGTTTCTGAGCTGATCTTCCTCTTTTTCTTCCCCTCTATCATCATTGTGTGTCCATCTCTGTTTCTCTCAGGTTGTGTTCCTGTCTATGGCCAGTACGGTAGGTTTACTGTGCACTTTATCTTCTGTGTGTTTTCACATCTTCTCTGTTGAGAGTTAATTTCATACATAATTCACTTTTAATGCATGTGCTGTATGTCTATAGAGTCTATACGTATTTTCATTGTATTTTGTTAATTTTATGATGTGTGATATCATGTTGTTCATCTCTACACTGACTATCTAGAATATTAAATACTGATGAACTTATTTTCCATTTACAGATGCGTGTCTAATTAAACACTCTATAGTGTGAGATCTAACCTTAAAGGTGCATTAAGCAACTTTTCATGTTAAAAATACCCGTTTTCTAACCCATACATGCTTAAACAATTGCCTGATGGGCTGAATGAGCCCTTCTCTGATCACTGAGATTGTCTCTATAATCCTGTAAAGTAAAATAAATAAGAGGGATTCGGGCCGGAATTTTAGACTGGGCGTGACGCCATGCGCGTTCACGGCACGCTCACATAGCTATGCCTGACAGGTTTGTGTATTCGCCGGCATTCTCCGTAGAAGATGGATTGTAAGAGACCTGCTTATAGTTCATTTCAAACACCAACGCAAACTCCACGTAAGATAAAAAAAATAAAACTTTTGTCCATGAGCGTGCACACCTCTGGTTGCAGTTTCGCTGCAACTCAGAGACTTGCTTAATGCACCTTTAACCCTAAAAATAGCATTTAAAACATGTTCAAATTTACAATAAACTTACTAAATATTAGTAATTAGTGGTTTTCGATAGCATCTTTTCTTAGACTCAGAGTTCCCAATGTGGAAAAAAATATAGTTGTTAACTTTTTTTTTGACAGTTTAACCAAATAATGAGTGAAATTATTAAATGTTATGGCTGACATAATTTACTGTTCCTGCATCACACTGGGAATTAAACTCAATGGCTTTGCGTGTGTGTGTCAGGTCGCTGTGCTCCCATGAGCATCTCCAGCAGTCTGAAGGAGACCATGAACCCAGGAGACATGCTGCAGGACGCCATCCACAACTTCTCTCCGGCGTACCAGCAGTACACACAGCAGAGCCGAGGAGAACCAGTGAGACGCTCCGACAGCTGCAGTAACGAGAAAACACTGCTGCTCAGCTCAGACGACGAGTTCTGACACACACACACACACACACACACACACACACACACACACACACACACACACACTACATGAGGATCAGCTGCAGTAACGAGAAAACACTGCTGCTCAGCTCAGACGACGAGTTCTGACACACACACACACACACACACACACACACACACACACACACACTACATGAGGATCAGCAGTGTTACACAGATGACGAGTTCTGATACACACACACACATACACACACACACACTACATGAGGAGCAGCAGTGTTACACAGACGACGAGTTCTGACACACACACACACACACACACACACACACACACACACACACACACACACACACACACACACACACACACACACACTACATAAGGAACAGCTGCAGTAACGAGAAAACACTGCTGCTCAGCTCAGACGATGAGTTCTGACACAAACACACACACATACATACTACATGAGGAGCAGCAGTGTTACACAGACGACGAGTTCTGAACATTTCAATTTCAATTTTCTAATCAAAAGAAATGTATAAGAATAAGAATCATGTTGCGTACCACAGTTTGAGAATCAGTGGTTTGATCTACACTCAAGCTGAAGCTGTTGTTCATGTAGAGCTTCTCACACACACACTACTGAGGGTTTATCAGCCGTCAGACCAACTGATGATTATCAATCTCAGTTTGTTCCGGACACCGATTTAAAAATGGACAAACAAATAAACTCGGTTGTCAGATCTAGTTTCTTTTACCTTCGTCTCTTAGCCAAAACTAAACCTTTTTTATCGACTGTTGACTTTGAGATAGCAATCTCTGCGGTTGTCTTCTCACGAATCGACTGTATCTTTACTTTGGACTCGACAATAAAGCATTGGCGTCTCTTCAGAAAATACAGAATGCTGCTGCAAGAATAAGTCTGTCAATTTTTTTTTTTTTTGTCAATTACTCCAATTTTAAAATCGTTGAAATGGTTGCTGGTTCAAGATAGAATTAAAGGAGATCGGGGCACAACCTAACGTAGGGCTAGTTGTAACACACTTGTTTTAAATACTTCCACACATGCTAGCATGACGAAACTTGGTGTATTTACTAGTCGCCATATCAACACTATATAGAGAAAAAAATTCAATGCGCCAAATTTTTTTATTTTTTTTTGGGAAGATATCCATAGACATTTATTAAACCATAGCTAAAGTTAATTTCTTACTTAAGTTAATTTTTCATCTCTATTTTTTGTGTTTATTAGACAAATCTGATATTATTTTAATCTCCAATATGTTATTTAACAGTTGATATAGTTATTTAATGCTTCGCTAACTAGCAGAAGACACTAGGCGGGTTTAAACCCCAGTTGTGCAGGCGGGGCATGTTGTCACACTGCATTACAATGTGCCCCTATTAGAAATATGATATTATATTCTATACTTTTATGAATTCTATTGAGAAAACATGAGAAAAGTGTGAATAAAGACAGAGTCAATGTTCAGAAATGACTGATTATTATTATGTTTTGAACTATGTTGTATAGCTGTTGTATAGCTGTGTTTTCCAGTGTTCGTAGTTAAAAATTAGTTTATATTTATGTTTGTTTGATTAGATCAAATTTTAAGCTGTCATATATGGTCATGTTACAATGTGCTCCACCTATGGGGCATGTTGTCACATTTCACTTCCATTTTTTCAGGGTATATCCAGAAAAAAGTATATACTGTATTAATAAAACAAAACCACATAATTGTACTAGACATGTGGGAAATTAATGTGGGAAAAAAATAAATACTCTGAACCATAAGCAGATTTACACAAACTGAGAAAGTCAAAAAGCGTTACTTGTGCCCTGCTCTCCCATGTCACTTGTTTTTAAGGCGTATGTACAATTTTGCCCCTTCTTGTCTTTCAAGTATGCTGGCATTTTATCCATCTAGATTATGATCCATCTAGATACGAATTTCCCCATTGTGGGATAAATAAAGGTTTCTTCTTCTTCTTCTTAGATCTTTGAGATCTGAAAATCAAAATATTCTTTGTGTTGTCAGAACAAAATTCAAACATAAGGGTGACGGATCCAAACGTTGGAATGATCTCCCTCTTTCTACGAGGTCAGTAAAGTCTCTACCGAAATTTAAGGCCATGTTAAAAGCACATCTGCTAAAAACTTCCCAGGCATCTTCATGATGGGTGTTTGATCATTACCTTGTCTATGTTTTGTGCATTTGATTTGTTTTTTTATCTTTTTATTTTTTTTCTGTAATCCTCTTATTTTTGTGTGTTTTAGAGATCGTGGAGCACTTTGGGCAACAGCTGTTGCATTTGATGTGCTATATAAATAAATGAAATGAAATTATCAATCATAATGACGTGCCATTCATAAACACAAACAAAGGAATTTCTACATGTGTATTTCAGGGTATCGTGAGGATTTATTGACATCATGAAGTATCATGAAGGGGTGGCAGTGGCTCAGTGGTTCATGTAGGTTATCTACAAACCGAAAGGTTGGTGGTTCAATCCCCGGTTCCACCTGACCAAGTGTCGAGGTGTCCATGAGCAAGACACCTAACCCCAGCTGCTCCCGACGAGCTGGATGGCGCCTTGCATGGCTGACACCGCCGTCGGTGTGTGAATGGGTGAATGTGAGGCTATGTAAAGTGCTTTGTTGGCCATAGGTCTGTGAAAGCGCTATATAAATGCAGTCCATTTACCATATCTAGATTATAAACTGCTGCGTAATAAACCACAGGAGCAACTAGTTCATGACGGAAATGCCTTAAATGTGTTCACTGGACTGAAAACTTTACCATAGTAAATACCTGCAGTTTTCAATGAAGCAATGTAGTTTCTATTTTCATTTTCTTTTCACTATTAAGTGTTTTCTTTCTTTCTTTCTTTCTTTCTTTCTTTCTTTCTTTCTTTCTTTCTTTCTTTCTTTCTTTCTTTCTTTCTTTCTTTCTTTCTCTCTCAAATGGATGTAAATACGAGTGAGACAGAAAACGCAGAATTCAGAATTCAGGATCTGCGTCATATCATTACGCCTGCTGGACTCATGGTACGGCAGCAAAGTTTATTGATTATTACGCAGGAATGAGAGTATAGTTCCTAGCCATATCAGCCTAGAAAATTGCAACTTTACATTTTCCGTCGGTCTTAGTACACAATGTAACTACAGAAGAGTCAAGTTTTAAATAGGAAAAATGTCGAAACTCTTTGGTCATTTTTTTTGAGAGAGATGCTAATGGTATTGTCCGATTCAATGATCTATGCTAAGCTATGCTAAAAGTGGTACCGCCAGACCCGGAGATCGGCTGAATGGATTCGAAAACGGTAAAACTCAACTGTTTAATCTGGGGGAGTTGTAAAATGAGCCTATTTCCAAAAAAAAGTGGAGTATCCCTTTAACAGTTAAATGCCAAATGTGGAAGAGGACATCTGCAGCTTGAACATAAAACAGAGGAATGGCACTCTATAATATCGGAACGAATAGAGGAGATTCTCAGAGAAAACAGTGAAGAATTTCTCATATGTGAACTATATGACTATGTAGAAGGCATAATCATATTGTAAGTATTCCTACATTTGACATAACATATCCAGCCATATTCAGAAACTGGGTTATTGAATATTATGGACTTACATTGTATAACATTTAACTTGGGTAGAGTGCATAGCAAAAAACAGGGATTTTGACATACTATTGGTAGTAGTAGCTGTATGCCCCTGTACACACCAAACATCTGAATGACAAAGAACAGACTACAGTATCTTTCTTACAGTGTAATGCAGGACTACTTGTCAATAATAATTTTTATGTAGCCATTTGATTGATTTAGTTATTTCTGATAGATCAGAGGTATACTCAAAGCCCACCAGTGGTTTCAGAAGCACCATGTGATCAATCACAGTTAAACTGATAAAGAAGCAGTTCATGTAAACAAAACTACAGTTAAACAAAGTTTCAGCCATGATACATAATTGTGTATTGAATCGTGATATATTTATTGCAATGTGTATCATATCTTATACTAGATATATGTAGAGCAAATTTGAGTTTAAATGTTTAACTAAGAATTGTAGGTGGCCCCACAAGTGAGACAATGAAAATGTTATATCTGAAAATGCTGCAATAACCTGTTTTGTTGTTGTGATTTAAGGAAGTGTATGTGTGAGCAGAAAACAGAAGCTGTGTTTTGTGTTATGTGGAAGTGATGGAAGACTGAAGGCCTCCGTATCAAAACTTATAAGAGGAAAAAAGAACACCTGAAAGAGAAAGTGTGTGAGGAGAAACCTGGAGCTTCATGGACGTGTGATCTGCTGTCGGTCTGGTGGAGCTTCCAGCTCTCAGTCGGCTCTCAGAGGAGGAAGTGATGCGTCAGACTCTCCACTGTGTGTCTCTCTGTGATCCTGGAGTTCATGTTTTCCTCCTCATTGTTCCTGATGCTCCACTGACTGATGAAGACAAAGCAGAAATGGAGGAGATCCAGAGGATATTCAGGTCAATATTCGAAAACCCCCTCATGGTTCAAGAGAAGAGCATGATTAGTAAACTGATTAGTAGTAAAAGTATATAATACTTCAGCTACTGAGACGTCTCTTCAAACATTTGGAGGTCATTGTTTTGTTCTGGAAAACAGCTCACAGGTTCCAGCTCTACTTCAGGATGTGGAGAACATGATACAAGAGAACAAAAAGCATTTCTACACCACTTTTATGTACCTTCAGGATCGAGTAGAACTGAAGAAAAACAAACACAGAGCCGAAATAGAGGAACTGAGAAGATCTATGATGAAAACTCAATCAGGTATGAGTTCATGAAAGTGTGTTGATGTTTGTCATTGTGTTCAAATCCTCCTAAGAAGTTGGGAACTCAACTCAACTAATTCGCTCCAGTTAAAATCAACTTTTGTTCATCTAATGAGTAACAGAAAGTTGTTTTAACTTAAAATTGTTTGTCAAGACAACTAAAAAAACAAGTTGAATCAAAAATAAGACAGCCTATCACATTTAAATTTTTAAGTTAGCTCAACTAATTTGCTCCAGTTAAAGTCAACTTCAAAACTTTTGTTCATCTAATGAGTAACATTGTACATTTAAGAACCATTTAAAGAAATGGCTTCTTGAATTGCAGATCTGTCAACATTAACACATTTCTAGACCTGCTCTATCCACTGCTGGCTTCTTGCCTTGTGTGTGTGTATATGTCATGTTTTTGTCAGATGTTTGTTTGATTGTTGGTTTGCTGTATTTTGACTGTATTTTTTAACATAATAGGATTTCTTACTAAATGTATTGTACAATTTTTTATTGTTATGTAATTTTACTCTCTTTTAGGGTGACTTTTAACATCTGTCCGGGGACTGCAGATGAAAAATAGCCCTCTGGCTAACTCTGGCATATTGGCAGAAATGTTTACTAATATGCACTGTCCCTGTAATAATAAATAAATAAATAAATAAATAAAATACACAACATGAACATCATTTGCCTCTTAAAACTAGAGCCACACATTTTACCCATTTTACACACAGTTTACCCATTGCAAAAGTATGAACAAAAGTATTTAAGTTGATTTAAAATGGAGTTGAATCAACTTAAAAAGTTGAATGTGATAGGTTGCCTTGTTTTTTATATACCCGCATACCTTTTCTGATACTCACAGGGGTGATTGGGGCTCTCAAGGACGACCCCATTTGTGTTTGTTCGACACCATATCGAACATGACGACAGAAAGGAACCCAGGATTCCATTTACAGTGCCCTCCACAATTATTGAACCCCCTGGTAAATATGATCAAAATTGGCTGTAAAAAATAAATCTGCATCGATTATCCTTGTGATCTTTCATTCAAAAAATGTGCAAAATTCTAACCTTTCATTGAAGTAAAAGAATTGAAAGTGGGGGGAAATCACATTATGAAATAAATGTTTTTCTCCAAAACATGTTGGCCACAATTATTGAACCCCTAGAATTTTTTACGAGTAAAATATCTCTGAAGTATATTCCCATTAATATTTACCTTTTTTAGTACACCAGGGTGACTAGGAACATGAAACTGTCCAGCTATGACTTCGTGTTTCACAGAAGTTTAAATATGAGGAAACACAAAGGCCAAATCCCCTTAATCATCCATCACAATGAGTAAAACCACAGAATACAGTTCTGATGCGTAGCAAAAGATTGTTGAGCATCACAAACTAGAAAGTGGCTGTAAGACAATAGCTAAAGAATTGAAAATCCCCATTTTGACCATCAGGGCAATAATTAAGAAGTTATAACCAACTAAAGATGTTATGAATCTGCCAGGAAAAGGACGTGTGTCTATACTGTCTTAATGCACGGCGAGTATGAAAGTTTGAGTGGCCAAAGACTCTCCAAGGATCACAGATGGAGAATTGCAGAGATTAGTTGAGTCTTAGGGTCAGAAAGCCTAAAAAAAAATTTATCAAACAACCCCTACATCCCCACATGTTGTTTGGGAGGGTTTAAAAAAAAAACTCCTCGCTCATCCAAAAACAAATTCCAGCAAATGTAATTGTCAGACACGACTGGATCTTCAAACCGCACAGGGTTCTGTGGTCAGATGAGACTAAAACAGAGCTTTTTGGCAGCAAACACACTAGATGGGTTTGGTGAACACAAGGATAAAAAGTACCCCATGTGTACAATTTAATATACCATTGGATCTTTAATGTTGTGGGCATATTTTTCTGCTGGAGGTCCTGGACTTCTTGTTCAGATACATGGCATTGTGGATTCTATCAAATATCAACAGATAAAAAATCAAAACCTGACGCCTTCTGCTAGAAATCTTATAATATGCCGTGGTTGGATCTTCCATCAGGACAACGATCCAAAACAAACATCAAAATCAAAACAAAAATTTGTTGTGGAGCACAAAATTAAGCTTCTGCCATGAGCGTCTCAGTCCCCTGACCTGATGAGTGGGCTGAACTGAAGAGGAGAAGCACCAACATGGATCTGGGAATCTGAAGGATCTGGAGAGATTCTGTATGGAGGAATGGTCTCTGATCTCTTGTCAGTTATTCTCCAAACTCATCAGGCATTATAGAAGAAGACTCAGAGCTGTTATCTTGGCAAAAGGAGATTGCAAAAAGTATTTAATAAAAGGGGTTCAATAATTGTGGCCAACGTGTTTTGGAGAAAAACATTTATTTCATAATGTGATTTCCCCCCACTTTCAATTCTTTTACTTCAATGAAAGGTTAGAATTTTGCACATTTTTTGAATGAAAGATCACAAGGATAATCGATGCAGATTTATTTTTTACAGCCAATTTTGATCATATTTACCAGGGGGTTCAATAATTGTGGAGGGCACTGTATCAGCCCTATTGTGTGGTAAAATCTCTCACAGAACAAAAACATATTTCCATACATTTACATTTTCAATATATTAAATAGTTAAAATATATAGAACATTTCTGAAACAATATATTGTATTAATATGTTGCGTTAATATATTAAAATATATTGAATAATACATAAGGACAATATTTACTATTTTCACTGTAAAATGAGTATACTGATAGTATACTGATTGAGTAAAACTGATTGCCTTAAATTTCTCAAGCATGTTTTCTCAAAGTTGTAAATTAATACTTAATAATACTTAGTAATAAAATTGTCAATATGTTGTACACCCGAAAAGGGAGAGAAGATAAAGCACAGAACACTCAATTAATTATCCTCATCGCAAACTTTGTGGAATCTCTTTTGTACCAATTATCAATAAACAACTTTTAAAAACAACATCATTCCCAGAGAACAGACCAACATTGAATCCTGCTGTACATAAAGCAAGATTGGTTTAATATTTTTAAAGTTGATTCAATGTAAAATAAGTGATTTCATTTAAGTTGAACAAATATTGATTTTATGTCCATCTTGATCTATTTTTCATCACTTAAATAATATTATGTCAGGGTGCAATCCTGATGAAAAAATAAATAAATGTTAAGTTTCAACCTTGATTCAGTGTTGGTCCACACAAAAGAGGGTCAGACATGGACTGTTTCAGTTAACCCCACAAAAACACCAAAATAATGATGTTCAGGGATAAAAAAAAAACCAGTCACAAACATCATAACTTCAAATAAGACAACATGACCTCAGGGCTATACATGCCGCTACAAAAAGGAAACTTCAACATTGCCTAAAAAAGATTTCAATCTGATGCCAACAAGATCAAATTCACATACCATTTCAAGCTCAAACCTGCCAGGTATGTGAATCTTTTCCCACTTTTTTCTCTCTGTATATTACCAAGATAGCAGATGAACACTAAACATTGTCAGCAGCTTTAATGTGTGACTTCACAAACAGTAGCTGAAACCTCACAGATCTGTTTATCCTCTGACATGTTTTGGTTTTAGTATGGATTCAGTGGGAGTGAATGCGATTCAAACTGCAGCTCTTGGCAGACCCTTCCAGCTCGGCATGCTGTACGACTGCAGAAAGGACGTGCTAATACCAGGTACCAAAATATTACTATGATTTACTGAAAACTATTTTCTGATGTGAAATGCAATTATAATAAATTCACTGTTGAGAGTTAAAAACAATTTTTCTGTTACAGGTATTAGACTTTGGAATAAAGAGCAGCTGCAGCAGAATATTTGCTCTCGTGCCCAAATTAATACAAGATTCAGTGTTACAGCTTCAGACTCCATTCAGGACAAATCTAAATTACTAGATATTGATGGTGGGCTCAAACTGAGTCTTTTAGGTGATCTCATCCATGTTAGTGGAGCAGCAAAATATCTCAAAGACACCAAGACGTCTTTCAAACAGCAGAGACTGACGCTTCATTATCATTCAACCAGCAGGTTTGAAGAACTGACTGTGAATCATTTGCCTTCTGGAAATATTCCTGACGATGATAATGACATTGCCACACATGTAGTGACAGCAATACTGTATGGAGCAGATGCCTGCTTTGTGTTTGACAGACAAGTTTCTTCAATTGAGAACAAAAAATCAGTAAAAGGAGAAGTAAAAGTGGCTTTTGAGAAACTGCAGGGCATCATTTCAGTGGGAGCAAATGCTAATCTAAGTGTGAATCGCAGTCAGCAAACTGCAGTCAAAAATTTCACTTGTACATTTTATGGCGACTTCCAGCTACCATCTAACCCGATCTCTTTTGAAGATGCGTTGAAGGTTTTTGCTGATCTTCCAAAACCGCTGAAAGAAAACCAAGAGCTGACGGTTCCTCTGAGAGTTTGGCTTTATCCTCTGGACAAACTTCACTCAAGAGCTTCAAAACTTCATAAAGATATCAGCATGGATCTGATCTTAAAGATAGAATCAGTGATTGAGAGTTTAAATACAACAGAGATGAAATGCAGTGATATTCTGAAAGACTCGCCTGCTCTGACTTTTGCTGCATTCCATGATACAACACTGAAAATGAAGCAAAACTGCTACACGTACAAATTGAGACTCATGAAGAAACTCGGCTCTCTGCTGCCAAACATCCGTGGGAATGTGATGAAGGAAACTGAACTGAATGATCTTCTACAAGAACATGATGAATCTCCATTTAGAGGAAGTAATCTTGCAGAATGGCTGAATGAAAGAGAAAGAGAGTCTGAGATCGTTAAAACAATCCTCAGACAGTTGAAAAACGTTGAGGTAAAAGACAACATTGATCTCATCAAGATGGATCTGGAGGTCGGGAATCTAGTCAGTTACACATTCACGTCACTGAACTGCTCAAATGTGCTTCTTCAACAAACTGCCTATCTGAGTCCTTCAACACAAGGAGAAATGGATGGGAAGAGCCTTGATTTCAAGCAAAAATCTTGGCTAACTCCTGAGATCCAAAAGACCATGAGGAGCAACTTAAAGATATTTAAGAAGTTGATCAATTTAAATAGCTGTAAACAAGACAGATTCATTGTGTCCTCAAAAGAAATGGAGAATCATCCTGGATCCTGCATTATTCTGTACGGAAGTGAATGTGATGAAGTTGTTTGCTTTACTCCTCCATCCACACCAGCCTGTCCAATCACTGAAGAGGTCAAAGGTCAGAGTGTGGTTCTGAAGGTTCCTCCATCATGTCCTGCAACAGTGGAGCTCAGATTACTGTACAAACCGAAGCATGACACAGTCTGGAGATCTGAACCTGTGCTGAAGAATCAACACACAGTTACTCTGACTGATCTGAGACCAGGAACTGAGTATGACATCAAGTGTGCAGCGGTGGGGAAACTCAACTATACCGTAGACAGTGACGTAATCAAAGTTACCACCGAGGTATGATGATCATTCATCAAATATCACCTGGCAATAAATACATTAAGTAACTGTACAGAAATATTTTTACTTACTCTTATTGCAACTTCAATGACTTATGTACTTACATTATCCTAAATGTTTCCAAGAATTTGTCAATTCAGAGAAATTCACAATTTTAAATAGTACCCGTCCCTTGTCACTTGTCGCCTGTCACTGATGTAATATCCGCATTATCCCTGGTTTCCGCTCCTAGTGCCATAGTAACCATGGCGACAGATATGGACAACTGCGTAATTGTTTAGCGGCACGCGGTTGTTGTTTCTTTTTAACATTATAGATCATGGCAAGCAGACTTTGGGACAAAAGGTGAAATAAAACGTGGATCAATATCAATATCGGCGTGGCGTTTTCGAGATGTCAAGAGCTTCGCGACAAACTTGGACTTGACAGAGACGCTGCTCTTGCATGTACTTTATTAGACAGGTGAACAAATGTACATAAAACCAATCAATGTATAGCTCAACATGATATGAAATGTTAGAAAATGATCAGTATGTTATTCTAATGTTGATCTAGCTTACTGCTAGTCTCATATAGCCAACAAACTAACACATAGAATAACATTCTAACTTTCAACACACTCAAATGCTGTTTAGTGTGATAGTGTAACATTAGACCAAGTGAAACAGCGCTGCATTACCTCAAGTTTAATTCTTCAAATAAACTGACCTGTGTGAGTAGTAATTCAGCACTTGCGGGTAGTTCGGTGGAATGAAATGTCCTCATTCCTTTATATACGCGGATCTCGCGTGTGGCGCTGATATCTGTCTCTCATTAGCAATCGTGTCCAGCTTCATACCACAGTCATGTTAAAAACATCAAAGTTATCACTCATCCAAAAACATTATTAGATCCATCAGCATGACGACAAGTTCCATGATTCTGCTTATTCACTGCGTCATCAATCTACACCTTTGTTATTGTAAGAGGTTAGGTTGTAAATAAAAATTACATATTGTAGCTTTAATCAGTTGTTCATTAGAATCAAGTGTGTTTTTCAGCAAAGTACAAATAACCTAGTAGTTAAAAGTTTAGTTTATTCAAAAATGAAAATTCTTTCATTAATTACTCGTTCTCATATAATTTCCAACCCGCAAGACTTTCGTTCATTTTTGAAACACAAATGAAGATCTTTTTTGATGAAATCTGAGTTTTCTGTCCCTCCACAACTGACACTTTGACACTTCAAAAAGTTCATAAATAGATCGTAAAACTAATCCATTAGAATCGAACTGTTTATTACAAATTTTCTGAAGAGACACAATCTCTTTATATGATGAAAAGATTAAGCTGGTGTGTGATGCGCGTTCTGGCGCATTACGGCTGCCGTCGCATCATCAGATTCCCCCCTTCTATATAAAGTACTTTGAGTGCCGAAAAAAGTGCAATATAAATGTAATAAGTTATTATAATTATTATTATTTATGGTAAACGGAAGCTCGAGCATGTTCGCTTGATGTGCGTGGTTCATTCTCATGTGTTACTCGTTTGAGCTACTTCAAGAAGTAATGAGGTTCATTCTCATGTTATGCAGCACGTTTGAGCTTCCACAAGAACCAATGAGGTTCATTCTCGTGTTACACAGTATGTTTGAGCTTCCACAAGAACCAATGAGGTTCATTCTCGTGTTACACAGTATGTTTGAGCTTCCACAAGAACCAATGAGGTTCATTCTCGTGTTACACAGTATGTTTGAGCTTTAGCAAGAACCAATGAGGTTCATTCTCGTGTTACGCAGCACGTTTGAGCTTACGTAAGAACCAATGAGGTTCATTCTCGTGTTACACAGTATGTTTGAGCTTCTGCAAGAACCAATGAGGTTCATTCTCGTGTTACGCAGCACGTTTGAGCTTACGTAAGAACCAATGAGGTTCATTCTCGTGTTACACAGTATGTTTGAGCTTCTGCAAGACCCAATGAGGTTCATTCTCGTGTTACGCATAACGTTTGAGCTTCTGCAAGACCCAATGAGGTTCATTCTCGTGTTACGCAGCACGTTTGAGCTTACGTAAGGACCAATGAGGTTCATTCTCGTGTTACGCAGCACGTTTGAGCTTACATAAGGACCAATGAGGTTCATTCTCGTGTTACACAGCACGTTTGAGCTTACATAAAGACCAATGAGGTTCATTCTCGTGATACGCAGCACGTTTGAGCTTACATAAGGACCAATGAGTTTCATTCTTGTGTTACGCAGTATATTTGAGCTTCTGCAAGAACCAATGTTACGACCTTTGATGTAAATTTGTTGTCTAGGAATTTTAAAAGGAGTAACATTGAGACAACCAAAAGAAAGGAACTTGGGTAGGTGGCAAGAGAAACACAAGACCATCAAATTAGCACCGCAAAAGATTTATTGCTCCCAAAACCATGAATATATTTACAAACACTTAAGAAAACAAAATAACAGACAATAAGAAATTATGTAACCAAGACAAACGGAAGAGGGAACTGAAAGTGGCGCTAGAAAATCAAAGAAATAAATAAAACAAAAATAGCCCCCACTGTCTCCTCCCGGACCTCTAAATAAGAAAACAAAATATGAAAAAATAAATCTTCAGCGCGAATGCGCCCTGAACTTACTCTAACTAAAAAACACACAAAAATACATGTTTAGCGCACTTCTCTGTACTAGTGTATCTAATACATCAAAACTCCTAAGTGCAAGATATGTATGTCACGTGACTTACTAAGCTGTTCCACATCTCCGTTGTCTGAAAGTCGGCAGTTAGTTTAAGTGGAGCTTCAGCGGGCTAAAAGTGACAAAGACACTCGTTCAACAAGAACACAAATGTCACCAATGTCAACCTTTACACAGATCATTCCAACAACTCTCACAGAAGTCTCGTAAGCTTTTAAAAACAGTAGCAGAACACAGACAAACAACACAACCAGTGACACGCCAAATCAAACAGCTGACTCCTCCAGCTGCCGCTTCAGTTTTAAATGCATCGGAGCAGATCGTGATTGGCGGAGATCCCACGACGTCACAATCGACCAACGATGATTGACAGGCACATCCACCAATAGTGTTCCGAAAGTAGGCGGTACCTAGGAGTACTAAAAGTGACAGGAAGAACATACACAATGCAAACAGTGTACAGTTCGTAACAACCAATGAGGTTCATTCTCGTGTTACGCAGCACGTTTGAGCTTACATAAGGACCAATGAGGTTCATTCTCGTGTTACACAGCACGTTTGAGCTTACATAAGGACCAATGAGGTTCATTCTCGTGTTACGCAGCACGTTTGAGCTTACATAAGGACCAATGAGGTTCATTCTCGTGTTACGCAGCACGTTTGAGCTTACGTAAGAACCAATGAGGTTCATTCTCGTGTTACACAGCACGTTTGAGCTTACATAAGGACCAATGAGGTTCATTCTCGTGTTACGCAGCACGTTTGAGCTTACATAAGGACCAATGAGGTTCATTCTCGTGTTACACAGCACGTTTGAGCTTACATAAGGACCAATGAGGTTCATTCTCGTGTTACGCAGCACGTTTGAGCTTACATAAGGACCAATGAGGTTCATTCTCGTGTTACGCAGCACGTTTGAGCTTACGTAAGAACCAATGAGGTTCATTCTCGTGTTACACAGTATGTTTGAGCTTCTGCAAGAACCAATGAGGTTCATTCTCGTGTTACGCAGCACGTTTGAGCTTCTGCAAGAACCAATGAGGTTCATTCTCGTGTTACGCATAACGTTTGAGCTTCTGCAAGACCCAATGAGGTTCATTCTCGTGTTACGCAGCACGTTTGAGCTTACGTAAGGACCAATGAGGTTCATTCTCGTGTTACACAGCACGTTTGAGCTTACATAAAGACCAATGAGGTTCATTCTCGTGATACGCAGCACGTTTGAGCTTACATAAGGACCAATGAGGTTCATTCTCGTGTTACGCAGCACGTTTGAGCTTACATAAGGACCAATGAGTTTCATTCTTGTGTTACGCAGCACGTTTGAGCTTCTGCAAGAACCAATGAGTTTTATTCTCGTGTTACACACCACATTTGAGCTTCACCAAGAACCAATGACGTTCATTCTCGTGTGTTACGCAGCACATTTGAGCTCCCTCAAGTATCAATGAGGTTCATTCTCGTGTGTTACGCAGCACGTTTGAGCTTCCACAAGAACCAAAGACGTTCATTCTTCTGTTACGCATAACGTTTGAGCTTCCACAAGAACCGATGAGGTTCATTCTCGCGTTACGCAGCACATTTTAGCTTCTTCAAAAACCAATGAGGTTTATTCTTGTGTGTTACGCAGCACGCTTGAGCTTCTGTAAGAACCAATGAGATTTGTTCAAGTGTGTTACGCAGCACGCTTGAGCTTCTGTAAGAACCAATGAGGATCATTCTCATGTTATGCAGCACATTTGAGCTTCCACAAGAACCAATAAGATTCACTATTTTGTTACGCAGCACATTTGAGCTTCCACAAGAACCAATGAGGTTCATTACCGTGTTATGCAGTACATTTGAGCTTAAGCAAGACCCAATGAGGTTCATTCTTGTGTGTTACACAGCACGTGTGTTACGAGAATGAACCTCATTTCAATCTGTTCATCATATAAAGCGATCAAGTCTCTTCAGGAAATTTGGACTTAACCGCTCAACTCATATTGATTTTTTTTTTAAAATGATCTCTTTAATTAACTTTTTGAAGTGTCAAAGTGTCAGTTGCGTAGCTGTCAATGGAGGGACAGAAAGCTCTCAGATTTCATCAAAAAAATATTCATTTGTGTTCCAAAGATGAACGGAAGTTGTAGGGACTTGGCAAAACTTTAGGGTGAGTAATAAAATTACAGAATTTGTTTTTTTTTTGGTCTGAACTATTTAAGGTTGAGTACTGGAAAAGACTTAATATAATAAATAACTCATTGTTTTTTTTTTTCTGTTAAACAGAGAAAAAACAAGGACATTGGAACAGAGCACAGCAGAGTAGAAAAAATATATCATCTATTTCACAGACTTCATCTTGAAGACAGGTACCACAATAAACTGAGACCTGCAGATGTTCTTCAGATATTTGTTCATTCACTACAGTCCCATGAGTATTGTGCTGAAGAGGAGCTGATTCAGACTTTCCTACAAAAACTACTGATGATGAACTACAGAGCAAGATACATTAAAACTAAAGAGAAAAACAAGGAAGATCACACTCAACAAAGAAACAATAACTCATCTGAAGACGAAAGTGATATTTTTCATGAAATGTCTTTGTCTAGTGATGGAACATGTCATTCTGAGCGCATTCACCCGATGGATGTTCAGATGGCCGTGTTTCATTGTGCTGATGGTTTCCTGAAGCAGCTGATGGTCACTAAACTGTCCCAGTGTCAGTACGCTCTGCCTCTGCTTGTTCCTGATCCATTCACACAACAGATTGAGTTTCCTATCTGGACATTCAGAGAAATCAACAAGAGCTGGAAGATGAGAAACACCAACAATGAAACCATCATTCAAATCCAGCCGATCTGCAATGCAAAAACTCCAATGGTGTCTTTCTTCAGGTTTGGCTCTGTGTCTTCATCCAAGTCTCAGCTGATGAACAGTCTGATCAATGAGAAACACAACACGTTCTTCCACAGGAACTGCCCAGGCAGCAGCAGAACCAGAGTCCTGATGGATGGAGTGGTGGAGATCGCCTGGTTCTGCCCCTCTGGGACAAAAGATGATAAATTCACTGACTGTGTTGCGTTCTGTAATCTACACGGGGATGCAGGAGACCATGAGAAACAGCTGCAGATCCTCACTGAAATGGCCTCAGTCAATGTTGTTCTGCTAACACAACTGGACATGAATGACAAAAGTGCAGCAATAATACAAAACATGTACAGGAACTCAAAGCCACTCATTTGCCTTTTTACTGAAAATGAATCTGCTGTAACTGAAGTAAAGAAAAGGAAATACAAGATTGGTCTAAGAGACAGAAATCATTCAGTTGTACCTGAAGAACTGAGAAGAACCATAAATGTTTGTCTCTCAGAATCATCTTCCACTTTCAGACTTGAAGATGTGTCCAAACACTCAGACATCAGAGTAGATGAGGAAGATGATGAAGGCTGCAGGAGAGGAAGAGAAGCAGCACAGCAGATGATGAGTTTATTGGAGAAGAAAGATCTGACAGAAATCAAAGAATCATTTCTGCCTCATCAGGGGAAACTGTGGCGTCAGTGGAGTCAGAAGAACAAAGAACTACATCGACCTCGAGCAAATGAGACAGAAATGGAAATCAGTAGAAAGAAAACAGAGATGAAGAAAATCCGTGAACAGCAGCATGAATCTGACATCAGGGAGTTTATTAAGATCTTTATTAAAGAAATGAACTCACATGCTGCAAACAATATGTATTTGCTTAAATGGCTCAGAATCTTCCTGGATGAATATATCTCAGCTGACCTTTCTGGTCTACATCACAAATACGATGAAATGTGGTCAACAGTTTTAAAACTGAAAGAGAATTTTGATAAATCTGAACAACTCAAAGCTGAACAAGCAGAACTTGAGAGAATATCTGAGGAACTTCAAGCTGCAGCCTTTGGTTTGGAGCACATCATGAGGGAGATCGGTCAGATCTATGAATCATGTTCATCTGTGAAGAAGAACAAGAAAGATCTGCAGATTGACTTCTCTTCTCTCCCGAGTCTTGCAGCAGAGATGCTGATCTCTGGATTTCCACTGGAGCTGATGGATGGAGATGCTGCTCATGTTCCTGTGATCTGGATTTCTGCTGTTCTAGATAAACTCATCCAGAAACTGGGAGACCAGAGAGTCTTTGTGCTGTCAGTTTTAGGGATTCAGAGCTCTGGGAAATCTACCATGCTGAATGCCATGTTTGGACTCCAGTTTGCCGTCAGTGCTGGCAGGTGCACCAGAGGAGCTTTCATGCAGCTGGTCAAAGTCTCAGACGAGATGCAAACACAGATGAACTTTGACTATATTCTGGTTGTTGACACTGAGGGTCTGCGTCCCCAAGAACTGGTTGGAAGGTCAACAAAAGATCATGACATTGAATTGGCAACATTTGTTGTTGGTCTTGCAAATTTGACATTAATCAACATCTTTGGAGAAAACCCATCTGAGATGCAGGACATTCTTCAGATTGTTGTTCAGGCCTTCCTGAGGATGAAGAAGGTCAAACTGAATCCCAGCTGTATGTTTGTGCATCAGAACATCTCAGACGTCACAGCTGGAGTGAAAAACATGGAGGGAAGGAGACGACTGCTGCAGACACTGGATAAGATGACAAAACTTTCTGCAGAAGAGGAAGTCTATGATGCAGAATATTTTAGTGATGTCATTAGATTTGATGTTCAGAATGATGTGAAGTATTTTGCTCATCTTTGGGAGGGAAATCCACCCATGGCACCACCAAACCCAAACTACTGTGAGAATATTCAAGAACTAAAGGAAACTATTATGTCTCATGCATCAAAGTCACATGGAATGATGCTGATAGACTTAAAAGATCGTATTAAAGATCTCTGCGAGGCTTTACTGAAGGAACGATTTGTCTTCAGCTTCAGAACTGCTCTGGAGATTTCAGCCTACAGGAAACTGGAGACTGAATACAGCAAGTGGTCCTGGAGTATTCGCAGTGCCATGATGGAAACTGAGAACAAACTACACAACAAAATAGAAAATGAAGCAATTCATGAGGTTGAGGAAACTGATCTTCAAAGAGAACTGAAAAAGACAAGTGAAGAAGTGGAGCAATCAATATCAGGATTCTTTGAGAAAGACAAAGATAAAGATATACTGATTCAGTGGAAATCATCATTTGACATAAAAATTTATGAGATTCAGGAAAACATTGTGAGAGAAACAAAGAGGAAATTAAATGAGATTCTTCAGCAGCGAGATCTGAAGAAAGAGATTGATGCTCAGAGAACACATCATGAAAACACTCTCTATGAAAAGAGCAAAGAACTTGCCTTACAACTCAAAGACAAAGCAAATAATGAAGAAACACTGAAGAAAGAATTTGATTTGTGTTGGGAACAGAGTGTAAATATGATTATCTCAGACACTCCTCCAATCAAAGACATTGACATAATGAGAGATGTGAGAGAGATCCTCAAAAACATCTATAGAAGTGCTCTTGTATACCATTGCAGTGAGACATGTGATATTTTTACTGTGTCGACATTCTCTCAATATGTTATTTTCAGAAAGTCCACAAAAACAGTAAAAGAAACATGTGGATTTTTTCAAACTCTTTCTCCAGAAGATGAATCTGAAATAAGATCATTAGTTACAGACGTTGCTCAGCAGACAGACAGAATGATTCAGTCATTTAACATTTCAAAGATGGGATACAACATCAGCTGCATTCAACAGCTCATAGATTACATCAAGAAGAGAGTAACAGAACATCAGAAAGGACCAGTGAATTATGTGTTCAAGATTGAATTCTTCATGGATTTGGTTCTTTCTATCAGTAAGAGAGCAAACAAGATGATCACTGACCAACACAGACTGTTCAAGGAAGCCAATGATCATGTTCTCTATTTGGAGAGGAAGAGAGGAGAGTACTATAGTATTTTGCAGAAATACTGTCATGGAGCAACATCAGCTGCCATTTTTGGAGAGATCATCTGTCAGAAACTTAAAGAGCCCATTGAGCAGAGTGTCTACAAGAAGACTGCCAGAGATCTGACAGATGAAATAATGAAAAACTGTGAATCACTGAATGGAAACAGATCAGATCTGGAGAAACACATCCTGAAGACACTGGCAGAAGAGGAGGATTTCAACAAATATATGAACTACATTCATAATACCAGAGATCACTTCAAGAGTTTCATCAGAGATGAAGTCAGTCGGTACATCAGTGAAAAGTTAAGTGTCAGTGTTTTACCCAAGATGAAGGAGAACATTAAACTCTTGCAGCAGAAGATAATAAAAGCAGCACATGAATCTACTGAACATGTTCAAGTGAACAGAGGAGATGTTGGTTTGTGGTTGAAGAGTTTCACACAGCAGCTCTCAGATGAGCTGATCTTCTCTGAAAAAGACCTCAATGGAGTGAAACATGATGATGTTGATGATTTCAACCTCCTAAAAGATGTGATAAGAGAAGAACTTCCTCCTGTAATGTCCTATATGAGCAGTAGATTCAACACAAAGACTTTTCCTGCAAATCTGGACTATAAGTTCAGACCAGATGAGCTTCTGATTGATCACTTCTGTCAGTGCTGTTGGGTTCAGTGTCCTATTCGTAAAGACGTCTGCACCAACACCATAGAAAACCATCATGGAGATCACAGTGTTGCTTTCCACAGAGAGAGAGGAATTAATGAAAGGCATTTCCCTCAAGCACAGTATCTCTGTGCTGTTGTTTGCACAAAATTAGTGGCAAGTGATCAGGATTTCTATGCACCAGATGGAAAGTTCCCTTGTCGAGAATACAGAAGAGCAGGAGGAGTTTATGAAGACTTGAGCATCACCCCTGATCTCTCTGAACTGCCCTACTGGAAGTGGTTTGTGTGTCGATTCCAAAAAGATCTGGAAAAACACTACAGTAAAACATCTGAGGGGAGTTTTAAGATATCAGATGAATGGAGAAAATACTCAAAACAGAATGCTATTGAGTGTTTGGGTCAATGCATCTAATGGAGCAGAGAGTGAATAGCCAGGCCAGTGCGAGCCAGGGCTTTCAACATCCGCTTCACTTTAACCCGCCGTAACAAGCCTCTCTGGAACAATGTCACACAAACCCATCATTTCACCAACAAATGAAAGTTTTATCAGAAAACTAATCAGAAAGAAATCACTGGAAACAAGCAATCCTATAATAAATCCTATAAACATAATAAAAAAGCCTTTTGTTGCCATTTTTGTTGTTAACCTACATAAAGTCCCCCTGTAGTCAATAATTTCATCCCTTAAAAATCATCTGTGATCACCAAAATGACATATTTAAAAGTTTTTTCCTTGAACATTTTTTTCTTAATAACTCGCCACCCTTGCCTCATTTAGTATAAGCGATTCTATGAATATGCAAATGAGCCCCGCCTCCGCATTCAATAAAGTGGTATTTACCATTATTTCACAAAAGCAAGAAGACACACAAAGTACTTATTCGGTCATGTCTATTTCTGTTTATATGTAGTCACAGGACACCATTTACAATTTACAACATAAACCATTTCTGTCAGGACCACTATCGTCAAATACGATTGACAATTAGCATACAGTTAGGATTGACGGTATGGTTCTGTTCTGGGCAAGAGCTCCCTGCACATCCATGCAGCCTAGCCTGGATAAGAGTAGGGAGAGCAGCAATAACCCCTATTAACAGAACATAAATTTATTAACATAAATTAATTGCAGATATCGTTAATGTCAATATCTTAATGTAAAAAATAATTAGAGAATTTAGTATGATTCAAAGGGGAATCAGAGTGCCATACTAACTGGAAGAGAGGAAGAGCTGGGGATGGAGGAAGGTAATTCACTCCTGAGAAATGCGATAGCTGTTGATAATACTGAAGGAGCTTATATATGAATACAGAGATAGGTGTCAACAGTCAACATCACCTGATCTCATTTTCTCATGGCTTTTTTTTTTGCCACAACAATTGTGCTTTATAAATACTCAATTATAGCAGTCAGAGAAAATTTTATATTAAAAAGTCAAGGGTCAAGAGCACAACTAAAGCAAATGCTAACCGCCATCATGGTGACTTTAAAATACAAAATATGATTTCTTTAAACCGGAAATTAAATAAAGTAAATCTGGTTAGTTTTAAGTGAAGCTGGTAATAAGTGTACGGCCATGCATTTCACCTTTTTGTTTGGCAAAATGACATCAGCATCATCTTGACATCAAATTGACATCGAAACTTTGACGTCAATATGACTTTCATTTTTGACCTATTTTGTGACGTCATTTTGACATCAATGTTGATGTCATATTGATGTTAAATTGACATCAAGGTGCCCGCTGGGAAATGAACATAAATGTCCATGTTTAATACAAATTTTCACAAAACTTAAGACACAGTGTAATCACCATGGGAAAATCTCAGAGTAAAACTGGGAGTTGTGAAAAATGATACACCAGTGTTTTGCCAGATGAGAAGTTTATCCATGTATCATCTTTTGACTAATTTTTATAACTGTATTATATATCTCTTTTAATTTCATTTATAACTGTTTTAATTTTCCTTGCTTTTATTTTGTGATTATTTTAATTCCTTTCTGTAAAGCACTTTGAATTGCCATAGTTTGAAATGTGTTATATAAATAAACTTGCCTTGCCTTAATGAAATGTTAAGTGAAATCAGAAAATATTTAAGAGATTGTTGATTTAGTTGTATACTCATATCCATATATTCTGTTCTAATGTCCCAAGTAATAATGTCAAGGTTTACTGCTTTACATTATTCTTTTGTCATTGGTGGTGTATACTCAAATAAACATTGTCACATGTGTACCTTACATCTCACTGCTGATTCCTGATGGTTTAGAGGACAATTACACAGAGTCGCCCCCTTTCCATTTCAAAGAATAATACAATGGCGAGCACTTTAAGCTTGGTTTATTCTTGGCGCATCTGCATGAGTGCAAAGGTGCGAGTGGCAAAAATGATATCATTGCTGTGTGGGTGGTCGTGCGCATTGAGTGCACGAGACCCCATTTCGCATGGTGGTGTGCACGGCATTTATTTAACTTTCCGCGCAGCTCCGATTACAAGGATGCATTCGAGGCTAATCTGGCCGAACATGTACGTCTCACCACATCGGCACCCAGTTTGCACGTGTCTAAAATAGATGCCTATACATTTAAATGAGCCTACAATAGCAGAAATTGAAACTGTGTTGTTGTAATTTAAAGTTGAACAGTTATCTTGCAGCTACAGGGAAACACTGACCAGTTGTACTGCTTAATTCAGCTTTAACAGTTATAAAAATGCAGATTTGTGAGCGTAAGTGGAACTGAAGGTGTGAGAATAAACACAAATTAAACGTAATTGTTATCATGCGGTCTATCCGGCCAATCGTGGAGCTGTGTCGTCATCATCAGAGGTGAAGAAACTGCACCATCTGAGTCAATTGCATTTGAAGCATACGATCCCACCCTCCCTGCAAATCGCCGTCCAAAGCCACACCTCCTCCAAAACACATGAACCTGTGTTGTGCCGAATTTCGACCCCCTGCAAAATTATTACCCCCCTCATTAAAGTCAGTACCTGATTGCCTAATCCTAACCCCAGCCCTAATCCTAACCCCTCCCCCACAACTAATCCTAAACCTACCAGTGCTAGGGGGGTAATCATTTGGCGGGGTCGAAATTCGGCACAGACCAAAAGTGAGATGACCAGAAACAACGTTATTGGATTACATTGTGTCATTCACCGGTTAGAAAACTTTACAGTACAGTGAGGGGAGAAACAGAAGTGCTTACTTGCATACATAACATACGTATGTGATTGTGGAATGACTCCGGTTCAGAAGTCGAGCTGTTGACATAAAGGAAAGACTGCGCTGTATTTCAGCTTTATTCATTTGCGATTTCAGGACAAAGCGGCAACACAGTCAAATCTCACTGAATTATCTGCATAGGGCAAAGTCAGCGGTACATAACTGTTGTCGGTTCAGAAGTAAAGTTAGGTTGTTTGCCTGCCATTCTCACTCTGTCTGCACAGCATACGTGAACAGTGAGGATGACATATGAAGTTTGCTTACGTGAACATCCTGTGCAGTGGTCTGCAAACACACGTTGACTGACTGGGAACACATGGTATCATTTCATTCGGAACGAACATTTTATGGTCCTATGTACGGTGGCCGAGAGAGCTCAACGCGCTGCAAATGAAGAAAACACATGCAAACAGAAAAAAACGCATGCAAACAGAAAAAAACACATGCAAATAGAAAAAAACCCACCAGCGAATAAGAAAACATCTTCATCAGTTTTACAACTCACGTGCGTCCCAATACTCACAACACAACCAAATACAGAAATGTGCTGCAATTACAGAAACGCGCTGCAAAAGTTCACAACAAAACCAAATACAGAAACGCGCTGCAAATAGAACAGAACACAACGGAAATGTTTCCGGGGAACCCAATAAGTGACGGACGGACGTCTAGGACGTGCTTACAGCTGTCAACTTTTATTATTTTCTTCTTTTTTTTTTTTTGCAAAACATACAAAGATGACACGTTTATGACATACAACTTTGTATACAATATACAAAATGTATTTGCGATATGTTCAATGTCATAAGAATACTAAAAAGAGCTGAAGACTAAAATAAATAAATAAATAAAAAAGATAGAGAAAAAGAACGAGGAAAAGACATTAATCTATACATCAGTTACATTGAACACATTTTGTCATGTTATGTTAAAATAAGTTTCATAAGAAATGTTAGAATGTAGCTATAGGTCCAAATATGAGACGGCAAGTTTTAAAGTTGAGACACTCACACAAAGATATAACACATATTTTAAAAACTTTGTTGTATAAAATGCATATTTATTTGCAACAGTTATGTTAACAGCATTAATACTATATTTCTGGTAAGAACAGCTATTCAGCTGATGGACACGCGCTGCGTTGTCATGGGAACATCCCAGGTGAAAATAATGAGGAAATTACGTTGTCTTTCGTTGCTCCCTTCATCAACATAATGGCACACAAGTGCCCCGCTCACTCCAAAGTGCCCAATTCAAGGGCTCTGCCGTCTGCCCTTTTAAGAGAGTAATGTTAGGGCATAGGTAAAAGCCAGAGCCCGCGTCTCTCTGGTAAAGCTCGCGAGCCGTCCGTCCGTCACTTCTTGGGTTCCCCGGAAACATTTCCGTTGTGTTCTGTTCTATTTGCAGCGCGTTTCTGTATTTGGTTTTGTTGTCAACTTTTGCAGCGCGTTTCTGTAATTGCAGCGCGTTTCCGTATTTGGTTGTGTTGTGAGTATTGGGACGCACGTGAGTTGTAAAACTGATGAAGATGTTTTCTTATTCGCTGGTGGGTTTTTTTCTATTTGCATGTGTTTTTTTCTATTTGCATGTGTTTTTTTCTGTTTGCATGCGTTTTTTTTCTGTTTGCATGCGTTTTTTTCTGTTTGCATGTGTTTTCTTCATTTGCAGCGCTTTGAGCTCTCTCGGCCACCGTACCTATGCCTTCCACAGACATAGTGATTAACATAACATAGTGATTGCTATCAGGTTATGAGGAGACTATCAACCAGCATAACAAAAATGTTTCTGTAGAGAATCACCTATTGCACCTTTAAGTCGAACATACATTTTGTCTTCCTGGTCACATGGTTTGGGGTGTGGCCAAATATTTCATCAGGTTAGAAAGACTTTTTGTGTGTGTTTTGGTATTGCCAAAAAAAAAACCCCCGAAATGCCCTTTTTTTTTTAAGGATGAGGTATATGAAAAATTTGAAACAATGTTTAGCTGTTTGTTTTCTAATAGTCCAGGCAAAGTAGCGTTTTACGACAGAGTAATTGTAAATTAATTTTTTGATCATTTCTCTGAGGTAAATGGACTGCATTTATATAGCGCTTTCACAGACCTATGGCCACCAAAGCGCTTTACATATTGCCTCACATTCACCCATTCACTCACTCATTCATACCACCGATCATTTCTATGAGGTGTCCAGAACAACATACTAAAAGTCCTAAGAAATCCTAGTTGAGGAAATATGTTAAATCCTCATCAATCCGAGATGTGTGCCAATAAGGCCAGGCAACAATACACCTCAATGGGGCTATTTTTTCCTTTACTCCTATCAAAATGTGCTCTTTGATACCAATCTTTCATTTGAAAGTCACGTGTCTAATATCTGTAAAACCGCATTTTTCCATCTTAAAAATATATCTAAATTACGTCATATGCTCTCATTGACAAATGCGGAACAATTAGTTCATGCGTTCATGACCTCAAGGCTAGATTATTGTAATGCTCTACTGGGTGGTTGCCCTGCACGCTTAATAAACAAACTACAGCTAGTTCAAAACGCAGCAGCTCGAGTTCTTACCAGAACCAGGAAGTATGACCATATTAGCCCGGTTCTGTCAAAACTGCATTGGCTCCCTATTAAACATCGCATCAATTTTAAAATATTGCTGATTACTTACAAAGCACTAAATGGTTTAGCTCCGCAGTACTTGAGCGAGCTCTTAACGCATTATAGTCCTTCACGTCTATTGCGATCTCAAAATTCCAGCCAGTTGATAATACCTAGAATATCAAAATCGACTGCTGGTGGTAGATCCTTTTCCTATTTAGCACCAAAACTTTGGAACAGTCTTCCTACCATTGTCCGGGAAGCAGACACACTCTGTCAGTTCAAAGCCAGATTAAAGACACATCTCTTTGACATAGCATTCACATAATACATTATAGACTTCTATAATTCAGTGTAAGGCTGCATAGATTAGGTCAGCTGGAACCGGGAACACTTCCCATAAATGGTAAATGGACTGCATTTATATAGCGCTTTCACAGACCCAATGGCCACCAAAGCGCTTTACAATATTGCCTCACATTCACCCATTCACTCACTCATTCATACACCGACGGCGGTGTCAGCCATGCAAGGCGATCCAGCTCGTCGGGAGCAGCTGGGGTTAGGTGTCTTGCTCAAGGACACCTCGACACTTGGTCAGGTGGAACCGGGGATTGAACCACCAACCTTCCGGTTTGTAGACAATCTACATGAACCACTGAGCCACTGCCACCCCTTGTTACATCATAAGAAGAATGGCATCTACGCTAATTTTAGTGTCTGTGTTTATCCCAAGGTTTTCCCGCAGCCTGCCGGATCCAGGCCGTTTCCAGATCTGACGAAGGACCTTGCCTGGACCCGATGTCAACGCAGTGCTGAAGTACCAACTAGTCTCTCCCTATGGAGGATCCCTTTCCCACTCTACAGATAAAGCGTCGTCGGGAAACTCAATTCGCGTATCTACTCCGATTTTATTAAATAAAATAAAATTCTGAATCAAAACTATAAGGAAACACCAGTAATTTGTTTAGGCTTGGTTTGTAGGGAATTCCAAACCTGTGCACACATATATTCAAACGCACATAACTATTGAACCCGTTCTTAATGCGCATCTGAACGCCATCAGCGTTTCTCACAGGTTCGCGTTTAAAGTTTGTGTAGAGAGAATGGTGTCGTCTTGCCGGCCCTAATTGAATAACAAATGATCGTTGCGACGGAAGCGAATCAATCAAAACTAACTTTAGCTGGAAAATAACTTTATTAAAGAACCGCTATAAAGCCAAAACAATCTTACGGTAAATTAAACATTTATCTCTGTAAAGCTGCTTTGAGACAATCTACATTGTTAAAAGCGCTATATAAATGAAGATGACTTGACTTGACTTGAAAATGAAACTTTACACAATGAAAGTATCCATGAAAAGTAAAAAAAAAATGTGTATTACAAGTTTCTTTGTAAATGAATTTGAATATGCAAATGAGCTATACACTAATTGAATATGCCCAAAATACACCCAAATAGGCTTAATTTTTTCATTTACTCCTACCACAATAAAACTTTACATAGTAAAAGTATACATGAAAAGTAACTTTTTTTGTATTACAAGTTTCTTTTGAAATGAATTTGAATATGCACATGAGCACCACACTTATTGAATATGTCCTAATTTGCAGAAACACCATTCATATGTATAACAAATACATCGGCCCAATCTTCATCCAATCATCCTACTGCCAATGGGTGATGAAAATTATTTTAAAGAGCTGGAATGTCTGGAAAGTGTGTCTATCTGGTTTTTCATCTGTCTTCTGTGTGAGAGTGAATCGTTTAGTTGGTAAGAATGACTTCTGCCTGTAATCTCGTAATCTTACCAACAATACCAATCATTTGTAAATCTACTAGCCCAAAATTTAATCTCACCACGTTACTAATGACTAAGATGGCTTTTCTGACTTTCATATGTACTGTACACCCAAAGTGCTTTACAGTCATATCAGGGGATCTCTCCTCAACTACCACCAGTGTGTAGCATCCACTTGGATGATGCGACGGCTGCCACAGTACAACGGCGCATTGTACAACGGTGTCCAGAACAAAGCATTGTTCTGGACACTTTATAGAAATGATCTATGCTGAAAAAAAAAAAAAAAATTATAATTAGTTTTATTTTTGGCTCCAAAATGAGTTACTTTGCCTGGACTATAAGTGAAGTTTAGAGGGTTAGACTGGGGGATATATGCCACTCAAAAGATAATGACATACAAACCACTTTATTTGTAAAGATGTAAAGTTATTACATTAACCCTTTATATTACCTTTAACCTGATTAAATCAAACTATCCTGATTTCTGTAAATCTATGTCAGTTGTCTACATATGTCTTTAAAAAAATCAAAAACCCATATACAAGGGACAGCATTTTGCATCGCTTCTGTAGAATGGCACAAATGTATCATTATATCTTCACTTTAAATGCCAAATACAAAGTGCATTACTTTAGTTGAATATTAGCACTGAGTTTAATATATTGACATGCTTTTCTTGGTTTTGAAGCTCATAGATATTGTTTTGGTAATCTGGTGAATTTTAATTTGTTTGTGAATTTGTTCACTACATCAGTAATGCATGAAAAACGCTGAAAAAAAAGGTGTAGAAAACTCTGTAAACTACACTGTGAAAATCCTGCACTCAAAAAAATGATTTTAGCTCTTTGTTCAATTTCATTAATTAAAATGAGCATATACAACACAACCCTTCATAGAAATGATTCCAGCTTAATTTCATTAAATGTAATCAATGTAATTTAAAAAAAAATTGGTTTACCAAATTTTTTTTAATTGAGTCAACATGAATATTTTTCGTTCGTCTTAACCGGATGTCACTCAAAAAAAGAATTTTGGCCTCTTGTTAAAATAATTAATTACAATAAGCAAAAGTAACATGATTGTTTAATATTGTCACAACTTAATTTAATTGTGTTCAATCAACCTAATTCATTTGTGTGAAAACTACATGAATCATTGTTGTTGACATCTAACTGGGCAGTGGATCTGTAGTTCCCAGCATGCTTTGCAAGGGACTGCATTAAGAGGGTCAATTTAGGGAAAAAGTGTTATTTTATGTGTTTTTCAGTAAATGGAAAGATGTTGTTAGTTAATGTTAGTGTTTAATGTTCAGTTATGTTATAAACTTAGAGGACTTTCTGTAATGTTTTTGAATTTTGTGGTTACCATTTTGCAGAAGAGTGGCGACTGTGTTTAGGCTGTGGGCTCAGTATTATGCTATATGTACATTAACCTCGTGTTCAGGCTGTGGGCACTCAGTATACACTGTGTAAACCTCACTCACAGACCTGCACAAGTAATAATTCAATTGAACACTATTAGAAGTGACCATAGAGTCTAATTAACTAAAATTATAATGTTGGTTATTTAAGGCAGGACAAAAACTAAATGTAGTTAACCTGACAAAACTTTATCTAGCAGGAATGACTAAATTAATTTAAATTCATACAACAAGATTACAACAAATTATTTCAAACTATTTCAATTTTGTTGGAAAAATGTAATTCAATTTCGTGGAAAACCTTTCCTTAATTTAATTAAGTTCGTTCAACAGATTATTTTTTTGAGTGTGGGGTAACATATCACGAAAAAGTAAACAATGTCATGACATGTAATGTCTCATCTTGGTAACTGCTATTAATTATAATCTTCTTTGAGAGGCAACAGAAAGTGTACCACATCCTGTCTGTCTGTAACGGAAATTACTTTGGTTTGCTGCATAGCTGCAAATCTTGAGGAAAGTATTCAGCTCACAAATACAAACTTGTTTGATAAAACTTTGATAAATCTGCTTTTTTTTTTTTTGTGACATTTTATTTATTTATTTTGTCAAGTTTTGTTTGATTAAATAGCCTACTAAGCACACATTTAAAAAAATTATGTAACCAAGAGATGTGTATATTAGCACAAAACTGTTGTTACGTGAACTGTGGTGTAGAAAAGCCACGGAGACAGTGAAATGGAAATTATGCGGATGTGATAGATGTTATCAAATGTCATAGAAGTTTATGATAAAATGGAGCGCAGTGAAGGTATGTTGATCTCTCTTTAAAACTCTCTTTAAAACGTTAAGGTCTGTTACTGTTTGTGTATGTTGGCATTAATTAGTGTATTTGCTGCTTTGTTTTTCTGACTTTAAATGCATGTTTCCAATACTGAGAGAAAGGAAAACATGAGTGTAAAAATAACAATCAATAAGTTATTTACTTAGTTGGGGGTTCGTTTTTTTTTTTTTTTTTTTTTTTTTTTTTAATATAATCATCTTACATATTAACATGTATTTTCAATTCCACATTGAATTTTGCACATTATAAAATTAAAATTGAAATTTGCCTGCAAAATGCATCCATAGTTTTAGTGTCTCTTAGTGTAAAAACAATAATAGCAGCACATCTGACACATCTTTTGAAAGCTGATTTGTGAGTTGTTTGCATAAAATAATGATAAAAAATATATTTTGCACAGTGTGATGTATCCCCATCAATATTACCTTTTAAGACTAAAATGTAGAAGAACATATCCAGTATGTTTGGCTTTTAAACTATGCATAGAAAGTAAGTAACAAAGCTTCCTCCATTACATGGGTGGATCTGTTTTTTATACATACACTACAGTCTCTTCTGCTCACCAAGGCTGTATTTATTTGATCCAAAAGCACCGCAAAAAGAGTAATATTGTGAAATATTTTTTACTATTTAAAATAACAGTTTTCTTCGGGAACATATTATTATTTTTTAATTATTCCCATTATTTCAATGGAATACTCCATTCTAATGTGCTGATTTGCTGTTGTTGTCAAGTCCCATTTTTCTTTTCAACCAAAATTTGATCTCTGTCTGCCATTGCAGTTTGATATCAAACAAATGCTGGTTTTAAACATCAACATGATATGATTAATTTTCAACCAAAATTTGACATATTTCCAGTGTCTTGCTGATGCTGTTAAACTGATGTCCAGTGCAAGCTGGGTTTTTACGCTTTATGTCAAACAAACATTGGGATCAGACATCAACCCAGTTTTAATTGTTAATCGAAATTTGATGTCTGTCCGATGTAGGAGTCCACGTCTGTTGTATCTTACATTAGTACTTTAAACTAATAAAAGAAAAAGCAGCATACTCTACTCACACTCACTTTTTTTTTGTTGTTGTTTTTTTTTGTTCCTACTGTCCCCTAGCAGCCATAGCAGATTAAGCCAACATAACATTTTAAAACAACATAACAACATGCTTACTGGGAACAAGCAGTACAGTATGAGTAAAAACTTTTTTTATATATTTTTTATAATTTTTAAATTAGATATATATGTTTATTTTATTTTTATTTATTTTTATTTTGTGACCGTTTTTTTTTTTTTTTTTGTGCCTGCTGTCTGAATGTAGAATATCCTACACTATAAAAATAAATATACTGTTCTTAGACTTGTGTTTCTTTTATTCTAATTCATTTTCAATTACACAACACGTTATCTCTTTAATAATCATCAATTGTCTAATCTTCAATAAATTTATTTTATCTTCTTCTGGTTGACCTTCATTGTTAACCCTTGTTGTAAAAAAGGCCAAATTCTGACAATATCATACCATTTTCCATGAAAACAGTAATATACCGTAGAAATACTGTGAATTAACAGTGCTCAAAATCGACACTCAGAGGCTGTTTCCCCAATCACACCCTATATCCTCAATCACTATTCCCTACATTAGTTCACTAATATAGTCCACTTGACAGAGTGAATGAAAAGAAGTGAGTGAATTGAGACACTGATGAACACTGATAAGCAGAATCACTGAAGGAGAGAGAAACAAGAACAGAAAAAAGAGAAACACAAAAACTACAACTGACTTCCAGTAACACTGAGTGTGAAACCAGTTTACAAACCAGTTTACAAACCAGTTTACGATTATTTCTTTCATACATGTACAAAAGTTCTTGTTGAGAATTAACAGAGATTTAGTTAATAACAAAGTTTGTAGTAACCATAATGGAGATCAGTATTTGCTTTAGTTGGTTCTTGTCCCTGGACTTTTTATTTTATTTTTATCTCTCTCTGACTGCTGTAACAGTGAGTTATAAAACACTTTTGTTATGGCAAGAAAGAGCCAAGAGGAAGATGATCAGGTGTTTTTGGCTTTTGTGATGATGTCACAATCATCCTGGATATGTCTGAGTCTCTGATCTTTCCTGTATATATTCTTTGAATTTATGGGTATTTCCTATCTAGCATATATCTGTGAATCTACAACATGAAAACAATATTTCTGTAATCATGTCTTCTGAAATGTATTGCAATCATATAGTGCTTTAAAACATTTTTAACTCCTGCTTGACTCAGACACACACATACATCAACAATCAGCACATGAATCTCAACAATGGTGACAATCAAAAGTTTCATGTCGCAATGCATGCTGGGTTCCAGGACAATATAAAACTCCCAGCATGCACTGCTGCATGAATAAAAAATATATAGATATATTGCCACCTTTGTTGAGATTCATGTGCTAAATTGTGATATTTTTGTGTTTCTAAAAGACAGAGTAGCTCTGTTTTTTGGTTTATGCATGATGTGTTAAAAAAATGAGTCACTGTAATTTATTGCTGTGGTTTCACAGTGGTGGTAATGTAACACTTTTGATTGAGGATTAAACTCTGAATGAGTGGCCAACTAAAGCAAACACCCATCACCATAATGGTAACTTACAATTTGTGATTTTCTCCTTCAGTGATTCGGCTTGTTAATATCAGGTGTCTTCAATAATGCTCAATCATCACTCAATTGATCACTTAATTGTCTCATTAACTTTAACACTCTTGAGTGTTACTTTAACACCATGTAGAGTGGGACCATATGTGCTCTGAGCAGTGTTAATTTAACACTGGGGAATTTACTGTGTATGTAATATGTTTCATGACTCTATCAAAAATAATTCTGTTATTTAATATGGCACTCATATTTGAGGGGAAAAGTGCAAAAGGTTTTGAACTTAAACATCAGATTACAGATACAAAATCACTTATGTTTCGCTCATTAACTTTTATTAACTAAGATATAACTTAACAACTATTCATTGTAATTTTTTTTATGTATTTTTTTTTTTTTTTCTTGTAGAAAGTACGAGAGACCAAAGTCCTCCGGGTAATCGTCCCAACAGTAAGTAAAAAAAAAAAAAAAGATTATATGATTCAGTATTATACAATAATAATTGTACAACTGCTATTTGATAACATGATGTATGTTTTTCTTGCATGTTTCAGTGAGTGATCTGAGGATTGTTCTGCTGGGGAAAAACGCATCAGAAAACAACAATGTGGGAAATATAATCTTAGATAAATATGTGTTTGGAAAGAAATCATCCTGTGATGTAGAGGAGCACAGTGAAAAAGTGGAGGGGAGGAACATCACAGTCATCAGCACAACTCACCTGCTCAAATCAGATCTCTCACTATCACAAATATCACAGAGAGTGTCAGCAGTGTGTCCTCCAGAACCTCATGTGATCATACTGGTGCTGCAGCACAATGATTTTAGGAAGAAGAAAAGAGAAAAATTACCTTCAGTGTTGAACTGCTTTGGTGAGCAGGCGATGAAGCGCACAATGATTCTAACTACTGATGACAAGACACATAAATCTGAAAATGAACATATTCAACAAATAACTAAAGAATGTGGTGGAGGACATCTTCAACTTAAAAACACACAACGCTCTCAAATACTTCAAAAAGTGGATGAAATAATCATTTGTGAATTTAAGACAAAACAGAGATCATCACACTCAAAAAAATGCTGGGTTGTTTCTGTAAACAAATTGTTGGGTTGATTGTGCTGGGTCAAAAAGTTGGGTTGTTTGGGGTACTGTAAACACATTATTGGGTTGCTCATGCTGGGTCAAATGAGTTGTAAGGGGGTCATTCACAAATAAACCGCTGGTTGGGTTATTTTGACCCAGCAACTGGTTACTTTTTTCATTCTTTGTGGAACTTTCTGGATTCTTCACTTCTGACCTGACTCGAGGAGCACGCCACTCAGAGCAGGCAGTGTTTTATGGTAAGTTAATATGATGTTTACCTATATTTTTAATAAGTTGTGGTGGTAGCAGCAAGCTAATTTCACTGTTCAAAATACAGTCATTGATATGGAAGTGTGAGGGGTAACATATTCTGTGAAACATTAGCCACAGCTAGCCGGTTAGAATTTTTTGACAATATGCCGCATCGTTAAATCCTTAGTTGAAATTAAACCAGCTATATCAGCAGCCTTTTTGAAATATGCAGTTTAAATTCTAAATTCATCATGTAATTATCGTAGGCCTATTCATTGTGGACGTTGTATTTAAAAGTGAGAAAAGCGTTTTGTATGAAATCCACACGCGCAGTTTCCCTCACAGGGCTCGCACGTAAAATCAGCGGGAAATGAGTCTCTAATGTAGGCTAGCTAGTGAGTTGTGAGTGAAAAGTCTGCTGGCGTAGTTTTAGAAATACTCGTCAGAAGAAATGACTGAGGTAAGTTCCAGCAGTCTGCGTGTGTCTTCTGTAATGTCTCGAACCATCGTTTCTGACAAAAAAAGGCTTTCAAGAGCTTGATATAGCCTAGGTTTTTTTTTTAGTAAATGTATGACTTGCAATCTTTATAAACATCGACTGAGGAAAGGAGAAATAAATGGACAGGCGCCAGTTTTGAGAAGAAAAGTATACCCGTTTAGTTGAACGAATGATCGTCAATATTTAAAACTTAAAAAATGTAAACTTACATGATAGCCTTACCCTACCATAAGGCATGTCATCTTTCATTTTATTGTGTGTAAGTTAACATCTAAACGAGGCGATCATCAGCGCTGCCAGTCAGGAGATTAACGAGCAGCTTTGTGGGTTTGTGAGTTTTAATGTTAAAGACACTTTCAACATTACAGTAATATTTTACTTTTAATAAAATAATGTTTTATTTTAATGCCTTAATGTTGATAATATTTGTCCAAATTACTATTTTATTACTATTAGGCCTACTATAATTCAGTTTGCAAATGCTGAATACACATTTTGTTTGTTTTTCACATTTGGTCATTTGGTAATGTTTGCAATAATTTTAATTGCATATTCAATAATAAGTTGATACTTCCACAAAAAAAGCTTAACTTGACATAGGTCAACATTTAACATAGGTCAGCTGAAACCAGGGATGCTTTCCTATAACACCTGATGTACTCATTATTTAATAAGAAGAATGGCATCTATGCTAATGTTTGTCTTTCTGTTCATTCTAAAGTTTACTGAAGTCAGCCGGATCCAGGCCGTATCCAGATCAGAAGGTGGACCTGCGCCTGGACCCATCCATGACGCATCCCTGAAGGGCCAGCCTAATCAGCCCTGTGAAGGCCTCATCGACATGACTGATCCTCAACAAACTCGTCTCCATACCGGCGTGATGACTCCGACTTCTAACCAGATGAAACTGGATAAATATTCTGAATGTTCTTATTCAATCTGACCTCTGACCTGTAATGCTGCCTGGATCATAATCATACACTGTTCGCTCGTTGGCCAGAGGAGAACTGAGCGACTGAGCCTGGGTTTCTCCCAAGGTTTTTTTCTCCATTCTGTCACTGATGGAGTTTTGGTTCCTTGCCACTGTTGCCTTGGCTTTTGGCTTGCTAGTTGGGGACATTTAATATTCAACAATATTATTGATCTGCCTTACTTAAGATGGATGATGATGCAATATTCTTCTAGAAACAAACTTTGTTGTATTATATTCATGTTACAGTATCACTATGCAGCTGCTTTGATACAATCTGTATTGTAAAAAGCGCTATATAAATAAAGATGACTTGACTTGTGTAATCAACAGGTGAGGACCAACATGGTTGAATATTACAAAATGAGATGACTGGTGAATTGCTGCACATTCTGTGCCTCAGGGATGAAATGAGGGGGACATGTCAGACCTTTGACATTGATTAACATTTGTATTCAATAAAGAAAAGTATTAAAGAAATGTATAAAATAAAAAAAATGAGATTCAAATCATACAGTGGCCTCTCTGGATGATTGTATTACAGAGATAATAATTATTTTACATTCATAATATAACAAATATTTGTTTCTAATTTTATTAAGGCAATGAGACAAGAAATAACCCAGCACATGAGTAAGACTTAACCCAGCAAGAGGGTTAATTTCACCCACTGGTTGAGTCAAATGAATGACCCAGAAATATGGGTTAAATGGTAAAACCCAGCACTTGGGTCAAACCAACCCAGCGCGTGTTCTGTCCAATAGTGACCCAGCCGTGTGGTTAAGGTTGGGTTATTTTTTAACCCAGCAGTTTTTAGAGTGCACTGAAACGAGAAGACGGGAGATCTGGAGCCAGAAGACAGAAAGAGATAGAAGAAGAAAATAGTTCTCGGAAGCTTGACGGTAAGTCAGTTGTTAGCAATAGTTCTTAAGAATATTCTCATAGACAAATTTTACTTTCAATTTTGTCTGATTTTAAAGATATACCAAATTTTGATAATTAAAAAAAAAAAAAAATTGACCAAAATATTGAACAAACAAAAGTTATTGACCTTGATTAAGAATTTGTTAGCAAGTGAAAACTAAAATCACCTGAAACAATTTGCATAATATAAAACCAAAATATCTTGGTAAGACTTTATTTTAGTTTCCTTGTTACATATGTTACATGTACTTACCATAGTAATAACAGTAAATTATGCATACACATAGGGCTGGGCGATATATCGCACGATATTGTTATGCGCATCTCATCAGTAAAGCCGGTTCCTTGATTAGTAGTAAATCGCCATCACCTGCGCTCAGAGCTGCTCAGAGCAGATGGAGCGGCATTTACTACAAAGAGCCGTAGTTAACTGACAAGCTGAGCCATATCACACTAATATCGCGGACGTATCGCCAGCGATATTTAATGCGATATGGCTCAGCTTGTCAGTTAACTATGGCTCTATGTTTTTGACTTAGTGGACTTTTCCACTCTTAATAATTCTTTAAAGGTTAAGTGGATAAAATCTTTTTTGAACAATCCTACATGTTTTTGGAATATTATCCCAAATTATATTTTCAGCTCAGTTGGAGGTTTACATTTTTTGCTGCGCTGCAACTATGACATCTCTAAAATACCTTTACCTCTTTCTAGTTTTCATAAACAAGCTTTAATATGCTGGTCCCTAGTATATAATTATGCATTTTCACCATATAGCTATTTTATTTGGAACAACCAAAATATTACATATAAAAATAAATCTCTTTTTTTAAATAATTGGTTTGAGAAAAACATACTTTTAGTGAGTCAACTTTTAGATGAAAGGGGTGTCTTGCTCTCTTATTAACACTTTATGCAAGAATTCTCTTTTCCAGTCCCCACCAAGAGAATATGGCATTGTTTTTGGGGCAATTCCTGATTGTGTGAAACCTTTAGTCAATCCTGGCCCTAAAGGTCCTTTATGCTCTCCACCTATATTTGACAATACTAATCAATTTGTTGATCAACGTCCTCTCAGCAAATTGTCTAACAAGAAAATTCGTTCAATTCTTAACAGAGAACAAATATCTTTACCTGCTTGTGTAAGCTTTTGGAATAACAAATTTGATGATATAGTTTGGGAAGATTTCTGGCTCCTTCAGAAAAAATTCTTTCTATCAAATAAAGTAGTTGAAGTTTCTATTAAAATTATTCACAATTGCTACCCAGTTAATAATAAATTTGCTAAATTTAATAATATTTCCCCCTTGTGCTCCTTTTGTCATCAGGTTGATGAGACAATTATTCATTTATTTTGGGAATGTATATATTGCAAAATCTTTTAGGTTGACTTTTCAAACTTTGTTAAAAGGTATCTATCTTTAAACCTCTGTATAAACCAAAAAAAATTAGTTTTTTGGTGAGTCTCTGAAACTAGACCCTTATCATGTTAAATTTATTTTCAACTTGCTACTTTTTCTTGCCAAATTTTATATTCACAAGTGCAAATTTTCAAAGAAAAATCCTTTTTTATTTTTAAGAAAGATTTTGATATATATTTAAATTCTTTGAGGTACTCTAAAAACTCTGCTGCATGTAAGACTCTGCAATGGTGTCAATCATTTAAGCTAGTTTAATATTTTTTTATGTTTATGTAATGTAACCCTTTGTATTGTGTATTGTTCTTTGTTTATTATTTTGTATTTGTTATTGCAAAAAAAAGAAAAAAAAAAAGAAACCTGAAGCAGCAAAAACGAAAATGTAACCGGCACATACGAAGGACAAACAAACAAGACTATTTTGCATGAATTTTGCATTAAATATTATTTTAATATCTAAGAAACCGAAACAGCACAAAATAAACGTGTACTGGCACAAACGATTGAGCCTATTTTGGGTGAATTTGGAGCAGGGCTGGTGACGTCATTGTCTATATTTCAAGGTCTAATATTTTAAAAACCAAAGCATCACAAACAAGACTTTAACCAGCTTAAACCAGCACAAAGTTGCCACCTTGTGACACCTTGTGGTGTGACCAAACGATACCCAAGTAATGTGTGTAAATTGCACATGACAACAGGGAGGTGACGGTGGTGCCTAAATCGAGATACCCCTCACACTTCTGCTAGTTAGATTTCTTATCCTGTGCAAATTGGCCATTATTATTACAGACGTCCTGTGGTAAAATTACATTATTTCTTCTACTCTTGTAAAACTAATCCTGTCCATATATGGCTTAAGTTGTAATCTAAATGTCTGATGTATGTTTTGCAACATTTTTCAGTGAGTCTGGTTCTGTGTGGCAATGATGGGACATTAAAATCCTCCATATCAGAGCTGATCGTGCAGCAGACAGGCAGAAGATCAGATGTGGAGCTTCATGGACGTGTGATCAGTCTGGTGGAGCTTCCAGCTCTCAATCACCTCTCAGAGGAGGAAGTGATGCGTCAGACTCTCCGCTGTGTGTCTCTCTGTGATCCTGGAGTTCATGTTTTCCTCCTCATTATTCCTGCTGGCCCTATGACTGATGAAGACAAAGCAGAAATAGAGAAGATCCAGAGCATATTCAGCTCCAGAGAGCATTTCATTCTGCTATTCACCTCAGATCTCAGTGTTGAAGAACATGTGACAGACTTCATAAAATCCAGCAGAGATTCTCAGAGGTTAATCCGTCTCTGTGGAGGTCAGTACAGAGTGATGGGCTTAAAGGAGCCTGAAAACTCAAGACAGATCCCAGATCTACTGGATTATATAGAGAACATGAAGATCGAACCCTATTCACTTCAGATGTATGTGAAAGCTCAAGAGAACAGAGGCAGACGTGAAACAGAGGACAAATATAAAGGAAAACTGAAAAGAATGGAGAATAAAATCGAGGAATTAGAGCAGAAGATTCTGTCAGAAGGTGAATGAATTTTACTCTTAACATCCCTCATAGTGTATTAATTCATTGTAATGATTTTTTTAATGTACACAGAAAAAAAAAAAAATATATATATATAATATATATATATATATATATATATATATATATATATATATATATATATATATATATATATATATATATATACACACTACCGGTCAAAAGTTTTCGGTAATATTTTTTATGTTTTTAAAAGAAGTCTCTTCTGCTCACAAAGGCTGCATTTATTTGATTAAAAATACAAACAAAAACAGTCATATTGTGAAATAGTATTACAATTTAAAACAGCTGTTTTCTATGTGTGAATATACAGTAAAGTGTAATTTATTCCTGTGATCAAAGCTGAATTTTCAGCATCATTACTCCAGTCTTCAGTGTCACATGATCCTTCAGAAATCACTCTAATATGATTTGATGATCAATAAACATTTATGATTATTATCAATGTTGAAAACAGTTTTTTACATTTTTATTTCACGATGCTATGATGAATAGAAAGTTAAAAAAAACAGCATTTATCTGAAATAGAAAGCTTTTGTAACATTAAACACTACCATTCAAAAGTATGGGGTCAGTAAGAATTTTAATTGTATTTTTGGGGGAATGAAATAAAATAAATCAATACTTTTATTCATCAAGGATGAGTTAAACTGATCAAAAGTTACAGTAAAGACATTTATAATGTTAGAAAATATTCTATTTTAAATAAATACTGTTCTTTTGAACTTTCTATTCATCAAAGAATTTTGAAAAAAAAATTGTACACAACTGTTTTCAATGTTGATAATAATAATGAATGTTTTTTGATAATCAAATCATCATATTTGAGTGATTTCTGAAGGATCATGTGACTCTGAAGACTGGAGTAATGATGTTGAAAATTCAGCTTTGATCACAGGAATAAATTACACTTTAAAATATATTAAAATAGAAAACAGTTATTTTAAATTGTCATAATATTTCACAATAATACTTTTTTTTTTTTTTTTTTATCAAATAAATGCAGCCTTGGTGAGCAGAATAGACTTCTTTTAAAAACATTAAAAAAACTCACCGATCTAAAACTTTTGACCAGTAGTGTATATATATATAAAAACAAATGACTGACAATCAAAATTAAGCACAGGCTCTACTCTTCAACACAATGGTGACCCACAAAACACACCATACAGAAACACTTTACATCCCAACAGAACATTAAACACTAACAGATCTTTCAAGATCACAGCATCTTCATTTATTACAAACCAGACTTTATTATTTTATTGTTCTTATTGAGAATTTACAGAGATTTAGATGTTAACGTTTTAATTTCTCATGCCAACATTCCAGATCTGTGACACTCTCAAAATTTATATGAAATCATTATGTAAAACTTTTGACAGGTTCATATAGACTCACACAGACATCAAGAATCAGTGTATGAATCTCAACAATGGTGAAAATCAACAAAATATTCAGATCAACTCTAAACATCACAAACAAGCTACTAAAGTCAAAAAAGCTTTGTTGACATTGTTGAAATTCATATGTGGATTATTGATGTCTCTGTGCACCTACAAAACTCCAGATCAAAAAATGTTCTGCATAATTACTATCAAAATACTGATGACACAAAATCATAAGGCTACTGTAAATTTTGTGACATTAACTGGTAATGATATTTGACTGTAAGTGGTATCAGTGAAACCAGCCACTTGTTGACAGCAGTGGCGTAACGAGCCAACACCGGGCCCTTATGCAGGATTATCAAGCGGGCCAGAGCCCTGCACAGGCCTCAAATCTAGGCCCGAACCCGGCCCTGGCCCGAGACGCTCAGGCCCTAGCCCGACCCATGTCCGACAGCTCATCAGAATTATCAGCCCGAGTCTGACCCGAGGCCGGTTTTTTTTTTTTTTTTTTCATTACACAGCGGCAGCCTGCCCTATTTGCAGCCATTAAAATAGGTCAGTTTTGTTAGTTATGTTTCTTTTCATTTCTTTATTAAATTAATTTAGACAAATGTTTGGAGCATTTTTTTTTTTTAATGACGACCAAGCAGCCGAGCCGACAGCGAGTAAAACATGTTTGATCAATTTAGCCTCTCAAATCAATACTTTACTTGGCTACAATAAAATCCATAGATATAAAACACTTCAAGCATATCACACAGACAGTTTAATAAATGTTTATTTATTAAACCACAGTGAGTAAAACAAAATGTTTTTTGAAATACTGACCCAGCCAGCACAGCCATGTGGGGCCCAAATGGGTTTGACCTGGGCTATCTAACTGGGCCAGCCAGTTTTGCCCTCGGTTTCCATGTAGGCCCCACATGGGTTTGCCCAGATGAAATGAACACTGCTTAGTGTGCACACTACAGGCTGTTTAATGTAACACTTAATCAGTGTTGGAGGTAATAAGACAATTAAGTGATTGAATAATGATTGTGCATTAATGATGAACACCTGATGTTAACAAGCAGAATCACTGAAGGAAAGAGAAACACAAGAACTACTTCCAGCCACTGCCTTGGATGAAATCAACTGAAGATAAAATACATCAAATCTCTCAAGATCTGATTAAACAACTCCACAAACAGCATTACCAGCTTCACTTATTAGTAACCAGACTGACTTTATTTCTGTCAGACATCTACAGAAGTTCTTATTAAGAATTAAAAGAGGTTTAGATGTGGATTACTTATTTGAAAGTAATAGTTTGATTTGATGTTACCATTGTGGCGATCAGTGTGTGCTTTAGTCAGGCTCTTGACTTTTTAACATTAGTTTTTCTCAGGCAGCTGTGTCTGTTTGTTATGGTGAGAACAGCAAGAGAAAATATAACCAGATGCTTTAAGCTGATTGATGATAAGAATATAGGCATCGTCATGTTGTGGCTTAACTCACTGATATTATGTGTAAGGTTTGTACGGGTAGTATGGTATTCACTTTGTTTTATTGTTGTGATTCTACAGCAAGAGATCCAGCACAGTTTAATCAGAACATCAAATTATTTTTAAAACCCCATTTACACATGTGTTTATATTTGTTGGACTACTGAAAGTTCTACTTGCACACAGACATCAAGAATCAGCATATGAATCTCAACAATGGTGACATGCTTCATGCTGCAATGCATTCTGAGTAGGGCTGGGCGATATATCGCACAATATTGTTATGCGCATCTCGTCAGTAAAGCCGGTTCCTTGATTAGTAGTAAATCGTAAACCTGCTTTCAGATGGAGCGGCATTTACTACAAATTAACTTAAATTAACACTCCTGGGGCTGGGAGTGTACATGAGTCCACACTCAAGAGTGTTAAGTGTTAAAATTTGAGTGTTAAATTAACACTCAAGAGTGTTAAAGTTAATGAGACAATTAAGTGATTAATTTAGTGATGATTGAACGTTATTGAAGACACCTGATGTTAACAAGCAGAATCACTGAAGGAGAAAATCACTAATTGTAAGTTACCATTAAGGAGAATAGTGTTTGCTTTAATGTTCTGTTGCTGCCAGTCATGTGACATGTTTTCTCACCGTGAAAGTATTTGATTGTAACAATTCAGGATATGGATGTAACAGTGTTTTTCAGTTTATTTAAATTAGGATATTTTACTTTAATTGTACAGTTTTTGTTTGGCAGTCATTTGTGCCTTTATTATTATTATTATTATTATTATTTACAGTAAAGGGGTTTGATTGTAATAATTCCACTAACATGATTTTCAGGTGCTGAATGTGAAGGAGATGATCAGGAGTGTCTGAGGATTGTGCTGATCGGAAGAACAGGAAATGGAAAGAGTGCAACAGGAAACACTATTCTGGGAAGAAAAGAGTTTGTGAGTCAAGCAAGCACAGATTCAGTGACAACCGTTTGTAAGAAGGGAGTTGGTGAAGTTGATGGTCGATCAGTAGCTGTTGTTGATACTCCAGGCTTCTTTGACACTGAACTTTCAAATGATCAAGTGATGGATGAAATAGAGAAATGTGTTTCAATGTTGTCACCTGGACCTCATGTGTTTGTCATTGTGATGAATTTGGGAAGAATCACCAGAGAAAAAACAGACACTGTAGATCTGATAAAGAAGATCTTTGGTCATAAAGCTGCTCAGTTCAGCATCGTTCTGTTCACTAGAGGAGACGATCTTAAGGGTGAATCTATAGAGGATTATGTGAAGAGAAGTAAGTCTGCTGAACTGAAGAAACTGATCAGAGATTGTGGAAACAGATTCCTGGTATTCAATAACGAAGAAAAACTAGACAAAACTCAAGTGATTAAACTGTTCAAGATGATAGAAGAAGTGAAAAATACTAATGAGGGTCGATACTTCACTAACAGCATGTTTGAGGAGGCAGATATGTCTATTAAAAAGAGATTTGAGGAAATAATGAAAGAGAAAGAAAGAGAGATTCAAACTGAACTTGAGGCATTAAAAACTAAATATGAAATCATTATGAAGAGACCCGAGGAAGAAAAACAAAAAGCAGATTCAGATCAATTCAGAGAAAAAGAGGAAACATTCAGAAAAGAGTTTGAAGAAAAAATAAAAACAGAACAGAAGAAACTAGAGATTGAAAACCAGAAACGTTCGGAAAAGGAAAAACAGCAAAGAGCTGAATATCATCGGAAAATAGAAGAGATGAAGAAAGAAATTGAAAATCAGAGATCACAGTATGAAAAACAGCAAAAAGAAAGAGAAGAAGAAGATAGAAAGAGAGAAGAGAAATACAGACAAGATCAAGAAAAGATGAAAAATGAACAAGAACAAATTATAGCAGAATTACAGATGAAACAAGAAGAGGAAACTAAAAAGAGAGATTTGGAGGAGAAAAGGATGATTGAACGAGAAGAAAAAGAAAGACAAGAATGGGAGAGAAAAATAAAAGAGGCTGAAAATGACAGAAAAGAGACTAAAGAGGAAATTAAACGACAGCAGAGAGAATGGGAGGATGAAAAGAAACGACAGACGAGAGAACGAGAGGAAGAAGAAAGAAAGAGAAAAGAGAGACATGAGGAACAACTGAGAGAAAAACAAGAAGAACTGGAGAAAATGAGAAAGAGATTTGAAAGAGAGAGAGAAGAAGAAAGACAGAAGATAGAGAAGAGGAGACAGAAACAAAGAAAAGATAGAGAAGAAAAGGAGAGAGAATGTGAAGAAAAGAAAACTGAAATGGAAAGATATTATGAACGACTGGAACAAGAGAGAAAAGAGGAGTGGGAGAGAATAAAACTAGAAGATGATGAGAGACGAGAAGAAGAGAGAAAGAGATGGAAGAAAAGGATTGAAGACCTGAAACAAGAACGAGACAAAGAGATCAAGAAAAGAGAAGAGGAAGAGGATGGAAAAGAAAGAGAAGAGAAAAATTTAGATGATATGAAAAAGGAATGTGAAAAGAAATTAAAAAATTTGAGGAAGCAATATGAAGATGAAGCCCGAAAACAAGCAGAGGAGTTTTTTGAGTCGAGAGAGCGACAGTTGCAACATGTTCTTGAGCTCGGTGAGATGCTTAAAGAGCGTGAAAAACAACATAAACTACTGGACAAAGTCTATAAAAACCTGCAGGCCCAGAAAGGAGAAGAAATAAAAGAGCTACAAAAAGAAGTTAAAGAGCTTAAAAATAAAACACATGGATGTGTTGTTATGTGATTGTTTTTATATCCTAAAGACAGAGGTGGGAAATCCAGGGGCCAATGAGTAGAAGTCCTGCCATATGTTTATTCCACCCATAAACTCACTCAGCTGATTTCACTAATCAGTTCTGTCTCCTGTCTGAATTAGCAAATCCAGGTGATTGGAACAAAATACTTTTACTTTCTGAACCTGGACTTTACACCTCTGACTACATGTCAGCCAAGAGCAGGGTTCACCAATCTCGGTCCTGGAGGGCCGCTGTCCCTGCAGAGTTTAGCTCCAACCAGCTCCAACACACCTGTTTGAAAGTTTCTAGTATGCCTAGTGAGACCTTGATTAGCTGGTTCAGGTGTTTAATTGGGGTTGGAGCTAAACTCTGCAGGACAGCGGCCCTCCAGGACCAAGATTGGTGGACCCTGGCCAAGAGTAAAGAAATAAACCAGAACTGGACCTTATCGAAGCCAAAAAAATCTGTGTATATTAAATATGGAGTAATTTCAGCCACAGCCTCAGCCTTAGATGAAATCAACTGAAGAGAAAAGAAGACATTAAATCTGTGAAGATCTCAGCAGAGGAGGATTAAACATCTCCACAAACAGCATTACCAGCTTCACTTATTACTAACCAGACTGACTTTATTTCTGTCAGACGTCTACAGAAGTTTTATTGAGAATTAACAGAGATTTAACTCTAATGTGTTAGTCACCATAACAGTGATTAGTGTGGGCGTTGCTGACAGTGATGCAGTTTACTCTTTTTCCTTTCTTTTGTGTAAACAATCAAAGGCAGTCTTATTCTCTCAACTTTGTGAATGAGTAGCATAACCGCTGGCTGAGCAAGAGCTTGCGGACGCTGAGTGTGTTCTTCTCTTATGTTTCTATTATTACTTTGTTTTTACTCTTAATTTTTGTAACTATTTTGTTTGAATACGGAAGCTGTAGGGAGAGGGTGCCACTTTCTTTGAATTTTAATTTTGCTTATGTTTATGATAGATAGTTGTCTATTTTTATTGGTTATTTAATGATACCCTCTTCAGTTAGAAAGTTTTGTTTATGTTGGCCTGGCCCTCTCATTAAGATTTAATTGCTTCCAGTCTTTTTCTTTTTGTTGTTGTTATCTTTGAGTTGTTTTCAATAAAATTAAGAGTTATTTGCTTAATTTTTTTTTTTTTTTTTTTTTTTTCTGGATCATAAATTCAACCCTAGAGGCTTAGTAACTGCTAGTTTGTTACTAAAGGGCTGTTTACACAACATTGTTTTCAACTAAAAACATAAAACTTTGGTAACACTTTATATTACGACCCGCAAACAACTGCTTAAGTAAACCGAAACTACGGTGTACGTTTCTGTAATTATAGTGTACTTCCGTGTAGGTATAAGGGAACAATATGTTAAGTTTTGGGTAATAAAGGGGTAACAAGCAGATATACAACCTGCAAAGAACTTCGTAAGTAAACCGAAATTACGGTGTACGTTTCTGTAATTATAGTGTACCTCCGTGTAGGTATAAGGGAACAATATGTTACGTTTTGGGTATTAAAGGGGTACAACCAGATATATAAGCAAATTATTTATAATGTAATTATTTTAAAACTAACAGGTACCTATTCTGTATATATTCCAGGCAAAAATTGTACATCTGTTGTATATAAAAGTTTTTATCACATTTCTGGCAAAATATGTTCTTGTGCAATGTAGTTACAGGGTAATTTTGACATCTGTGGGTTGTAAATTAAACTTTTTGGCAATGCTATTTATTGGCTTTTCTTACTAAACTACTTAACGTTAAGCCAAAAAAAAAAAAAAATAGTTTTTGCTATGATTTTAATTTAAAACGTACCATGTAGTACTTATACTTACCTTATCACAGTGTATTGCAATGACACTTAAATGTCAGGGCAAATATACTGTGTAATTAAAAGTTTTTTTTGTTTTGTTTTTTTAATAAGAGTACCTTTCTCTGTAATTACTGTGCAAATAGTGTTGTTTCGTATTGTTACATAGTAAGTAGTGTTTGTTACCCGTTTCAACTGTGTATTTACAAGGTAAGTGTAACTCCTGCGGGCTGTAAATTAAAGTGGCGCTTGTTACCCCCTTGTTCTGTGTAGTAACAGGGTAAGTGTAACTCCTGCGGGCTGTAAATTAAAGTGGCGCTTGTTACCCCCTTGTTCTGTGTAGTTACAGGATAAGTGTAACTCCTGCGGGCTGTAAATTAAAGTGGCGCTTGTTACCCCCCTTGTTCTGTGTAGTTACAGGGTAAGTGTAACTCCTGCGGGCTGTAAATTAAAGTGGAGCTTGTTACCCCCTTGTTCTGTGTAGTTACAGGGTAAGTGTAACTCCTGCGGGCTGTAAATTAAAGTGACGCTTGTTACCCCCTTGTTCTGTGTAGTTACAGGGTAAGTAGAGTAAATATACAATAAAGGATCCAATTTAATTTCTGACTTTTATTTTACAAAAAAATGTCAAAACACTTTATTATCTTAATAAAACATTATCTTTTCTACAGTATACTCAAACAACAAAGTAACACATTATACCCCCCCCCCCCCCCCCTTTATTTGTGTCCCTTGCTTTTCTTCTTCTTTCTTTTCTTGCTCTTCTTTTTCTTAACTTCCACTGGGGACTCTGAAGTTGAGGAGTTGATGGAGTCCCATTGGTCTTGCTGCACTGCAAAAATATGAATATATATATACATGTTCTTAGCAAGCTACACCTTCAATTTTAAGTTGTCGAACAATCCTCCACTCTAAACATTTTGTGCCACCTGATATTACTGTAGTAACTGTAATTTTGAAGAAAACACATTTTGGTGAAGTTTGAGTCAGATCATGGGGGGTTGTGATATTTTATAGTGATAATGACTGTAGTGCAGCAGAAAATGTTTTTTAAAAAGGCATATTTGTTCTGACAGCAAAAAAAAAGAAAAAAAAAGCATGAAACACAAACCTGAGGGCTGTGGCAATAGTTCAATAGTTTGGATTGAGCTGATCAACAAATGGACAGGGAACTACGTCATCACGTTGAAAGGTCACGCCTGCGTCGGCCGAAGTACCGCCCCACTGTTTACAATGATGCGACCGTACGTAGGAGGATAATTCAAATAGTATTGTTTGCGATTATATAGAAATAGTATTCAGTGAATATGAATATGAATAGTATATGAATAACATTCTGATGAATATGAATAGTAGTTCAAATAGTATTGCCGGCGCAGGCGTGACCTTTCAACGTGATGACGTAGTTCCCTGTTCGTTTGTTGATCAGCTCAATCCGAACTGTTGAAGGTAAAAAGTCTATAAATGATATATTTCTTTTTTTTAAATGACCTATCGTTTCGCTAGATAACAACCTCTTCTTCAGCTGTGATCGCGTACAGCCCGTTTAAACACTTAAAAGACTTCTGAAACTGCATTGATTTGGACTTGGACTTTGGACTTTTGAACGATGGTGACCAATGAAGTCCGTTGTAAATTTTCATTTTGGGGTGAACTAATCCTTTAACAAGTGCATTTATAATGTACAGTACCAGTGATGTTTAGTTCTTCAATTTGATGTTTTAAAAAAATAGGAAAGTGGTCACAAGTATAAGCCCTGGAGTATAGGGCAGGAGTAAAATTTAAACGCCTAATCTTTCTTTCTTTCTTTCTTTCTTTCTTTCTTTCTTTCTTTCTTTCTTTCTTTCTTTCTTTCTTTCTTTCAACGATAAGATTATCACTCTTAAAGCAGAGATCACCTTGCTCAAAGATGAGTGTGATTTTTTGAAAAAGGAAATTGAAATGATGAAGTCTGCTGTCCCATCTGCAATGACACAAAGATATGCTGTTCCTATAGTGCCACAGCCCTCATGTTTGTGTTTCATGCTTTTTTTTTTTGTTGTTGTTGCTGTCAGAACAACTATGCCTTTTTTAAAAACATTTTCTGCTGCACTACAGTCATTATCACTATAAAATGTCACAACCTCCCCATGATCTGCCTCAAACTTCACCAAAATGTGTTTTCTTCAAAATTACAGTTACTACAGTAATATCAGGTGGCACAAAATGTTTTAGAGTGGAGGATTGTTCGACAACTTAAAATTGAAGGTGTAGCTTGCTAAGAGCATGTATATACTGTATATTCATATTTTTGCAGTGCAGCAAGACCAATGGGACTCCATCAACTCCTCAACTTCAGAGTCCCCAGTGGAAGTTAAGAAAAAGAAGAGCAAGAAAAGAAAGAAGAAGAAAAGCAAGAGAAGCAAATAAAGGGGGGGGGGGGGGGGGGGGGGGTATAATGTGTTACTTTGTTGTTTGAGTATACTGTAGAAAAGATAATGTTTTATTAAGATGAAAAAGTGTTTTGAAATGTCTTTGTAAAATAAAAGTCAGAAATTAAATTGGATCCTTTATTGTATATTTACTGCACTTACCCTGTTACTACACAGAACAAGGGGGTAACAAGCGTCACTTTAATTTACAGCCCGCAGGAGTTACACTTACCCTGTAACTACACAGAACAAGGGGGTAACAAGCTCCACTTTATTTTACAGCCCGCAGGAGTTACACTTACCCTGTAACTACACAGAACAAGGGGGTAACAAGCGCCACTTTAATTTACAGCCCGCAGGAGTTACACTTACCTTGTAAATACACAGTTGAAACGGGTAACAAACACTACTTACTATGTAACAATACGAAACAACACTATTTGCACAGTAATTACAGAGAAAGGTACTCTTATTAAAAAAACAAAACAAAAAAAAACTTTTAATTACACAGTATATTTGCCCTGACATTTAAGTGTAATTGCAATACAATGTGATAAGGTAAGTATAAGTACTACATGGTACGTTTTAAATTAAAATCATAGCAAAAACTATTTTTTTTTTCTTGGCTTAACATTAAGTAGTTTAGTAAGAAAAGCCAATAAATAGCATTGCCAAAAAGTTTAATTTACAACCCACAGATGTCAAAATTACCCTGTAACTACATTGCACAAGAACATATTTTGCCAGAAATGTGATAAAAACTTTTATATACAACAGATGTACAATTTTTGCCTGGAATATATACAGAATAGGTAACTGTTAGTTTTAAAATAATTACATTATAAATAATTTGCTTATATATCTGGTTGTACCCCTTTATTACCCAAAACGTAACATATTGTTACCTTATACCTACACGGAGGTACACTATAATTACAGAAATGTACACCGTAATTTCGGTTTACTTACGAAGTTCTTTGCAGGTTGTATATCTGCTTGTTACCACTTTATTACCCAAAACTTAACATATTGTTCCCTTATACCTACACGGAAGTACACTATAATTACAGAAATGTACACCGTAATTTCGGTTTACTTAAGCAGTTGTTTGCGGGTCGTAATATAAAGTGTTACCAAAACTTTTTATGCGTTTTGGCCATTCGTTTACAGAACAACAGTTTTTTGGGTGCCTGAAAAAGCAAAGTTTGAAAACGGGTTTCAAAGTGCAATTTTTTTTTAAACCGTTCTCCAAGTAAACAACTAAAACTCTGAATACGATGACGTCATGTATGTATTACGTGTTCAGTCTATGTTTCATCGCCATCTAATGGCCTGGCAATTAAATACAGCATTTTTAGTCGTTTTAGCAGATCCGTGTGAATGGGGATGACAATGGTGTCGTCTGTATGCAGAACACTCAGTGGAAAAACTTCGCCGTTTTAAGCATTTAAGCATATCGTTGTCATGTAAAGGTACCCTGACTGTTTAACTAGGGCCTTCTCAAAATGAATTTGGTGGGAGGGCTCCCTCAACCCCATCACCTTCATTGCTGCATGAACCAGTCTATTTATTTGTGATTTTAACTTCACTGATATGTTACCTAACCAGCAAGCTTTGATTCCATAGCATAAGACACTCTCTATCACAGCATGATAAAATAACATCAATACCTCTCTGTCCAACCCCAAACACCCAGAGTCTTTACAAGAAGTAGAGTCGCTGTTGAATCCTAGTACATACAGGACTCACATGGACAGTCAAAGACATATTACACTCAATATCATGACATATCATACAGTCAATAATAATTTCTTTTATTTTCTTAGTATTTACAATGAGACAATATCAGTGACTGAGTCCATAAGTCACAAGATAGCAGTGTTATCTGAAAACTTTACAATAAAAGTGCTGGGATGACTGCATATCCAATCGTTTGTATATAATGTACACAGAATGGGAGACCTCTAGAGGAAATCAGTTAATAAGGCCACTACATGATGATTTTATCATTATCAGTAAGTAACCAACTTCTTCTGACCATAGTTTCTCTTGCAACTTTTGCCACAACAAATGTGCTTTAGAATCACACAATTACAGCAGCCAAAGAAAAACTGATATTAAAAGGTCATGGATCAAGAGCCCAACTAAAGCAAACACTGATCACAATAATGGACAATAAACTTGATTATTTTCAATAAAACATCAACATCTAAACCTCAGTTAAATCTCAATATGAAGTTTTGTATGAGAGAAATAAAGTCAAACTGGATTAAAATAAGTAAAGATGATGAGATCTAGAGAGATCTGTTAGTGTTTAATGTTAAATGTCATGTGACGTGTTTTCAGCTTATTTACATGAGATTTTACTTTAATTTGAAGGCGTGGTTAATGAACAAAGTTCTCCTGGACTGAAGCACAGGCTCTACTCTGTGTACGTGTAAACCCATCCTTGACTTATGGGGTAGGATATCCACTAAGTGTCCATTAATGTATCCTTCCTTTCACAGGGAAACGAAGGGTGCAATAGTGACTACCGTTAAAGCTGCCGTCTGCAATTTTTTTTTTATCATATTCAGTGAAATCGACACTACACTGTCAGAAATAGGGGTACAGCAGGAGTCCATTTCTGTCCCCCAAGGTACATATATGCCCCCAAGCATTAAAAGGTACAAATATATACCCAGTCAACACGTTGATCTCACAGTGATCTCTCCATATGACCACAATGTAAGTTCACAGTGAGTTAAAAGTGTAACCGCACTGTGCACTCACTGTGTGCTCATATTATGGACACAATTAGTAGTAAATCACCATCACCTGCTTTCAGATGAAGCGGCATTTAGGGCTGAGGAGATAATTAAGTGATTAATTTAGTGATGATTGAGCATTATTGAAGACACCTGATGTTAACAAGCAGAATCACGGAAGGAGAAAATCACAAATTGTAAGTTAAGGTGATGGGTGTTTGCTTTAGTTGGGCTCTAGACCATTATATGTTTACTTTAATATTTACTGTTGTTTGTCTGCTGTTATTGATTTATAACAGTTAAATGAACAAAGTAAAATATTTTTTTTATAGTGTTGGTTATGTTTTGACAATCGTGCTGTGATCTGAAAAAGGAAACTTATTGAGATAGTTTGGATTAAACTGTTAGCTGCAGTTTAGTGATTCTTCAGCCTATGATTATCAATACTTTACTTATAATTCAAAATATTTAATAAACATTGTTCTGATCAAAAGACATTCAGATAAATTCATTTAAAACACAGACATCAATAATCAGCCTGTGAATCTCAACAATGGTGACAATAATAAAGCATGTTGCAGTGGCTGCCACCAATCACAACTCATTAATGGCTCCCATCATGCATTGCGGTATGAATAAATTATGATCTGAATTGTCAATTTACTTTTCCTAATTGAATATTCTGCTCCTCACCATTGTTGAGATGCATAGACTGAATCTTGACATCTGTGTGTGCCTAAAAGAATGATTTTTTTTTAACAACTTTTAAGAAATCCTATATATTTTATCAAAAATTCTGGGCATTTATGCAGATTCACAGTTATGCTGTAACCAACAACATAAATCGAAGTCAGAAAGAAGGATTTTAATGAGTTCAGTGATCAAGTTCAAATGATGATTGTCATAACATAATCAACATCATCAGATCACATGTTTCTTTGTTCGCGATACGTCCGCGATATTAGTGCGATATGGCTCAGCTTGTCAGTTAACTACGGCTCTTTGTAGTCAATGCCGCTCCATCTGAAAGCAGGTGATGGTGATTTACTACTAATCAAGGAACCGGCTTTACTGACTAGATGCGCATAACAATATCGCGATTTAAATCGCCCAGTCCTAGTCAAGACCAAAGAGCCCGACTACAGCAAACACTGACCTCTACAATGGTGACCAAACCAAACTCTTCAAACAAACTTCAACATGTAAACCTCTTAAACATAATGTCTAAACATCGAAACTTCCCGCTATAACTGTCTAAGAATGTTAGGGGGGATAATGTTCTATCAATGTCATCACTAAACATGTTTGAAATGTTTATAGAGAGTGTTATCCTACCTTTTAGGAGAACATTCTGGTTACAAAAATAAAATTAGCTACAGAAAATATTACAAGAACATAACATAATGCTCTCAAAACATTCATAGAACAATAACATTTCTAGCTGGGATGAGCTCATATTGTGGTCATAGTTTGAGCACACAGTGAGAGTGCTGTGAGGTTACACTTTTAGAACACTGTGAACTCAGATTGCTGACGTTGTGACCACATGGTGACATCACTGTGAGATCATAGTGTTGACTGGGTACCATTTCTTTTAAAGGTTAAGGTACAATATCAAAAGACAGCCTCTGCTAAGTAAATTTTTTTTTTTTTTTTTTTTAAGTTTTTTTAAGGTTTTAATGATACCTTAATCATTTAAGGTAGATTTTAACTTATCACTATATTTGAGTAGCCTTGAAATAAAGTAAATAAAAGTTTTTTAAGTCAATTTACTTATATTAAATCATCATAACACAGCAAAAACTCCAGTGTTAAATTAACTCTCCTGGGAGTTTATATGACTCCAGACTCAAGAGTGTTAAAGTTAATGAGCTAATTACGTGATTCATTGAGTGATGATTGAGCATTATTGAAGACACCTGATGTTAACAAGCAGAATCACTGAAGGAGGAAATATATTTTTTAAGACACCGTTATGGTGATCAGTGTTTGCTTTAGTTGGGCTCTTGACTCTTAAATTATTAACTTTAGATTTTGTTTGGCTGCTGTATCTGAGTTATAACTGCCAGATGAACAAAGAGAAAAGTTGATCAGGTGTTGTTGGTTATGTTTTGACATAATCATAGTTTGACCTGAATCTCTGACTTAAATGTTTACTGTTGATTACAGCATCACTGTGATTCTACAGCATAAGATCCAGAATTTTTTAAATAATCTAAAGGATTTCTTAAAAGTTGTTCTGATAAAACAAATCTTTCTTTTAGGCACGCACAGACATCAAGAATCAGTGTATGAATCTCAACAACGGTGACAAACAGAATATTCAATTAGGGAAAGGAAATTACTAAGACAATTCAGATCATAATGTACTGGCCTCATCGAGTCCACACTCAATTGTCCAGCAAGTTAAACTCCATCACACAATAATTCCCGGAATCACGAAGTGATGTTGAGATTGTTTACTGTATGAATAGTGTGAAACTGAAAATACAAATACATAAACTAATAAATAATATACACATATACATATACTTCGATAAGAAATAACATTATCAAGAAAGTTAACCAATAAACATGAAAGCATGCTATACCAAACACCATCAAACATCAATTATCAATACACAAAACACATTCAACTCAGAGATAACAAACCAGAAAACTCACAAAGAATGCCCCATCAATAGCTCCAACAGAAGATGTCTCTGGATTAAGAAGCCCACAACATGTGCAACCCCATTGTGTCTTTGACTCACAGGCTGATTCAGTCTGAATATAATGACATCATCGTCTCACATTAATGAGGTCACACACTCCAATCTTCCTGCTATTCCATCCATTACCATGAGAGGTCACTTGACCTCATAAACTGGTAGGACCATGACACTCCCCGTCTGGCATCTTTAAGATACCACATTCTAATAAGGATTTTAGCTTGGGGACATCAAAAAGATCAATTCTGAGATAGGTCTGAAGTAGATTTTTGGCAGACCTTGTTTGATGACTCTCACTTCAGCTTTCCGTACCATCCCATCTTTACTAGGAACAGCTTTCACGATTACGCCCATTGGCCATTCATTCCTTCTGACGTGATTTTCTTTAAGAAGGACAACATCCCCCTCTTTAATGTTGGGTTCTTTATGTAACCATTTCTGGCGACATTGCAAAGTACACAAATACTCCTTACGCCATCGATACCAGAACTCATCAGCTAGCAACTGAACACGTTTCCACTGATATTTCAATATATCTCCTCCACTAATATCAATGTCAGGAGAGCAATGAGTGCCACTTTTCTGGGTTAACAGCATAGAGGGTGTTAGAATATGAGGATTCTCAGGATCAGACGAGATGGGAATCAAAGGGCGTGCATTCATTATGGCCGTAACCTCAGCTAAGAGTGTAGTTAACACTTCATGAGTAAGTCGTACTCTACTAGTCTGAGACAACATCCCATCCAAAATGCGACGTGCTACTCCAATCATACGCTCCCACACTCCTCCCATATGAGAGGAGTGGGGGGGATTAAAGATCCAAGTGCATCTCTGGTCTTGTAGGAACCTTTGCACACCATCCTCCTCAGGAGAACTTATCCCCATTTCTTTACATGCGCCAATGAAATTGGTGCCGCAATCCGAACGTAGTTGCTTGGCTGTACCACGCAATGAAAAGAAGCGTCTCAATGCATTAATGAAGCTAGAAGAACTCATCTCTTCTACAACTTCTATGTGGACTGCCCTCACACATAAGCAGGTAAACAATACCGCCCATCTCTTGCTGTTTACATGACCTCCTCGTGTACGCCTTGCTGACACTTCCCATGGACCAAACATGTCCAGTCCAACGTAAGAGAAAGGAGGGTCTACTTGGAGTCGTTCTTCTGGCAGATCAGCCATCTGTTGCTCCTTTACTTTTCCTCTGAGCTTCCTACAGGTAACGCATTGGTTTAGCACCTTACTAATGAGCCTTTTTCCTCCAACTAACCACAGGCCACCTGCTCTTATGGCTCCTTCTGTAAAATGCCTTCCCTGATGTTGAACGCTTTCATGGTGGTATCTTACAAGCAAAGTTGCTATATGATTCCTTCCAGGAATAATGACAGGGTTTGATTCTTTCAGCTCAAGACCTGCATGGCAAATCCGTCCTCCAACTCGAAGTAGACCATCACTATCAATGGTAGGATTCAACTTAACAAGTGGGCTTTGTTTGCAAAGGTTACGGTTCGATCGAATGCACCTGAATTCCTCTGAATAACCTTCCTGCTGCACATTTCTGATAACTTCCTTCTCTGCTCTCTCCAGTGAGACCACAGAGATCCCCTTCTTGCAGATGTGCCAACCAGCACAATCTCCATCTTCTGTTGAATGAATGAAACAGTGAGCAATATGCGTGAGGTGAGCTACAGCCTTGACTACAGATTTCCATCTGGAAAAACGCTCCCATCGGTTTGAGCTCAGACAATTCTCAGACACACACGTGGACAGTGCTTTCACCTCAGGACGAATTTCTTTATCATCATCTGGATCAATTATCTCAAATCTGATTTGCTCCTTTGATTCCAGAGTTAAACTGCCATGAAGGAAAGGGGGGCCAGTAAGCCATGTGGTAGCAAGAAGTTTAGGAGCAGAGACAGAGCGTGATCCATGATCAGCAGGATTTTCTTCTGATGGCACGTAATGCCACTGATCAGGTTTAGTTGTTTGTCTGATTCTTTGTACTCTGTTATTTACATAGACATAAAAGCGTCGGGACTGGTTACTAATATAACCCAAGACAACTTTGCTGTCCGTGTAGAAACTGATCGAATTTAATTGTATGTCTATTTCTTCATTAATGACTTCTGCAATCTCAGTGGCCATCACTGCTGCGCACAGCTCCAGCCTGGGAATGGTAAGATCAGGCTGCGGAGCAAGCCTTGACTTTCCAAATGCAAACCCCACTTCTCTACGTCCATCTTTGGTTGTGGCTCTAAGATACGCAACTGCAGAAATGGCTTTGACAGAAGCGTCTGAAAAGACACAAAGATCCACACATTGAGCTTTAGAGAGAGGAGTTGTTGAGTATGTGCGAGGCACACGAATGTCACTGAGACTATATAGAGAATTCTGCCAGGCTATCCATTTTTCTTTCAAACTCTCAGGCAGACTTGAATCCCAATCACAGACTTGTGATGTCATCTCTCTAAGTAATAGCCGTCCTTGTATGGTTATTGGTGACAAGAAGCCCAGCGGATCGAAAAGACTATTCACCATAGAAAGAACTCCTCTTCGTGTATAGGGTCTATCAATTCTTGGAATGTGAAAGGTCAAGACATCCGACATAATACTCCATCTTACTCCAAGGCTTCGTTGGTCAGGCAATTCATCCACAAAAAGATCGAGATTCTGGAGGTCTTTGGCTCGGTCTTCAACTAGAAATGCGTCCAATACCTCAGGATTATTCGAAGCTACTTTGTGGAGCTTGAGGTTTGAAGCAGCTAACATTTTCTGTGTTCTTGAAAGGATGTCAACAGCTTCCCCCACGGTCGAGAATGACTTCAAAGCATCATCCATATAAAAGTCTCTTTCAACAAAGTGGCGCACATCTTTTCCATATTCATCTTCTCCCTCTTGAGCAACTTTATGCAGTCCATAGATGGCCACTGCCGGTGAGGGGCTGTTCCCAAACACATGCACCCTCATCCTGTAGTCAACGACTTCTTTCGTTGGATCGTTGTCTCGAAACCACAAAAACCGCAGAACATCTCTGCAATCCTCACGGACAAGGAAACAGTGGAACATCTGCTGGATATCGGCTATAATTGCTACTGGATTTTTCCTGAATCTCAGAAGAACACCTAACAGACTGTTGTTCATGTCTGGCCCAGAGAGTAACACATTATTAAGTGACACACCATTAAACTTGGCACTAGAGTCGAAAACTACACGTATCTGGTTGGGTTTCTTAGGGTGGTACACTCCAAAGAAGGGCAGGTACCAATACTCGTTACCTTCTCGCGCTGGAGGAGCAAGCTCTGCATGGAGTTTGTCTAAGATCTTCTGCATGAACTCCATGAAGTGGATTTTCATTTCTGGACGTTTCTCGAGAGTACGGCTCAGAGACTTGAATCGACTCATGGCATATGAGCGGTTGTTAGGCAAACACTGCCGTTGCTCTTGAAATGGAAGGGGAGCTACCCAACTATTCGTGGAATCTTGGAAAAATTCATTCTCCATTATCCTAAGAAATCTTAGATCTTCAGCTGACAGTGCAAGCTTATTGTCATTCTTAGTCTGACAAAACACTGACTGACCAATGTCTCCTTGTATCCTTGTTGATCCTGTATCCTCGCTGGTCCCCTTCGGGTGATTTTCACTAAGACTCCTTTGGAAGGACAAGTGTTGCCAAGGAGACATGAAATTTTCCTTGACTGACAAGTGACTTTCACATGGAGAAAAATGACTTGGCCTGCCACTCTCAAGAACATTCGTTTTCATACTAGTAACCTGTGAAGGTCGATGCGTGTTTCCCAGACACACATCACCAATTATTACCCAGCCCAAGTCCAGCCTTTGTGCGAATGCTGCATCATGAGGCCCACTGATTTGTCTACGGACCTTATGCACTCTTAGTAAGTCCCTGCCCAACAACAACAAGATTTCAGCATTATCATCCAGTTCTGGTATCTCGTGAACTATGGGCTCAAGATGGCGATGACTGGCAGCCACTGCCGGAGTAGGGATTTCATCCCTATTGTCAGGAATCATGGTACACTCCAAGAGTGTGGGCAGCGGAATACTCAGTCTACTATCAACAGGCTCTATTATGTAGCCAACAGCTCGTCGACCAACTGTTTCAGCTACGCCAGAACAGGTCTTGAGTGTAAAAGGGACTGTAGGGCCACATATGTTAAATATATCAAAGAACTCTGGCCGTGCAAGTGACCTATTACTCTGGTCATCAAGCATAGCGTACATCCTTCTACTTTTGCTGGGATCACCATCTGGGTACACATTGACCAAGCATATCTTCGAACAGGACTTCCCTTTAAAGCCCTCTCCACATACTTCTGTACATTTGGGTGAAACATCAACCTCTGATATTTCTTCCTTCTCCCCGCCATGCCATGCAGAGGAAAAAGGAGGCTTGAAAAGCCATGGTGCTGGTCCTGGATGAAGAGCCGATGGATGTCTATCACTCTGGCATTCAAAACATTGTACAGTTGCCTCACAATGTCGCGCTACATGTGTGTTTGATGCACAACATTTGAAACAGATATTATGTAACCTCAGAACTCCTTTACGTTCCTCCATTGTCATTTCTCTAAAACCTCTGCACTTTTTAAGTGGGTGCGGTTTGTGGTGTACAGGGCATTGCTCGTCGGGGCTTTCAGCAATAGAAGTATACTTGGGAGAGGACATAACATCTATTTTATGAACAGACACTGTTTTACGATCATTACTGTAACTCTCACCAAACCTGTCCCTTTTACCTGAGGGCATATAGGAGGAGTTGAAATGAAAGCTTGGGTCATTACGAGCTTTAGCTTGTCTACACAGAAACTCTGCAAAGAAAGAGAAAGGCGGAAAAGCAACTCTTTGTTCCTGCTTATATCGAGAGCCTTCCATCATCCATTTCTCTTGGAGTCCATACGGAAGCTTCTCAACTATGGGGTTTACTCCCCTGGCCGTATCCAAATAGGTCAGCCCTGGCAAATATCCTTCTTGCTTTGCAAATTCGATTTCAGAGAGCAAATCACTTAACTCCATAAGCTTTTGGTGTTCTCTGGGTGCTATTTTGGGAAAAGATTCCAGTTTAACAAACAGAGCACCTTCTATGGCTTCTGGTGATCCATACACATCTTCCAGCCTTTGCCATATCGCGTTCAACCCCGCAGATGGATTCATTATGTTTACTGACTTGATACGTCGAGCATGTTGTGCTGAACCTGTACCCAGCCATTTAATAAGGAGATCCATCTCCTCTCCTGCTGTGAGATCCAAAGTCTCAATGGTACCAATGAATGATGACTTCCATGCTAGATAATTCTCTGGTCTCTCGTCAAATCTCGTTAGGCCTGATGACACCAGTTGGCTCCTTGCTAGATACTTTGCCAAGTCTGCTGAAGTGTCACCATATTGATGAGTAAGGCTGAATGGATTGCGACTAGGTTGACCAGAATAAGGGATGCCAACTGGTGTATCCACAGCATGACGAAAATGACTGTTAAAGGTATTAGGATGATTGAGATGGACATCATGTGCAGAAATGCTTTGCGGTGGATGATTCTGTGAGCGTGACTCTCTCTCTAACCCCTGGTCTGCTGGCAAATTAGGAGCAGCTATTTGTGGCTCCCCAATGTTATGTGAAGATCGATGTCTGGGTAAATTTATGCTTCCACCATTAGCACTACATCTATTCACATACTCTTCAGTGCGTTGCTGTGTGCTTTGATCAGGCAGTCTTTGAGTAATACATTGACTTTCAAACTCCAACTTTACAGCCACGGCTTCCATCACAGCAGCTTTAGCTAGAGCAGCCTCTGCTTCCCGCTCTTTCTCCAGAGCATCCAAGGTAGCTTCTAATCTGGCTTTTTCCGTTTTTATTTCAATTTCTCTCTTCGAGAATGAAGCACGAGCCAAGGCAGCCTCAGCCTTTGCACGTGCCTTGGCTGCAACCATGCTAGCATTTGAAGTGGTTGAAGATTTAGATGAACAAGAGGATTTGGTTGACCCAGTTGACTTAGAAGAATAAGATGACTTAGCTGAGACGGAGGCAACAGACCGTACTTCTAGATCTGAGTGCTCCATATCTTTCCAAGAAACTTGAACTCTTTAAGGATGCGATGAGTATGACGTACCCTCAAGCAATGCACTTCACTCCGGTTGCCATATTCACTTGGGCATTAAAATCCACAATACAGTCAGGACATCTAGATTCTTGATTGTAGCTCTTTTTTCACTGTACTGGCCTCATCGAGTCCACACTCAATTGTCCAGCAAGTTAAACTCCATCACACAATAATTCCCGGAATCACGAAGTGATGTTGAGATTGTTTACTGTATGAATAGTGTGAAACTGAAAATACAAATACATAAACTAATAAATAATATACACATATACATATACTTCGATAAGAAATAACATTATCAAGAAAGTTAACCAATAAACATGAAAGCATGCTATACCAAACACCATCAAACATCAATTATCAATACACAAAACACATTCAACTCAGAGATAACAAACCAGAAAACTCACAAAGAATGCCCCATCAATAGCTCCAACAGAAGATGTCTCTGGATTAAGAAGCCCACAACATGTGCAACCCCATTGTGTCTTTGACTCACAGGCTGATTCAGTCTGAATATAATGACATCATCGTCTCACATTAATGAGGTCACACACTCCAATCTTCCTGCTATTCCATCCATTACCATGAGAGGTCACTTGACCTCATAAACTGGTAGGACCATGACACATAATTTATTCACACCACAATGCATTATGGGAGCCATGAATGAGTTTTGATTGGTGGCACCCAGAATGCACTGCAACATGCTTTATTATTGTCACCATTGTTGAGATTCACAGGCTGATTATTGATGTCAGTGTGTCTACATAAAGTATTTTTCAAAGTCTTTTGATCAGAACAACTTTTAAGAATTTTTAGATTATATTGAAAATGCTGAAAATGTTTTGCTGTAGAATCACAGTGATGCTGTAATCAACAATATACATTTAAGTCAGAGATTAGATTCTAAATGAGTTCAGTTATTCAGGCAATTTATAATTATGTCAAAACATAACCAACACCACTTGATCAACTTCTCTCTTTGTTCATCTGAGAGTTATAACTCAGATACAACAGCCAAACAAAATCTAAAGTAAACAGTTTAAGGGTCAAGAGCCCAACTAAAGCAAACACTGATCACCATAACGGTGTCTTAAAAAATATATTTTCTCCTTCAGTGATTCTGCTTGTTAACATCAGGTGTCTTCAATAATGCTCAATCATCACTCAATGAGTCACTTAATTACATCATTAACTTTAACACTCTCGAGTGTTAATTTAACGCTCATATTTTAACACTTTAACACTCTTGAGTCTGGAGTCATATAAACTCCCAGGAGAGTTCAATTAACACTGGAGTTTTTGCTGTTGGACCTCAAGGTAAATATATGTAACTTTTTGAGGATCAAAAAGCATTAAAAGTTACATATATGTATCGTTTCTTTTAAAGGTTAAGGTACAATATTGTACCCTTGAGGGTACAGCCCCAGTGACAAGCCATTGTACCCCTAAAGGTACAATTATGTACTTTATTTTCTGAGAGTGTATAATCCGACAGAACAACATAAATAAGGTGATTTTAGAAAAAATCCGAGCTTCTAACTCGACCTGGAGCGTGTTATTTGTTTTGCAAAAATCCACCGCTCCCGGATCATCGGGTCCAATCAGCGCAGGGGGTGTGAGATCTGACTGTCAATCACAGGTCGTGCACACGCCACATCCCCCCTCCCTCGCGCACGTTACAATATCACATGCACACGACATGCCTGAAGTTCGCCTGAAGAATGTATGACGCGTGATGGCGGAGAGAAAATCTACTAACAAGCTTCCAATTCCTCAGTTATTGCTATCTAAAATCAGGTACGCACTGTCGAGCACGACCTCGATGGGAGGGTGCTCGCTGGTAGTGGGGGAGGGGCATGAGAGTTGTAAACATTAAAAATTTTGGCTAAGTCGATCCAATCTGTCAGACTTGCCGACTGCAGCTTTAAATGTCTTTAGCATTCTTGTTAGCGCACTGCCTACTACACCGGAGACCCCGGTTCAAATCCCACTCAGAGTGGGTCAAGAAGGACCGGTTACACATGCTTTTCTAAAATACTGCTATTTGTGTACATGCAATATGAAAATGCCATTATGTAATGGTGTACAGACATCAAGCTGCAAACATTAAGCTGTAGAAAATAGATTAATTTTATTTTTCAGGGAGATCATTTCAATCAAATACTATCCAATTAATCCAATTGATAGGATAAAAGCTTCAGGTAAGTAACTAAAAAAAAGCATTAATATTGTTAGTTGAAACTCATCTTTAGGCTTTGAAAATCACAGAATGGCACCGCTGGTTTTATTCTTCTGTTTTTCAACTTCTTGTAGTAGCTCTTTTATTTCTTCTCCTTTCTGGTCCTGTAGATGTTGATAGAGTTTTTCCAGTAGTTCATGTTGTTTCTGACGTTCTTCCAGCATCAGTTTGAGCTCCTGAACGTGCTGCTCATTTCTCTCCCTGAAATCATTCAGTTCTTCTGCTTTTTTTCTGGCATCATCTTCATGTTTCTTCTTTATGACTTTTATTTTCTCTTCATATCCCTTTTTCATTTCATTTCTCTCTTTCTCTTCTTTTTCTTTTCTCTCCTTATCCTCTTTTTCTCTTCTCTTTATCTCTTCATCTTGCTCTTGTTTAAGATCTTCAACCATTTTCTTCCATCTCTTTCTCTTTTCTTCTCGTCTTTCATCATCCTCTCGTTTTATTCTCTCCCACTCCTCTTTTCTCTCTCGCCCCAGCCTTTCATAATGTCTTTCCATTTCAGTTTTCTTTTCTTCATATTCTCTCTCTTTGTCTTCTCTTTCTCTTCTCTGTTTCTGTCTCTCGTCCTCTATCTTCTGTCTTTCTTCTTCTCTCTCTCTTTCAAATCTCTTTCTCATTTTCTCCAGTTCTTCTTGTTTTTCTCTCAGATGTTCGTCATGTTTCTCCTTTCTCTTTCTTTCATTTTCCTCTCGTTCTCTCATCTGTCGCTTCTTTTCATCCTCCCATTCTCTCTGCTGTCGTTTAATTTCCTCTTGAATCTCTTTTCTGTCATTTTCAGCCTCTTTTAATTTTCTTTTCCATCTCTGTCTCTCTTCCTCTTCTTGTTCAATCCTCATTTGCTCCTCAGATTGTCTCTTCTTAATTTCCTCTTTTTGTTTCTTTCGTAACTCCATTATAATACATTCTTGTTCATTTTTCATCTTTTCTTGATCTTGTCTGTATTTCTCTTCTCTCTTTCTATCTTCTTCTTCTCTTACTTTTTTCTGTTTTTCATACTGTGATCTCTGATATTTAATCTCTCTCTTCATTTTTTCTATTTTTCGATGATATTCAGTTTTTTGCTGCTCTTCCTCTTCTGATCGTTTCTGGTTTTCAGTCTCTCGTTTCTTCTGTTCCGTTTTCTCTTTTACTTCAAACTCTTTTCTGAGTTGTTCCTCTTTTTTTCTGAATTGATTCTCCATTTTCATTCTCTCTTCATCTGCTCTTTGTTTCTCTTCCTCAAGTCTCTTCATCATATTTTCCTTTTCCATCTCATATTTAGCTTTTCATTTTTCATTCTGAGCCTGAATCTCTCTTTCTCTCTCTTTCATTATTTGCTCCATTCTCTTTTTAATGGACATCTCTGCCTCCTCAAACATGCTGTTAGTGAAGTACCGACCATCATTAGTATTCTTCACTTCTTCTATCATGTTTAACAGTTGAATCACTTGAGTTTTGTCTTGTTTTTCTTTGTTGTTGAAAACCAGGAATCTGTTTCCACAATCTCTGATCAGTTTCTTCAGTTCAGCACAGTTAAATTTGCACACATAATCTTCTATGGACACATCCTCAAGATCGTCTCCTCTTGTGAACAGAACGATGCTGAACTGAGCAGATTTTGGGCCAAAGATCTTCTTTATCAGATCTACAGTGTCTGATTCCTCCTTGGTGAATCTTTCTAAACTCAACACAATGACAAACACATGAGGTCCAGGTGACGACAGTGAAACACATTTCACTATTTCTTCCATCACTTGATCAGTTTGCAGCGTCGTGTCAAAGAGTCCTGGAGTATCAACAACAGCTACTGATCGACCATCAACTTCACCAACTCCCTTTTCACAAACTGTAGTCACTGAATCTGGTCTTATTTGGCTGTGGAACTCATTTCTTCCCAGAATAGTGTTTCCTGTTGCACTCTTTCCACTTCCTGTCTTCCCGATCAGCACAATCCTCAGACACTCCTGATCATCTGATTTACTTTCAGCACCTGAAAAATAATGTTGGTAGAATTAATTTATTACTATCAGGCAGATTTAGGTTTGGTGTTTTTCAATCAAATAAAACTGAACACAAAGCATAGAACAATGTCACAGACTAAATAAAAGTTAGGACATATTAACCCACCCAACACGTTTATCTCACAGTGATCTCTCCATATGACCACAATGTGAGTTCACAGTGAGCTAAAAGTGTAACCGCACTGTGCACTCACTGTGTGCTCATATTATGGACACTAGGGCTGGGCGATTTAAATCGCGATATTGTTATGCGCATCTCGTCAGTAAAGCCGGTTCCTTGATTAGTAGTAAATCACCATCACCTGCTTTCAGATGAAGCGGCATTTAGGGCTGAGGAGATAATTAAGTGATTAATTTAGTGATGATTGAGCATTATTGAAGACACCTGATGTTAACAAGCAGAATCACTGAAGGAGAAAATCACAAATTGTAAGTTACCGTTAAGGTGATGGGTGTTTGCTTTAGTTGGGCTCTAGACCATTATATGTTTACTTTAATATTTACTGTTGTTTGTCTGCTGTTATTGATTTATAACAGTTACATGAACAAAGTAAAATGTTATGTTATAGTGTTGGTTATGTTTTGACATAATCATGCTGTGATCTGAAAAAGGAAACTTATTGAGATAGTTTGGTTTAACTTAGCAGCAGTTTACTGATTCTTCAGCCTATGATTATCAATACTTTACTTATAATTCAAAATATTTAATAAACATTTTTCTGATCAATAGACAATCAGATAAATTCATTTAAAACACAGACATCAATAATCAGCCTGTGAATCTCAACAATGGTGACAATAATAAAGCATGTTGCAGTGGCTGCCACCAATCACAACTCATTAATGGCTCCCATCATGCATTGCGGTATAAATAAATTATGATCTGAATTGTCTATGTAATTTACTTTTCCTAATTGAATATTCTGCTCCTCACCATTGTTGAGATGCATAGACTGAATCTTGACATCTGTGTGTGCCTAAAAGAATGATTTTTTTTTTTTAAAACAACTTTTAAGAAATCCTTTGTATTATATAAAAAAATTCTGGGCATTTATGCAGATTCACTAACCAACAACATAAATCGAAGTCAGAAAGAAGGATTTCAATGAGTTCAGTGATCAAGTTCAAATGATGATTGTCATAACATAATCAGATCACTTTATTCTTTGTTCAACTGGTGATTATAATTCAGAAACAACAGCCAAACAAAATCTAAAGTTAATAATATATGGGCCTAGAGCCCAACTAAAGCAACCATTGATCGTCATAACGGTAACTTACAATTTGAGATTTTCTCCTTCAGTGATTCTGCTTGTTAACATCAGGTGACTTCAATAATGTTCAATCATCACAAAATTAATCACTTAATTATATCTCATTAACTTCAACACTCTTGAGTGTGGACTCATATACACTCCCAGGAGTGTTAATTTAACACTGGAGTTTTTGCTGTGTACAAAGAGCCGTAGTTAACTGACAAGCTGAGCCATATCGCATTAATTATCGCTGGCGATACGTCCGCGATATTAGTGCGATATGGCTCAGCTTGTCAGTTAACTACGGCTCTTTGTAGTCAATGCCGCTCCATCTGAAAGCAGGTGATGGTGATTTACTACTAATCAAGGAACCGGCTTTACTGACGAGATGCGCATAACAATATCGCGATTTAAAGCGCCCAGCCCTAAGACCAAAGAGCCCAACTACAGCAAACACTGACCTCTACAATGGTGACCAAACTCTTCAAACAAACTTCAACATGTAAACCTCTTAAACATAATTTCTAAACATCGAAACTTCCCGCTATAACTGTCTAAGAATGTTAGGGGGGATAATGTTCTATCAATGTCATCACTAAACATGTTTGAAATGTTTATAGAGAGTGTTATCCTACCTTTTAGCAGAACATTCTGGTTACAAAAATAAAATTAACTATAGAAATATTACAAGAACATAACATAATGCTCTCAAAACATTCATAGAACAATAACATTTCTAGCTGGGATGAGCTCATATTGTGGTCATAGTTTGAGCACACAGTGAGAGTGCTGTGAGGTTACACTTTTAGAACACTGTGAACTCAGATTGCTGACGTTGTGACCACATGGTGACATCACTGTGAGATCATAGTGTTGACTGGGAACGTTTCATCACCAAAACTGAAAAAAAAAAAAATGTTTGCAGGGGACTTCATGTCATTCTGGCCGTTCAAAAGCCAAAATTCCATAATGAATGTGATATTCCTGAAACATTCTTTCAACTTAATGTTTACTAACTAATGTCCATTGTCACGCTCAAATGTTTCATGAACATCATATTAACCTTTAAATGACGTTCTAATAAAATTAAGAAAGCTGGACAATTTTATGTTCTAGGAATGTTACAAATCAACATTTTTAATGTTGAGTTGTTAGATTTGCATGACAAGCCACTCGCCCAAACATAAGGGTATATAATGTTGCCAGCAACTCCTTATATTTCATTAACTGATGAACATTATCATTACATTTGACTAAAGTACTAAATTCTGCTTTAAACATTTGTGATATACTAATAACCACCAAAATAATGCCAGTAGTAAAAAAATAAAAAAACACATGATGATTCAAAGTTCACCACAATTATTTTTCTACAAGCTGAAGCACATGTTAATATAAAGAATGTGTGTCATACACACAAATACAAAACACCATGATGGTGACACACACAACTCTAAAATATAGGTAACATTTATTTTTAGACATTTTACTAACTATAAGTAACTTTGCAGCTGCATGTCAACTAACTGTCATTAGAGTAGTCTATAGTAGACTGTATTAGACTGTTAGGGTTAGGGTTCAGGTAATAAGTTGACACGTAGTTGCAAAGTTATTTATAGTCAATAGAATGTCTGTTGGGGGACCATCAATAGTGTTGGTAGATAAGCAGACAGTCTACTAATACTCTACTAATACTCTAATGACAGTTAGCTGACATGTAGTTACAAAGGTACTTATTGTTAGTAGAATGTCTAAAGTGGACCATCAAAATGCCATAAACATTCATTTAGTTGGACAGTTTGGGTCTTGGCTTTTATGTGAGTGTGTGATCTTTGCAACAGTGTGTACTGAAACACATAATTTATTGCAAAGAAAGCCAGAAACAAAGATAATCAGTTGAAATATTTTTCAGCATCATAATTCACTAATTTTACCACTGACCAAAAGGTAATTTCTTGTTAAAAAGTTGTATTTACAAACAATACTTTCTTGCCACAGATCAGACATTCTGAATTTTTTAAAATACATTAATGGAAAATTATTTTTAGATACACATCCAGACAACAAGAGTCAGCATATGAATCTCAACAATCATGACATGCTTCATGCCGCAATGCATGTTGGGAGCCACCATAGTATAAAACCAGCATGCATTGCAGCATGAAGCATGTCACCATTGCTGAGATTCATATGCTGATTCTTGATGTCTGTGTGTCTAAAAAAAGAACATTCCCACTATGTATTTAAAAATCTAAATTCTGAACATTGATCTGTTGCAAGAAAGCAATATTTTTAGATTATTCCATTTTAAAGATTATTTTTGATTCTGGCTTTCTTAGCAACAAATTATGTTTGGTAAACACTACTGCAAAGACCAAAAACTCACATAAAAGCCAAGAGTCAAACTGTCCAACTAAAGCAAACACTGATCACAGCAATGGTGACCAAACATTTTAAAACATCAACTACCTCTGTTAATTCTCAAAAACTTGATGCAGGACGCAGGGGCAAACTGAATTGCATAGCCAAGTCTGATCATCTGAATGAGCCAGCGAGACGGGCTGGGAAGGGCTACCGAGGCCCAGTGGCAGCGAGGGCAAGCGGCACTAGTAGAACTATTTCTGCATCAATCCCGGCTCAGAACTACCCTTGGACAACCCAAGAGGTTGATTATTGACTATTTCTTTAATGCTCGTTCTCATTATATAAAGAAAAGTATCATGCAAATGCACAATACAAAAATCCACTCACCTTCTGACTGAATCTTTTGCTGCAAGTCATTAATCTTACTTTCCATTTCACTCAGTTTTTCTTGCAGTTCACGTCTGACTCTGTTCTCTTGAGCTTTCACATATGTCTGAAGTGAATATGGTTCAGTCTTCATGTTCTCTATATAATACAGCAGTTCTGGGATTTGTCTTAAGTTTTCGAGCTCCTTTAACCCCATCACTCTGTACCGACCTCCACAGAGACTGATTAACCTCTGAGAATCTGGGCTGTCATTTATAAAGTCTATCACTGCTGCTCTAACACTGAGATCTGAGGTGAAGAGCAGAATGAAATACTCAGAAGAGTCAAATATTCTTTTAATCTTTTCTATTTCTGCTTTGTCTTCATCAGTCAGTGGACCAACAGGAACTATGAGGAGGAAAACATGAACTCCAGGATCACAGAGAGACACACAGTTAAGAGTTGCACTCTTCAAGTCCTCCTCTGAGAGTCGATTGAGAGCTGGAAGCTCCACCAGACTGATCAGACGTCCATGAATCTTGTCTTCTTTCTTCACACACTTTTCACTGCTTGCTTTTCGACATGAAGGTTTTATCTTTTTCCCTCGTAAAAGTTTTGACACAGCAACCTTAAGTGATCCATTGCTTCCACACAGCACCAGGTTCAGCTTCTGTTTTCCAGAGAAATTAGCTGACACTAAAAAAAAAAACATATACAGTCACACTTTCACAGAAAACTTTTTTTAACTCCAATCAGTTTAAAACAACATTATTTCAAGACTTAATTAATTATTTACTATTGGGACGATTACATTTTGGGCTATGCTTTCTTGTATCATCTTTAAAAGAAAGAAAATGTATAAATAAAAAACAATGTACAAATAATATATTTACAATACATACTGCTATTCCTAAATCACAAGTATAAAGTCGGGAAGGCTGGGGTCCTTGTTCCGTTTTCTTCTAATTTAGTTTTCTGTTCCTCTTTCAAAGTGTCCAAAGTGTTAACAACCCAGATAGCAACATTGTTTCGGCCTGGATCCAGCCCACATCTGGCATTTGTGGAATACGGATCTGGCCCACATGCAGCGTGGAATGACGGCCCTTGTGTGGCCCACTACTGTTTGCCAGATCTGGGCCAAAAGCAGGCCATAGCAATGCCACATGTCAGCCAAGAGCAAAGTAATAAACCAGAACTGAACCTTATCTGAGCCACAAAGTCTGTGTATATTAAATATGGAGTCATTTCAGCCTTAATAAGCCTTTTAACAAGCAGAATCACTGAAGGAAAGAAGAGAACAGAAAAAGAGACGAGCAGAAACACAAGAACTACAACTGACTTCAGACACAGTCTAAGATGAAATCAACTGAAGAGAAAAGAAGACATTAAATCTGTGAAGATCTCAGCAGAGGAGGATTAAACAACTCCACAAACAGCATTACCAGCTTCACTTATTACTAACCAGACTGACTTTATTTCTGTCAGACGTCTTATAATATATAATCAGCTGCATGATTTATTCATGTTGCAATGCATGCTGGGAGTTGTGTACTATGCTGGTACCCAGCTAGGGCTGGGCGATTTAAATCGCGATATTGTTATGCGCATCTCGTCAGTAAAGCCGGTTCCTTGATTAGTAGTAAATCACCATCACCTGCTTTCAGATGAAGCGGCATTTAGGGCTGATGAGATAATTAAGTGATTAATTTAGTGATGATTGAGCATTATTGAAGACACCTGATGTTAACAAGCAGAATCACTGAAGAAGAAAATCACAAATTGTAAGTTACCATTGTGGTGACGGGTGTTTGCTTTAGTTGGGCTCTAGACCATTATATGTTTACTTTAATATTTACTGTTGTTTGTCTGCTGTTATTTATTTATAACAATTGACTGAACAAAGGAAAATGTTATCATATAGTATTGGTTATGTTTTGACGTAATCATGCTGTGATCTGAAAAATGAAACATATTAAGATAGTTTGGTTTAACTTGTTAGCTGCAGTTTACTGATTCTTCAGCCTATGATTATCAGTACTTTACTTATAATTCAAAATATTTAATAAACATTGTTCTGATCAAAAAGACTTTCAGACATATTCATTTAAAACACAGATATCAATAATCAGCCTGTGAATCTCAACAATGGTGACAATAATAAAGCATGTTGCAGTGGCTGCCACCAATCACAACTCATTAACTCCCATCATGCATTGCGGTATGAATACATTATGATCTGAATTGTCTATGTCAGTGGTTCCCAAACCTGTCCTGGAGTACCCCCAACACTGCACGTTTTCTTTGTCTCCCTAATCAAACACACCTGATTCAACTCATCAGCTCATTAAAACATGTGTTAATGAGCTGATGAGTTGAATCAGGTGTGTTTGTTTGGGGAGAAAAAGAAAACGTGCAGTGTTGGGGGTACTCCAGGACAGGTTTGGGAACCACTGGTCTATGTAATTTACTTTTCCTCATTGAATATTCTGCTCGTCACCATTGTTGAGATGCATAGACTGAATCTTGAAATCTGTGTGTGCCTAAAAGAATGAATTTTTTTAAACAACTTTTAAGAAATCCTTTATATTATAACAAAAATTCTGGCCATTTATTCAGATTCACAGTTATGCAGTAACCAACAACATAAATCAAAGTCAGAAAGAAGGATTTTAATGAGTTCAGTGATCAAGTTCAAATGATGATTGTCATAATATAACCAACACCATCAGATCACTTTTTATTCTTTGTTCAACGGGCAGTTTTAACTCAGATACAACCACCAAGCAAAATCTAAAGTACATATAAAAGGGTCAGAGCCCAACTAAAGCAACTACCCATCACAATAATGGTAACTTACAATTTGCAATTTTCTCCTTCAGCGATTCTACTTGTTAACATCAGGTGTCTTCAATAATGTTCAATCATCACTAAATTAATCACTTAGTTATCTCATTAACTTAAAACACTCTTGAGTGTGGACTCATACACTCCCAGGAGTGTTAATTTAACACCGCTAATTTACTGGAGGTTTTGCTGTGTACAAAGAGCCGTAGTTAACTGACAAGCTGAGCCATATCGCATTAAATATCGCTGGCGATACGTCCGCGATATTCATGTGATTTGGCTCAGCTTGTCAGTTAACTACGGCTCTTTGTAGTAAATGCCGCTCCATCTGAAAGCAGGTGATGGTGATTTACTACTAATCAAGGAACCGGCTTTACTGATGAGATGCGCATAACAATATCGCGATTTAAATCGCCCAGCCCTATACCCAGCATGAATTGCAGCAAGGTACTTTTGATTGTCACCATTGTTGAGATTAATACGCTGATTATTGATGTTTGTCATAGTAGATTTAGATTAACTTTTAGTGCTCAAGTTTATAAAATTCTTCTAACTGTTTCTTATAGTAATGCTGTATCTCATACGGCAATAACTCAGGGTTTGTGATGTGAAAATATTAATGAAACACAATTGTTAGATTTGAAAAGCGTCAGTGGTGCAGGATACTTCATGATGATTATAAACACATCAACAGGTAACCATCATCACCTGATATCATTTCACTTTATCTTTCCCCTGCTGCTGTAAACATGTTGGACAAACACACGGTCACAACTGCCAGAAAAGTCAAGGTATAATAAGAGTTAAGAGCCCAACTAATGGAAACATTAATCACTGTTATGGTGACTTTAAATGAAACACATTAGAGTTAAACCTCTGTTAATTCCCAATAAAAACTTCTGTAGAAGTCTGACAGAAATAAAGTTAGTCTGGTTAGTAATAAGTGAAGCTGGTAATGCTGTAACGACCCGTCTTTTAATTTCTCGTAAAGTCAACACAAAACCAACAGCAAAAATAAAAGCAAAAATGAAAGAAAATAACCAGACAATTCAGCTGCATAATTTATTCATGCCGCAATGTATGCTGGGAGTCATGCATAATTATTTTTCACTATGTTGGTACCCAGCATGCATTACTGCATGAAACTTTTTTGATTGTCACCATTGTTGAGATTCATAAGCCGATTCTTGATGTCTGTGTGTGTCTGTCTACTGTTGAAGTTTGAAATGTTCTAAGCTTTCGCTTCTTAAAAATCCTTCGTATTTACTGGTTGTAAGGACTCCGATATATCTCATGAAATCACAGTGATACCATAATCATTATTGTTTGACAGCCGCAGCTGACAGTCATTGACTGTTTTTTAAAGATATTATTTTTTACAGTGCATTTTACCAAGCCATTCAGATATAACACTGGCAGTTCTTATAGAAAGTCCTCTAAGTTTCTAACATAACTGAATATTAAACACTAACATTAACTAACAACATCTTTCCATTTACAGAAAAACACATAAAATAACACTTTAATCCCTAAATTTACCCTCCTAATGCAGTCTCTTGCAAAGCATGCTGGGATACATATCCACTGCCCAGTTAGTTGTCAACAAAAATGATTCATGTAGTTTTCACACAAATTAAGTAAACTTCAGTTTTAAATACATTAGGTTGATTGAACACAATTAAATAAGTTGTGACAAAATATTAAACAATTTTGTTACTTTTGCTTATTTTAATTAATTAAATTTAACAAGAAGGAAAATTTCATTTTTTGAAATGATGAAATTGATGAAGTTGAAACCATTGTCATCCCAATCTCATCATCTGAGGCTGAAAGAAGTTTCAGCAGAGGTGGGAGTAAGTCACATGAACAAGTCACAAGTCTCAAGTCTTAACCTTCAAGTCTCAAGCAAGTCCAAGTCAATTTTGTGAAAAGCAAGTCAAGTCAAGTCATTAATTGAGTGATAATTGAACATTATTGAAGACACCTGATGATAACAAGCAGAATCACTGAAGGAGAAAATATCAAATTGTAAGTTACCATTATGGCGATTTGTGTTTGCTTTAGTTGGACTCTTGACCCATATATGTTTATTTTAAATTTTGTCTGACTGTTGTATCTGAGTTATAACTGCCAGATGAACAAAGCAAAAAAGTGATCTGATGGTGTTGGTTATATTATGACAATCATCATTTCAACTTGATCACTGAACTCATTAAGATCCTTCTTTCTGACTTAGATTTATGTTGTTGTTTACAGCATAACTGTGATTCTGCATAAATATCCAGATAGATATAATACAAAGGATTTCTTAAAAGTTGTTTTGAAAAAAAAAAAGATGAAAAAATCTTTCTTTTAGGCACACACAGACGTCAAGATTCAGTCTATGCATCTCAACAATGGTGACGAGCAGAATATTCAATTAGGAAAAGTAAATTACATAGACAATTCAGATCAGAATTTATTCATACCGCAATGCATGATGGGAGCCATTAATGAGTTGTGATTGGTGGCAGCCACTGCAACATGCTTTATTATTGTCACCATTGTTGAGATTCACAGGCTGATTATTGATGTCTGTGTTTCTAAATAAATTCATTTGAAAGTGTTTTGATCAGAACAATGTTTAAGAAATATTTTGAATTTTATGAAAAATACTGAAAATCATATGCTGTAGAATGGCAGAGCTGCTGTAATTATCAAGATAAGATACCTCAATAAATTTCGTTTTTAAGGTTCACAAAATGATTATGTCAAAACATAACCAACACTATCAGATCACACTTTTCTTTGTTCATTTGACTGTTATAAATCAATAACAGCAGACAAACAAAATTTAAGGTAAACATAAAATGGTCAAGAGCCCAACTAAAGCAAACACAAATCGCCATAATGGTAACTTACAATTTGATATTTTTCTCCTTCAGTGATTCTGCTTGTTATCATCAGGTGTCTTCAATAATGCTCAATCATCACTAAATTAATGACTTGACTTGACTTGCTTTTCACAAAATTGACTTGGACTTGCTTGAGACTTGAAGGTTAAGACTTGAGACTTGTGACTTGTTCATGTGACTTACTCCCACCTCTGAGTTTCAGTGCTCTTAGGAGACTGAAAACATGGCTCAAAAGTGACACTTGACAGCCAACAGTTTATTTCTGTTAAAGGGATAGTTCACTTAAAAATGAAAATTCTGTAATAATTCTGTCAAAAACACAAAAGAAGATATTTTGAAGAATGTCGGTATTGAGCATTTTTTCTACAATGGAAGTCAATGGGGTCCATCAACTGTCTGGTTACCAACATTCTTCAAAATATCTTCTTTTGTGTTCAGAAGAAGAAAGAAATTCATACAGGTTTGAAACAACTTGAAGGTGAGTAAATTATGACAGAATTTTCATTTTTGGGTGAACTGTCTTTAAAGGTGGTATCAGTGATTTCAGGCCCAAAAATATTTTTATCACATTCATCTAATCTTTCAAAATGATCCGCTAGCTGCCCGCCCCATAAGCATGCCGTCAAAAAAACGCGTCTCTGTAGGCAGCCTAGGCTCTGAGATCTGCACACAAAAACAAATGGTTTAGCCAAACACTCAAAACCAAACCTCACAACACCCTCCCCCTGTCGGTGATTGGTTGGAACACTATTTGTTTTGGTTTTGAGTGTTTGGCTAAACCATTTGTTTTTGTGTGCAGATCTCAGAGCCTAGGCTGCCTACAGAGACGCATTTTTTTGACGGCATGCTTATGGGGCGGGCAGCTAGCGGATCATTAGGAAAGATTAGATGAATGTGATAAAAATATTTTTGGGCCTGAAATCACTGATACCACCTTTAATGACAGATGCAGCTCAGCTTCTGGGGATGACCCCATCCTCACCAATTTCAAAATCAAACCTACGCCCTTGATTGCATGAAACTGACATTATCATTTCCGATTTAGATGGTAGGAAACTGACAGCACTTTCACTTTTTACTATTCTTTTGGAAGGATTCGATCACAGAGAAGAGATTGAGTAATGAACTATTATTTGCCCTGGAACAATTCCTTCAAAAGAAAGATATGTTTGCCTTACTAATAACCGGCTCTGGTAAAGTACGTCACCTGGATCCTTGGTCTGATTTGCTGAAGGACTATCCAAATGCATACAGAGTCATTTGAAATATGCCCGTTGATCACGCATCTTGTGCAGCATTTTGAACTCTTGTTTGACTCAGACACACACAGACATCAACAATCAGCACATGAATCTCAACAATGGTGTCAATAAAAAGTTCCATGTTGCAATGCATGCTGGGTTCCAGGATAGTAGAAAACTCCCAGCATGCACTGCAGCATGAATACAAAAATATATCAATTATTGCCACCATTGTTGAGAGACATGCTGATTTATTTTATATCTCTATGTTTCTACAAAAAAATTTAACTGTTTCTGTGATTGTGCATGATGTGTTAAAATCCTTTATCTTGGTGATAATGTAACATTTTTGATACATGATTAATCTCTGAATGAGTTTAGTGAATGAACAGACTTTATGCTGATTTTGTCATCATGTTCAATATAACAATCTGCATCTATAAATTGTGTGTATTCACAAGTGTTGCTTGCAAAAACACAATTCAGATTCTCTCTCCCATGTCTATTTTTCCTTGTTTTTGTTTCTGCCAGCATTTTGTGTTTAATTGTGTGTTTTTTTATTTTTTTTTTTATCTTGTTATCTTTTGATTCAATTCTTGCATCCCACTAGCAGATCACTATTAAATCTAGCAGATGTTAACATTGTCTTCAATGGTGTTCAACACACATACCTCTATTAAAATCTCAGAAAAATTGGTTTAGGGTTTCATGACCCTTGAAGATCTTGGTAGTTTTTTTGCTATTTACTCTTAGTGTAAATTGCATCTATCTCTATATGCTCTTAGTGCAAACAGCAGCTGCCAAATAATAAACGTTTCTTTTGCAAAACTTTGTAAATTATTTGCTAATAATATAACCTATATAATAACCTATATATATGTACATTTTTCTTATATATATATATATATATATATATATATATATATATATATATATATATATATATATATATATATATATATATAATGTTTAAAATTTCACATTTGTGTTTGTAGTTTTGTTTTTGTTTGAGCAACGCATTGCAGGATATATTTCAAGAAATATGTCTTAATTGGATAAACATTTCAGTAAAAAAAAAAAAAATTATCTGTGGTATTCAGTGTTTCCACAAGCCGTTGTTTATCTCTGTGTGTTTCAGGGTTCAAAGTTCCAGGTGTTTCAGAGTTCAAAGTTCCAGGTGTTTCAGTAGCAGGTGCTTCAGTGGACACCTGAAATGGCGGACAGTATAGGTAAGAGTTCTACAAAACATTTAAAATGCTAGTTTGTCATTAATTTCCTGATTTGTCTTGGTTAAATTCCACTATAGGCAACAATTTGGATGGTTACTACCTTGGATGTTTTTTTTGTATTGTTTTTTATTTATGATTGTAGATTCCACTGTTCCGCAAACCAGGAAATGAAGAATGAAATAAATAAAATAAATGAGTTAATACGCTGTAAGAAACATCAAAGGCAATGTACTGACATTAAATGCTGATTAATTTCCTCAAATTTGAAGAAAGATCTGCAACTCAATTCTTGTGGATTTTGTGTTTGTAGGCATGTAATTGTGTCACATGTATGGCTTTTATTGCGTTCTGGTGTTTTCTCTTAGTTGTTTCTTGTTGTTTGTAAATTGTCTTTTATATACACCTTAATTAGGTGAATATTTAATATAAAACATAGGCATGACAATTTTCAAATTTGAATGTGGAACATTTTAAGTATGAGTGACAAAAAACAGTAATTGCAAAGTAATCCTAAGTAATTTCTGTCCAGTGGCCCCAAATAAAATATTTTTCAAACAGTTTATTTATTATACCCTATAATTATATTCTTTTGATTAGATTCATAGGGTGCCCACATGTAAACTTATGTTTTTAAACAGTTTATTTTTCTTTTTATACCACATCAATTATTTTGCTGCATGGCGTCATTCATTTTGAAAATTATATAATTTCAAAAAATATATATATTATTCTATCTTTACATTATTATTTTATTAAGCTATGTCTTTATTTAAAGTGATTTGGCTGCTTAAACATACTTAACATGAATTCTTGCTAAATGTAGAGTTAATGTGTTAACAGGGGTGTCGTATCGATAGTGATGGCACCCTATAGACCTAGAAATCTAGAAACTGCCCTGCTTAGGCGTTCTCATTGTTTCATGCTGCCCCTATTTTTGTTGCAGGAATAAGGAGGAGGAGGAGTGGAAGTGCTGATCGACCTACCAGTATGTAAACCAATTAAGTATAACAACAGATGTATGCATAATTGCATTTGATTTGGCTAATCTTGGCAAAAAAAAAAAAAACACCAAACCATGTAATGTGTACATTCTTTTATGTTACTGTTTGTCTCTTTAGTTTGACCTAGTTTCCTATGTTCTTATTTATTGTCAAAATTGTATTTGAGTTTTCTCTTTATTGATTCCATTCACCTGTGTGCCATCTAGTTTCCTTTGTTTGCTCTGTGTATTGAAGCCCTAAGTTTGAGTTAGTTCCCTGTCCGGGATTGTTTGTGTGAAACGTGCATTTGCTATTTCTAAAGCTCCTGTTGTTCTCCCAGTGTTTAAATAACACTCCTGAGTAGGGCTGCCCTCGACTAAAGATTGACTAGTAGTCGGTCATTTAAGCCAGGGGTGGGGAACGTTGATCCTGGAGGGCCGCTGTCCTGCAGAGTTTAGTTCCAACCCTGAAAGAAACATTCGGCTGCCTGCAATTTCGTTAATCCTGAAGACATTGATTAGCTTCAGGTGTGTTTGATTAGGGTTGGAGCTAAACTCTGCAGGACAATGGCCCTCCAGGATCAACGTTCCCCACCCCTGATTTAAAGCAATTAGTCGAATAATTGTGCTTTTATTTAATGTAGGGATGGGCGATATATCGCACGATATTGTTATGCGCATCTCATCAGTAAAGCCGGTTCCTTGATTAGTAGTAAATCGCCTTCACCTGCTTTCAGATGGAGCGGCATTTACTACAAAGAGCCGTAGTTAACTGACAAGCTGAGCCATATCGCATTAATATCGCGGACGTATCGCCAGCAATAATTAATGCGATATGGCTCAGCTTGTCAGTTAACTACGGCTCTTTGTACACAGCAAAAACTCCAGTGTTAAATTAACACTTCTGGGAGTGTATGAGTCCACACTCAAGAGTGTTTAAGTTAATGAGATAATTTGTAAGTTAAAATCACAAATTGTAAGTTACCATTGTGGTGATCAGTGTTTGCTTTAGTTGTGCTCTTGACCATTATATGTTTACAAAGAAAAAAGTTGTCTGATGATGTTGGTTATATTATAACATTCATCATTTGAACTTGATCTCTGAACTCATTAAGATCCTTCTTTCTAACTTCGATTTATGTTGTTGGTTAAAGCATAACTGTGAATCTGCATAAATGCCCAGAATTTTTTATATAATATAAATGATTTCTTAAAAGTTGTTTTTTTAAAAAAATCATTCTTTTAGCCACACACAGATGTCAAGATTCAGTCTATGCATCTCAACAATGGTGACGAGCAGAATATTCAATTAGGAAAAGTAAATTACATAGACAATTCAGATCATAATTTATTCATACCGCAATGCATGATGGGAGCCATTAATGAGTTGTGATTGGTGGCAGCCACTGCAACATGCTTTATTATTGTCACCGTTGTTGAGATTCACAGGCTGATTATTGATGTCTGTGTTTTAAATGAAGTAATCTGAACATCTATTGATCAGAACAATGTTTATTAAATATTTTCAATTATAAGTACTGATAATCATAGGCTGAAGAATCACTAAATTGCTGCTAACAAGTTAAACCAAACTATCTCAATAAGTTTCTTTTTTCAGATCACAGCATGATTATGTCAAAACATAACCAACACTATCAGATCACATTTTACTTTGTTCATTTAACTGTTAGAAATCAATAACAGCAGACAAACAACAGTAAATATTAATGTAAACATATAATGGTCTAGAGCCCAACTAAAGCAAACACCCATCACCTTAAAGGGATAGTTCACTTAGAAAAAACATTTTGGTATGTTTTAGCTTACCTCAAGGGCATCCAAGATGTAGGTGTCTTTTTTTCCGCAGTAGTTTCAATTTTGATATTTTTAGGTCAAACCGTTCTTGTCTGTCAGTCATATAACGCAGGTCTATGGTCACTGTCTCAAAGAGCATGCACAAAGTCCAAATTAAAACAATTCCCCATCGTCCAAATTAAACAATTCCCCACTGACAGAAGGCGACATCTAGTGTATATATCTATACCCGCCCGCTGGCGGGTATAGATATATACATAGATGTCGCATTCGCTACTGCAGTTCATTGGAACGAATCCGTAGCCAAGGCGAAATCTAGTGTGTATATCTATACCCGCCCGTGCCCTCAGATCATTTGGACGCGGCTGTGTTCAAGAGCTAACAACGATATAAATACTGTTTGTTTTCTCACACAAACCGCTTGTTTCGTGTCTTAGGCCATCAATGTGTACTTACGATGGGAAATTGTTTAATTTGGACAATGGGGAATTGTTTTAATTTGGACTTTGTGCATGCTCTTTGAGACAGTGACCGTAGACCTGCGTTATATGACTGACAGACAAGAACGGTTTGACCTAAAAATATCAAAATTGAAACTACTGCGGAAAAAAAGACACCTACATCTTGGATGCCCTTGAGGTAAGCTAAAACATACCAAAATTTTATTTCAAAGTGAACTATCCCTTTAATGGTAACTTACAATTTGTGATTTTCTCCTTCAGTGATTCTGCTTGTTAACATCAGGTATTTTCAATAATGCTCAATAGTCACTTAATTAATCACTTAATTGTCTCATTAACTTTAACACTCTTGAGTGTGGACTCATATACACTCCCAGCCCCAGGAGTGTTAATTTAACACCGCTCCATCTGAAAGCAGGTGATGGCGATTTACTACTAATCAAGGGAACCGGCTTTACTGACGAGATGCGCATAACAATATCGTGCGATATATCGTCCAGCCCTAATTTAATGAGCCATAAATCATTATAATGCACCTTTAATTGCCTATATAAAATATGTATAGCCTATTAAGCGCACAAATTCACACGTAAAGCTTGGCACAGAGCGCCGGCAATTGTTGTTATTGTTATTGTCTTTATTAAGTAAGAGTCGACTCTGAGTCAATTAAATGAATTGTTTTTCAACCGAGTCATAAGCCATTTTGTTGTGATGTCAAGACGAAACATTAGCATATTGCCCGCCCACTTATTGCATGCGCAGACACCAGGGAAAACTTCACTCTCATGTCGAGAAGATATTCTCTACAATGTAAAGGTAAAGCCAGTTTTTTTTTCACTACCCAAGGAGGAGCATGTGAAGAATCAGTGGCTAAAGTTCATCTTTACCACAATACCACAGCAGTATAATCCTAAACTTTTGCTGTGTTCCCTTTATTTTACTGATGACTGCTTCTCAAATCTCGATGTTCAATGCAGGATTCACAAACCGCTTGCTCTTGAAAGATGGTGTTCAAAATACTTAGTTTTGAGTTTTATATAGGTCTCCTGCTAACTGGCTAACTCACGTTATCACTGTCTTACTGAAATACATCTGTATACATAGTTGTATACATAGCTGGAATACATAGCCACTATTACCTATAACTGTGTCTATTAATGCAGATTGTCTGTCGTTCTCACAAGTTTGAGTAAAGATTAAGGAGCAAGATTTGTTTTACCAACATTTATGTTACATCAGTCATTCACATCAGTCTTTCACACTAGAGATTGGCTATATACATTATACATTGCATACATGCACTGTTATTGAGACAGTTTCCACGTGTTCACCACTATATATTAAAACAAGTAATAAAAACTCGGTGAGTGTTTTAGCGCAATTGTCTCACCTCATGGGATCACAACACTAAGAGATAGTAAATCTTTTCCTGGATTTTTTTTGTGCGTTCCCGAGATTAGACCTTCCTTAACATAATGCCGAAAACCCGAAGTCTCTAGGTGGTCTGGTTGAGGAGTAGATAGAAGTGCAAGATTGGTGCGCACAGACGCACAGAACAGAAATCATGAGTTAACAAGCACTATTTTGTCCGGTGGAAAATTGCGCTAAAAAGAGTCTGTAAATAAATTAGCACAAGTAAAATAATGTTTTTTTTTTGCACATAATGTTGATGGTGAGGAATTACAATTGCAACATCTCATAATGTACCTCAAACTGAGTAGCATATCACTGAGACATTTTTGACCTTTGATGCATGGAAACATGTTGTAGGAGACTCCAAAACAACACCAGGAAACTTTAAAATATGAAAGTTTTAAGTTTTCTATAGGTATATTTATCATGTCTGTGAGGCAAGTATACGCTGAATTTTGGTTCATTTATGTCAACAGAAGGTGCTGTTATTTTACAAAAACACAACGTTTTGTTGTTATTGTGAGTTGACAAAAAAAGAAGTAGTCCCTTTACAGGTTGGATTACTCTTATCTGAACCAAAAATGGCGGAGTATTTTAAGTTAAATGCAATTGATGTACCGGCGCCTTGTAATGCAGTAAGAGCTCTTCATACAAACACTTAGATATGAGCCTAATAATTTCGCACATTTGTCTGGCTAAAATTAGAGTTACTTACATGTTTCAAGTGATAAGCCATATTTGAAGTCGAAAAATGATAGGTGAATGTTTGGATTTCCTGCCGTTAACGATCTGTCCGTTACAACCTGCATGATTTCGCCACTTTTTCGTTTTTTTTTTTCTTCTGCGTCTAAACGACTTTTGTATGTAACGATGTAATGAATTTTGGTCGATAAAGCCTCTTCTAGTCGACTATTAGGGGGCAGCCCGACTCCTGAGCAACCTGTGACAGAATACCGGACTAGTACAGAGGTGATTTTGCAGCATTTTCCTCTCTTTTTGTTTTTTATTTTTGAAATGGACCTGCCAGCTGTCCAATTGCTCTGCTTAGAGCAAGGGGACTGTTCACTGGAGGAACACACCCGAGACTTTCTAGATCTGGACCTGGGAGTTCACTGGGGGTGAACATTCACGAGAGCCACCCTCTCCCACCACCTCTACATAAGCCAGCCAGTTCCCCAACCCTGTCACTGCTGTTATCTGTCTGTCTTTCAACTCATCCTCAGCCTGTTCCATCTAGTGGTGCGAATCCGCACCAGGCCTTCCAGTTCCCAGCTCCATCTTGACGTAAGGATCCCCTGTCTCCGCCTCCAGCCATCGAGCCCCTAACTCCACCTCGACCCTCGGACCCTTCAGTTCCACCTTGGCTCCATGCTTCCTCGTCTCCGGGGTGGCCCCTCATCCCATTGGTGCCACTGGGCTCCCTAGTCCCTCCAGGTCCGCCTTGGTCAGGCGTCACCATGTTCCAGCACGGTATTCCTGACCTCTTGATAAGTCTCTGCCTTCCATCCCTGTGGCTCCACCAGGCTGCTGCTGTTGTCCTTAGTCTCTCCAGCTCCACCGTGGTCTTGCGGATCCCCATCTCCACCTTGACCCCATGAGCTATCAGCTCTACTTTGGCCCTCCAGACCTGCGATGTCTGGACCCTGGCTCCATATCTTCTCGGCTCCATCTGGGTCTCGCCCTTGACTCCATCGCAGGAAATCACATCCCTGATTCCATCTCCCAGGCTTTCCTCGTATCTGCCCTCCTGCGACTCTACCATGGAACATCATGCTGGCTGTGGTCTGGATCCCTACCTGGCTCCTCCGGTTTCTGGCTCCTTCCAATCCCCCTCTTTATTTGCTTATAGCCCTCTACAGCTTCACATCCTCCACCAGAGCCACCTCCCTCTTTCCCTCCTCTTAAATACTCTTTATAGAGAGAGGACACACCTTCTGGGAGGGGGAGTTACTGTAACGTGTCCTTTCTGTTATGTTCCTGTTTGCCTGTTTAGTTTGACCTACTTTCCTATGTTTCTGCTTCTTATTGGTTGTCATAATTACTGATTTAAGTTCCCTCATTAATGGTTCCCTTCACCTGTGTGCCATGTTTTTTTTTTTTTGGCTCTGTGTATTGAAGCCCTCAGTTTAAGTTAGTTCCCTGTCCAGTATCGTTTGTGTGAAATGTGTGTTTGCTCTTTCTAAAGCTCCTGTTGTTCTCTCGGTATTTAAATAAAAGTATTTTCATTTACTCCTGGTCTGTTCCTAAACAAAACGGGACACCTAGATTTGTGTCTGGAACAGACCTACATTTAAGTTTTTATTCACTGAAATAATCAAATAACAATTAACAAATTGACACCTGTTTATCTGCTTTCACATAGCTAAATATGTATTTCAATATATATTGTAGTTGTGTTTTCCAGTAGAATATGTACTTTTTTTATGTACCAATTCTAAATTGACTCCTTTTTCCTTACATGTTTTTCAGTGTCATTAAGGTCATATAGAAAACCAAATCTGAACCTGATGTTGTGTGGAAGTGATGCGGCTCTGAATGCTGTATCAAAATGTTTCAGGGAAGAAAAAACACTTTCCTCATCACATCAAAGAGAGTTTAGAACAGTGTGTCAGATGGAAGAGAAGCTTCATGGACGTCTAATCACTCTGGTGAAGCTTCCAGCTCTCAAATGGCTATCAGAGGATGAAGTAAGGCATCAGACTGTCCGCTGTGTGTCTCTCTGTGAGCCTGGAGTTAATTTTTTCCTCCTCATTATTCCTGTTGGTCCACTTAACAACGAAGACAAAGCTGAAATAGAGAAAATCCAGAAGATATTTGACTCCAGAGACCATTTCATGGTGCTTTTCACTACAGAGCTAGTTGTTGACGAAAGAGTGACAAAGTTTGTCAAATCCAGCCCGGAATTTCAGAGGTTAATCAGTCTCTGTGGAGATCAGTACAGAGTGATGGGGTTAAATGAACCTGCCAACTCGAGACCGATCCCAGAACTACTGGATTATATAGAGAACATGAAGACTGAACCATACTCCCTTCAGATGTATGTGAAAGCTCAAGAGAACAGAGTCAGACGTGAAACAGAAGAAAAATATAAAAAAGAACTGAAGAGAATGGAAAATAAAATCAAAGAGTTTCAGCTAATGGGTAAGTGTGTAATTTTCATACACAAAATAAGGTGTTCTTACTGTATGTGATTTTCATAATTAAAGCAGCACTAGGTAACTTTTCAACCTTCATAATATATTTCCAAGACTCTTGTGATGGTACATCGACTTACAATAGGTTGAATGACATGTCTGCCATAGCCTGACAGGGTCTGTATAGTTTTTAATCGTACTTTTAAACTTCGGGGTTCGGGTAGTAACACCCGCGCACCAAAAGAACTACAAAATTCGACTGCTTTACGGCATAGGCTACCTCACTTCCCCCAACACGTCCTCACATGCTGTTGGACTTGTAAGTATATTGCTTATATTGTATATCACTCGGACAAGCTTTCACTCGTTGGTGTGAGCTAAAAAGCACCTGGCGTTCTTGTTGATGGATTAGTAACTTAGACATCTTCGGAGGCTATAGCTCGATGTCCGACGATTTGAAACGCGTTGTGTTTATTCCCCAATCGAACTCGTGTAACTGTCTGTCACACGTTTTACCGTCCACAGCATTACTTGACAGACAAAAATAGGACAAGAATGAGCATCAAACAGAAACAACCCGCTGACTTCGAGGCGCACATACAATACAGACTGTGCCGAGTCAGTTAAACAGGGCGCGCGCAGCTCTTAAAGGGGCCACACCTTATTGCCACTCGTTACAGCTTCCATCTGACTGAACAGGGACCGGTATACAGGGGGGAGGGGATCAGGCCGTGAGTGAAGATACTGCTCTGCGTGAGTGGTATTTACGACAGTAACGTTAAAATCAAGTAGTCCACAGCGACTCTAGGGGTCGTTGTTTGACCAAAACGGAAATCCTACCTAGTGTGGCTTTAAGTTCAGTCATGAAGCTTTAAATTCACTGTCTTGCTGTGATCACAGTACAAGTAATTCATAAAATGCAAAACCAAATGGCAAATAAAGCCAAGCGTCTTAATTTAATTAATTAGATCATGCATTCAAGCTGTTAAATGTATTCACTGTCAGTGGCAGCACTGTATACTTGTACTCAATCTTTTGATCGAGATCTACTTAAAAGTAGAATTTAGTATGTTAAGTATAATTGGCTTGTAGTTGTGTTTACTCTTTTGATTGAGTAGCCTATTAAGTACTTTTTTCCACATAGTTTTACACAATGTCTTATGAACGTACATTGTTTGAAATTATTGATTTATAAAGAAAACTTACAAGTATACTTGCTGTATAAAACTACTAAACTTGTAGTTTACTGAGAGTATGTATATCAAAGTGTACTTTCATAAACTAAAATTGCTATACGTATTTGACTAGTTAGTATAGCTATAAGTTCACTGGTGGTATAGTTGCAGTACAAACAAAAAACTTAGTTGTAAACTAGTTGTGTACTCAAAGTTTACTATTGTTACCCTTAAATTATTCTTAAAAGTAAACAAAATACACTAATAAGTGGAACCATTTAGTCCCAAGTATACTACTGAAAAAGTACACTTACAAGTATATTTGTAAGTCTAGTACATTGATATTAGAATACTTTCTACATAAAGTATACTTGAAAATAAACTTGAACTTTATTTAAGCATCCCTAATAAAATTAACTTGAAGTAATACTTACCATACCCATTTCAGTTTTGCATGACTATTTTCCAACAACTTTATGGCTCCCTATTTTTTTTTTTATTTTACTACTGTATCATTAAATATGTCAATACCTCCTTAGAATTTTACCAGAAAATGGGATATTATGAGGAACTGTAAAGTTTCTTATTTTTTGGGCTTAAAATAATGCCTCCTTAGACAGCTAATTTTGAGAACAGAAAGTGTGATTGTATGTTGAAAGAAAAGGTTATGTCTTTCTAACACTAATTAAAATGTTTGTTTCAGATTATTAATTAATCATTAAATGACCAGTTTTATCAACTGCTTTTGTTGTCGGATAACTAAACCAACTGAAACTACTGCAGTCCAACATAATCCTTTAAAACTTTTGCACTTGTTTTCAGTTAGTCTGTTTTTTTTTTTGTTTTTTTTTCTCTCAATGTGATTTTCAGGTGCTGAAGGTGAATCAGATGATCAGGAGTGTCTGAGGATTGTTCTGATCGGGAGGACAGGAAATGGAAAGAGTGCAACAGGAAACACTATTCTGGGAAGAAATGAGTTTCACAGCCAAATGAGCACAGATTCAGTGACTACAGTTTGTGAAAAGAGAATTGGTGAAGTTGATGGTCGATCAGTAGCTGTTGTTGATACTCCAGGACTCTTTGACACGATACTGTCAAATGATCAAGTGACGGAAGAAATGGTGAAATGCATTTCACTTTCATCACCTGGACCTCATGTGTTTGTCATTGTGTTGAGTCTAGGAAGATTCACCAAGGAAGAAGCAGACACTATGGATCTGATCAAACAGATTTTTGGTCATGAAGCTGCTCAGTTCAGCATCGTTCTGTTCACTAGAGGAGACGATCTTGAGGATGTGTCAATCGAAGATTATGTGAGGCAAAGTAAGTCTGGAGAACTGAAGAAACTGATCAGAGAATGTGGAAACAGATTCCTGGATTTCAATAACAGAGAAAAACAAGACAAAACTCAAGTGATTAAACTGTTAAACATGATAGAAGAAGTGAAAAACACTAATGAGGGTCGATACTTCACTAACAGCATGTTTGAAGAGGCAGAGATGTCCATTAAAAAGAGAATGGAGGAAATACTGAGAGAGAGAGACAAAGAAATTGAGATCCAGAGACAGATATTACAAGCCAAATATGAGATGGAAATGAAAAACATGACACAGAGACTAGAAGAAGAAAAACAAAAGGCAGATGAGGAGAAAATTAAAATGCAGAATCAAATCAGAAAAGAAAAAAGAGAGAAAGAACTAACAGAGAGAAGAATGCAATATCTTCAAAGAGAGAAAACAGAACGCGATACAATGAAAAGGAAATATGAAGATGAAATGAAGAAGATCAAGATGAAATATGAAGATGATGTTAGAATAAAAGCAGAAGAATTTAATGAGTTCAGAGACAGAATAGAGCTGCGGGTTTGGGATTTCAAGAATAGGCTGGACGAGCAACATGATCAACATTATCTACTGAAAGAATGGTACGAAGACTTGAACGAGGACAAAAAGCAGAAAAAGAAGAAGAATAAAAAATCAAAGGGATGTGTCATTTCTTGATTGATTTTAATGCTTAAATATCTCCCAAATACTGTAATTATTTGCAGTGCTTCATATTTTGTCAAGCAACGTTTTTCTACTTACATGCTTTTGATTGTAATAATTTGTTTACTGCAATGCCGTTTGGTTTAAAAATATATATATTTTTTTAATTATTGATAAAAGGAGGAATTTTGAGTGACACTTTTTAATGAGCACATTTGCAGAATTTGTAGTAGACTGTAGATTTGTAGTACACCTCAGTAGAGTGTGAAAACCATTGGCACTAATGTTCTCTATGATTGACTTGGGCTCACAAATGATTTGATAAATGAAGCCCTGGACTGCTTTGCTTTTATGGTGGATCTTCAGCTCCTGGTCATGTTCCATTTTCTCTAAAATAACATTCTGTTAAACATCTACTCTTCAGATTAAGAAAAAGTATTATGACTTTGTAATCATAGAGACTACTCTTAAGGAAGTTCTCTTTTATGTTAGTTCACATTGATATTTAGTCATCTGTCCATATAACAGCCTACTACTGAATGTAATCATTAATCTTATTAATGATTAAATCAAACATCTTACAAGAAAATGTCAACATATAATATGTATATTTGAAAGAATATATGAAAGTTAACATGCACAAATAAACACCGAAATTAATAGCACTCAAATACATTCTAAGGTATGTCAATGTTTCTTTTCAAAATACCAATATAACTTTATTTTGTAAAATAGATATTTACTTCCATTTACTGCAGCGGTTATGCATCTCCAGCCCATGTCAACCCTCCCGTTTTTCCCGGGATTCTCCCGTATTTTACATTGCTATCCCGCTATCATCCCATTTAAATATTTTCCCGTATCTCCCGTATTTTTAATCTTTCTATAAAAAGATATATATCCCAATGGGCGCAAACCAGTTAAGCGGAAATCCCGCCCTGCAGCTAATTTCATTGGTTAAGGTTACAATGACGGGTAGGTTTAGGGATCAGTGTTTGGTGTAGGCAATCAGTACTGTGATTCACATGACCAATAAAATCTTTAGAATCGGCTGCAGGGCGGGATTTCCACTGAAGTAGTTTGGGGGGGAAAATCGCGCGAAGAAGAACAGCAGCATCCGAGGATGGACGAACATGAGAGAGATGGGATTAACACACGCAATTATGTCAAAATGTCCGTTTTGTCGAGTATCCTCATAAGAGCAGTCTGAGCAGTCTTAAATTAGTTAAATAAAGTTGTAAATGAAAGCAAAGAGTTGTGAGAGAATGAGACGAGTGTGAAATCCGTGTCTCTGTCAGCGGCTGGTTTTAAAGAGACAGTAGCCAATAAAGCTTTCTGTCAGTAAAGTTAATCAAACAAAGGTAACAGAAAAACTGCTCTTGACTATAGATTTTTTTTTTTTTTTTTACTTTAATAAGGATTAATCTATGTACAATTTTGATGCAGTACAAAAATTGTATGCAGTACAAACTGTTTGATAACTTTAATTTCTGTATATTTTTCCTACCTGTTAGACAAATATTTAAAATATAGCCTACTATCTTTGTTTTTCTACATTAATTTGGAGATTAATTGTGAAATTATTACATTATAATATGTTAAAAAGTATGTTTTTTTTTTAACAGCGATTAATCGTGATTAATTAATGTAGTTAATACATTGCAATCGATAAAAATAAATAAAGAAACATGAATAAGTCTTATGTTTATTTTAATTGAATATTATGTAGGCTATTTATTTATGTTTATATCTGCGCAATTAATGTGTATTTAGCCTGCCTGCCTCTGCCATCCCCCACCCCCACCCCCTTCAGATTTCCCGTATTTTGGTATCCAAATGTTGACAGGTATGCTCCAGCCCATGATCTCCACAGATCAGAGGTGTTTTAAGAGAGTGTATAATGTCTCTTCTCAGTGGGTGTTAAGAGCGGTACAGACTGCACGATTTTAGCAATCCTATAAGATCCTTATATCACACTGTGCGACATGGATCTATTAAACTTGGGTACAACATGTATGTAGACTGTACGATGATGACACCTATTGAATCGTAAGCTATTATGCATGTTTCTATAGAATAATAAAATGTCATCAGCAAGTGCTAGTGGTAAACAAAAAGATAATGATGAATCACACTTTTGCAGTTGTAGTTTTTATGTGTGCTGAAAAAAAAGAGGAAGCAGCGAAAGAGGAAGGGAAAAGAGCTTGAAGTAATCAGTTTTAAGTTTTAGTGCCATGTAGCGTTGATTTCATGTTGCATTTTTATTGGCTGTTCAGTAGACGTAGGTCGTAGCAGCAAACACACTGTGAGATGATCATGCTAAAATTCTGACACTGTCAGAAAATTATTGTAGGTTATCTTTGGTCGCAAGACCGTGACAATGGCCGTCTCTGAATCTCTCTCACTGTACAACGTAGGACCAGCATTTAAAGAGCCATGACCACAGAAATCACCACGATTGTTTCACGATGGCAATCTTTTGTCTGGGACAGCTGAAAATCGTGCAGCTTGTCAAAGGTCTTTATAAGACAGCTGTGTGTTTTTTTTGTGCTCGTCTGTGCAGCAAAGTCAGATCTGTTTGCATGCTTTGCTCGAACTTTTGCCATTGCATTAGAACTGGTTACACTGTTGTCGCTTTGGAAAAGCAAATGGCGGCGCCATGGGTGGAAACGTGGAGATTAAAGGGACAATGTGTAGCTTTTTAGGTATTTTATTATCTAAAAGCAATATTTTTATTCATAAATATGTCCTCAATGGTGTACAAATACCTATGCCAATGATCTGACTTATCCTCGTAAATGAAGAATTTATTATCTTTATATACATGGGACGGGTAGGTCCACGGAGGCTTCCATGTAGTTCCGCCATCTTGAAAAACTATAATAGCAGAGAGGGACAAAAAGTACTAGGCCAACGCGTTTCCACAATGCGCTTTTGTTCAGAGCCAGCGTCACGTGACTGAAACCAGCAGAAGCGGAGGAGCAGAGCAGAGCAGAGAGAGGCGCTGTCACACAAAAAACAAGGGTTAATGTCGGGATAGCTAATGCAGGAGAATGCTTTCAAAAGAGACGCTGAAGTTGCCTGCTTTCTTCTCGACAGGTAAGTCAATGTTACGGTCTTAATTACAAGCTTTTCATTGCTTGGTTGTGTACTTTATTAGTTTATAGACAGTAGAACATTTATAGTTAAAAGTTAAACAGGCTCTTTGATGAATAGCAGCTATTGAGTAGGCCTAAAGAAGAGAAGGTCCTAAAAACAAGGTTGTAAGTTTAGTTAGTTCAAAACTAACATTCGTTTGTTCGTTGTGTCAAGTTGCAGTTTGTTTGAAATAACAAACCAGTTCACCCAAAGGAAAACTCGATGAAGTGCTATTAGAAGCTTAGCTTTTTGGTACATAATGGCTACCGTAGATGCAACACGCATTTTAAAAAGCGAGGCACTGTAGAGCGCTATTCGTTTGAATGCAAAATACAATTTCACCACTAGATGGGAGAAATTCCTACTCAATGTCCCTTTAAGAGGCGGTAATATTATAATAATATCCCCCTTTCTACGTCAGAAGGGGAGCAAAATCTGATTAGCTTAATTTTTGACATGCTTCCAGAGAAAGGCTAACAAAAACAAAGTTACTGGGCTGTCACTTTTCACGTTTTCTGGGTTGGTAGATGATCCCTGGACCCGATAATAGCACTTAAACATGGAAAAAGTCCCTTTAAGGAGAAGAGTTATATTTATACACAAGATAAGGCAGAATCATAGTCAATAAAAAAAGGGCATAATCAATAGGGATGCACAATGATATCAGCACAACATCAGTATCGGCCGATAAAAGCTTAAAATGACCATCATCGGCATCGGCCGATATGAATATTTCTGCCGATGAGCCAAACCGATAGGGTGGCGTGTTTCATGTGCACGCGCGACGACCATGAACGTAGCTTGAGCGCTAAAAACTTAAACTTACAACATGTCAGCTGTGTGGAGGCATTTCAAGATCTGTGAAACAGATAACAAACTTGCTATTTGCAATTTTTGTAAATCACAAGTGATGCGAGGAGGCGTAAAACAACAGTCTTTCAACACTACAAATATGATTACACATCTTAAGAGCCATCATCCTGAGCAGCACCAAGACTTTTTGAAAAGGAAAAAGGAACAAATGCCGGCAAAAACCCATCAGCAGCCTCTACTTCAGTCCTTTGACAAAGCTAGAAAATACAGCAGCGACCACCCAAAGGAAAAAAAATCTTAACGACAAAATAATTGAATTTATTGCTCTTGATAACCAGCCGTTTAGCGTGGTGGAAGACGTTGGCTTCAGGATTCAAGATTCAAACAACTTTATTTATCCACGAAGGGCAATTCAGTTTTAGCCTACCAGTCGTATCAACAAGACAAAAGACAACACTTAATCAAGCATTCAGAAACACTGTCAATGACATCATATTGCATTTGGGCACCAAAACAAAGCAACAAATACACAGGCCACAATACATAGTCTAAGCAGCGACCAAAGTTCAAGTAAATAAATAAATAATAAATACTATAATAATAATACTAAGTAAATAATAATGATGGCTAATGATGTACCTAGAGCCGCAGTATGCTATGCCTAGCAAGCGATATTTATGTGACGTGGCCTTACCTGAATTCCAGAGTGTTGGAGTGATGTCGCCAGTCACATTGAAAAGCTCCTCGCCGGCGCTTGTCACATTAGCTTCACCATGGACATTTGGACATCAAGCGTGAGTCCTGTAAGCATGTTGAGCCTCACTGTCCAGTGGAAAGAGGAAGATTTCACCCTTAAAAAAGCTGTCCTACACTCACAGGAATGCTCCGGTTCTCACACAGCAGCTGCAATTGCGTCCGCATTTGAAAGTATGTTTGGGAAATGGAAAATAGAAAGAGAATGAGTGCATGTAATGCTGCGTGACAATGCCCGTAACATGGCTAAAGCTATGATGGAGTTTGGTGTGGCAAGTCTACCGTGCATGGCACACACACTGCAACTGGCAGTGAATGACGGTGTCCTGTCTCAGCGCAGCGTGGCGGATGTTGTGGCCGTGGGACAGAGAATAATTGGACATTTCAAACACTCCCAGCTGGCATACAGTCGACTGGAGGATGTACAGAAAGAGCTCAGAATGTCAGTAAAACGACATCAAGAAGATATCGCTACCAGATGGAATTCAACATTTTATATGATGTGAAGCTTGGTCGAGCAGAAAAGGGCACTAGGTGCTTATGCCGCTGATTTCGAACTTCCTGCAACTTTGACGGCAAATCAGTGGGGAATTATAGAAAATATGATCACCTCTCGGCCCTTTTGAGCAGCTGACCAGAGATATAAGTTCAGCAGAGGCCTCTGCTGCTGATGATCCCCGCGGTTGTGGCACTGACACGACTGCTTGGCCGGCCGAGTGACATGGGCAGAGGAGTGCAGACTACTAAAACTACCCTGCTGGAAGCCGTCAATCATCGCTTCAACAGTGTGCATTGTGAGGCACTTTATTCTGTTGCAACCATGCTTGATGCCCGCTACAAAGACCGGTACTTTGACGAGGAAAAAAAAGAGGAGTGCTCGCGACCTGTTGCTCAAAGTTTTGGATGACATGAGCGGCAGTGCAGATGCCAGCACAGAGAAGAGGACCCGAACAGGATCACTGCTGGATATGTATGACGAAATTCTGGAGGGGAATGTCATGTTTGAGAAGCAAGACAAGACCGCGTCAGCGTCACAGGTAAGCATCAAACATGCACAAATGTTATTTGTTTATGTTTATTTATGTTATTTTTTTTTTAGAATATTTCACTTTTGGACTGAAAGCATCCTAATTAATAATGCAACTTTCGCTATTATTATTCTGCAATGTCATAACATAGATATTCGCCTATTTATGATCATAATTCGCTATGTGTACGGTAGTAATAATAAACGTGCAACTAATAAATCATTTGATTTCTGGAAAAAAATGTTAGTGCTCTGTTAATGCATAAAGTAAAAAAAAAAAATTTTAAATTCGTAAGTGATATGTTGGTATTCTGTTACTTCATAGGTCATCTCATACCTGGCCGAACCCACAATTCCCAGGAACCACAGTCCATTGGAGTACTGGAAATGCAACCAGGCCCGTTTCCCTGCCCTCGCTCCTACTGCACGCAAGTACCTGTTTGTGCCCTGCACAAGCGTTGACAGTGAACGGCTTTTTAGCGTTGCCTCTGATGTGATAGATGAAAAGAGAAATCGAATGGGCGGTGAAAAAGCAGAGATGCTCATTTTTGTGAAGAAAGACCTACCTCTGGTATTAAAAAAAATAGCTGAACAGAAGCCTACCGGTCAGCCGAAGTTGTCACCCTAGTTAGTTGGACTGAAAAGGTTTGCACGACTCAAGTTCAAGTAAAGGATAAGATGTCCTTGTATTTTTATTTTATTTTTTGCAATACAGAGAGCACATAGTTTGTCACTGAGTTGTTACCAGACTGTCTGTGGCTCACAATATAATATGTGGAGCTTGGTTTTAAGTTTGATTATACTTTAAAGTGGGTCCTCAGGTCTGAAGTGGAGGTCTGGACTACAGCTGCTTATTTTGTGCACTTGAAGTGTTTTCTGTAAGTTTCAGTACACTGTTAGACCTTACCGGGTTTTTTTACAGTAAAATACTGGCAACACTGTTGCCAGTAAAATACTGTTAATTGTACAGTTCTTTACTGTAATCTAGTTTGTTTCTGTAAAAATGCACTAAATTATAGTTAACTAATTACACTTGCAGAAACCGACTGCCTTAAATTGACCAACTGTCATTTAAATGTATTAACTAAAATTTATAATGCATTAATAATGTGAGCAAAGTATTACTGTGAACTTCTTTCATTTGAGACCACTAAAAAACTATTGTACATAAAAAGATTTTCACTGGATCAGCAACTACACAGTCACCGCCTGTTAAATAAAGCAACATGCAGCAAATCATCAATGTGTGTAGATCTTCTCCTGGACTGAAGCACAGGCTCTACTCTTCAGCACAATGGTGACCCAAAAAAATAATTTTACAGTAAACTACTGGCAACAGTGTTGCCAGTATAAACCTGTTTTATAACTTACAGTTTATTACTGTTAAAATACATTTTGTGGGTGTGTCTTTTTTATCTTACACAGTTAACCCTTTCAACCCCTCAGGGACATCCACACTACGAGTAAAAAGTAGCGATGCAGTGAGATAATTAAGGGAATATGTAAGTGATTGTAAGCAGAATCACTGAAGAAAAGAGAAACACAAGAACAGAAAATAGAGGAACACAATAACTACGACTGACTTCCAGCCATTACACATTATTACACTTTTTATTAACCAGTATGACTTTATTTCTGTCATACAGAAGTTGTTATTGAGATGTTTAATTGAAAATGTTTGGTTTGAAGTTACCGTTATAGAGATCAGTGCTTGCTTTAGTTGGGATGCTGATGCTAAAACGTTAGTTTTTCTTTTGCTGCTTGAGCTGTGTTTTTGCAAGTCACACTTGTGCACACACAGTTTATGAATGACTGCAGTTATAATGATTATGATGACAAAATCATCATATTGCCTGTTCATTCACTAAGGAATTCATTCTCACTTATTCAGAGTTTAATCCTCAATCAAAAGTGTTACATTACCACCACTGTGAAAACGCAGCAATAAGATACAATGACTCTTTTTTTAAACACATGATGCATAAGCAGAGAAACAGAGCTACACTGTGTTTTAGAAACACCGAGATATCACAATTTAGCACATGAATCTCAACAATGGTGGCAATATTTCTTTATTATTATTATTATTATTATTCATGCAGCAGTGCATGCTGGGAGTTTTATATTATCCTGGAACCCAGCATGCATTGCGACATGAAACTTTTCACCATTGTTGAGATTCATATGCTGATTGTTGATATCTGTGTGGGTCTCAGTCAAGCAGGAGTAAAATAAAATTGAATGCACTATATGATTACAATATTCTTCAGAAGACCTGATTACAGAAATATTGATTTCATTTTGTAGATTCACAGATATATGCTAAATATGAGATAACTATAATTTCAATGACTATATACAGGAAAAATCTGAAAATCAGGCATGTCCAGGATGATTGTGACATCATCACAAAAAAAAAAAAAATACACCTGACCATCTTCCTCTTGACTTTTTCGTACCATAACAAATGTGTTTTATAAACTCACTGTTACAGCAGTCAGAGGGAGATGAATGGTAAGAAGTCCAGGGACAAGAGACCAACTAAAGCAAATACTGATCTCCATCATGGTGACAACAAATTTTATTAATAACTAAATCTCTGTTAATTCTCAAAAAGAACTTTTGTACATGTATGAAAGAAATAATCGTAAACTGTTTTGTAAACTGGTTTCACACTCAGTGTTGCTGGAAGTCAGTTGTAGTTTTTGTGTTTCTCTTTTTTCTGTTCTTGTTTCTCTGTCCTTCAGTGATTCTGCTTATCAGGTGTTCATCAGTGTCTCAATTCACTCACTTCTTTTCATTCAAGTGGACTATATTAGTGAACTAATGTAGGGAATAGTGAATGAGGGTATAGGGTGTGATTGGGAAAACAGCCTCTGAGTGTCGACTTTGAGCACTGTTAATTCACAGTATATTCCTGTAGGCTACTTTTATTTTCTACGGTATATTACTGTTTTAATGGAAAATGGTATAATATTGTCAGAATTTTACAGCAAGGGTTAACAGTGTACAATGTCATGTTAACCACTATGTTGGAGGAGCATTTGTTAGAACTGGTCCAGTAGGAAAAGATGTAAAAAAAAATATTTGAAAATTTATTTGTATTTATTTTACTCTTAAGGACTTAAGTTTTGAAGTCTAAACTTAAAAATAAAATGTGGCACTGGCATATCATTTATTCTCCAAGTGAAATAATTTACCTGTTTTTCAGGGGTGAATGTCTGTCTACATTTGTAAAATGATACATTTATGGTAGAATCAGTACAGGAGAGAGACTTGGATTTCTCTTCAGTAAAATTAAAGTGTAAATATATCAGGCGAAAAATGTGTATATATATCGGTATCGGTATCGGCATCGGACAAAATTAGTTTAAAAAAATATTGGCATATCGAATATCGGCCAAAATCCAATATCGTGCATCCCTAATAATCAATCATAGTACTCAAAGATCAACCCTTACCATACATTGCATATTAAGAAATATAATAGTAATAATAATAATATGTTTAATTTATATAACATTTTTCCAAAGATCAAAGCACAAGGACAAATATAAGAAACAATACAGTATACACATCAAACTCCACAGAAGATTATGGAATCAGAATGAAATGCATAGTATGGAGTGAAAAATCGACAAATATCTGATCAAAAATCCAAACAGAGTAAAAATTAAGTAACCAGAATAGTCCACAGAGTGGGTACATCAAGCAACCCGCGTCGAATGCCTCGAGCCCAAATGAATGCAATCTCCTGGCTCCCAAACAGCAAATGGAAACACACCATGATGATGACGACCACCACATCACAAAATCCTCCCATCAAACACGCAGATACTCCGTCCGCAGCATCCACGCTACAAACACCGTCGAGTAGGCAGGTCGGTCTCCATAATGGTGACTTAAAATTGTGATTTTCTCCTTTGGTGATTCTGCTTGTTAACATCAGGTGTCTTCAATAATGCTCAATCATCACCCAATTAATCACTAAATTATATTTAACTCATTAACACTGATTCAGTGCTAATTTAACACACTTGAGTGTGGAGTCAAATAAACTCCCATTGGAGTAACTGTCCTGCAGGACAGGTAATTTAACACTGGAGTTTTTGTTGTGCAGAGGTCCCCAGACACCGTGCAAGCGGCACTAGTGGAACTATTTCTGCATCAATCCCGGCTCAGAACTACCCTTGTGCAGCTCTCTTAGTGCTTTTGCCTGATGTACTTGCAAGAGGGCCATTGCATGCAAGGCAGAGGCAGCCTGTAGAGCGGCACTGTAAGCCTTGGCGGCAAGCACAGCCGAAAACTTACAGGCTAGGAGGTGCAGGGGATTCTGCCAGGTGGCAGCACTTTGCGGGCATAAATGCACTGCAATTGCACACTCCACCTGAGGAGTCTTCACGTAACACTTGGCTGCCCCACCATCGAGAGTAGTGAGAGTTTTACGATTTTGTGACCTCCTGATGCACCTCTGAGAAGAAAGGAACCAGGAAAGGAAGGAAGGGAAGCTCTTGACCCTTTTATCAACTTGTTTATTTTTCAGCAATTGCATTAGTGTTTTCAGAGAACAATTGTGCATTGTTCAAGAAAGAGACAGATGAAATATCAGTCAAGTCAAGTCACCTTTATTTATAACGCACTTTTTACAATACAGATTGTTTGTCCCTGTAGATCTAGAAGAAAATAGTGTCATAGTCCGCTTAAGTAAGTTCAGTGATGGTTAATTTCTGTTGTAAAAAAAGTTATTAATGTAGTTAATTTATCTAAACAGCCGCTCTGTAGAAAACAGTGATGTCATTGTCCAGCTCAGTTCAGTTCTCATATAATGGTGTCATTGCAGGCAGATCCATAATATTGTTGAATATTAAGTGTCCCCAACTAAGCAAGACAAAAGACAAAAGCCAAAGGCGACAAAGGAAACAGTGGCAATGAACCAAACCTCCATTAGGTGACAGAACACAAACTGCTAAAAGTAAATAAAAAATAAGTCATACATCATAGTCACATAGCATTGGTGCTATATATATTTATATATATATATATGTGTGTGTGTGTGTGTGTGTGTGTGTGTGTGTGTGTGTGTGTGTGTGTGTGTGTGTGTGTGTGTGTGTGTGTGTGTGTATGTATTCCATATACCTGTAGAGTAGTGGTCTGAAATGTGACTGAAAAGTGAAGGTTTGTTGGACTTTATGCAGCGCTGCATAGAACCGATCGGCGGCTGACTTGAAGCAGTGCATACCGGTTAAAAATTGTGTGCGACTTGATGAATTACATGACCATATATTCTGTCATATAAGCAGTACAAGTATATATAAAAAAAGTAAATTAGCCCACAATTTACTTATTATTATTACATTGAATTTTTTTTAAGGGACAATGCACATCAATTGACATTTTTTGTTTACACTCATCATATTACAAAAAGAACACATGAAAAACAGAAAACAAATTAAGAAAATAAATACATAATAATAAGTACAATACAAAGAAGGGCAGTACCTAAGATAAGGTAAACCAACTATTGATGATTGCAGTTTTGAGTGTTTTTAATCAATTTCTTGAGTGTAAATTTAAATGATAGATAGCTGGTGCTTTCTCTGAGTTCAGTAGGGAGGCAGTTTCAATAATTTGAGGCCTGTACTGAGAAGACTGTTTGGCCAAACTTGCTACTTCTATACTGTACAACACAGACTCCCCTGGTAGCTGTCCTATTGCCCTGCCACTGCTGTTCTTCTGTTGTATAAATTCCCCCAGTGGTGGAGGGGTGCAAGCCCATGTAAAATTTTGAAAATGAGGCAGGCATCTAAATAATGTAAGAAACTGTCAAAATTGAGTAAGTTATATTTAGTAGTGATATTGCAGTGGTGATAGCTGATAGGTTTTTGATCTAGTATTTTAAAAGTTTGCTTATAAAGGGTTTCTATTGGTTTAAGAGTTGTCATGTTTGCTTGGGACCAGCTTGTGAAACAATATGATATGTGGGAAAAAATCATGGCATGCATAAAAAGTTTGGCTGTCTCTGTGGTTAAATATGTCCTTATGTGTCTGAAGTTAGCCAGATTATATCTGATGGTATTAGCCACCTTTTTAACATGCTTTTTTTTAAAGTTAAATTAGAGTCTAAAATAATACCAAGGTATTTAAAATCGGACACAACCATGAGTTTTTCTCCTTCAATAAAAACATCAGCCTGCTGTACACTTGTGGACCTCTTAGAAAAAACATAGACTGGTTTGTTAATGTTAAGATGCAGATCTGACAATGTTGAAGATTTTATTATTTAGAAAATAAGTAATTTAGCTGTATTTTTTGTACACTATTATTTCCTTTCTGTCTGTGGGTGTCTTTGGATTGACTTTGGAAGCCTGAGAGCAGAATGTGTTGTTGCAGCAGAGAATTCTATTTCAGTAAAGTCACATGGTACAAACGTTCGGCTTTGTTGTAAAATAAAGTCTAATATTTCTGGCATCAAAAATCTCTGAAGTCATTTCCCTGAAAAGAAAAGAATTAACATTTTTAGCCAGTCAGAAACACAGACTTTATATGATTTACATAATTTAAAAATGGAGACTTCAAGCTTTGGAAAGACATATGTGTCATGTCACAGTGACAAGCATTCACTGAGTCATTGGCATCATTTTCTGTCACGTTTCAAAAATGATCAAATGAGATCATTTTCTGTCACGTTTCAGAATGAACTTCACATTGAGAGAGACGGCAGAACGCACATCATGTTTATTTTCTTTATTTTACGAAAAACACAACATTTTGTTTTTATTATTAGTGTACGACATTTAACAGTTTTGAATGATGTATAACACTTGCCTGTATGACAAAAATCAACAGTTATTTGAGTCTCTTTTGCACTGATAAGAAAAAAAAGTGAGACAATCGCTTAATGAATAAAACAGCAGAGCTGCACTCTCAGGTTTACGGCTGCTGTAAATTTGACCTGACACAAGACTATATCGATTTTGACACTCCTGACTAGAGCCCGACCGATATGGATTTTTGGGGGCCGATGCCGATGCCGATATTAACTCGAAAAGAGACGATTTATAAGCCGATATTTTGATTTTGAAAATAAACTGGATATTAGACCCATTTCTTATAAACTGCACTTACACAACATTCAATAGCAAAATATCTGCCTGTTCTATGTATGTGGGCTGTATAAACCATTTTCCAGAAGGGATTATGTTAAAAAAAGCCTTAGACTCAGCCTTACTAAAATAATATAATGCAGTTTAAAAATAAATGTATTTATTTTTAAATTAACTTTATTGTCACAACAGAACAGAATATATAAAAGTTCTGATAAATATAATGTATATTAAAAATACAAACTTAAGATATGAAACTTAAAGTCCTTTGAACAAAAAAAATCAACTTATTAATATTGACAGTAATAATTAAAAAAAATCAATGATGATGATATTATTATTATCATCATCATCATTTGTATTATTATTAAACAAGACAAAGGTCACTCCTAATTCTATCCATCTATTCCATCAAGCTACAACAAACCATTTTTAATCATCATTTGCTGCCTGCCTTCTAAAATCTACTACTTAGTGATGCACTATATACATTATGTGAGGTAATTAACACATGGTTACCGAGTCGATCGTTCCCTGGGATGCGTTTTCATGAAAATCGAATGTAAAGAGTTTTATCTCTAAAAACAGATTAGCTTATAACGCTAGTGTATGGGGCACAGAGTAAGTAAAAGTAAATCGCTAGTTAATACCACTAACAAGGCTCAAAATAGCCTCACACTAACACGGTAGCATAATGAGGGTCCCTACATGCAAACCCAAGCATTGAGAACTTTGTACGCGTTTACAGGCATCATCTAGGAAAACAGTCTCGACTAATCGAGTCACGAACGCCGTGCTACGTTAGATTTCACAAACGTAATTCCTATCGACCAGCTCACTTAGCGCGGCGTTCGTGACTCGATTAGTCGAGACTGTTTTCCTAGATGACGAATGGCTGTAAACGCGTAATGTACTGTCTTTATAAAGTATCTTCTTATTAAACTGTCTGTACACTTACAAAGTTCTCAATGCTTCGGTTTGCGTGTAGGGACCCTCATTATGCTACCGTGTTAGTGTGAGGCTATTTTGAGCCTTGTTAGTGGTATTAACTAGCAATTTTCTTTTACTTACTCTGTGCCCCATATAATAGCGTTATAAGATCATCTGTTTTTAGAGATAAAACTCTTTACGTTCGATTTTCATTAAAACGCATCCCAGGGAACGATCGACTCTGTAACCATGTGTTAATTACCCCTACAGTAACGCACACTTGGATTTCACACACGTGTAAAAGAAAAGCTAACTTTTATGCACAGGCTAGCTGCTATGTTTGATACTTTTTCTCTATGTCTAAATGTTCACTCCTCGCGTGCCTAACTTACGTTTTACAATGCAGGGACTGCAACAACAGATATGCTAGTTATAAATACAGTAATCATTACTTTATTTAGGCAGAATAAGTTTGTTGTGATTTCCAAGCTCATTGATGTTAGCAGTCTTCCTTGTAGAGTGCCCTCTGGTGGACAAACTATGCTAATGCAGCGCCAACACTCATAACATGGTTGCAGGGTGTTTCGTCCGCTTTTATTTTATTTTTTCAATATTCATTTATCGGCCGTTATAAATGCGGATACCGATAGTTTGGAAAATGTCTAATATCGGCCGATAATATCGGCCTGCCGATATATCGGTCGGGCTCTACTGCTGACGCCTATAATATTTCCCCAAAACAATCAGAACAAGGCTTCAAAGAATTAAGAGGCTTCATTTCCCCAACCTTAGTGATTGGGTCTTCAGGCAAGATCCCATTGAACCAGTCAGTTCTGATGTAATGCCTATATTCTCTACATTAGTAAGAGAGATGTTACAGGAGCCAGACAAAAGTAAAACTAAAAAGTCAAGGGTCAAAAGCCCAACTAAATCAAATACTAATAGCCATAATGATGACTTCAAACTTTATTTTTTTACTAAAGCTCTGTTAATTCTCAATAAGAACTGCATGACATGACAGAAATAAAGTCAGTCTGGTTAGTAATAAGTGAAAAGGCAGTAACTGTATTGTTATGATGTTTGTTAAAGCTACACTGTGTAACTTTTTTAGTTGATTCTTAGCAAAAAACACTTAGTTCTTTCAAAAATATATGTGCTCATTAATGTATATTTACTTCTTTCAAGTAATAAAGTATTCTCTTAAGTTTATAATCTGCCATTGAAAGTACATACGGGTGAGGGGTTCGAATGCCGGTCGCCATGTTGCCCCTCCATCTTGAAACTACATTAGCCAAAGAGGGACATGCCTGTAAATTCAAGCTTCGCCTTTTGCGTTTTTCACTCAGTGACACCGTGACGAATGCGGGGGGGAGATTACTCGCGAGCTCTCGAGTGCCGGCAGATTTGAAAGATAGTGTGTGTGTGTGTGTGTGTGTGTGTGTGTGTGTGTGTGTGTGTGTGTATGTGTGTGTGTGTGTGTGTGTGTGTGTGCGTACTCACATTTGAAAGAGAGAATTAAAACGTCAATGCGACAGACAAATCAGCAAGACCATAGTCAATATTGGAGTAACTTTTCCCAGATGGAAAGAGCTCATGAGGAGAAGATTTTAAAACGGACGCCGAGGTTGCCTGCTTTCTTCTCGACAGGTAATTCAGCCTGTTGTAATTCATTTGTGTAAATTCGAAGTTTTATAGTTGCTTGTCTAACCATAGCATGGTTGTGCATAACGCCAGAACGACCTCTGGTATAACTTGCGTTACTTTTCCTCGCGTCAATGGTGAAAAAGTATTGTTTACCTTGTAACATAAATCTGTGCTGCGACGGATCACAGGTGATGAATAGCCTAGTTTTAAAGGCGCAATTTTTTAAGCTATATAAAAAAAAGGACACTGTAAATTTTAGTTATTTTTAATTGCTTTTACTTTGTACACATTGTAACGTTAGCCTAATCTGATTATGCTGGGATAGCCGATTCCAAGGGTGACGTTTACCTCCTGACACCTGTCCTGTAGTTTTATTCATTTTAGACGTATTGTTTATTATTGTCATGGACGAAGTGATAACTGGAAGCCATGTTAATCTTGGAATAATGCGGCCACCGTAGGAGTTAAAACGCCCTCGGAATTGAGAGGAACAGAAACTAATATTCACTGGGTAGTCATATACAATTTCACCGCTAGATGGGGGTAAAAATCACACAGTGTAGCTTTAAATTCTTTGTAAAATGTATGTTTTTATTATTATTATTTTTTTTTTATTCAGTTAAGTTTCAGACATGCACAAAGTATTTGCAGTTTAGTAAATGCAAAGAAAGGCTCAGTCTGTCATTGTCCAAGTACTCTTTTGTGAGACTTTATATTAGCAACTTTGAGTAAATTATTGAGATGGGACACAGGGGCCAGGTCAGGCCCCCTGGAGCCTCCTCATGAAGCAGACTCAGATTCTATGTAAATGTAAAAAGAGAAGTGCGAATATGTCCCGTTACAACATTAGTGAAGCTGCAGTTTCTGTTTCACTTGAAAAGATCTGTAATTTATTTGCATCCTTTGCTTCTTTCAAACTAATCCATGCTTGTTAGGCTATTTTTTACAACAGTTTCTTGGCTGTCTTTTGTTAGCATTGAGGAAAAAACTGATAACGGTTATCTGAACTGAAAAGCTCCTCAGAGTAAAACAGTCTAGCCACGGACCGCCCACAGTCAAAGGTGTGGCTGTGTGAGACTCAAGAGTGTCAGCAGTCCATCATGTGCATGCCCACTAAGCAAAATGTCAACATTTTTGGCACAAAAGTCGTACATTGAAAAGACGTCCACTGAGGAGCCAGAATAAAGGTTTTTATGACGTCTTTTTTTGACGTGTTCTGCACGTTCATGGAACCTTCGTACAAGGTTAAAAACTAGTTCAAATGCGGCCATTCTGGACATTTGGATACTGTTTCTGGACCAAATAAACACACTCAGGATGCCTCAGAGAAACCAGATCTGAAGGAAAGACTTTTCTGGCTCAGACACATGTGCTGCCTTAATCACAGACATAAAATACAGATACTTTGACTATTTCTGTCAGACATCTAAAGAAGATCTTAGTGAGAATTAACAGATGTTTAGATGTTGATATTTGTTTCATTTGACATCACCATTGTGGTGATCAGTGTTTGCTTTAGTTGGGCTCTTGGTCCCCTTTTTGTGATGCTCGAGAGAAACCAGGGAGACTATCTCACATATTTCATTGTTTTAAAGAGATGTCTGTGGATGAAGAGTCAATCATTTCAGAAGACAAAAGCACGAGTTCTCACCACAATGATTATGGAAAACCAAGAGAGAGACAAAAAAGGAGAAGTGAAGAAGGAAGTCCCTTTTGTAAGTTTTCAGACTTTCTCTTTTAAGATTATGATTCATTAACCATAGTTTCAACAAAATACATTTGAGAAAGTCGTTAAACAACATGTCAAACAGGTTTTAAAATTTGCTTTGACATTTGCTTTGACTCTCAGAGATAACTGATACTAGACCTGATTACATTTTTAAATTGTGCCTAATGCAGTGCGATTTAAGTATAATAAAATAGAACACTTACGGATCGAAAATATATTTCCATATATTTATGATCAATATATTATATGGTGTAAATATACTGAAAAATATATGTAATAATATATTTTAGTAATGTGTTATATAATATGTTGAATAATACTTAAGGAATTGCTGCTTTTCATATATTGATGAGTATTATACCATGGTGGCTTCCAGAATGCATTGCTGCATGAAGCATGTCAACATTGTTGAGATTCATATTGCTGATTCTTGATGACTGTGTGTGACTAAATATGATAGTAGTTTTTAAATGCTTAGTTCACAGCGTGTTTAAATAGAGTATCTGATTACCATAACAGCACTGAGCGTCTTGTTATAATATCAGCGTTATTTAAAATGCATGTAACGGCTTAATACATTTTTGTCCAGTAATAAATGTTGGGATTAAATCTGTACCTCATTGTGCTGAAGAGTAGAGCCTGTGCTTCAGTCCAGGAGAAGACAAAGACACATTAATGATATGCTCCATGTTGCTATATTTAAAAGACAGAAATCTATTGCAGTGATGTCTGTTAACTTCTTTAAATTTATGTTTTTTGTATTTAATCAGTTTCCAAATATATGGAAATATATTTTGGTTCCGTGAGGGAATACATGTGTAATTTGTATATTTGTAAACAGTCTGAGCAGTACTTGTTGAACTTTTAAGTTGCAGGCTCTGTCAAGGAAGGTTACTAACAGTGTTCCACAAAAACCTGCATTGTGAAAAAAAGAAAAGAAAAAAAGATTTGTTTCAAAAGTTTAAGTTTAAACCAAAGTGCCATCTTTAATATATATTATTAAAGCAACCATGTGACTTAGGGACTAAGGTACTATTAAGAGAGGAATAGGGAACTGTTGTTAACACTTTGGACAGAAAGAGGAACAGAAAACTAAAGTAGAAGAAAACGGAACAAGGACCCCAGCCTTCCCAACTTTATACTTGTGATTTAGGAATAGCAGTACCCAGATGGCAACATTGTTTCGGGCCAGATCCGGCCCACATCTGGTACTTGTGGAAAGATGATCTGGCATGCAGCGTGGTGGAATGATGGCACTTGGGCAGACCGCTCCTGTTTGCCAGATCTGGGCCACAAGCAGGCCATAGCAATGCCACATGTCAGCCAAGAGCAAAGAAATAAACCAGAACTGGACCTTATCTGAGCCACAAAGTCTGTGTATATTAAATATGAAGTCATCTCAGCCTTAATAAGTTAACAAGCAGAATCACTGAAGGAAAGAAGAGAACAGAAAAAGAGACGAGCAGAAACACAAGATCTACCACTGACTTCAGACACAGCCTTAGATGAAATCAACTGAAGAGAAAAGAAGACATTAAATCTGTGAAGATCTCAGCAGAGGAGGAATAAACAGAGGTTTAACTCTCACACCGTGTCCTAACTACACGCGACTCGATAAAATCCCAGCGACAGGCAGTGTGTCTGTCCACACTAGACACAACGTCAATCAAAAATCACAGCCAATCAGAACGGTGTGTGGGCGGAGTCTCGCGGCACTAGAGAGTAAAGTTGACGGCACTCGCAAGAAAATGGATAAGTAGCTAGGCTACATAATCAAATTCACAAATATTACACCATTTAAAAAATACATAGGCCACTGAGTTACTAAAACAATCTTTGTCAAATAATACACTTGTTTGTTCACAGTTTTAACGTTCTTGTTTCCATTTGTTTAATTTTAAGATCTGAGGTGAATTATCCATTGTTGCTTTTACAGCTAAAAAAGCTGGAGCACTAAATGACATTCAAAGTCACATTACACGCTTTTAACATTAAATAAAGCACATAAACAGCACCTGAGATGATCATTGCCACACTTTGTGTTTGTTGTTCCAGCGCGATGTCGCAGAAAAATAGAAACCGTTTCTAAAGGCACTTAATTGTAATGTCTGTGGATCCCCTTCTGAGGATGTTGATGATTATTATTATTTAATTAACTGCTTTAAATGACTTTTTGGTCACTTTTAGAAAGAAAATGTGAAGAAAATTTGAACAGGGTGAACAGGCTGTGCAGTTAGGTCTGCAAACACACGTTGACTGGCAGGGAACACATGGTATTATTTAATTCGGATCGAATTAAATGCCTGAACACATTTTAGGATCCTACACCTTCCACAGATGATATACAATTTAATCCCACTGGTCACAATAGTGACCGTAAAAAAAATGTTTCATTTCTAAGGCTAAAAAAATGTTACTAAATGATCTATCAATGCATTTCCAGCAGATATTGAAATAATAAAGGGTCTCAATGAAATATGTGCAGTGTCGCATGTTTACTGTAAATTGTCACATGACCAGAGCTGTTTACTTCCTGTTTGCGCCAAGAGTAGAGGATGTCAGCAAGAAAGCTCCCAAAGAATATGTTAGTAAAGTGTGTTAACATAAAGATAGGACATAGATTTTTGGTACACATCATGTTTTAGGTGTCTAGTATTGATATATGAATTTGCAATTACTCAACTTTGTTTAATGTGGTCATAGAACTCACAAACATGTCACCGGCAATAATAATGACCATAATAGTGACCGGTGGGATAACCCATTGTATCTACATGCTAATACACATAGGCTAACTGTTATACCTTACTTTCTGCCATACCTGTCAAGTTTTGGATTTGAAAATACTGGAAATTTTCCGGCACCCACCGCGAGCAGGTGAGTTTTAGTGAGTTATTGTACAAATTTGTTGCAGACTTTGCATTCACGGTATTTACATGAGGGTTTTGGTTTTTTGGCAGGAGTGCCCAATTCCGTCTTTTTTCTTATCTTTTTTTAATGAACTTTATTATGAACAATGCACAGGACAATAGGTACAGAGAACACTACAAATACTGTGCGTGCCTTCCGTCTCTGTAGTAGCGTCCATCATCCGTCTCTGTTTTTTTTTCTGTTTTTTCCCGCGTTGTTACCATAGACTGTAAGGGTTGTCACTCATCATCTGACCTCACACACTAACCTCGCGACAACTGCCACCTACAGTACCTGTAGGCTACTGCTGGTGGCAGTTATCACGAGGCTACTGACAGACTCAGATTAGGAATGTTTTTTTTTTTTTTTTTGTTTTTTTACTCCGCCCGGGCCCGGAGTAGCCTATTATTATTTTTTAATAACGCAGGTTAAAAACCGGGAGATTTACGGGAAAATACTAATACGGGAGGACGGCGGGAAAGAAGGGTAAAATACGGGACTTTCCCGGCCAAAACGGGATACTTGACAGGTATGCTTTCTGCTGCTACCTAACTTTCTACCTACACACACACACACACACACACACACACACACACACACACACACACACACAGAAACACACACACAGAAACACACAGAAACACACACACAGAACACACACACACACACACACACACACACACACACACACACACACACACACACACACACACACACACAGAAACACACACACAAAAACACACACACAAACACTGCACAGGTCAAATAGACCTATATTCAGTCTGTCCAATGCTTGATACAACACACACACACACACACACACACACACACACACACAAACACACTGCACAGGTCAAATAGACCTATATTCAGTCTGTCCAATGCTTGATACAACACACACACACACACACACACACACACACACAAAAACACACACACAAAAACACACACACAAAAACACACACACAGACACACTGCACAGGTCAAATAGACCTATATTCAGTCTGTCCAATGGTTGATACACAAACACACACACACACACACACACACACACACACACACACACACACACACACACACACACACACACACTCACTCAGAACACACACACACACACACACACACACACACACACACACACACACACACACACACACACACACTCAGAAACACAAACACAAACACAAAAACACTGGTCAAATAGACCTATATTCAGTCTGTCCAGTGGTTGATACAACACAGTATCCCACCGGTCACAACACACTTTTTCACACACTTTTCCATGAAAATTTCCCCAAATTATGATTGATTGTTTCAAAGGGATACTAATTACACATGACTTGGATATTTTTGTGTCTGGGAAAAAATTGGGATTAAATGGGTTGATGTTTTTCTCAACTGTTTACACACAAATACTGGTACTTGAGACACAATGACCACAACATGTAACTCATTCACCAACCCCCTGAACCAATTCTGCTAAACTACAAGCACAGTTCCTGCTTTACACTCAAATTGCAGTTCTAAAACACACCTTTTTCAAAACACTACACACAATTCTCTGCTTTTGGCACAATTTTCATGCAGAAAATATCTTGTTTTCACAAGGAACACACTGCCATTCAAATATGCACACTGACTCATCACATGGGCAAACACCCGTCACACAGTTTTACAATTAGCAATCAGAGCTTTAGCAAGAAAGGGCAACAGGTGAGCTCTTCAATGGAGCAATGGATGCCACTTTGTTTTTTTTTTTGCTTTTTTACTGTAACTGTATACAGTCAATTCTTCTGTTGTTTTGTATGTAGACCACTGTATGTCCTACTTTGTGTTGGTTGGGATGTACACTGTGTACAATGTTTTTGTGGGAAAAATGAAATGTATTTGTTACCGTGTATTTGTGTGTTCTGAGTATAAAAACAATATTCTCAAATATTTTACAACACACTTATGTATGTACTGTCTGTAGTAAGTGTAACACTGAACCAAAAAAAGGCCTAAGTCATTATGATGAACGGAGAAGAAGTGTTTTCCATTCATCATAGTGTTTTACATTGAGCACATCTGTGTTCAACTGGTTCTTATGAATGTCTATTCATGTGATGGTTTGTGTGTGTCATTTGAAAACAAAATACCATTTTGAGAAGAAATAACATTGTTTTGAATGTAAAGTTTCATTTTGCAGGAGAATTGAGGGGTTTTGCCCATTGTGTGTGTGTTTTTTGATTTGTGTGTAGAGTTCTGAGAATATGAGGCATGCTTTCAGAAAATGTGTGTAAACAATCGAGAAAAACTGTAATAAAAATGTATATTTAGACCACTTAACATAGTAATTTATATCAGGAAATGAGGAGACTACACAACTTTTGTCTTCCTGGTCACATGGTTTGGGGTGTGGCCAAATATTTCATCAGTCCAGACCAAGCGTGCAGCACAAGTCCTGAAAAGTGAAGCCAAAGCGTCTCGATCGCCCCTGGCCGGGTCACCTGGGTGAGGGTGTATGATGCTGAAAGACCCGAAACACCCAATGACCTCAGAACATCACTGAAGATGTATCCCAGCGCATCCTAGGATGTATCTTTGATGCAAATAAGAACTTATCAAGGCACATTAGGATGAGGTGTTTAAAAAAAAAAAAAATTTGAAATATATTTAGCTGTTTATTTTCTAAGTGAAGTTTAGAGGGTTAGACTGGGGGACACATGCCACTCTATAAAGAATAACATACAAATCAGATGTAAAGTTATACATTAACTCTTTATATTTCCTAAAAGTGAAACTGATTCCGGTAAATATATGTCAGTTGCCCACACATGTGGTAAAAAAAAAAAAAAAAAAAAAAAAAAAAACATATATATATATATGGGGGGACAGTGTACCACATCCTGTCTGTCAGTAGCCTAACATAAATCACTTTGGTTTTGCTGCATTGCTGCAAATCTTGATGCAAGTACTTCAGCTCACACATACACATTGGGTGCTGTTGTTTGATAAAACTTTGATAAACTTGCTTTTTATTGTGATGTTTTTTTTTGTGTGTGTGTTTTGTCAAGTTTTGTTTGATTAAATACCAAGCACACATAAAAAAAAAAAAAAGATGTAACCAAGAGATGTGCAAATTAGCACAAAACTGTTGGAGTAGAAAAGCCACGCAGACACAGTTTACATTATTTAATGCCATCAGAAAACTCAAACATTTTCAGTGAAATTATGTTTAGGCCCCTCTAGTTGTTTAATACAACCTTTCTTTATTGCAGTAAACAACTGCAGTGTGAAGTATTTTTTTTTTTTTTTTTTTTTTTTTATCTGTCCCATGATATTTAAGTGTACTTTCACACAGTTGCAAACCTCAGTCTGTTTTTTTCTCACTGGCTGTGGTCTTTATTTTTCACCACAAGATTTACACTTCAGTGTGCATGTTTCTCTCAGACCAGATTTCAGGAAATGCGCTTCTCGCTCAAACACATTTCAAATAGGCTATACTGTATTTCCGGGTATCTATAACCATGAAATAGTAAACGTAAGGCTTTCAGTCATGATCACGAGGGTCACGATGAAGATCTTTGCTCTGCTTTGTGTCTTTCTTCTTTATGGGACTTTGCCTTCAATTCAAGCAGGTAATTATTATTATTATTATTATTATTATTATTATTATTATTATTATTAACTTGTACGTTTCGACCATCAATGTCTTCATTAGGCACAAACTCTGTGAAATAGAATACAAATCTTTATTGGTGTAACAGTTCCTCTCAAAATCTTTTCTATGCCTTCTTTATGCCAATGTATTGTAAGGCACTAACAATATGAACCGCATGTCTGAAGTGTGACGCTACACTCAAAAAAAAAAAAAAAAAAATTCTTGGTTGTTTCAACTCAACTTTGGGTAAAATATGGACCAAACCAAACATTGGTTTATTTATTTTTTTAATTACATTTTTATATTTGGGTAGTAACAACACTTCAGTGTTAAAGTGTATCGGACTGTGATCATCTCCCGTCCTGATTTTACTGTAAATGTGAAATGATCTTGAAGTTTTAAGCGAGACCACATGGACACGGATAAGATAAATCACATGTGTAGAAGAACAAGTGATGATGCCACGTATTAAAATATTAGGACCCCAGTGTGTGGATGACTAAAAGCCTTACACTCATATGTAAAAGCACGCTGGGCACAGTTTCCACACCCCGACAGAGGGAAGAGTCGGAATAGCCTATACCTGATTTGACAAGGAGGCAAGCCTGATTTTGACATTTAAAAACCAATCGAGGACCTTCTTTAAATATACTAAATTTTTGGATATCTATGTTAATGCCATAAGACTCTGCAAAACTCCACACCCAATGCCGAATCCTTTACAATGCAAACAGGACCATTACATGATTGTTTTTATTATTAACCTTGTATTTTGAGATGTATCTCCAAATTTCTTTTTAACATAATTTAACATAATTTCTCTATGATAACCATGATTCATAAATCTTAGAGTTATATCATAGACCATTGCGAGTATGATTCTTCTGTGCCACAAACTGTCTAATAGGAAAACTCTTGATAAGAGCTTTAGGATGAAAACTCACCCCTCAAAGTTTACTCTCGGAAATACTTTTACATCAACAAAACTGATACTTGCTGTGTCACATTTCATAGTAAACTTTAGTAAACATAGTAAACATCATCAATGTACTGTTTATAAAGCAAACTCTTGGAGAAAAGAAAGGATTCAATCCATTTAGAATAAAATAATTTTCAAAAACTCCCATACAAGCAGGCATAATTCGGCGCAATTTTACATCCCATACTGTAGCTGTTTCTTTCACTATTAAGAAGAAATCATTCTGGAAACGAAAATAATTATTGGTCAGGACAATGCTTGTTAAATCCATTAGGTTTCGCATCAACCGTTCCATCGGTTCCATCGCCCATAAGCCATCCGTATAGGGGATATTTGTGGGTCTATATAAACTCTGAACATCAAACATGGCGAGAAGAACATCATCAACAGCATATAGTGATTCAATAAAGAATCTCTTAAGTCATGATAATGTAATATAAACCTTTCACGATCAGTTGTCAGTAAAATGTACACAGTTACACAAAACTACCCAGCCCCTGGGTAAAAGTAATAAAAATGAATCACATAATTATCCAACAAGCTGAATCTAAATTAATAAAAATAATAATTTCATTAAAATCATTTTTAAGAGTGCAGTTCTTTTATGCCTTGGTATGGGTATGTTATTCCTCTTCATTGCAGAGAGACACTCACTGTATTACATTTACACTGGTTTGTCCAAACCTGTGGATCTGCCGGGCATCTATGAATTCAGTGCTATGGGTCTGCTAGACGACACACAGATCGACTATTACAGTAGTAAAGAAAAGAGAAGGATTCCCACACAGCCCTGGATGAAAGAGAAAATGCAGAGGGATTACTGGGAAAAAGGTACTCAGTCCAGAAAGAGCAAAGAACAGTGGTTTAATGTCAATGTCAAGATTCTGATGGACCGAATGAGAGACAATACATCAGGTGAGGAACATTCATGCTAACCTAAATTATTATTAATATTATTATTTTTTATTATTGTTGCAAACATTTTGCTTCATCTCCATTTCAGATCTTCATGTTCTTCAGTGGAGACACGGATGTGAAGTTGAGCAGCAGGGAGATGCAGTGAAGTTTCTCAAAGGTGTTTCTGAGTACGGCTATGATGGAGAAAACTTCTTGTCTTTTGATGATAGAGAGTCTCAATGGGTCGCCCCAGCTGACGCAGCTATACCAACACTGTTAACCCTTGCTGTAAAATTCTGACAATATTATACCATTTTCCATTAAAACAGTAATATACCGTAAAAAATAAAAGTAGCCTACAGGAATATACTGTGAATTAACAGCGCTCAAAGTCGACACTCAGAGGCTGTTTTCCCAATCACACCCTATACCCTCATTCACTATTCCCTACATTAGTTCACTAATATAGTCCCCTTGAATGAAAAGAAGTGAGTGAATTGAGACACTGATGAACACCTGATAAGCAGAATCACTGAAGGACAGAGAAACAAGAACAGAAAAAAGAGAAACACAAAAACTACAACTGACTTCCAGCCACACTGAGTGTGAAACCAGTTTACAAACCAGTTTACGATTATTTCTTTCATACATGTACAAAAGTTCTTGTTGAGAATTAACAGAGATTTAGTTAATAATAAAATTTGTTGTCACCATGATGGAGAACAGTATTTGCTTTAGTTGGTCTCTTGTCCCTGGACTTCTTACCATTCATCTCCCTCTGACTGCTGTAACGGTGAGTTTATAAAACACATTTGCTATGGCAAGAAAAAGTCAAGAGAAAGATGATCAGGTGTTTTTTTTTTTTTTTTTTTTTTGTGATGATGTCACAATCATCCTGGACATGCCTGATTTTCAGATTTCTCTTGTATATAGTCATTGAAATGATAGTTATCTCATATTTAGCATATATCTGTGAATCTACAAATGAAATCAATATTTCTGTAATCAGGTCTTCTGAAGAATATTGTAATTATATAGTGCATTCTCCTGCTTGACTGAGACCCACACAGATATCAACAATCAGCGTATGAATCTCAACAATGGTGAAAAGTTTCATGTCGCAATGCATGCTGGGTTCCAGGATAATATAAAACTCCCAGCATGCACTGCTGCATGAATAATAATAATAATAATAATAAAGAAATATTGCCACCATTGTTGAGATTCATGTGCTAAATTGTGATATATCGGTGTTTCTAAAACACAGTGTAGCTCTGTTTCTCTGCTTATGCATCATGACTTATAAAAAAAGAGTTATTGTATCTTATTGCTGCGTTTTCACAGTGGTGGTAATGTAACACTTTTGATTGAGGATTAAACTCTGAATAAGTGAGAATGAATTCCTTAGTGAATGAACAGACAATATGACGATTTTGTCATCATAATCATTATAACTGCAGTCATTCATAAACTGTGTGTGCGCAAGTGTGACTTGCAAAAACACAGCTCAAGCAGCAAAAGAAAAACTAACGTTTTAGCATCAGCATCCCAACTAAAGCAAGCACTGATCTCTATAACGGTAACTTCAAACCAAACATTTTTAATTAAACATCTCAATAACAACTTCTGTATGACAGAAATAAAGTCATACTGGTTAATAATAAGTGTAATGATGTGTAATGGCTGGAAGTCAGTTATTGTGTTCCTCTATTTTCTGTTCTTGTGTTTCTCTTTTCTTCAGTGATTCTGCTTACAATCACTTACATATTCCCTTAATTATCTCACTGCATCGTTACTTTTTACTCGTAGTGTGGATTTCCCTGAGGGGTTGAAAGGGTTAACTGTGTAAGATAAAAAAGACACACCCACAAAATGTATTTTAACAGTAATAAACTGTAAGTTATAAAACAGGTTTATACTGGCAACACTGTTGCCAGTAGTTTACTGTAAAATTAATTTTTTGGGTCACCATTGTGCAGAAGAGTAGAGCCTGTGCTTCAGTCCAGGAGAAGATCTACAAACATTGATGATACGCTGCATGTTGCTTTATTTAACAGGCGGTGACTGTGTAGTTGCTGATCCAGTGAAAATCTTTTTATGTACAATAGTTTTTTAGTGGTCTCAAATGAAAGAAGTTCACAGTAATACTTTGCTCACATTATTAATGCATTATAAATTTTAGTTAATACATTTAAATGACAGTTGGTCAATTTAAGGCAGTCGGTTTCTGCAACTGTAATTAGTTAACTATAATTTAGTGCATTTTTACAGAAACAAACTAGATTACAGTAAAGAACTGTACAATTAACAGTATTTTACTGGCAACAGTGTTGCCAGTATTTTACTGTAAAAAAACCCGGTAAGGTCTAACAGTGAACCAAGAGAAAGTGGGACTATGTGCCGATCCTAAACCAATACACCAAAGGCTACCTGGAGAAAGAGTGTGTGGACTGGCTCAACAAATTCAGAGAATATGCAGACGAGGAGCTCAGAAACGGATGTGAGTTTGGATGTGTTCACACTGTCAGTCCAAATCCGATTATCTGTGCATCCGAATGAACTCTGATCTTAAATTATTCACTGTCCACAATGAGTATCTCTTCAGATTTGATTTGTGTGTCCATGCCGCTCTTTCGTTTTCCGGAATATCTGCATTGCGCTCTATGGAAATGACGTTGTGTTGGTGGGTATACGCAAAAAACATCAGCAACAGCAGCAACACAGAGGGGTTTGCACTTGCAATACAGATGTTGTCTTATTTAAAACATGACACGATGTGAGCTGGCGTGCAGGATTACTGCGTCTTCTGAGGCAGCGGTAGAAGGAGGACAGACGCAAAACATACCATCGTTATATTGTAATTTTCTGCTCGCGCCTGCACTTAAAGGTGCAGAGTGTAATTTTAGCGGCATCTAGTGGTGAGGTTGCGGATTGCAACCAACAGAAGTTACGGTGGCCGACAGGAAGTGATGTCGTCGTCTGAGACAGAAGAGAGTAGCCAGTCCAGCAATGAGGTTTCTTTACAAAGACAAATTAGGAAATTAGGTTTACTTAATTATTCAGTAAAACGATATGTTATTGCGAATATTGTTGTAACTTTATTCATGTTGGTGTTTTATTCGCTGAACAACATAATGAAACGAGTTTGTCCGTTTAGGGCTCCTGTAGAAACATGTCGATGTAAGGGGACCTGCGGTGTGTGTAGATAGAAATGGCTCATTCTAAGGTAATACAAACATAACGGTTCAAGGTCTTTACTGAAAACATAGTTATGTATATGATATTGCATTTATGTCAACAGATCCTCCTTAATATTACACAATGAACCTTTAACTGCAACAACCTTGTTTCTGCAGCAACTTTAAGCATGTTTCTTATAACAACGTCTGTTGTTTTAATGTGATTTATTTTATTTTTGCCGTTCACACATGCTAAATGTGTTCGGATTCCAATCGGATATTCACAACAATCATATTTGAACTGACAGTCTGAATGAGGATGAGATTTGTTTATTATCTGCAGGTTTCATATAGAGATGAAACTGATTAATCCACTGGTTCCTGTGTTTCCAGCTCCTCCAGATGTGCATTTGTTTGTAATAAGGTCTATTACGGACAAATCCAAGCTGAAACTGACCTGTCTGGCCACTGGCTTCCACCCCAAAGACGTGATGATGACCATTAGGAAAGATAACACATCTCTGCCTGACGATCAGATTGAATCCTCAGAAATCAGACCAAACCATGATGGATCCTATCAGCTGAGGAAGAGTGTGGAGATCAAGGAGGAGGAAACAGATCAATATGATTGTTTTGTCTCTCACCGTTCCCTCAAAGAACCAATTATCGAAAAACTAGGTAGGCAAACTGCAAGCATTCAATTATTATTATACATTGTAATGCCTTTTTCAGATATTATTTAGAATTCAAATATTCAGATATTGTTTCAGCTTTATTCATGTCTGAGAATAGCACTACACACTTCCTTTTATCCTGGTTTTCTAGCTGTCGAATCACTGAATGCCTATACAGCGAATGCTGAAGAACCTTTGCCTGAGCAAGAGTCTGATGGTATGTCTTCACTACTTTTTTTAAAAGCTTTGTTATTTATCAGGCAAATTTCCAATAGATTAGCACTGTAGATTTGACGTTTCACTGTTTCTCCAACAGGACACATGAGTTCTGCTGAAACCTCACACAGCAGCACAACTGTTTCCATATTTTATCTCTCTCTCATATTTCATTTGATCTGGGTATTTTGAAGCACTTTCCTCGAGAAACTGACACGATTTTCCAGACTCAAACTGAATGTTATGAATGAAATTTTGTCATTAAAAAATGTAATTAATCAAACGTGTGAGTTTGTCTTTCTGACTTGCTAGAAACCTCTGTGTTTCCAATGTAAAATAGAATTTCCATCAATATTTTGAACAATAAAATCAAGTACATTTTGCCAGACATTAATGCACAGTAACATATGAATAACTGTGTCTTGACAAACATTGCAAAAGCAAAATTTGACATCTATATCTTTTTAAATTGAAGAAGATAGTGTTTAGCAGGTTATATTCTATGAATAAGTCTAAAAAATACTTCTCTAACCTCATTTCTTATGAAATAATGATTAGACAACAGTATTTTTTTCTTCCAGTGACATCATTCACAAATTGACTGCAGTGTATAATAACATGTGGTGGTGTAAGAGTGTTGTTTTGGAATATGTCTATTTTTAAGAAGTTATTATTGCGAAAAGCATATTTCACAAAAGCGGGTTTGGGTGAAGAGGAGGGAGATTCAAACAATCCAGTCTCCTTTTGTTGTTTAAACAGCATACACACACACACACACACACCCACACACACACACACACACACACACACACACACACACACACACACACACACACACACACACACACACACACACCTGCAGGGACTGCACTAGAGTCCTTTACAAACTCCTCCATTGGTATGAACACACAGGAAAGTGTTTTTTCCTTAAAATAAAGTGTGCTGAGTGTCATAATAGAAGACGTTAGAATATAACACAATCATGCCCCCCCCCACCCCCACCCAAAAAATTTAATAAATAAATAAATAAAATAAATAAATAATCCACGCTGAAGGTGAAATTAATAGACACGTCACACATAAGTATATTGGATGAAGTGAAGTCCATTTGCATATACAAAAAGTAGGAAGTACAACTTGGTGAGAAACACACTAGAGAGTCGAGGTGAAATGTCTAACATCATAAGAGAACTTACAAAATATCAGAACTGCTTTCACTTTCACTTTGAATCGTGTGCCGCTGTTTGTCTCCTGAAGGAGGCGCTGTGACTCCATCAGAAACACCAGGAAAAAATGCCTTGTCAGATCCGCAGTGATGAAATGTTTTAGCTCAACAACATTAATCAGATGTTAACAATATTTTGTGTAAAGACGATATTTAAACCAGTTGATCACTGACACAGCAGCAGCTGTTTTAACTGATCTCAGACAGGAGGAATGCTGCACATGCTCAGTTTATGCAGGCTTTTGTGCGTTGACATTAACGTGGAGCGCCGCTTAGAGGTGCAACAGTGTAACGGAATGATGAGTAAACAATATTCAGTGAATTTCAATGAAGAAAAACATTCACCTTAACACCGCAAAATACTAATGTGGACCCCCCCCCCCCACACACACACACACACACACCACCACACACACACACACACACACACACACACACAAAATAAAATCTCAAACCCGTCACTGGCTGTATGAGACTCACTGTAAAAATAAAAAGTGCCTGGAGGAAGCGCCTGGGAAGTGTTCTTCACTTTGCCACACCGGCAGAACCATCTGTAGATCCTCTGGGCCTCCAGGTGATTCAAAAGGGGCGGTTCTCTGAGGAACCACACAGGTTTTCCGAAAAACTCCATGATGACAACGATTGTAATGAATGATCTGATAGCCACACATTTTTGCAGGCTTAATATTTATGTAAGGAATAATTGACTCCAGGTCACATGATACATTACATAATTTCCCTTCAATTTGATTGGTTCTTCATGCAAACCCTTCTGTTACAAGAAGCGAACACTGTTTTCTTGATTACTTCATTGTTAATCACAAGTTTTTGAACCTAGATATCTATCTAGTTTCATTTCGCCTATTTGTTATTTTTATACTCACACACTCAAAGTCACGAGTTTTTGACCAAAGGGTTTGGAAACATTTATGATTCAAAAGCATATGAATGTTGTTCCTGCAAGAAACATAATTGTTAGTTATGATTAATAACTAACATTTATTAGTTTATTTAATAACTAATACATTTATTTATTTATTAGTTATTAGTTAAAAAATCCACCACAGAACTCACTCGTACGAATTTGTAAAATTTTTGATAAATCATACATATTTTACGAGTTGTCCAATTCATATGAATTCGAATGACCTACCCCTGAACCCACCCCTAAACCCATCACTGGGGTTTGGACCACTGATCTATATAATGACTGGATAGCTCATGACGTTCTAACTGCCACTAGGCAGTGAAGCCACCGGAAGTGATCGAGCGGCCATCTTACGATTCCCTAGCTACCAGCAGAGGGCTCCAACGCCCGTTATACAGAGATTGGTAGCTCTGACAGCACTTGACCCGCTGTGCAGCATACAAGTGTAAAACGACGTTCACAAAAGGATGTAGGAAAAACTGCCCAAATGTTGTAATTCAAGCCCTATAAGTAGTAATTTATATGCAAAATTGTCGCTATGCCCGTGTTGTTTTCTCCGAGGCAAGAGCTGCTGCTTCTTCATAAAACAACGATAAAACAGTCAACAGTAGCCTATAAGAAACCTCAGAGCAACAATGATAACAATTAAGTGTCCAATAGCGACACCATTTGACAGCTTCAAAAGAGCTTCGTGCAGAGTCCGTTTACCGTTACATTAACCCATACAATTTGTATTATGCATTTCCTGAACATGTACTTGCTAATCAAACACTTTATATGAACAAACTACTAATCTATAAAACACAATCGGTCTACCGACCTTTTACTAATTGTGTCAATTGATGTTGATATGCGCGAGGGAGAGAGAGCAATACAGTTGTGCACGCTTGTGTTGTTTGAAGGCGGTGAGAGTGCCCGCGCGTGGCCGGGGCTCTCTCTCTGCTTGTTCTTATGCGCCCTGTCCACTGATCTAAATAATTTGTTGTTATGACGACTTGAACGACGAACTAATTCCCTCCCTCATTTTGATTTAACGAATTACAACGTGGCTACAATATAATAAAACGAGGGAACAAATTATAACGGGCTGAGGTATTATTAATTCGTGGCTACGAAACAATATATTCACCTGAATATTAACCAATTCACAAAAATATAGGTTTTTAGCATTCACTATTTAATTAATAGTATCAAACTGTTTTTCTTACCTGTGAAGATCGCTTTTCAGTGAAGGCCGACTAGTGTTCTCGTACAGCTTTTTATTCCTTTTGCAAAGAAATTGCCGTTTTTTAATAAGCACGAACAATTTCCGACTTTAAACAAATACCCATTTAAATGCTTAGGATGTTTGCGATGTGAGAGTGTACAGGGAGACTTTAGATTTAAAAACTGTGTCTCGTTAGGCAATGTTTTTTCAGTCAAATCATAAAATTTCCTATTGATTCAATAGAACGCGTGAGCTCACTAGGGAATACCAATATGGCTTCACTGTTTATGACATCATGAGCTATCCAGTCATTCTATTCACCTTATTCCGCCCCGCCCATCAGTGAAACAGGTTATATCATGATGATTATAAAACCATCAACAGGTAACCATCATCACCTGATCTCATTTTACTTTAGCTTTCTTTGCTGCTGCAAATGTATTTGACAAACACACTGTCACAGTGGCCAAAGAAGACAAAAGATATAATAAGCGTTAAGAGCCCAACTAATGGAAGCACTCATCACTGTTATGGTGACTTCAAATGAAACACATTAGAGTTAAACTCTGTTAATTCTCAATAAGAACTTCTGTAGACGTCTGACAGAAATAAAGTCAGTCTGGTTAGTAATAAGTGAAGCTGGTAATGCTGTTTGTGGAGTTGTTTAATCCTCCTCTGCTGAGATCTTCACAGATTTAATGTCTTCTTTTCTCTTCAGTTGATTTCATCTAAGGCTGTGTCTGAAGTCAGTTGTAGTTCTTGTGTTTCTGCTCGTCTCTTTTTTCTGTTCTCTTCTTTCTTTCAGTGATTCTTTTTGTTAACTTATTAAGGCTGAGATGACTTCATATTTAATATACACAGACTTTGTGGCTCAGATAAGGTCCAGTTCTGGTTTATTTCTTTGCTCTTGGCTGACATGTGGCATTGCTATGGCCTGCTTGTGGCCCAGATCTGGCAAACAGGAGTGGGCCACTCAAGTGCCGTAGATCCATGCTGCATGTGGGCCAGATCATCTTTCCACGTGTGCCAGATGTGGGCCGGATCTGGGCCGACACAATGTTGCTATGTGGGTCTTATTCTTGCAATATTTTTCAGATGATAGTATGCTGATTTAGTTATTGCTTTGACATGACTACTGAAACTAAGGTCTGACTCTAGTGTCACACCAAGATTCCTGACTTGATCTTTAGTTGTTTGACCCCTAGAGTGAAGGTATGCGTTCACCTTGAGAACTTCATCTTTGTTTCCAAACGCAATTACTTCTGTTTTGTCTTTGTTTAACTGAAGAAAGTTTTGGCACATCCAAATGTTGACTTCATCAATGCATTGGCACAGGGAGTCAATCGAACAGGGAGTCAAAAGAACACTTCATTTCTGTTCACACAACCCATTCCTCACTGCCATGTTATCTGTGGAATGCGGTTTTATAGCCACAGTATTTTTGTGTCAGGCAGTCCTCTGACAGATCAAACAGCTCTGGTGATCATAATGCAGGAAGTTGTATGGAATGTATGTCAAATCAAGTGCAACTGGTTTCTGAGTTTTACTGTAAAATGAAGACATGCTTTTCATGTTACTCACACCTACAGTAATACAAAAACTGCTGGAACAAAGTCTTTTACTACCTGATGTACTTTACCGTGGAAGGTGACTGGTGACTTGGGTGAAGATGGATCACTTGGGCAGATCATCCAGACAATCTGGTGAGTCAGAATCTTTTCATAAGTTCCTTCACATACTAAGTGCACATATACGGACTGTGGATTCAAAAATGGGGGAAATAAAGCACCATGCTACACTTGCTTAACCTATGCTCTTATTAAAGTAGCAATATATTTGTGCTAATATTTAGCTATGTAGATTTAAAAAATCTTGCTTTACCCTGTTGGTTGATTTCATGGAAGCAAGCACCAGTGATTTTGCCAATGGATCTCTTATTTATTTATTTATTTTATATAAGACATAGGAGGTAAAGAAAATGGACCAAACGAAGGTCTTGATTCAGCTTCTCAGTCATCTTCTCTGCCTTTCGGACAAAAGGGCTTGGTTTTATACTACTGACCAATATCTCATCATCTCTCTGCCATAGACAAAGACTATCAGTTATTGTATATGCTGACCAGAAAAACTGCATTATGCAGAGAAACGCATGATGCCCATTATAATGTGACTAAACAGTGCATTACCAGAGAAACATGTGGTTTCCATTAACATATGAATGTATCACCTTATGCTATGCTCAGTGGAACACACTGCACATACATTTCAGTCTTCAACACACACTCACTCAAAGTCTCTCCTCCATGATTCACAAAATACAATGATTACAAATGATTATAAATGTATATAAAAAGTATAAAACAGATACACAATACTATTGATTATGAATATTAATAAAAAGTAATAATAATACTAAAAACAATATTAAATTATGAGATTTGAGTCTTCAGTTAGCTACATTCTTTTTTTAATGATTTTTTTCCATAGATGACAATCAGGAAAGTTCAGCAGGACTCCACAAAAGAGAAAGCAAACCAACCTCTGAACAGGGAGTTTTACATTTAAGTAAAATTTGCTGTATAAGATCTATTATTGTTTCTTATTTGAAGCAGTCATTTTAATTTTAATTTTACATGTAATTAATATTGTTTTGAAATATACTGCCTGAAAAAAAAATGTTTTCTTTGGCTCAAAATTGTTAAAGTGTGGATCAGAGAGCATGAAGAACATGTGGCAACATGATCATCTCTGCAATAATTATTCAATCATAAAATCTTAAAAGTATATAAAAAATACAAGTATTTTCTTATATAAATCCAAACAGCAATTTTTTTTTCCTTTGGCTAGGCAGTGCATAATGATAACCTGATTGTTTATGACTTTCAGAATTGAATAAAACACCATATGAACAAGACTTCAGTCTCCAGAAATATGTAATTATTGATTAGAGTATTTGATTTGCATATTGCATTTATAGTTTCTCTTTCATTTGAGGCCAACAGCAGGAAGCCTCCACAGCAGATATTGTAAGGAGTTTTACATTTATGACACATGCTCATGGTAGACCAATCATGACAGACTGGGGCCAGATGACCTTCCTTCTTTCTTTCTTTCTTTCTTTCTTTCTTTCTTTCTTTCTTTCTTTCTTTCTTTCTTTCTTTCTTTCTTTCTTTCTTTTGAAGAAAAAAAATCAAAACTAAAACTGAGAATTCAGACAGAGGGTGATCACTGGAGAATATACCAAATGCCACTGTGAGTAGTTAATAAATTGCACCTGCTAGAAATGTTGTTTCTGCAATTCCAGATTCTGTGGCCAAGCAAGAGTCGAGAATAGTGCAGAAGGAGTACATGAACATTAAAGACTCTGATGCTGTAGATTCACTGGAGCATCCACTGCAGACCTGCAGAAGACCACACCATCATCTACAGAGGAAAGGAGACCAGTCAATTCTGGAGGGCATTGAGACAACAGTGGAGGAAAACAGAAATCCTAACCTGAGGACTCCTGAAGAATTAAGGCCTGTTTGCCACACAACAAACAATCCACCTCTGGGTAAACATTGGCTTCCAGTTAAGAATAATTAATAATTAATGTTTAATTTGTAAAAAAAAAAATAAGATAAAAAATACAGTACAATACAGTAGCAAGTGGCTTATGGATAATATCCATATTTCCCCTCTGAAGGTCTACGTTCCAGTTTTCGTAAGTGGACACGTAGGATGAACCCATCACAAAGTGAGCATGAAAGGAATCATTTAGCAATGCAAATTATTATTATTATTATAATTATTTTCTATTTTCTAATTATTCTATGGAAGCTTGTTTCCGCCACCGAATAAAAAAAATAAAAAGTTAATTGTTAATTTATCTAGTAATTGTGTGTTATAAAGTGAGAATTGTGTCATATAGAGTCCCGATTGTGTTATAAAGTCATAATTTCTTGATATAAAGGCGCAATTGTGTGTTATAAAGTCAGAATTGCGTTATATAAAGTCGCAATTACTTGCTATAAAGTCAGAAATGCGAGAAATAAATCGACAATTCTGACTTGTTTTCTAAGAATTGTATGTTTATATCTTGCACTTTTTTTGCACTTTAACACTCCAAACATTAGAGTTTAACCTCTGTTAATTCTCAATAAAAACTTTCGTAGACGTCTGACAGAAATAAAGTCAGTCTGGTTAGTAATAAGTGAAGCTGGTAATGCTGTTTGTGGAGTTGTTTAATCCTCCTCTGCTGAGATCTTCACAGATTTAATGTCTTCTTTTCTCTTCAGTTGATTTCATCTAAGACTGTGTCTGAAGTCAGTTGTAGTTCTTGTGTTTCTGCTCGTCTCGTTTTCTGTTCTCTTCTTTCCTTCAGTGATTCTGCTTGTTTACTTATTAAGGCTGAGATGACTCCATATTTAATATTCACAGACTTTGTGGCTCAGATAAGGTCCAGTTCTGGTTTATTTCTTTGCTCTTGGCTGACATGTGGCATTGCTATGGCCTGCTTGTGGCCCAGATCTGGCAAACAGGAGCGGGCCACCCAAGTGCCGTCATTCCACGCTGCATGTGGGCCAGATCAGTATTCCACAAGTGCCAGATGCGGGCCGGATCTGGGCTGAAACAATGTTGCTATCTGGGGAAGGAGTGAGACAGCTCTCAGATTTCAACAAAAATCTTAATTAAATCTTAATTTGTGTTCCGAAGATGAACAAAAGTCTTACAGGGTTGGAACAACATGAGGGCGAGAAATTACTGACAGAATTTTCATTTTTGGGTGCACTAACCCTTTAAACTGTGTCTTATTTAACTTAAGTTGAACAATAACTTTATTAAAGGACCGCTATAAAGCCAAAACAATCTCTGTTTCCATAAATTATACATTTATCTCTGTAAAGCTGCTTTGAATCAATCTACATTGTTAAAAGCACTATATAAATGGATGAAAGGATGACTTGACTTGACTTGACTTGACTTGACTTGTCTTATGTCTCTTAATATGTTTTTCAGTGTCACTGAATTTCTATGGAAAACAGAAGCTGAATATCGTGCTGTGTGGATGTGATAGCATGTTAAAGATCTCAGTGTCCAAACTTTTACGAGGGAAAAAGATAAATCAGAGAGCGAGCAATGAAGTGTTTGTGAAGAAAGAGGAGAGGATACATGGACGTGTGATCAGTCTGGTGGAGCTTCCAGCTCTCAGTCGGCTCTCAGAGGAGGAAGTGATGCGTCAGACTCTCCGCTGTGTGTCTCTCTGTGATCCTGGAGTTCATGTTTTCCTCATCATTATTCCTGCTAATCCGCTTAATAATGATGAGAGAGCAGAAATTGAGAAGATCCAGAAGATATTTTATTCCAGAGACCATTTCATGGTGCTTTTCACGACAGAGCTTGTTGTTATTAAAAGAGTGACCAATTTGGTCAAATCCAGCCCAGATTGTCAGAGGTTAATCGGTCTCTGTGGAGGTCAGTACAGAGTGATTGGGCTAAATGAACCTAATAACTCAAGACAGATCCCAGATCTACTGGACTATATAGAGGGTATGAAGATTGAACCATATTCACCTCAGACGTATATGAAAGCTCAAGAGAACAGAGTCAGACATGAACTGGAGGAACAACATAAGAGAGAAATTAGTGAAATGGAGAATAAAATCAAAGAACTACAAGGGAAGGTTCAGCTGGAAGGTGAGTGGATTTTTTTGTGTTGTAAATAACACATTTTAATAAGAAATTAGGGGCGGGGCGGGGCGGGGCGGGGAGGGGAGGGGAGGGGAGGGGAGGCTACTCTGGGTTCGGGCCCAATATCCGAGCTCGAAGCCCTCTCCCTGGACAGCACGCCAAATATGCATACCATTTATTCTATCTAACTTATTTGTAAGTGTGAACTCGTGAATTAATTAATAGCAGCCGTAAGCAAGGGGTGCAGCATGAACAAAAGTGACCTATATCTGAATGGACAAGCCCTCAACTCAAGTCTGGAGTCCTTTATGAATTATTTCTGGGAGATATTCGACTCCATCGTACCAGGGATCAAGCTTGTGAGCAGATGTCTCGGCTCCACCAGGGTGATCATTCTGTGGCCCTGTGATTTCAGATCCATGTAGTTACAAGGTAGTGGAACCAATCTGATCATCCCACTACTTCTTTTGTCTGATATTGCAGACTGAGATCCAGCTCCAAGTGGTTGGAACAGAGGACAACATATGTCTGGAGGAGGAGATTTGACTAGTGATTCAAGTGGTTGAACGTCTCCATTTCTGTCATGGACCGGTGCTGCCTCTCCATGCCCTGTCGAGGCACAACAATTGAGAGTTCCTCCAGTGACAAGTGCATTGACATTCCCTCTAAATATCATTTACTCAATTTAAAAAAATAAAATAAAAAAAAGCTTCCTAGTTGCCCCCTCATCAGCCTTGGTGCTGTGCCACAGATATCCTCCCAGGGGCTCCCCTTCCTCAAAGGCGTATCTGAACATCGTGTGATGACGTGCAGCCTGGTAAATTCTCTTTCTTTCTTCCAGGCGTACATGTACAAGTTACTGTGGGAATTCCTTCATCATTTTGCTGTATTTTACATTGACAATCTCCTTATATACTCCACCTCCATTGATGAGCATTTACAGCATGTCAAAATGCCCTGCATTATCTGCAACAGCACAACATCTTTCTCAAGGCAGATAAGTGCACCTTCCACTGGGCCTCTTTCCCCTATCTCAACTACCTGATCAGTAGAGAGGGATATGACAATGGTTGAGGATATTATCTTGACCACAAACTATGATAGTAAAATAGCTTCAATGGTTCATTTCTTTTTAAAATCATCACTTTTTACATTACTTCAGTGAGGTGACTTGTTCCTGTCAACTCTCTTCTCAAAAGCAAACCCAAGGAACTCTCCTGGTCATCAGAATCCACCAAGACCTTCTGCCAGTTAAAAAATTCCTTCATCAACACACCTATCCTCAAACACCCAGATCCTACAAAGCCATGTGTGCCAAAGTGGATGCAAAGCCATACAAAGCCAGAGTGGATGCCTCCACTATAGGGGTTGTCCAAGCATTATTGCAGTCCAACACTATCTCACGACCAATTTGTACGAATTCGTATGAATGATAAAAAGATGGCTAATTCGTACGAATTCGTACGATTTGTCTAAACCCACGTGATGGGTAGGTTTAGGGGCGGGGTCAGGGGTAGGTCATTCGTATGAATTCATACGAATTGGGCAATTCGTAAAATATGTACGATTTTGCAAAAATTTTACTAATTCGTACGAGTTAGGTCGTATGAATTCGTACGAATTAGCCACCTCATAGAATTTGTACGTTTTCCTGTGAGATCGGGTTGTGCAGTCCCCAAAAACTCCATTCCTGTGCCACCTTCTCCAAGAAACTTTATTCCAGCCAGCAGAACTATGATATTAGTAATCGGAAGCTGTTCTGCACACCAGGCACTGGTCAACCTGGGAGCACACACACCCTAGAGTTTGCTTGTCAGAAATACTGGTGGTCTAACATGGCCAAAGATGTGGTCCAACATGTGCATCTTGCACTGAGTTTGGAGGTCTTCAAAGTTCAACGTTATCTCCCTTCTGTCAAGCTTCATCCTTTCCTTATTACTCAGTGTCATTGGTTCCACATTGGCATGGATTTTGTGACCTCGCTCCATCTTATCTCAGCACATGCAACCTTGTGGCAGTACATTCATTCAATACAAGTGTCCTCTGTATATAGCTTTCAGTTTTGTCAGTCCCTTGTCGTATCTATAGCTGTTTTTGAAACCCACACACTTTGTGGCTATGGATACATCTGTTTTTGAAGTATCATGTAAATTAAGTTTATAGCAGCAAATACAATAAATAGACACCAGCATAAATGAACAATTTTTAAATGTTCACTTTATTGAGTCTGTATTCAGACCAGAACCAGAAGCCTCTCAGATTATCAAAAATACTAGTAAATCATTCATCTGCTTTCATAACAAATGTAGACAAAACTGCTAAAACTTGAAAGACAATCAGTGATGATTTCTATGTTTTGGGTTCAGAAACAACAAGAGACTGATGTTTTATTAATTTGAGAATTTTTCAGTAAACTCCTGCATGATATTAATACAAGTATTCTATCAACTATTTTCAGGTGCTGAATGTGAAGCAGATGGTCAGGAGTGTCTGAGGATTGTGCTGATCGGGATGACAGGAAGTGGAAAGAGTGCAACAGGAAACACTATTCTGGGAAGAAATAAGTTTCAGAGCCAATTACCCAGCCAACACAGCCATGTGGGGCCCAAATGGGTTTGACCTGGGCTATCTAACTGGGACCCAGCCAGTTTTGTCCTCGGTTTCCATGTAGGCCCCACATGGGTTTGCCCAGATGAAGTGAACACTGCTTAGTGTGCACAGTACAGGCTGTTTAATGTAACACTGAATCAGTGTTGGAGGTAATGAGATAATTAAGTGATTGAATAATGATTAACCTGCTGTTAACAAGCAGAATCACTGAAGGAAAGAGAAACACAAGAACTAGGCCTACTTCCAGCCACTGCCTTGGATGAAATCAACTGAAGATAAAATACATTACATCTCTCAAGATCTGATTAAACAACTTCACAAACAGCATTACCAGCTTCACTTATTAGTAACTAGACTGACTTTATTTCTGTCAGACGTCTTCAGATATTCTTATTGAGAATTAACAGAGGTTTAGATGTTGATTACTTATTTGAAAGTAATAGTTTGATTTGATGTTACCATTGTGGCGATCAGTGTGTGCTTTAGTCAGGCTCTTGACTTTTTAACATTAGTTTTTCTCAGGCAGCTGTGTCTGTTTGTTATGGCGAGAACAGCAAGAGAAAATATAATCAGATGCTGTAAGCTGATTGATGATAAGAGTATAATCATCATGTAGTGGCTTAGCTGATTGATTATGTGTGAGGTTTATACAGGTAGTATGTCATTCATTTTGTTTTATTGTTGTGATTCTACAGCAAGAGAATAATAGAATTTAATCAGAACGTCAAATGATTTTTAACACACCATTTACACATTTTGGGCTCCTGTAAGATTTACTTGCACACAGATATCAAGAATCAGCATATGAATCTCAACAATGGTGACATGCTTCATGGTGCAATGCATTCTGGGAGCTATGGATAAGTTTCATATGATGCACTCAGAATTAGGGCTGGGCGATTTAAATCGCGATATTGTTATGCGCATCTCGTCAGTAAAGCCGGTTCCTTGATTAGTAGTAAATCACCATCACCTGCTTTCAGATGAAGCGGCATTTAGGGCTGAGGAGATAATTAAGTGATTAATTTAGTGATGATTGAGCATTATTGAAGACACCTGATGTTAACAAGCAGAATCACTGAAGGAGAAAATCACAAATTGTAAGTTACCATTAAGGTGATGGGTGTTTGCTTTAGTTGGGCTCTAGACCATTATATGTTTACTTTAATATTTACTTTTGTTTGTCTGCTGTTATTGATTTATAACAGTTAAATGAACAAAGTAAAATGTTATCTTATAGTGTTGGTTATGTTTTGACATAATCATGCTGTGATCTGAAAAAGGAAACTTATTGAGATAGTTTAGCTTAACTTGTTAGCAGCAGTTCAGTGATTCTTCAGCCTATGATTATAAGTAGGCTACTTTACTTATAATTCAAAATATTTAATGAACATTGTTCTGATCAAAAGACATTCAGATAAATTCATTTAAAACACAGACATCAATAATCAGCCTGTGAATCTCAACAATGGTGACAATAATAAAGCATGTTGCAGTGGCTGCCACCAATCACAACTCATTAATGTCTCCCATCATGCATTGCGGTATGAATAAATTATGATCTGAATTGTCTATGTAATTTACTTTTCCTAATTGAATATTCTGCTCCTCACCATTGTTGAGATGCATAGACTGAATCTTGACATCTGTGTGTGCCTAAAAGAATGATTTTTTTTTTTTTTGTTAAAAAACAACTTTTAAGAAATCCTTTATATTATATCAAAAATTCTGGGCATCGAAGTCAGAAAGAAGGATTTTAATGAGTTCAGTGATCAAGTTCAAATGATGATTGTCATAACATAACCAACACCATCAGATCACTTTTTTCTTTGTTCAACTGGTGATTATAATTCAGAAACAACAGACAAACAAAATCTAATGTTAATAATATATGGGTCAAGAGTCCAACTAAAGCAACCATTGATCGTCATAACGGTAACTTACAATTTGTGATTTTCTCCTTCAGTGATTCTGCTTGTTAACATCAGGTGTCTTCAATAAAGTTAATCATCACTAAATTAATTACTTAATTATCTCATTAACTTAAACACTCTTGAGTGTGGACTCATACACTCCCAGGAGTGTTAATTTAACACTGGAGTTTTTTGCTGTGTACAAAGAGCCGTAGTTAACTGACAAGCTGAGCCATATCGCATTAATTATCGCTGGCGATACGTCCGCAATATTAATGTGATATGGCTCAGCTTGTCAGTTAACTACGGTTCTTTGTAGTAAATGCCGATCCATCTGAAAGCAGGTGATGGCGATGTACTACTAATCAAGGAACCGGCTTTACTGACGAGATGCGCATAACAATATCGCGATTTAAATCGCCCAGCCCTACTCAGAATGCATTGCAGCATGAAGCATGTCACCATTGTTGAGATTCATATGCTGATTCTTGATGTCTGTGTGCAAGTAGAACTTTCGGTAGTCTAACATGTGTAAATGGGGTTTTAAAAATCATTTGATGTTCTGATTAAACTGTGCTGGATCTCTTGCTGTAGAATCACAACAATAAAACAAAATGAATGACATACTACCTGTATAAACCTCACACATAATATCAGTGAGTTAAGCCACTACATGACGATGACTATATTCTTATCATCAATCAGCTTACAGCATCTGATTATATTTTCTCTCACCATAACAAGCAGACACAGCTGCCTGAGAAAAACTAATGTTTAAAAAGTCAAGAGCCTGACTAAAGCACACACTGATCGCCACAATGGTAACATCAAATCAAACTATTACTTTCAAATAAGTAATCAACATCTAAACCTCTGTTAATTCTCAATAAGAACTTCTGTAGACGTCTGGCAGAAATAAAGTCAGTCTGGTTAGTAATACATGAAGCTGGTAATGCTGTTTGTGGAGTTGTTTAATCAGATCTTGAGAGATGTAATGTATTTTATCTTCAGTTGATTTCATCCAAGGCAGTGGCTGGAAGTAGGCCTAGTTCTTGTGTTTCTCTTTCCTTCAGTGATTCTGCTTGTTAACAGCAGGTTAATCATTATTCAATCACTTAATTATCTCATTACCTCCAACACTGATTCAGTGTTACATTAAACAGCCTGTACTGTGCACACTAAGCAGTGTTCATTTCATCTGGGCAAACCCATGTGGGGCCTACATGGAAACCGAGGACAAAACTGGCTGGGTCCCAGTTAGATAGCCCAGGTCAAACCCATTTGGGCCCCACATGGCTGTGCTGGCTGGGCAAATATGAGAGGGAAACAAAAGACATGATGAAGAAACATCAAGAAGAAGCCAGAAAACAAGCAGAGGAATTTCATGAGTCGACAGAAAGAAAACTGAAGCATGTTCTGGAGCTCACAGAGATGCTTAAAGAGCGTCGACAACATAAGACACTGAATACATAAAAAAAGAAGAAAAGAAAAATAAAAGAACTTCAGCAAACTGAAAAATTGAAGAATAAAACAGGCTGTGTCAATCTGTGATATTTCTGAAAGTCTAAAATCAAAACTCAAATAGCAATATAATACTTTTTTTTCTGTATTTATTTACATGAAGCTTTTAGTACTTTAGTTTCTGTTTAATGGGATGCTATTTCATTGGAAATTGTCTCTCTGGGAAAATGGAAAAAGGTCAAAACATTATAAAAACTCTTTCCAACAGCCTGATTTTAGCGCCAAATAAACGGCACACAATAGTGTTATTTGATTATGTTGACACATACTGTACTGAACTATTACAAAATTTAATAAAAACATAAAATATTGCAAAATTATTTTCCTTTCCATTTTCTCCTTATTATCTAATGTGTAAAACTGTTTGCAGACCTTGTGTCTCTTAAAATCTGATGGACTGAACTTTGCTGATGGTTTCAGTAGCCTATCCCAACGTCCTGTTGCAAAAAAAAAAAAAGCATGGACAATTTTGCTAAATGTTGCTGTTCAAAGCCACAGGGTGGCGCTAAAAGCAAACAACAGCTTCACTTGGTTCAAGCTGAGCCAGCTGTTACATCTGCCTACAAGAGCCTCATCTCTACACAATTTCAGAAAAAAAAAGTTAACTCAAACAGAAATTTAATTCTGAGGCAGACAAATCAGAGCAATGATCAATACAAGTGTCAACATTCTAGATGGAAAAAAATATATATATATATTCAAGATTCTGTGTGATCCACCTGTCCTAAGTAAAACGAATGTGAAAATTTACATATGCTTCCCAGACTCCCCTGCCTGTCCTTGGAAAATTTACAGAAAACAAAGTCACAATTTCAAGTCCATCAAAGCACATTTTTGGGTGTATAACAATATCTGTTAATTTAACAATCTTAGCAGTAAAATATTTTGAGCCAATAATCCATTTCATTTATGGGAGACCTTATAGGAAAAACATGAGGAAAAACATTGTTTGGGTTTAGTTCAAAAATGAAACTGTAGTGTCAAACATGAAATGTGTAGCTGAAAATCTCTCATTAATGGAGACAATGTTTTTTGCATTATTTAATGACAAAACAAATGACAAAAACACCCCCCTTTTAAAACCCTCAATTAAAAAGAAGAAACCCAAAGTAATAAGTTATTCATTGTTATTCCAACACTCACTTTCTCTTTCCTCTCAGTATCAGAAATGTTTGTAAATGGTTAAGCAAGCTTCATTTTCTTAAAAAAAAAAAAAAATGGCCAAGATAACGGTGCAAGGAAATATTTAGATATTCTGTAAAAAGAAAAGCTAAGAAATGATGACACTATTGAAGTCACTATTGTGAGATTTTTGTATAATTATTTTAAATGTTAATTTCATGTTGGGTAATTTTGATTAATGTTATACTCTTATCCAGTTTTGATTTAAATGTGATGTTTGTTTTATGGATGAGTAGAGGTGCGGTAGCTCATACGCAGAGAACAAAACAGAACTGTTTTAGCCTACACTGTTAGACCTTACCGTTTTTTTTTACAGTAAAATACTGGCAACACTGTTGCCAGTAAAATACTGTTAATTGTACAGTTCTTTACTGTAATCTAGTTTGTTTCTGTAAAAATGCACTAAATTATAGTTAACTAATTACACTTGCTGAAACTAACTACCTTAAATTGACCAACTGTCATTTAAATGTATTAACTAAAATTTATAATGCATTAATAATGTGAGCAAAGTATTACTGTGAACTTCTTTCATTTGAGACCACTAAAAAACTATTGTACATAAAAAGATTTCCACTGGATCAGCAACTACACAGTCACCGCCTGTTAAATAAAGCAACATGCAGCATATCATCAATGTTTGTAGATTGGACTCCTGGACTGAAGCACAGGCTCTACTCTTCAGCACAATGGTGACCCAAAAAAATAATTTTACAGTAAACTACTGGCAACAGTGTTGCCAGTATAAGCCTGTTTTATAACTTACAGTTTATTACTGTTAAAATACATTTTGTGGGTGTGTCTTTTTTATCTTACACAGTTAACCCTTTCAACCCCTCAGGGAAATCCACACTACGAGTAAAAAGTAACGATGCAGTGAGATAATTAAGGGAATATGTAAGTGTTTGTAAGCAGAATCACTGAAGAAAAGAGAAACACAAGAACAGAAAATAGAGAAACACAATAACTACGACTGACTTCCAGCCATTACACATTATTACACTTATTATTAACCAGTATGACTTTATTTCTGTCATACAGAAGTTGTTATTGAGATGTTTAATTGAAAATGTTTGGTTTGAAGTTACCGTTATAGAGATCAGTGCTTGCTTTAGTTGGGATGCTGATGCTAAAACATTAGTTTTTCTTTTGCTGCGTTTTTGCAAGTCACACTTGTGCACACACAGTTTATGAATGACTGCAGTTATAATGATTATGATGATAATCATAATCATCATATTGCCTGTTCATTCACTAAGGAATTCATTCTCACTTATTCAGAGTTTAATCCTCAATCAAAAGTGTTACATTACCACCACTGTGAAAACGCAGCAATAAGATACAATGACTCTTTTTTTTTTAACACATGATGCATAAGCAGAGAAACAGATCTACACTGTGTTTTAGAAACACCGAGATATCACAATTTAGCACATGAATCTCAACAATGGTGGCAATATTTATTTTTTATTATTATTATTATTATTCATGCAGCAGTGCATGCTGGGAGTTTTATATTATCCTGGAACCCAGCATGCATTGCGACATGAAACTTTTCACCATTGTTGAGATTCATGTGCTGATTGTTGATATCTGTGTGTGTCTCAGTAAAGCTGGAGTAAAATAAAATTTAATGCACTATATGATTACAATATTCTTCAGAAGACCTGATTACAGAAATATTGATTTCATTTTGTAGATTCACAGATATATGCTAAATATGAGATAACTATAATTTCAATGACTATATACAGGAAAAATCTGAAAATCAGGCATGTCCAGGATGATTGTGACATCATCACAAAAAAATAAAAACACCTGATCATCTTCCTCTTGACTTTTTCTTGCCATAACAAATGTGTTTTATAAACTCACCGTTTCAACAGTCAGAGAGAGATGATTGGTAAGAAGTCCAGGGACAAGAGACCAACTAAAGCAAATACTGATCTCCATCATGGTGACAACAAACTTTATTATTAACTAAATCTCTGTTAATTCTCAACAAGAACTTGTACATGTATGAAAGAAATAATCATAAACTGGTTTGTAAACTGGTTTCACACTCAGTGTGGCTGGAAGTCAGTTGTAGTTTTTGTGTTTCTCTTTTTTCTGTTCTTTTTTCTCTGTCCTTCAGTGATTCTGATTATCAGGTGTTCATCAGTGTCTCAATTCACTCACTTCTTTTCATTCAAGTGGACTATATTAGTGAACTAATGTAGGTAATAGTGAATGAGGGTATAGGGTGTGATTGGGAAAACAGCCTCTGAGTGTCGACTTTGAGCGCTGTTAATTCACAGTATATTCCTGTAGGCTACTTTTATTTTCTACGGTATATTACTGTTTTAATGGAAAATGGTATAATATTGTCAGAATTTTACAGCAAGGGTTAACAGTGTACCGAAATAAGTGTTCCATTTTTTCCAACTCTTTTTATTACTGTATCTGTGAAGAACATTTTTTTTTTCTTTTTTATTAATGTTGTACTTGTTTATATTTGTATTGAATTAAGATGGAGAATATGTAAATGTATTTTAAATCCTCCCAAAATGTCATGTGACGTGTTTTCAGCTTATTTACATGAGGTTTTACTTTAATTTGAAGGTTTTTGTTTGGCAGCCATTGCTGTTTATCATCAAACTGTTTTGTTATTGTATTACACTTGTATGTAATTTAAGAGAACGGAAAAGTACTGTATAAAAATGCGGTAATTTTTCTGTGTAAAAAAAAATTGAATTACTGTAATTGTCATTAATTTCATAATATTTGTTAATTTGTTGAGAGTTGTTAATTTAGAAATAATTTTATTTTAAGTTAAATTAGATAGTTTTGACAACAAAATTAAAAATAAAATAAAACAACCTAAAAACAAATCAGTTATTTTCTGTAAAAACAAACAAACAAACAAACAAACAAACAAACAAACAAACAAACAAACAAACAAACAAAAAAACATTTTCTGTACACTTTTTTACAGTGTACAGTGTATTTCCTGAAGATAATGTGGTTCTCAACCTTTTTGCCCCCAAGGCCCCCATAAGGAAATATTCCAGTCCCACACAAGACTATTATGGTTCTACAGGGTGGGCCATTTATACACCGTAATAACATGGGAATGGTTGGTGATATTAAAGTCATGTTTGTGGCACATTAGTATATGTGAGGGGGCAAACTCCTCAAGATGGGAGGACTCCTCACATATACTAATGTGCCACAAACAGGACTTTAATATCACCAACCATTCCCATGTTATTACGGTGTATCCATATAAATGGCCCACCCTGTACTTTGACAAAGATGCTGTATATCACCTTTAAAGATAGGTGCTGTAATGTATTGTGTTGCCAGTAGAGCGCGCTGTTATGTTGTCTGGGTTGGGCAAGGGCTCATCGTGCTCTTACTGCCACACACCCAACCACTAGATGGCAGTGTGCCGTAAACGTGCTGTCCCTAGGGCTGGGCGATTTAAATCGCGATATTGTTATGCGCATCTCGTCAGTAAAGCCGGTTCCTTGATTAGTAGTAAATCGCCATCACCTGCTTTCAGATGGAGCGGCATTTACTACAAAGAACCGTAGTTAACTGACAAGCTGAGCCATATCGCATTAATATCGCGGACGTATCGCCAGCGATAATTAATGCGATATGGCTCAGCTTGTCAGTTAACTACGGCTCTTTGTACACAGCAAAAACTCCAGTGTTAAATTAACACTCCTGGGAGTGTATGAGTCCACACTCAAGAGTGTTTAAGTTAATGAGATAATTAAGTGATTAATTTAGTGATGATTGAACATTATTGAAGACACCTGATGTTAACAAGCAGAATCACTGAAGGAGAAAATCACAAATTGTAAGTTACCGTTATGACGATCAATGGTTGCTTTAGTTGGGCTCTTGACCCATATATTATTAACTTTAGATTTTGTTTGTCTGATGTTTCTGAATTATAATCACCAGTTGAACAAAGAAAAAAGTGATCTGATGGTGTTGGTTATATTATGACAATCATCATTTGAACTTGATCACTGAACTCATTAAAATCCTTCTTTCTGACTTCGATTTATGTTGTTGGTTAGTGAATCTGCATAAATGCCCAGAATTTTTTATATAATATAAAGGATTTCTTAAAAGTTGTTAAAAAAAATCATTCTTTTAGGCACACACAGATGTCAAGATTCAGTCTATGCATCTCAACAATGGTGAGGAGCAGAATATTCAATTAGGAAAAGTAAATTGACAATTCAGATCATATTTTATTCATACCGCAATGCATGATGGGAGCAATTAATGAGTTGTGATTGGTGGCAGCCACTGCAACATGCTTTATTATTGTCACCATTGTTGAGATTCACAGGCTGATTATTGATGTCTGTGTTTTAAATGAATTTATCTGAATGTCTTTTGATCAGAACAATGTTATTTATAGCGGTTTATAATATTAAATATTTTGAATTACAAGTAAAGTATTGATAATCATAGACTGAAGAATCACTAAACTGCAGCTAACAGTTTAATCCAAACTATCTCAATAAGTTTCCTTTTTCAGATCACAGCATGATTGTCAAAACATAACCAACACTATAAAATAATATTTTACTTTGTTCATTTAACTGTTATAAATCAATAACAGCAGACAAACAACAGTAAATATTAAAGCAAACATATAATGGTCTAGAGCCCAACTAAAGCAAACACCGATCACCTTAATGGTAACTTACAATTTGTGATTTTCTTCTTCAGTGATTCTGCTTGTTAACATCAGGTGTCTTCAATAATGCTCAATCATCACTAAATTAATTACTTAATTATCTCCTCAGCCCTAAATGCCGCTTCATCTGAAAGCAGGTGATGGTGATTTACTACTAATTGTGTCCATATGAGCACACAGTGAGTGCACAGTGCGGTTACACTTTTAGCTCACTGTGAACTCACATTGTGGTCATATGGAGAGATCACTGTGAGATCAACGTGTTGACTGGGAGTGTTCTTTTCTAAGAACAGGGATGCGCTGGCCCATCCATAGCCCAGTTGCCCTCTTTATGCGTAACATACAAAGCAGATGTTAAGGCTCTATATATATTGCCTAAAAATGAACCTGATTTCTGTAAATAAATGTCAGTTGTCCACATATGTCGTTACGGAAGCCCTGAACCGCAAGGTGAGAAAAAAAAATAAAGAAAACTTATCTCGTTATTTCGACATAATATATCGTTATTTCGACATAATATCTCGTTATTTCGACTTAATAAGTCGTTATTTCGACATAATAAGTCGTTATTTCGACATAAACATCTCGTTATTACGACATAATAAGTCGTTATTTCGACATAATATCTCGTTATTTCGACATAATATCTCGTTATTACGACATAATAAGTCGTTATTTCGACATAATAAGTCGTTATTTCGACATAATATCTCGTTATTATGACATAATATCTCGTTATTTCGACATAATATCTCGTTATTTCGACATAATATCTCGTTATTTCAACATAATATCTCGTTATTTCGACATAAATATCTCGTTATTTCGACATAAATATCTCGTTATTTCGACATAATAAGGGGACATTCTAATATGCATTAAGCTACATTTAGCGTTCTTATAATGAGTTTCTATGGGAGGAAAATGCTTAACGTCAAATTAAACGCTTTGCGTTCATATTCTGGACTTATCTGATTTTTGTAGTAGCCTATACTTTATTATGATTTTAGTATCATATTGATTAATAAATGCACGCACAATTATCCGTGAACTTGATAAATGTTGCAGATATGTTTTAGGCTACTATCCACAAACAAATTGCTTTCAATTATGTGTGCAAAATTCAGAATTCAACGAATGCAGTGCAACAACAACAATAATAGTTAAATTAATATTAGTATTATTAATAATAATAATAATAGTCGCAGTATACACTGTAAAAAATTGCGCTGTAAAATAACGGTAATATACTGGCAGCTGTGGTTGCCAGCAATGTACTGTTAATTCACAGCCCTCTACCGTTAATATACAGCTCTCTTTTTTACAGTATATTACCGTAAAAATACCAAAGAAGGTAACTCATTTGGGTAACCAATTGCTTCAAACAGTTCGAGTTTAAAATCTACCATTTATACTGATAGTACTGTGAAGTTACTTCATTTGAGTCCACTGAAAATTAATATCTCTTAATATTAAACTGTAAACACCTAATGTGTAATAGTGAATTCATAAAAAAAGTGACTAACTAAAATCTTTGCAGTTCGCATTTAGCGAACATTAGCATACATGTATGTGCTAAAGTACTTAGCAAGGAGATTGTCACTGCATCAAGAATACACAGTTACTGCTTTTAAATAAAGCAACCGGCAGCGTAACATCAGTGTTTCTGTGCTCATCTTTGACTGAAGCACAGGCTCTACTCTCCAGCACAATGGTGACACACAAAACTAATGAATTAAACTAACAGATCTCTCCTGTATCATCTTGAGCAAAACACATAAAACACTTAAATTTAATATTTACTCTCCTTATCAGTTATTGATTTTGCATAAATTTTTTCTATAAACATTTACTAATATTTCAGTGAAATTAACCTTGTTTGTTTAGTAAATCTGACTGTTGCATTTTACAGTATATTACTGTTTTTACTTGATTTTACGGTAATCTACTGGCAGCTGGGTTGCCAGAAAATTGCTGTTTTTCTACAGTTTTATGCCGTAAATTAATTTACAGTTGATTACTGTTAAATTACGCTTCACTCTGTGTTCTTTTTATTTGACACATTTAACCCTTTCAACCCCACTTCAGTTTTAAATGAACACTTGTGTGTCCACACTACAGAGTGTTGGAGTAACACTGAAGCAGTGTTGAAGTTAATGATATAATTCAGTTATTAATTAACTGATGATTGAGCATTAGTGATGAACACCTGATGTTAACAAGCAGAATCACCAAAGGACAGAGAAACAACAAGAAGATAAAAAAGCGAAACACAAGAACTACAACTGACTTCAGCCACAGAAGACATTAAATCTCTGAAGATCTCAGCAGAGGAGGATTAAACAACTCTAAAACAATAACATTACTATCTAAATTTATTACTAACCGGATTGACTTTATTTCTTTTTTCATATACGTCTACAGAAATTCCTATTGAGAATTAACAGAGGTTTAGATGTTGTTTTGTTTCATTTGATGTTACCATTAAGGAGATCAGTGTTTGCTTTAGTTGGGCTCTTGACCCTTGACTTTAACATTAGTTTCGCTTTGGCTGTAACTGTGTTATTAAGACACATTTGTTACAAAACCAACAAAAAATAGATCAGGTGTTGCTGGTTATGTTTTGAATGTTTCGTCACATAATGTTTGGATCACCAATCTCATCCAGAGTCAAATCATTTATCTAAAATGTGTTTTTTATTACAGATTAATTTTATATTTCTGCACTGTGAAGTTACAGCAAATAGCTGTAATAGATCAAGCATCCTGCACAATCAGTTATGAAGTATTTTTAAACTCATCATTCACTAAAAAATTTGAACTGCTGTTTCAGTTAGACACACACTGATATCAAGAATAAGCCAATGAATCTCAACAATGGTGACAATCAACAAAAAAGATATCAAATCTGAACATTACAAAACACACTATTTAAAGTCAACACAAAACAAACATCAAAAATAAAAGTAAACATTAAAGAAAATAACCAGAAAATTCAGCTGCATAATTTTTTCATGCCGCAATGCATGCTGGGAGTCATCCACAATTTTTTTGTACTATGCTGGTACCCAGCATGCATTACAGCATGACACTTTTTTTGATTGTCACCATTGTTGAGATTCATGTGCCGATTCTTGTTGTCTGTGTGTGTCTGTCTGATGTCGAAGTTCAAAAAATTCTAAAAAAAATAACTTTTTAAAATCCTATATATTTTCTAGTTGTCAAAATTCCGACAGATCTTGATATGTAAAATCACAGTGATACGATAATCATTAGGGCTGGGCGATTTAAATCGCGATATTGTTATGCGCATCTCGTCAGTAAAGCCGGTTCCTTGATTAGTAGTAAATCACCATCACCTGCTTGTGATTGGTGGCAGCCACTGCAACATGCTTTATTATTGTCACCATTGTTGAGATTCACAGGCTGATTATTGATGTCTGTGTTTTAAATGAATTTATCTGAATGTCTTTTGATCAGAACAATGTTTATTAAATATTTTGAATTATAAGTAAAGTACTGGTAATCATAGGCTGAAGAATCACAAAGCTGCTGCTAACAAGTTAAACCAAACTATCTCAATAAGTTTCCTTTTTAAGATCACAGCATGATTATGCCAAAACATAATCAACACTATCAGATTACATTTTACTTTGTTCATTTAACTGTTACAGATCAATAACAGCAGACAAACAACAGTAAATATTAAAGAAAACATATAATGGTAAAGAGCCCAACTAAAGCAAACACCCATCACCTTAATGGTAACTTACAATTTGTGATTTTCTCCTTCAGTGATTCTGCTTGTTAACATCAGGTGTCCTCAATAATGCTCAATCATCACTAAATTAATCACTTAATTATCTCATCAGCCCTAAATATTCACTCAGTCAAGCGGACTATATTAGTGATCTAATGTAGGGAATAGTGAATGAGGGTATAGGGTGTGATTTGGAACACAGCCTCTGAGTGTCGACTTTGAGCGTGGTTAATTCACAGTAAATTCCTGTAGGCTAGTTTCTCGAAAACGACATATATCACCCAGAATGCATTTTTTCAACGGAATATTGCTGTTTTAATGGAAAACAGCATTTTACTGTCAAAATGTGGCCGTTTTTTTACAGCAATTTTTTACAGTGTAGTGCTAGGCTAAGGCAGTGCAAGCCAAGTCAAGTAAAACAGAGTTTCTTTGCGTTCATAGTCTGGACTTATCTGATTTTTTTGTAGTAGCCTATACTTTATTATGATTTTAGTATCATATTGATTAAGAAATGCACGCACAATTATCCTTGAACTTGATAAATGTTGCAGATATTTTAGGCTACCCATAAACAAATTGCTTTCAAATGTGCAAAATTCAGAATTCAACGAATGTGCAGCAATTTGTACAAATAGAGACATTTTTGTGTATAAAAGACATTTTTGTTTTATTTTGTATTAGTGATTAATTTGCGCGTCCATTTATTGACGTCTGAGTCGATCTCATTTGAGTGTATTCGGCAATTTGCTTAACGTGGAATTAAACGCGTATATTCTGAGCTCATCAGATTTTGTTGTACATATACTTTATACTTTGCCACTAGAGGGCAGAATAAGACCGGGAATTATAGAATGCTTGTAGTTATGTTGACCTACTGTTTTCATAACACTGGATATTCTACTAATTTATACTTTTCTAAAACGTTGCATATTAATGGCAAAGAACTTATTTGGCAATTACACATAGTGATATTGTAAGAACGGCTATTGTAAGAATGCAGTGTGTGGTCGAAATTTTAAACCGAATATTAAATTAACCATGTTTTTAACATCTAACCTTATTTAACAACATTCATATGCTTTTGAATTTTACATGTATTTTACTGTGTGTGTGTGTGTGTGTGTGTGTGTGTGTGTGTGTGTGTGTGTGTGTGTGTGTGTGTGTGTGTGTGTGTGTGTGTGTGTGTTCATGTTTTTATATCCCGGTGGGGACTTCAACCTGAATGCACACAGACTCATGGGGACTCGTGTCACAGTGGGGACCTAAATAGAGGTCCCCATGGGTAAACAAGCTTAGAAATCATACAGAATGAGTCTTTTTGGAAATGTAAAAATGCAGAAAGTTTTCTGTAATGGGTAGGTTTAGGGGTAGGGTTAGTGTGAGGAGATAGAATATACAGTTTGTAAAGTATAAAAACCATTAAGTCTATGGAGAGTCCCCACAAAGATAGTAAACCGTGTGTGTGTGTGTGTGTGTGTGTGTGTGTGTGTGTGTGTGTGTGTGTGTGTGTGTGTGTGTGTGTGTGGCGTGGGCGCGATGGAACAGTGGACACATAAAAACATACGTCATTATACAGGACCACATTCAAACTGCAAAGTGTTAACTTATATTTGTGTACTGTCGCAATAAAACACAACATTGTGCTTTTGTAAAATAATTTCAAGCAATCCACCCCCCGAAAGGCGCTAATTTTAAAATGAAACTAAAATGCTCATGGCTGCACGGGCATTCATGGTGCGCATCCACGACAAGGAACGAGCAGAACAGAGTGAACGTTTTTCAGTTTATTCCTACTTCCATAGGAATTCATTTGAAACGCCCGCTCAACCGCTCACCCTGTGGTCTGTGTGAGTCCTAATGCCCCAGTGTAGTGACGGGGACACTATACTGCCAAAAGAGCACCGTCCTTCGGATGAGACGTTAAACCGAGGTCCTGACTCTCTGTGGTCATTAAAAATCCCAGGATGTCCTTCGAAAAAGAGTAGGGGTGTAACCCATGCATCCTGGCCAAATTTGCCCCTTGGCCTCTATCCATCATGGCCTCCTAATCATCCCCATGTACTGATATACTGATTGGCTTCATCACTGTCTCCTCTCCACCAGTAAGCTGGTGTGTGGTGGGCGTTCTGGCGCAATATGGCTGCCGTCACATCATCCAAGTGGATGCTGCACATTGGTGGTGGTTGAGGAGATTCCCCCCATCTATGTAAAGCGCTTTGAGGTCTTAGAAAAAGCGCTATATAAATGTAACAAATTATTATTATTATTATCAACCACTATCAATGTCAGTGCGGACGAAAATATTTTACTTTCATTTTTAATTTTGCGATTCAAAAGCCCCCAGTGGTGTCACACGTCGATTAACCGGTGGTAAAATATTCTCACCGTCACATACCTAGTATATTTTTATGTAAATACAATAGGCCTACCTGATTTTGAACACAAGAGGGCAGTATAGCCCTATGTATGACTTGACTTTTATGAGACTAAATAGTACAATTACTATTTTTAAACTTATAAATAATTATTAAATAAAAAATAAAAAAAAGAATAAAATGAGTTTGGTTGTGATATTTGTATACTTTTATAGAAATAAATGGTGTATAATTACATTTTTAGAAGATGAGGCTTTTAGTGTTTAATTTTTGTACATTACTTCAGTCCCTCACTATAGCAAAACCATTTGAGATGTTTAATATCCATTCACAATTTAGCATCTTTAATGTATTTTCATCATTTTGAAAAAGTTTGGTGTGAATAAAATAAGCCAGTTTGGAAGAGTAGCTAAAAACTCAGAGTTTGAAATATCCAAAAAATCCACATTCAAACCAAAATATCTGACTTTCTTTTGCTCTGAGCTAATGACTGTTAATTAGAAAGTTGTCCGGCTCGGTGAGACCAATATATATACTCATGTTTGTAACTGTTGGTAAAACTAACCCCCCCACTTTTGTCAAAAGCATGTTGAAAGTGACACACTTCCTGCTGCCAGTTGGTGGCGCTATAACTTTGACTCACAATAGTTACATCCATCTGATCGGCCTCTTACCACAAACACACTGCTGAAGTTTCATCAAGATCAGTTAATGTATGCAGAAGTTATAACACTTCGTGTCTCTCTTTTCTCGCCATAAATTCATTTCCTCGCCACGGCCAAACCGTTCAAGATATCAAAAATCCGTCCGCAATTTAGCATCCTCAATGCCTTGACTTCACGCTGACCGAGATTGGAGACGAATCGATGTATTTCCTAGGAGGAGTACATTAAATTCCACAGCAAGCGTTTCCAAACAACCCTAAATAGCCGACTTCCTGTTGGGCTGGCGTAAAACTTAGAGCACGAAAGTTGTTCGGCCCGATGAGATCTATATGTGTACCGAGTTTCAAATTAATTCATGCAAGCGTGTTTGATATATGGACCAAGTTTTAGAACCCCGTTCAAGGGGGCGCTGTTGAGCCCCCCTGCCACGCCCGGCTACCAGATTCAGCCCCGCCCTGATGGCCGCGGGTTCTGACCTGTGTGCAAAGTTTCAAGAGTTTTCGAGCACGTTAAGGACCCCAAAAGCCCCAGAAACCTTGAAAAACAAATGAAAAAGTAAAATCTCACTCAACTGACAAATCACCCCCACCCCTCACACACTCCGAGACAGAGAGAGAGAGAAAATTCTCCAAAAAAATCACATTCAAACCAAAATATCTGACCTTCTGTTGCTTTGAGCTATTAAGTGTAAATTAGAAAGTTGTCCGGCTCGATGAGAACAATATACATACCGATTTTTGTGATTCTAGGAAAAACTAAGCCCCCATTTTTGACTAAAGGTGGCGCTACTGAGCCATTCCACCACGCCCGTTTTTGAAACTTTGCACATGTCTACTGGCTAATAAGTGTGATGTGTCTGTCGAGTTTCATGCAATTTCAAGTATGTTAAGAGTCTCAAAAGCATAAAAAAAGAATAATAAAGTTTGATGCGTTGCCACGGCAACAGTATCTAAGATATCAATAATCCTTTCACAGGTCTACATCTGCCGTGTGTCTACATTATACACATAAAGTTTGAAGCAAATCGGATAAAAATAAGAGGGTGATTTCAAAGCATTTTGAAAGTGACACACTTCCTGCTGCCAGTTGGTGGCGCTATAACTTTGACTCACAATAGTCACATCCATGTGATCGGCCTCTTACAACGAACACACTGCTGAAGTTTCATCAAGATCAGTTAATGTATGCAGAAGTTATAACACACTTCCTGTTTCCATTATTCGCCATAAATTCGTTTCCTCGCCACGGCCAAACCGTTCGAGATATCAAAAATCCCCTGGCAATTTTTCATCCTCAATGCCTTGACTTCATGCACACCGAGTTTGGTGGCGATCGGGTGAATTCCCTAGGAGAAGTGTTTCAAATACCAGACCATGCGTTTCCAAACAACCTTTAATAGCTGACTTCCTGTTGGGCTGGCGTAAAAAGTAAAAGTACGAAAGTTGTTCGGCCCGATGAGATCTATGAACCGAGTTTCATATTATTACATGCAAGCGTGTCTGATTTATGGACCAAGTTTTCGGACCCCGTTCAAGGGGGCGCTGTTGAGCCCCCCTGCCACGCCCGGGTACCAGCTTCAGCCCGGCCCTGATGGCCGCGGGTTCTGACCTGTGTGCAAAGTTTCAAGAGTTTTCGAGCACGTTAAGGGTCTCAAAAGTGCCCGAAAGGTTGACAGAAAAATAATAATAATAATAATAATAATAAATATAGCTGCGAGCAGCGATTACGGGCCCAAGCCGGTGGCACCGCAACCCCGTTGCCTTTAGTTACCTAAAAGCACCGGGGTGGCGGTGCCACCGGCTTTGGCCCTTCATCGCTGCTCGCAGCTATATTTATATATAAATATATATATATTTATATATATATATATATATATATATATATATATATATATATATATATATATATATATATATATATAAAAGACAGAAACCTTATTACCTTATTCTGATTTTATGATACACTCAAAATATTCCACAACAAATCGTTTAAATTTAATGTAAAAATAAAAACGAAAGTAAGCACTGTTGGGCTCACGTAACCCTCTCATTAGAATCAAAATGTTTCAGCATTTGCGATGTATTTGGATGCTAAACTATTCTTTATTATAGGCTTTGTTCTTCACTCGTGTTCCAATATCGACGAAAAAAAATCATCCTCTTCACACGCGCAAAAATGTGGTTGAAACATCATAGTGGAGCGGTGCTTACTGTGAATGTACGAATTGTACTACTGACTATTTAGAGCAGTGTAATTTTTATATGTTAGGTTAACTATTTTATTATTATATTTTATTAAGGCTATAATGAACAGGCTGCGATGTCAAGATTGCAATGCTGGAATGTGTGTGTGTGTGTGTGTGTGTGTGTGTGTGTGTGTGTGTGTGTGTGTGTGTGTGTGTGTGTGTGTGTGTGTGTGTGTGTGTGTGTGTGTGTGTGTGTGTGTGTGTGTTCATGTTTTCCTATCCCGGTGGGGACTTCAACCTGAATGCACACAGACTCATGGGGACTCATGTCACAGTGGGGACCTAAATAGATGTCCCCATGGGTAAACAAGTTTATAAATCATACAGAATGAGTTTTTTTGGAAATGTAAAAATGCAGAAAGTTTTCTGGGATAGGTAGGTTTAGGGGTAGGGTTAGTGTGAGGAGATAGAATATACAGTTTGTACAGTATAAAAACCATTAAGTCTATGGAGAGTCCCCACAAAGATAGTAAACCGTGTGTGTGTGTGTGGCGTGGGCGCGATTGAACAGTGGACACATAAAAACATACTCCGTCATTATACAGGACGACATTCAAACTGCAAAGTGTTAACTTATATTTGTGTACAGTCACAATAAAACACAACATTGTGCTTTTGTAAAATAATTCCAAGCAATCCACCCCCCGAAAGGTGCTAATTTTAAAATGAAACTAAAATGCTCATGGCTTCCATAGGAATTCATTTGAAACGCTCGCTCAACCACTATCAATGTCAGTGCGGACGAGCATATTTTACTTTCGTTTTTAAGTTGGCGATTCAAAAGCCCCCAGCGGTGTCACACATAGATTAACCAGTGGTAAAATATTCTCAACGTCACAAACCTAGTATATTTTTATGTAGATACAATAGGCCTACCTGATTTTGAACACAAGAGGACAGTATAGCCCTATGTATGACTTGACTTTTATGGGACTAAATAGTACAATTACTATTTTTAAACTTATAAATAATTATTAAATTGAAAAAAAAAAGAATAAAATGGGTTTAGTTGTGATATTTGTATACTTTTATATAGAAATAAATGTTTTTAATTATTTTAGAAGATGAGGCTTTTAGTTTCCTTTTTGTACATTACTTTAGTCCCTCACTATAGCAAAACGTTTGAGATGTTTAATATCCGTTCACAATTTAGCATCTTTAATGTATTTTCATCATTTTGAAAAAGTTTGGTGTGAATAAAATAAACCTAATAAAAAGGAGGAAGAGTAGCTAAAAACTCAGAGTCTGAAATATCCAAAAAATCCACATTCAAACCAAAATATCTGACTTCCTTTTGCTCTGAGCTAATAACTGTAAATTAGAAAGTTGTCCGGCTCGGTGAGACCAATATATATTCTGATTTCTGTAACTGTTGGTAAAACTAACCCCCCCACTTTTTTCAAAAGCATGTTGAAAGTGATACACTTCCTGCTGCCAGTTGGTGGCGCTATAACTTTGGCTCACAATAGTTACATCCATCTGATCGGCCTCTTACCACGAACACACTGGTGAAGTTTCATGAAGATCAGTTAATGTATGCAGAAGTTATACCACTTCGTGTTTCTCTTTTCTCGCCATCATTTCGTTTCCTCGCCACGGCCAAACCGTTCGAGATATCAAAAATCCGTCCGCAATTTAGAATCCTCAATGTCTTGACTTCATGCACACCGAGTTTGGTGGGGATTGGATGAATTCTCTAGGAGGAGTACTTCGCATTCCACAGCAAGCGTTTTCCAAACAACCCATAATAGCCGACTTCCTGTTGGGCTGGCGTAAAACTTGACCGGGAGAAAGTTGTTCGGCCCGATGAGATCTATATGTGTACCGAGTTTCATATTAATTCATGCAAGCGTGTTTGATCTATGGACCAAGTTTTGGGACCCCTTTCAAGGGGGCGCTGTTGAGCCCCCCTGCCACACCCGGGTACCAGCTTCAGCCCGTCCCTGATGGCAGGGGGTTCTGACTTGTGTGCAAAGTTTCAAGAGTTTTTGAGCATGTTAAGGACCCCAAAAGCCCCTGAAACCTTGATTAACAATATAAAAGCAATAGTCAAATCCCCCCTCCCCTCACACACACAGAGACACAGAGAGAGGGAGAGAAAATTCTTCAGAAAATCCACATTCAAACCAAAATATCTCTCTTCCTGTTGGTCGGAGATAGATCATGTAAATTAGAAAGTTGTCCGTCTTGATGAGAACAATACACATACCAAGTTTTGTTGCTGTTGATAAAACTAACCCCCCCCACTTATGACTAAAGGTGGCGCTACTGAGCCCCTCACCACGCCCGTTTCTGAAACTTTGCACATGTCTACGGGCTAATAAATGTGATGTGTCTGTCGAGTTTCATGCAATTTCAAGTATGTTAAGAGTCTCAAAAGCATAAAAAAATAATATTAAAGTTTGATGCGTTGCCACGGCAACAGTATCTAAGATATCAATAATCCTTTCACAGGATTACATCTGCCGTGTGTCTACATTGTACACATAAAGTTTGAAGCAAATCTGGTAAAAATAAGACAGTGATTTCAAAGCATTTTAATAGTGATGTACTTCCTGCTGCCTGTTGGTGGCGCTATAACTTTGACTCACAATAGTCACATCTGTGCGATCGGCCTCTTACAACGAACACACTGCTGAAGTTTCATCAAGATCAGTTAATGTATGCAGAAGTTATAACACACTTCCTGTTTCATTTTTTCGCCATAAATTCGTTTCCTCGCCACGGCGAAACCGTTCGAGATATCAAAAATCCGTCCGCAATTTAGCATCCTCAATGTCTTGACTTCATACTGACCGAGTTTGGAGGAGATTGGATGAATTCTCTAGGAGGAGTATATTAAATTCCACAGCATGCGTTTCCAAACAACCCTAAATAGCCGACTTCCTGTTGGGCGGAGCTAATAACTTAGAGCGCGGAAGTTGTTCGGCCCGATGAGATCTATATGTGTACCGAGTTTCATATTATTACATGCAAGCGTGTTTGATTTATGGACACGTGTTCGGATCCCGTTCCAGGGGGCGCTGTCGAGCCCCCCTGCCACGCCCGGGTACCAGCCTCAGCCCGGCCCTGATGGCCGCGGGTTCTGACCTGTGTGCAAAGTTTCAAGAGTTTTCGAGCATGTTAAGGGCCCCAAAAGTGCCCGAAAGGTTGACAAAATAATAATAAATATAGCTGCGAGCAGCGATTACGGGCCCAAGCCGGTGGCACCGCAACCCCATTGCCTTTAGTTACCTAAAGTCACCGGGGTGGCGGTGACTCCGGCTTTGGCCCTTCATCGCTGCTCGCAGCTATATTTATATATAAATATATATATATATTTATATATATATATATATATATATATATATATATATATATATATATATATATATATATAAAAGACAGAAACCTTATTACCTTATTCTGATTTTATGATACACTCAAAATATTCCACAACAAATCTTTTAAATTTAATGTAAAAATAAAAACGAAAGTAAGCACTGTTGGGCTCACGTAACCCTCTCATTAGAATCAAAATGTTTCAGCATTTGCGATGTATTTGGATGCTAAACTATTCTTTATTATAGGCTTTGTTCTTCACTCGTGTTCCAATATCGACGAAAAAAATCATCCTCTTCACACGCGCAAAAATGTGCTTGAAACATCACAGTGGAGCGGTGCTTACTGTGAATGTACGAATTGTACTACTGACTATTTAGAGCAGTGTAATTTTTATATGTTAGGTTAACTATTTTATTATTATATTTTATTAAGGCTATAATGAACAGGCTGCGATGTCAAGATTGCAATGCTGGAATGTGTGTGTGTGTGTGTGTGTGTGTGTGTGTGTGTGTGTGTGTGTGTGTGTGTGTGTGTGTGTGTGTGTGTGTGTGTGTGTGTGTGTGTATGTGTTCATGTTTTCCTATCCCGGTGGGGACTTCAACCTGAATGCACACAGACTCATGGGGACTCATGTCACAGTGGGGACCTAAATAGATGTCCCCATGGGTAAACAAGTTTATAAATCATACAGAATGAGTTTTTTTGGAAATGTAAAAATGCAGAAAGTTTTCTGGGATAGGTAGGTTTAGGGGTAGGGTTAGTGTGAGGAGATAGAATATACAGTTTGTACAGTATAAAAACCATTAAGTCTATGGAGAGTCCCCACAAAGATAGTAAACCGTGTGTGTGTGTGTGGCGTGGGCGCGATTGAACAGTGGACACATAAAAACATACTCCGTCATTATACAGGACGACATTCAAACTGCAAAGTGTTAACTTATATTTGTGTACAGTCACAATAAAACACAACATTGTGCTTTTGTAAAATAATTCCAAGCAATCCACCCCCCGAAAGGTGCTAATTTTAAAATGAAACTAAAATGCTCATGGCTTCCATAGGAATTCATTTGAAACGCTCGCTCAACCACTATCAATGTCAGTGCGGACGAGCATATTTTACTTTCGTTTTTAAGTTGGCGATTCAAAAGCCCCCAGCGGTGTCACACATAGATTAACCAGTGGTAAAATATTCTCAACATCACAAACCTAGTATATTTTTATGTAGATACAATAGGCCTACCTGATTTTGAACACAAGAGGGCAGTATAGCCCTATGTATGACTTGACTTTTATGGGACTAAATAGTACAATTACTATTTTTAAACTTATAAATAATTATTAAATTGAAAAAAAGAATAAAATGGGTTTAGTTGTGATATTTGTATACTTTTATATAGAAATAAATGTTTTTTAATTACATTTTTAGAAGATGAGGCTTTTAGTTTCCTTTTTGTACATTACTTTAGTCCCTCACTATAGCAAAACCGTTTGAGATGTTTAATATCCGTTCACAATTTAGCATCTTTAATGTATTTTCATCATTTTGAAAAAGTTTGGTGTGAATAAAATAAACCAGTTAGGAAGAGTAGCTAAAAACTCAGAGTCTGAAATATCCAAAAAATCCACATTCAAACCAAAATATCTGACTTCCTTTTTCTCTGAGCTAATAACTGTAAATTAGAAAGTTGTCTGACTCGATGAGACCAATATATATACTGATTTTTGGAACTGTTGGTAAAACTAACCCCCCCATTTTTGTCAAAAGCATGTTGAAAGTGACACACTTCCTGCTGCCAGTTGGTGGCGCTATAACTTTGGCTCACAATAGTTACATCCATCTGATCAGCCTCTTACCACGAACACACTGGTGAAGTTTCATGAAGATCAGTTAATGTATGCAGAAGTTATACCACTTCGTGTTTCTCTTTTCTCGCCATAATTTCGTTTCCTCGCCACGGCCAAACCGTTCGAGATATCAAAAATCCGTCCGCAATTTAGAATCCTCAATGTCTTGACTTCATGCACACCGAGTTTGATGGGGATTGGATGAATTCTCTAGGAGGAGTACTCCGCATTCCACAGCAAGCGTTTTCCAAACAACCCATAATAGCCGACTTCCTGTTGGGCTGGCGTAAAACTTGACCGGGGGAAAGTTGTTCGGCCCGATGAGATCTATATGTGTACCGAGTTTCATATTAATTCATGCAAGCGTGTTTGATCTATGGACCAAGTTTTGGGACCCCTTTCAAGGGGGCGCTGTTGAGCCCCCCTGCCACGCCCGGGTACCAGCTTCAGCCCGTCCCTGATGGCAGGGGGTTCTGACTTGTGTGCAAAGTTTCAAGAGTTTTTGAGCATGTTAAGGACCCCAAAAGCCCCTGAAACCTTGATTAACAATACAAAAGCAATAGTCAAATCCCCCCTCCCCTCACACACACAGAGACACAGAGAGAGGGAGAGAAAATTCTTCAGAAAATCCACATTCAAACCAAAATATCTCTCTTCCTGTTGGTCGGAGATATATCATGTAAATTAGAAAGTTGTCCGTCTTGATGAGAACAATACACATACCAAGTTTTGTTGCTGTTGATAAAACTAACCCCCCCACTTATGACTAAAGGTGGCGCTACTGAGCCCCTCACCACGCCCGTTTCTGAAACTTTGCACATGTCTACGGGCTAATAAATGTCATGTGTCTGTCGAGTTTCATGCAATTTCAAGTATGTTAAGAGTCTCAAAAGCATAAAAAAAGAATATTAAAGTTTGATGCGTTGCCACGGCAACAGTATCTAAGATATCAATAATCATTTCACAGGTTTACATCTGCCGTGTGTCTACATTCTACACATAAAGTTTGAAGCAAATCTGGTAAAAATAAGACAGTGATTTCAAAGCATTTTAATAGTGATGTACTTTCTGCTGCCTGTTGGTGGCGCTATAACTTTGACTCACAATAGTCACATCTGTGCGATCGGCCTCTTACAACGAACACACTGCTGAAGTTTCATCAAGATCAGTTAATGTATGCAGAAGTTATAACACACTTCCTGTTTCATTTTTTCGCCATAAATTCGTTTCCTCGCCACGGCCAAACCGTTCGAGATATCAAAAATCCGTCCGCAATTTAGCATCCTCAATGTCTTGACTTCATGCTGACCGAGTTTGGAGGAGATTGGATGAATTCTCTAGGAGGAGTACATTAAATTCCACAGCATGCGTTTCCAAACAACCCTTAATAGCCGACTTCCTGTTGGGCTGGCGTAAAACTTAGAGCACGAAAGTTGTTCGGCCCGATGAGATCTATATGTGTACCGAGTTTCATATTATTACATGCAAGCGTGTTTGATTTATGGACACGTGTTCGGATCCCGTTCCAGGGGGCGCTGTCGAGCCCCCCTGCCACGCCCGGGTACCAGCCTCAGCCCGGCCCTGATGGCCGCGGGTTCTGACCTGTGTGCAAAGTTTCAAGAGTTTTCGAGCATGTTAAGGGCCCCAAAAGTGCCCGAAAGGTTGACAAAATAATAATAATAATAATAAATATAGCTGCGAGCAGCGATTACGGGCCCAAGCCGGTGGCACCGCAACCCCGGTGCCTTTAGTTACCTAAAGGCACCGGGGTGGCGGTACCGCTGGCTTTGGCCCTCCATCGCTGCTCGCAGCTATATTTATATATATATATATATATATATATATATATATATATATATATATATATATATGTATGTGTGTGTGTGTATATATATATATATATATATATATATATATATATAGTAAGATTTTTAATGTTTTTAGGAGAAGTCTCTTCTGCTCACCAAGGCTGCATTTATTTGATTAAAAATACAAACAAAAACTGTAATATTGTAAAATATTATTCCAATTTAAAACAGCTGTTTTCAATTTTAAAATATTTTACATAGTAATTAATTTCTGTGATCAAAGTTGAGTTTTCAGCATCATTACTCCAGTCTTCAGTGTCACATGATCCTTCAGAAATCATTCTAATATGATGATTGATGCTCAATAAATATTCATTATTATTTTCAATGTTGAAAACAGTTGTGTACAGATTTTTTTTTCAAAATGCTTTGATGAATGTAAAGTTCAAAAGAACAGCATTTATTTCAAATATAATTTTTTTAACATTATAAATGTCTTTACTGTAACTGTTGATCAGTTTAACTCATCCTTCATAAATAAAAGTATTGATTTATTTTATTTCTTTCCCCCAAAAATAAAATTTAAATTATTACTAACCCCAAGCTTTTGAGCGGTAGTGTTATGTTACAAAAGCTTTAGATTTCAGATAAATGCTGTTCTTTTGAACTTTCTATTCATCAAAGACTGTACACAACTGTTTTCGACATTTAAAATAATAATGAATGTTTCTTGAGCATCAATCATCATATTAGAATAATTTCTGAAGGATCATGTGACAGTGACTCCGTTTTGATCACAGGAATAAATAACAGTTTAAAATATATTAAAATAGAAAGCAGCTGTTTTAAATTGGAATAATATTTTACAATATAACTGTTTTTGTTTGTATTTTTAATCAAATAAATGCAGCCTTGGTGAGCAGAAGAAACTTCTCTGTGATGTGCGCGCCACAGACTGCACGCACGTCCGCTTAGAGTTCCGCCTTTTGTGTTCCGTCAATATTTCGTTATTAGAAATCAATTTTTTTAGAGAATCGATTTTTTGACATTTGTGAATCGATTCAGAATCGTCCACGTCCGGATCGCGATGCATCTAAGAATCAATTTTTTTCTCCCACCGCTAGATTTCATACAACAGGTTAATAAACAGTTACAATTAAGTCACTTACATTTTTGATGCAGTATTGACTGTTTTTGTTCTGTTTCAGCAGCGAAAATAGTTAAAGATCACCGCAGAACCATCACGCATCACGTGTTTTCTCATAACTGAACGATTCAGCATTTTTAAGGAATCGGTTGACTCAAAGTTTGAATGATCAATCCATAAACATCTGTCTTAATCATGATCGACTCATTCGAACGAATCGTTTGAACGAATGAATCAATGACTCGCTTATTAAGATGGATGCCTGGTGACACCTAATGGCGGTTTAGTGTTGTTTAAAAGAATCATTCTTTCCAACATGTGTGTGATTTGTGTGTGCAACATTATCAATGTCAGTGTGGAAGTCTGTATTTTTCTTTCACTTTTATCTTAGCAATTTAAAAGCACCCGCTAGTGTCACACGTCGAATAACCGGTGGGAAAATATCCTCAGACACATACCTAATAAATGTATCTGTAAATAGAATATTGGCCTACCTGGTAAAAAGTTTTATATACTATTTTGATGTGCTTTTGGACACAAGAGGGCAGTATAGCCCTATGTATGACTTTTTTTTTTTTTTTACTTTACTGTTTTTAATTTTAGAATAAAATTAGAATAAAATTCTTTTTAAAAACAGAATAAAATGGGTTTAGTTGTGATATTTGTATACTTTTATATAGAAATAAATGGTATATAATTACATTTTTAGAAAATTTGAGGCTTTTAGTTTTTCCTTTTTGGACATTACTTTAATCCCTCGCCATAGCAAAACCGTTTGAGATATTTATTATCCGTTCACAATTTAGCATCTTTAATGTATTTTCATCATTTTGAAAAAGTTTGGTGTGAATAAAATAAGTCAGATTGGAAGAGTAGCTAAAAACTCAGAGTCTGAAATATCCAAAAAATCCACATTCAAACCAAAATATCTGACTTCCTTTTGCTCTGAGCCAATGACTGTAAATTAGAAAGTTGTCCGGCTCGGTGAGACCAATATATATACTCATGTTTGTAACTGTTGGTAAAACTAACCCCCCCACTTTTGTCAAAAGCATGTTGAAAGTGACACACTTCCTGCTGCCAGTTGGTGGCGCAATAACTTTGACTCACAATAGTTACATCCATCTGATCGGCCTCTTACAACGAACACACTGCTGAAGTTTCAGCAAGATCAGTTAATGTATGCAGAAGTTATAACACTTCGTGTCTCTCTTTTCTCGCCATAAATTCGTTTCCTCGCCACGGCCAAACCGTTCAAGATATCAAAAATCCGTCCGCAATTTAGCATCCTCAATGTCTTGACTTCATGCTGACCGAGTTTGGAGGCGATTGGATGAATTATCTAGGATGAGTACATCAAATTCCACAGCATGCATTTTTCGAACAACCCATAATAGCCGACTTCCTGTTGGGCGGTGCTAATAACTTAGAGTGCAGAAGTTGTTCGGCCCGGTGAGATCTATATGTGTACCTAGTTTCATATTGTTACATGCAAGCGTGTTTGAAATATGGACCAAGTTTTCAGACCTTGTTCAAGGGGGCGCTGTTGAGCCCCCCTGCCACGCCCGGGTACGAGCTTCAGCCCGGCCCTGATGACCGTGGGTTCTGACCTGTGTGAAAAGTTTCAAGAGTTTTTGAGCATGTTAAGGGCCCCAAAAGCCCCTGAAACCTTGATAACCAAAGATTAAATGGAATAGACAAATCCCCCTCCCCCACAGACACACAGACACAGAGAGAGAGAGAGAAAATTCTCCAGAAAATCCACATTCAAACCAAAATATCTGACTTCCTGTTGGTCTGAGGTTATGACTGTCAATTAGAAAGTTGTCCGGCTTGATGAGAACAATACACATACCAAGTTTTGTGATTCTAGGAAAAACTAAGCCCCCATTTTTGACTAAAGGTGGCGCTACTGAGCCATTCCACCACGCCCGTTTCTGAAACTTTGCATATGTCTACTGGATAATAAATGTGATGTGTCTGTCGAGTTTCATGCATTTTCAAGCATGTGAAGAGTCTCAAAAGCATCTGAAAAGAATATTAAAGTTTGATGCGTTGCCACGGCAACAGTATCTAAGATATCAATAATCCTTTCACAGGTCTACATCTGCAGTGTGTCTACATTATACACATAAAGTTTGAAGCAAATCGGGTAAAAATAAGAGGGTGATTTCAAAGCATTTTGAAAGTGACACACTTCCTGCTGCCAGTTGGTGGCGCTATAACTTTGACTCACAATAGTCACATCAATGTGATCGGCCTCTTACAATGAACACACTGCTGAAGTTTCATCAAGATCAGTCAATGTATGCAGAAGTTATAACACACTTCCTGTGTCCCATTATTCGCCATAAATTTGTTTCCTCGCCACGGCCAAACCGTTCGAGATATCAAAAATCCGTTCGCAATTTAGCATCCTCAATGTCTTGACTTCATGCACACCGAGATTGGTGGCGATCGGATGAATTCCCTAGGAGGAGTATTTCACATTCCATTGTATGCGTTTTCCAAACAACGTATAATAACCGACTTCCTGTTGGGCTGGTGTAAAACTTAGAGCACGAAAGTTGTTCGGCCCGATGAGATCTATATGTGTACTGAGTTTCATATTATTAGATGCAAGCGTGTTTGATTTATGGACCAAGTTTTCAGACACCATTCCAGGGGGCGCTGTCGAGCCCCCGTGCCACGCCCGGGTACCAGCTTCAGTCCGGCCCTGATGGCCGCAGGTTCTGACGTGTGTGCAAAATTTCAAGAGTTTTTGAGCATGTTAAGGGCCCCAAAAGTGCCCGAGAAGTAGAAAAAAATAATAATAATAATAATAATAATAATAAACAATAATCCTACCGAAAACAATAGGGCCTTCGCCCTTTCAGGGCTTGGGCCCTAATAATAATAATAATAATAATCCTACCGAAAACAATAGGGCCTTCGCCCTTTCAGGGCTTGGGCCCTAATAATAATAATAATAATAATAAATATAGCTGCGAGCAGCGATTACGGGCCCAAGCCGGTGGCACCGCAACCCCGGTGCCTTTAGTTACCTAAAGGCACCGGGGTGGCGGTACCGCCGGCTTTGGCCCTCCATCGCTGCTCGCAGCTATATTTATATATATACATACATACATACATACACACACATACATATATATATATATATATATATATATATATATATATATATATATATATATATATATATTATTGTTCAAAAGTTTGGGGTCAGTAAGATTTTTAATGTTTTTAGGAGAAGTCTCTTCTGCTCACCAAGGCTGCATTTATTGATTAAAAATACAAACAAAAACAGTAATATTGTGAAATATTATTCCAATTTAAAACAGCTGTTTTCAATTTTTAAATATTTTACATAGTAATTCATTTCTGTGATCAAAATTGAGTTTTCAGCATCATTACTCCAGTCTTCAGTGTCACATGATCCTTCAGAAATCATACTAATATGATGATTGATGCTCAATAAATATTCTTTATTATTTTCAATGTTGAAAACAGTTGTGTACAGATTTTTTTTTTTTTCAAAATGCTTTGATGAATGTAAAGTTCAAAAGAACAGCATATATTTCAAATATATATATTTTTAACATTATAAATGTCTTTACTGTAACTGTTGATCAGTTTAACTCATCCTTCATAAATAAAAGTACTGATTTATTTTATTTATTTCCCCAAAAAATAAAATTTTAATTATTACTAACCCAAAACTTTTGAGCGGTAGTGTTTAACGTTACAAAAGCTTTAGATTTCAGATAAATGCTGTTCTTTTGAACTTTCTATTCATCAAAGACTGTACACAACTGTTTTCGACATTTAAAATAATAATGAATGTTTCTTGAGTATCAATCATCATATTAGAATAATTTCTGAAGGATCATGTGACAGTGACGACTGGAGTAATGATGCTGAAAACTCAGCTTTGATCACAGGAATAAATAACAGTTTAAAATATATTAAAATAGAGAGCAGCTGTTTTAAATTGGAATAATATTTTACAATATTACTGTTTTTGTTTGTATTTTTAATCAAATAAATGCAGCCTTGGTGAGCAGAAGAAACTTCTCTGTTATGTGCGCGCCACAGACTGCACGCACGTCCGCTTAGAGTTCCGCCTTTTGCCTTCCGTCAATATTACGTTATTAGAAAAATATTTTTTTAGAGAATCGATTTTTTGACATTTGTGAATCGATTCAGAATCGTCCACGTCCGCATCGCGATGCATCTAAGAATAATTTTTTTCTCCCACCCCTAGATTTCATACAACAGGTTAATAAACAGTTACAATTAAGTCACTTACATTTTAGATGCAATGTTGACTGTTTTTGTTCTGTTTCAGCAGCGAAAATAGTTAAACAAAGATCACGGCAGAACCATCACGCATCACGTGTTTTCTCATAACTGAACGATTCAGCATTTTTAACGAATCGGTTGACTCAAAGATTGAATGATCAATCCATAAACATCTGTCTTAATCATGATCGACTCATTCGAACGAATCGTTTGAACGAATGAATCAATGACTCGCTTATTAAGATGGATGCCTGGCGACACCTAATGGCGGTTTAGTGTTGTTTAAAAGCATCATTCTTTCCCACATGTGTGTGATTTGTGTGTGCAACATTATCATTATTTTTCTTACACTATTATATTAGCGATTTAAAAGCACCCACTAGTGTCACACGTCGATTAACCGGTGGGAAAATATCCTCAGACACATACCTAATACATGTATATTTAAATACAATATTGGCCTACCTGGTAAAAAGTTTTATATACTATTTTGATGTCCTTTTGGACACAAGAGGGCAGTATAGCCCTATGTTTGCTTTTTTGTTGAACCAAATAGCACTAAATAGCCTGTTTTAACTTTTTCATTCTTCTTGAATTGCAAAAACAGAATAAAATGGGTTTAGTTGTGATATTTGTATACTTTTATATAGAAATAAATGGTATATAATTACATTTTTAGAAGATTTTTAGTGTTTCCTTTTTGGACATTATTTAATCCCTCGCCATAGCAAAACCGTTTGAGATATTTATTATCCATTCACAATTTAGCATATTTAATGTAGTTTCATCATGTTGAAAAAGTTTGGTACGAATAAAATAAATAGTTTAAGAGGAGTGGCTAAAAATTCAGAGGCTGATTTTGCAAAAAAATCCACATTCAGACCAAAATATCTGACTTCCTGATGGCCAGAGCTATTGAATGTAAATTAGAAAGTTGTCCGGCTTGATGAGAACAATATACAAACTATTTTTTCTTTACTGTAGTTAAAACTAACCCCCCCACTTTTGTCAAAAGCATGTTGAAAGTGACACACTTCCTGCTGCCAGTTGGTGGCGCTATAACTTTGACTCACAATAGCTACATCCATCTGATCGGCCTCTTACCACAAACACACTGCTGAAGTTTCATCAAGATCAGTTAATGTATGCAGAAGTTATTCCACTTCCGTGTTTCTCTTTTCTCGCCATAAATTCGATTCCTCGCCACAGCCAAACCGTTCGAGATATCAAAAATCCGTCCGCAATTTAGCATCCTCAATGTCTTGACTACATCCACACCGAGTTTGAAGGGGGCACGGTGAATTTTCTAGGAGGAGTATTTCACATTCCACAGCAAGCGTTTTCCAAACAACCCATAATAGCCGACTTCCTGTTGGGCTGGCGTAAAACTTGACCGGGGTAAAGTTGTTCGGCCCGATGAGATCTATATGTGTACCGAGTTTCATATTAATTCATGCGAGCGTGTTTGATATATGGATCAAGTTTTAGAACCCCGTTCAAGGGGGCGCTGTTGAGCCCCCCAGCCACGCCCGGGTCCCAGCTTCAGCCCGGCCCTGATGGCCGTGGGTTCTGACCTGTGTGCAAAGTTTCAAGAGTTTTTGAGCACGTTAAGGACCCCAAAAGCCCCTGAAACCTTGATTAACAATATAAAAGCAATAGTCAAATCCCCCCCTCCCCTCACACACACACAGACACAGAGAGGGAGAGAAAATTCTTCAGAAAATCCACATTCAAACCAAAATATCTCTCTTCCTGTTGGTCAGAGATGGTTCATGTAAATTAGAAAGTTGTCCGTCTTGATGAGAACAATACACATACCAAGTTTTGTTGCTGTTGATAAAACTAACACCCCCACTTATGACTAAAGGTGGCGCTACTGAGCCCCTCACCACGCCCGTTTCTGAAACTTTGCACATGTCTACTGGATAATAAATGTGATGTGTCTGTCGAGTTTCATGCAATTTCAAGTATGTTAAGAGTCTCAAAAGCATAAAAAAAGAATATTAAAGTTTGATGCGTTGCCACGGCAACAGTATCTAAGATATCAATAATCCTTTCACAGGTTTACATCTGCCGTGTGTCTACATTGTACACATAAAGTTTGAAGCAAATCTGGTAAAAATAAGACAGTGATTTCAAAGCATTTTAATAGTGATGTACTTCCTGCTGCCTGTTGGTGGCGCTATAACTTTGACTCACAATAGTCACATCTGTGCGATCGGCCTCTTACAACGAACACACTGCTGAAGTTTCATCAAGATCAGTTAATGTATGCAGAAGTTATAACACACTTCCTGTTTCATTTTTTCGCCATAAATTCGTTTCCTCGCCACGGCCAAACCGTTCGAGATATCAAAAATCCGTCCGCAATTTAGCATCCTCAATGTCTTGACTTCATGCACACCGAGTTTGGAGGCGAATCGATGAATTCCCTAGGAGGAGTACATTAAATTCCACAGCATGCGTTTCCAAACAACCCTAAATAGCCGACTTCCTGTTGGGCTGGCGTAAAACTTAGAGCACGAAAGTTGTTCGGCCCGATGAGTTCTATATGTGTACCGAGTTTCATATTATTACATGCAAGCGTGTCTGATTTATGGACAAGTGTTCGGATCCCGTTCCAGGGGGCGCTGTCGAGCCCCCCTGCCACGCCCGGGTACCAGCTTCAGTCCAGCCCTGATGGCCGCGGGTTCTGACCTGTGTGCAAAATTTCAAGAGTTTTCGAGCATGTTAAGGGCCCCAAAAGTGGCCGAAAGGTTGACAAAATAATAATAATAATAATAAATATAGCTGCGAGCAGCGATTACGGGCCCAAGCCGGTGGCACCGCGACCCTGTTGCCTTTAGTTACCTAAAGGCACCGGGGTGGCGGTGCCACCGGCTTTGGCCCTTCATCGCTGCTCGCAGCTATATTTATATATATATATATATATATATATATATATATATATATAAAAGACAGAAACCTTATTACCTTATTCTGATTTTATGATACACTCAAAATATTCCACAACAAATCTTTTAAATTTAATGTAAAAATAAAAACGAAAGTAAGCACTGTTGGGCTCACGTAACCCTCTCATTAGAATCAAAATGTTTCAGCATTTGCGATGTATTTGGATGCTAAACTATTCTTTATTATAGGCTTTGTTCTTCACTAGTGTTCCAATATCGACGGAAAAAAATCATCCTCTTTACACGCGCAAAAATGTGCTTGAAACATCACAGTGGTGCGGTGCTTACTGTGAATGTACGAATTGTACTACTGACTATTTAGAGCAGTGTAATTTTTATATGTTAGGTTAACTATTTTATTATTATATTTTATTAAGGCTATAATGAACAGGCTGCGATGTCAAGATTGCAATGCTGGAATGTGTGTTTGTTTGTGTGTGTGTGTGTGTGTGTGTGTGTGTGTGTGTGTGTGTGTGTGTGTGTGTGTGTGTGTGTGTGTGTATATGTGTGTTCATGTTTTTCTATCCTGGTGGGGACTTCAACCTGAATGCACATAGACTCATGGGGACTCATGTCACAGTGGGGACCTAAATAGAGGTCCCCATGGATAAACAAGCTTATAAATCATACAGAATGAGTTTTTTTGGAAATGTAAAAATGCAGAAAGTTTTCTGGGATAGGTAGGTTTAGGGGTAGGGTTAGTGTGAGGAGATAGAATATACAGTTTGTACAGTATAAAACCATTAAGTCTATGGAGAGTCCCCACAAAGATAGTAAACCGTGTGTGTGTGGCGTGGGCGCGATTGAACAGTGGACACATAAAAACATACTCCGTCATTATACAGGACGACATTCAAACTGCAAAGTGTTAACTTATATTTGTGTACAGTCGCAATAAAACACAACATTGTGCTTTTGTAAAATAATTTCAAGCAATCCACCCCCCGAAAGGCGCTCATTTTAAAATTAAATTAAAATGCTCATGGCTGCACGGGCATTCATAACGGTGCGCATCCACGGCGAGGAACGAGCAGAACAGAGTGAACGTTTTTCAGTTAATTCCTACTTCCATAGGAATTCATTTGAAAAGCTCGCTCAACCACTATCAATGTCAGTGCGGACGAGCATATTTTACTTTCGTTTTTAAGTTGGCGATTCAAAAGCCCCCAGCGGTGTCACACGTCGATTAACCGGTGGTAAAATATTCTCAACGTCACAAACCTAGTATATTTTTATGTAGATACAATAGGCCTACCTGATTTTGAACACAAGAGGACAGTATAGCCCTATGTATGACTTGACTTTTATGGGACTAAATAGTACAATTACTATTTTTAAACTTATAAATAATTATTAAATTGAAAAAAAAAAAGAATAAAATGGGTTTAGTTGTGATATTTGTATACTTTTATATAGAAATAAATGTTTTTAATTACATTTTTAGAAGATGAGGCTTTTAGTTTCCTTTTTGTACATTACTTTAGTCCCTCACTATAGCAAAACGTTTGAGATGTTTAATATCCGTTCACAATTTAGCATCTTTAATGTATTTTCATCATTTTGAAAAAGTTTGGTGTGAATAAAATAAACCTAATAAAAAGGAGGAAGAGTAGCTAAAAACTCAGAGTCTGAAATATCCAAAAAATCCACATTCAAACCAAAATATCTGACTTCCTTTTGCTCTGAGCTAATAACTGTAAATTAGAAAGTTGTCTGACTCGATGAGACCAATATATATACTGATTTTTGGAACTGTTGGTAAAACTAACCCCTCCACTTTTGTCAAAAGCATGTTGAAAGTGACACACTTCCTGCTGCCAGTTGGTGACGCTATAACTTAGGCTCACAATAGTTACATCCATCTGATCGGCCTCTTACCACGAACACACTGGTGAAGTTTCATGAAGATCAGTTAATGTATGCAGAAGTTATACCACTTCGTGTTTCTCTTTTCTCGCCATAATTTCGTTTCCTCGCCACGGCCAAACCGTTCGAGATATCAAAAATCCGTCGGCAATTTAGAATCCTCAATGTCTTGACTTCATGCACACCGAGTTTGGTGGGGATTGGATGAATTCTCTAGGAGGAGTACTTCGCATTCCACAGCAAGCGTTTTCCAAACAACCCATAATAGCCGACTTCCTGTTGGGCTGGCGTAAAACTTGACCGGGGGAAAGTTGTTCGGCCCGATGAGATCTATATGTGTACCGAGTTTCATATTAATTCATGCAAGCGTGTTTGATCTATGGACCAAGTTTTGGGACCCCTTTCAAGGGGGCGCTGTTGAGCCCCCCTGCCACGCCCGGGTACCAGCTTCAGCCCGTCCCTGATGGCAGGGGGTTCTGACTTGTGTGCAAAGTTTCAAGAGTTTTTGAGCATGTTAAGGACCCCAAAAGCCCCTGAAACCTTGATTAACAATATAAAAGCAATAGTCAAATCCCCCCTCCCCTCACACACACAGAGACACAGAGAGAGGGAGAGAAAATTCTTCAGAAAATCCACATTCAAACCAAAATATCTCTCTTCCTGTTGGTCGGAGATAGATCATGTAAATTAGAAAGTTGTCCGTCTTGATGAGAACAATACACATACCAAGTTTTGTTGCTGTTGATAAAACTAACCCCCCCACTTATGACTAAAGGTGGCGCTACTGAGCCCCTCACCACGCCCGTTTCTGAAACTTTGCACATGTCTACGGGCTAATAAATGTGATGTGTCTGTCGAGTTTCATGCAATTTCAAGTATGTTAAGAGTCTCAAAAGCATAAAAAAAATAATATTAAAGTTTGATGCGTTGCCACGGCAACAGTATCTAAGATATCAATAATCCTTTCACAGGTTTACATCTGCCGTGTGTCTACATTGTACACATAAAGTTTGAAGCAAATCTGGTAAAAATAAGACAGTGATTTCAAAGCATTTTAATAGTGATGTACTTCCTGCTGCCTGTTGGTGGCGCTATAACTTTGACTCACAATAGTCACATCTGTGCGATCGGCCTCTTACAACGAACACACTGCTGAAGTTTCATCAAGATCAGTTAATGTATGCAGAAGTTATAACACACTTCCTGTTTCATTTTTTCGCCATAAATTCGTTTCCTCGCCACGGCCAAACCGTTTGAGATATCAAAAATCCGTCCGCAATTTAGCATCCTCAATGTCTTGACTTCATGCTGACTGAGTTTGGAGGAGATTGGATGAATTCTCTAGGAGGAGTACATTAAATTCCACAGCATGCGTTTCCAAACAACCCTAAATAGCCAACTTCCTGTTGGGCTGGCGTAAAACTTAGAGCACGAAAGTTGTTCGGCCCGATGAGATCTATATGTGTACCGAGTTTCATATTATTACATGCAAGCGTGTTTGATTTATGGACACGTGTTCGGATCCCGTTCCAGGGGGCGCTGTCGAGCCCCCCTGCCACGCCCGAGTACCAGCCTCAGCCCGGCCCTGATGGCCGCGGGTTCTGACCTGTGTGCAAAGTTTCAAGAGTTTTCGAGCATGTTAAGGGCCCCAAAAGTGCCCGAAAGGTTGACAAAATAATAATAATAATAATAATAATAATAATAATAATAAATATAAATATAGCTGCGAGCAGCGATTACGGGCCCAAGCCGGTGGCACCGCAACCCCGGTGCCTTTAGTTACCTAAAGGCACCGGGGTGGCGGTACCGCCGGCTTTGGCCCTCCATCGCTGCTCGCAGCTATATTTATATATATATATACATACATACATACACACACATACATATATATGTGTATATATATATATATATATATATATATATATATATTATTGTTCAAAAGTTTGGGGTCAGTAAGATTTTTAATGTTTTTAGGAGAAGTCTCTTCTGCTCACCAAGGCTGCATTTATTGATTAAAAATACAAACAAAAACAGTAATATTGTGAAATATTATTCCAATTTAAAACAGCTGTTTTCAATTTTTAAATATTTTACATAGTAATTCATTTCTGTGATCAAAATTGAGTTTTCAGCATCATTACTCCAGTCTTCAGTGTCACATGATCCTTCAGAAATCATACTAATATGATGATTGATGCTCAATAAATATTCTTTATTATTTTCAATGTTGAAAACAGTTGTGTACAGATTTTTTTTTTTTTTCAAAATGCTTTGATGAATGTAAAGTTCAAAAGAACAGCATATATTTCAAATATATATATTTTTAACATTATAAATTAGGGATGTCCCGATCCGATCACGTGATCGGAAATCGGGCCCGATCGCGTGTTTTCAGACTCGATCGGAATCGGACGTTACCTCCCGATCAGGACTCGGATATATATGTATTTATATTCTCATTATTTTTTAACACCTCTATTATGCGGTGACACAGAGTTACGGCGGTTTCACACTGCACGCGTTATTAGAGTGTATGCAGCGCAGGAGCAGGGCGTATGGTGAGCAGGAGCAGGACACGCGCGTTTTGCTTTCATACTGGCAGCGTTTGTCACGCGCGGCTGAACCGCGGGTTGTGTACAGACAGAGTCTATAATGGATAAGTTGGCATTGCTTTTTTTCGTTTTCAAATACATTTAAGAGAAAAGACTTGTCAAGAAGCTTATTTTATTAATAGTTTCATTTATATAACTTTTGGTTCATCTTTGTTTTTATTGTTATGGCAACAAGTTTGTTTTTGGACATTTGTTTTCTTTTTAAATTGCTGTTGGTCATTTGATTGACTGTTTAAAACACAATAAATATCATCAATACACTTTTTGGATAAAACTGCGGTGTATTTTGGCCATGATGTATTTTGGCAAAAATAGACTCGGCGCCGAAACGATCGCGGCACTCCTGCTCTGCTACGCACTGCCGCGCCACCTCTGCGCGCGGTGTGAATGCTCTAAAGCCTGGTTTAATCTGTTAACATGGGCGGCGAAAAAAATACGCGCTGCACGCTCTGCTAACAGTGCAGTGTGAAACCGGCGTAAGAGTTAGGAGTGCAGTTCCTAAAAGCACATTACTGGCTTTGCAAACACTGTAGCACTTTTATTTTTTATTTGTTTACATGCCTGCCGGATATTTTAAGTTGAGGTGCTATTTGTTTATATATTAGACTTTTTTTTAATATTTACTTTTGCACTAAAGTCCAAAAGTGAAGAATTTATTTATTACTTGATTGTTCAAGCTACCTCACAGAAGTGCTCTGTTTGTTAACAGAGTTGTTGAATGTTAAAATAAGGTGAATTAAATAAAAAATAAGGATTTTTTTGCATTATAGAAGTATCGGATCGGGACTCGGTATCGGCAGATACTTAAAATCAAATGACTCGGACTCGGACTCGAGGGCAAAAAAACCTGATCGGGACATCCCTATTATAAATGTCTTTACTGTAACTGTTGATCAGTTTAACTCATCCTTCATAAATAAAAGTACTGATTTATTTTATTTATTTCCCCAAAAAATAAAATTTTAATTATTACTAACCCAAAACTTTTGAGCGGTAGTGTTTAACGTTACAAAAGCTTTAGATTTCAGATAAATGCTGTTCTTTTGAACTTTCTATTCATCAAAGACTGTACACAACTGTTTTCGACATTTAAAATAATAATGAATGTTTCTTGAGTATCAATCATCATATTAGAATAATTTCTGAAGGATCATGTGACAGTGACGACTGGAGTAATGATGCTGAAAACTCAGCTTTGATCACAGGAATAAATAACAGTTTAAAATATATTAAAATAGAAAGCAGCTGTTTTAAATTGGAATAATATTTTACAATATTACTGTTTTTGTTTGTATTTTTAATCAAATAAATGCAGCCTTGGTGAGCAGAAGAAACTTCTCTGTTATGTGCGCGCCACAGACTGCACGCACGTCCGCTTAGAGTTCCGCCTTTTGCCTTCCGTCAATATTACGTTATTAGAAAAATATTTTTTTAGAGAATCGATTTTTTGACATTTGTGAATCGATTCAGAATCGTCCACGTCCGCATCGCGATGCATCTAAGAATAATTTTTTTCTCCCACCCCTAGATTTCATACAACAGGTTAATAAACAGTTACAATTAAGTCACTTACATTTTAGATGCAATGTTGACTGTTTTTGTTCTGTTTCAGCAGCGAAAATAGTTAAACAAAGATCACGGCAGAACCATCACGCATCACGTGTTTTCTCATAACTGAACGATTCAGCATTTTTAACGAATCGGTTGACTCAAAGATTGAATGATCAATCCATAAACATCTGTCTTAATCATGATCGACTCATTCGAACGAATCGTTTGAACGAATGAATCAATGACTCGCTTATTAAGATGGATGCCTGGCGACACCTAATGGCGGTTTAGTGTTGTTTAAAAGCATCATTCTTTCCCACATGTGTGTGATTTGTGTGTGCAACATTATCATTATTTTTCTTACACTATTATATTAGCGATTTAAAAGCACCCACTAGTGTCACACGTCGATTAACCGGTGGGAAAATATCCTCAGACACATACCTAATACATGTATATTTAAATACAATATTGGCCTACCTGGTAAAAAGTTTTATATACTATTTTGATGTCCTTTTGGACACAAGAGGGCAGTATAGCCCTATGTTTGCTTTTTTGTTGAACCAAATAGCACTAAATAGCCTGTTTTAACTTTTTCATTCTTCTTGAATTGCAAAAACAGAATAAAATGGGTTTAGTTGTGATATTTGTATACTTTTATATAGAAATAAATGGTATATAATTACATTTTTAGAAGATTTTTAGTGTTTCCTTTTTGGACATTATTTAATCCCTCGCCATAGCAAAACCGTTTGAGATATTTATTATCCATTCACAATTTAGCATATTTAATGTAGTTTCATCATGTTGAAAAAGTTTGGTACGAATAAAATAAATAGTTTAAGAGGAGTGGCTAAAAATTCAGAGGCTGATTTTGCAAAAAAATCCACATTCAGACCAAAATATCTGACTTCCTGATGGCCAGAGCTATTGAATGTAAATTAGAAAGTTGTCCGGCTTGATGAGAACAATATACAAACTATTTTTTCTTTACTGTAGTTAAAACTAACCCCCCCACTTTTGTCAAAAGCATGTTGAAAGTGACACACTTCCTGCTGCCAGTTGGTGGCGCTATAACTTTGACTCACAATAGCTACATCCATCTGATCAGCCTCTTACCACGAACACACTGCTGAAGTTTCATCAAGATCAGTTAATGTATGCAGAAGTTATTCCACTTCCGTGTTTCTCTTTTCTCGCCATAAATTCGATTCCTCGCCACAGCCAAACCGTTCGAGATATCAAAAATCCGTCCGCAATTTAGCATCCTCAATGTCTTGACTACATCCACACCGAGTTTGAAGGGGGCACGGTGAATTTTCTAGGAGGAGTATTTCACATTCCACAGCAAGCGTTTTCCAAACAACCCATAATAGCCGACTTCCTGTTGGGCTGGCGTAAAACTTGACCGGGGTAAAGTTGTTCGGCCCGATGAGATCTATATGTGTACCGAGTTTCATATTAATTCATGCGAGCGTGTTTGATATATGGATCAAGTTTTAGAACCCCGTTCAAGGGGGCGCTGTTGAGCCCCCCAGCCACGCCCGGGTCCCAGCTTCAGCCCGGCCCTGATGGCCGTGGGTTCTGACCTGTGTGCAAAGTTTCAAGAGTTTTTGAGCACGTTAAGGACCCCAAAAGCCCCTGAAACCTTGATTAACAATATAAAAGCAATAGTCAAATCCCCCCCTCCCCTCACACACACACAGACACAGAGAGGGAGAGAAAATTCTTCAGAAAATCCACATTCAAACCAAAATATCTCTCTTCCTGTTGGTCAGAGATGGTTCATGTAAATTAGAAAGTTGCCCGTCTTGATGAGAACAATACACATGCCAAGTTTTGTTGCTGTTGATAAAACTAACACCCCCACTTATGACTAAAGGTGGCGCTACTGAGCCCCTCACCACGCCCGTTTCTGAAACTTTGCACATGTCTACTGGATAATAAATGTGATGTGTCTGTCGAGTTTCATGCAATTTCAAGTATGTTAAGAGTCTCAAAAGCATAAAAAAAGAATATTAAAGTTTGATGCGTTGCCACGGCAACAGTATCTAAGATATCAATAATCCTTTCACAGGTTTACATCTGCCGTGTGTCTACATTGTACACATAAAGTTTGAAGCAAATCTGGTAAAAATAAGACAGTGATTTCAAAGCATTTTAATAGTGATGTACTTCCTGCTGCCTGTTGGTGGCGCTATAACTTTGACTCACAATAGTCACATCTGTGCGATCGGCCTCTTACAACGAACACACTGCTGAAGTTTCATCAAGATCAGTTAATGTATGCAGAAGTTATAACACACTTCCTGTTTCATTTTTTCGCCATAAATTCGTTTCCTCGCCACGGCCAAACCGTTCGAGATATCAAAAATCCGTCCGCAATTTAGCATCCTCAATGTCTTGACTTCATGCACACCGAGTTTGGAGGCGAATCGATGAATTCCCTAGGAGGAGTACATTAAATTCCACAGCATGCGTTTCCAAACAACCCTAAATAGCCGACTTCCTGTTGGGCTGGCGTAAAACTTAGAGCACGAAAGTTGTTCGGCCCGATGAGTTCTATATGTGTACCGAGTTTCATATTATTACATGCAAGCGTGTCTGATTTATGGACAAGTGTTCGGATCCCGTTCCAGGGGGCGCTGTCGAGCCCCCCTGCCACGCCCGGGTACCAGCTTCAGTCCGGCCCTGATGGCCGCGGGTTCTGACCTGTGTGCAAAATTTCAAGAGTTTTCGAGCATGTTAAGGGCCCCAAAAGTGGCCGAAAGGTTGACAAAATAATAATAATAATAATAATAATAATAATAATAAATATAGCTGCGAGCAGCGATTGCGGGCCCAAGCCGGTGGCACCGCCACCCTGGTGCCTTTAGTTACACTAAAGCCACCGGGGTGGCGGTGTCACCAGCTTGGGCCCTCCATCACTGCTCGCAGCTATATTTATATATATATATATATATATATATATATATATATATATATATATATATATATATATATATATAAAAATATAAATGTAACAAAATATATATATTGTATTCATGTACATTATATATATATGTAACAAAAAATTGTAAAAAATAAATAAATATATATATATATATATATGGTGTGCGTCCATGGCGAGGAACGGGCAGAGAAGAGCGAACGTTTTTTAGTTAATTCCTACTTCCATAGGAATTCATTGAAAACGCTCGGTCTGCACCATTATCCATGTCAGTGCGGACGAACATATTTTACTTTCGTTTTTAAGTTAGCAATTCAAAAGCCCCCAGCGGTGTCACACGTTGATTAACAGGTGGTAAAATATTCCTCACCGTCACATACCTAGTATATTTTTATATAGATACAATAGGCCTACCTGACTTTGAACACAAGAGGGCAGTATAGCACTATGAATGACATCATTTATTTATTTTTTGGACTAAAAAAAACATTCTGGATGTTTTTAAACTTAAACAATTATTCAATTGAAAAAAAAAAAGAATAAAATGGGTTTAGTTCTGATATTTGTATAATTTGATAAAGAAATAAATGGTGTATAATTACATTTTTAGAAGATAGGAGGTTTTTAGTGTTTCCTTTTTTGACATTACTTTAATCCCTCGCCATAGCAAAACCGTTTGAGATATTTATTATCTGTTTACAATTTAGCATCTTTAATGTATTTTCATCATGTTGAAAAAGTTTGGTGTTTATAAAATAAACCACTTAAGAGGAGTGGGTAAAAATTCAGAGGCTGATTTTGCAAAGAAATCCACATTCAAACCAAAATATCAGACTTCCTGTTGCTCAGAGCTAATTACTGTAAATTAGAAAGTTGTCCGGTTTGATGAGACCAATATGTGCACTGATTTTTGTGACTGTAGGTAAAACTAACCCCCCCACTTTTGTCAAAAGAATTTAGAAAGTGACACACTTCCTGCTGCCAGTTGGTAGCGCTATAACTTTGACTCACAATAGTTACATACATGTGATCGGCGTCTTACCACGAACACACTGCTGAAGATTCATCAAGATCAGTTAATGTATGCAGAAGTTATAACACTTTGTGTTTCTCTTTTCTCGCCATAAATTCGATTCCTCGCCACGGCCAAACCGTTCGAGATAACAAAAATCCGTCCGCAATTTAGCATCCTCAAAGTCTTGACTACATATACACCGAGTCTGGAGGGGACACGGTGAATTGTCTAGGAGGAGTATTTCACATTCCACAGCAAGCGTTTTCCAAACAACCCATAATAGCCGACTTCCTGTTGGGCTGGCGTAAAACTTGACCAGCGGAAAGTTGTTAGGCCCGATGAGATCTATATGTGTACCGAGTTTCAAATTAATTCATGCAAGCGTGTTTGATATATGGACCAAGTTTTAGAACCCCGTTCAAGGGGGCGCTGTTGAGCCCCCCTGCCACGCCCGGCTACCAGATTCAGCCCCGCCCTGATGGCCGCGGGTTCTGACCTGTGTGCAAAGTTTCAAGAGTTTTCGAGCACGTTTAGGGACCCAAAAGCCCCAGAAACCTTGAAAAACAAATGAAAAAGTAAATCTCACTCAACTGACAAATCACCCCCACCCCTCACACACTCAGAGACAGAGAGAGAGAGAAAATTCTCCAAAAAATCACATTCAAACCAAAATATCTGACTTTCTGTTGCTTTGAGCTAATAAGTGTAAATTAGAAAGTTGTCCGGCTCGATGAGAACAATATACATACCGATTTTTGTGATTCTAGGAAAAACTAAGCCCCCATTTTTGACTAAAGGTGGCGCTACTGAGCCATTCCACCACGCCCGTTTCTGAAACTTTGCACATGTCTACTGGATAATAAATGTGATGTGTCTGTCGAGTTTCATGCATTTTCAAGCATGTGAAGAGTCTCAAAAGCATCCGAAAAGAATATTAAAGTTTGATGCGTTGCCACGGCAACAGTATCTAAGATATCAATAATCCTTTCACAGGTCTACATTTGCCTTGTGTCTACATTATACACATAAAGTTTTAAGCAAATCGGTTAAAAATAAGAGGGTGATTTCAAAGCATTTTAAATGTGACACACTTCCTGTTGCCAGTTGGTGGCGCTATAACTTTGACTCACAAAGGTCACATCCTTGTGTTCGACATCTTACAACGAATACACTGCTGAAGTTTCATCAAGATCAGATAATGTATGCTGAAGTTATAACACACTTCCTGTTTCGATTTTCTCGCCATAAATTCGTTTCCTCGCCACGGCCAAACCGTTCGAGATATCAAAAATCTGTCCGCAATTTATCATCATCAATGTCTTGACTTCATGCACACCGAGTTTGGAGGAGAATGGATGAATTTCCTAGGAGGAGTACATCAAATTCCACAGCATGCTTTTTCCAAACAACCCATAATAGCCGACTTCCTGTTGGGCTGGCATAAAACTTAGAGCACGAAAGTTGTTCGGCCCGATAAGATCTATATGTGTACCGAGTTTCATATTAATTCATGCAAGCGTGTTTGATATATGGACCAAGTTTTCGGACCGCACTCGGACCCCATTCAAGGGGGCGCTGTCGAGCCCCCCTGCCACGCCCAGGTACCATCTTCAGCCTGGCCCTAATGGCCGCAGCTTCTGACCTGTGTGCAAAGTTTCATGAGTTTTTGAGCATGTTAAGGGCCCCAAAAGCCACCGAAACCTTGAACAACAATAATAATAATAATAATAAATATAGCTGCGAGCAGCGATTACGGGCCCAAGCCGGTGGCACCGCAACCCCGGTGCCTTTAGTTACCTAAAGGCACCGGGGGTGGCGGTACCGCCGGCTTTGGCCCTCCATCGCTGCTCGCAGCTATATTTATATATATATATATATATATATATATATATATATATATATATATATATATATATATATATATATATATATGTATGTGTGTGTGTGTATATATATATATATATATATATAGTAAGATTTTTAATGTTTTTAGGAGAAGTCTCTTCTGCTCACCAAGGCTGCATTTATTTGATTAAAAATACAAACAAAAACTGTAATATTGTGAAATATTATTCCAATTTAAAACAGCTGTTTTCAATTTTAAAATATTTTACATAGTAATTAATTTCTGTGATCAAAGTTGAGTTTTCAGCATCATTACTCCAGTCTTCAGTGTCACATGATCCTTCAGAAATCATTCTAATATGATGATTGATGCTCAATAAATATTCATTATTATTTTCAATGTTGAAAACAGTTGTGTACAGATTTTTTTTTCAAAATGCTTTGATGAATGTAAAGTTCAAAAGAACAGCATTTATTTCAAATATAATTTTTTTAACATTATAAATGTCTTTACTGTAACTGTTGATCAGTTTAACTCATCCTTCATAAATAAAAGTATTGATTTATTTTATTTCTTTCCCCCAAAAATAAAATTTAAATTATTACTAACCCCAAGCTTTTGAGCGGTAGTGTTATGTTACAAAAGCTTTAGATTTCAGATAAATGCTGTTCTTTTGAACTTTCTATTCATCAAAGACTGTACACAACTGTTTTCGACATTTAAAATAATAATGAATGTTTCTTGAGCATCAATCATCATATTAGAATAATTTCTGAAGGATCATGTGACAGTGACTCCGTTTTGATCACAGGAATAAATAACAGTTTAAAATATATTAAAATAGAAAGCAGCTGTTTTAAATTGGAATAATATTTTACAATATAACTGTTTTTGTTTGTATTTGTAATCAAATAAATGCAGCCTTGGTGAGCAGAAGAAACTTCTCTGTTATGTGCGCGCCACAGACTGCACGCACGTCCGCTTAGAGTTCCGCCTTTTGTGTTCCGTCAATATTTCGTTATTAGAAATCAATTTTTTTAGAGAATCGATTTTTTGACATTTGTGAATCGATTCAGAATCGTCCACGTCCGGATCGCGATGCATCTAAGAATCAATTTTTTTCTCCCACCGCTAGATTTCATACAACAGGTTAATAAACAGTTACAATTAAGTCACTTACATTTTTGATGCAGTATTGACTGTTTTTGTTCTGTTTCAGCAGCGAAAATAGTTAAAGATCACCGCAGAACCATCACGCATCACGTGTTTTCTCATAACTGAACGATTCAGCATTTTTAAGGAATCGGTTGACTCAAAGTTTGAATGATCAATCCATAAACATCTGTCTTAATCATGATCGACTCATTCGAACGAATCGTTTGAACGAATGAATCAATGACTCGCTTATTAAGATGGATGCCTGGTGACACCTAATGGCGGTTTAGTGTTGTTTAAAAGAATCATTCTTTCCAACATGTGTGTGATTTGTGTGTGCAACATTATCAATGTCAGTGTGGAAGTCTGTATTTTTCTTTCACTTTTATCTTAGCAATTTAAAAGCACCCGCTAGTGTCACACGTCGAATAACCGGTGGGAAAATATCCTCAGACACATACCTAATAAATGTATCTGTAAATAGAATATTGGCCTACCTGGTAAAAAGTTTTATATACTATTTTGATGTGCTTTTGGACACAAGAGGGCAGTATAGCCCTATGTATGACTTTTTTTTTTTTTTTTACTTTACTGTTTTTAATTTTAGAATAAAATTAGAATAAAATTCTTTTTAAAAACAGAATAAAATGGGTTTAGTTGTGATATTTGTATACTTTTATATAGAAATAAATGGTATATAATTACATTTTTAGAAAATTTGAGGCTTTTAGTTTTTCCTTTTTGGACATTACTTTAATCCCTCGCCATAGCAAAACCGTTTGAGATATTTATTATCCGTTCACAATTTAGCATCTTTAATGTATTTTCATCATTTTGAAAAAGTTTGGTGTGAATAAAATAAGTCAGATTGGAAGAGTAGCTAAAAACTCAGAGTCTGAAATATCCAAAAAATCCACATTCAAACCAAAATATCTGACTTCCTTTTGCTCTGAGCCAATGACTGTAAATTAGAAAGTTGTCCGGCTCGGTGAGACCAATATATATACTCATGTTTGTAACTGTTGGTAAAACTAACCCCCCCACTTTTGTCAAAAGCATGTTGAAAGTGACACACTTCCTGCTGCCAGTTGGTGGCGCAATAACTTTGACTCACAATAGTTACATCCATCTGATCGGCCTCTTACAACGAACACACTGCTGAAGTTTCAGCAAGATCAGTTAATGTATGCAGAAGTTATAACACTTCGTGTCTCTCTTTTCTCGCCATAAATTCGTTTCCTCGCCACGGCCAAACCGTTCAAGATATCAAAAATCCGTCCGCAATTTAGCATCCTCAATGTCTTGACTTCATGCTGACCGAGTTTGGAGGCGATTGGATGAATTATCTAGGATGAGTACATCAAATTCCACAGCATGCATTTTTCGAACAACCCATAATAGCCGACTTCCTGTTGGGCGGTGCTAATAACTTAGAGTGCAGAAGTTGTTCGGCCCGGTGAGATCTATATGTGTACCTAGTTTCATATTGTTACATGCAAGCGTGTTTGAAATATGGACCAAGTTTTCAGACCTTGTTCAAGGGGGCGCTGTTGAGCCCCCCTGCCACGCCCGGGTACGAGCTTCAGCCCGGCCCTGATGACCGTGGGCTCTGACCTGTGTGAAAAGTTTCAAGAGTTTTTGAGCATGTTAAGGGCCCCAAAAGCCCCTGAAACCTTGATAACCAAAGATTAAATGGAATAGACAAATCCCCCTCCCCCACAGACACACAGACACAGAGAGAGAGAGAGAAAATTCTCCAGAAAATCCACATTCAAACCAAAATATCTGACTTCCTGTTGGTCTGAGGTTATGACTGTCAATTAGAAAGTTGTCCGGCTTGATGAGAACAATACACATACCAAGTTTTGTGATTCTAGGAAAAACTAAGCCCCCATTTTTGACTAAAGGTGGCGCTACTGAGCCATTCCACCACGCCCGTTTCTGAAACTTTGCACATGTCTACTGGATAATAAATGTGATGTGTCGGTCGAGTTTCATGCATTTTCAAGCATGTGAAGAGTCTCAAAAGCATCTGAAAAGAATATTAAAGTTTGATGCGTTGCCACGGCAACAGTATCTAAGATATCAATAATCCTTTCACAGGTCTACATTTGCCGTGTGTCTACATTATACACATAAAGTTTGAAGCAAATCGGGTAAAATTAAGAGGGTGATTTCAAAGCATTTTGAAAGTGACACACTTCCTGCTGCCAGTTGGTGGCGCTATAACTTTGACTCACAATAGTCACATCAATATGATCGGACTCTTGATCGGACACACTGCTGAAGTTTCATCAAGATCAGTCAATGTATGCAGAAGTTATAACACACTTCCTGTGTCCCATTATTCGCCATAAATTTGTTTCCTCGCCACGGCCAAACCGTTCGAGATATCAAAAATCCGTTCGCAATTTAGCATCCTCAATGTCTTGACTTCATTCACACCTAGTTTGGTGGCGATCGGATGAATTCCCTAGGAGGAGTATTTCACATTCCATTGTATGCGTTTTCCAAACAAAGTATAATAACCGACTTCCTGTTCGGCTGGTGTAAAACTTAGAGCACGAAAGTTGTTCGGCCCGATGAGATCTATATGTGTACTGAGTTTCATATTATTACATGCAAGCGTGTTTGATTTATGGACCAATTTTTCCGACATAATTCCAGGGGGCGCTGTCGAGCCGCCGTGCCACGCCCGGGTACCAGCTTCAGTCCGGCCCTGATGGCCGCAGGTTCTGACGTGTGTGCAAAATCTCAAGAGTTTTTGAGCATGTTAAGGGCCCCAAAAGTGCCCGAGAAGTAGAAAAAAATAATAATAATAATAATAATAATAATAAATATAGCTGCGAGCAGCGATTACGGGCCCAAGCCGGTGGCACCGCAACCCCGGTGCCTTTAGTTACCTAAAGGCACCGGGGTGGCGGTACCGCCGGCTTTGGCCCTCCATCGCTGCTCGCAGCTATATTTATATATATATATATATATATATATATATATATATATATATATATATATATATGTATGTGTGTGTGTGTATATATATATATATATATATATAGTAAGATTTTTAATGTTTTTAGGAGAAGTCTCTTCTGCTCACCAAGGCTGCATTTATTTGATTAAAAATACAAACAAAAACTGTAATATTGTGAAATATTATTCCAATTTAAAACAGCTGTTTTCAATTTTAAAATATTTTACATAGTAATTAATTTCTGTGATCAAAGTTGAGTTTTCAGCATCATTACTCCAGTCTTCAGTGTCACATGATCCTTCAGAAATCATTCTAATATGATGATTGATGCTCAATAAATATTCATTATTATTTTCAATGTTGAAAACAGTTGTGTACAGATTTTTTTTTCAAAATGCTTTGATGAATGTAAAGTTCAAAAGAACAGCATTTATTTCAAATATAATTTTTTTAACATTATAAATGTCTTTACTGTAACTGTTGATCAGTTTAACTCATCCTTCATAAATAAAAGTATTGATTTATTTTATTTCTTTCCCCCAAAAATAAAATTTAAATTATTACTAACCCCAAGCTTTTGAGCGGTAGTGTTATGTTACAAAAGCTTTAGATTTCAGATAAATGCTGTTCTTTTGAACTTTCTATTCATCAAAGACTGTACACAACTGTTTTCGACATTTAAAATAATAATGAATGTTTCTTGAGCATCAATCATCATATTAGAATAATTTCTGAAGGATCATGTGACAGTGACTCCGTTTTGATCACAGGAATAAATAACAGTTTAAAATATATTAAAATAGAAAGCAGCTGTTTTAAATTGGAATAATATTTTACAATATAACTGTTTTTGTTTGTATTTTTAATCAAATAAATGCAGCCTTGGTGAGCAGAAGAAACTTCTCTGTGATGTGCGCGCCACAGACTGCACGCACGTCCGCTTAGAGTTCCGCCTTTTGTGTTCCGTCAATATTTCGTTATTAGAAATCAATTTTTTTAGAGAATCGATTTTTTGACATTTGTGAATCGATTCAGAATCGTCCACGTCCGGATCGCGATGCATCTAAGAATCAATTTTTTTCTCCCACCGCTAGATTTCATACAACAGGTTAATAAACAGTTACAATTAAGTCACTTACATTTTTGATGCAGTATTGACTGTTTTTGTTCTGTTTCAGCAGCGAAAATAGTTAAAGATCACCGCAGAACCATCACGCATCACGTGTTTTCTCATAACTGAACGATTCAGCATTTTTAAGGAATCGGTTGACTCAAAGTTTGAATGATCAATCCATAAACATCTGTCTTAATCATGATCGACTCATTCGAACGAATCGTTTGAACGAATGAATCAATGACTCGCTTATTAAGATGGATGCCTGGTGACACCTAATGGCGGTTTAGTGTTGTTTAAAAGAATCATTCTTTCCAACATGTGTGTGATTTGTGTGTGCAACATTATCAATGTCAGTGCCCAGCCAACACAGCCATGTGGGGCCCAAATGGGTTTGACCTGGGCTATCTAACTGGGACCCAGCCAGTTTTGTCCTCGGTTTCCATGTAGGCCCCACATGGGTTTGCCCAGATGAAGTGAACACTGCTTAGTGTGCACAGTACAGGCTGTTTAATGTAACACTGAATCAGTGTTGGAGGTAATGAGATAATTAAGTGATTGAATAATGATTAACCTGCTGTTAACAAGCAGAATCACTGAAGGAAAGAGAAACACAAGAACTAGGCCTACTTCCAGCCACTGCCTTGGATGAAATCAACTGAAGATAAAATACATTACATCTCTCAAGATCTGATTAAACAACTTCACAAACAGCATTACCAGCTTCACTTATTAGTAACTAGACTGACTTTATTTCTGTCAGACGTCTTCAGATATTCTTATTGAGAATTAACAGAGGTTTAGATGTTGATTACTTATTTGAAAGTAATAGTTTGATTTGATGTTACCATTGTGGCGATCAGTGTGTGCTTTAGTCAGGCTCTTGACTTTTTAACATTAGTTTTTCTCAGGCAGCTGTGTCTGTTTGTTATGGCGAGAACAGCAAGAGAAAATATAATCAGATGCTGTAAGCTGATTGATGATAAGAGTATAATCATCATGTAGTGGCTTAGCTGATTGATTATGTGTGAGGTTTATACAGGTAGTATGTCATTCATTTTGTTTTATTGTTGTGATTCTACAGCAAGAGAATAATAGAATTTAATCAGAACGTCAAATGATTTTTAACACACCATTTACACATTTTGGGCTCCTGTAAGATTTACTTGCACACAGATATCAAGAATCAGCATATGAATCTCAACAATGGTGACATGCTTCATGGTGCAATGCATTCTGGGAGCTATGGATAAGTTTCATATGATGCACTCAGAATTAGGGCTGGGCGATTTAAATCGCGATATTGTTATGCGCATCTCGTCAGTAAAGCCGGTTCCTTGATTAGTAGTAAATCACCATCACCTGCTTTCAGATGAAGCGGCATTTAGGGCTGAGGAGATAATTAAGTGATTAATTTAGTGATGATTGAGCATTATTGAAGACACCTGATGTTAACAAGCAGAATCACTGAAGGAGAAAATCACAAATTGTAAGTTACCATTAAGGTGATGGGTGTTTGCTTTAGTTGGGCTCTAGACCATTATATGTTTACTTTAATATTTACTTTTGTTTGTCTGCTGTTATTGATTTATAACAGTTAAATGAACAAAGTAAAATGTTATCTTATAGTGTTGGTTATGTTTTGACATAATCATGCTGTGATCTGAAAAAGGAAACTTATTGAGATAGTTTAGCTTAACTTGTTAGCAGCAGTTCAGTGATTCTTCAGCCTATGATTATAAGTAGGCTACTTTACTTATAATTCAAAATATTTAATGAACATTGTTCTGATCAAAAGACATTCAGATAAATTCATTTAAAACACAGACATCAATAATCAGCCTGTGAATCTCAACAATGGTGACAATAATAAAGCATGTTGCAGTGGCTGCCACCAATCACAACTCATTAATGTCTCCCATCATGCATTGCGGTATGAATAAATTATGATCTGAATTGTCTATGTAATTTACTTTTCCTAATTGAATATTCTGCTCCTCACCATTGTTGAGATGCATAGACTGAATCTTGACATCTGTGTGTGCCTAAAAGAATGATTTTTTTTTTTTTTGTTAAAAAACAACTTTTAAGAAATCCTTTATATTATATCAAAAATTCTGGGCATCGAAGTCAGAAAGAAGGATTTTAATGAGTTCAGTGATCAAGTTCAAATGATGATTGTCATAACATAACCAACACCATCAGATCACTTTTTTCTTTGTTCAACTGGTGATTATAATTCAGAAACAACAGACAAACAAAATCTAATGTTAATAATATATGGGTCAAGAGTCCAACTAAAGCAACCATTGATCGTCATAACGGTAACTTACAATTTGTGATTTTCTCCTTCAGTGATTCTGCTTGTTAACATCAGGTGTCTTCAATAAAGTTAATCATCACTAAATTAATTACTTAATTATCTCATTAACTTAAACACTCTTGAGTGTGGACTCATACACTCCCAGGAGTGTTAATTTAACACTGGAGTTTTTTGCTGTGTACAAAGAGCCGTAGTTAACTGACAAGCTGAGCCATATCGCATTAATTATCGCTGGCGATACGTCCGCAATATTAATGTGATATGGCTCAGCTTGTCAGTTAACTACGGTTCTTTGTAGTAAATGCCGATCCATCTGAAAGCAGGTGATGGCGATGTACTACTAATCAAGGAACCGGCTTTACTGACGAGATGCGCATAACAATATCGCGATTTAAATCGCCCAGCCCTACTCAGAATGCATTGCAGCATGAAGCATGTCACCATTGTTGAGATTCATATGCTGATTCTTGATGTCTGTGTGCAAGTAGAACTTTCGGTAGTCTAACATGTGTAAATGGGGTTTTAAAAATCATTTGATGTTCTGATTAAACTGTGCTGGATCTCTTGCTGTAGAATCACAACAATAAAACAAAATGAATGACATACTACCTGTATAAACCTCACACATAATATCAGTGAGTTAAGCCACTACATGACGATGACTATATTCTTATCATCAATCAGCTTACAGCATCTGATTATATTTTCTCTCACCATAACAAGCAGACACAGCTGCCTGAGAAAAACTAATGTTTAAAAAGTCAAGAGCCTGACTAAAGCACACACTGATCGCCACAATGGTAACATCAAATCAAACTATTACTTTCAAATAAGTAATCAACATCTAAACCTCTGTTAATTCTCAATAAGAACTTCTGTAGACGTCTGGCAGAAATAAAGTCAGTCTGGTTAGTAATACATGAAGCTGGTAATGCTGTTTGTGGAGTTGTTTAATCAGATCTTGAGAGATGTAATGTATTTTATCTTCAGTTGATTTCATCCAAGGCAGTGGCTGGAAGTAGGCCTAGTTCTTGTGTTTCTCTTTCCTTCAGTGATTCTGCTTGTTAACAGCAGGTTAATCATTATTCAATCACTTAATTATCTCATTACCTCCAACACTGATTCAGTGTTACATTAAACAGCCTGTACTGTGCACACTAAGCAGTGTTCATTTCATCTGGGCAAACCCATGTGGGGCCTACATGGAAACCGAGGACAAAACTGGCTGGGTCCCAGTTAGATAGCCCAGGTCAAACCCATTTGGGCCCCACATGGCTGTGCTGGCTGGGTGTGGAAGTCTGTATTTTTCTTTCACTTTTATCTTAGCAATTTAAAAGCACCCGCTAGTGTCACACGTCGAATAACCGGTGGGAAAATATCCTCAGACACATACCTAATAAATGTATCTGTAAATAGAATATTGGCCTACCTGGTAAAAAGTTTTATATACTATTTTGATGTGCTTTTGGACACAAGAGGGCAGTATAGCCCTATGTATGACTTTTTTTTTTTTTTTTACTTTACTGTTTTTAATTTTAGAATAAAATTAGAATAAAATTCTTTTTAAAAACAGAATAAAATGGGTTTAGTTGTGATATTTGTATACTTTTATATAGAAATAAATGGTATATAATTACATTTTTAGAAAATTTGAGGCTTTTAGTTTTTCCTTTTTGGACATTACTTTAATCCCTCGCCATAGCAAAACCGTTTGAGATATTTATTATCCGTTCACAATTTAGCATCTTTAATGTATTTTCATCATTTTGAAAAAGTTTGGTGTGAATAAAATAAGTCAGATTGGAAGAGTAGCTAAAAACTCAGAGTCTGAAATATCCAAAAAATCCACATTCAAACCAAAATATCTGACTTCCTTTTGCTCTGAGCCAATGACTGTAAATTAGAAAGTTGTCCGGCTCGGTGAGACCAATATATATACTCATGTTTGTAACTGTTGGTAAAACTAACCCCCCCACTTTTGTCAAAAGCATGTTGAAAGTGACACACTTCCTGCTGCCAGTTGGTGGCGCAATAACTTTGACTCACAATAGTTACATCCATCTGATCGGCCTCTTACAACGAACACACTGCTGAAGTTTCAGCAAGATCAGTTAATGTATGCAGAAGTTATAACACTTCGTGTCTCTCTTTTCTCGCCATAAATTCGTTTCCTCGCCACGGCCAAACCGTTCAAGATATCAAAAATCCGTCCGCAATTTAGCATCCTCAATGTCTTGACTTCATGCTGACCGAGTTTGGAGGCGATTGGATGAATTATCTAGGATGAGTACATCAAATTCCACAGCATGCATTTTTCGAACAACCCATAATAGCCGACTTCCTGTTGGGCGGTGCTAATAACTTAGAGTGCAGAAGTTGTTCGGCCCGGTGAGATCTATATGTGTACCTAGTTTCATATTGTTACATGCAAGCGTGTTTGAAATATGGACCAAGTTTTCAGACCTTGTTCAAGGGGGCGCTGTTGAGCCCCCCTGCCACGCCCGGGTACGAGCTTCAGCCCGGCCCTGATGACCGTGGGCTCTGACCTGTGTGAAAAGTTTCAAGAGTTTTTGAGCATGTTAAGGGCCCCAAAAGCCCCTGAAACCTTGATAACCAAAGATTAAATGGAATAGACAAATCCCCCTCCCCCACAGACACACAGACACAGAGAGAGAGAGAGAAAATTCTCCAGAAAATCCACATTCAAACCAAAATATCTGACTTCCTGTTGGTCTGAGGTTATGACTGTCAATTAGAAAGTTGTCCGGCTTGATGAGAACAATACACATACCAAGTTTTGTGATTCTAGGAAAAACTAAGCCCCCATTTTTGACTAAAGGTGGCGCTACTGAGCCATTCCACCACGCCCGTTTCTGAAACTTTGCACATGTCTACTGGATAATAAATGTGATGTGTCGGTCGAGTTTCATGCATTTTCAAGCATGTGAAGAGTCTCAAAAGCATCTGAAAAGAATATTAAAGTTTGATGCGTTGCCACGGCAACAGTATCTAAGATATCAATAATCCTTTCACAGGTCTACATTTGCCGTGTGTCTACATTATACACATAAAGTTTGAAGCAAATCGGGTAAAATTAAGAGGGTGATTTCAAAGCATTTTGAAAGTGACACACTTCCTGCTGCCAGTTGGTGGCGCTATAACTTTGACTCACAATAGTCACATCAATATGATCGGACTCTTGATCGGACACACTGCTGAAGTTTCATCAAGATCAGTCAATGTATGCAGAAGTTATAACACACTTCCTGTGTCCCATTATTCGCCATAAATTTGTTTCCTCGCCACGGCCAAACCGTTCGAGATATCAAAAATCCGTTCGCAATTTAGCATCCTCAATGTCTTGACTTCATTCACACCTAGTTTGGTGGCGATCGGATGAATTCCCTAGGAGGAGTATTTCACATTCCATTGTATGCGTTTTCCAAACAACGTATAATAACCGACTTCCTGTTCGGCTGGTGTAAAACTTAGAGCACGAAAGTTGTTCGGCCCGATGAGATCTATATGTGTACTGAGTTTCATATTATTACATGCAAGCGTGTTTGATTTATGGACCAATTTTTCCGACATAATTCCAGGGGGCGCTGTCGAGCCGCCGTGCCACGCCCGGGTACCAGCTTCAGTCCGGCCCTGATGGCCGCAGGTTCTGACGTGTGTGCAAAATCTCAAGAGTTTTTGAGCATGTTAAGGGCCCCAAAAGTGCCCGAGAAGTAGAAAAAAAAAAAAATAATAATAATAATAATAATAATAATAATAATAAACAATAATCCTACCGAAAACAATAGGGCCTTCGCCCTTTCAGGGCTTGGGCCCTAATAATAATAATAATAAACAATAATCCTACCGAAAACAATAGGGCCTTCGCCCTTTCAGGGCTTGGGCCCTAATAATAATCCTAACGAAAACAATAGGGCCTTCGCCCTTTCAGGGCTTGGGCCCTAATAATAATCCTACCGAAAACAATAGGGCCTTCGCCCTTTCAGGGCTTGGGCCCTAATAATCCTACCGAAAACAATAGGGCCTTCGCCCTTTCAGGGCTTGGGCCCTAATAATAATAATAATAATCCTACCGAAAACAATAGGGCCTTCGCCCTTTCAGGGCTTGGGCCCTAATAAATAATCCTACCGAAAACAATAGGGCCTTCGCCCTTTCAGGGCTTGGGCCCTATAAATAATCCTACTGAAAACAATAGGGCCTTCGCCCTTTCAGGGCTTGGGCCCTAATAATAAATAATCCTACCGAAAACAATAGGGCCTTCGCCCTTTCAGGGCTTGGGCCCTAATAATCCTTACGAAAACAATAGGGCCTTCGCCCTTTCAGGGCTTGGGCCCTAAATAGGACACACAGGGCTCAATTCTTCATTTAAGATAATAGGGAAACATCCAACAGGGAAATGCCAACATTGTAGTCATTTAGAAACTGTAGAGCATATTTTATTTCATTGCACAATGTACAGCCAAGAAAGAAACCAGCTTTTTCAGTCTCTCAGAATGGTCAATCAAAATAATTTTACAATGCAAGGTTTATTAGGGAAAACATCCAGTAACATTTATCAATTTGTTATTAAGTTTCTGAGAGACACAGACTTAGCCAAAATAATGTATTTATTTATTTATTTATTTATTTTTTAGTTAAGTTCCAATATCTCCTGATTCATACTCCAGCCCAGTCGGTGGCGGCAATGCACCGTTAAGTTGGTTTGACAACCGCCATAAAAAAAAAGAAGAAGAAAGAAGAAGAAAGAAGAAAGTGTCACTCATAGCGAGTGCCACAAAATTAAATAGCACACTTAAAATAATAGGGAAACACCCAAACGGGTTATGTGAAATCTGTAAGGTTGAAGAAACAGTAACTCATGTATTTCTTGATTGTAGAAGATATGAGCAAGAAAGAGGAACAATGATAGAAGAATTAAGAAAGAATGTAAAGCAGGAAATAAATGTCAAGGTTTTAATAAAATGGGCAAGTGAAATAAATAGTAAAGTTTTCTTAGATTTTATTAGAGAAACGGGTTTGGTGAATAGATTGTAAAAACTCTGTTCCACACTCCGGAGCAGAAGGTGGCGGTAATGCACCTATTTAAGTTGGTTGCCAGCCGCCGTTAAAAATCAAAAAGAAGAAGAAGAAGAAGAGTGCCACAAAAACTGGAAAAGAAAGATATAGCTCACGACATAAAATCATGTTGGCAGAACTCGAACTCCGCTAAATCTTACATCCAGGCTCCGCAGATTGCACTATATGGCAGAAATATTTCTTATGACTTTATTTTCGCTTGTTTCCTGTTTCCGGTGATCGCAGCGCTCGCCAAAAGATTCGCCATTATCAGCGCGAGTGGCGCATATAAATCTGAACCATGGCATCCTCAAGCCCCACAACAGAGACAACAGGTAACTTTCTGCCTTTATAAACAATTTAAGACCTAATCTCGAAATTAATGGGTTAACTAAGGACAGATAGGCTACGTGTGCGTTTTCTCCAGAGTCTTAGTTCTGTCTTACTTTCGATTTCAGCGAGGAAATCTGTTTATCTCCGAATCTGAAAAGGGCCTGCATTTATTTGAGCTTTTCTTCATCGTTACCACTTCGTGTTGCCAGTTAAAAAAAAAATGTTATGTTATGTTAATAGAGGATTCCTGCAAAGCAATTGTAAACTTTTAAAAATGAAGTATGGTTGATATTGCAACAAAACGTGCTGTGAATTCCTATGAAACAAATGAGTCAAGCAGCCTTAAATCTGGACTTTTCACTACTTTATAATGGCGAATAGTATAACAATACTTTAAGTGGTGTTTTTGAGTTTGGAAATGTTTTGGTGAATGAATGCTGCAAAGAGATGTTCATCACATGACAACTGTAGGCCTAACTAATCTGATGTCTCAATGAATGAATCTGCTTACTTGCTTGCTAGTCTTTGTATTCAATCAAAAAAGATGCCTCACAGCCTCTATTTTGAATATTTTAATTAGCAAAATAAAGGAAGTGAATAAAATTGTTTTATTTATTTTTTTGTAGGTAGAAGGGGCAGCTTTATTTATGATCAACCAAATAGTGAGTATAAACATTTACAAATGTTTTTGAATCAATTCACAATCAATCCATTTTAGTTTATTGGTGCCCTATTGATGTTTATTGATGTCTTCTCTCTCTCTGATTCTGTGTCACTCTTGTTCAGTGTCTTTGAGACTAGTGTTGGTGGGAATGACTGGAGCAGGCAAAAGCTCTTCTGGAAACACAATTCTAGGCAGAAAAGCCTTCAGAGTCGCCAAAAGTGCTTCATCTGTGACCAAAGAGTGTGGGAAAGAGTCTGAAGAAGTTGCTGGAAGAGAAATCACAGTGGTAGATACTCCTGGTATGTTTGACACAGATATTCCAGTGGAGGAGCTTCTGAAACAGAAGATCAGTAAGTGTATAAACATGACGGCACCGGGACCTCACGCCATCATCCTGGTCATTCAGGCAGAAACATTCACTGAAGAAGAGAAAAACTCAGTGGAGAAGATTAGGGCCATATTTGGAGAAGAAGCAGATAAACATACAATCATCCTCTTCACACACGGGGATCAACTGACAGACACTATTGAAGAATTCATTAAAGCCAGTGAGGATCTCAGAGAAATCCTGAGTCGCTGTGGAGGAAGATATCATGTGTTCAATAATAAAGACATGGAAGATCGTAGTCAGGTTGTGGAGCTGCTGGAGAAAGTGGACGACATGGTCACTGATAATGGAGGAGGATTTTACACCAGTGACTCTTACAAGGAAGTGGATCTCATGCTGAAAACTAAAGAGGAGGAACTGAAGAAGCTGTACGAGAAGCAACTACAAGAGAAAGAGAGGGAACTTGAATCCAAATATAGTGAAGAAAACAGGAAACTACAGGAAATAATAGAGACACTATCAGCATCTGACCAGGAGAAAGAAGAGAAGATCAAAGAGCTGAAACGACTGAATCAGAGTAAAAAAAGTAAAAAGTTTGAGTACAAGCGATTTTATAAAGCAAAGCTCGGAGGAACCAGACAGGAGGCAGAACAGACTTGTGTTAATCAGAATCTAGTAATAAAGATCTTCAAGAAGATTCTCAACATCAAACGTTAATCACATTCCAGTTATATGTGTCTATACAGTATATGTAACATTTGTAATGTGTGTGTGTGTATATGTGTATATATGTATATATATGTGTGTGTATATATATAAAATTTCAGTTTATAAGGTCTATGTAGTGCATAGAGTGTACAATAATATCAGTATTATTACTTGTAAATAAGCTGTTGTACTGTAAATCTAATGAAATATGCCGTTTTGTCAAATTATTAGTGCTTGTGGGAACAAAGTTCTTGAATTATGTCAGAAAATTTAATTTAGTCAAAGACATAAGAGATGGGAATCACAAATCAGTTTTATGTTTGATTATTTCATATCTTAATGTACTATAATATATCACAACTGATCCATATTTTGCATTTGACATTTACACTGGATAACAGATATTGCTTGTAATTTTTAAATAAAATTTTAGTAGAAAATAGTTTTTCTTTCTTTAGTAGAAAGTTGTTTTTACAATACATATTTTTATTGCAGTCTTCAGGAAATGGAAATGTTATTTTTTTTAGATGGTCTTTTATTTAAAGTACTAAAATTTAAGCAAAATTTTACCTATTAAAAAGATGTTTATATTATAAAGAATACCATCGTCTTTATCCTGTGGTTTACTGGGTGACATATGCATGTTAGCTTCTTAATCAGTCCAAATGTTAATTTGGTTAACGTTAGCCTACAAGGTGACACATTAACTTAGTTCTTACAGTTAACATGATTAAGGTGCCAGTATATGATTTTATTTACCATGTTAATTAATTGACATGATGTATGTGTTTTATAAATTATGTATGTGTATTTCCAAGCTATGACCATCTGATGGCATTTTGGTTTTTAATTGAGCCTTCCATTTATAAAATGGTCCTGGTCTCAAGAGCCAAATCAGCTACCGAGAGAAATGAAGAAGTGGTCACAGAAGCACGTCCTTCAACGGTAGGCTATGGTATGACTGTACTTTGTTAGTAGTTATGTTGCAGGCATTGTTGTTTACACAAAGACAAAAACTGGCTGAGGGGGAGACAATATTTCTCAAATATGATGTCATTGTATTTGTGTAGGTGGCCAATGCTAAATTTAATGTCTCATCTCCATTTAAATACATCAGCACACTACACAGCAACTCATTGTATTCCCCATGGTGTCCTCCTGGGATCCAGGAATAGACTTTTGTCCATTGTAGTGGACATAATATTTTAGTTAATTTCTCTGACAACATAAATGTCACATGTCCTGTAAAGAGCACATTCAGGGCTGAGAGAGACCAAATGTTTGGAGGTTTCACCAAGACAATTTCTGCTTGGTCTTTAAAAATGACTGACATAGAGAATTTTTTTTTTTTTTTTCATTTTTTTACACAGCTTATTCCTGCCTACACTTGTAGAGAATTAAAACCAGATAAAGCACGTAGCATTGCCTAATGTTAGACAGGTATTTTAAGTTAGCGAACTTAACTAAAGAGCTAACACTAGTATTTGAGTTAGCTAGGTAGTCATTTAAACTTTTATTATTATTATTCTTATCTTCGTAGTTGTGTATGTAATTATAGCATACAATGTAAATCCTTTACTAATTTGCTTGCAGGTGCCTTAGTGGTAGCCTACGGCAAATCCGATGAACATTGATGTTGTAAACAGAGGGTGTAAATATAGAACCGGGAAACAGCTGAGTAATAATAAGTGAACCAGAAAATGATTGTGCAAGTAGCAGATTATAGTGTTATTGATTTTCGATATAAAAATAAATAAGTTGATTGAGAGGGATGGGTATTAAGGGAAGGAAGAATATCTGACACAATACAGTTGTGTCAGAAATGCACACACTCTGTGTTTCCAGCCTGCTGAAAAGAGGATATCAGGAAGTTCTTCTAAATATTACTGTTAAAGGCCTCTTAGAAGGTAATTACTGGGGAATCTACAAACATTTAATTAAATATCTGAGTATATACTATTTTTTCTCTCTTTTAGTTTCCTCCTGCTCACTTCTCCACACTCCAGTCAGGCAGGTGGCGGTGATGTTTGCGAACCGCCAATACAAACAAAAGAAGGAGAGGCTTCGCTGAGTGTCTATGCTTTTTTCCTGTCCATTTTGTGCTCGCTATGCTAGGCCTTGCATCGTTTCACTGAAAACGAAATTGAGAAGTTAACATGTTTTCTCTTTAAGGTAAGTTTAACATTGTGTTTATTCACATAAAGTTCGATCTGTCTTTACGTGTGTATGTTCACATTAACATAATTTATCTACGTGAAAATCTGAATATAGCCCTTGTTCCTTAATTCGACTTTGGGAGGTGGAGATAAGTTTTTAATTGTCTACACTTATCTATTTTTTTTAAATCGCATATTCCTGTCTCATCGTAGAAATAAATGTTTGGGATATGCTAGCATGCTGAGAAAATCGAGAAATCATAAAATACAGTCATCGGATGACATCTGTTAGCCTAACGTTAACGTTACATGTTTAGCCTACATTCACTGGTTTTCATCAAGTTAGATCCAATTAGGTTGTTGATTCAGAAAGTTATTGCATGTCTGATTCAGATTTTCGTGTGTATTCTATTCTGAATATGATTCTGAATATGATTATGAGTATGACCTGAAACGGAGGATTTATATGGCAGAAAATGTAGGCCTACCAAATCCAAAGCCAAATCTGTACTCCCACTTAGATGGCCATAAACACAGAGGGAGATCCATAACTAACTACCTCGCAACCATTGCACCCTGAACACAAATTTGCTTTCTTTCCTCCTGGGCTCATCTGCTTTAATGTACATGTATGGTGTTTAGGCTACTGAGTTTGGTCTTTTAATATCACTAATTATGCGTTTTCTTTATGACGGTTTTCGGAAAACGCTTAAAATGTAATAAAACGCATTGCGTTCATATTCTTGACTCTTCTGCTTATCTGGACATAGAATGCTTCATTACTATGCATTATAGCAAGCGGTTTTCACGTTAAGCATAGGACTCTAGTCACGTGACTTACTTATGTGTGCTGTTGCTTGTAATTAGATTATTTATTCTTATTTTCTTCATTTTTATTTGACAGTAGTCCTTTTTTCCCTGAACATAGCACATACCGAACCGTACCGAAACCGTGACCCTAAAACCGTGATGCAAACCTAACCGTGAGCTATTTGAACAGTTGCACCCCTACTGATGATATGATTAAAGATGGGGTTAGCGGTATTTCAAAAATACTGTTGGACATTGTTGATATCTGTAATCAACCCAAAGAAACACATCCTTCTTTCCATTGTATTATGTATTATAACAAATGCATGCAGAGGGCGCCAACGGCCTGGTGGTGTTACACTTTACAGCAAATCCTTGTTTAATATTGGCCAAACATTTAATTGTTTAACATGACAACACATTTAACATCATTACAAGTGCACAGCTAATGTGAGTGATTCCTTCAGAGTGATCACGGGTTAATCTGTCTGCAGTAGATGTGAAAGATATTAATAAAAATGATGTTGTTTCAGCCAGTGCACATACCTGTATTTTCTTCCTGTTTTCGGTCGAAGTCCATAGTAGTCGATTGTCGAGTTCACGCGCGTGATCATAGGCTAACTAAACCTATGCGCGTGAACTCGACAATCGATTACTATGGACTTCGACCGAAAACAGGATGTAAATACAGGTATGTGCGCTGGCTGAAATAAAATATCTTTCACATCTACTGCAGTCAGATTCACCCGCGTTCACTCTGAAGGAATCACTCACATTAGCTGTGCACTTGTAATGACACATCAAGGATGTTAAGAGGCTAAAAGCAGGTTTAAAACTTGCCCCATTGAAGTCAACAGGGTGCAAATTTTAAAAAGAGGATAACACGGTGTAGGCAACACCGATTTGTGTCGTTGTTCTCTGTATTGACAGCTCTCCACATTTACAAAAAAAAATGAGCTCAATGTTAAAATTGACCGGAGTTCTCCTTTAATCTTTAATATTTGGTAACTTCTTTAGGATAGAAATCAAAACATGCAAACTCAGAGAGAGAGTGAAAACCTACAACAACACAGGAGAATACATCATTATATGTTTCTAAAAATGCTAAATGTTCATCGCATTTAAAAATAAGTTTAAATGATTCACCTTACAAATCTGATGAAATGGTGCACATTGCATCACTGTGAGACGCACATACTCTGCATGCATGTAAATAATTAAAGCACATATATATTAAGTACACAGTACAGTTGTAATCAAACTTATTTCAACCCCCATTGCATATCAGGTTTATTGTCAAAATTGTCTGACTTTCAGCGGTTTGCAATGAGAAAATCAAACAAAAATAATTGAAATAGCTCAACACAACAAATGTTTCAAGTGGTTTCCCCAAATTCAACTGAAAATGCAACTTTTAATGACTTCTGGACTCTCATAATTACTCTGTGTTTTCGGCTGCAGAGATTAAGTCAACGATGCGGACTCGTCATCTCTGCAGTAGTGAACGCTCCCCTACATTCATTCTGCCGTGGAGGTCCGCCACACCTAAAATCATCCCGCCACGGCTGCAGCTTCTCAGTGAGGTCTGATATTGTGCACTATTGTGTTATTGTTAAGCCCCATTAAAGGCATAAAAAACATTGTAAAGCATCATAAAGTTTTCGTGCACTATATTCCAAGACTTCTAAAGTCACTCACGCATAATTATAAAATTCATATTTAAGTCGTTCTCATTCTCCATTCAGCATTCAAACAGCGCGTCGCATTCGGTTACTGCAGTAACACGACGACACTCTCTCCAAGATCAATGATCCCATTAGTATACTTTATTTGTAGATAATGGTCTATGGTTTGCATAAAATGACTTTATCTTGCTGGAGTTTATTGCACTTTCTAAATCATATTCCTTTCTCCCGGGTGTCTGTTAGATTACAGCACTGGAGTAGAGAGCACTATGAATTGTTCTTCATGCGCACTGTAACTGAAATTTAAAACTGTTAAAAGAAAATGCTCAATAAACTGTTGCATAGATATAATACACTAAGCATCAAATATCTCTTTGCTTTGAACTTTTCAATGCGAAGCGCTGCATGCTGTGACTTTGCGTTGCTTCAAGTGCATCATTCTGCGTGCTGGATGTGCATAATCGTTTTGCCACTCTAATTTGGGGGTGTGGCCCATGGGTATATTTTGTAGTTAATTTTAAAAGTAATGCGTTACTTCTAGTTACATGAAAATGTAATTGATTACATAACTCAAGTTACTTATTATGCGTTTCTCCCTTCACTGTTCATTGCACAGGATATGCGCTGTGAGAAACCCAAGCTTTGCTTGATGTTACCCTTGTAGTGCGTGGTCTCGCCCTCTGGTATTTTCCTTACAAATTGTTACGACCTGTGCATTGGTATGAATACAGCTTTACATCTTCCCCTGACTATGATGTCATCTGTAATAATCAAATAAATAGTGAAAGCACTCTGTTTATTATTTGTAGTATGTTTAAAAAAAAAAAAGCAATATTATATAATATTTTGAAGCAATATTAATTTATATAGCCTATTTAAAATTCTTAAGATGCATTGTTTTAATTACATTTTTAATGTGTAATTATTTTAAAGCATACTTATTATAAGTGTAATAAAATAAAAATAAAAGATTTTAAATTCTTTTAATAGACCCCTTTTGCGCCGACGTCACAATTACGTCACGGCGCAAGCTGGAGGCAAAACAAAGGGAAAACTGCAGGCGGCCAATACAAACCAGCACAGATTCGGCTACATAATAAGGAGCTTAAATTATTATTTTTATTATTAAATGTCCTCTTGTTGTGTTGTTGGGTGCAAGAATCGATGAAAAATTAGTATGCTGTATCTGGAATTTTTATTTCTAGAAAATATTCATATCATTAAAATTGCACCGTAATGTCACTCTTTACATTGTTGTCTTCTTGGCGCTGGCTAGGCAGAACTGTGGATCGTACCACACAAGTCTTTACATGACCATTCAGCACATAGTTATAGGCATTTAAAGATTTATATGCCCTCAGTTTCTCTTTACCCTCGGTTTCTCTATCAGGTAGGTGTAGAAGTCAGGCCACTCAACCGGAGGTAGCGTTGACGTTAATCCTGTCAGATCGTCCATCCATTGACTGACCGTGTACGGGTCAGCCAATCTGGTTCCGTCCGTTAAAATTAACTTTTGTAAATAACAATCGTGGTCCTGGACAGTGAGTGACCTTACACATTGAGACAAAATCATTTTCCAAAATCGTTCAGCCCTACGCTCCTTCACAGAGGCCGAGATAGCAGAAAGTGACTCTTTTTTTGTTTTCATTATTATACAAAAGCACAATGTTTTGTTATTATTGTGAGTTTTCAGAAATAACACAATTACTGGACTTGAATACTGACTGGTAGGGAGCAGATGAATAACATTGTGGTCAGAAGAATATCTACATAATCCTTTATATTGCCTTAACACTTGTCAAGAATATTATTTTTCCTTATTCCACGCTTTACATATCAAAAAAAAAAAATTCTGAATAAAATACATTTCATTTTAATTAAATTTGATTGATTAGACATGTTTATGATTATCAATTTTAATAAACAAAAGTGGTTTCAAGTTATAATAAAGCATAATAATTTTTTTTTTCGTACACAAACCTTTTTTCATTCATTTAATGGTAATTTTAACTGATGATGATGATGATAATAATAATAAAAATAAGAAGAAGAAGAAGAAGAAGAAGAAGAAGAATTGATTGTTTATTACCGTATAACGTGAAACCGTGATATTTTCTGAGACCGTTATCATACTGTGAAAATCTCATACTGTTACAACGCTTGTCTTAGTCCACTAGTGTTCCAACCAACACTCCCCCATAGTACAGAAAATGGCCATCTGCTGACTAACACAATTATGTGTGTTCATTTTTGTCTTGCAGCACTTTTAAGTTTTAGGTCACATATTGAAAATGGCAGAAGGGATGGCAGGACTGAATTTGGTCTTGCTGGGAAGAACAGGAGCTGGGAAAAGTGCATCAGGAAACACAATACTGGGACGAGAAGCTTTCACATCAAAGAAAAGGTCCACTTCAGTCACACAAGATGTTGCTGTTGAATCTGGAACTGTTGATCACTTTCCAGTCACTGTTTATGACACACCAGGATTATTTAACACACACATGATTGACGAAGAGATTCAGCAGATTTATAAAAATGTTCTTCAGAGATGTGAATCAGGTCTCTGTGTGTTTCTGCTGGTCATCAAAGCTGACAGATTCACTGAAAAAGAGAGAAAAACTGTAGAGAAGATTGAGAAGCTGTTAGGAGAACAGCGCTTGCAGAAAACCTGGATTCTCTTCACCAGAGGAGATGAATTAGAAGATGAAAACATGACAATAAAAGAGTTCATCAGTGACACTGAACCACTGAAGAAACTTGTTAAGAAATATGATCAGAGATACCATGTGTTCAACAACAAGAAGAGAGGACACACTGTACAAGTTAAAATGTTGCTTGCAAAAATACTTAAGCCATACTTAGACACAATAGGTGAGTCTTTTATACTAATAATAAATATTCATGGACATATTTTAATCCATATTCTTTGAATTTAAAAATGTATTATTATTTTTTTCTTTATCATGTAATAGAAGAAGGTGCAGAGATCCTGAAGCCTAATCGACTGATGAGGAAAATACCAGACAACATTGAACCAGAAACTCCTGTCTCCAGTCTCCCATCCAGACGGATTGTTCTTCTGGGTAAATCTGGTGTTGGGAAGAGTGCAGCTGGAAACACAATACTGGGACAGAGAGAGTTCAGATCTATGATGAGGAGTAGTGCAGTAACCAGTGAATCCTCAGTGAAACACGCCACTGTTTCAGGCAGATCTGTGTCTATAGTTGATACTCCTGGATTCTTTGACACACAGATGGAAACTGAAGATTTAGTGAAAGAGATAGCGAGAAGTGTTTATATATCCAGTCCTGGACCGCACGCTTTTCTCATTGTGTTTCCTGTGAATAACAGATTCACTGAACAGGAGCAGCAGATTCCTCAGATGATTGAGATGTTGTTTGGTGAAGAAGTGTTAAAATACTCCATCATTCTCTTCACTCATGGAGATCAGCTAGATGGAGAGTCTGTAGAGAAACTCATTGAGGAGAACAGTAGATTAAGAGATCTAGTTCAGCGGTGTGGAGGCAGATTTCACGTCTTCAACAATAGAGATGAGAATAACAGAGATCAGGTGAATGATCTACTGAAGAAGATTGACACAATGATAGAGCAGAATGGAGGAGGACACTACAGTAATCAGATGTATGAAGATGCTGAGAGATTCAGACGAGAGGAAGAAGAGCAGAGACAGAGAGAGGAAGAGGAGAGAAAGCAACAGGAGAAACAAAGACAAGCTGAAGAAAAGCGGAGACAAGATGAGATTGAGAGAGTGATAAAGGAGACAGAAGAGAGAATCAGAGCAAAGTTTGAAGCTCAACTGAAGTCTGAACAAGAAAGACTAGTAGTACTGAGACAGAGAGAGGATGAGGAGAGAAAACAACAAGAGAAACAAAGACGAGATGAGATTCTGAGAGTGATAAAGGTGACTGGGGATAGAATCAGAGCAGAGATGGAAAGAGAGGAGAGACAAAAAGAGGAAGAAAGGAGAAAAGAAAGAGAGGAGAAACCAAAAGAGCGCTGTGTCTGTAGTTGATACTCCTTGGATTTTTTGACACTTCCATGAAAACCTGATGAGTTAATGACAGAGATATCTTCACTTCTGGTCTACATGCTCTTCTCATTGTGAAAGTGAGACAGAAGTTCTGCATCATTCATCTGTTAGTGGAGCTGATGAGACGGAGAGACGAAGAGGACCGAAAACAACAAGAGGACTAAGACCAGGTGAGAGTGAGAAAGCACACAGGAGAGAAGAATATAAACCATGATGAACAAAAGAGAGGATTCAGAGATTAAAAGAAGGACAGAGCAGCAAGAGAAGCATCTGCATGTTTAATTAAACAGCTGATATCAGCTCATCACTGCTGTTCTCCAGATGAAGAACTCAAGAACAGGATAAAACACTAATACAGCAGAACAGCTGGACATGAACATCTGCATCCAGCTGATATATGGCACTGGATCAGTGGCATTCAGGTAAAGAAATGTTGATTGTTTATATTAAACTGTGATTAATAGTGTTTTTATATTTGTTGCATAAAGTCATTATTGACTGTCACTTGTTCACACAGAGCAGAACCTGCACATCTCGATCAGCGCTGTTCAACACTTCAGCACATCTAAACACTGTGTTTCTCAGTGTTTCAGCTGCATGAGGATGATGAGGAGGAGGAGGATGATGAAGAAGATTATGAAGATGATGATGATGATGATGAGGATGAGGTGAACTCTCACTACTTCTGCCCTTCTTTGGTTTTCTGCTATTGTTAAGGCATTAACAATGCTTCATTCTTAAAGGATTAGTTCACTTCAGAATTAAAATGTCTTGATAATTTACTCTCCCCCACTTAATCAGAGATGTTCATGGAAAACACTCCAGGATGTTTCTCCATATAGTGACTTAAGAGTCTCGACACGATCCCAGCTGAGGAATAAGAGTCTTATCTAGCCAAACCATCGGCCATTGAAGGGTCATGCGTGTTCAAGTTCATAAATGTAGGAAAAGGCGAAAAACTCCATCTCATTTTCTCCTCCAACTTCAAAATAGCCCGACATCGTTGTTTTATCTTTTATATATTTATTGATTTGTAAATGGCGTTTGACTTAGTCTTTGCACATTGGCTTTGTAAACACTGGGTCTGTTCTTCCGCCTTCGTCACACGTGAACTTTCAACCTGATCACGTAATGTGTGGCGCATCACAGCTAGTGCACGACAAGCATTTGTGGTTATTAAAATAAATAAACATTTATTTACTTTTTATGGCCGCTGGTTTGTCTAGATAAGACTCTTATTCCTCGGCTGGGATCGTGTCGAGACTTTGAAGCTGCACTGAAACTCACATTTGGACCTTCAACCCGTTGGACCCCATTGAAGTCACTATATGTGATGCGATCTGGGAAAGCCCGTCAGATGTCACACTGGTATGTTTTCAGTAAGGTCTAAAAGTAGGTCGAATGTCAGGTTTTCATTAAATTATTATTCTATAACATCTTGTCTATCATCTCTGAATATATCTTGGGAAAATTCACTAGTTTAGTGCAGAAAAATAGCGATTTATAGTAGCAAGCTGAAAAGACTGTGTCTTGCTCTTTAAGAACACGCCCAGCGGAGAGGAGGTGCAAAAAAAAAAAAAAAAAAAAAAAAAAAAAAAAAATGTCCCCTAGAGCTCTCCTTCTCTTAACACTACAAAGACAGTTCACCTTTCAAAATAAACCACATAACAGAATAAAGGTCCCGCCTGTCCTGTGTAAACACTACAACGGCACTCAAGTTTTTTTTTTAAGTTTTTTTTTATCCAACGTTATCGTGTGATGCGGAGCGGAGCACAAGTGTCTGAAGTAGCTACTCGCTTAAAAGATCTTGCTCGCCTCTCAAGCGTCCAATTTCAAAACGGTTGTCACAGGATGAATTGAGTTCGTAAGCTTTTGAATGATTCCTAATCTATGATGATTACTAAAATATGTGATATGAAAAAAAGGCAATAATAAAAGAGCGCCAGTTGTCTCGCTAACAGAACGTGACAGTTAATTAAACCTGTTTTTCTCAAAATCCCGTTCCTGAGAATCATAGCGATCAGCCGACTTCAGATAATCATAACTGTTGTTACAGACAAAGGATGAAAGAAATAAAAACAGATTTGGAATGGGCTTGAAATCAGCTTTAATATGTTATCAACACCTGTAATATGTCAAATTTCACCATGTGGTGGGTTTTCCCAGATCGCATCACATATGGAGAAACATCCTGGAATGTTTTCCTCAAAAACCTTCATTTATTTTCCACTGAAGAAAGAAAGACATGAACATCTTGGATGACGTGGGGGAGAGTAAATTATCAGGACATTTTAATTCTGAAGTGAACTAATCCTTAAATATCAAGCAAACATTTACCTTCTTTTAGAAGTCTACTTTACCTTCTCTACTTATGTTGTTATTTACCTCTGGTGTCGTTTGCTCCTCATGCTGTTGATTATGAGCTCAATATATGATTAAATATCTAATGCATTTGCTTTATTAAAGCATAAAAAGAACATTAATACATAATGCTACTCATTTGCTTTAGTAAATCCTGCTTGATTATTTCTAAAATCAGTGTAATTTATATTCCAGTAGACCTCAGATACGCTGGAGATCAGAGAGGAAAGCAGACGCATGCAGCTCAAACTAAAACCAGATGTAAGTTATTTCTTTATCATTATGATCTTTTTAAGTAAAACATTCTTAAACAGTTTTAGGAATACTTCATCATTTCTTATAGCAACATAACCAGTCAGTTTTCATTGAATAAAGTGAGATTTTAATGAATGATCTGATGGCCACAAGCGTATTATTGCTTGTTTAACATGTATATGTTAATACTATTACCATAATCACATGTTTAACAGCAGATGCAACTCATTGTGTTTTAGGGATTCGACACAGTGAGATCTTCAAGACACATCATGAACTCTGTCTTCATGAGATTGACCAACTAATGAACAAGACAGTATTGTTCAGGATTTAGTCTTTTCGTGAGAGTTCCTGTATCCTGTTACAAACAAAGCAATCATTTATTTCACTTAAATGTTTGTTAAATAAGTATTTTGTCTGAATTTTGTTTGTTCGTGTTCAGTGTTGTTCCTGGATTCAGTTCTGGATTGTTTTCTCAGTAGTTTGTGCTTTTGTAGACCTACTGTTGATCATATGTATAAAACGTCTCAGAAATGCTCGTAATAATAGTCTAAAGGTTTGACTTGAGCCCAGTGCACACTGTGCGATTTATTATAGTCCTTTACGATTGTTGCTCGTCAGACTGTAGGATCATGATCCTCGCTGTAAGTCGTGTCACACTGTAAGATCTCAGTGCTCATTAATGTCAGACTGTACGACAGTCAAGACGCGCTAAAAACAGACATGCAAAAACTTTTACATCATCAATCAATGACCCGTTCGGTGTCAAGAAATCTCTAACGTTAACATTGGTCACGGCTTGTCTTGAAAAACAAAGAAAGTGTGGCGGTCGTCGTAGCAGAAGTCACTGCAGGACTGAGAGTCAAATCTGCTGACACTGACAGAAATTCGTCTTAGGTCAAATGTGCTCGTAACGGTAATTAATCTGCTGTCGGTGAACACGTCAAACTAACGATCAAAGACTTCAGATTTTAGCCCAGGATCAGAGGAATCTTTTGGGACTATGCAAAAATTGCACAGTGTGCACCCGGCTTTAAGTGTCAGAAAACTCTTAGTAAAAAGTATGTATTAGTAAAACTTGTCTAGGAGTCGGAGACTTTTATAGAGAAGCTAAAAGCTTTCAGTGAAGTCTAGGACTGATTGTTAAGAGCTGATGAAGTGCTGTGAACTGAGGACTACAATGATCAATGGTCTTACAGTCATTTAAGACACTGAAACTTTAATATTTAAATTCATTTAAAAAAAAATGCTTTGCATTGTGCAAAATGATCATGAATTCGAATCGATGCCGTGGATGAAGTGATCAATGCACTTTCATGAAGTGATGAAACTCATATCTTCACCCTTTATCCAAATACTTCAAATACTTAAGTGAGTTCAAGATTTTGCAGTCATATTGCGTAGTTGTGTTTGGATTCAATTGTTTTATTTGTGATAATAATGCAAGGAAACATGCCAAATCATACAAAGAAATTATGGACACATGCAAAAAACGAGAGAGAACCAGGCCAATATTAATAACTGATGCTGTTGTCAATTTATTATTTTTCCTGTGAGCTTTTTTGTTCTTCTAAAACATGCAGCTGTAGTTCGCCTTTATTTTGCTAAATAAATTTGTCAGGTAAATACCTTAACTAAGTTTAGTGGTTTGTTCTTGCTTCATATTTTAAAATATTTAAAAATATATTTATAAAGCGAACTTGCAAGGTCATTAAAAACAAACACTTTTGTTCGTTACTGTATGTTTGGTCAGTGTCTCAGTGTGATTCAGACCCTGCTAACTGTGGACAGAAGAGCTCAAGTCATCACTGATGCACTGATGCTTTCTTCCAGTCGACAAAACATGTCGTCATTACTTTCAATTCTGTAATTAGAGCATTAATTTGTAGAGTGGGAGAAGAGATTACATTTCTTATAAGGTCAGTTACAAAAATAATACTGGTAACACTTTACAATAAGGATCATTAGTTAACATGAGCTAAGAATGAACAATACTTCTTCAGCAATTATTCATCTTAGTTTGTTAATTTCAACATTTACTAATACATTATTAAAATCAGATGTTGTATTTGTTAACATTATGCGCTGTGAACTAACATGATATATATCATGATATGATGACATGGATTTTATATATATATATATATATATATATATATATATATATATAACTCCAATATATTATTATATATTTGATGGAAACTGTTCTTGTTAGGTTAGGATATCTCTCCAGCTCTCAAAGGGATATTCGACTTTCGTTTCTTGTGAAATTTAAAGAAAATTTAAAAAGTTCATGCTACAGTGATATTATATCATGAAAGTAGGGCATATAAGTAGAAATGCCTTATTAAGCTCACGTGTAAAGGTTGCATTTTAGGTGCATTCTGAAATTTCACCCGAAAATCGCATATCCTTAACTTTTTGTGAGTAATGTAATACAGGAACTGAGACCTAGTCTTGACACTTAGAAACCTTTATGAATCTCACTTATACTTAAGTTTAGGAATAAGAGTACAATGACGTCATTCTAGTCATTTAGCGCTTTGGGTTTTAGAAAAGTGCATTATAAATAAAATGTATTATTATTATTCTTAGACATGCTCATTACATGTTTAAAGTCAAACATTATATTTGACCGTGTTTTTAGTTTAACAAATATTTTTTTTGTTTACAGTGAGCAATGGTACAAACTGTCTGTCTGCGCATCTGATGGAGATTTCACACATTATCACCACCATTATTTTTTGTCATTTTTACATGTTTGTGTCTACTTTAAGAAAACAGAAACAATACATAAATAATACAGTATTTTTTATTAGAGTTGATCAAAGAGTTTTCAGTTCAATTCAATTCAATTAAAAAAAAAAACTGTTAAAAATATGGAGTTATTTTCTGTAAAAATAAGATTTGTATGTAATCTCAATTTCTGATATCAAGAAGTATAGCATTTTAACTAGTGAAAATTTTATTCATATCTTGTGAATGAATGAAAGTCAAAACATCTGGCCATATTACCCAAACTCTCTAAGACTTCATTCACACTGCAAGCCTTTAATGCTCAATTCTGATTTATTGCTCAGATCCCAGATACATTTTTTTATTTTTTTTTTGTATAACTGTTCAGACTTAAGTTAGTTTTTTTTTTAGTTTTTTTTTATTTTTTATGTGGCCAATATCAGATTTTAGATTTATTAACAGATCATGGTTCTGAACTAAGCCATCACGCAGCACACTGTCATACAGAAGTAAACACGGAGAACAATAAATGTTTTAATATGTTTATTTATAGTGTGATCTGCTGCCAAAGCCAGAGAATTTAAGCACAGGCAATATATAATAGATTCACTATAGGCAATAATTCACTATAGATTCAAATAGTATACCCAAAGATGAAAATTCAGTCATTATTTACTCAGCTTCACGTCACTGAATCCCTTTTGTTTTTCGCTTTTCTAACTAAAAAGGTGAATTATGGCCAGTTTGTCCTGCTCATTTCTGTTCATACAATAAAAGTCAACGGTGAGTTCCTGTTCTGAAGCTTCAAAAGTCACATGGAAGAGTTTGATGCTATTGAACCTTCGGAAGAAGAACTCACCATTGACTGTCATTGTAATGACAGAAATAAGCAGGACAAACAGGTCAAAATTCAATTTCCTAGGAAGAAAAAAAGACTTTGGGAGTTTGAATGACATAAGTGTCAGGAAAAAAATGCAGAGAATTTTTGGGTGAAGTGTCCTTTGAAGCTTAGGAATGTTAATATGTACATGATTAATTCTGTTTTAATTTCAGAGCTTGTTCGTCGCTTTACCCTATTTCTCAGACTCAGCAGCATCAGATTTGTGATTTATGCACCTACAATTGGAACAGCTCTGACATCCAATATTATTTAATAGCTTTTTTGTAGCAAAGCTTTTGGTTTAGAACCACTTATTACTTTTATTGTACTGGTTCTCTGAATTTTGAGGCCCTCACAGATGCAGTTGCAGATAATACTTTTTTTGGCTCTTGTAGAAATAACTTTGGGATAAGTTGTGTTAATTCTTCTGAACACTGCTTATTTGTCTCATTGCTCATTGACACCACTGGGAAAAGGTGAATGCATCCTGAAAGCACTTGCCGTTTACCTGGACGAGGGCTCCTCAAACCTTGTGAAGGAGTGCATGGTAAATTATTTGCATTTTTAAAAATTATTGTATGTTTCTCTGAAAACAACTCCCCCTTTCACCCCGATCTGTTGTTAATTGTTTCTTTTTGTATTTGACTATTTTTAGGATGTTGAACATGATGAAGCCAAAACCTCGATACGCAAGACCACCCCAGGCACATATTTGGTCAGACATGAAGGGGCAGAGGCTACAGACCCTTACAAAGATGTTGGCATCATGATTTAAGGCATCTAAATACATGACAACCTGAACAATGTGCAGATGTGTGTTCTTCGATGCTTGGTCTTATTTACGCCTGAAAAATAAACTCCTGTAATCTGAGGTCAGGACCATTTCTGCTCTTTCTATAATGTTGCACTGTTGACTGTTACAGTACTTTTGTTTCAATATCAAAAATATGCTTTTTTTGCAGAACACATTTATAAGCATTTGATAAATCCGTTCACTTAAAGGCAACATGCTTTTATTTTGAATTATTTATTATTTAATTAACAATTATTTTTCTTGAAAAGTGAAGGCAGTCTTGACAGAGTAAATATATTGTACATGTTCACGTTGGAAATGTTTGTAAAAATGTAAACAAAATTGTAAAATAAGAAAAAGTGAATATATTCATTGAATAAACCCATAATGAAACTGGATTATTTGTTTTGGTTGAATGTAAAATATTAATTTGAGGATAATTGAACTTAATTAACTTAAAGGGATACTCCACCGTTTTATCATATTAAACTATGTTATTCCCTTAACTAAGACGAGTTGATACATACCTCTCTCGTCTCAGTGCGTGCACTAAATCGCTCTGTCTTGCGGCGAAACTTTGTTAGCACTTAGCTTAGCCCAGTTCATTCAATATGGGCCAAGCAGAGAAGCTACCAAACACCTCCACGTTTCCCTATTTAAGTACAGTTACTCACGTAGTGTAACTCGACCTAGGATGGTGACACAAAACAAAACGTTGCGCTTTTCTAAGCGTGTAAAATGGATAACTATATTGTATGGTGGAATGCCATAGCAAGTGCTTGGAAGCACTTCGACTTCGGCGCAGTAATATCTTCACTCGTGAAAAATCCTCTCACCGCCCCCGCTCCCTCTAGTGAAGATATTACTGCGCCGAAGTCGAAGTGCTTCCAAGCACTTGCTATGGCATTCCGCCATAGCCTACAATATAGTTATCCATTTTACACGCTTAGAAAAGCGCAACGTTTTGTTTTGTGTCACCATCCTAGGTCGAGTTATACTACACGAGTAACTGTATTTAAATGGGGAAAACGTGGAGGTGTTTGGTAGCTTCTCTGATTGGCCCATATTGAATGAACTGGGCTAAGCTAAGTGCTAACAAAGTTTCGCCGCGCGCCAGAGCGATTTAGTGCACGCACTGAGACGAGAGAGGTATGTATCAACTCGTCTTAGTTAAGGGAATAACATAGTTTAATATGATAAAACGGTGGAGTATCCCTTTAATTGTTTTGGACAATATTAAGACTGTTAACCTTATTCAACTAAATGGCATTGGATTAACTTTATGTAATTAACTGAAGTTTATTGAAATAAATAATGTTACATAAATCCAACATAACCCAGTTACGTGGAACCTGTTGACATAAAAAAAGTTAATGAAAGCCAACATATCATATACATAAATCATGACTACTGTAGTAAAACCATGGTTAATTTTCATACGGATTGTTTCCATTGTGTTGTGGCTTGATTTCATTGTGTTGTGAACTACTGGGCCACCGTAACTACTGAATAAACCCCATAAATTACAATAATTATTATGCTGTGCGAGTAAACCTCACTCCTCTGATCTCAATAGGTGCTCTAGCGACAGACGCTAGAGGCTGCAGTCTTTAGCCTCCTTGTTAGAGCGCCTGACTCTCATGCCGGAGACCCGGGTTCGGGACCCGCACGGAGCGGGGTGTGAAGGAGCGGGGTGTGAAGGACCCGGGTGAGAGGGGATACATTGGTGCCGTGACCCGGATGGGAGTGAGGTTTAGGGGGGTGAGTGTAACGGAGGCCAGCTGGTAGTTGCTGTGCGAGTAAACCTCACTCCTCTGATCTCAATAGGCGCTCTAGCGACAAACGTTAGAGGCTGCAGCCTTTAGCCTCCTTGCTACAGTGCCTGACTCTCATGCCGGAGACCCGGGTTCGAGACCCGCACGGAGCGGGGTGTGAAGGACCCGGTGACAGGGGTTACACATACAACCATATTACAGCTCACCAGTATTTCATCTTATAAAAGCAGCCGATATGTGTCTATTAATAACTAATGAAATGCATACAGGTGCACAGATGGTTTTATTTCAAAACTGGATTTTTTTTGTTTACTTTCCCAGAAGCAACACTGAATATTTTGGAGAACATTCTTATAACAAAAATTTGTTAGCGAGGGAGAGACACGTTTATAATTCATTTTCATTTTAGTAGCTAGGTCAAGTATTGGCCAAAGTATATCAAGATAATATTTAAACTTTTTATGCTTTTATACTTTTTATTCTTCTTTATATTAAGAAATATACTTTTTTAGTGTGCTCAAATTAAATAATTTATGCAGTCTGTTTCTTCTGTTGAAATGAGCTCTCCTAACTCGTAACAACAACTAAACCAACAACAGTTGCACAAGTAGCTCTAACAACTTCATTAATAGCAACACAACCAACACCTCCTCAACCAACAGCTCCTCCAAAAGCCGCTCCAGCAAGAACCGCTACTCCAATAACCACTCCACTCTCAAAAGCTCCATCAACACTTCCACTAACAGCTCCACCGACTACACCTCCACCAACGGCTCCACAAGCAACGGCTCCACAAACAGCAGCTCCACCAACTGTGCCACTAAGAGCTGCACCAACAGCGGCTCCACCAACAACAGCTCCAGCAAGAGCACCTTCAACAGCTCCTTTAACAGTTCCACTAGAAGCTCCACCAACAGCTCCTCCAACAGCAGCTCCACCAACAGTTCCAACACAAACGGCTTTAGCAACAGCTCCAACAGTGGCAGCAGCAGCTCCACCAGCAACAGCAGCTCCAACAGCAGCTCCACCAACAACTCCAACAGCAGCTCCTTTAACAGCTCCAGTTACAGTTCCACTTTCAACTCCACCGACTACAGCTCCAGCTACACCTCCACCAACAGCTCCACCAACAACTCCACCAACAACTCCATAAACTACAGCTCCTCCAACTGCACCACCAATTATAAAACCAGCTGCTATGGCTGCCATATAAATATGATGCTTATACCTAGATAAAAAACGTAGAAATCCACTGCTTGGATCTTGTGGATCTTCATACTCTGCTCTAAATCTCTCCTCTGTTTCCCTTATCACTCTCTCAATCTCCCTTTGTCTTAGTCTCTGCACTGTATTTCTCTGTCTCCTATTTTCTTCCTCTCTCTGTATCTGCTCTTCTTCCTCTCTCTGTCTCTGCTCTTCTTCCTCTCTCTGTCTCTGCTCTTCTTCCTCTCGTCTAAATCTCAGTGCATCTTCATACATCTGATTACTGTAGTGTCCTCCTCCATTCTGCTCTATCATTGTGTCAATCTTCTGCAGTAGATCATTCACCTGATCTCTGTTATTCTCATCTCTATTGTTGAAGACGTGAAATCTGCCTCCACACCGCTGAACTAGATATCTTAATCTACTGTTCTCCTCAATGAGTTCCTCTACAGACTCTCCATCTAGCTGATCTCCATGAGTGAAGAGAATGATGGAGTATTTTAACACTTCTTCACCAAACAACATCTCAATCATCTGAGGAATCTGCTGCTCCTGATCAGTGAATCTGTTATTCACAGGAAACACAATGAGAAAAGCGTGCGGTCCAGGACTGGATAAATAAACACTTCTGGCTATCTCTGTCACTAAATCTTCAGTTTCCATCTGTGTGTCAAAGAATCCAGGAGTATCAACTACAGACACAGATCTGCCTGAAACAGTGGCATGTTTCACTGAACATTCACGGGTTACTGCATTCATTCTCATCACAGATCTGAACTCTCTCTGTCCCAGTATTGTGTTTCCAGCTGCACTCTTCCCAACTCCAGTTTTACCCAGAAGAACAATCCGTCTGGATGAATGATTTACGACAGGAATATCCTGGATGTTGATGGGGATTCTTTGCTGTGGATTATGTGGCACTGTATATAAAAGAAAACAGATCAAATAATCACTTATTTTACAACAATTTAACTGTTCTTTACTTTATTGTGATATCTTACTACAGTATCACATTATAAGACACTTTTTGTGTCATAAAAAGTCTTTAAAGTTTTCACTTTTTAAAAGCTTTTACTCACTCTTTGTACAAGAAAATCCCTGTGTGTCAGAAGGGGCCAATAGTTCATAGACTTCGCTTGCACGGAGTGAGTCAGAATCGAAGCTTCCGGATAGAAAAGCTGTACAAAACACACATTTTTAATTGTATTAATTCCCTCTGTTTTTATTGTGCAGCCTAGAAATAAATTACAGTTACAGGGTTTACGAGGAAAAATACATAATTGAAAAATGTACAATGGTAAATAAAACCTTAGTTTCTGCACAAAATGTTATGTGGGAGGAGACTGGCCAGCAATGAGTTTCAGTTGCAGGTAGCTAGTCTATGACCAAGACAGCATAAATGGTTGTTCCAGTAACATATGGGCTGTGTTTGATTCTGCATACGTCCCTACTATATAGCAGGGAAAAAGCAGTAGGTGAGCAAATAAGTATGCCCAAATCATAAGTATGTCCGAAAGTATAGGCGATAATTACCTGGGTGATGTATACTAATTCTCGCGAGATTTGAACATAGAGCACTAAATGTTTTTTCTCCGCAGTACTTGAGCGAGCTCTTAACGCTTTATAGTCCTTCACGTCTATTGCGATCTCAAAATTCCGGCCAGTTGATAATACCTAGAATATCAAAATCGACCGCTGGCGGTAGATCCTTTTCCTATTTAGCACCAAAACTCTGGAACAGTCTTCCTAACATTGTCTGGGAAGCAGACACACTCTGTCAGTTCAAAGCTAGATTAAAGACACATCTCTTTGACCTAGCATACACATAACACATTATAGACTTCTATAATTCAATGTTAGGCTGCATAGATTAGGTCAGCCGAAACCGTGAACACTTCCCATAAATCCTGATGTACTCATACATCATTCGGGATGATGTATGAGTACATCAGGATTTATGGGAAGTGTTCACGGTTTCGGCTGACCTAATCTATGCAGCCTAACATTGAATTATAGAAGTCTATAATGTGTTATGTGTATGCTAGGTCAAAGAGATGTGTCTTTAATCTAGCTTTGAACTGACAGAGTGTGTCTGCTTCCCAGACAATGTTAGGAAGACTGTTCCAGAGTTTTGGTGCTAAATAGGAAAAGGATCTACCGCCAGCGGTCGATTTTGATATTCTAGGTATTATCAACTGGCCGGAATTTTGAGATCGCAATAGACGTGAAGGACTATAAAGCGTTAAGAGCTCGCTCAAGTACTGCGGAGAAAAAACATTTAGTGCTCTATGTTCAAATCTCGCGAGAATTAGTATACATCACCCAGGTAATTATCGCCTATACTTTCGGACATACTTATGATTTGGGCATACTTATTTGCTCACCTACTGCTTTTTCCCTGCTATATAGTAGGGACGTATGCAGAATCAAACACAGCCCATATGTTACTGGAACAACCATTTATGCTGTCTTGGTCATAGACTAGCTACCTGCAACTGAAACTCATTGCTGGCCAGTCTCCTCCCACATAACATTTTGTGCAGAAACTAAGGTTTTATTTACCATTGTACATTTTTCAATTATGTATTTTTCCTCGTAAACCCTGTAACTGTAATTTATTTCTAGGCTGCACAATAAAAACAGAGGGAATTAATACAATTAAAAATGTGTGTTTTGTACAGCTTTTCTATCCGGAAGCTTCGATTCTGACTCACTCCGTGCAAGCGAAGTCTATGAACTATTGGCCCCTTCTGACACACAGGGATTTTCTTGTACAAAGAGTGAGTAAAAGCTTTTAAAAAGTGAAAACTTTAAAGACTTTTTATGACACAAAAAGTGTCTTATAATGTGATACTGTAGTAAGATATCACAATAAAGTAAAGAACAGTTAAATTGTTGTAAAATAAGTGATTATTTGATCTGTTTTCTTTTATATACAGTGCCACATAATCCACAGCAAAGAATCCCCATCAACATCCAGGATATTCCTGTCGTAAATCATTCATCCAGACGGATTGTTCTTCTGGGTAAAACTGGAGTTGGGAAGAGTGCAGCTGGAAACACAATACTGGGACAGAGAGAGTTCAGATCTGTGATGAGAATGAATGCAGTAACCCGTGAATGTTCAGTGAAACATGCCACTGTTTCAGGCAGATCTGTGTCTGTAGTTGATACTCCTGGATTCTTTGACACACAGATGGAAACTGAAGATTTAGTGACAGAGATAGCCAGAAGTGTTTATTTATCCAGTCCTGGACCGCACGCTTTTCTCATTGTGTTTCCTGTGAATAACAGATTCACTGATCAGGAGCAGCAGATTCCTCAGATGATTGAGATGTTGTTTGGTGAAGAAGTGTTAAAATACTCCATCATTCTCTTCACTCATGGAGATCAGCTAGATGGAGAGTCTGTAGAGGAACTCATTGAGGAGAACAGTAGATTAAGATATCTAGTTCAGCGGTGTGGAGGCAGATTTCACGTCTTCAACAATAGAGATGAGAATAACAGAGATCAGGTGAATGATCTACTGCAGAAGATTGACACAATGATAGAGCAGAATGGAGGAGGACACTACAGTAATCAGATGTATGAAGATGCACTGAGATTTAGACGAGAGGAAGAAGAGCAGAGACAGAGAGAGGAAGAAGAGCAGAGACAGAGAGAGGAAGAAGAGCAGATACAGAGAGAGGAAGAAAATAGGAGACAGAGAAATACAGTGCAGAGACTAAGACAAAGGGAGATTGAGAGAGTGATAAGGGAAACAGAGGAGAGATTTAGAGCAGAGTATGAAGATCCACAAGATCCAAGCAGTGGATTTCTACGTTTTTTATCTAGGTATAAGCATCATATTTATATGGCAGCCATAGCAGCTGGTTTTATAATTGGTGGTGCAGTTGGAGGAGCTGTAGTTTATGGAGTTGTTGGTGGAGTTGTTGGTGGAGCTGTTGGTGGAGGTGTAGCTGGAGCTGTAGTCGGTGGAGTTGAAAGTGGAACTGTAACTGGAGCTGTTAAAGGAGCTGCTGTTGGAGTTGTTGGTGGAGCTGCTGTTGGAGCTGCTGTTGCTGGTGGAGCTGCTGCTGCCACTGTTGGAGCTGTTGCTAAAGCCGTTTGTGTTGGAACTGTTGGTGGAGCTGCTGTTGGAGGAGCTGTTGGTGGAGCTTCTAGTGGAACTGTTAAAGGAGCTGTTGAAGGTGCTCTTGCTGGAGCTGTTGTTGGTGGAGCCGCTGTTGGTGCAGCTCTTAGTGGCACAGTTGGTGGAGCTGCTGTTTGTGGAGCCGTTGCTTGTGGAGCCGTTGGTGGAGGTGTAGTCGGTGGAGCTGTTAGTGGAAGTGTTGATGGAGCTTTTGAGAGTGGAGTGGTTATTGGAGTAGCGGTTCTTGCTGGAGCGGCTTTTGGAGGAGCTGTTGGTTGAGGAGGTGTTGGTTGTGTTGCTATTAATGAAGTTGTTAGAGCTACTTGTGCAACTGTTGTTGGTTTAGTTGTTGTTACGAGTTAGGAGAGCTCATTTCAACAGAAGAAACAGACTGCATAAATTATTTAATTTGAGCACACTAAAAAAGTATATTTCTTAATATAAAGAAGAATAAAAAGTATAAAAGCATAAAAAGTTTAAATATTATCTTGATATACTTTGGCCAATACTTGACCTAGCTACTAAAATGAAAATGAATTATAAACGTGTCTCTCCCTCGCTAACAAATTTTTGTTATAAGAATGTTCTCCAAAATATTCAGTGTTGCTTCTGGGAAAGTAAACAAAAAAAATCCAGTTTTCTTGATGTTAGAGGAACGTGTTTTAAAAGGTATAATGTTCTTCAAACATTCTTTCAACTTAATTTTGATTTAAAATTTAACATTCTAGGAACGTTGATTTCTAACATTCCAAGAACATGCAAATATCCAGTTTCCTGAATTTTACTAGAATGTTATTAGAATGCTAGTATGATGTTCTTGAAACATTCTTTCAATCAGTCAAACACCTGTTGTGAGCAAGCACTGAAAGAAAGAGAAATAGAGACAGATCTAGAAATAGATCTGCTTTATCAAGGCAGAAATGTTTTCTAATGACATCAATAAGGGCTGACAAAAAGATACTTAACCAATGTCAAAGGTCAAGAGCCCGACTAAATCAAACATTGATCACCATGATGGTGATGTCAAGTGACACAATCATTCATCAACATCTAAACCTCTGTTAGTTCTCAATAAAATCTTCTGTAGACGTCTGACAGAAATAAAGTAAATCTGGTTATTAATAAGTGAAGCTGGTAATGCTGTTTGTGGAGGTGTTTAATCAGATCTTGAGAGAGTTAATGTCTTTTATCTTCATTTTATCTAAGGACGTGTCTGAATAAAGTTGTAGTTTGTGTTCTTATTTCTCTTTCTTTCAGTGCTTGTTCACAGCAGGTGTTTGAATGATTGAAAGAATGTTTCAATAACATTCTATTAATATTCATGATTCATTCAAGTTAAGTCTAATAATATTCATTCAAGTTGAAAGAACGTTTGAGGAACATTATACACTGTAAAAAAATTCTAACCTCCCTAACTCAAAATTTTCTACTGACTGATAACATCTACATTTTTCAATTGGCCCAAGTGAAATTCTGTAAATTATAAAATTAAATTTACAGATTTTCACTTGGGCCAATTGAAAAATTTAGATGTTATCAGTCACTAAAATTTTTTGAGTTAGGGAGGTTAGAATTGTTTTACAATGCACCTTTTAAAACATGTTCCTCTAACATCAAGAAAACTGAAAATTTTTTACGTTCCCAGAACCAACACTGAATATTTGGAGAACGTTCCTTTAACAAAAATCTGTTAGGTCCCTATATCAATCGTGTACAAAAACACATTTAAATAATGTATAACTTAATTTAAAAATGATTGAGGGTGTGGGGATAATATAATATATAGTGTCCTATATAAGAAATGTTCTAATATTGTTTATTCATTCAAATGCTTCTAGAGAGTAAACACATGCATCTATATTTTATTTAAAATGTTAGTGGGTTGAGTTAAAAGGGATCTTCATTCAGTGTCTTCAAGTTCACAGGGGATGAAATTTCAGGTACGATAATTTTTTTATCATCACTAAATCTCCTGACTCCTGCTTTTCCTCTGGCTGTAAGAACTTTGCCAGCACAGTTGACTAATTTAGAATATCAGATAAACATGGAGAAGTTTTATTGACTTTGTACTGATTGCAAAATAAGATTTGAAACACAAATTAAACTTTACCAAAATGTATGTTGTCCACAACTTTTATGATCAACAAGGTTTCTGAATATATTCCATCAATGAATGTATAATAATTTATATTCTGTCATGTGATGTTTATTGGGCTTTTAAAATAAAACTTCTCATTCTCTGTTTAAAGGTTAGTGGTTAGTGGTTCTATTTTGTCTGTATTAAACCTTGTGGAAGAACCAACCTTGTGTGACCATCATATGACAGTAAAAGAGCACACACAAACCTCATTCTAATATGGAATTGTATTGGAATGGTAAAGAGTGTTGGTACTTGACAGGAGGGCCTCCACTCAAGGATACAATATGATGAACAAGTCTAAGAATGTTCCACGTATGTTTGAAAATACCATCAATTGGCCCAGAAAGATAACATTCTGTGAGTCAAGACTATAAAAGAGGAAGGATCCCAGATAGCAACACTGTTTCGGCCAAGATCCGGCCCACATCTGGCACATGTCATCTCATCCTAAATAAGCCTGTTAACAAGCAGAATCACTGAAGGAAAGAAGAGAACAGAAAAAGAGACGAGCAGAAACACAAGAACTACAACTGACTTCAGACACAGCCTCAGATGAAATCAACTGAAGAGAAAAGAAGACATTAAATCTGTGAAGATCTCAGCAGAGGAGGATTAAACAACTCCACAAACAGCATTACCAGCTTCACTTATTACTAACCAGACTGACTTAATTTCTGTCAGACGTCTACACAAGTTGTATTGAGAATTAACAGGGGTTTAACTCTATTGCCAGATCCGCTCTATGTTGTGCAATTATTTGCACTGACTCTTATGGTTGTAAAGTGGCTGAAGCAGGTTTACAGCAGCAAACTGTGTATAAACTTGTCAAATAAAGGGAAACACCTACAAAATAACAATAAAAGTAGATATACAACATTAGAAGTGTGATGAACCTGGCAAGGATTTGCAGTAATGAGGTCCTCTGGTGGAGAGCGGGTGTAAAAGCATGCTGAAATAAAACCATCTGTGCACCTGTATGCATTTCATTAGTTATTAATAGACACATATCGGCTGCTTTTATAAGATGAAATACTGGTGAGCTGTAATATGGTTGTATGTGTAACCCCTGTCACCGGGTCCTTCACACCCCGCTCCGTGCGGGTCTCGAACCCGGGTCTCCGGCATGAGAGTCAGGCACTGTAGCAAGGAGGCTAAAGGCTGCAGCCTCTAACGTTTGTCGCTAGAGCGCCTATTGAGATCAGAGGAGTGAGGTTTACTCGCACAGCAACTACCAGCTGGCCTCCGTTACACTCACCCCCCTAAACCTCACTCCCATCCGGGTCACGGCACCAATGTATCCCCTCTCACCCGGGTCCTTCACACCCCGCTCCTTCACACCCCGCTCCGTGCGGGTCCCGAACCCGGGTCTCCGGCATGAGAGTCAGGCGCTCTAACAAGGAGGCTAAAGACTGCAGCCTCTAGCGTCTGTCGCTAGAGCACCTATTGAGATCAGAGGAGTGAGGTTTACTCGCACAGCATAATAATTATTGTAATTTATGGGGTTTATTCAGTAGTTACGGTGGCCCAGTAGTTCACAACACAATGAAATCAAGCCACAACACAATGGAAACAATCCGTATGAAAATTAACCATGGTTTTACTACAGTAGTCATGATTTATGTATATGATATGTTGGCTTTCATTAACTTTTTTTATGTCAACAGGTTCCACGTAACTGGGTTATGTTGGATTTATGTAACATTATTTATTTCAATAAACTTCAGTTAATTACATAAAGTTAATCCAATGCCATTTAGTTGAATAAGGTTAACAGTCTTAATATTGTCCAAAACAATTAAAGGGATACTCCACCGTTTTATCATATTAAACTATGTTATTCCCTTAACTAAGACGAGTTGATACATACCTCTCTCGTCTCAGTGCGTGCACTAAATCGCTCTGGCGCGCGGCGAAACTTTGTTAGCACTTAGCTTAGCCCAGTTCATTCAATATGGGCCAATCAGAGAAGCTACCAAACACCTCCACGTTTTCCCCATTTAAATACAGTTACTCGCGTAGTATAACTCGACCTAGGATGGTGACACAAAACAAAACGTTGCGCTTTTCTAAGCGTGTAAAATGGATTGTAAAAAAATTTCAAGCTCTGAAATTAAAACAGAATTAATCATGTACATATTAACATTCCTAAGCTTCAAAGGACACTTCACCCAAAAATTCTCTGCATTTTTTTCCTTGTAGACGTCTGACAGAAATAAAGTCAGTCTGGTTAGTAATAAGTGAAGCTGGTAATGCTGTTTGTGGAGTTGTTTAATCCTCCTCTGCTGAGATCTTCACAGATTTAATGTCTTCTTTTCTCTTCAGTTGATTTCATCTAAGACTGTGTCTGAAGTCAGTTGTAGTTCTTGTGTTTCTGCTCGTCTCTTTTTCTGTTCTCTTCTTTCCTTCAGTGATTCTGCTTGTTAACAGGCTTATTAAGGCTGAGATGACTTCATATTTAATATACACAGACTTTGTGGCTCAGATAAGGTCCAGTTCTGGTTTATTTCTTTGCTCTTGGCTGACATGTGGCATTGCTATGGACTGCTTGTGGCCCAGATCTGGCAAACAGGAGTGGGCCACCCAAGGGCCGTCATTCCACGCTGCATGTGGGCCAGATCCGCATTCCACAAGTGCCAGATGTGGGCCGGATCCGGGCCGAAACAATGTTGCTATCTGGGTATACGTGTTTGATCAAACACTCACCATATAATTATAAAATGAAGTAAAAACGGTTTAATAAACTTCTTTTAAGTGACAATCAATTAAGCAAAACAAACACCATTTTATCCAAAAACATTTATTCAGTTGTCATTTTTACAATTAATTCTTTTGAAACGTCAATTGAATTTGCCATCAAAGGCTTGTGTTCTAAGTCAAAACTCATTCCTTCACTGATTCATACTATAGTAGCAACTGTCCGCACAAATGAACAGTCTAAAAACTCAAATGGTGTCTTAAGAATAAAAAATTAAAAATGAAATTCTATGGCGTCATTTGAACCTTTCATATAAACAAAGTTAATAAATTTCAGAAGTTTTAAAGCTGTTGAGATAATTGAAAAACTTTTGTCCAGAAATTTGCATGTCAGGTTGGCACAACTGCAAACATGGTTATTTTATTATGGTAATTACAGTATACATGATATAATGCATCGTTCAGAGGAGCCTTAATGATGAGTGAAAAGAGTTGTAGATCTCTCTAATACTGGTAAAAACTGCTTTCAAGTATGGGTAGGTTGGTACACTTTCCATATCAGTTGAATTTAAACACTTAGAAATGTTTACAACTGAAAATTGTTTAAATTTCAAAAAGTCAAAGTTAATGACTCAAAAATATAAATAAAACAAATAAAATAAATAAAAACTAATAAAACATCAGTTTTGAAAAGATTTTGAGATTTTTTTACAAAAAAATTTGAAGGTTTATTTGTCAATTACACACACACACACATATATATACACATTATATACATATATATAGCATTGATTTAGCACAATGGGATTTTATAAATGTCTAATAATGTCTATAAATGTCTAATAAACTGCACGTCAAGCATGTTGTCTGTCATTTCCTCTATGTTGTTCTTGTAGTGTCCGACACAGTAGAGAAAATATGCTCGAGTCAGCAGGAGGAGCAGTCTAAATAGAAGAACTAAAGATTTTATGCTATATTGTGCACTAATCATACTTGGGTGCATCTGAACTTTTTCACAAAGACCAACACTGGGAAGTTTAATGTTTATTAAAAATAAGGAGCAAGGAAAGTCTTGTAAAATCCAAGGAGCTGAAACTGAAGGTGAGGGTACAGCATCAGTGCAGGGAGTCTTCAGGATCCACTGAATCCCTTTCTGCTTCTTGTGTTGAAAGAGATAAAGCAGACAAAAACGGGACAAATTATAGTAGCATATATTACATGTTGTGGTATTAAGTATTATTTCCCATTTAGTCTAGTATGATTTGTTTTTGTAAATGGCTTGCTGCTTTTAAGCATTGTTTTTAATCTCACGAATAAACTTCCATTTCCCTTTTCCATCAATCCAAAAATCAGCTGAGCTGAAACATAATATAGACAGGTAGCTTACAGAAACACAGTGCCTAAAAAACTCCACCCATACGTTTTTGTTACTCAAATATGCAATCTAAAATAATGATTTTTTTTGTTATTGCACATTTAATGAGAAATGAAATGGATACTCATTTTATCACTTCCATATCACACTCCCCAATTTTATATTTGACACCTGTTTAGAAGTCTTTACCTCTTATTACACAACAAAGGATAAAAATGGATTAATAGAACGGTTTTAACCATTAATAGGCTGTTCGTGGTTTGTTATGCACTACTAACTTTATCCAGTGACCTTTCTTTTATCTGATAACGTCCCCTAAAACTACTAATTTAGAGAGCAATAGTAAACTAGCATGCTTTAATACAAAAGTTAATTTGATTCAGATGTACTGATAATATACAATCTTATTCTTTAAACGTCTTACCTTTTAAAAGTGCATCACAAACGGTCTGTTCTACCGCGCAGCTGCTGCTTTCGGAAAATATTGAGAGGCTCTACAAGCCGCCATTGCTGTGTCGCAACTTCTCTCTATGGCTCTGACTCTGTCCAGGAGGAAACTCCTTTGACCAATGAGAAACCTCCTGCCACGCCCCTACCTCCTGCCACGCCCCTACCTCTTGCCACGCCCATTGCTCCAAGCTGCAGCTACCCCTGTCTCTTTCACGCTCACGGTCAGATGTACTAACCATAGATATCATATATAAACGCTAGATGTCTTATGGCGCAGTCACTTCCGGCATCATCGTTCGGCCATCTTGTCACAGTGCTCTGTGCATTAAGGTGAATGATCAGCACGCACACAAATCCTCTTATCTCGCTGAAATCTTGACGGATTTACAAACGGTTTGGTTTCTTACAAACGTTATTAACGTGGCTATAATTCCGAATGCTTGAACATGTATGTTATAATTTTTCATATGTATGCAGTGTATGTATGCAGTGTCATAACTACATCTCTGACGTTTATTGTTGGGATGGTTGTTGTTGCAGTACAGACTGTATTAAGTGTAACACCTGTGAACTTCCGTTGTTTACATTTGGAGCACACATGGGGTTTATGGTTGTTCAATAAACTCAAGTGTACGCAACTATATTGGCGTTAACCGTCCATTCTATTTATAGATAAAGAATAGAATGAAACATGGTGGCAGCGGTGCTTTGTAAAAAGTAAAAGCACGGAGATTTAGAAAAACGAGAGACGCCGGTAAATAAAAATAAATAAAATAAAAAAGTATGGTCGAGAGAGCAGAGAGCTCAGGCGCAGCGAGGATGGAGAATTCCCTGGGGCTGAGACCACCACCACCCCTGTGCTTGGACTCAGCTAATCTGGCGAAATCATGGAAAATGTGGAAAGAAGAGTTCATGCTGTATATGGATCTCACTTTGGCGGACGCTGGAGAAGCCGTGAAGCTAAAAGTGTTCAGGTATCTCATCGGGGAGACGGGAAGAGAACTATGCGAGACCCTGGTTCCCGCCTCGTCTCCGGATCGGACAGTAAGCAGCTTAATACGTGCCTTGGATGATCATTGCAATCCAAAAGTGAACGAGACAGTTGAAAGGTACCGTTTTTTTGTCAGGAATCAGTCCTCTGATGAGAACATTGACAGATATGTAACGGACTTAAGAATGCTTGCTAGTACGTGTAATTTCGGCCAGATCAAAGACTCTCTAATCCGCGATAGAATTGTTTGCGGCATATACAGTTCAGTTTTGAGAGAGAGACTTCTGCGGGAGCAAGATTTGACTTTGGAAAAATGTGTGCAAATCTGCAGAGCAACAGAGTTGTCGCGGGAAAACAACAGAACGATTGAAGGACGAGTAACAGAGGAAGTGCACGCGGTAAAACAGGCCGTGCGAAAAGAAACAAACAAAAATGTCCTGCATATGGTAAAAAGTGCAGAATCTGTGGGAAAGACAATCATTTTGCCACAATGTGCAGAACAAAAATACAGACAGGGAAGACAGTGCATAACATTACGGAGTCAGATGATGGAAGTTATGAAGACATCTTGTGTGTAACAGTAGAGACGGTGAACGCAGTGTCAAAGGAGAAACAGCAGCCGCCTTCAAAACTGTTTGCTGCCATGCTCCTGGGGAATAAACAGGTGAAGTTCCAGTTAGATTGTGGAGCCAGCTGTAATATAATACCTGTCAACCTGTTGAATTCATCCACACAAATTGAAAAGACTGAGCAAGTGCTGGTGATGTACAATAAAAGCACACTGCAGCCATTGGGGAAATGTATATCTAAATTGAGGAATCCAAGAAACAAAAAACTGTACCGGTTAGAATTCATGGTTGTAGATGAGGGGACTGCAGTGCCGCTACTGGGTAGCAGGGCAGTACAAGCCATGAATCTAGTGAAAGTCCAGTATGAAAACATCATGGCTGTGGATAGCATCGTCACTGAGGAGATGACAGATGAAATGTGGAACATGGATAATATCAAAAATGACTATGCTGATGTGTTCCAGGGAGATGGATGTCTGGAGGGCGTGTACAAGATAGAAGCAGACACTGCAGTAACTCCAGTAAAACTGCCAAAGAGAAGGGTCCCTGTTGCGATGATGGCACCACTCAAAGCAGAGCTGAGTGATCTTCAACGAAGAGGAATCATCACGCCAGTGGACTGCAGCACAGAGTGGATTAGCAGTCTTGTCATTGTCAAGAAGCCATCAGGAAACCTCAGGATATGCATAGATCCAAGACCACTCAACAGAGCTCTGAAAAGATGTCACTTTCCATTGCCGACAATAGACGACATACTGCCAGACTTGTCGAGGGCAAAAGTCTTCACTGTGTGTGACGTCAAGAATGGATTCTGGCATGTGAACCTGGATGAGAAGTCAAGTTACATGACCACATTTGCCACACCGTATGGCAGATACAGATGGCTGAGGATGCCAATGGGCATCAGCCCAGCACCAGAGGTGTTTCAGAGGAAGCTCAGCCAAGCTCTGGAAGGATTGCAAGGTATCTATGTCATCGCTGATGACATCCTCATCACAGGAGAGGGTGAGACGTTAGAAAGAGCAAACCAGGACCACGACACCAAACTGAGAGCACTGCTAAACAGATGTAGAGAAAAAAACATCAAACTGAACGCAGAAAAGTTTCAACTGAGAAGGAGCGAGGTTCCCTACATCGGACATTTACTTACCGCTGACGGGCTCAGAGTCGACCCTGAAAAGGCACGAGCGGTTAGAGACATGCCACGTCCAAAAGATGTTAAAGGTGTCCAAAGGTTCCTGGGCATGGTAAACTATCTCTCGAAATTCTGTGATCACCTGTCAGATGGCTGTGAGATACTGAGGCAGTTAACCCATAAAGACAGTATCTGGGAATGGTCAGATGTGCAAGAGCAAGCATTCACAAGGCTCAAGGACGCTATCACCAAAGCTCCGATTCTCAAATATTATAACCCAGATGAAACACTGACACTTCAGTGCGACGCATCAGAGACTGGGTTAGGGGCTGCTTTACTTCAGGAGGGGGCGCCAGTTGCTTATGGAAGCCGGGCATTAACTCAGACAGAAAGGGGTTATGCCCAAATAGAGAAGGAATGTTTGGCCATTGTCTTCGGTATGGAAAAATTCCATCAGTATACATACGGGCGAAAAGTCAATGTACATTCCGATCATAAGCCACTGGAAAATATAGTACGAAAACCCCTTCTGAACACCCCAAAACGCCTACAAAGAATGTTACTTAGGCTGCAGAGATATGATATTGAAGTCAAGTACATTCCAGGGAAGAGCATGTTGCTAGCTGACACGCTGAGCCGCGCATACTTACCTGAACATGCATCAGAGGGTTCAGTAGAAATGGAGATTGAGAGCATAAACATGGTCCAGCACATACATATTGCAGAACAAAGACTCCAGGCCATCAGAGAGGAAACAAGCAAAGACAGGAAGTTGCAGTCACTAATTAAATTAATACAAGAAGGTTGGCCAATGAACAAGAAAGACATACCGAGCGACATTGCACACTACCACTCCTTTCAAGAGGAACTGAGTGCCCAGGGTGGAATTGTCTTCAGGGGGGAGAGAGTTGTAACCCCCGATGCACTCAGAGGTGACATTGTTCGGCGCATTCACTCCTCACATTTGGGCATAGAGGGATGTCTAAGAAGGGCAAGAGAATGTGTTTATTGGCCGGGGATGAATGAACAGATAAAGACATTCATAGAGAAATGTGACGTCTGCAGGTCTATGGATGTGAAACAGCAGAAGGAGACTCTACAGTCTCACGAACTACCCGGTAGCCCATGGTCTAAGGTGGGGACAGATATATTCACTTTAGACAGCAGAAACTACCTAATCACTGTTGACTACCTCTCTAATTTCTGGGAGCTTGACTACTTACCTGACACACAATCCACCACTGTCATCCATAAGCTGAAAGCCCATTTCGCAAGACACGGTATACCGGATGTCGTTATCTCTGACAACGGCCCACAATACACATCAGAAGATTTCAAAAGGTTCAGTAGACAGTGGGAATTCAAACACAAAACGTCTTCACCTGCATACCCACAGAGCAATGGGATGGCAGAATCAGCTGTAAAGTCTGCAAAACGACTGTTGAAAAAGGCAAAAGCTGATGGTAAGGATCCATACCTCGCCATGCTTGATCAGAGAAATACACCATCACAATGGATCAAAGCAAGTCCAGCGCAGCGGCTGTTCAGTAGGAGAACTAGAACTCTGATGCCCATGCATGACAACCTGCTACAACCAAAGGTAATTCACTCACGACAAGAGCAGATTGAAAACAGAAACCGTCAGGCTGTATACTATAACAGACATGCGAAGGACCTAGATCCTCTAAAAGAGGGAGACAGAGTTCATGTCCAGCCAGGAGAGCCTAACAAAACATGGAGAAAAGCGACTGTTGTGAAACCTGTGGACTACAGATCTTATGATGTCCAGCTTGACTCAGGAAACATTCTGAGGAGAAACCGTCGACACCTCAGGAAGGACAAAGCCATAATAATGGAACAAACCGAGACCAGACAGCCTGCAGAAGTACCCAGAGAGAGTGTGACAGACTTAAACGCAAGCAAGGACACTCCTGGCGTTTCTATCACAAAGTCTGGAAGAAAGGTGATCAGACCTTCCTACCTTAAAGACTATGTTCAGTAACTTAGTAATACTTACCTCCAGTTCTCCAGTGAGAAGAAGAGAAAAAGAAAAGATGACACTAGACACTTTATTTTGTATGAGTTTAACACGTAACACTTTATTGTGTTAATAAGGACACATTACAAATTCAGTTAATACAAAGTATAGTGAACACATGTTTTTCTGAGTTAGTTCATGAAGTTCTTAAGTGATCAAATTCTCAAATTCTTCTTGTTGTAAGTTGTAAGTAAGTTGTAAAAAAAAAAAAAAAAAAAAAAAAAGAGAAAGGATGTTGGGATGGTTGTTGTTGCAGTACAGACTGTATTAAGTGTAACACCTGTGAACTTCCGTTGTTTACATTTGGAGCACACATGGGGTTTATGGTTGTTCAATAAACTCAAGTGTACGCAACTATATTGGCGTTAACCGTCCATTCTATTTATAGATAAAGAATAGAATGAAACATTTATAACAAACCAAACCGTTTGAAAATCGGTAGAAAAATGAGCAAGTTATGGTTATTTAAAAGTACATGCACCATTGAAGTAGTGAGCGAGTACACTGTGGCGAGATGGCCGCCACGTGCGGACGTCAACCTCCATTGGCCAGCAGTGCGCACGAGACATCTAGCCTTTATATATGATATCTATGGTACTAACAGTGAAATTAACGCGAGAATGTGCGTTCCTCCACCCAATTTCATGTCTGGCGTACGTACATTTCTCATTGTTTTTGTCCGTTGGCGACTCTTACAGGCAATGAAGTGAAGTTGCAAACCAGGGATGTGCACAGGAATTTTGAGGAGCAGTTGCTCTGACCTGAAATTTAAAGAAAATTTGAATTGTATCATATAGTCACACACAGACATCAAGATTTTGCACATGATTCACAACGATGGTGACAATTTAAAAAAAAAAGCTTCATGCTGCAATGCATGATGGGTAGCTTTCATAGTACAAAACTCATCCTTGATTCTCAAGATTTTTTGTTTTGATTGTCACCGTTGTTGTGAATCATATCCAAAATCTTGATGTCTATGTGTGACTATATGATACATTTGCTCAAAACATCATGTGCACATTCTTTATATACCTTCAAATAAGTGATCATTTTAATGCTTTTCTCACCAATTTTGCAGTTCCACAAGGTTGGTGGTTATGAATGCCAAAACATCTGACAACACTAAATGCTTTTTTTGTGGTGATTTCATCATCAACCATAAACTGAAAACAGCTGATCTTACTTATTATTGGCTTTCTCTGCCACAACAATTGTGTTTTACAAACACACCTGTTAACTTTCACGGGCCCACCGGTGGGCCCAAATCCATTACATATTTAAAACAGTAATATCCTATACTAAACCTAAACTAATCTTGACAAACTATATATCATTTGAAAGCTTACAATCTCTAGTTTTCATATTTGGTGACTGCTTTTCCAAATAAATTACAGAGGAGCCGTAATTTATCAATTTGCATCAAGAATATTTTCATATTCCTAAGGCGTGTTCAGACCTTTATTTTGAAATAGCAATGACCATTTTTATGTGTTTCTTAGAGGTTGAATTCATATCAAAATCTGCCAAACTTCCCATATTACTTCTGAATAGAATGTCCACTTCATAAATTGTATGAAAATTGTGGAAATAATGGTTCAGATCACCACATATGGAAATGGAGGCGCCCTTATATGGGCAGCAATGGAGTCTGGTTGTCACCTAGTGAAAAAGTTTGGTACTGCGCCCAAACAAAATCTTACTGAAAGCTCATTTTTTGAGATATCAACCTAAATTTTGAAACACAACTTGTTCAGATTTTTGGCTTTGATTTTTTTGCAGTTTTAGAGTCGCCCAGGTTTAAAAAATATATATTTTATATAAAATATGAATAATTAATTTTTTTACATTGTACATTTCCATAAACTCAAACTTCTATAACTTTTTTCCTGATTCACTTTCTTAATTTTTTTCACTTCTACAAAAATCTGCCAAATGTCTTCTTTAAAACAAGACCAATTGTACGTCTATACTCCAAAGCATTCTTTAATTACAACCATTTAAGTTTGAAATGTGCATTTTAACGTCTACTCAAAAAAAGGGGGGTGACAGTTAACGGCAGTCAAATAAAAGTTAAAGTAAAAGGAACAGGGACCAAGAGCCCAACTAAAGCAAACACTGATCACCACAATGGTGACACTTCAAATTAAACAAATATCAACATCTAAACCTCTGTTAATTCTCACTAAGATCATCTGACAGCAATAGTCAAAGTAATTATGTATAAATGAGACCATAAATGATGCTGAAAATATGTCCACAATGGCCACATCTGAACTATAGTTTTAAACTTGTACGAAGGTTCGATGAACGTCTATATCGGACGTGCAGAACACGTCAAAAAAAGACGTCATAAAAACTTTCATTCTGGCTCCTCAGTGGACGTCTTTTCAACGTCCGACTTTTGTGACAAAGACGTTGAAAAGACGTGTTTTGGACATCATTTTGCTTAGTGGGTAAGATCGAACATTTCAGTGACTTCGCAACATGGGCAATTAAAACAGAGTCAGTCAAGGACATATGGAATTTAATAATTGGACTAATACATCGAACTAAGGAATATATCAAACTACAAATTACACACGGATTATATGTCTATGTACATAAAATACAGTTAAACGATACAAGATAAAAAATAACAGTGAGAGAGAGAATAAAATGATCAGAATTAGAGAAAGATAGAATGACAGAAAAGGATGAGAGAGAGAGAGAGAGAGAGATGAGAGATGAGATCGGAAGTGAAAGCAAAAATCTGCGATCAGAGATCGCAGTAGGCTATGGCAAAAATCACAGACAGTAACCCTTGAAAGACCACAAAGGAATCACCTTAAAAGTTCAATTCAATAATCGATACTTGCATATGGTTCTCTTTGTATGAAGAAGGAAGGCAGAGTCCCGCGTGTGTCTTTAAAAGCAGCGTGAGTCGTCCGAGCGCGGCGTGCGCGTGCGGTGTCTTTCGGGCGAGCGCGGCCCCGGGAAATTCAAAGAGTCTCTTTCTTTGAGGTGAAGTTGCCAGGAATGATTCAGGCTAAGTTCATTCAGCTCGTGAATGAACAGAGGCGAATTGGAAAAACAAAACTAGACTATAGAAAAGAAAATAAATAAAAGAGAAGAGAAGAGAAGCTGGCCGAAGCCGGTCCGGACTTGGGTTTCCAAAGTTTTTGGAGGAGGGAGAAGAGAAGGAGGTCAGAGCGATCGATGAGAGAAGAGAGAGTTAGAAGTGGGGGTCTCTTCCTTTTAAAAGACGTCTGTTTACGCCTTCTGTTTAAACAACAGCGAATCAGATCTTCTGATCCGAGGCGGAAAGAAGTTTCTTTGTTGTGAAGAAACGCCTACTTTGACTGTCGTGTGAGAGATCGAAAATAGCATTCATATTTAGAAATATGGTATTTCCTGGAATAAATGCATATTCTTGTATTCTGCTATCGGAATTCAACTCCGTTAGATTGAGAGGATTACAGAGATATCAAAAATAGAATATAAACGTTGTGGTACTGCAAATATGCATTATTATGCATTAGTATAGGCATTTGCAGTTCAATTAATGTTACAATAGGACATATATGTTTTCCTATGGTTTACACACACCTCTTAACACAAAAAGGGATATATTTAGTACATTGAAAAGTGACTTTAGGGGTAAACAGTCCTTTTCTGTAGTAAGTTTCCGTGTGTGTGTGTGTGTGTGTGTGTGTGTGTGTGTGTGTGTGTGTGTGTGTGTGTGTGTGTGTGTTGGAATGTCTTCTTTCCTGGGCCATAAAGTTTTATGGTCTGAGGTAGGGTTACAAAACCATGATTCTATTTGAGACCCTAAATTGGGGGAAACATTCTTTCGATAAACACTTAGAATTCAAAACTACACATTAGAAAACCACACCTCTATTATAAGGTAAAATTAATCACACATGCATATAGGAATGTACATACATTATAAAATAAAATAAAATAAAATATATTTCTCTTATTCTCAGTTATACACAAAGGGTGTTTGTGTGTGTGTGTGGAATGTCACGAGGCTGTAAAGTCGTGGGGAGTTCATGCTGAACTGGGGGAATCTTAAACAACAGGGTTCCTTCGGTGACTCATGTCCATCTGGGGAGCAACAAAGTTGCAATTTTGACAGTCCGAACCGACGTCGGGACGCCAGTACAGGACGTGAATAGATCTCTTGTCTGCTCAGACAATGAAGGATGTGTTTGCGAGATCGGGATCCACTAATTTGAACAGCATGTGACCGGATGTCGTAGTCATTGTCGTTACAACTCAGAGATGAGACTTTCGTCTTGATAATGCACAAGGGGGAGTTCAAATGTTAATTTCCAGAGAGGTCCTTTGTCCTCTCAGGGCCTCAAGTAGACTGCCTGGCATTTATCTAATTTCTCAAGTCTTACAGTAGTGAGATGTTCCTGAAACACTCTTTTCACATACTGCAAACTACAAACTACACAAACTACAACTTAATTCAACACAGCCTTAGATGAACTGAAGATAAAATACATTAACTCTATCAAGATCTGATTAAACAACTCCACAAACAGCATTACCAGCTTCACTTATTACTAACCAGACTGACTTTATTTCTGTCATGTCTACAGAACATCTTATTGAGAATTAACAAAGGTTTAGATGTTGATTAGTGATGGGCAAATGAAGCTTTGGTGAAGCACTGAACCACTGAGAATTGTTTTGAAAAAGGGTTCATTACTGGAAGCTTCAGTTACAGCGACCTCACCTGGTGAAGTGCCAAGACTGCATCTAAATTTTCCCAGCTAGGTAGTGGGCAGGATGCTTTAAGAGAGTGAAATAAATCTAGTGCACACACACACACATACAAACACACATACAAACACACACACACACACACACACACACACACACACACACACACACACACACACACACACACACACACACTTACACTTACACTTTTTGGACTGAGCCTGTTTTTGTTTGTTTTGTTTTTTTGCTCACAACCTCTCCACATTTAGAGAAAATTTGTTCAGAGGGAACTAGGGCTGGGCGATTTAAATCGCGATATTGTTATGCGCATCTCGTCAGTAAAGCCGGTTCCTTGATTAGTAGTAAATCACCATCACCTGCTTTCAGATGAAGCGGGATTTAGGGCTGAGGAGATAATTAAGTGATTAATTTAGTGATGATTGAGCATTATTGAAGACACCTGATGTTAACAAGCAGAATCACTGAAGGAGAAAATCACAAATTGTAAGTTACCATCAAGGTGATGGGTGTTTGCTTTAGTTGGGCTCTTGACCATTATATGTTTACTTTAATATTTACTGTTGTTTGTCTGCTGTTATTGATTTATAACAGTTAAATGAACAAAGTAAAATGTTATCTTATAGTGTTGGTTATGTTTTGACATAATCATGCTGTGATCTGAAAAAGGAAAATTATTGAGATAGTTTGATTTAACTTGTTAGCAGCAGTTTAGTGATTCTTCAGCTTATGATTATCAGTACTTTACTTATAAGTCAAAATATTTAATAAACATTGTTCTGATCGAAAGACATTCAGATAAATTCATTTAAAACACAGACATCAATAATCAGCCTGTGAATCTCAACAATGGTGACAATAATAAAGCATGCGTTGCAGTGGCTCCCATCATGCATTGCGGTATGAATAAATTATGATCTGAATTGTCTATGTAATTTACTTTTCCTAATTGAATATTCTGCTCCTCACCGTTGTTGAGATGTATAGACTGAATCTTGACATCTGTGTGTGCTAAAAGAATGATTTTTTTTAAACAACTTTTAAGAAATCCTTTATATTATATAAACAATTCTGGGCATTTACACAGAATCACAGTTATGCTGTAATCAACAACATAAATCGAAGTCAGAAAGAAGGATTTTATTGAGTTCAGTGATCAAGTTCAAATGATGATTGTCATAATATAACCAACACCATCAGATCACTTTTTTCTTTGTTCAACTGGCGATTATAATTCAGATACAACAGCCAAACAAAATCTAAAGTTAATAATACATGGGTCTAGAGCCCAACTAAAGCAACCATTGATCGTCATAACGGTAACTTACAATTTGTGATTTTCTCCTTCAGTGATTCTGCTTGTTAACATCAGGTGTCTTCAATAATGTTCAATCATCACTAAATTAATCACTTAATTATCTCATTAACTTAAACAATCTTGAGTGTGGACTCATACACTCCCAGGAGTGTTAATTTAACACTGGAGTTTTTGCTGTGTACAAAGAGCCGTAGTTAACTGACAAGCTGAGCCATATCGCATTAAATATCGCTGGCGATACGTCCGCGATATTAATGCGATATGGCTCAGCTTGTCAGTTAACTACGGCTCTTTGTAGTAAATGCCGCTCCATCTGAAAGCAGGTGATGGCGATTTATTACTAATCAAGGAACCGGCTTTACTGACGAGATGCGCATAACAATATCGCGATTTAAATCGCCCAGCCCTAGTGGTGGCGCTGCAAACCATTCAGGTGATTCATTCAGAGAATGAAGCAGTTGCTGCTTCGGACGTCGTAAGTCTTTCTCAAGTCTCTCGTGATTTTTCTGTACCAAAGCAACCTTCGGAGCAGTGGTTCAAATGGAATTGAAGTTAATGGTTTGAAGCACATATCAAAGTGTCAGTGTCAGACTGCCATCACTAGCTATACAGCACTTAAAGCAGTTCCCCTATGATGACAATCCAATGAACCACTTTTAGTGCTATTTGGCAACGTTTTTGTTTGAGGTTACCATTGTGCAGAAGAGTAGAGCCTGTGATTCAGTTTAGGAGAAGACCAAAAAACATTGATGGTATACTGCATGTTGCTTAATTTAAGAGCAGTAGCTGTGTAGTTGGTGATGCAGTGATAGTTACATAAGAGTTTTACAGAGAGTTTCACAAAATTAATCCAGAAAATTATTATAAAATAACCGTTTTTGTAAAACATTGTTATTATTACAATTATGACATTTTACCTTAATTTAATATTTTGCTTGACGGATGCTTCTGCCAGTCATTGACCGTTTCTTTTTTAAAGATTAGAACACTTTCAAATAAAAATTTCCTGATAATTTACTCACCCCGATGTCATCCAATATGTCCATGTCTTTCTTTCTTCAGTCGAAAAGAAATTTAGGTTTTTGAGGAAAACATTCCAGGATTTTTCTTTATATAATGGACTTCAATGGCAACCAATGGTTTGAAGGTTTAAATGTCCGTCTCAATGCAGCTTCAAAGTTTCTACACGATCCCAGTCGAGAAATAAGGGTCTTATCTAGCGAAACGATTGGTCATTTTCAAAAAAAAATTGAATTATGTACTTTTTAACCACAAATGCTCGTTGTGTACCATCTCTGCGACGCGCCACGCATTGCGTCATCACGTTGGAAAGGTCACGCGTCACGTCATCTATCAAGTTATTTGTCGGTGTACTCCGCTTCAAAAAGGTAGGGAAGGGCGAAAATCTCCCTCTGATTTTCTCCTCCAACTTCAAAATCATCCGACATCTTTGTTTTAATTTATAATTATAATTTTATTTTATTTTATTTTTTCGTGACCTTTCCAACATAATGACGTAATGCGTGACACATCCAGAGGTGGGAAATCCAGGGGTCAAAGAGTAGAAGTCCTGCCATATGTTTATTCCACCCATGAACTCAGTCAGCTGATTTCACTAATTAGTTCTCTCTCCTGTCTGAATTAGCAAATCCAGGTGATTGGAACAAAATAATTAGGAGGACTTTTACTTTCTGAACCTGGACTTTACACCTCTGCATAGCAATGCCACATGTCAGCCAAGAGCAAAGAAATAAACCAGAACTGGACCTTATCGTAGCCAAAAAATCTGTGTATACTGAAGTAATTTCAGCCACAGCCTCAGATGAAATCAACTGAAGAGAAAAGAAGACATTAAATCTGTGAAGATCTCAGCAGAGGAGGATTAAACAACTCCACAAACAGCATTACCAGCTTCACTTATTACTAACCAGACTGACTTTATTTCTGTCAGACGTCTACAGAAGGTTTTATTGAGAATGAACAGAGGTTTAACTCTAATGATTTTAACACAATGGACCATGCTTACTCACATTTGAAAACACCCGTGTCGCTGATCTCCGCGATGTTCGATTATGACGTATCCTCTCACGTGGCCTCCTGGGATAGAAAAGTATTGATCTACTACGAGCTCTTCAGAATCTGGGCTGAAGCAGTAGGTCATCCAGGAACTTCTCACCTACTCTTTTATGAGTACTGAGGTTTCGAACATACTACTCCTTTCACATAGCATTTTTTCTCCTACTATATAGTAGGTAAGTACGCATATTCAAACGCACTATAAGGATACGCATGTCAAGTCAAGTCAAGTCAAGTCAAGTCATCTTCATTTATATAGCGCTTTTAACAATGTAGATTGTTTCAAAGCAGCTTTACAGAGATAAACGTATAATTTAAGGTAACAGAAATTGTTTTGGCTTTATAGCGGTTCTTTAATAAAGTTATTTTCCAGCTAAAGTTAGTTTTGATTGATTCGCTTCCGTAGCAAACGATCATTTGTCAGGGGCCGCTAAGACGACATTCTCTCTACACAGACTTTAAACGCGAACCTGTGAGAAACGCTGATGGCGTTCACATGCGCATTAAGAATTGGTTCTATAGTTATGTGTGTTTGAATATATGTGCGCAGGTTTGATACAGAATTTTAATTTATTTTATCACTTCGGGGTAGGTACGCGTAACGAAAATTTCCTGACAACGCTATAATCTGGAGTGGTAAAGGGATCCTCCATAGGGAGAGACTAGTTGGCACTTCAGCACTGCGTTGTCATCAGGTCCAAGCGAAGATCTGGATACGGCCAGGATCCGGCAGCCCCATACACAAAAGAAATATATTTGAAATATATTTTCAAAATATATTTTTGGAATATATTATATATTAATATTATTTGAAATTGGCCCAATAAATATATTTTAGTTAAATATATGTAAATATATTTTCATATATGTTTACATATATGTTCATATATGTTTTAACTTTTGCAAATTGTTTCATTTGAAATATATTTTGAAATTTAAAAAGTTAACATTTTCACAAACAAACAACACATTTTCAATTTATTTTTTAGATAGAACACTTCAGCCATGGATGTGGGCATGGGAGAACAGTGCTCTACCACTTCCCTTGCCCACATTTTTCCTACTGGTCGGGGATTGAATCGGCAACCCTTTGGTTACACGCCCAAAGCCCTAACCAGTAGGCCACAGCTGCCCTTATACTGACTTTTTTGGCCTAAAATGACAATTTTATGTAGAAAAAAACACACGGAATGCAGAGTTTTTTTCCTTATTTTTACAGAATTGAATACAGTTATTTAATAGTGTGTGTATGCAGTGTTAGACACTGAGTTCTATCTATTGTTTAAGTGCACTTCACTGTTGAAGTGTCACTGTTATACTTGCATCATAAATATTGTGCATATTTTCAACATTTAAATGACTTCAGGAAAGATGTCAATAAAACAACAATAAATCTAATAATTGCACTTAGTGTTAGGTTCGTGCCACCTAAATGGCCTAATAGTCCTAGGAAAGCAACTATCTGTCATTTTACATTGCAGTCATTTAAATGTAAGTACAGTATTTATTATAGCTGTGTGTCATAATACAGTAGTGAAATATGGTAGCCTGTTGTGTATAGGGAAAAAGGTAGAGGAATTACTATGATCAAAATACATTTTCGACCCTTCTTTAGCAAGCTAAACATTTTATGATCATATATTTTGTCATATATTTTACATTTCATGTTATAAATGTAAATATATTTCACACTTAACATAATATATTTTTGTTATATTTCAGAATATATTTCAAAATGATAAATATAAGTGAACAACAATGCAAATATATTTCAATGTATTTGGAATATATGCCACATATATTTTTGACACTTTAAAATATATTTCAATATTTTTTTTTTTCTGTATGGGAGGCTGCGGGAAACCCAGATAGCAACATTGTTTTGGCCCGGATCCGGCCCACATTGGCACTTGTGGAATGCGGATCTGGCCCACATGCAGCGTGGAATGACGACCCTTGGGTGGCCCACTCCTGTTTGCCAGATCTGGGCCACAAGCAGGCCATAGCAATGCCACATGTCAGCCAAGAGCAAAGAAATAAACCAGAACTGGACCTTATCTGAGCCACAAAGTCTGTGTATATTAAACATAGAGTAATCTCAGCTTTAATAAGCCTGTTAACAAGCAGAATCACTGAAGGAAAGAAGAGAACAGAAAAAGAGACAAGCAGAAACACAAGAACTACAACTGACTTCAGACACAGCCTTAGATGAAATCAACTGAAGAGAAAAGAAGACATTAAATCTGTGAAGATCTCAGCAGAGGAGGATTAAACAACTCCACAAACAGCATTACCAACTTCACTTATTACTAACCAGACTGACTTTATTTCTGTCAGACGTCTACAAAAGTTTTTATTGAGAATTAACAGAGGTTTAACTCTAATGTGTTTCATTTAAAGTCACCATAAGAGTGAATAGTGTTTCCATTAGTTGGGTTCTTAACTCTTATTATATCATTTGTCTTTTTTGGCTGCCGTGACAGTGTGTTTATCAAACACATTTGCAGCAGCAAAGAAAGCTAAAGTGAAATGAGATCAGGTGATGATGGTTTCCTGTTGATGGGTTTATAATCATCATGAAACCTGTTTCATTGATGTCTCTGGAATCTAACAATTGTGTTGATCCATTAATATTTTCACATCACAAACCCTGTGAGTAGTTATAACCCTATACCACCTGTCAAAATGATTGATGACTTCCGGTCCCGCCCCCTAGATATGACATCTGGTCCCCGCCCTTCCGGTTGTCCGTTGACATGTCCCGCCCTTTCTGGCTTGTATAGATATGGATATGTATTGTCATATCGAGCGTTCGATCATGCGTTTTGACAGTTTTATCTACCGCATATGTTGTTTTTATCTACCGGTGTCTTTCCGGCATATGTTGTTATGGTTTGCCCTATCGTCCTAGCTAGTCGTAGATCATTTGGTTTTGACAGAAAGTTTTTGACCCTATTTGACCCTTTTTATCCTTAGATCATGTGGTTTTGACAGAAAGTTTGAAGACTGTGTCACACAACCATTATCTCTTGTGGACACAAGCTATGGGTGTATTTTCTGTGTTTGTGTACTGGTCATTTTAGCAGTCCGTTTGACTTTACGATCTGTATTCGCTGATTTGGACATAAACACTGATATCTCTGCTACACAGACGTCCACCCTCACATTCCTGAGGTAACAGCAAAAGTGAGAAAAAAGAGAGTTGTCCCTAATCATGTTTTATATTTCACACAAATGATATACAATAATATCTTAGCAAAAATCTACTGAAACCATTTAATTCAGTTTTAGATAAACAAAAGAATAAAAAATCATATTACATAAACATTCCGTTCTTTAGGCCTATAAGTGTATAAAATAAAATAGCTATCTTGTTAATTTAACTAAAGTTGAAAACCATTCAGTTCTTTATAAAAGTATATAATGAAATGCTTATAAAATAAATATCTTATTGATCCAATTGTTTTTGATAAACAAAAGAATAAAAATCATATTACATAAAACATTCCGTTCTTTATATACATTAAAATGGTTATCTTGCTAATTTAACTAAAGTTGAAAAACATTCTGTTCTTTAAAAGTATATAAAAAAATAATAAAAAAAAAATCTACTGAAATTTCAGTTTTAGATAAAAAATAAAATTCATCTAAGTCTGCTGACTGAAGATTTCATGAAGCACCAGACAAATGGTATGTGTGTGTGTGTGTGTGTGTGTGTGTACGTGTGTCTGTGACAGGTTCCGGTAAATTAGTGTGCCGTCATCTTTCTGAATTTATTTCAAAACATAATCGTAAAAGTTTAAATATGATCTTTTAAAATTAAAAGACTGTTTAAATAAAATCTTTGAAGTTTGAATACATTCATATCTTCTATTTATCTTTTAGAAGATTACTGTAGTGATTTTGTTTAACGGTGACGGGTGACCTAAAGTATAATTGTTATTAAACAATGTCTGTCTGTTCAAAAACTTTAGATTGTAGAAAAACTGTACTTTTTAGTCGTCTTAAATCTCATTTATATGAAAAGATTCAATCAGCATTTTTTTGTCCATGCGGGGTTTCAATTTTTATGGTGGGGGCTTTCCATAGCTATAATGAATTTTGTACCGTACACCTAAACACAGAAAACTACATTTGTACATTTTCAAAATGAAATAAATAAACAAATCATTTAATATAATTTTGTGCACACACACGGTTCTAAAAAATGAACTAATCTCTATTTTAAATTAAATTATTACAAAGTTTTAGCTAAATAAATATATAAACAAAAACACCTTACAGCCCCAGATCCTTCAGAGATAAACCACAGTGTGAACTGAAGCTTCAAGAAACAGGGTATCAGACCAGATGAGTCTCGGGGGACAATGTCACAGTAAATCTAGTCTGCTAACGCCTTTCCAGAGTACATCCAGAGTTTATACTAAATTCATTTAAAAGCATAACCTTAAAAGTTTAAATCAAATCTTTAAAGTTTTATTAAAATCATATCTTATATTTATCTTCTAAGAAGACGTATGTATTATTTTTAATAAACAACGTCTGTTCAAAAACATTAGATTGTTGAAAAACTGTGCTTGGGCATCTTAGATCTTTTGTCCATACAACATGTTGTCAAAGTTTTGTTGTTGTGTTGTTTTTAAGAAATCCGAGGACTCCACATTGCTCTTATTTAGACTAAGTTGTATCATTTGCAAAATCACTGACACGGCATAAGTAAAGTTGGTCTTGAGCGAATATTTAATTTTACTCATCTTAATTCAAAGTAAAAGATCATATCATTTTTACTTGCATCTCCCGAACTATCCTTAATCAGTGTGGAAACACACAGGGTGAAACCCTTTTCTGAGAATATCGGTTATCTACTCAAAATATATGTAGAAGTGTAAATCTGGTGTTTAAAATCTGTCTGGTGGCCGCATGAATAGACTTTGGGGAGAGCTGATGATACTATCTATAGCAGGAAGCATGCCCTTTGACCTCCTCGATTGTGGAGGCTTTTTTGTTTGTTTGTTTGTTTTTTGTTAAAGACCCAACTACAAGTTAGTTCTCCCAAAAGAATTTCTCCCATCTAGTGGTTCTCCCATCTACTCGCTTTTTCAAATGCGTGTTGCAACTGCGGTAGCCGTAATGTGTCAAGAAGCTATGACAACATGGCTTCCAATAGCACATCATTGAGTTTAACGATACATGTTCTACTGTTATGGCAGCTATATAATGATTTACACAACCAAGCAATGAAAAAAGCTTGTAATTTAGACCATACCTTTGACTTACCTGTCGAGAAGAAATCAGGCAACTTCCCTTTCAAAGTCTTTCTCCTTCATTAGCTCTTTCCACATGGGGAAAAGCTATCCCGATATTTATTTACATACCGATAAATTAAGTTTTAGCTTTTAGGCGATGAGGATTCCTTCTCCTGCATAACTATGATCCAGAATTATAATGTACTGTGCAGCCTTTTCAAATTTGTCTGGGGCAGTATCAACGTCTCTCATATGGTCTAGCGGTTAGGATTCCTGGTTTTCATCCAGGTGGCCCGGGTTTCGACTCCCGGTATGGGAAGACAATTTTTTTTACATTGTCAACAAAATTCAAGTTCATCAATAATCATTTTTAGTTATCCATAGTCTTGGAGGCCTACACGAACTGCAGAAACAAGCAGAAGATATGTAAAAACTCATAAATGCTGTTTCAGTACTGAATCATTTTCACAAATACAATTATATAGAATTCAGAAAATTTCACTATGGAATATTTACTTTATCATTTAGTACATCATCATTTAAACTTTTCATCTCATAATTATGACGCATAGTCATAATTTTAATTTAAACTTTTTGTCATAATTATTACTTAATTCAGAATTACAATTTTTGTCAATTACGCCTTTTTAACGTAACACTATTTTGATGGTCCTTTTGAATGTGCTGTTGACTATAGTAGTGTTGATGATGAAACGTCTTGAGTTAGGCTAGCGCTTTTTGTCCCTCTCTGTTATTATAGTGTTTCAAGATGGCGGAACGGCACGGAAGCCTCCTTGGACTTACCCGCCCCATGTAAATAAAGATAAGAAATGTTTCGCTTACGAGGATAAGTCAGATCATTGGCAGAGGTCATTTTACACCCATGAGGACATATTTTATGAATACAGACAATGATTTTAGCTAATAAAATACCATTTTTTTCAACGAGCGAATCTACACATGAGAGGCCTTCAGAAGTCATAACTTCAGGGGTCAACAGCTTAGGCCCGTTGGTTTAGGTATTTGTAAAAATCAAATACTGTATTACACTTTTCAAAGTTACAATAAAAAGACCTGTTGTGTTCTGACACAAGGCCATTAACTTGTTTTTATAAATGTATTTTGCTTATTTCTACAAATATCGGCCTGAAAATTGAAAAATCAGAAAAAGAAGAAAAAAACAGTGTTTTAAAATACAACTAAACCATGATAATGTTTAGTTTAGATGTTGATGACTAAGCTTCTGGCATATAGTGCAACCACGCAACAAGAAATCTAATATTGGTGTAATCTTTGCTAGGTCTCACTCACGACACACAACTTTGTAAATAAAATAAAATAAAATATCATTGTAGTCATTGTACTGTAATTTAACCATATTTTATTGATTAATATTATGGCTTCATGTTGATTTAAAGTTTTTAATTGTTATTAACTAATACCTTTATCTTTTAACATCCGGCACAAAATGAAAGAGATGTATTATTTGAAAAAAAAAAAAAAAAAAAAAAAAAAATGGAATGTTCACAATCACTATGTGTCAAAAACAGTATGCGTGTAAATAGTTGTGCAAAGTTCCACACCCTATGGACTAACTTTAAAAAACAAAACAAAAATACACATACATATATATATATAACATACACAAATCATTTCTTAACTAAGCAACTGCTTCTTAAATTATCAGACACTCACCGCACTGATGTTAACATCACCATATATTGTGTTTTCTACCATGATTGTAGTAACTATTGTCCCACCATTCTTCTGGGCAATTGTTAAGTTAAGCTGATTAGGGTTCTGAATTAATGGCTGTCCCAATGATGTAGAAATATTATGCTTTCGTCGTTGTGGAAGGTTGTTAGGCTGTTGAACGTCACCATCTGTTAAAAAATGAACAATTAAATACACAACCAAAAACCATGTAAACATTATAGTAAAGCTTATTGAAGATACATATTGATTACTAACAAAGTAAATTATACAACTTTTCCTACGTTTGATATTCTTTTTTCTGATTTTTTTCACTATGGACTTGATCCTTTTTAATGCTGTTTTCTCTCCATATTTATTCTGTAGTTCCTCTACTGTGTCTTCCAACCTCCCTGTTGTTCCTCTCCAGCTGTGCTAACCAAAGACAAACAGTTAGAAGAATAAAATGTATGTACAATAGCAAAAATAAAGTTGGTCATTAGTTGTTAGGGTTAGATACACCTGTAGACACATTCATACACCCGTCCGCCTGTTTTCATTTAGCATACACCAGAGTTCAAACATTCACTTTTTCACTTTTTATTTATTACATCGAGAAAACATGAATACGACACACTGCACTTGGATGAATACATTTATTAGATTTATTTAATAATATTACCAGTTCCATATTATCTTTATTAAAAAATAAGGCAATAAATGATTTTATTTTTTAAATTTGACTGCATTCTTTACTTTTTGATTTATGAATTATAACAGACTGATGGGAAAAACATTATTTTGCAGTTACTTTTTTAAAATTTGTTTTATTATTCAACTATCTCTTTCTTTTTGTTAGATTTTATTAGTTGTAATTTTATATATAAACATTTAACTTTTAAAATAAATGTTTTACAACAACATCACCATCTTCCGCTATATTTGGGCCTCCATGCTCATCTATTTACAGTATATGATATTGGTGAAGGGGGCCCGCATGAATATATTTTTTAGGGGGCCCCCGAATTCTCTACGGCCCCGTTCACATCGCATCGTAAGCGCATAATATCACCTGCTCAAGTACGTCTTGACGAGTTTCTTCTGTATTAAACAGCGAATCTTCTCAGTCAGATCGTCGCAAGATCTCAGGAATCCTCTCACACTGCTTGTGTTCACGCGCTCCATCGCTAACGATTCAAACTTCCATAAAGCGCGCCAAAACAGCAGCGCGGAGATGTGACGTCATGTGTCGAGCGGGGCGCTCATAAAAAGCACATCTTTGCATTTCTTCTGAAACAACAATTTTTAACATCACTATCGCAACACTTATCGTATTGCCGGCTGGGATTGTAATGTTTTGTATGCCGTTTTCTTTACACTCACCCCGGATATCTGTTTCCTGCAGTTAGCTGTAATGTTAGTGAACTCTAGGTCTTCTCTTTGTTCATATACGACAGTATTCGCATGAATTGGCTTGATTTGATAAAATTATGTTTTAAACCATCATCTTCACTTGAGACATTTACATTATACCGTCCTAGTTTTTAAATAGCGCTAAAATGTATATTTTAACCCTTTATGCGGATATGCCGCACAAGGTTCTCTGTTCTCTGGTTCTGTGTTTTTAAAAATAAAGACAAGGATACCTCTTTCTATAAGCGACCCTTAAAATCTGTGCATACAACAAAACATGTGTAGGTGTACGATGATTTATCAGAAAATTACTTTTGTTTGAAGAAAAACTTAAATCAGCTGGTGCTTGATAACTATTGAAGTTATGATGATGCGATATTTATCACGTTTTCATTTTAACTCAATACTCTATGAACTTTAACATCTTGTTGGTCAAATTAACTTAAAGCCTGCGCAAAATGTTTGTTGCGAACAATTCACCTATGCTGAGGCGAGAGGCGGACCCCAGTCGTTGTCATGATAAATATTTCAGGACATCGCACGATCTAGCTCTACTAGCCACAGACTGCTGTGCTACTGCAACAAAAGTTGAAAGTCCTGTTTGCCTGAACCTGACGCAAACTTCCGACCCAAAAACACAAGGCTTGGATAATTGTGCCGCAAGGACTCAGGAGATTCAAGGAACAGTCGGGACTATTCTGCACGAATTAAAAGACAAACCATTCATCGCCGCTAAGCTAGAAGAAATCAGCGCGAGACTTCTGGACAAACCCTGCGAGGAAATAGTGCACGACGTCGTTGATCTCTGGGAAGGTCTCTCGATCGTGAATGGAGAGTGACCAAGACCCCACCAGTATGGGTGCTGCCTGTAGCCTAAAGAGCTGTATGGAATTCATGTTTAAAGACCATTACAGACACCAGATGACCGAACTGATGAATAAGATTATTGCGGATGCATCCCACCCTGATACACCGTGTTATGAAACTGTGCGTGAGGCAAATCTCAAGAAAAATATGATACATATAAGAGGACTGGCTAATTCATGGGACGATTTGACGGACAAATGCGCTTATGGTACCGATCCGCCTGATGTAATGATAAAACAGGTTCTAGATATGATGTGTGAATCACAATCCCTACTAGGGATCACCGATGTGCTGTGTACTTGTACGTATGTGGCGGATGTCTGTACCGAGCTGGTAAAGAATTCAAAAGAATATGACTCCGATGATGAGGATGATGCTGTTCAAATTGTCGAAGTGATTAAAAACGTTGAAAAAATTATCGAAATGTATGTCGATTACATCCTAGATCGTAACATGATGGCCTGCCGTGACTTTCTTTTCTGGTTAGATTACCGTTGACTTCATTTTACTTAGACTATGCATGTAACATTGTTATATCCAATTGTATTATATTTTATGGTATAACCATTTTGTACTAACATCATTATATTCAATTTTACTTAGATTTTGTTGTACTAACATTATTATTATTATATCCATGTATATTGTATTATAATCATTTTTACTATCTTCTATTATATCCATGTATATTGTATTATAATCATTTTTACTATCTTCTATTATATCCATTTTTACTTGTGTTATATTAACATCATTTATCCATGTTTACTTATATCATGTATCCTGTAACTTTTTTAATAAAAGATTGATTCAAACCACATGTACGCGTTATTCTTTTGCAGCGGTTGAAACGGCAGCATGTCGGAGCTCATGAAAAAGGCTTATTATACACCCTCCAACCCCGGCTCTTTAGGGGGTAAAAAACGATTAAAGGACGCCGTCTTAAAAGAAAGTGGGGTCCGTTTAAGCGATAAAAAGGTTTCAGAATGGCTGGCTGGTGAGGATGCTTACACATTACACAAAACAGCCCCTATAAAATACAAACGAAATAGAGTGGTTGTGTACGGGGTCGATACGCAGTTCCAGGCCGATCTAGTCGACATGATCGCCTACACCTAGGATAACGACGGTAATAAATATCTACTGACGTGCATAGACGTATTTAGCAAGTACGCGTGGACTCGCGAGGTTGCTAGAGCGTTCGAGTCTATACTCGAAGAGGGTCGTGTGCCACAGAAATTGCAGACGGATCAGGGGAATGAATTTTTTAACAAACAATTTCAAGATGTAATGAAAAGGTACGACATTAATCATTTCGCTACCGCTACCGATTTGAAAGCCAGCGTCGTAGAACTATTTAATAGAACGTTAAAGAGTCGTATGTGGAGATTTTTAACGGCTACAAATTCCCGACGATACATAGATGTTTTACAAGACATTATGCAGGGGTACAACACCAGCCATCACCGAAGTATCAGAATGAGACCCGGTTACATGGATATGTCTCACCAGCGCCCTCCGGCTTGTCACAATCTTGGCATGCGTCGGGAACAGGAACGCCTTGACACCTTTAAGAAATGGACTCCTGCTGCATTATCTCCGGCCGAGCTTGCCAAAGCTGGTTTCTACTACCTTGGCCAGGGCGACAGAGTGGCTTGCTTCAGTTGTGGAGGCCAGCTTAGCAACTGGGAACCGGGAGATCGTGCAGTATCAGAGCACCAGAGACATTACCCCAGCTGCCGTTTCGTTCGAGGTGACTGTGCAGATAATGTACCTTTATCTAGCCCTTTCAATGTATCGGCAATGCAACGGTGTGAAGAAAGGTTGCTCACATTTGTCTACTGGCCCTCAAGAATAACTGTTCGACCAGAACAATTGGCTAAGGCTGGTTTTTACTATGTTGGTCGTAATGATGACGTGAAGTGCTTTTCTTGTGATGGTGGACTCAGATGTTGGGAGTCTGGTGATGATCCATGGGTAGAACATGCCAAGTGGTTTCCAAGATGTGAATACCTCTTGCAAGAAAAGGGCCAAGAGTTTGTTCATCAGATTCAAGCAAGATTGCCAAGACTATTTGAGCAGCTATTGACTAATGGAGACAGCGACTCAAGAGAATTTGTGAGAGAACAAGAGAACAATCCTGTGGTGAAGTCTGCTTTAGAGATGGAATTTGAGTGTGGCCCGACGCCCCAGACAAATGAAGCTGCATCCCCTAGTCAAGATCTTTCAGACTTGCCTATGGAGGAACAGTTAAAAAGACTTCAAGAGGAGCGCACATGCAAAGTTTGCATGGATAAGGAAGTGAACATTTTCTTCATCCCCTGTGGTCACCTAGTTGTGTGCAAAGAATGTGCGCCTTCTCTGCGCAAGTGCCCCATATGTAGAGGCTTGGTCAAAGGCGCTGTCCGTACTTTCCTATCCTAAAGTTTTCCTATCATTTGCATTTAACTTAATAAATAATAAAAACAAAGGAGAAGTTTATTATTTTCACTCAGTCCAGTAACAAAATTTGTTTAAACATTACACGTTTAAAACATATGGCTAAATTGTTCACCATAAGTTCTGTTACACACATTTAGAAAGTAGCTAGGATGCGCAGGCTTTAAGTTAATTTGACCAACAAGATGTTAAAGTTCATAGAGTATTGAGTTAAAATGAAAACGTGATAAATATCGCATCATCATAACTTCAATAGTTATCAAGCACCAGCTGATTTAAGTTTTTCTTCAAACAAAAGTAATTTTCTGATAAATCATCGTACACCTACACATGTTTTGTTGTATGCACAGATTTTAAGGGTCGCTTATAGAAAGAGGTATCCTTGTCTTTATTTTTAAAAACACAGAACCAGAGAACAGAGAACCTTGTGCGGCATATCCGCATAAAGGGTTAAAATATACATTTTAGCGCTATTTAAAAACTAGGACGGTATAATGTAAATGTCTCAAGTGAAGATGATGGTTTAAAACATAATTTTATCAAATCAAGCCAATTCATGCGAATACTGTCGTATATGAACAAAGAGAAGACCTAGAGTTCACTAACATTACAGCTAACTGCAGGAAACAGATATCCGGGGTGAGTGTAAAGAAAACGGCATACAAAACATTACAATCCCAGCCGGCAATACGATAAGTGTTGCGATAGTGATGTTAAAAATTGTTGTTTCAGAAGAAATGCAAAGATGTGCTTTTTATGAGCGCCCCGCTCGACACATGACGTCACATCTCCGCGCTGCTGTTTTGGCGCGCTTTATGGAAGTTTGAATCGTTAGCGATGGAGCGCGTGAACACAAGCAGTGTGAGAGGATTCCTGAGATCTTGCGACGATCTGACTGAGAAGATTCGCTGTTTAATACAGAAGAAACTCGTCAAGACGTACTTGAGCAGGTGATATTATGCGCTTACGATGCGATGTGAACGGGGCCGTAGAGAATTCGGGGGCCCCCTAAAAAATATATTCATGCGGGCCCCCTTCACCAATATCATATACTGTAAATAGATGAGCATGGAGGCCCAAATATAGCGGAAGATGGTGATGTTGTTGTAAAACATTTATTTTAAAAGTTAAATGTTTATATATAAAATTACAACTAATAAAATCTAACAAAAAGAAAGAGATAGTTGAATAATAAAACAAATTTTAAAAAAGTAACTGCAAAATAATGTTTTTCCCATCAGTCTGTTATAATTCATAAATCAAAAAGTAAAGAATGCAGTCAAATTTAAAAAATAAAATCATTTATTGCCTTATTTTTTAATAAAGATAATATGGAACTGGTAATATTATTAAATAAATCTAATAAATGTATTCATCCAAGTGCAGTGTGTCGTATTCATGTTTTCTCGATGTAATAAATAAAAAGTGAAAAAGTGAATGTTTGAACTCTGGTGTATGCTAAATGAAAACAGGCGGACGGGTGTATGAATGTGTCTACAGGTGTATCTAACCCTAACAACTAATGACCAACTTTATTTTTGCTATTGTACATACATTTTATTCTTCTAACTGTTTGTCTTTGGTTAACACAGCTGGAGAGGAACAACAGGGAGGTTGGAAGACACAGTAGAGGAACTACAGAATAAATATGGAGAGAAAACAGCATTAAAAAGGATCAAGTCCATAGTGAAAAAAATCAGAAAAAAGAATATCAAACGTAGGAAAAGTTGTATAATTTACTTTGTTAGTAATCAATATGTATCTTCAATAAGCTTTACTATAATGTTTACATGGTTTTTGGTTGTGTATTTAATTGTTCATTTTTTAACAGATGGTGACGTTCAACAGCCTAACAACCTTCCACAACGACGAAAGCATAATATTTCTACATCATTGGGACAGCCATTAATTCAGAACCCTAATCAGCTTAACTTAACAATTGCCCAGAAGAATGGTGGGACAATAGTTACTACAATCATGGTAGAAAACACAATATATGGTGATGTTAACATCAGTGCGGTGAGTGTCTGATAATTTAAGAAGCAGTTGCTTAGTTAAGAAATGATTTGTGTATGTTATATATATATATGTATGTGTATTTTTGTTTTGTTTTTTAAAGTTAGTCCATAGGGTGTGGAACTTTGCACAACTATTTACACGCATACTGTTTTTGACACATAGTGATTGTGAACATTCCATTTTTTTTTTTTTTTTTTTTTTTTTTTCAAATAATACATCTCTTTCATTTTGTGCCGGATGTTAAAAGATAAAGGTATTAGTTAATAACAATTAAAAACTTTAAATCAACATGAAGCCATAATATTAATCAATAAAATATGGTTAAATTACAGTACAATGACTACAATGATATTTTATTTTATTTTATTTACAAAGTTGTGTGTCGTGAGTGAGACCTAGCAAAGATTACACCAATATTAGATTTCTTGTTGCGTGGTTGCACTATATGCCAGAAGCTTAGTCATCAACATCTAAACTAAACATTATCATGGTTTAGTTGTATTTTAAAACACTGTTTTTTTCTTCTTTTTCTGATTTTTCAATTTTCAGGCCGATATTTGTAGAAATAAGCAAAATACATTTATAAAAACAAGTTAATGGCCTTGTGTCAGAACACAACAGGTCTTTTTATTGTAACTTTGAAAAGTGTAATACAGTATTTGATTTTTACAAATACCTAAACCAACGGGCCTAAGCTGTTGACCCCTGAAGTTATGACTTCTGAAGGCCTCTCATGTGTAGATTCGCTCGTTGAAAAAAATGGTATTTTATTAGCTAAAATCATTGTCTGTATTCATAAAATATGTCCTCATGGGTGTAAAATGACCTCTGCCAATGATCTGACTTATCCTCGTAAGCGAAACATTTCTTATCTTTATTTACATGGGGCGGGTAAGTCCAAGGAGGCTTCCGTGCCGTTCCGCCATCTTGAAACACTATAATAACAGAGAGGGACAAAAAGCGCTAGCCTAACTCAAGACGTTTCATCATCAACACTACTATAGTCAACAGCACATTCAAAAGGACCATCAAAATAGTGTTACGTTAAAAAGGCGTAATTGACAAAAATTGTAATTCTGAATTAAGTAATAATTATGACAAAAAGTTTAAATTAAAATTATGACTATGCGTCATAATTATGAGATGAAAAGTTTAAATGATGATGTACTAAATGATAAAGTAAATATTCCATAGTGAAATTTTCTGAATTCTATATAATTGTATTTGTGAAAATGATTCAGTACTGAAACAGCATTTATGAGTTTTTACATATCTTCTGCTTGTTTCTGCAGTTCGTGTAGGCCTCCAAGACTATGGATAACTAAAAATGATTATTGATGAACTTGAATTTTGTTGACAATGTAAAAAAAATTGTCTTCCCATACCGGGAGTCGAAACCCGGGCCACCTGGATGAAAACCAGGAATCCTAACCGCTAGACCATATGAGAGACGTTGATACTGCCCCAGACAAATTTGAAAAGGCTGCACAGTACATTATAATTCTGGATCATAGTTATGCAGGAGAAGGAATCCTCATCGCCTAAAAGCTAAAACTTAATTTATCGGTATGTAAATAAATATCGGGATAGCTTTTCCCCATGTGGAAAGAGCTAATGAAGGAGAAAGACTTTGAAAGGGAAGTTGCCTGATTTCTTCTCGACAGGTAAGTCAAAGGTATGGTCTAAATTACAAGCTTTTTTCATTGCTTGGTTGTGTAAATCATTATATAGCTGCCATAACAGTAGAACATGTATCGTTAAACTCAATGATGTGCTATTGGAAGCCATGTTGTCATAGCTTCTTGACACATTACGGCTACCGCAGTTGCAACACGCATTTGAAAAAGCGAGTAGATGGGAGAACCACTAGATGGGAGAAATTCTTTTGGGAGAACTAACTTGTAGTTGGGTCTTTAACAAAAAACAAACAAACAAACAAAAAAGCCTCCACAATCGAGGAGGTCAAAGGGCATGCTTCCTGCTATAGATAGTATCATCAGCTCTCCCCAAAGTCTATTCATGCGGCCACCAGACAGATTTTAAACACCAGATTTACACTTCTACATATATTTTGAGTAGATAACCGATATTCTCAGAAAAGGGTTTCACCCTGTGTGTTTCCACACTGATTAAGGATAGTTCGGGAGATGCAAGTAAAAATGATATGATCTTTTACTTTGAATTAAGATGAGTAAAATTAAATATTCGCTCAAGACCAACTTTACTTATGCCGTGTCAGTGATTTTGCAAATGATACAACTTAGTCTAAATAAGAGCAATGTGGAGTCCTCGGATTTCTTAAAAACAACACAACAACAAAACTTTGACAACATGTTGTATGGACAAAAGATCTAAGATGCCCAAGCACAGTTTTTCAACAATCTAATGTTTTTGAACAGACGTTGTTTATTAAAAATAATACATACGTCTTCTTAGAAGATAAATATAAGATATGATTTTAATAAAACTTTAAAGATTTGATTTAAACTTTTAAGGTTATGCTTTTAAATGAATTTAGTATAAACTCTGGATGTACTCTGGAAAGGCGTTAGCAGACTAGATTTACTGTGACATTGTCCCCCGAGACTCATCTGGTCTGATACCCTGTTTCTTGAAGCTTCAGTTCACACTGTGGTTTATCTCTGAAGGATCTGGGGCTGTAAGGTGTTTTTGTTTATATATTTATTTAGCTAAAACTTTGTAATAATTTAATTTAAAATAGAGATTAGTTCATTTTTTAGAACCGTGTGTGTGCACAAAATTATATTAAATGATTTGTTTATTTATTTCATTTTGAAAATGTACAAATGTAGTTTTCTGTGTTTAGGTGTACGGTACAAAATTCATTATAGCTATGGAAAGCCCCCACCATAAAAATTGAAACCCCGCATGGACAAAAAAATGCTGATTGAATCTTTTCATATAAATGAGATTTAAGACGACTAAAAAGTACAGTTTTTCTACAATCTAAAGTTTTTGAACAGACAGACATTGTTTAATAACAATTATACTTTAGGTCACCCGTCACCGTTAAACAAAATCACTACAGTAATCTTCTAAAAGATAAATAGAAGATATGAATGTATTCAAACTTCAAAGATTTTATTTAAACAGTCTTTTAATTTTAAAAGATCATATTTAAACTTTTACGATTATGTTTTGAAATAAATTCAGAAAGATGACGGCACACTAATTTACCGGAACCTGTCACAGACACACGTACACACACACACACACACACACACACATACCATTTGTCTGGTGCTTCATGAAATCTTCAGTCAGCAGACTTAGATGAATTTTATTTTTTATCTAAAACTGAAATTTCAGTAGATTTTTTTTTTATTATTTTTTTATATACTTTTAAAGAACAGAATGTTTTTCAACTTTAGTTAAATTAGCAAGATAACCATTTTAATGTATATAAAGAACGGAATGTTTTATGTAATATGATTTTTATTCTTTTGTTTATCAAAAACAATTGGATCAATAAGATATTTATTTTATAAGCATTTCATTATATACTTTTATAAAGAACTGAATGGTTTTCAACTTTAGTTAAATTAACAAGATAGCTATTTTATTTTATACACTTATAGGCCTAAAGAACGGAATGTTTATGTAATATGATTTTTTATTCTTTTGTTTATCTAAAACTGAATTAAATGGTTTCAGTAGATTTTTGCTAAGATATTATTGTATATCATTTGTGTGAAATATAAAACATGATTAGGGACAACTCTCTTTTTTCTCACTTTTGCTGTTACCTCAGGAATGTGAGGGTGGACGTCTGTGTAGCAGAGATATCAGTGTTTATGTCCAAATCAGCGAATACAGATCGTAAAGTCAAACGGACTGCTAAAATGACCAGTACACAAACACAGAAAATACACCCATAGCTTGTGTCCACAAGAGATAATGGTTGTGTGACACAGTCTTCAAACTTTCTGTCAAAACCACATGATCTAAGGATAAAAAGGGTCAAATAGGGTCAAAAACTTTCTGTCAAAACCAAATGATCTACGACTAGCTAGGACGATAGGGCAAACCATAACAACATATGCCGGAAAGACACCGGTAGATAAAAACAACATATGCGGTAGATAAAACTGTCAAAACGCATGATCGAACGCTCGATATGACAATACATATCCATATCTATACAAGCCAGAAAGGGCGGGACATGTCAACGGACAACCGGAAGGGCGGGGACCAGATGTCATATCTAGGGGGCGGGACCGGAAGTCATCAATCATTTTGACAGGTGGTATAGGGTTATAACTACTCACAGGGTTTGTGATGTGAAAATATTAATGGATCAACACAATTGTTAGATTCCAGAGACATCAATGAAACAGGTTTCATGATGATTATAAACCCATCAACAGGAAACCATCATCACCTGATCTCATTTCACTTTAGCTTTCTTTGCTGCTGCAAATGTGTTTGATAAACACACTGTCACGGCAGCCAAAAAAGACAAATGATATAATAAGAGTTAAGAGCCCAACTAATGGAAACACTAATCACTCTTATGGTGACTTTAAATGAAACACATTAGAGTTAAACCTCTGTTAATTCCCAATAAAAACTTTTGTAGACGTCTGACAGAAATAAAGTCAGTCTGGTTAGTAATAAGTGAAGCTGGTAATGCTGTTTGTGGAGTTGTTTAATCCTCCTCTGCTGAGATCTTCACAGATTTAATGTCTTCTTTTCTCTTCAGTTGATTTCATCTAAGGCTGTGTCTGAAGTCAGTTGTAGTTCTTGTGTTTCTGCTCGTCTCTTTTTCTGTTCTCTTCTTTCCTTCAGTGATTCTGCTTGTTAACAGGCTTATTAAGGCTGAGATGACTTCATATTTAATATACACAGACTTTGTGGCTCAGATAAGGTCCAGTTCTGGTTTATTTCTTTGCTCTTGGCTGACATGTGGCATTGCTATGGACTGCTTGTGGCCCAGATCTGGCAAACAGGAGTGGGCCACCCAAGGGCCGTCATTCCACGCTGCATGTGGGCCAGATCCGCATTCCACAAGTGCCAGATGTGGGCCGGATCCGGGCCGAAACAATGTTGCTATCTGGGTATAGCCTATGTATGCCTTTATACAGCAAAAACATTTGCTGTACCATTATTATAAAAATAACATTACTATTAGTTTGTATGTACTTTAAAATGAACGTACAAAACTAGTATGACTTTAATAATGTCAGGAGACATTTTTATCTTTAAAATAATAATTTAATTTGTTTTTTAATGATTTAAAAAAAGTCGCGGTGGTGATGACGTCATGTAACCCGCGCCCTAAATTTGAGAATGTATTCTCAATATCATTATTGCTATTATCACAGTGAAAGAAATGTATTTGGTCTTGTACAATTGTTTGTTGGCCAAAAGTGATTAAGTATATGGCTCGCTTTTATGCGGATCAGGAAGCTTTCGCGTCCAATTGTAAAGACCTCACGGCACGCCCCGTTCCTCCTGGCACGCCCCATTCCTTTCCGACCTCGTGGCACGCCCATTGCTCCAGGCTGCAGTTACCTCTACTTGGCGTGAAAGCTGACATACGCAAAGTTTTTGTGCGTACGCAAGATCAACATTATGAAGCTGCAGACTCGGAGCCTGCATCTACAGTCCCGCACCCAGAGTCCCGCATTCTCAGACCCCTCATTTTTCGAGACAGCGCCTCCTGCTGTTCGGAAAATCGTATAACACCCTTATCCAAATGCCATTGAAAACAATAGGATGCAATACGGTCTCGTTTTATTTAAAGTTATCCAAATAAATATTTGTGTTCCCTGCTTAATGCATGTGCCAAAAAAACCTCATTGTGTTCTCTGACTAAAAAATTACCCAGTAGTTATTTTTTGAGCGTGGGTGTAATTGAAAGAAAATTACTGATGGAAGGCATACAATTATGGAAGCTTGACTCCGCCACTGAATAATAAATAAATAATAATAATTGCGACTTTTTATCTCACAATTCTGATTTTTTTTTCTCACAATTGCAATATCAAGTCAGAGTTGTGACTTTTTCTCAGAATTGCGAGATATAAAGTCGCAATTCTGAGAAATAAAGTCGCAATTGCATATTGAACTATCTTCTGAAAAATATATACTGTATTGCTACAATGTTTTTTTTTTATTCAAATTCCAATTTTTCTTTCAGTTCAATAATGGTCTAATTAACATTATACCTGCTAACATTACAAAACCTGTTTTTTGATATTTTGAATGCGAAACAAAACTCAAATAAGAATAGACAAAACACCAATAATAAACAATTCTGTACTTTATTTAACGATCACCTAAGCATCATCTTGCTGTAAACAGGACAAAGGAAAGAAAAAAGGAAAGAATTGTGTTATTGACTTTACTTTTCGTCTTCAGTTGCATTAAAAAAAAAAACTCATTTAGTCGCTTTGGATAAAAGCGTCTGCTAAATGAATAAATGTAAAATGTAAATGCATAAGGTAAAATAATTTCTGGTAGGCGAATGTTCCTTCTTTTTGCAATCGCTCTGTCAAATTCCTCGACTTCACTAAAATAAAAGATGATTGCCATTGTCAAAAATATTGTGTAATAATAAATTATATTTTTTTGCAAATGCAAATTACAAGCATACCTACCTACACTGTAAAAAATTGCGCTGTAAAATAACGGTAATATACTGGCAGCTGTGGTTGCCAGCAATGTACTGTTAATTCACAGCCCTCTACCGTTAATATACAGCTCTCTTTTTTACAGTATATTACCGTAAAAATACCAAAGAAGGTAACTCATTTGGGTAACCAATTGCTTCAAACAGTTCGAGTTTAAATTCTACCATTTATACTGATAGTACTGTGAAGTTACTTCATTTGAGTCCACTGAAAATTAATATCTCTTAATATTAAACTGTAAACACCTAATGTGTAATAGTGAATTCATAAAAAAAGTGACTAACTAAAATCTTTGCAGTTCGCATTTAGCGAACATTAGCATACATGTATGTGCTGAAGTACTTAGCAAGGAGATTGTCACTGCATCAAGAATACACAGTTACTGCTTTTAAATAAAGCAACCGGCAGCGTAACATCAGTGTTTCTGTGCTCATCTTTGACTGAAGCACAGGCTCTACTCTCCAGCACAATGGTGACACACAAAACTAATGAATTAAACTAACAGATCTCTCCTGTATCATCTTGAGCAAAACACATAAAACACTTAAATTTAATATTTACTCTCCTTATCAGTTATTGATTTTGCATACATTTTTTCTATAAACATTTACTAATATTTCAGTGAAATTAACCTCGTTTGTTTAGTAAATCTGACTGTTGCATTTTACAGTATATTACTGTTTTTACTTGATTTTACGGTAATCTACTGGCAGCTGGGTTGCCAGAAAATTGCTGTTTTTCTACAGTTTTATGCCGTAAATTAATTTACAGTTGATTACTGTTAAATTACGCTTCACTCTGTGTTCTTTTTATTTGACACATTTAACCCTTTCAACCCCCCTTCAGTTTTAAATGAACACTTGTGTGTCCACACTACAGAGTGTTGGAGTAACACTGAAGCAGTGTTGAAGTTAATGATATAATTCAGTTATTAATTAACTGATGATTGAGCATTAGTGATGAACACCTGATGTTAACAAGCAGAATCACCAAAGGACAGAGAAACAACAAGAAGATAAAAAAGCGAAACACAAGAACTACAACTGACTTCAGCCACAGAAGACATTAAATCTCTGAAGATCTCAGCAGAGGAGGATTAAACAACTCTAAAACAATAACATTACTATCTAAATTTATTACTAACCGGATTGACTTTATTTCTTTTTTCATATACGTCTACAGAAATTCCTATTGAGAATTAACAGAGGTTTAGATGTTGTTTTGTTTCATTTGATGTTACCATTAAGGAGATCAGTGTTTGCTTTAGTTGGGCTCTTGACCCTTGACTTTAACATTAGTTTCGCTTTGGCTGTAACTGTGTTATTAAGACACATTTGTTACAAAACCAACAAAAAATAAATCAGGTGTTGCTGGTTATGTTTTGAATGTTTCGTCACATAATGTTTGGATCACCAATCTCATCCAGAGTCAAATCATTTATCTAAAATGTGTTTTTTATTACAGATTAATTTTATATTTCTGCACTGTGAAGTTACAGCAAATAGCTGTAATAGATCAAGCATCCTGCACAATCAGTTATGAAGTATTTTTAAACTCATCATTCACTAAAAAATTTGAACTGCGGTTTCAGTTAGACGCACACTGATATCAAGAATAAGCCAATGAATCTCAACAATGGTGACAATCAACAAAAAAGATATCAAATCTGAACATTACAAAACACACTATTTAAAGTCAACACAAAACAAACATCAAAAATAAAAGTAAACATTAAAGAAAATAACCAGAAAATTCAGCTGCATAATTTTTTCATGCCGCAATGCATGCTGGGAGTCATCCACAATTTTTTTGTACTATGCTGGTACCCAGCATGCATTACAGCATGACACTTTTTTTGATTGTCACCATTGTTGAGATTCGTGTGCCGATTCTTGTTGTCTGTGTGTGTCTGTCTGATGTCGAAGTTCAAAAAATTCTAAAAAAAATAACTTTTTAAAATCCTATATATTTTCTAGTTGTCAAAATTCCGACAGATCTTGATATGTAAAATCACAGTGATACGATAATCATTAGGGCTGGGCGATTTAAATCGCGATATTGTTATGCGCATCTCGTCAGTAAAGCCGGTTCCTTGATTAGTAGTAAATCACCATCACCTGCTTGTGATTGGTGGCAGCCACTGCAACATGCTTTATTATTGTCACCATTGTTGAGATTCACAGGCTGATTATTGATGTCTGTGTTTTAAATGAATTTATCTGAATGTCTTTTGATCAGAACAATGTTTATTAAATATTTTGAATTATAAGTAAAGTACTGATAATCATAGGCTGAAGAATCACAAAGCTGCTGCTAACAAGTTAAACCAAACTATCTCAATAAGTTTCCTTTTTAAGATCACAGCACGATTATGCCAAAACATAATCAACACTATCAGATTACATTTTACTTTGTTCATTTAACTGTTACAGATCAATAACAGCAGACAAACAACAGTAAATATTAAAGAAAACATATAATGGTAAAGAGCCCAACTAAAGCAAACACCCATCACCTTAATGGTAACTTACAATTTGTGATTTTCTCCTTCAGTGATTCTGCTTGTTAACATCAGGTGTCCTCAATAATGCTCAATCATCACTAAATTAATCACTTAATTATCTCATCAGCCCTAAATATTCACTCAGTCAAGCGGACTATATTAGTGATCTAATGTAGGGAATAGTGAATGAGGGTATAGGGTGTGATTTGGAACACAGCCTCTGAGTGTCGACTTTGAGCGTGGTTAATTCACAGTAAATTCCTGTAGGCTAGTTTCTCGAAAACGACATATATCACCCAGAATGCATTTTTTCAACGGAATATTGCTGTTTTAATGGAAAACAGCATTTTACTGTCAAAATGTGGCCGTTTTTTTACAGCAATTTTTTACGGTGTAGGGTGATAAGTATAGGGCCACGGAGGAAATGGCTGGCAACAACTTCATATCAGTTAAATTAATATTGATTCATTTTAATACTACGTTTTATAATAACTAATTTAAGTAGTCTACATAAATGATACACTCTAAAAACTGCTGGGTTAAAAAATAACCCAACCTTAACCACACCGCTGGGTCACTATTGGACAGAACACGCGCTGGGTTGGTTTGACCCAAGTGCTGGGTTTCACCATTTAACCCATATTTCTGGGTCATTCATTTGACTCAACCAGTGGGTGAAATTAACCCTTTTGCTGGGTTAAGTCTTACTCATGTGCTGGGTTATTTCTTGTCTCATTGCCTTAATAAAATTAGTAACAAATATTTGTTATATTACGAATGTAAAATAATTATTATCTCTGTAATACAATAAACCAGAGAGGCCACAGTATATGTGATTTCAATCTCATTTAATTTTTTTTTAATTTTATACATTTCTTTAATACTTTTTGTTATTGAATACAAATGTTAATCAATGTCAAAGGTCTGACATGTCCCCTTCATTTCATCCCTGAGGCACAGAATGTGCAGCAATTCACCAGTCATCTCATTTTGTAAATATTCAACCATGTTGGTCCTCACCTGTTGATTACACGAGTCAAGTAGAGTCATCTTTAATTATATAGCACATTTTACAATACAGATTGTATCAAAGCAGCTTCACAGTAATACTGTAACATGAAAATAATACAACAAAGTTTGTTTCTGGAAAAAACAAACTTTAAGGCTAATCAATAATTTGTTGAATATTAAATGTCCCCAACTAAGCAAGCCAAAAGCCAAGACAACAGTGGCAAGGAACCAAAACTCCATCAGGAGACAGAATGGAGAAAAAAACCTTGGGAGAAACCAGGCTCAGTCGTTCAGTTCTCCTCTGGCCATCGAGTGAACAGTGTTTGATTATGATTCAGGTAGCATTACAGGTCAGAGGTCAGATTGAATAAGAAAATTCAGAATATTTATCCAGTTTCATCTGGTTGGAAGTCGGAGTCATCACACCGGTATGGAGACGAGTTTGTTGAGGATCAGTCGTGTCGAAGAGGCCTACAAAGGGCTGGTGAGGCTGGCCCTTCAGGGATGCGTCATGGATGGGTCCGGGCGCAGGTCCACATTCTGATCTGGATATGGCCTGGATCCGGCTGACTTCAGTAAACTTTAGAATGAACAGAAAGACAAAAATTAGCATAGATGCCATTCTTCTTATTAAATAATGAGTACATCAGGTGTTATAGGAAAGTGTCCCCGGTTCCGGCTGACCTATGCAGCCTAATCATTTAACTGATTTGAATAATAGAAATGTATAATGTTCTATATGAATGCCAGGTAAAAGATGTGCGTTTTAGTTTAGATTTAAACTGACAGAGTGTGTCTCCTTCCCAGAACAATCACTTAGAGTGTTGCAATAAAACTGACATGCAAGTTAAGTTTTTTTTTTTGTGGAAGTATCAATTTTTTATTGAATATGCAATTAAAATATTGCAAACATTAAATGACCAAATGTGAAAAACAAACAAAATGTGTATTCAGTATTTGCAAACTGAATTATAGTAATAGTAATAAAAGAGTAATTTGGACAAATATTATCAACATTAAGGCATTCAAATAAAACATTACTTTATTAAAAGTAAAATATTACTGTAATGTTGATAGTGTCTTTAACGTTAAAACTCACAAACCCACAAAGCTGCTCGGTAATCTCCTGAGTCCTGACTGGCAGCGCACTGCGGTCAAGTGGGCCGCGCGTTGAAAATACACGGTCAAGCCAGCCGCACATTTTTTTTAGTATGCGCGTCTATTTGTGTACTTACGGTATGGGTGCTGGAAGAGGCCAAAATTGATTTTCGGACACATTTTCTGCTATTTTCCATCTTATTAGGACATAAATAATTAAATTTCATGATTTTTGTATTAAATACGATTTTTAATTGTGTTTAATCTTTATTATTTTAATGTTTGTAGGCCTATATATGATTTAAATTAATTATTACAATTTATTCATGTTCATATTAATGTTAATTATTATACATCATTCTTTTTTTTACATTTTCATGATTTTTTTAAGATATGACTTTTATATTTGTTTATTTTTTATTATTTTAATAATTGTAGGCCTATATATGATTTACATTGATTATTACATAATTTATTCATGTTCATATTAATGTTAATTATTATACATTCATTTTTTTGTCAATTTTAATGTTTAATATATGATACATTAATGATTATACTTTATTAATTAATGTAAATTAAATTATTAATGTTAATTATCATACATTCATTGTTTTGCATTTTTATTGCTGATTTTAATGTTTGTATATATAAAGTATTCATTAATTATTATACATCATGTATTAATGTTTGTTTGTTTATTTATTTATTTATTTATTTACTTACTTTTGTAAAGTAAATGACAAAAATGACACAACAGGCTTTTGGTGCCTTTTAATCTGTTAATTCTCATTGAATTGCCTATGAGCTATACAAACCTGATCTACGAAATATATATTCATACCTGATGTATGAAATATGATACTCAAAACACACACACACACACACACACACACACACACACACACACACACACACACACACACACACACACACACACACAGCCATTTTACATATAAAAGGTCACAGTTTTGCCATTTTATTTTACGTTCTAGCACTTACATAATGTCCCATTTTCAAACACTCATGACGCTGACTATTACTGTATTTATTTTCTACTGTATAGTTTTGGAGAAAAGTAAAGGCCAATTCACCCCATTATCAAAGTGCATTCTAGCACTTACACCATGTCCCATTTTCAAACACTCATAAAAAGTGTTCCTTCATAGATTTGCTCATTCTTTCATTTGATTCCTGTTCAGAGTGACCCTGTCTATTACTGTGATCATTTTCAAGTAATTTTACTGTATAGTTTTGGAGAAAAGTAAAGGCCAAATCACCCCAATCACCAAAGTGCATTCTAGCACTTACAACGTCCTATTTTCAAACACTCATAAAAAGTGTTCCTTCATAGGTTTGCTCATTCTTTCATTTGATTCATGTTCAGAGTGACCCTGGCTATTACTGTTATCATTTTCATGTCATTTTACTGTATAGTTTTGGAGAAAAGTAAAGGCCAAATCACCCCAATCACCAAAGTGCATTCTAGCACTAACACCATGTCCCATTTTCAAACACTCATAAAAAGTGTTCCTTCATAGGTTTGCTCATTCTTTCATTTGATTCCTGTTCAGAGTGACCCTGGCTATTACTGTGATCATTTTCAAGTAATTTTACTGTATAGTTTTGGAGAAAAGTAAAGGCCAAATCACCCCAATCACCAAAGTGCATTCTAGCACTTACAACATGTCCTATTTTCAAACACTCATAAAAAGTGTTCCTTCATAGGTTTGCTCATTCTTTCATTTGATTCCTGTTCAGAGTGACCCTGACTATTACTGTATCCATTTTCAAATAATTTTACTGTATAGTTTTGGAGAAAATTAAAGACAAACTCACCCCAATCATCAAAGTGCATTCTAGCACTTTCACCATGTCCCATTTTCAAACACTTATAAAAAGTGTTCCTTCATAGGTTTGCTCATTCTTTCATTTGATTCCTGTTCAGAGTGACCCTGGCTATTACTGTGATCATTTTCAAGTAATTTTACTGTATAGTTTTGGAGAAAAGTAAAGGCCAAATCACCCCAATCACCAAAGTGCATTCTAGCACTTACAACATGTCCTATTTTCAAACACTCATAAAAAGTGTTCCTTCATAGGTTTGCTCATTCTTTCATTTGATTCCTGTTCAGAGTGACCCTGACTATTACTGTATCCATTTTCAAATAATTTTACTGTATAGTTTTGGAGAAAATTAAAGACAAACTCACCCCAATCATCAAAGTGCATTCTAGCACTTTCACCATGTCCCATTTTCAAACACTTATAAAAAGTGTTCCTTCATAGGTTTGCTCATTCTTTCATTTGATTCCTGTTCAGAGTGACCCTGACTATTACTGTTATCATTTTCAAGTAATTTTACTGTATAGTTTTGGAGAAAAGTAAAGGCCAAATCACCCCAATCACCAAAGTGCATTCTAGCACTTTCAACATGTCCCATTTTCAAACACTCATAAAAAGTGTTCCTTAATAGGTTTGCTAATTCTTTCATTTGATTCATGTTCAGAGTGACCCTGACTATTACTGTATTTATTTTCAAATAATTTTACTGTATAGTTTTGGAGAAAATTAAAGACAAACTCACCCCAATCATCAAAGTGCATTCTAGCGCTTATACCATGTCCCATTTTCAAACACTAATAAAAAGTGTTCCTTCATAGGTTTGCTCATTCTTTCATTTGATTCATGTTCAGAGTGACCCTGACTATTACTGTATTTATTTTCAAGTAATTTTACTGTATCATTTTGGAGAAAAGTAAAGGCCAATCCACCCCAATCACCAAAGTGCATTCTAGCGCTTACACCATGTCCCATTTTCAAACACTCATAAAAAAGTGTTCCTTCATAGGTTTGCTCATTCTTTAATTTGATTCCTGTTCAGAGTCACCCTGGCTATTACTGTTATCATTTTCATGTCAATTTACTGTATAGTTTTGAAGAAAAGTAAAGGCCAAATCACCCCAATCACCAAAGTGCATTCTAGCACTTACAACATGTCCTATTTTCAAACACTCATAAAAAGTGTTCCTTCATAGGTTTGCTAATTCTTTCATTTGATTCATGTTCAGAGTGACCCTGACTATTACTGTATTTATTTTCAAATAATTTTACTGTATATTTTTGGAGAAAATTAAAGACAAACTCACCCCAATCATCAAAGTGCATTCTAGCGCTTACACGTGTCCCATTTTCAAACACTCATAAAAAGTGTTCCTTCATAGGTTTGCTCATTCTTTCATTTGATTCCTGTTCAGAGTGACCCTGGCTCGTACTGTATTTATTTTCAAATAATTTTACTGTATAATTTTGGAGAAAATTAAAGACAAACTCACCCCAATCATCAAAGTGCATTCTAGCACTTACACCATGTCCCATTTTCAAACACTTATAAAAAGTGTTCCTTCATAGGTTTGCTCATTCTTTCATTTGATTCATGTTCAGAGTGACCCTGACTATTACTTTATTTATTTTCAAATAATTTTACTGTATAGTTTTGGAGAAAATTAAAGACAAACTCACCCCAATCATCAAAGTGCATTCTAGTGCTTACAACATGTCCCATTTTCAAACACTCATAAAAAGTGTTCCTTCATAGGTTTGCTCATTCTTTCACTTTATTCCTGTTCAGAGTGACCCTGGTTATTACTGTTATCATTTTCATGTCATTTTACTGTATAGTTTTGGAGAAAAGTAAAGGCCAAATCACTCCAATCACCAGTGCATTCTGGCACTTACAACATGTGCCATTTTCAAACACTCATAAAAATCATTATATTATATGTTTGCTCATTCTTTCATTTGATTCCTGTTCAGAGTGACCCTGACTATCACTGTATTTATTTTCAAGTCATTTTACTGTATGGTTTTGGAGAAAAGGCAAACTCACCCCAAAAATCAAAGTGCATTTCCTAAAGAGGTTTGGTCAGTCTTTCAATGGATTCCTGTTCAGAGTGACCCTGACTTTTACTGTATCAATCTTCATGTCATTATGAACCATTGTTAAAGACTAAATGGTTTTTATTTTTGAAGGCATTGTAGTGCAAACATACCATGCTTATTTCATAGTTTATAATTACATGTAATTTCAAATTATTTAATGTACAGTAGTTTACAAAATTACATGGAAATACATCATACAATGTCTTGCATTTCATGTATTATTGTCATTTTAATTTAGTGAAAACCTTGTTTTTAACTATAAAAAATATGTTATGTTCATCATCCATCCATTTGAGAAGTCCTTTTTTTGTCCATGGTTACTAATTCCTCACCTTTAGTTTAATTTCTTATGTCTACGTTTTATATCCCTGTCAGTTTAGTCTTTTGTTGTTGGTTGTTGTCTTTGTTTATGATGATTATGTCTGCAAAGCTGTTTTTTTAATGTTTACCTTAATCTCCAGTCTATTGAATCTGCTCAAATGGAATTCCTCATTTCCCCTCCTCCTTGACAGAATCATTACAATTATATGGTATTGAGATGAACTCTAAAATTATCTTTCTAAATGAAAATCCACATACAGCAAGTGACAGGTCACAGAGATAAGGAAAGAGAGTTGATAACACAAAGTAAAATGAAACTGATGCAGTGTCATGTCCTTGACCTTGAATATGATCACACTTTTATAAATTCTTTGCTTTTCTTATTTCAGAAAAAAAAACTATGTGCATCTTGAAGAACGTCCTGGTTGCGTATGCAACCCACCGTTCCCTGAAGAAGGGAGTGGAGTACGTAGTCGACGTAGACTGAATGGGATCACGCTAAGGAGCCTGTCTTCTTCGAGCATGTTAGAACAAGCCAATGTGCACATTGGCGTGCGTGAGACGCATTGCGCATTCCGCCCCACCGCGCAGGCATACAGTAAATACGGAAGCAGATGCACGCACACCTTGTTTTTCGCTGAGGAGCCGAGCGGAACTCGGAGTCAGTGGTGGTCCGGCTATAGTGGCAAAGGGACTACGTCCTCCGTTCCCTCCTTCAGGGAATGGTGGGTTGCATGCGCAACCAGGACATTCCCTTTCAGTCGAGAACGTCAGATGTAGTCGATGTCGACTGAATGGGATCTTTAACCCTGGAAAACGCCACTAGAGCTGCCACCTTCCAGTGCCTGGGTAAAAGCCTCTAGTCCCCCTGCAACTCTGAGGTGGAGAAGGGCGAGGCTGCTGTTCCACAGACCGGGGTCTCAACTTGTGAGAGTTAGCCGGCCCGAATTCCAGGCACAACTCGTTGACCGAAAGCTAGCAACCCTCTAGTGGAGACCATGCGAGCAGGAGAACTGTTTCTTAAAAAAAGAGAATTTTTAACTCACTGCCTGCGATGGCTCAGGGGTGGTCTTCTGCAGTGCAGTAGCACCAGAGAAAAAGACCCAAGAAGGTAAGGAGGGGACGCAAGGCGAATATATCTCCTTGCTTGCCTCAGGGACCTGACGATCAAATCGCACTCCGCTTGGATTTAAATCCACTGCCTCATTGTGCATCAATATAGAAGCCACAACATTTTGAAGTGGAGGGGACAGCCCTCACTCCAACCACAAGCAGTTTTTTAAAAGGGAGCACTGAAGTGATCAAACACCTTCGGGACTCAATTCAAGACTCAATTCAACGAACAGGTTCGACTTCTATTAGAGAAGCTCGCATCTTTCTAGAGGGTGCTCACAGAAGTGATGGTCTCTACTGCATAACAATTATTGCAGTAGACCAGAACCTCCGCGTCCCGTTCTTACTAAAACCAGACCTGGAACTTTCCAAGGTCTAGACGCGGGTGCCATCGTGCCGCATCCCTGAGAATGTGCTCAGAGGACAGGCTTGTGCACAATTCAGAATTGAATTGAGAATGACTCCTTAATTCCAATTCAATTCTTGAATTTGAATTGATGTCAAAAACAGGATCTAGAATTACAATTCGAATTTGAATTAAAGGAAGCAGAATTGCAATTCAATAAAAATTCGAAGAAATTAATATACATATTTTAAGCTAAGTGTTTAACAATGAAGCTTTACAGTATATGTCAGATATGATTGCATTATAAATGAAGAGTTCAGATGCAAAAGCGTCTAAGTGCCAAGCTGAGTCTGAAGGTACCGAATGGGGCCATGCTGGGCATCGGTTGGAAGCGTTTTAGACTTCGACAAAACCGGACCGGGGCCAGGGAACCACAGACGTACTGAGGTGGGGCAGCGAGGTGGAGGACAGGGATCTGGCTTGAGAGGCCCGAAGGCAACCCGAAGCGTTATTTGAGTGTGTGGGGGAACAAATACCTGACTCCACTAGATGGATACCACCAGACTTGCCCTCTTGGGGCCCAGGAACAGGGGAATTTGCTCTTTCTTTGAAGTGTGGTCTACCGCTTTTTCTCCGCCCTTTTTTTGGGAGCCAGCAGTGGAACAGACACACACACAAACAAAGACTCCACCCGGCCCTCATCCGGGCGGAGGGAGTGAATGACCAACTCTAAAGCACCCTCCTCCATCCCTGAGCGGCACGCTCAGGAACGCTTTTCGCTGTCTCTTGCCACCTGGCTTGGCAGCACCTAGAGCGGGCTGGGCGTCCCTACTGCGGCCGGCTCTATGCTGAGGCCTGGCTGGAGGCTGCTGCGGAGGCCCAGCGGGATCAGCGGAAGAGGAAAATGCTTGCCGATGAGCAGGTGGAGGAACTGCCACTGGTGGCGGGGTGGCAGCAGAGGGCCGCCGTGGCAGGATGTGCCGGATGGCCTCTGTCTGCGCTTGGGCGGCAGAAAACTGCTACAACCTGGTAAGCTCTCTATGCACTTCGGGGAAAGAAAGGCACTGGGGCAGCGAGCAGAGAACCAGCGCGGCCCGTCCCGAGATACCAATCATCCAACCGAGACTGTTCAGGACACGGTGGAAGATTACAGTTGAGCCCAACAGCCTCGGCAGCCCGATTCAGCCTAGCTGATGTTTCTGGATCTGGCTCGGGCAATGTTACACTCCTAGAGGGAGACAACGCAGCCGAGTCATCATTTCCAAAGGTCAGCTCACCCTCCGATGCTGCAATCGGCATCCTGTCCCCTGGAGAGGCCCGAATGAAACAGCTTGTCCATTACAGAGGGACCAGCGTGCTCAACGGAGCTCCACTGTCTGCGATGTGATAGAGGAGTGAGGGGCCCACAGGGATTGGTAACCGGGCGGGGTAGCCTCACTATGATCCTCTGATCACCCATCCCACACGGCGCCGTAGCGGGGCGAGGCGTGGTAATGGGGACTCCGAGTCTCGATCTCAACACTGTGATAGTCATATCCTCACAATGAGAACATAAAATATCCACAAAAGCCGCTTCAACATGCTGAATATGTACATATATATTATTTACACATATATAATACAAACACATGATACAACCATTGTGATCGTCCATATGGGGGGACAGGGAATGATCGCATCCAGAAATTACATGTAAATAAATACAGTAATATTCAGGGTCACTCTGAACAGGAATCAGATGAAAGAATGAGCAAACCTATGAAGGAACACTTTTTATGAGTTTTTGAAAATGGGACATGGTGTAAGTGCTAGAATGCACTTTGATAATGGGGTGAATTGGCCTTTACTTTTCTCCAAAACTATACAGTAAAATTACATGAAAATGATAGCAGTAATAGCCAGGGTCACTCTGAACAGGAATCAAATGAAAGAATAAGCAAACCTATGAAGGAACACTTTTTATGAGTGTTTGAAAATGGGACATGTTGTAAGTGCTAGAATGCACTGGTGATTGGGGTGATTTGGCCTTTACTTTTCTCCAAAACTATACAGTAAAATTATTTGAAAATAAATACAGTAATTGTCAGGGTCACTCTGAACAGGAATCGAATGAAAGAATGAGCAAACCTATGAAGGAACACTTTTTATGAGTGTTTGAAAATGGGACATGGTGTAAGCGCTAGAATGCACTTTGATGATTGGGGTGTTTGTCTTTCATTTTCTCCAAAACTGTACAGTAAAATTACTTATAAATAAATACAGTAATAGTCAGGGTCACTCTGAACAGGAATCAAATGAAAGAATGAGCAAACCTATGAAGGAACACTTTTTATGAGTGTTTGAAAATGGGACATGGTGTAAGCGCTAGAATGCACTTTGATGATTGGGGTGAGTTTGTCTTTAATTTTCTCCAAAACTAAACAGTAACATTATTTGAAAATGAATACAGTAATAGTCAGGGTCACTCTGAACATGAATCAAGTGACAGAATGAGCAAACCTATGAAGGAACACTTTTTATGAGTGTTTGAAAATGGGACATGGTGTAAGCGCTAGAATGCACTTTGGTGATTGGGGTGGATTGGCCTTTACTTTTCTCCAAAATGATACAGTAAAATTACTTGAAAATATATACAGTAATAGTCAGGGTCACTCTGAACAGGAATCAAATGAAAGAATGAGCAAACCTATGAAGGAACACTTTTTATGAGTGTTTGAAATTAGGACATGTGTAAGCGCTAGAATGCACTTTGATGATTGGGGTGAGTTTGTCTTTAATTTTCTCCAAAACTATACAGTAAAATTATTTGAAAATAAATACAGTAATAGTCAGGGTCACTCTGAAAAGGAATCAAATGAAAGAATGAGCAAACCTATGAAGGAACACTTTTTATGAGTGTTTGAAAATGGGACATGGTGTAAGCGCTAGAATGCACTTTGGTGATTGGGGTGGATTGGCCTTTACTTTTCTCCAAAATGATACAGTAAAATTACTTGAAAATATATACAGTAATAGTCAGGGTCACTCTGAACAGGAATCAAATGAAAGAATGAGCAAACCTATGAAGGAACACTTTTTATAAGTGTTTGAAAATGGGACATGGTGAAAGTGCTAGAATGCACTTTGATGATTGGGGTGAGTTTGTCTTTAATTTTCTCCAAAACTATACAGTAAAATTATTTGAAAATAAATACAGTAATAGTCAGGGTCACTCTGAAAAGGAATCAAATGAAAGAATGAGCAAACCTATGAAGGAACACTTTTTATGAGTGTTTGAAAATGGGACATGTTGTAAGTGCTAGAATGCACTTTGATGATTGGGGTGAGTTTGTCTTTAATTTTCTCCAAAATGATACAGTAAAATTACTTGAAAATAAATACAGTAATAGTCAGGGTCACTCTGAACATGAATCAAAAGAAAGAATGAGCAAACCTATGAAGGAACACTTTTTATGAGTGTTTGAAAATGGGACATGGTGTAAGCGCTAGAATGCACTTTGGTGATTGGGGTGATTTAGCCTTTACTTTTATTCAAAACTATACAGTAAAATGACATGAAAATGATAACAGTAATAGCCAGGGTCACTCTGAACATGAATCAAATGAAAGAATGAGCAAACCTATGAAGGAACACTTTTTATGAGTGTTTGAAAATAGGACATGTTGTAAGTTCTAGAATGCACTTTGGTGATTGGGGTGATTTGGCCTTTACTTTTCTCCAAAACTATACAGTAAAATGACATGAAAATGATAACAGTAATAGCCAGGGTCAGTCTGAACAGGAATCAAATGAAAGAATGAGCAAACCTATGAAGGAACACTTTTTATGAGTGTTTGAAAATAGGACATATTGTAAGTGCTAGAATGCACTTTGGTGATTGGGGTGATTTGGCCTTTACTTTTCTCAAAAACTATACAGTAAAATGACATGAAAATGATAACATGTAATAGCCAGGGTCACTCTGAACAGGAATCAAATGAAAGAATGAGCAAACCTATGAAGGAACACTTTTTATGAGTGTTTGAAAATGGGACATGGTGTAAGCGCTAGAATGCACTTTGGTGATTGGGGTGGATTGGCCTTTACTTTTCTCCAAAACTATACAGTAAAATTATTTGAAAATAAATACAGTAATAGTCAGGGTCACTCTGAACAGGAATCAAGTGACAGAATGAGCAAACCTATGAAGGAACACTTTTTATGAGTGTTTGAAAATGGGACATGGTGTAAGCGCTAGAATGCACTTTGATGATTGGGGTGAGTTTGTCTTTAATTTTCTCCAACACTATACAGTAAAATTATTTGAAAATAGATACAGTAATAGTCAGGGTCACTCTGAACAGGAATCAAATGAACGAATGAGCAAACTTATGAAGGAACACTTTTTATGAGTGTTTGAAAATGGGACATGTTTTAAGTGCTAGAATGCACTTTGGTGGTTGGGGTGATTTGGCCTTTACATTTCTCCAAAACTATACAGTAAAATTATTTGAAAATAAATACAATAATAGTCAGGGTCACTCTGAACATGAATCAAATGAAAGAATTAGCAAACCTATGAAGGAACACTTTTTATGAGTGTTTGAAAATGGGACCTGGTGTAAGCGCTAGAATGCACTTTGGTGATTGGGGTGGATTGGCCTTTAGTTTTCTCCAAAATGATGCAGTAAAATTACTTGAAAATAAATACAGTAATAGTCAGGGTCACTCTGAACATGAATCAAATGAAAGAATGAGCAAACCTATGAAGGAACACTTTTTATAAGTGTTTGAAAATGGGACATGGTGTAAGCGCTAGAATGCACTTTGATGATTGGGGTGAGTTTGTCTTTAATTTTCTCCAAAACTATACAGTAAAATTATTTGAAAATAAATACAGTAATAGTCAGGGTCACTCTGAACAGGAATCAAATGAAAGAATTAGCAAACCTATGAAGGAACACTTTTTATGAGTGTTTGAAAATGGGACCTGGTGTAAGCGCTAGAATGCACTTTGGTGATTGGGGTGGATTGGCCTTTACTTTTCTCCAAAATGATACAGTAAAATTACTTGAAAATAAATACAGTAATAGTCAGCGTCACTCTGAACATGAATCAAATGAAAGAATGAGCAAACCTATGAAGGAACACTTTTTATAAGTGTTTGAAAATGGGACATGGTGTAAGCGCTAGAATGCACTTTGATGATTGGGGTGAGTTTGTCTTTAATTTTCTCCAAAACTATACAGTAAAATTATTTGAAAATAAATACAGTAATAGTCAGGGTCACTCTGAACAGGAATCAAATGAAAGAATGAGCAAACCTATGAAGGAACACTTTTTATGAGTGTTTGAAAATGGGACATGGTGTAAGCGCTATGCACTTTGGTGATTGGGGTGGATTGGCCCTTACTTTTCTCCAAAATGATACAGTAAAATTACTTGAAAATAAATACAGTAAATAGTCAGGGTCACTCTGAACATGAATCAAATGAAAGAATGAGCAAACCTATGAAGGAACACTTTTTATGAGTGTTTGAAAATTTTGACATGTTGTAAGTGATAGAATGCACTTTGGTGATTGGGGTGATTTGGCCTTTACTTTTCTCTAAAACTATACAGTAAAATGACATGAAAATGATAACAGTAATAGTCAGGGTCACTCTGAACATGAATCAAATGAAAGAATGAGCAAACCTATGAAGGAACACTTTTTATGAGTGTTTGAAAATGGGACATGGTGTAAGTGCTAGAATGCACTTTGATAATGGGGTGAATTGGCCTTTACTTTTCTCTAAAACTATACAGTAAAATGACATGAAAATGATAACAGTAATAGCCGGGGTCACTCTGAACATGAATCAAATGAAAGAATTAGCAAACCTATGAAGGAACACTTTTTATGAGTGTTTGAAAATGGGACATGGTGTAAGTGCTAGAATGCACTTTGGTGATTGGGGTGATTTGGCCTTTACTTTTCTCCAAAACTATACAGTAAAATTACTTGAAAATGATCACAATAATAGACAGGGTCACTCTGAACAGGAATCAAATGAAAGAATGAGCAAACCTATGAAGGAACACTTTTTATGAGTGTTTGAAAATGGGACATGGTGTAAGTGCTAGAATGCACTTTGGTGATTGGGGTGATTTGGCCTTTACTTTTCTCCAAAACTATACAGTAAAATTACTTGAAAATGATCACAGTAATAGACAGGGTCACTCTGAACAGGAATCAAATGAAAGAATGAGCAAACCTATGAAGGAACACTTTTTATGAGTGTTTGAAAATGGGACATGGTGTAAGTGCTAGAATGCACTTTGATAATGGGGTGAATTGGCCTTTACTTTTCTCCAAAACTATACAGTAGAAAATAAATACAGTAATAGTCAGCGTCACACATATGAGTGTTTGAAAATGGGACATTATGTAAGTGCTAGAACGTAAAATAAAATGGCAGAACTGTGACCTTTTATATGTAAAATGGTTGTGTGTGTGTGTGTGTGTGTGTGTGTGTGTGTGTGTGTGTGTGTGTGTGTGTGTGTGTGTGTGTGTGTGTGTGTGTTTGTGTGTGTGTGTGTGTGTGTGTTTTGAGTATCATATTTCATACATCAGGTATGAATGTATATTTCGTAGATCAGGTTTGTATAGCTCATAGGCAATTCAATGAGAATTAACAGATTAAAAGGCACCAAAAGCCTGTTGTGTCATTTTTATCACTTACTTTAAAATGTAAGTAAATAAATAAATAAACAAACAAACATTAATACATGATGTATAATAATTAATGAATACTTTATATATACAAACATTAAAATCAGCAATAAAAATGCAAAACAATGAATGTATGATAATTAACATTAATAATTTAATTTACATAATTGTATTTAAATTAAATTTACATTAATTAATAAAGTATAATAATTAATGTATCATATATTAAACATTAAAATTGACAAAAAATGAATGTATAATAATTAACATTAATATGAACATGAATAAATTATGTAATAATTAATGTAAATCATATATAGGCCTACAATTATTAAAATAATAAAAAATAAACAAATATAAAAGTCATATCTTAAAAAAAACATGAAAATGTAAAAAAAAAAGAATGATGTATAATAATTAACATTAATATGAACATGAATAAATTATGTAATAATTAATGTAAATCATATATAGGCCTACAATTATTAAAATAATAAAAAATAAACAAATATAAAAGTCATATCTTAAAAAAATCATGAAAATGTAAAAAAAAGAATGATGTATAATAATTAACATTAATATGAACATGAATAAATTATGTAATAATTAATGTAAATCATATATAGGCCTACAATCATTAAAATAATAAAGATTAAACACAATTAAAAATCGTATTTAATACAAAAATCATTAAATTTAATTATTTATGTCCTAATAAGATGGAAAATAGCAGAAAATGTGTCCGAAAATCAATTTTGGCCTCTTCCAGCACCCATACCGTAAGTACACAAATAGACGCGCATACTAAAAAAAATGTGCGGCTGGCTTGACCGTGTATTTTCAACGCGCGGCCCACTTGACCGCAGTGGCAGACCTGATGATCGCCTCAATAAACAATTTAGATGTTACACACAATAAAATACTACGGGTAGGCTATCATGTAAGTTTGCATTTTTTAAGTTTTAAATATTGACGATCATTCGTTCAACAAAACGGGTATAATTTTCTTCTCAAAACTGACGCCTGTCCATTTATTTCTCCTTTCCTCAGTCGCTGTATATAAAGATTGCAAGTCATAGCCTACATAATAAAAACTAGGCTATCAAGCTCTTGAAAGCCTTTTTTGGCAGAAACGATGGTTCTAGACATTACAGAAAACACACGCGACTGTGCTGGAACTTACCTCAGTCACTTCTTCTGACGAGTATTTCTAAAACTACGCCAGCAGACTTTTCACTCACAACTCACTAGCTAGAGACTCATTTCCCGCTGAATTTACGTGCGAGCCCTGTGAGGAAAGTGCGCATATGGATTTCATACAAAACGCTTATCTCACTTTTAAATACGCAACGTCCACAATGAATAGGCCTACGATAATTACATGATGAATTTAGAATTTAAACTGCATATTTCAAAAAGGCTGCTGATATAGCTGGTTTAATTTCAACTAAGGATTTAACGTGGCATTTTGTCAAAAAATTCTAACCGGCTAGCTGTGGCTATTTAATGTTTCACAGAAATAAATAGTTACCCCTCACACTTCCATATCAAAGGCTGTATGTTGAACAGTGAAATTAGCTTGCTGCTACCACCACAACTTATTAAAAATATAGGTAAACATTCATATTAACTTACCATAAAACACTGCCTGCTCCGAGTGGCGTGCTCCTCGAGTCAGAAGTGAAGAATCCAGAAAGTTCCGCAAAGAATGAAAAAAGTAACCAGTTGCTGGGTCAAAATAACCCAACCAGCAGTTTATTTGTGAATGACCCCCTTACAACTCATTTGACCCAGCATGATCAACCCAATAATGTGTTTACAGTACCCCAAACAGCCCAACTTTTTGACCCAGCACAATCAACCCAACAATTTGTTTACAGAAACAACCCAGCATTTTTTTGAGTGTATAAAGTAAAATAATTACTCCGGCATTAATGAATTCAACTTAATAGTTTTAGGAAAAAATGTCCGGTAATTAAAAAAAAGGTAAAATTGTGAATCTGATTAAATAATTAATGATGACATTCTTTGATATTAACACACTTAATGTATTTAATTGGTCTACTTTAATGTCAACTAATTTTAATCACATTTTTACAATGGCTTGTCTACCAAAAGTCCAAGGTTAAAGGCTAACGTAAGCTATCAAAATATTTTCTGGGAAAAAAGGCGAAAAAACATACATTAACGGCTCAAATTTTGTTACAAACTACTTTACAAATATTAAATGGACTATTCATATGTTGGTGTATCGATGAGCTATAAGTAGTTTGATTAAAAAAGAAACCGAATGAGGTATGATTCGCTAAATAAAATTGATGATACTCACGTTTCGGCTTAAGTTCTTCACATGTTTATCCGATCTAATTTGATAGGAGGCGCTGTCTCGATAAACGAGGGGTCTGAGAATGCGGGACTCTGGGTGCGGGACTGTAGATGCAGCAGGCTCCGAGTCTGCAGCTTCATACTACTCCGCAAGATTGATACATGAGGCCCCAGATGTGGGCTGGATCTGGGCCGAAAATATGTTGCTGTCTGGGATAGGCTGTATTTTTAAACAGAATGAACATTTTGGAAGTGAAATCTGAAAGGTGAATATGGATTATTGAATTTTAATAATGAAAATGTTTGTGAAATGTTTTGAACTGAAATATTCACAGCTTAAATACAGTATACAACCATTTTGAATTTCAGCCCATAAAAATGCAATGCAATCACGTTTAATGCAATGCATTTTTTTTCAATTAGTGCAATTGAACAAGATTTTTTTGTTTCAAAAAGATTTGTCATGATTTTCCATACTGATTATGCAAAAGGCATTTACTGTTTCCATAAAGTAGCTGATAAATGTTTGAAAATGATTAATGAAATACATCACGTTAGCGTTGTTATACAGTTTTCTCTTAGCAGGAAATAAGAAAGTCGAATTCCCATCTAAAATGTAGGCCTATGTACTTTTTAATAAAACAATTCTATTGTCTGCAGTTACATCAGTCCGCAGGCAGAGGACCTCATCACTCCATTACCAACCAGGAGACCGGGGATGTTGCCTTATACAAAATATTGACTAAAATCTCGGGATACAGCTATTAAATATTTAGCCTAATTATCCTCGGCCATGTAAATGCAAAATACAAGCTTTATTATTCTTAAAAGTATATCAGAAGGATGTGATAATGTTGTTATTTCTTGTATAAATGTGAGACAAATTATCCCTAGATTTGAGGTTTGTTACATACTATTTCCCGGTCACGTGATCTGCTCGCGCACAGCACCGAGGTTCGCCATTGCTGCTGTATTTTACACCAAATCTGGATCATGTCGTCTCCAAGTACCACACCACACCCACAAGGTAACGAATCATAGTTTATTTGTAAAGATATTAGGCCAAAATCTGTTTTTATGATTCCGTAGTCTACAATTTGTTTTACTTTCGTTTTCTAATGGAATGATACATTGTATAACTGAACATATAATGACTAAATATAGGGTACAACAACGGGGTAAAGGCACACCTTATTAAAAATATACTTGTTTTCACTACTCCCATAGAGTACAATTGCAGAAAAGAAAATATATGTTTGTATAGAACAATGATGGAGCAACTGATTGTGTGTGAAAATTAATCATAAAAGTGCTTTGTTTGTTTGTTTGTTTAAAAATAAATATATCAGCTGTATTTGTAGTAATCAACCATAAAAAGAGAACAATATCCACCCCTAAACAGTTACATTTACAGCAGAAGCAAATGCTATCATTTTGGAATTGGACTATAAAGACTGTGCAACACAGAAATGTTCTTACAGATTCGAAGTCATGTCTCCAAGCGATGTCATCCCTTAATTTACTCTTTTGAATACATTTTTTATAAAGTTAAACTATGTATATATATTTTTAGCAAAAATAAATTGTAAAAAAAAAAAAAAACGAATATAGTTTTACCATAATTTTTTTCTTGCATTGAAAATAGCCACAGAAGCTGGCATGGCATTAAAAACTAACAAACACTTTAGCAATAATTTAAAATAATGTTTTTAATAATGTCTAATCTAATGCATGTTTAAACCAATTACTTTAGCAAAGTTGGTACTATTTTCAGTTTATTTTGATAAATAAAATAATTCATTTTTGTTCAATATACTGATATATGCTCAATATATGAATGCTAACCCCATGCTTTAATTTATATATAAAAAATGTAACGCTGGTCCTGTTTGTTTATTTTTCCAATTTTATTTTTTGGTGTGTGTGGGAAAGACTGGAGCAGGGAAAAGCTCTTCTGGAAACACAATCCTGGGCAGGAGAGTCTTCAGATCTGCTAAAAGCCCTACATCTGTAACTAAAGAGTGCTGGAAGGAGACTGGAGAAGTGGCTGACCGTCAGCTGGAGCTGGTTGATTGTCCAGGGATCTTTGATACTTCACTTTCAGAAAGAGAACTCATAAAGGAGATGAGTAAGTGTATAAACATGACGGCACCTGGACCTCACGCCATCATCCTGGTCATTCAGCTCGGCCCGTTTACGAAAGAAGAGAGACTTTCAGTGGAGAAGATCAGAGCTGTATTTGGAGAAGAAGCAGATAAACACACACTCATCCTCTTCACTCACGGTGATGAACTCACAGAAAGCATCGAACAAACACTGAGTGAAGCACAACCTGAATTAAAACATCTTGTAGAGTCATGTGGAGGACAGTATCATGTGTTCGACAACACAAAAATTCATGATCGCAAACAGGTCTTAGATTTCCTGGATAAGGTTGATGACATGTTGCACATGAATGATGGTAAATATTACACCAGTGACATGTTTCAGCATGTGGAAAAAATGCTGGAGGACAAAGAAAAAGAGCTTAGAAATGAATACAGTCAGATTATACAGGAATTAATAGACATATTTAATGAGGAAAAGACCAAACTGGAAGAGACCATTAGACAACTGAAGGAATCCGGCCAGGGAAAAGACGAGAGAATTAAAGAGCTGGAAGAGTTAGTGAAAAAGAAGGACAGATATTTGAAAGAATCTAAGCGTTTTTATAAGGAAAAACGCAAGAATGTGAGACGGGAGGTGGAAGAGACACAAGTAGATGAAAACATCCCAGAGATCAGCAGAAAACTACAAAAGCTCCGTGTCTGATATAGTTTACTGCGAGTTGTCAAAGATTTCATTTTCATGTGATTTTAATTAAAGCCTGGAATACACTATACGACTTTTAAAATCTGAACCGATTTTTAAACAGCAGGCAACATACACTGTAACACAAGAATTTGTAAATGGTTAGAGAGACATGCTGTCAATTATTGTATGACAAAGAGCCTACGAGCTTGAAGCGTTACCACCTGTGTATGAGTCTACCATTCAATTTCTCACATTTTTTAAGCCATGGCATGCCGACTTTTTTTCACCCCTTTTTATTAATTTCCTTGTTGAGCACCCAATTTGATCAACATATTGCTTATCTGTGGATGTGCATGCTTTGGATCTGATTTTATTAAAATGTGTCATATCACATGCAAGGGGCTCTATAGCATAATCATATAATCTTTCTTTTATTTCTTTTTCCTTAATAGTTTCAGTCAAACAAAGAAAAACAAAATCATAGTATACTATAGTATAATACATATACTGAAGTGAAGTGTGCAAATGTTCTACATCTATTTGGAAACAAATAAAATTGCATTTTTTATGACTTTTTACACAGTTATTGTCCAAAAGCCTTTTGAAACTGCTTGTCAAGCTAAAAGACATTAAACTTTTAAAAAGCGTCCTGGGACCTTTGGCTCTTTTACATTAAACTGCATCTCATGTTAAAAAAGCACAAAAGTGTACAACGTGAATGTCTCTGTTAATTACATTTCCTGCCATTTTAAATCCTGTCAGGTGGGTTAATCTCGAAATCCCTTTTACTAAGACATTGTCACATTCATGAAAATTTTAATTACATAATCCTAAACTGATATTGTAAGTGTAGCGTAGGCTATGCCATCTTGAGAATACTGAGTATTGAGAGTAAATAGCCATGTTGTTCCAATAAAATTGTTATGGGATAATTGTTAAGCCATGTTGTTATTCATTCATTCATAAATGAACAAATAAATAAATGTTTAGTAATTTTCTTACCTTGTGTTTCAAATTATGCATTTTATGGGGGGAGAAATAATCATTGTAAATAACTCAATGTGACCTCTATTTTAAAAGTAAATGTACCTATTTAAATGTATTTATTTATAATTTTTACCTGAACCCTCCACATCTTCATACATTAGCCTAACAACGGCACAAAACTTAGGACCGCCTTCTTAAAATTGTTGTTGTAAAGGTGGCGTCACGTGACGACCTGTGAGAGTCATGATCGCGGAAGCGAAAGTAATCGCGGAACAATCGCCCTGGGCACTACGCAGTTGTTTTATTTAAACATAGACCACCTGATATTCTTTATGGTGAGTTGCACTATTTAATTTTTTAATTGTAGTAAATCTTCCTGGGGTAGTAAGATATGCCTTGTAGATTTTATGTGTGTACTACAGCATTTGTATTCTTATTAAAATCCATTGTTCTGTAAACATTTGATTCCAGTTCAGTAAAGCAAGTCGGCTGAATGTCTAGTTCGGGTTAACTGTAGGATATCTGTTAAAAACACTCACCATCCAGTGGGTTTTTAATGTTCAGGCGCTTTCTACACAATGCAATAGCACAAAAGCGTTGTAAAATAGGGTGCAACGGGCTAAAGGCACCTTACGAAAATTTTGATTTTCACTAAGTTAGGCCTACTCCCATTAGGTGGCGAAGTGGGCCTTTTACCCCACAGACACAGGCACACGGGTAAAACCAGCATGAGGCAAAAGGCAGACTGTATTTAACCCTCTGATGGTTTATGGGGTCTTTTGGGACCCCAAATGACTTTTACTCAAATTAAAAAAAATGTTCCCTTTGTCCAAATGGTATGAAACCTTCTACGGCTCTTAACACTTTCTAGATCTACAAAAAAAATAAATAAAGTGGAATGATATCTGTTTTTATGTTAGCGTGACAAAAATTGTGACACTCGTGGTCTTCGGGGTCTCTGGAGACCCCGCAATCAAAATAGACAAAATTCATCATCAAAATCAGAAACAACGCAGAACACATCGACAGAAATGGCACAAATAAAGTGGCACACTTCCACCAATGCAAAAAACATCCACAATGCTAAATTATATTGCTCACAACACGCGTGTACACACACACACACACACATATATAGAGGAATACATTTTTGAGACTATAAAAACTGTTCTCTTATCATTTGTAAAATAAAATCATCCAAAATGCAGTACCACCACAAAAATAAATTGGTGACACTGACACATTGAAAATGTGCACACACACACACACACACACACACACACATTTGTAAGGCTATAATTTGTCAAATAAAATCATCCAAAATGCAGATCCAACACAAATATAAAGTGGTGACACTGCCACCGACAATGTGTACTCACACACTCTCTCTCTCTCTCACACACACACACACACACACACACACACACACGCGCGCGCGCGCGCACACACACACACACACAGGAACATTTGTAAGGCTATAATTTGTCAAATAAAATTATCCAAAATGCAGTACCACCACAAAAATAAATTGGTGACACTGACACATTGAAAATGTAAACACACACACACACACACACACACACACACACACACACACACACACACACACACACACACACACACACACACACACACACACACACACACACACATTCACACACACACACACACACACACACACACACACACACACACACACACACATTTGTAAGGCTATAATTTGTCAAATAAAATCATCCAAAATGCAGATCCAACACAAATATAAAGTGGTGACACTGACACCGACAATGTGTACTCACACACTCTCTCTCTCACACACACACACACACACACACACACACACACACACACACACACACACACACACACACATTTGTAAGGCTATAATTTGTCAAATAAAATCATCCAAAATGCAGATCCAACACAAATATAAAGTGGTGACACTGACACCGACAATGTGTACTCACACACTCTCTCTCTCACACACACACACACACACACACACACGCGCACACACACACACACACACACACACACACACACACACACACACACACACAGGAACATTTGTAAGGCTATAATTTGTCAAATAAAATTATCCAAAATGCAGTACCACCACAAAAATAAATTGGTGACACTGACACATTGAAAATGTAAACACACACACACACACACACACACACACACACACACACACACACACACACACACACACACACACATTTGTAAGGCTATCATTTGTCAAATAAAATCATCCAAAATGCAGATCCAACACAAATATAAAGTGGTGACACTGACACCGACAATGTGTACTCACACACTCTCTCTCTCACACACACACACACACACACACACACACACACACACACACACACACACACACACACACACACACACATTTGTAAGGCTATAATTTGTCAAATAAAATCATCCAAAATGCAGATCCAACACAAATATAAAGTGGTGACACTGACACCGACAATGTGTACTCACACACTCTCTCTCTCACACACACACACACACACGCGTGCACACACACACACACACACACACACACACACACACACACACACACACACACACACACACAGGAACATTTGTAAGGCTATAATTTGTCAAATAAAATTATCCAAAATGCAGTACCACCACAAAAATAAATTGGTGACACTGACACATTGAAAATGTAAACACACACACACACACACACACACACACACACACACACACACACACACACACACACACACACACAGGAACATTTGTAAGGCTATAATTTGTCAAATAAAATCATCCAAAATGCAGAACCACTACAAATATAAAGTGGTGTGGTGACACTGGCACATCGACAATGTGTACTCACACACTCTCTCTCTCTCTTCTCTCAGACACACACACACACACACACACACACACACACACACACACACACACACACACACACACACACACACACACAATTGTGTGTGTCTAGAATCTAGAATTAGATTAAAAATAAATGATTGAAATAAATGATAAAATCTTAAGACTCCAACATTTCTCTTTGTAACATTTTTTTCAGGTTTGGTTCTAATCATAATGTAACATTATTGAAAAACTGGGTTTTTTTGGTACAAAAAAATGCTAAACTTTGACAAAAATATTTTATTTTTGTTATAATTGTGATTTTATAATATTTAGATATGAATCCAACTGAATCCAACTTGTGAAAAGATATCTTTCAGGTAGTCTAATAGCAAATAGCATATACTGGAGCTCTATAGCCATCTAGTGGTTAAAATTATTATTTTTTATTTTAAAACTGCATTTTCCAAAAAATGGGCAAAAATTTTACATTAAACCATTTAAAATTATCCATGTTATCCCCATGAATGAAAGTTAGAAATCTGGGTCTTTTATAAAGTGAATTTTACATCAAATGCTGTTTTTTTGTAAAAAGGCTATTTAAATATTTATTTATTTATTTATTTATAGAAATTTAAAAAATATCATAAATTCTCCAAAAACTGCACAAATGTTGAGTAAAAACATTAACAAACAGAATAAAATTACATTTGTAAAAAACTATTATCTTGTTACAAAATTAAATGTTATTGTCTGGGGTCTCTAGAGAGACCCCAGACAATGTTTTAGCAATGTTTGCGCTATTATGTTTTTTGTTTGTTTTTTTAATAAATAAAATAATTTTTGTTCAATATGCTACTGTCATTCACAAGAAGGTAATATAAAAACATTTTAAAAATACAGAAACAAAATTATTTTAAAAAGTAATGATTCTGAAAGCATTGAATGTAGAGATGCACCGATTGATCGGCTGGTGACCGGAATTGGCCGATTTTCACGTGATCGGCCATGACCGGCGACCGGCCGGTCAGTCTGACATATGCCGATTTTATGCCGGTCAAATGTTCAGTTCAGTTCAAGTTCTTTATTCAGTCATGATGTTATTACAGACACAATAATAATCACATCAACAAAATAATAACATTCAATGCTGAATAGGAGCATGAGGAAGACCTAGTCTTATAATTTCATGCCCCTTTTTTCAATAATCTGAACCGACACAAAACAGATGGCTCGCCGTTTTTTATTTATTTATTTGTTTATTTATTTTTATTCCCTCTATCGAGGTGCAATATTACTTCACATCTAAATAATTAATTTCAAATTTGTCAAACATTGGTTCTTATACTTCTCTACCTTCGTATTTTCTAAGTACATTTTTTTTTTATACATTTTATTGAACTGAACAATCGTGTTACATGTTTTTTGCACAATGTCCAAAGAGTTCCTAGCCTGGGTTTCCCCATACTGCCTTGCTCGCAGCGCGATTTTATTCACGCTGCTAGGCAGTCTGGACACCATGAACCAAATTTTCCCCTGAAAAAGGGAACCAATCACAGAACGGGGAGGGAGCAGCAAGACGATGACGACACCGAAGCAGTTTGTTTATCTATGGATCCAACATGGCATCAGACTCGACGTTACCTTCTACCCTCATGTTTATCTTGCACAAACGGTAATATTCGCTAAACGCCATGCATCGTGTACAAATAAATCTTTGACCCATCGTCTTTTTCCTCGTTGAATTTCTGTCACTCTACATAAGTCATCTGGTATAATTGAAGCGATTGGCTATGAGCTACATACAGGCGCATTTGATAGACATTCATAGCGCCCAATAAACGGCTCTGGGCATTCGTAAACCACGCCTCAAATACGAGAAAATGAACACGTGGTTCCCAGACCAAGTCTCAAATGAGACTTGGTCTGACGTTAGCCAGACTAAAGAGTTCCATAAATTGATCCCAATTACAAGAAACCCTTTTTGTTTTTGTGAGGTGCGTGAATATGGAACACAAAAATTGCCTTTTCTTCTATTATTACTGTCAGTAATTAGCATGAATTTGTTTTGAATATGTATTGGCACCAAATTATTTTTCACTCTCCACATAATTTGTAGTATTTTAAATTCTTTAAATTTCAAGGTCTGCAATTTTATAAACAGTTTATTTGTGTGGTCTCGTAAACCTTTGTAAGTCACAATTCTTATCGCTTTCTTCTGCAATAAGAACAGCCTTTCTGTATAACTGGTGCATGCATTACCCCACACTTCGATGCAATATGTTAAATATGGAACAATTAAGGTTAAATATAGAAGCTGTAATGAAGCTTCATCCAATATGTGTTTAACCTTTTAAAGAATACCAATATTTTTACTAACTTTACCTTTGATATACTCGATATGAGGCTTCCAACTAAGTTTGCTGTCTAGGATAACTCCCAAAAATTTGATTTCTGAAACACGTTGAATATTTACATCCTCAATAACTAATTTTGGGCATCCCTGTTTTCCCTTATTTCCAAAAACCATATAATTTGTCTTATCCCAATTTAAAAACAATTTATTACAATCAAACCATTTCTTTAATTCTGTCATTTCCCTTTCAATAATGACCATTAATTCATTTAAATCTGTCCCAGTCTTGAACACTGTTGTGTCATCAGCAAACAACAAAAAATTAATGTCTTTGGAAGCCTCAAATATATCATTAATAAATAATATAAAAAGTTTAGGGCCTATTACAGAACCCTGGGGAATTCCGCATACAACAGTTTTACAGTCCGAGTTATGATTTTTAAATTGAACATATTGGCTTCTATTACTTAAATAACTTTCAAGCCATTTATATGTCTGACCCCTTAATCCATAGTGTTGTAATTTTGTCAACAATAGGTTATGGTTGACGGTGTCAAACGCTTTCTGTAGGTCCAGAAATATACTTACAAAATACTGTTTTTTGTCCATTGCAGCAAGAATTTCTTCAGTTAAATGAATTAGTGCAGCAGCAGTTGATCTATTGGATCGAAATCCGTATTGATAATCAAAAAGTAAATCATTTTTTTCCAAAAATAAATCTAATTTATAAGTAAACCATTTTTCTATTATTTTAGAAAACTGTGAAAGTATTGAAACGGGTCGATAATTATTAAACTCGTGTTTATCTCCTTTTTTAAAAATAGGTAGCCTTCTATCTTCGCAATCTTCATCTTTTGAGGGAAAACACCTGAACTAAAAGAAAGATTGAAAATATAAGTTAAAGGTTGAAGTATGCAATCTATCGTTTTTTTTACAATACTCATATCTATTCCATCACCATCACAAGAAGTTTTAATTTTGCACTTTCTCACAATATTTAAGATTTCAGATTCGGTGACTTCATTGAGAAACATTGACTGTAAAATTCTACTACCTACTGTCGCACTACTACACCATGCAACATGATTGGATTTTTCAAGTCTTTTCGCGATATTAGGTCCGACATTGACAAAGAAGGAATTAAACTCATCTGCAATATCTGTTCCATTATTAATAACCTTTCCTTTGTGCTCAAAATACTCAGGTAAATTTTTACTCTGAGAATTTGGCTTCATAACCTTGTTTAAAATTTTCCAAGTTTCTTTAATATTAGTCTTGTTTTCATATAGTTTGTTTTTATAATAGTCTTTTTTGGCCTGTCGCATTATAGTTATTAACTTATTCTTATATCTTTTATATTTAATTTCATGATTACTAGACTTGTATTTTATAAAGTCTCGGTATAGTTTGTTTTTCTTTTTACAGGCCTTCTGTAACCCGTTGGTTATCCATGGTTTTTTATTGAATTTATTCACTTTACCCATTTTTAAGGGACAATTTTTATTATAAAGGGTTACAAATATATTCAGAAAAACCTCATAAGCATTATTAATATCCTCTACAAAAACTTGACTCCAATCTTGGTTAATCAGATCCTTCCTAAATGAGCCTATTTCCTTCTCTGTCCGAATTCGAGTGTGTTTAACTTTATCAACATCACTAATTTTCTTACCTATTTTTAGGCCACAAAATATGAAAACTGGTTAGTGATCACTGCTATCACATAATAGCAGACCACTATGGAAAGTAATGTCAATATTATTGATAAAAATATTATCAATCAATGTTGAAGTTGTCCGTGTCACTCTACTGGGTTGTGATATCACTGGAAACATACCTCTACTGTACATTTCGTTTAAAAAATCATGGGTTACTGTTTTACCTTGTGGGTTCATTAAATCAACATTAACATCACCACATAACCACATGGTCTTATTTAACATTGTACAATCTACAAGTTCAGTGAGTTTATCTTTAAATACTTCTACATTTGAGCCTTGTGCTCTGTACACACAAGCTATAATTACTTTTTGCTTTGTTTCCAACTCAATCTCCACCGCCACACATTCTAGAAGACCTTCAATAGCCACAGACATTCCTTCAACAATCTTACAAGTATATGTTTCTTTAACACACAATGCCACACCTCCTCCTCGTTTTCCCTGTCTGTCAACATGATACAAACTATATCCATCAATTCCCAAATCATAACCTTTGGCCGCATTTAACCATGTTTCAGAAAAAGCGATTATATCAAACTGACTTTTTAATGTATTTAAATAATCTATAATTTTATTAAGGTTTGTATAAAGACTTCTACAATTAAAATGGACAAGTGAAAAATTATTGTCTAGTTTAACATTTAAATTGAATTCCTCTTCACTATAATATTTGCACGGAATTAAATTATGGTTGCGCACATGCCTTTCTGAATCCAAATCTACATCCAAATCATATATTTTATATTCCCCATTTTCTCTCATCTCCAGTGGGTTCAATTGTTCAGCCATAAGTCGTTAATCAAATGTTCAAACATAAATACACAAGAACGAAACTCAATGCGCGACAATTCCATTTTTCTTGATGAACCAGCGCCTTTAAAGTAAAAACTGAAAGTCAGTACCTTGTACGCGCGTTCCCCTCTTGGATTCATTGTCCCAACCATAATCTTGATCCGTAGCCAATACAAACCCCCCTGAGCCTTTAGCATGTAACTCCAGTTAGATGCTTATTTTCCAACAATGATTTAACAGCGCCTACAAAGTCGCACACCGACGTTTTCCTTCTGCGCGGACTGACAGTTTGCCAACCAGCTGCACATAGCGTTGTCTCCAAGTCTGGTTCCTCCGCAGGTAGATCCATTGTGATGCCGAACTCAGGTAGGCCTCGCACAGCAGCCGCTGGGTTTTCAAAGATCTTGGCATTACCGTCTTCACAGAAGATTTTCAATTTGGCAGGGAATATGTGGTGTTTGATCTTCCTCTCGCGCAGCACTTTACGCACACCGTTGTATTTCCCCCTTTCCTTGAAGACAGCTGGAGTAAAATCTTCGTCAAAGTAGATCCTGTTACCATTCACTTGTACGATTTTCTTCATCCACGCCGCCTTAAGCACACTCTGTTTTGTAGCAAAACTTTGAAATAACACCATAATAGACCGGGGACGCTCGTATTGCCCAGGCCGCTTTGGCACGAATATCCTGTGCGCACGCTCAATGCGAAGCTCTATGGTGACACCAAGTTGTTCCCGAATCAGATTCGACACAAAATCAATCATATTATTTCCCTCACTTTTCTCGGGCACTGAGTAAATCCTGATATTATTCCTTCTTGAGCGGCTTTCCAAATCTTCACATTTTTCTTTAAAGGTCCCATGACATGCTACTTTTTGTAGGCTTTAATATAGGCCTTAGTGGTCCCTAGTACTGTATCTGAAATCTCTTTCCAAAAATTCAGCCTCGGTGCAGAATTATAGCCACTACAAGCCAGTCCCAGAATGAGCTTCCTTCAGACGGGCCGTTTCGGTGTCTGTAGCTTTAAATGATAATGAGGAGGAGAAAGGCGGCGCAAGGTGGAGGGTGGGTGTGGCCTTGACCATCTTGCGCAACGGTACCGTGGCGTGCATGTTTACGTTGGATATAGCAATGGCACGAAGACACGCAGTCTTTCAAGCATTTCAGTTTGACCCAGAATTGGATCCGGATGAAGAAGTTGCAACTCAGCGGCTCCAGCAGGACGTTTCCGAATGGTTAGTTTAAAATATTATGTCTGGATACGGTACTTTATTCGGATGGTTTACAGTTATTATCATGTAGCTAACGCTAACCTAATGTTGCCTTTTCATGAAAGATCTGTAACGTCTGTATTTATCTTCTTACAATTACATCAAGCTCTGCGATCTTGAAATGCGGATATCGCGCGCGATAGCCAACAGGAAAACGGTTATCCAAATAACAAAGAAGTGTACAACACTCGCGTTACAGTGTGTGTATTCACACACATAAACTGCATAGCTGCATAGCTAATGTTACAGCCACATTCTACTTGTAACAATCTAGGTAACCATAAACAGTAAAGCAACACACTTATATCATTGACTTACTTGTCCGAGGTGTGTAGCTGAGCCAAAGAGAGTGATCCAGACTTTAGTTTCAGTTTCAGACGTTCAGCAAGCCCAGCTCTGTATTGACCCTTCGTTCATTTGTATATCCAATTATTGAGCAATTGTTATGCTTCCCTCACTCAAAAGCCATGATATCTCTCGTGGACAAACTAAAATCGCGCGCGCGCGTTCTACTTCCTAGCGCATTTTCTCATGGGCGGAAAATATTCTCTGGGCGGGCAAAGCAGAGACAGGGGAGGTAACATTTCCTCCTTATGACGTCATAAAGAGGAGATTCAGGATCAGCGCGTATGAGCCTCCATTTTCTCAAAGGCAGAGAAAGATAGCAAAAGCTCGATTTACACCGATTGAAATTTCTAGAAACTTGGGGACCATATACAGACTAGGGGAACTCATATTAATGTTAAAAAACCTCAAAAAGTGAAAATTTCATGTCATGGGACCTTTAAGTAAAGTCTGTTGCTGTAACATGTGAATCATTACTCGCATTTGTAATGTTCCTCTCATTATCCTCGCTATCAGACAGCCTATCCTCAGCGGCGTCCATTCTTTTTTTAATATCTCCAAGTTCATTTCGTAAATCACTCACTTCTTTCCTCAGTGCCACAAAGTTCCCCGACGTCTCATTACGAAATGCTCTTATTTCGTTAAGTATTTCAGCCATACTAAACTCGGCTGCGTTGCTTTCCTCAGTCCCATTGTCTGGGTCAATTTGTTTGGTTTTACTTTTTGGCTTTGTCATTCTCAGTTTTTCAGGTCAAAGCCCTTTAGTGGGATGTTCTTCTAGTGAAAGCACCACGATTTTTCCCAAAGAAAACAGTTATAGTCACAGCAGGGGTGCCGCCAGAAATTCTGGGCCCTATGGAAACCAAAATTTCTGGGCCCCCTACATTTTTTACAGATAAAATGTAACCCAATAAACATGCCCTGTATACTTTTAAAAAGATACTTAGCACATTGCGTAGTTAAAATGTCTAAAGATGAGTACAAAGCCTACAAAAACAAGAAAAAATGTTTTTGTATAAGTCAAACACACACGTAATAACCATTTATATTGGCCTATTTAGTTTTCATAATATTAAATATTAAAATATCTATTTTGTAAACTCCTTATAGCCAATGGTTACTACAGACACATGTTTTATTCAGTTTTTTATATTATTTTTTTCTGGGGCATTTTATTCATATTAAGAACGTCAAGTTTGACATAATCGTTCGTAGCAGCAGCACTGTCACTTCACAGAACACACAACACACACGGCAAACTGATTTTGTGATTTTTGAAGCATATAGATTACTTTTTGTTTTGTAAAGTTATCATCATGTGGCGAACACAGTAGATAAGACGTGTTGAGAGGCTTCAATCTTCGTGAAGTTTCGCGCTCAGGCTCACCTTGTTCGGCTGAAGGTCCTTGCACACTGAATCCGAAATTTTCGCGTGCGTTTTTTCGTATCCGTCATTCTGTGGCTCTAAACTGTCAAAACACCATTCAAACCCTTGTTACGGATGCGAAAAACGCTGAAAATCGAACCCGATCCGACTTTTTTTTTTTGACGGACGAAAGTTTCGGAGGCAGTGTGCAAGTGTGATTGACATAACGTGAGGTTGTATTTATTTTTTAACGTGCTAAAATATCGGACGCGAATTTCGCACGGGGGGAGAAGGAGGACGTGGGTGTGCAGCAGCCGCTGAATCTGTGTAGGCTAGAGCTATTTTTTACAGTCTATGGTGTAGAGACATGATAACCCAGAGATGTTATTATTGTTGGATGTAAATCATAATTCACTAATTATTTTACTAAGCTAGCTAGATAAAAGCAGGTCATGTAGCAACAAAAATAAGTAGGCTAACTCTGAAAGTTTTGGAATGAATAGGGCAAGCTACCTTTCTTTTTGAAAAACTGTGTGACATACTGTCGACTTCGGCGTTCTCTGTCTTCTCTTTCCTTTCCTTTTTTGATGCCCTAACTTTTGATGTGACATGCCTGCGTGTGTCACTGTCTGCGCTGCATCATAGCAAGTGCAATAAGCAAGAAACGTTACACTAGCGATCGTAGCTCGGACAGCGCAGGTTGAATGAACCATTGTAAGGGGGAGGGGTTTGACTGAAACAGTAAATACATTATTTGTTTTTTAAATATTAAATCTATGTCAAAACGGACAAAATACACATTTAGTGCATGAGGGGCCCTAGCACATTTAATGTATGTATAAAAAAGAGAAAAGAAATAAGAAAAGAAAAAGGGGGTCTGCTCTTCTGGGCCCTAAATCAGCCTGGGCCCTTAGAATCGTCCTAACCTTCCACCCCTTTACGGCGCCCTTGAGTCACAGTATTCACTTCAGTTTAAACAGAGTCATTTACCAACCATATGCTCCGGCGGCCATCTTTTTTTTTAAAATGCAAATGCACTCGGGTGCCGCATGATTAACCTTTTGAGAGGTACGGTCTCATATGTGGGATTTTTATCTCTGTGCCCCTGAGAGTAACTTACGGTACCACATTTAGAATGTTCAGTGACGTTGCATAACTGCCAGATTCATGCTTTCGCGCGTTGGCTGGCGCTGAGCCAGAGTCGGACGCGTTCAGCGCTGTCATAGATCGCAACTACCATTAAGCAGTGTTTTCAACCTCATAATGTTTATTTTAGGTTTCAGATACACATAAGCACGAGTAAAACAATACAATTTGAGTTTGTAAAATACACACTGATGTCTGTGGAAGCAGCAATAACAATCTATTCAAATATAATTTGCTGACATGTGTTATTCATATCAGACAAACATAGTGGAAGTAACTATAAAGTTTACTCTATTCTTCTCAGTTCACCGGCCACTTTCTTGCATTTATTTCGGGAGAAACTGATGAATTCACGTGCTGTAAATCCGACTGACAGGACAACACGGCGCCCATCTCATGTTCAAGATTATTTATAAAGGTTTTTAAACGACCAAACACACTGTGTCACTTACACGTATTTGAGAATCGGAATATCAGATAGGCTAGTAGTTGATGACATGGTAAGCAAGTTTGTGAATATTTTGAATAAAAAAGGAAAAGCGAAATAAAAGCGACACATCTGTCATACAGTATTATTGTGGCTGCGGTGTATCGAGTGACGCGTCGCCATGGAAACATTAAAGGGAACGTTTGCCTTGAAAAAACTCACTCTGGGGGTGGGGGGTGGGGTGTCAGTTAGAATATTTTAAACTTACGGCGTGAAAGGGTTAAAGAAAATATTGAAAATAAATATTTGTGTGTGCTGTAAAGTGGTTAGAAAAAAATTAAATCAGAATCGGCTAAAATCGGTATCGGCAGGTATTTACATAAACTCAATAAAAAATCGGAAATTGGAATCGGCCTAGAAAATTGTAATCGGTGCATCTCTAATTGAATGACATGCCATAATAATTGAATATATAGCCTATTTACAGTAGTAACAATAAATTATATGTTATTGTATGATATGATTAATATCATATTTTTAAATATGATAATTTCATTATAAATATGGTTATCTGGTTATATTACACCCAACTTAATATGATACTTCCCATCTGAATGAATCTAACCATGGCAACAAATGGAAAAGCCAGCAAGATATTTGTTATTATGTTAATTATTGTCTTTTATTTTGTTTAGGATTTGTCCCAAATACTATACTTTTACATATCCTTCCGTTATTGAAAGACTGTTGCTTTAATTACCTTGAACAAAACTGAAAATCATTAACAAGACCTTTGTCTCAAAATATAGCCTATAGTCAATAATTTTAGCAATTCGTATTTGCTATTTAAAGGGGTGGTTGAATATGATTTCACTTTTCTAACTTTAGTTAGTGTGTAATGTTGCTGTTTGATCATAAACAACATCTGCAAAGTTACAATGCTCAAAGTTCAAAGCAAAGGAAGATATTTTATTTTAAATAAATTCCTATTTAAGGACTACAACAAACGGCTGGTAGAGACTACAAGACATTCCTCCCAGGTTTGTGACATCACCAACCATAAAACCCCGCCCCCGGAACACGATTTATAGATTATCAAAACAGATAAGCTAATCAATGACTAGAAGATAACTACACATCAGCTGCATTCATTCATCAACTAACCATTCAGAAATGTCCTGTTGCTTCTACATGAGTCTCTCTATTATTGTCTGACTCCTGTTTGAACATAAAAGGCTAAATATTTTTGAAATTTTCAGTGCATGTCTGTGTGAGGTAAACGGACACAAGCTGTTGAAGCTCCGCCCCCTGTGCCAGGAGCAGCAGCTCATTTGCATTTAAAGGGACAGGCACAAAGATGGTGCATTTTTGTTCACCCTCAAAAAGTGACAACTTTAACATGCTGTATAAAAATATCTGTGGGGTATTTTGAGCTAAAACTTCTCACACACACTCTGGGGACATCAGAGACTTATTTTACATCTTGTGAAAAGGGCATTACACCACTCCTTTAAATATATATATATATATTTTTAAAAAGCATTAAATATTAGATCAAATTAGCACAATATACAATCACTTAATATCAAATACTATGGTAATGTCGTAAATGAGTCTTACCTGTTGCAACATTCCCTTCTTTGCCTTCCCTTATAAAATAACCTTTTTATAATAGTAAAATCTACTTATCGTTCCCAACAAAAGTATTGTTTAGCGTAAAACATGTTGAAGATTAGCGAACAGGCTGTAGATTACTAAAAGGATAAGGTGTTTCCTAACAAAAGCGGTTTATTCAGTTGAAGTGAAGCCTCTTCTCCATTTACATCCATTCATAAAACACAGCCTCTGCTCTCCTTCCCTGCGTACCGGCGTTAGCATTGGCTAAAGATTGCAGGCTTCTGGCTTTGCTAGAATATTAGAGGCAGGTGAGATTGATCACAGTTGGAGCTAAACTCTGAACCTTTTTTACAATAACTGTATATAAAATATCAACTGACTGATTTTACCAAATGTACTTCCACACAGCTCTAGAGATCATTTTAAAAGATTCCTGCTATGGAGGGAACCGTACAACACAAATCCTCGGCTCAGCATTACCATGTTGTCTTACTGGGAAGAACTGGAGCCGGGAAAAGTGCCACAGCAAACACCATCTTGGGAAGAAAAGCTTTCATTTCAAAGAAAAGTTGTAAATCTGTAACAAAACAGGTTCAGAATGAAAGCGTTGACAAACATGGAGTGAATCTGACCATTTATGACACACCAGGGTTTTTTGACCCAGAAACAAGTAAAATGAGTCCTGAAGAGATTTTTAGACAATACAAGGGGCTTCCAGAGTTTAATACAGAGGATCCAGTTGTGTATCTGCTGGTGATCAAGACTGACAGATTCACTGAAGAAGAGAAAAGCACAGTTGAGATGGTTGAACATTTTTTGTCAGACTTTCTCAAAAAGAACACCTGGATCATTTTCACCAGAGGAGATGAGCTGGAGAGAGAAGGTCAGACCATAGAGGAATTCATCACAGAATCTGAAGACCTCAGAGAAATTGTTGAGAGATTTGACAACAGATACTTCGTCTTCAACAACATCACACAACACCCTAAACAAGTGCATAACTTAATAGAGAAGATTAAAGAAATAAAGCCAGAGAGACGTAAGTGCATTTTAATTGTTCATTATGTTAGGAAAACTGAATATATATTACATTATGCTCCCAGAGGATAACATTTAAAAGCCTGTTAACATTCATGTATGTTTGCGTAAAAGTTAAGGATATTTACTCCTACAGCATATCAGTTTGTAAAAAGTCATTTTTGTTGCATGTTAATATAATCAATATAAGCAGTGACATGGTTTGTCATAATAAAAATAATTTCATATAATAGCTGAGTCTTTTATATATTGAATTATGAGGAGTTTTGGCTATACAGAATAATGAATCTCTAATATCAATGTGGTTATTTCATTTTTTTATATTCTATCAGGAACAGAGACAGACACATTTCTGGAAAGACAAACATTTACTGAGAACAACAACAACGAGCGAAGACTGATTCTGCTGGGAAAGACGGGCGTTGGGAAAAGTGCAACAGGAAACACAATACTGGGGAAAACCGCATTTAAATCTGAGCGAAGCTTAAACTCTGTTACAGCACAGTCTGAATGTCAGAAATCAGTTATTGCAGGGAGAGAGGTGTCAGTTATTGATACTCCTGGATATTTTGATACAAATGTAAGACCAAAGAAAATATCACTTGAAATTGCGAGGAGTGTTAAGCTTTGTAGTCCAGGCCCTCATGCATTCTTATATGTGGTGTCACTTTCAGAGAGGTTCACTGAAGCAGATAAAGCTGTTATTAAAAACATTGAAAAGCTGTATGGAAAAGGTGTGACAAAGTACACAATCGCTGTGTTCACCCACAGTGATCAGTTAGAGGGAAAGAGTGCAGAAGCTCTCATCAGACAGAGTGAAACTCTTAGCAGGTTTGTTCAGCGGTGTGGAGGAAGATTTCACATCATGAACAATAAAGATATGAGAAACAGGAAGCAGGTGAATGATCTACTGCAGAAGATTGACAAGATGATAGAGCAGAATGGAGGAAGCTGCTACTCCAATAAGATGTTTAGAAATGCTATGATTCTCTCAGTTGAGGAATTGTTGAAAAAGTTCATGTGGTTTTTCAACACTGTAGCTCTGTGTTTACTAACTATAGGACTGATCTTTACATATCTTGTTGGTGTTGTTGTTGGTGGTGTTGTTGGTGGTGTTGTTGGTAGTGTTGTTGGTGTTGATGTTGGTGTTGGACTCAGAGTTGGTCTACTGATAGGAATCCCATCAATGCAAGCAATAAATGTCAACATCACTAAAGAAAAAGTTAAAATACAGTAAAATATTGCTGTGGTTGCCAGAACTTTACCATAATAAATACAGTAGTAACATTTCAGGTTAAAATGTAAAATATAAAAATATATTTTTTTAATTAACAGATATAATGTTAAAATACCAACAATCAGAAGTACTAAAATCTGTTTTGAACCTTTATAATATACTGATAACTACCAAAAAAACTAACGGCTTGAATAAATTGAAATAAATACAAATTACTGAAGGTGCACAGTCTCATGCACACATATATAAAACACCATCATGGTAACGTGCATGGAAGTAGCCTAGTCATTAGTTTAACAATATAAGTTACAACATAAAATCCTAATGTACATAATGGATAAGGAAGAAAAAAAACTAAGAAGAAAAGTTTATTTCAATGAAAAAAAAAAATCAATTGTGAAGTGTCAAACAGGGAATTCAGGGAATGTCGTAATGTCCCATTGTATTCATTATATATAAAGGAACTTATCAATAACCAATTAACAAATTTTTACTGTAACATTTTTACAGTCTGTCCTTTTATTGCTTCTCACATTTTTCTCAAAAGGCCCAACGGATTAACACCATGTGCCTTTAATAGACTCTTGTAAAGATGTCTCTGTTGTTATTGGCCAAAGAAAATCTTATATATAATCTCAGACAGGTCAGTCTAGATATTTTAATCAAATCTGCAAATACACTGAAGCACCAAATTAGCCAGAGATTAATTATCACAATTACAAGATCTGACACATATCATTTCAGATTTTAAGTGAGGTACAAATAATTCTCCAGGACAAAGGCCACAACACAATAAATAAATAGAGCTGCCCCTTCACTTATCTAGGTTGTTGTTGTTGTTGTTGTTGTTGTGATGCTGTTGTAATTAATTTGCTCGTTGCAGGTTTTTTTAAGGAATTTGTATAGTCTGGAATCTTTAAAAGTGTATTTATTCTTTTAGTCTTGATTGTTTAATGATTGAAATGCACCTAACACTGTTTTCCCTGTTGTTGAGGACATCTTTAGCTGCCCCTCAGGTCATGTTTTTGAGCTGATGAAAAGGTTTTATATTGCATGATTTTTGTTCATGTTGTGTACTTGTCTGTGTTTTATTTGTAACCTTTCTCTTCTTTTTTTCTGTCTTTTCATTCATATATATAATTTTTTTTTTTTTTTTTTTTTTTTTTTTTTGCATTAGGGACTCTTTTCATGAATTGTTTTTCGCCAAATAGGAAAATATGCATTTTCGGATGCCTGGCTTGATTAGCTCATTCAGGTCTGTTTAATCAGGGTTGGAGCTAAATTCTGCAGGTCTATAAACCTCCTTGTTGCTTTAAAGGTCTAATACAAATAAAGTTGATTATGAATCAAATATATATGGATCATTTGACTCAATATATGTCCAGTCACTTTGATTTATGAAGAATAAAGTAAAAATATAAGTAAAAATATTAAATATGATTGTTCATTCTTTAGGAATTATATTTAATATTGTATTTAATAATATATACTTTTGAAACCTTAAATGGATAGTTCATCCAAAAAATAAATGGAATTCAGTTGCTACCATCAGCTGTTTGGTTATCGGCTGTTTTCAAAAGATCTTCTTTTGTGTTCATCAGAAGAAAGAAACTCATACAGGATTGGAACAACTCGAGGGTGAATAAATGATGATGGAATTTTCATTTTTGGGGGGCGAACTATCCCTTTAAACCCAACAAAACTTGTAACTTGCCCATCCAAATTCAGTTTCATTGAAGACACTGCTGGTTTAATACATTCTGCACAATGAACTGTACATCTATTTATTCTAATCATCCATAACTAATTATTTCTAAATCAATATAATATTTTTTCATGCATAGAAATAAAGCTGATAAACACACTGGACCCACTAAACACACACACATGTTTCCCAGCAGTTTGACATAATTCAGATGTTCTTCAGAGAATCTCCTGCTGCTGTGACCCTATTTCAAAGACAATAAAAGTAATAATTATGAAAGGACATATAAAGATGTATTAAATTCCCACTTAAGTGGGATAAACAAATCACTCATAATTTAACTAATTGCATTTAATATAAATGTAAACTATAATACATTTGAGTTCAACCACAAATAATATGCATTTAGGTTTTCGAAAACATACTTGCATAATAAGTACAGCATAATTTGAAGAGTGAAGTTGAGTGAAATATAAGTTAAGAATTTGATTGTTCATTCTGCAACAATAATACATGATACTGTGTACAAGCCACACAAGCCTGTATCTTGCCCACTAAACTATTAATTCATTTCAGACCACTGTGTGTTATGTTCTGTGCAATGAACAGTCTTTTATATATATATTTTTTTTTTTTATTAATAATCACACATTTCCACATCATAAAATTTTATTTTTATTGTACAAACTCCAGAATAGTGCAACTCCAAACCCCCCCCAGTGTTCCTCTCAATAATGTAGCTGATAAACCTCGCGGACCCACAAAATACACACTGACCCCTCCAGCTACACAACCACACATGATTTCCAACAGTTTGACATAATTCAGATGTTCTTGAGAGAATCTCCTGATCCTGTGAATGTTGTATACCTGTGTGCACACAGCTCCTGCAGCGGCTCCTGCCACTGCTGAACACACACCTCCAGCACAACCATACAGAAATGAACCTTCATTCCTCATATTCACACAACCCAGTGCAAACACAATGACAACACTGACTGCATACAGATATTTGGGCTTCATAAATCTCAGCAGAAACACTTTGAGTGACTGATCTTTAAACATTTGTAAAGTGTAGCATCTGTCCTGATTTTCAGACACCAGTCGCTGGATCTTCATCAGGAGTTTATGGACCTGATCTCTGTTGTTCAGATCTTTGTTGTCCAGCAGGTGAAATCTTCCGCCACACTCCTCTGTTAGTTTGGACAGCTCTGTGTTTCTTCTTATTAGTTGATCCAGAGATTTATGTTGAAGCTCGTCTCCATGTGTGAAGAGGACTAATGTGTGTTTAATGACGCTTTCACCAAACATCTGCTTATATAAGGACAGGACATCAGCGTCTTGCTGAGTGAAAGTGTGTAAAGGCAGAACCAGAAGGATCGCATGAAGTCCTGAAGAGCACATGTTCAGTCCTCTCTTTATCTCCACGCTCAGATCAATGTCAGCTGAATTAAAGAAGTTTGGGGTGTCCATCACTGTAACTCTTCTGTTGGACACTTCAGCCGTGTGTGTTTGGCATCTGTCAGTGATGGAGGTCAGGCTCCGGCCGGACTGAAACACATTTAGACCCAGGATAGTGTTTCCAGAAGCGCTCACTCCTGAACCGGTTTTACCCGTCAGCAGAATCTGAAGATGGCCGACGGTTCGCTCCATCACTGAAACACACAAGAAATATTGCGTATTTATAGGAATCCCAGATACGTCTCTAAGATTTCTGCTAAAGATTGCTTAGTCTGAAAAACATTGTGTCTCTTTCCTTCAGTGATTCTGCTCGTTATCATCAGGCGCCTTAAATAATCAAACAATCATCACTCAGTATCACTTAAGTACCTTATTAACTAAAACACTGCTAAGTGTTACTTTCATACCCTGCTGGTGTTTATACAGATTTGCTAAAGAAAAGGTGTGAGGTTTTTTTTTTTTTTTTAGTTGCAAGTTTTAATTTAAAGTGTTTGCTATTTTATCTAATATTATACAAGTTTAAATGTTTTGCCACTTGCTTGAGCAACTTAATATGAGAAGTGTATAGCCTAACTATAGCCTACTAGCCGATAATACCAAACTCTGCTACTTCACTTTGCTTCGTAGACAGAGTCTGGAATGGCATAATAGAGAAGTGTTTTCTCTCTCGGTGGGGGGGGGCGCTTGTCTGAAGTTTAAAATCATTGGTTACCCGTAAGCCAATCACATGACGTTTGGTTATGGCGTGTGTTATGCGCATGCTCAGCCGCATCTAACTACCACTGTAAACACATGTATGATGCGAAAAAAACATTGAGCGAAATACCGGAGTGAACATGGCTGTGAACGACTTTTGCAGATTATGTGAAGTAAATCTACGCATCCACCACGGTACAATCAGCATCTACGTCACGGCTCTCAGCCCGCCCTCTGTTCGTTGATGCCCGGCCGTCCGAAGGCCGATGGAAAACTGAAAGATAAGCTGCTATCACAGACTCATAGATATAAACACTAGATGTCGCCTTGTATACGGCAGTTCATTGGAACGAATGCGTCAATAGAGCCGCCATCTTGGAACAGGGGAGCCCCTCCTCTTTAATGCATCAGCGTCAATGTAGGCAAAGGTCTAACGGAAATAAAATCACCATAAATCGTCATGAATGCGATTTTCTAGTTTTTATGGTTCGTTCCAATGGTCAGTCATGTATTTATCATTGAGTCCAGAGGAAATTTAAGGTTTTGATATTAAGATAATTACTTCTTTTTCAAAATATAATGCATAGTGCTAGTAGGCCTACGTTTATTAGTCACATTCTTCCACTTGAGTAAACTTAGAATAAACTATTGCTATATAATACATATATAAATAAGCAAAACTTGGCCACTAAATATTTAATATTCAATTATTTTAATGATCACAATTAAATTTTTAATTTTATTAAATTGAACAAGCGCAACATTCAGCATTCAATCCAATATTCTAAAAGATGTTTTATTAAGAATAATGTTATTTCAACATAATATCTCGTTATTTCGACATAATATGTGTGCGTGCAACAAGCAAGAAGTGCATTTGTAAATCCGGTGACGCGTGCATTGATTTTTATTAATAAACTTCTGACAGTGTCGACTCGGCTGCAGAGATGAAGTTGACGATCGCCATCTCCGTAGTGAACGCGCCTAGAGAGAGAAATGCACATAATGGATTACATAATCAGAGAGTAGCCTAGCTTTTTTCTTTCGTTTTAAATTATTTCGTTTAAAGACTATTTAAGCTTTGTGTATTTGATGTATTTCTCTTGTCTGTGTGAGGCATATAGGCTGAGTTTCGTTAAGTTAGGATGAGATGCGCTCCAGTTAACGTGCAATAAGTAAGTGACCGCGCGGACGCCTCCATGATTATATCAACAAGCAATTTGTTGATGAATAAAATTTATTAAAATTAAGATACAATTTATACAAAACGAAATTCACTTTAAAGAAAGGATTTAAACAGTTGACATTTTCACAAATTTCAGTGTCCTTCCACACCTCCATCCCCAGTTTGCAAGGAAAAGAAACAAGCCCTTGAGCCCACTGTCCTTGTGCAAAACCCACACATACATAAGATTTGCGGAATTCTATGTATAATAATCATGGATGTACTGTTTGAAGATTGACAGGGAGAGGACCAGCATACTGTTAGGACTGTACTTACAGGTTTTTTTTTTTTTTTTTTTTTTTTTTCATTAAAAGGTTTGAGTACAATCGGTAAAAAATCAAAAGGAACAACACAGCACATCACAGCCAAAAGTGGGTATTGAGGATCAACTCCTGCATATTGTACATTTTAAACACAAGAGTTATTTCAAATAATATCTAAAGAATATTCACAGTTCAGCTGTGCGAGAATCACAGTTCATTTTCTTCCTCCAAGCAGAGAAATGTACACTGAACTTATAAAAAAACAACTTGACTACTACCATCCACAGAGTAAATCTAATCCCATGCTGTCTGGTTTAGATTTCGTTAGTGTGAACATCCATACGCAGCACAAAAGTCCGGTATCATCCATAAAATTGAAGTATAGGCGGAGATAGCAGCGTTACCTAGCTACTTCCTATGGCAAGACCCCTGTTCAAAGATGGCGGCGGTTTTGACGCATGTTTAGAACCCCAAGGCGACATCTAGTGTTTATATCTATTGGTGCGTTCAAGTCATCTCGTATAGATCGTATTTACGAGTTGAACGCACTTGAACGCCACCACAATACCAGTGGGGAGTTCGGGATTTTCTTATGTCTCAGACTGACTACAGAAGCGAAATGAAATTGAGCGGAAGTAGGAAGTCTGACGTAGTCAGGCTAGTAGCCTACTGTGTAAAAAGAGAATCACGCTGGCAAACCTTTTTTTTTTTTTTTTTTTTTTTTTTTAATAAAAGTGGCTAATAACAACTTTTGGATTTGAAATAAAAAAAATTGTGAATACATTTTGTTTTTGTGGTATACAGCGGATCAGTTGCGCACTGCAAACGGAGTGTGTGTGAAACAGGCGCACGTTCAGCATCAGCTCGTGTTATCGAGTATCCGAGGCGTTAAAAAACACTGATCAATTTATACGTTGAGATGTTATGTTTAGGACACAGAAGAGTCGCCTTACCGTTAGTTGTTCTGTCTCGGTTGTTGGTTGAAATAGGTTAATATCTGCAGATACTCTTGCTCAGGTTTCTGTGATCACATTCACAGCTCGGAGAGAAATGCTGTAAAATGGTTCACAGACACTGGCTTCATCAAAATGGCGGTTCTGTACTTTCACTTTCGATTGACTCGCCCACTTCTGAACTCTTCTTCAAGCGAATCTTTTTATTTCAAGCCTACGATTTTTACGACCAGGGTCTGAGATTCAGAATGTATTGTTATCTGAAAATAAAGGTAAAAAAAAAACGAGTTAATTTGAAGTAGAAACCAAAAGTGTAAAATAAGACGTGATAACACACATTCAGCAATGTTGTATCTGCTCACAATCAATGTGTGTTATTTATTCCTAGTATTGAGAGAAATCAGGGTGAAATCATGAAGCTTTGGGTCTGAAAATGACTCAGTCTTTCAACACAACAGAGAGAGAGAGAGAGAGAGAGAGAGAGAGAGAGAGAGAGAGAGAGATCTGCTGGACACACGTGTGTAAAGCCACAGAGGGGTGAAACAAAGACGATTTGTTGAACCAGATCATGTGTTTTCAACAACCTTTCAATGTCTAGAGCTTCAACCAAATACAACATTCAATTTTTGCTATAGTTTACTGTTTAGTCAAATCCAACTTTTTGTCCTCATTACTATTTATGATGTTGTAATGTATCTATTTTAAGTCTATATTATGGCATATCATATGTCTTCATAAATCTACATCTATCAGCCCAGAGTGACTAAATCTTCAGTAATCTGATGATCATTTACAGAAAGTTCAAGGTTTCACAATAGTCACTATGATGATGGTCTTTGATGTAATTGTGTTATATAAGTGATATAAAGTGTCCCACACAAATGTATAATTAAATATCAGTATAGTTTCAAACAGACTTGTATCAAGTCATCATTATAATCATGTAAAAATGACTGCTCTCTGTTATATGCAGTTTCATCTTAGACTCAGTAAATTTCCATTGAGCTCTTTCTGGTTCATGTGGGTGGAGCCGATGACATCTGGAGAGTTTATAAACATGTGACGGGTCAAAAACTGAAACTAAACTACACAGTTCAAGCGTCTGAAGATCAGCATTGCAGTGAGTATTTAAAAAAAAAACATATTTACATTTTAACAGTAGATTTAACATGGATATTTGTCTTCTTTTAGTCAGTGTGTTATAAAACAAACACAGAAAAGTTTTCTGGTGATGCTGGAACAAAATATGAACCCAGAGAAGAAACTTTAACTTTTAACTGGTCCTAAACAGTTTAGTGCTCTAAATCTGTGAACCCAGTGTTTTATTAGGACTTCATTTTCACCAAAGTTATCCCTTTTTACCAGCTTCAAGCTTCCTATCTGTTGGTATGCAAACATTTCAGTACCTAGATCAGTTTCCTGTCTGGAGAACAAAGAGTAAAAAAATAGGAAGTCAGAAGCTCTGCAACTGCAGCTCACAGATAAACAGCGCTGATTATTTTTTACATTTATTTTTAGTTTTGTTTGAGTTTTTGAATAGAAAGGAATGAAATGAAACTTAACTTTTAAAACGGGGTTTAAAACTGTGTTTTCCATATTTTGTATGTTTCTGTTCACTGGATACATTTGTGCAAAATTATAATGAAGATTTGCTGTTTTTACAGATCCCGGAGCTCATCTACGAACAGAACGACAGCAGACAATGGTATAAAAACATTAATTCAGACATTTTTCCTCTAAAATCATAGACACATTTTTATTATTACAATACTTTATTATGAATGTGTTAATCTCACACAGGCTGTAAATCTTCATCACAGGAGGAATAATGCAGGTAAATCTTGTATTGACAGCGCACAAACACACACACACACACACACACACACGATCACACACGACACAATCACACAATAATATGCAGATTGATGAACATTTTGTCTCTTCCTGGAACATGTAGAAGCGCCACTGCAGAACAATGGCCAATTTAATCTCGTCCTCCTGGGGAAAACCGGAGCTGGGAAAAGTTCTTCAGGGAACACTATACTGGGAGAGAACAGATTCCCATGTAAAAGAAGTCTGTCTGCTGTTACTGATAGATCTAGTGTTAAGAGATCTGTGATTAATGGCAGATCTGTGTCGGTCGTCGACACTCCTGGGTTTTTCTGTACTAAACTTCCTAAAGAGCAGCTCTCCAGGGAGTTTGCGAACAGTGTGTATCTCTCCGCTTCAGGAGTTCATGCGTTTTTATTTGTTGTGCCGTTCGGAAGATTCACAGAGCAGGAGGAAGAGATCCTGACAAAAGTGCATGAGGTTTTTGGTAAAGATGTGCTGAAGCATGTTATCATCCTCTTCACATATGGGGATGAGTGTGACAGAGAGAATATGCAGGCAGAGATTAATGGGAATCCAGTTGTCAAAAGAGTGATAGGGAAATGTCGGGATTATCATGTGTTCAACAACAGAGATCTGACTGACAGAGATCAGGTCAATGATCTACTGCTGAAGATTGACTCAATGATCTACAGGAATAAAGGATACTACACTAGTGAGATGTACGAATGGGCACAGAAGACCACATGGGAAAAATTCTGGAAAATACATAAGGACTTTTTTATTGCGATAATTGACTTTTTTCTGAACCAGAGTAAATTTGATTTAGGCTACTGGACAGAACGCATGGTGACATACACAAGTCTCTCATCAAACTGAGAATTCATTCTTTGATCTAATGCATAAAACCAGATTAAATATAACCTAAATGTGGGTGACAGTCTGCTCTGTTTATGAGGGGATAATAGCCTATGTATTGGAACAAAATAATAATAATAATAATTGATGTAATGGACGTCTCTGAGTGTCTCATTATATTTTAATATTGTATTTAAACATGATTGAAAAGATTGATGTTAAGTGTTAAAACAGATCATATTTGGCCCTCAGACAGTATGGTATACAAGATTACTATTTTATCTTTACATATTTTAATCATGTAAAATATTGAATCTTACAACATATATTTTATGCCTTACTGCATATTCAACAGGTTCACAGGTTCATATTAACAGTCCCTTTCTGCTATTTGAAATGATAGATTGCTTTACTGTAAGAAAATGTTCTGAAATATGAAATAACTTTGTCAGAACATCCTCTGCTCTGTTACTGTGATTTAATGCTGTTGCTTATAGTTTTTTATGCTTGGTGATTTTCAAGTGGAAATTTATCATCTTTATAATCTAATAATCATTATAATCTTTTAAATTTTGAGTGTTATTTTCGTACATGTACTGAAATGTTTATTGAATTCATTACACCTGTTCAACCCTGACAGTACTGACAAATGTACAGTTTAACATCTACAAGATAATAAACTCTGACAAGAACTTATTGTCCTGTAACTTTATTTCAACCTACAATTTTTACTCAGAAATGATAAGTAAAACACTTTTGAAGTAGACAATCTGAAAGTAATTTCTTGTAAGACATTGTGTATATGAGAATTTGGAAATTGGACTGGGGTTCTCTCTCTCAGCTGATGATGATGTGGGCAATCTGGACATCTGGGGAAGGAACATTGATTTTATTGTTAAAAAATTACAGGAGGCTATTACAATAGTTGAAGAATGGTCATGGGGAAAAAAAGAGAGGAGGAAAAAGAAAAGCTTCAATACAGGACAGTAATACAGAAAGCAACATAACTTCAAGTTAATCAGTTAAAAGTTAGTCCAACAGTACCGCTACCAGTAATACAACTTTGGTTACTTTCAGACACCACAGTAGATTTTACATTGTTAAAAAAGAAAAACAAGGATAATAAATGTACTTCATATATGAGGCAGATGTATTAATGAGTATCACAGCTATGCATAGATTCAATTTGATCCTTATTGATAAAAAAATAGGAGATAGTACACCCGCTGCATTTGGACTTTGAGTGGATGCCCCTGGGGCGACGTCTAAGGGCAATTAAATGTTCTACAAATCGCTATAAATTTACTTTTATGCCTGAAGCAATACATTTATGTAATAAAAGTGAATTTTTTGATCACTGTATGCTATGCACAGATATACACAGATGCATCTAAGAGTTTAGACAATTTAGGTTGTTTCAGTTATCAATAAGGAAAATGATCAGTGATGAGTTATCTGTTTATACAGGACAAATGATTGCACTCTTATTAGCAACACAGTGGTTAGAGGAGATAAGACCTTTGAAATCAGGTGTTTGTTTTGTTCAGACTCAAGTTGATCATTGGCTAGCTTACAATATAGTCACTCGGAAAGTAGACCAGATATTTTAATAGAAATACAGCAAATATTGTACAGAATTCAAATTACAGTGGTATTTTTTATGGGTTCCTGCACATATTGGTATCCAACGAAATGAAATGGCAGATAAGGCAGCAAAAGCTTTTACATATCTGACACTTTATGCGGTAAATCCTCTAAACCTCTTTCTTTAATAAGTTTTAAATACCGCAGCATCAATATTACAAACCTTTACATAGTTTTCAAACTTTCTGACTTACAAAAGGTTTCAGTTCTGTTTTCTGCCATAAAAGCTGTTGGTAGATATTTATTGTCATGATCCTGGTTCTCTTCTCTTTCTCTGTCTCCATCTGCTGGCCTCTCTCTGTATTTACTTCTCCGCTCTTTCTCATTCACTCATTATCACTCTCTCATCACTTTCAGCTGTTCCTCGTTCTCCCATCCTCACACCTGTTCTCTATCTCCTGTCTTTAGTCTCTCTATTTCTAGCTCCCTCTTTCTCCTCTGCTCTGTCGGATTATTTCCTTCCGTCACATACTGACAATTGTGTTCCTTCAACTAAAGATATTTATCCAGTCCAGTTCTGTCTTGTCCTGTCTGGTCCGGTCGGTATCTGCTGTGTTACTTGATTTGTGCTTTACCCAGCTGCCTGCCGTGGAGAGTCGCAGAGTGTCCGACGCCTCACCAGTTTCCCTGGTCTCGCTACGCACCGGTTATCCGGACCTGCCGTTTGAGCGACTCACAGTCACTACCAGAACTTTTCTATTTGAGAACTTCCTTTGTTTATCGGCCATGGTGGCTTTGACTTATTTCTATTAAAGAACGGACTAACCTGCTTTTCGGCTTTTGGATTCTCTCTCTCTGCAAACCGTGACATTTAGCCTATGTAGGCCTATATCTTAAAATTATTACTATAAAAAGATCATTATTCTTTTGTTTGTTACATTATTATTACTTATTTTATTTCACGATTAAAACAAAGATCTTTGTAACCACAGTTGTCATAAAAGATTTATTTGTATGATGGTTTCATAGAATCTCAAAACACACTAAAATCAATATATTATAACATAAAATGTTTTTATTTAATGTACATTTGTTACACAAACATTAAACAGTTTAACACGAATGATCACCTGAACATTGGGGAATAAGGAAATCCCGATGTGCTCATTTGAACAGCTTCATGGATGAGCTTGCGTGATAAGGGATATGAAATATTAAAGTGATAAGTTTGCAGCCATACTGAGATTGACAGCAGGGCCGGCCCGCGGCATAGGCAGTATAGGCAAATGCTAAGGGCGCCACTCATCCATAGGGGCGCCAAAATGAGTGAACGAGTGAATTTTTTATTTATTTTTTTAATAAAAAAATAAATAAATTAATAATAATATTCAAACCATTACTTCGAAATACTACCAAATAAAGCAAAAAAAAAAAAAAAAGTCCGGCACATCAATCTTCCCCCGCCCAGCGAGTGCTTAAAGTGCGTCAGAAAAAGAGCGCGCGGTAATAAAGTCCTTATCTTTTCTTATACCAATTGGAGGGAATCCATCATTTATTCCTTCTACAATGGATTCTGTATTCACAAAGTGGAGAGACGTGGGTATTCGAAATATTGGTGACCTATTCATTGATGGTTCTTTTGTCTCCTTTAGTCAGCTGCAGGCAAAATACGGTTTACGTAAAAACAATTTTTTCCGATACCTACAGCTCAGGGGTTATGTAAGAAAGTATTTGCCTTGTCTGGATGTGGCTTCTCCTGCCAAGTTTGATGAACTTTTAGGGCTTGGTTGTGGGGTTAGTCACCTGGTTTCTTTGCTGTATAACTCGTTACTATCCACAACTCCACCTTCTACACAAGGTATAAGATTACAATGGGAACAGGAAATGGGGAGGGAGATAAGTGACGAGTTATGGGTTAATGCACTAGAGAATATTCATAAATGCTCTGTTAATTCTCGACATTGCCTTATTCAATTTAAGATTATTCATCGACTTCATTACTCAAAATCAAGGCTGCATAGAATTTTTTCAGATGTTTCCCCAATATGTGATAAATGTCAGACAGAGGAAGCCACACTCTTGCACAGTTATGCTCTTTGCTCTAAGTTAACCCCTTTCTGGACTAATATTTTTCAAACTTTATCAGAAATATTACATGTTGAGTTAGAACCTGATCCACTTGTGGTAATATTTGGATTCTCAGATGACATTACTTTTCAAAAATCTCAACAACAGTTGTTGTCTTATGGATTCCTTATTGCAAAGAAACTAATACTTAAGTTTTGGAAGGACACCAAAGTCCCTACTGTTAAAATGTGGTTGGACGAAATGGTTAGGTTATTACATCTGGAAAGAATTCGTTTTTCTTTATCAAACAGACTGGATAAGTTTGATAAGATTTGGTCTTCCCTTCTCCGCTACCTGGATAGCGTAAATTAAGTTGGCATGCTTAAGTAGGCTGAGTGTGTAGCACTGATTGTCCCATTAGTGTGATATGTCTTTGTCCCTTGGGTGGGGTGGGTGGCAATGGGAACTGTTCTTTCTTTTTGTTTATTGTGTTTTCTTTTTGTTTTATTTTATTATGTATATTATTATTATTATTATTTTTTTTTTTTTTTTTTTTTTTGTCTTTTATGTTTAAAAGGAGGAATCATCAAAAGCGATGTAACAATGATTGTCAAATTGTTGGATTCCCTAATAAATACATTTTAAACAGAAAAAGAGCGCGCGCGCGATCAGTTGTTGGTAATTTGTTGTGTAGCGTGCGCGACGCCGCATCCAATGTAGACAGCATTGCTTTTGGTTTGCTTTTGTTTGTTTTAACACACTCAGGCTCCCCTGTAGAAACGGACCTGGCAGCTCGCGCCAGGTCTAGACACGGTGAAAGTTTCCTGATTGTGACGGATGGCCAAATTTACATGACACATTATAAATTAGCATTATAGTCTGCAATAAATACAGTGTCAAAAAGAAGAGAAGAGGATAAAAGGGGATAAAGACAGGTAAAGTGCATGATGTAGTGAATTAACAGTATCTAATTGCATAGTAGTAGCCTAAGATACTATAATTTAATGGCATTTATTTTAACCTTAAACTTAATGTTAGCAGTTGTGAGTTCTCCAGAGGCCACAGACAGTGTGATTTTGTATAACAATCATGTCAGTTTTAAGACGCATTTTTTATCACTTTTTTAATTAATGTTTTACACTACAGTTGTGCAGTTTTGGGGGATATAGGCTATGGCATTTTTTAAATTTATTTGCAAAAATTAGTAATGATATTTATTTACAGGTTTATTAAAAATAGCAAAGTTCACATTAAATCTGTATTGTAAAACGCGCTATAAAAGATAATGGGGACTTGACTTGAATACTAGATGTAATACACTACAGGCCAAAAATTTGGACACATTACTATTTTTAATGTTTTTGAAAGAAGTTCTTCTATCAATTATTGAAAACCAATTATTTTAAATTGTAATAATATATCACAATATTACATTTTTTTCTGTATTTTTGATCAAATAAATGCAGGCTTGATGAGCAGAAGAAACTTCTTTGAAAAACATTAAAAATAGTAATGTTTCCAAACTTTTGGCCTGTAGTGTGTGTGTGTGTATATATATATATATATATATATATATATATATATATATACTGTATATCATGAATACAATGACGGGGTGAAATGGGCTGTGATGCATGGGGCGCCAGGTAAAATCTTGCCTAGGGCAGCAAATTGGTCAGGGCCGGCCCTGATTGACAGGCACATCATAAATATGTGCACTGGTTCATGATTGATGTGTAAGCCACAATAGCTCCTTCTATTCCTCCTGATAATGCAACTGATAAACCCGCTGGACCCACTAAACACACACTGATGCCTCCAGCAGCAAAACCACTCAGGACTCCCAGCAGTTTCACAGTTTTCAGGTGTTGTTTGGTACATTTCCCAATCCTTCGACTCCGGTTTCTCCAAATCTTTGCCCAAATGTGTCCTGACGCAGCTCCAGACACTGCTGATAAGACGCCACTGACACAACCATACAGAAATGATCTGAAATCCCAAGAACCGTCCTTCTCCATATTAACACAGCCCACAGTTAACACGAGGACAACACTGACTGCATACAGATATTTAAGCTTCAGATGTACTTTGAGTGACTGAGCCTCAAACATTTGTAAAGTGTAGCATCTGTCCTGATTCTCAGACACCAGTCGCTGGATCTTCATCAGGAGTTTATGGACCTGATCTCTGTTGTTCAGATCTTTGTTGTCCAGCAGGTGAAATCTTCCTCCACACTCCTCTGTTAGTTTGGACAGCTCTGTGTTTCTTCTTATTAGTTGATCCAGAGATTTATGTTGAAGCTCGTCTCCATGTGTGAAGAGGACTAATGTGTGTTTAATGACGCTTTCACCAAACATCTGCTTATATAAGGAGAGGACATCAGCGTCTTGCTGAGTGAAAGTGTGTAAAGGCAGAACCAGAAGGATCGCATGAAGTCCTGAAGAGCACATGTTCAGTCCTCTCTTTATCTCCACGCTCAGATCAATGTCAGCTGAATTAAAGAAGTTTGGGGTGTCCATCACTGTAACTCTTCTGTTGGACACTTCAGCCGTGTGTGTTTGGCATCTGTCAGTGATGGAGGTCAGGCTCCGGCCGGACTGAAACACATTTAGACCCAGGATAGTGTTTCCAGAAGCGCTCACTCCTGAACCGGTTTTACCCGTAAGCAGAATCTGAAGATGGCCGACGGTTCGCTCCATCACTGAAACACACAAGAAATATTGCATTAGGAATCCCAGATACGTCTCTAAGATTTCTGCTAAAGATTGCTTAGTCTGAAAAACATTGTTTCTCTTTCCTTCAGTGATTCTGCTCGTTATCATCAGGCGCCTTCAATAATCAAACAATCATCACTCAGTATCACTTAAGTACCTTATTAACTAAAACACTGCTAGGTGTTACTTTCATACCCTGCTGGTGCTTATACAGATTTGCAAAAGAAAAGGTGTGAGAGTCCACGTTTTTTTTTTTTTTTTTTTTTGTAGTTGCAAGTTTTAATTTACAATGTTTGCTATTTTATCTAATATTATACAAGTTTAAATGTTTTGCCACTTGCTTGAGCAACTTAATATGAAAAGTGTATAGCCTAACTGTAGCCTACTGTGTAAAAAGAGAATCACACTGGCAAACCTTTTTTTTTTAATAAAAGTTGCTAATAACAACTTTTGGATTTGAAATAAAAAAAATAGTGAATACATTTTGTGTTTGTGGTATACAGCGGATCAGTTGCGCACTGCAAGCGTGTGTGAAACAGGCGCACGTTCAGCATCAGCTCGTAATAGTAGAGGTCCTGGGTAAGATTTGTATGCACTTCATTTAGCGGAGAATATCTCAACTGTTATAGACTAATATGACCCCATTGAACAACATGGGATGTGTGCCAAAATCTCTACCCGGGACGAAAGTCCTGAAAATGACCACAACCTGTGATACTATTATCACACTACAGGTGAATGGGACTTTTTCTTCCCTTTATAGATATCCTCATACATTTCTACCAGTTTAGTCTTCATATTAAGACAAATACTTTTTGTATTACATTTTATCTTAAAAATAAAATAAAATATGCAAATTAGGCAATATCTCATTAAATATGCGTACAAAACCTTGAAGCTACAGATTTTCTGAGGTGATCACAATGTTCACAATGACTATGATTATAAGGTCATAGAAGAGTGTAAGCATTCTGATTTGATATAAAGAAAATGGCTAAAAAACAGTCAACCTATTAAGCAACATACAGGAATTGCCAGTTACAGTTCACAGTTGAGGAGCTACTCCAGCATGAGATCACCAACTCTGCAATCTTCTTGGTTGACAAAGACGGTTACTTGAAGAAGAGTGCCAAATCCCAACTTGGGACTGAGCTGCTGAAGTTGTGTCCACAAATAGATAAAAAAAAGGTCCAGATACCCCCCCGCAAACACACGCCATCATTATCGACTTCTTCTTTTAAAAAAGTCCCTTGTTTGTATACAATTGTATTTATAATTTTCTCATTCAATACAGCACAAAACAGGACATCCCCCCCACACACACAACATCCACACTGAACATCTACAGAAACACAATTAAAAATATCAAACCAGAATTCTTACACTTACCGTACACTACATGGTCATTGTGAACATTGCGATCACCTCAGAAAATCTGTAGCTTCAAGAGTTTATACAGTGGGGAGAACAAGTATTTGATACACTGCCGATTTTGCAGGTTTTCCCACTTACAAAGCATGTAGAAGTCTGTAATTTTTATCATAGGTACTCTTCAACTGTTACAAATCCAGAAAATCACATTGTATGATTTTTAAGTAATTAATTTGCATTTTTGTTGCATGACATTAGTATTTGATACATCAGAAAAGCAGAACTTAATATTTGGTACAGAAACCGTTGTTTGCAATTACAGAGATCATGCGTTTCCTGTAGTTCTTGACCAGGTCTGCACACCCTGCAGCAGGGATTCTGGCCTATTCCTCCACACAGACCTTCTCTAGATCCTTCAGGTTTCGGGCTGTCGCTGGGCAATAGGGACTTTCAGCTCCCTCCAAAGATTTTCTATTGGGTTCAGGTCTGGAGACTGGCTAGGTCACTCCAGGACCTAGAGATGCTTCTTACGGAGCCACTCCTTAGTTACCCTGTTGGCCAAGATCTGGCAATACATGGCCCCATCCACACTCAAAAAAAAAAAATTGTGTCTAAAAATAAGATTTATGTATTTGAATTGCATAACAAATTTCCATGCATTTGGATTACATAGTTTTAACATAAACCAATCAATAATCTGAATGTGATTCATATTTTTAAGTCATATCTAAATGAAACAGATAAGATTTATGTAATTGTATTAATAAACTGAATGTGATTTATATTTGTCAGTCATACGTAAATGAAACACGTAAGATTTATGTAATAGTACACAGAAAAACGCCCATGTTAAATTTCTCATGGCTTTTTTGCTACGACAAATGTGTTTTATAAACAAACAATTATAGCAGCCAGAGAAAAATTCATATTAAAGAGTCAAGGGTCAAGAGTCCAACTAAAGCAAATGCTAACCACCATCATGGTTCAATTCAAATACATAAATCTTATGTTTAGACACAATTTTTTTTTTGAGTGTACTCATCCTTCTTCTTCCTCCAAACACGGCGAGTGGAGTTTAGACCAAAAAGCTCTATTTTTGTCTCATCAGACCATATGACCTTCTCCCATTCCTCCTCTGGATCATCCAGATGGTCAGTAGCTACGTTTACATGGACACAATTGGAATAAAATCAATATAATTGATGAATCCGAACAAGGTGTTTACATGAATGATAAATAAAGTAATCGGGTTGATGTGCGCGTTTATATGTTTATATGCCGCAAGTGAAATGAGAATTTTAGAATGACGGGAAACTTATTAATATGACACTTTATTCAACAGGAAGAACAGCTCGTTCCGCGCGTCATATGTCATTACACTATTTAACGTCATTGCACATGCGCAGTCTTTTCAGTTTAGATTTTTAATCCGATCAAGTGTTTGCATGTTCTCTCGATCGGATTACAAAAGGGGTAAACCACCCCTTTCAATCCGATCGAAACATCATTCGGATCGAGCTCAATCGGATCGATTAAGGTGTTTACATGAAGGTTTTTTAGTCCGATTGAGCCGTCAATCTGATTATAAGTGTCCATGTAAACGCAGCTATTGGCAAACTTCAGATGGGCCTGGACATGCGCTGGCTTGAGCAGGGGGACCTTGCGTGCGCTGCAGGATTTTAATCCATGACGGCGTAGTGTGTTACTGATGGTTTTCTTTGAGACTGTGGTCCCAGCTCTCTTCAGGTCATTGACCAGGTCCTGCTGTGTAGTTCTGGGCTGATCCCTCACATTCCTCATGATCATTGATGCCCCACGAGGTGAGATCTTGCATGGTGCCCCAGACCGAGGGAGATTGACCGTCATCTTGAACTTCTTCCATTTTCTAATAATTGCGCCAACAGTTGTTGCCTTCTCACCAAGCTGCTTGCCTATTGTCCTGTAGCCCATCCCAGCCTTGTGCAGGTCTACAAGTTTATCCCTGATGTCCTTACACAGCTCTCTGGTCTTGGCCATTGTGGAGAGGTTGGAGTCTGTTTGATTGAGTGTGTGGACAGGTGTCTTTTATACAGGTAACGAGTTCAAACCGGTGCAGTTAATACAGGTAATGAGTGGAGAACAGGAGGGCTTCTTAAAGAAAAACTAACAGGTCTGTGAGTTAGAATGTATTTTATCCGCGCGCACAATTTGAAAAGACTCCAACGGACACAGACAGAGTGAAAGACTGAATTTGGTCTCTCGATCAGGTAGGGTACAAGTGATTTCAAAACTTTTCAGCCGGTTCTAATTTGATTTTTGGATGCTGTGAACATTTTTAGCTAAAAAGACTGCCACTCCAGTTTAGCATTTATTGTTGTTTCTGCAGTTAAAAAGACAAAGTTGAAAATTCTGGCTACTATCGTTATTTTAATAATTTCTTTATTTTTATTTTATTTATTAATCTGTCAGGGTTATCTAATCTAACTATTTGTGGCTTGTGTTTTGAATATATGTTCCCCTGCACTTAAGCATTTTGCACACATTTGCTCCTCATCTTGTGACTTGATTCTAATTTATTTCGTTTTGTATTTATTTATTTATTAGAAAGGTATAGGCCTATTCTGTTCTAATTTAATTTTAGTAAATTAATGGTTTATTTTTTCGGTGCATCGATGTTGTGCTGTAGGCTGGCCTGCTCGCACAGGTAATTTATCCGATTTAATTTGATTTGCATGTGAAATGCAAATCCTGTCTGCAGTGTGGCCTTTCTGGAGTTATGTTATTTCTTAGTTTTATTGATCCAAAATGTTTTTATAAATTTTCTTCTATATCTTTGTGTGATTTTCTGTACATCGCGGCTTTGAAACGTTAAAGCCCCGCCCCCATACACATGATTCGACTATTAGTCGACTATAGGCAAGACATGACGATTCTGATTCGACTATGAAAATCCATAGTCGGGGACAGCCCTAGATACTACACTAATGAGATGTATGAATGGGCACAGATGTGGCCATAGGAAAAATTCTGGAAAATGCTTAAGGACATGTGGGATGAAGTGGTTGGTTTTTTCCAGAACAAGCTTAAAGATTTTGATTTTAACTCTTGGAGAAAAAATGTGAAATACACAAGTCTCTCATCAAACTGAGAATTAATTCTTTGATTTAAAGGGTTACTTCAGGATTTAGCATTAAGCTTTGTATTAGTAGAAAACCTGTAGTATTTTCGAATTACCATGCTTTCCACCCTCATATCCCCCTGAGACAAGAGATTTATGTATTTTTTGTCTGGAAAAAATCCTCCGATGACGCAAAAATCGTCATTTTGCGTCATCGGAGGATTTTCTGGCCAGAGGCTAAAGACTACAGGCAGTAGATGGCGTTGTTCCGCATGTTTTCAGCCCGGCCCATACAGGGTGGGATCTCACTCACAGAATGTACACAGTCAGCCATCTTTCTTTGGAAGCTAAGCTAGCAGGCTCTTGTTCTGTGGAGAAAGCTGAATAGTAGGAGAATGCTGAGTAAGTAACCATCCTCCTTTTCCTGGACTTGTCTGGCGGGCGAGATTGTTCAAAATGTCCGTGATTCGGCTTTTGCTTTCTGCGGTCGCCATTCATTCATTGTTTACATGCACACCTCTTGTTTCAATCTAACTGAATTCATTCCGATTGGTGAATTTGAATGTAGTGTTTACATGAACGCTAAACAAGTGATCGGTTGATGTGCGTTTTACCATTGTTAAGAAAATTCCCGCTCCTCCATGAGAGATGCGAGACCCGGCGCGTCTCAGTAATGACACCACCGGCCTCACGCTGTTCTCCCGCGGCCGTCAGCCTCGTCCTGCTCGCCACAGTAAACATGATGAATGGCGACTGTAGAACGCAAAAGCCGAATCCCGGACATTTTGGACGATCTCTAAATCCCTCGCAAACTCATCACGTAGGCTAGCTTTGTTGTTTACAACTGCGCACTCTTACCGGTAGGCGTGGCCTCCTAAGGCAGTGAAGCAAGTGCATTCTGGGAGTTGTTGTCTTTCATCCACATAAGCCAACAATACATTTTCTGGCTTTTCTCAGTCTAGAAAGCTCCAAATTCAAAAATTTCTTCACATTTCTTCTACTTAAATGACCTATTTTAAATACACATTCATCTTCCCAGAGGTGAAGTATCCCTTTAAGTGTTGTCCTTTTTTAGGAGTGATTAAGGGTTAAAAGACCTAGCTTTAGAAATTGTTTTTGTTTACTAATAGCAACATTTTCTGTTTTAATAACAATTAGATTTTTCCTAGATCCTGCAGTAGATTTATTATTTGATCGCACTAAACGAGGAATAGACACAGTTTCTATGCAATGTTCTACACTAGTATTTATATCAGTTAATTTGGTGCAGCAGAGACTATGATTTGGACTTTTGGTTACTAGTCAAAAGGTATTTAACGTTTTGGAGATGTTATCTGACAGAAGATCCGATCCGAATCTGTTTGGGTGTAAGCCATCAGCACGGTATAGCCTAGGACGCTCCCAAAACAGATTCCAATTATTTACAAAGAGCAGTTTCTGCTCATTGCACCATGACGTTAACCATTCATTTAGCGCGAATAATCTACTAAACTTGTCATGTCCTAGACGGTACGTGGGAAGCGGTCCTGACACAATGATCGTTATATCAGGCGATGTGCTGCGTACCGTATCGATCAGATTCCTGAAGTCTTTCTTCAGAACTTCCGTCTGGCGCAGCCTGATGTCGTTCACTCCCGCGTGCAATACCAAAGTTCCGACGCGCTCGTTATCGTTCAGAATCTCGGGAACGCGAGCAGCGATTTCAGAAACACGAGCACCAGGAAAGCAGTGACTGTGCACCTTATTTTTACCTGATGTAGCATGGACGTGCCGAACAATGGAATCACCGATGATCACAGCATCGCGTTCTGTTTCGCGAAGAGCGGAGAAGCGGTTTTGTGTGGATAACTCGAAAACCGGGAGGGTCGGAGAGGGTCTTGGTCTAGACCTGACTCGCGTCTTCCGCTGCGGAAATATCCAGGCTTCGTGGTGGCGTGTTGGAGCCGGAGTGAACGAGACCATGGCTGATCGCGACCTTGGCGCTCGGAACCGATGCCGAGTAACGCACGGAGTAGACGAGGTCGGAGTCAGCCGGTTAGTAACATTAATCTCTGATTTGTGAGCATCAGCGCGTGATGTTTCAAGAGCTAAACGCCGGTCTCTCAGCTCGGCCTGTCTCACTAAAAGGTCGTGGATCTGTTTCTCAACAGCTTCCAGCTCAGACTGTACCGCGTGCAGCTCAAATGTGTCCTCACCTGCACCAAAAGGTAGACTACTTGCATCTGATATATTCGCCATTTTAACAGATGGACAGTAAGTTAGCAACGACACTACCAGTGATGCTATCAATTAATACTAATTTCTGACAAGCGTCTTAGATATAATCCGTCTTTTAAGTGGTACGGGTGTAGAGTAGACGCACGATAGGTGAAAAATGTTTGTAAGTGAGTGTTGAGAAGACGCGTTCAGCCGTGATCCCCGGGAGTAACCTATAAGAGTATCCAGCGTAGAATCACTAACAGGCTTGAGACACGTCTGCTCAACAGTCCGCGTTGTAACTATGAGGTTTGAGCAGTAGTGCTTCTCAGTGAGGAAAAGTAGAAAATCTTTGTTGTAAGTAAGTTTAAAGAGTAAAATCAAGAATTATAAATCAAATCGATAGAGCTCCAAAGACAACAACGCGTTCAGACGCGACGCAAGTAGTGGTCCACTTGTACTTTTTCCCAGCAGCAATGTTTCTCTCTGCCAGCTTGTTTGTGTTGGCACACAATGTCCTGATTGAATCAGCACTAAAAAAGTGCTTGAAAAGGCCGAGGGGGCTTTGCTCTAAAGACGTGTCCAATTGCACTCCAGGTTCCAGTCTGGGGCAAAATCTTTGTGGAATGGGAGCCACATCAGGATCCTTTTCTGTCTTCCATCCTTGTTCTGGCTGGTCTGGTGGTGCTGGACATCTGACAGGTGAAAGTGACTGGCTGCATCCTACAGGGGAGACAAACTGACTCTGTGACACAGAGGGCCTCCTTCCTCTACGACGTAACCTCAAGGTAGGGGTCGCAAACCGTCCTCTTGGTGGCTCTGTGGTAGTGCTGGAGGAGCCGGGTCGAGGAGTAGAAATGGATCTGTGGGCTGCAGGAGTAGAAATGGATCTGTGGGCTGCAGGAGTAGAAATGGATCTGTGGGCTGCAGGAGGTGAAATGGATCTGTGGGCTGCAGGAGTAGAAATGGATCTGTGGGCTGCAGGAGGAGACCTGGATCTGTGGGCTGCAGGAGGATAAATGGATCTGTGGGCTGCAGGAGTAGAAATGGATCTGTGGGCTGCAGGAGTAGAAATGGATCTGTGGGCTGCAGGAGTAGAAATGGATCTGTGGGCTGCAGGAGGATAAATGGATCTGTGGGCTGCAGGAGTAGAAATGGATCTGTGGGCTGCAGGAGGTGAAATGGATCTGTGGGCTGCAGGAGGTGAAATGGATCTGTGGGCTGCAGGAGTAGAAATGGATCTGTGGGCTGCAGGAGTAGAAATGGATCTGTGGGCTGCAGGAGGTGAAATGGATCTGTGGGCTGCAGGAGTAGAAATGGATCTGTGGGCTGCAGGAGGAGACCTGGATCTGTGGGCTGCAGGAGTAGAAATGGATCTGTGGGCTGCAGGAGGATAAATGGATCTGTGGGCTGCAGGAGTAGAAATGGATCTGTGGGCTGCAGGAGGATAAATGGATCTGTGGGCTGCAGGAGTAGAAATGGATCTGTGGGCTGCAGGAGGATAAATGGATCTGTGGGCTGCAGGAGTAGAAATGGATCTGTGGGCTGCAGGAGGATAAATGGATCTGTGGGCTGCAGGAGGATAAATGGATCTGTGGGCTGCAGGAGGATAAATGGATCTGTGGGCTGCAGGAGGTGAAATGGATCTGTGGGCTGCAGGAGGATAAATGGATATGTGGGCTGCAGGAGGAGACCTGGATCTTTGGGCTGCAGGAGGTGAAATGGATCTGTGGGCTGCAGGAGGATAAATGGATCTGTGGGCTGCAGGAGGATAAATGGATCTGTGGGCTGCAGGAGGATAAATGGATCTGTGGGCTGCAGGAGGAGACCTGGATCTGTGGGCTGCAGGAGGTGAAATGGATCTGTGGGCTGCAGGAGGAGACCTGGATATTTGGGCTGCAGGAGGAGACCTGGATCTGTGGGCTGCAGGAGGTGAAATGGATCTGTGGGCTGCAGGAGGAGACCTGGATCTGTGGGCTGCAGGAGGTGAAATGGATCTGTGGGCTGCAGGAGGAGCAGAAGCGGTGCTGTGTAGAAAAGGGCGAGCAGTCTGGGTCCTGGGTTCAGCAGAAGATGTACTCGGCTGCTCTGGGGTTTCCTGATTTAGACTAAAACACACAGATTTTTTAATTAGTTTACATTCCCACATATCAAAAGTTGTACAGCCTTTATTTCAATGTGGTAAATAAAGATTAGCTATTCATCATCATGTGTGTATTTTTTACATCAAGTAAAGAGTCATAGAACTTCTAACTACAAAATTACTATTATCATAGTAATGATGTAAAGTGTGATATTAGTATCATGTAAATGATACTACTTTATCATAGTAAATATGATGTAAATAAGAAAATATGAGTAAATACAATGTCTAAACCAAACCCCCTCCCCATTTCATCTTTATGTAAACAAATAGTATAGGCCTTAGATAAGGCTTACTGCACCATTATTTCTGAAAAGCTACAATTAAATTTCCCTAAAAGCAATTCAATAAAATAGACAAGTAAAGTAAACGAAATATAGCTTATTACTATGCAAAAAATGAAGATGGACTACATGCGACCTAATCTGCAATCTCATTTTAGCAATAGGTTACCCAGCCAACACAGCCATGTGGGGCCCAAATGGGTTTGACCTGGGCTATCTAACTGGGACCCAGCCAGTTTTGTCCTCGGTTTCCATGTAGGCCCCACATGGGTTTGCCCAGATGAAGTGAACACTGCTTAGTGTGCACAGTACAGGCTGTTTAATGTAACACTGAATCAGTGTTGGAGGTAATGAGATAATTAAGTGATTGAATAATGATTAACCTGCTGTTAACAAGCAGAATCACTGAAGGAAAGAGAAACACAAGAACTAGGCCTACTTCCAGCCACTGCCTTGGATGAAATCAACTGAAGATAAAATACATTACATCTCTCAAGATCTGATTAAACAACTTCACAAACAGCATTACCAGCTTCACTTATTAGTAACTAGACTGACTTTATTTCTGTCAGACGTCTTCAGATATTCTTATTGAGAATTAACAGAGGTTTAGATGTTGATTACTTATTTGAAAGTAATAGTTTGATTTGATGTTACCATTGTGGCGATCAGTGTGTGCTTTAGTCAGGCTCTTGACTTTTTAACATTAGTTTTTCTCAGGCAGCTGTGTCTGTTTGTTATGGCGAGAACAGCAAGAGAAAATATAATCAGATGCTGTAAGCTGATTGATGATAAGAGTATAATCATCATGTAGTGGCTTAGCTGATTGATTATGTGTGAGGTTTATACAGGTAGTATGTCATTCATTTTGTTTTATTGTTGTGATTCTACAGCAAGAGAATAATAGAATTTAATCAGAACGTCAAATGATTTTTAACACACCATTTACACATTTTGGGCTCCTGTAAGATTTACTTGCACACAGATATCAAGAATCAGCATATGAATCTCAACAATGGTGACATGCTTCATGGTGCAATGCATTCTGGGAGCTATGGATAAGTTTCATATGATGCACTCAGAATTAGGGCTGGGCGATTTAAATCGCGATATTGTTATGCGCATCTCGTCAGTAAAGCCGGTTCCTTGATTAGTAGTAAATCACCATCACCTGCTTTCAGATGAAGCGGCATTTAGGGCTGAGGAGATAATTAAGTGATTAATTTAGTGATGATTGAGCATTATTGAAGACACCTGATGTTAACAAGCAGAATCACTGAAGGAGAAAATCACAAATTGTAAGTTACCATTAAGGTGATGGGTGTTTGCTTTAGTTGGGCTCTAGACCATTATATGTTTACTTTAATATTTACTTTTGTTTGTCTGCTGTTATTGATTTATAACAGTTAAATGAACAAAGTAAAATGTTATCTTATAGTGTTGGTTATGTTTTGACATAATCATGCTGTGATCTGAAAAAGGAAACTTATTGAGATAGTTTAGCTTAACTTGTTAGCAGCAGTTCAGTGATTCTTCAGCCTATGATTATAAGTAGGCTACTTTACTTATAATTCAAAATATTTAATGAACATTGTTCTGATCAAAAGACATTCAGATAAATTCATTTAAAACACAGACATCAATAATCAGCCTGTGAATCTCAACAATGGTGACAATAATAAAGCATGTTGCAGTGGCTGCCACCAATCACAACTCATTAATGTCTCCCATCATGCATTGCGGTATGAATAAATTATGATCTGAATTGTCTATGTAATTTACTTTTCCTAATTGAATATTCTGCTCCTCACCATTGTTGAGATGCATAGACTGAATCTTGACATCTGTGTGTGCCTAAAAGAATGATTTTTTTTTTTTTTGTTAAAAAACAACTTTTAAGAAATCCTTTATATTATATCAAAAATTCTGGGCATCGAAGTCAGAAAGAAGGATTTTAATGAGTTCAGTGATCAAGTTCAAATGATGATTGTCATAACATAACCAACACCATCAGATCACTTTTTTCTTTGTTCAACTGGTGATTATAATTCAGAAACAACAGACAAACAAAATCTAATGTTAATAATATATGGGTCAAGAGTCCAACTAAAGCAACCATTGATCGTCATAACGGTAACTTACAATTTGTGATTTTCTCCTTCAGTGATTCTGCTTGTTAACATCAGGTGTCTTCAATAAAGTTAATCATCACTAAATTAATTACTTAATTATCTCATTAACTTAAACACTCTTGAGTGTGGACTCATACACTCCCAGGAGTGTTAATTTAACACTGGAGTTTTTTGCTGTGTACAAAGAGCCGTAGTTAACTGACAAGCTGAGCCATATCGCATTAATTATCGCTGGCGATACGTCCGCAATATTAATGTGATATGGCTCAGCTTGTCAGTTAACTACGGTTCTTTGTAGTAAATGCCGATCCATCTGAAAGCAGGTGATGGCGATGTACTACTAATCAAGGAACCGGCTTTACTGACGAGATGCGCATAACAATATCGCGATTTAAATCGCCCAGCCCTACTCAGAATGCATTGCAGCATGAAGCATGTCACCATTGTTGAGATTCATATGCTGATTCTTGATGTCTGTGTGCAAGTAGAACTTTCGGTAGTCTAACATGTGTAAATGGGGTTTTAAAAATCATTTGATGTTCTGATTAAACTGTGCTGGATCTCTTGCTGTAGAATCACAACAATAAAACAAAATGAATGACATACTACCTGTATAAACCTCACACATAATATCAGTGAGTTAAGCCACTACATGACGATGACTATATTCTTATCATCAATCAGCTTACAGCATCTGATTATATTTTCTCTCACCATAACAAGCAGACACAGCTGCCTGAGAAAAACTAATGTTTAAAAAGTCAAGAGCCTGACTAAAGCACACACTGATCGCCACAATGGTAACATCAAATCAAACTATTACTTTCAAATAAGTAATCAACATCTAAACCTCTGTTAATTCTCAATAAGAACTTCTGTAGACGTCTGGCAGAAATAAAGTCAGTCTGGTTAGTAATACATGAAGCTGGTAATGCTGTTTGTGGAGTTGTTTAATCAGATCTTGAGAGATGTAATGTATTTTATCTTCAGTTGATTTCATCCAAGGCAGTGGCTGGAAGTAGGCCTAGTTCTTGTGTTTCTCTTTCCTTCAGTGATTCTGCTTGTTAACAGCAGGTTAATCATTATTCAATCACTTAATTATCTCATTACCTCCAACACTGATTCAGTGTTACATTAAACAGCCTGTACTGTGCACACTAAGCAGTGTTCATTTCATCTGGGCAAACCCATGTGGGGCCTACATGGAAACCGAGGACAAAACTGGCTGGGTCCCAGTTAGATAGCCCAGGTCAAACCCATTTGGGCCCCACATGGCTGTGCTGGCTGGGTACTTACTACCGTTTATGTAGCAGACAAAGGCCCATGAATTTTTAACTTACTAATATAGAAATGGCACACATTATTTGATTACTGCACCGTTATTTCTGACAATAAAATAATTTTACAAAAAAAAAAAAAATGACACAATACATATTAGACAATATTATCAGCAATATATTGCCTTCATACTTACTCCTCAAATGGATCGATTCCGTCCAGAATTTGATCCTCTTCATCCGAATCAAATCGGTCTGGATCAGATCCGTTATCACTCTCGTCGCTCTCCAAAAAAATCATTGCAGTAGCTTGCTCGGCAGTGAATTTTCGTTTGGCCATGTTGAGTTTATGTACAAAAACGTCTATCTCCACAGTAACGTAGTACAAAAACGTCTATCTCCACAGTAACGTAGTACAAAAACGTCTATCTCCGCCTATAATTTATCGTGTCCAAAGACCGTATATATAAAAGATTGTGTCTGAGGAGAAGACGCGCGAAATTTATTCATAACCCCTCCCTTTTTTACGTTCCTAGGACACCTGATAATATCCCTGTTGTTTTATATTGGTCTGTGATTGGTTCACACACCAACAGCATTATATATCATTTGATAGGGTAAAGTACCAGCTCTCTGTTTTGCGGTAAAATGCTACAGATTTGCACTCAAATACGGAAGGTTTTTTTTTTTTTTTTTTTTTTTTTTTTTTTTTACTAAATGCTTGTGGAAGATCGGAAGGCTTATCATTCGCGGAAGCCAACACAGTCTACTCATTATTACACAGACGAATGTCAGCTTTTTCATAGAAAAAAAAGTAAGTTAATACCTTAATCCATTCCAAAGCTATTAATAGATATGTCAGACGTGCACACTTTGACGCTCTAGAGCGTCAGTCGACTTTGAAGGGTTAAATATCAAAAATATAAAAGGTTTGCATCATGCCTGGCACATACATGAACACTTTACAGTTGGTTTTATGACTGTATTGAAGTTAGAAAGGCTGTTTCTGCTTAAGGCTCTTTCAGACAGGACGCGGAGTTAATCGAAGACCTTTAGATACAAAGCGATTTGCGCTACGCTGGCCTGAGCAAAAGTAGGCTGAGTTTTCAAAACACTTGTTTGGATGCCCGTTTTTCCCATTTTTATAGGCCGCGCAGGTAATCGTCACAGAGCACAGTGGCAAAAGTTGAACTAATATGAGGTCGCCACGCCAATGCTGCACTCTGCTGCGTGTGCGCTTAGTTCGACACAGCAACAAAACGTCCTCGCGCGGCACAAGCCATTGAAATAGCGCTTCTGAGTTTCATAGCGCAGCGCATTCTGCGTCCTGTCTGAAAGGGCCATTACATGTAGGTACAAAAGTAACAGTGAAGACTTTAATGTAAACACAGCATTTGCGTCTTCATCAGCCTTCCCATATATTTATACTGGCCCTGATAATCATCACACATTGTGACCACTTGCTCCATTTCTGTAAATCCGTTTTTATGAATGAATGAGTCTGTCACCCATTGCTCTATATAGTTCTCTTCGTCAACAGCCGCTTGCACCCCCTGCTGGTGAGGTCGACTAACAGCTATTTTCTGTCAAATTTGAACCACTGAATTTGTGGAAGCGAATTTGTAAAGCAAAATAAAATGGACTGAAAATTGCCAGTTGAATATTATAGGTTGTATTTTTTAACAGAATTAACATTTTGGAAGTGAAATCTGAAAGGTGAAAATGGATTATTGAATTTTTAATAATGAAAATGTCTGTGAAATGTTTTGAATTGAAATATGCACAGCTTAAAGGGATACTCCACTTTAAAATGAAAATTCTGTCATCATATACTCACCCTCATGTTGTTTCAATCCTTTATGAATTTCTTTCTTCTGCTGAACAGAAAGGAAGATATTTAGAAGAATACCACTGTCTGGTTACTGATATTCTTCTAAATACCTTTCTTTCAGTGGAGTATCCCTTTAAATATACAGCCATGTTGAATTTCAGCCCATAAAAATACAATGCATTAAAATGCAAGCAGGTTAATGCAATGCATATTTTTTCAAGTAGTGCAATTCAACAAGCTTTTTTTGTTTCAAAAACATGTGTCATTATTTTACTTCCATACAGCTGTTTTTGTCAGTTGTAAGTTTTGACTTAAAATGTTTGCTATTTTAGCAGTACGTGTTTAAATGTGTTGCCACTTGCTTGAGCAACTTAATGAGTATATTATAGCCTAACTGTACTGTGTACAAAGAGAATCGCAATACTGACAAAATGCTAATAACAACTTTTGGAGTTTAAATAAAAATAGTGAATACATGTTGTGTTTGTGGTATAGGCTACAGCGGATCAGTTGCGCACTGCAAACGGAATGTGTGTGAAACAGGCGCACGTTCAGCATCAGCTCGTGTTATCGAGTATCCGAGGCGTTAAAAAACAAATACTGATCAAGTCATTTATACGAGTTGTTATGTTTAGGACCCAGAAGAGTCGCCTTACCGTTATTTGTTCTGTCTCGGTTGTTGGTTGAAATAGGTCAATATCTGCAGATAATCTTGCTCAGGTTTCTGTGATCACATTCACAACACGGAGAGAAATGCTGGAAATGGTTCTCAGACACTGGCTTCATCAAAATGGCGGTTCTGTACTTTCACTTTCGATTGACCCGCCCACTTCTGAACTCTTCTTCAAGTGAACCTTTTTTTCTTTCAAGCCTACGATTTTACGACCAGGGTCTGAGATTCAGAATTTATTGTTATCTGGAAATAAAGGTCAACAAACGAATTAATGTTAACAATGAAGTAGCCCATATCCCAAACTGTAAAATAAGACGTGATAACACATTCAGTAATGTTGTATCTGCTCACAATCAATGTGTGTTATGTATTACTATTTAGAGATATCAGGGTGAAATCATGAAGCTTTGGGTCTGAAAATGACTCACTCTTTCAACACATCAGAGAGAAAGAGAGAGAGAGAGAGAGAGAGAGAGAGAGAGAGAGAGAGAGAGAGAGAGAGAGAGAGAGAGAGAGAGAGAGAGATCTGCTGGACAAACGCGTGTAAAGCCACAGAAGGGTGGAACAAAGACTATTTGTTGTTGTTTTGCCTTAGGTAATAGTGAAGGTTCATGAACCAGATCATGTGTTTTCAACAACCTTTCACTGTCTAGACCCACTAAGCAAAATGATGTCCAAAACACGTCTTTTCAACGTCTTTGTCACAAAAGTCGGACGTTGAAAAGACGTCCACTGAGGAGCCAGAATGAAAGTTTTTATGACGTCTTTTTTTGACGTGTTCTGCACGTCCGATATAGACGTTCATCGAACCTTCGTACAAGTTTAAAACTATAGTTCAGATGTGGCCATTGTGGACATATTTTCAGCATCATTTATGGTCTCATTTATACATAATTACTTTGACTATTGCTGTCAGATGATCTTAGTGAGAATTAACAGAGGTTTAGATGTTGATATTTGTTTAATTTGAAGTGTCACCATTGTGGTGATCAGTGTTTGCTTTAGTTGGGCTCTTGGTCCCCTTTCTTTTACTTTAACTTTTATTTTACTGCTTTAACTGTGTGTTTGTAAAGCACATTTGTTGTGGCAGAGAAAGCCAATAATAAGTAAGATCAGCTGTTTTCAGCTTATTGATGATCATGAAATCATTACAAAACAAGCATCTAATGTTGTCAGATGCTTTGGCATTCATAACCACCAACCTTGTGGGACTGCAATATTGGTGCCTAAAGCATTAAAATGATCACTTATTTGAAGGTGTATAAAAAAAAGCATGTGCACATGATGTTTTTGAGCAAATGTAACATCTAGTCACACATAGACATCAAGATTTTGGATATGAATCACAACAACGGTGACAATCAAAACAAAAAAGCTTGGGAATTAAGGATGAGTTTTGTACTATGAAAGCTACCCATCATGCATTGCAGCATGTAGGTTTTTTTTTTTTGTTTTTTTTGTCACCATTGTTGTGAATCATATGCAAAATCTTGATGTCTGTGTGGGACTATATGATACATTTGCTCAAAACATCATGTGCACATGCTTTTTATACACCTTCAAATAAGTGATCATTTTAATGCTTTTCACACCAGTATTGCAGTTCCACAAGGTTGGTGGTTATGAACGCCAAAGCATCTGACAACATTGTTTTGTAAGGATTTCATGATCATCAATAAGCTGAAAACAGCTGATCTTACTTATTATTGGCTTTCTCTGCCACAACAATTGTGCTTTACAAACACACAGTTAAAGCAGTCAAATAAAAGTTAAAGTAAAAGAAAGGGGACCAAGAGCCCAACTAAAGCAAACATTGATCACCACAATGGTGACACTTCAAATTAAACAAATATCAACATCTAAACCTCTGTTAATTCTCACTAAGATCATCTGACAGCAATAGTCAAAGTAATTATGTATAAATGAGACCATAAATGATGCTGAAAATATGTCCACAATGGCCACATCTGAACTAGTTTTAAGCTTGTACGAAGGTTCGACGAACGTCTATATCAGACGTGCAGAACACGTCAGAAAAAGACGTCATAAAAACTTTCATTCTGGCTCTTCAGTGGACGTCTTTTCAACGTCCGACTTTTGTGACAAAGACGTTGAAAAGACGTGTTTTGGACATCATTTTGCTTAGTGGGGAGCTTCAACCAAATACAACATTCAATTTTTGGTATAGTTTACTGTTTAGTCAAATCCAACTTTGTGTCTTCATTACTATTTATGATGTTTATTCATGTATCTATTTTAAGTGGATATTATGGCATATCATATGTCTTCATAAATCTACATCTACATCACCCCAGAGTGACTAAATCTTCAGGGAATATGAGCCATAACTTTCATCTGCTAGTCATTTACAGAAAGTTCAAGGTTTCACAATAGTCACTATTAAATATCAGTATAGTTTCAAACAGACTTGTAATGGTAAATATCAAGTCATCATTTATAATCATGTAAAAATGACTGCTCTCTGTTATCTGCGGTTTCATCTTAGACTCAGTAAATTTCCATTGAGCTCTTTCTGGTTCATGTGGGAGGAGCAGATCACATCTGGAGAGTTTATAAATCTGTGACGGGTCAAAAACTGAAACTTATAAGCGTCTGAAGATCAGCATTAAAGTGAGTATTTTCACATCCTTGCATTTTAATAGCAGATTTGACATGGATATTTGTCATCATTGTCTTCTTTTAGTCAGTGTGTTATAAAACAGACACAGAAAAGTTTGTCTCGGTGATGCTGGAACAAAAGATTAACCCAGAGAAGAAACTGGTCCTAAACAGTTTAGTGTTCTAAATCTGTGAACCCAGTGTTTTATTTTCACCAACGTTATCCCTTTTTACCAGCTTCAAGCTTCATATCTGTTGGTATGCAAACATTTCAGTACCTAGATATTTGGCATGTAAAATAATATCCAGATAAAATCACAGATGATAAAATCACACATGATAACATCACACTGTCAGTTTCCAGTCTGGAGAACAAAGAGCACAAAAACAGGAAATCAGAAGCTCTGCAACTGCAACTCACAGATAAACAGCGCTGGTTATTTTTAACATTTATTTTTAACATTAGTTTTTGAATAGAAAGGAATGACATGAAAGAGGAACTTAAGGGGATTAAAACTGTGTTTTCCATATTTTATATGTTTCTGTTCACTGGATTATTTTGTGCAAAATTATAATGAAGATTTGCTGTTTTTACAGATCTCTCAGCTACGAACAGAACAACAGCAGACAATGGTATAAAAACATTAATTCAGACATTTTTCACCTAAAATCACAGACACATCAACTCATATGTTTTTCATGATTATAATACTTTATTATGAATCTGTCTGATAATCTCACACAGGCTGAAAATCTGCGTCACAGGAGGAATGATGCAGGTAAATCTTGTATTGACCACACACACACACACACGACATGATCATGTGTATAAATAATATGCAGATTGATGAACATTTTCTCTCTTCCTGGAACATGTAGAAGCGCCACTGCAGAACAATGGCAATATTAATATCGTCCTCCTGGGGAAAACCGGAGTTGGGAAAAGTTCCTCAGGAAACACTATTTTGGGAGAGGACAGATTCAGATGTGGAAGAAGTCTGTCTGCTGTTACTGATATATCTAGTGTTGAGAAATCAGAGATTAATGGCAGATCTGTGTCGGTCGTCGACACTCCTGGGTTTTTCTGTACTAATCTTTCCAAAGAGCAGCTCTCCAGGGAGTTTGCGAGGAGTGTGTATCTCTCCGCTCCAGGAGTTCATGTGTTTTTATTCGTTGTGCCGTTCGGAAGATTCACAGAGCAGGAGGAAGAGATCCTGACAAAAGTGCAGAAGGTTTATGGTAAAGATGTGCTGAAGCATGTTATCATCCTCTTCACATACGGGGATGAGTGTGACAGAGAGAATATGCAGGAAGAGATTGATGGGAATCCAATTGTCCAAAGAGTCGTAGAGAAATGTCAGGATTATCATGTGCTCAATAACAGAGATCTGAATAACAGACAGCAGGTCAATGATCTACTCATGAAGATTGACACAATGATAGAGTGGAATAAAGGATTCTACACTAACGAGATGTACGAATGGGCACAGAAGACCACATGGGAACAATTCTGGAAAATACTTAAGGACTTTTTTAATGCGGTAATTGCCTTTTTCCAGAACCTGAGTAAAAGTTTTGATTATAACTGTTGTAAAGAAACATTGGCGCCATACATGAGACTCTAAAGAACAAAGAACTTTTTTTTTTCATGAAACCTGATTAAATAAAACCTAAATGTGGGTAACAGCCTGCTCTGTTTATGAGGGAAAATTTTGTATATCAGAAATTAAAAATTAATTAATTGATAACTTAAGTATCTGTGTGTGAACTGAAAGGTTCATTATAGTTTAGTTACACTGTACTTCCACGTGTTTGAAAAGATGGTTATTAAATGCAAAATCAGATCATATTTGGTCCTCAAACAGTATGACATGCAAGATGTACTACTTTATCTTTACGTTTTATTCATTAAAAAGACTCTTATGTAAATATATCCTCTCTGAATATATGAATATAAAAATACTGTCTTAGACATTTCATGTCTCTTTAGTCATTTCATATTCACCAGGCACCTATTCATATGCATTATATATCTCAACAGTTTAAGTTTTGCCTATTAAAAACACTAAGTAATGTTTGCTTTTCTGTCTAAATGTTACAGATGATCTCTGTTTGTGGTGTTGTGCTGTTACTTTGTATGCTTAGAAGTTTATGCCTACACTGGACATTTTATTCAAAGTGTAATTTTTGTACATGTTTATGGAATTCATTAAATCTGACAGATACTGACACCTATTTAATAAACTCTAACAAGGCCTCATTGTCATGTTACTTATTTCTATAGAAACCTTGAATAATACATTTAAGGTCAATTGGTTAATTAAATTAATGAAAGAAAAGGACAGCATGTGTTCGATTTGTTGAGGATTAGAAAACTGATAAACTGCCTGTAAAAATAAGCGAAGTTTCGCAAGCTTAATGGCTTAGATGCTGGTGTTCATGCACAATTTCTCTCCAAATAAATGCTACATTGGAATAATAGAAGTATTCAATATAAAAAATGTATATCTCTCTTACAAAAGCTGGTATGAAAATCATATTGTGTTAGACAACTTTTAAATTTGAATGGCAATTTGTTGACTTATAGTTGTCGCGCTGCATTGCAGGAAGAACAGGAGGATGAAGATCAGGTTCAAAACAGCTTTAATACACAAAAGCAAACTATACAAAAGGTAGACGAGCAAACACAAGCGTTAACATGACCGGACAAACTAAAAGGGAGCACGCATGAACTTTATTCTAAAGATAACGAGGTGTAGACAGCTGGACCAAATTAACTAATCACAGTGACCATGGAAACTAATGGCGGGAAATGAAGACAGAGAAACACGTGATGAATGAAAACAAACTAAATGTCCATGAAAGCAAACAAACTGAACAGAATGGTGACATCAGAAAGAAAGTGCCATAACAGAAAGTTAGCAGAGGGAGGGATGGAGGCGGTTCAGGAGGATACAATGACGATTTCATTAGATTTACATTTAGTCATTTAGCAGACGCCTTTGTCCAAAGCAACTTACAAATTAGGACTAAATTAAGCGAGTCATCATGAAGAGGCAAAAAACAACACAAGAAGTGCTCAAAATACGAAGTTCAGGCATTGTTCAGAGTAAGCCAGACAAGGGAGGATTAAAGGAAAAGGGAAGATTCTTTTAAGAGGTTCTCACAGAAGACATACGTTTTCAGCTGTCTTTTGATGTCAGGGATTCTGCTTTCCGGATGAGGGTGGGGAGATCATTCCACCAGCATGGAACTGTGAATGAGAATGTTCTGGAGAGTGATTTTGTGGCTCTCTATAATGGTACCACAAGCCGTCGCTCATTGACCGATCGTAGGCTTCTGGTACACTCTCAGAAAATAAAGTACATAATTGTACCTTTAGGGGTACAATGGCTTGTCACTGGGGCTGTACCCTCAAGGGTACAATATTGTACCCTTGGCATAGGGTACATATTTGTACCCTTGTGATTTGTACCTTAAGAGACCAGTCTTGTACCTGTGGTGACAATTCTGTACCTTTATTTAACAGTACAAAAATGGACCCTTCAAAAATGGTACAAAATTGGCTTTGACAGGGTACAATCATTGATTATAATGATATATATATATATATATATATATATATATATATATATATATATATATATATATATATATATATATATATATATATATATTTATATATATATATTACACAGAATTCAAATAAAAATGTATTAAATCCTTTTCATTTTCACATTTTCCAACATTTCATTTTAAACTCAATGTCTAAATGTGACATATAAATTATTATCATCTGAGTAAGTGTCATTTGCCTGAAAGTCCATTTCATGTCCTTTCATCTCGACGCCGGTTACTTCTATGCCTGCTTCTGATATTTTCTGAAGGACCTCCTCGGTTGAAAGCCCTGTAAGAACCATGAGTAACCGTGCTATGACTTCTCCACCGATGGCCAAAAGAAAGAAAGACCGCGAACTGGACGTTCTTTTAAATTGAGATTCAAGCAGCCAATCAGGGCTGGCTCTTGTTAATGTAGAGGATGATATTGCAATTATACTGCCTTGATTAATGCTTGATTTACTTTAAAGTGATGTAACCTAAGAAGTAATAATGCTTTTGCTTAAATAGATGTATGTAACCCAATTACTACACAGAATATGTATTGAGTGATTTTACTATTGTTAAGAAACCGATTTACTTGCATGAAACATATGTATTGATTGAGTTAGAGTAGAAAGCAATTATGTATTAGAAATAGTTTTATGATAAATGGAAAATGTACTAGTTAAGGTATGTGTTACAGACGATGAAGAGAAGAAAGAAGAGAAAGAGAGCACGGAGGCGCTGTCGGAAGATACACCGTAAGCAACTGAGGGCTGTGAAGAAGAAGTTGGCAGAACTCCATTTGATGACGTCAGAGGAGAGTTTGGAACCGCGTATAAAAGACTGAGAGAGAGACTGAATTGTTGGAGACTGAATAGCGCAGTGTCCCTCGACGCCTGTTACCAGCTGATTGTACCTTAAAAGAAACTTATTGTTGTAACTTTACTATTGTACTTTTATATAACCTTTGTTAACCACTGACCACAGGGAAGTCTGCTGAACTAATTGTAAGTACTCTTTGAATGCTTGTGTCCAGATTCGACTTTCCTTACCTACCTGAGAATAAATAATAAATAGGTAAAAGGTGTAAAGGTTAAAAGACACACCATAAAACAGTAGCCATACAAGTCAAGAAATAAAGTAATTAAATGATTCAGTCAAACATAAGTCAGCAGGCCATTGCTGTGGTTACAAAGGATCATTTGGAGTCTCCAAGTGGTCTTTTTTTGGGAAGCACCTAAACTTAGATAAACATGTGTAAAATACTCATTATCAAAGGTATTTTTATCAACTTTAAAATTGGGCTTGGCAAGGCTTCCTTCTGTGATCCCATTGTGTTTTCCTGCTTATAGCTCCCAGCTGTAGTTATCTACAGGCATCTGTTTACAAAAGAAAATGTAGGCGGAATTCCCCCCTATGGAATTTAGGTGTTTTAAGGCAAATTTTACAGGAATGCCAAAGGGTTGAAAAAGACAGAATAGAAGAATACACATTACACATTAAATACACATTAAAATAATCAACCCATATCAACAACATACTTAACTGGCTCTTTATAAAATAGCACTATAAACGGAGGACAACACTGGAGCTCATTTATAAAATAGCTTTTCAAACACATTATCTGAAGATTAATACTAATTATTTTCACTGTTTTACTGTAAGATTTCATATTACATCATGGACTCATTAGTTATATACTATGGTGGCTCTCAGCATGCATTATTGAATGTCACCATTGTTGAGATTCATATTCTGATTCTTGATGTCTGTGTGCGGCTAATTTCCCTAAAATGAATTTAAAATTCAAAATTCAGATTGACTGATGTGTGCAAAACAAGCAGTGATGGGAAGTTCGGATAATTTTACTGACTCTCTTGTTCGATCTCGTTCATCAAAATGATTCTTCAGTGATTCTGCTTGTTATCATCAGGTGTCTTCAATAATCTAACAATCATCACTCAATTAATCACTTAAATATCTCATTAACTCTAACACTGCTTCATTGTTACTTTAACACCCTGCTGGTTGCCGAGCTGTGTTAATTCAACACTTTACTGTGTTTGTAATCCAAATGGATTATTATTATTTTTTTTTTTTGCAGCTGACTCATCCAACCCACAATACATTTCTGAAACCCTGTATCATAATTATTTGACCATATATGAAAAAAATCAAGCCTGAAATAAAGAGTCTGATTATTGTTTTTAAAAAATCAGCAGCAAATTATAAGGTGTGATAGATCAAAGATATATTGGTGGATATATCTAGTGGAATAACTACAATTTTCTGTATTTATTTCCACGCATTATACGTGCAATGTTTCTGAAAAAATCCTTGAATTCTTGCCAAAAATGCTTAAAATCACAGTGACAAGAACAGCCAATGCACCAGCACTTCTCTTGTTCTGTCCTGTTCTCTTCCTCTTGTTTAAATCTCTGAGCATCTTCATACATCTGATTACTGTCCTCCTCCATTCTGCTCTATCATTGTGTCAATCTTCTTCAGTAGATCATTCACCTGCTTTCTATTATTTTCATCTTTATTGTCGAAGATGTGATACCCCTGACATCTATCAACAATTTTTTTTAACTTTTCATGCTCACATATCTCTGACTCAAATTCCTCTGGGTCAATATCATTACCATGTGTGAAGAGCAGTATAAGATATTTCAACACACCTTTACCAAACATCATTTTAATTTCTTCCAGTATGTCTTCCTCCTGCTCTGTGAACCTATCTACAGGAAGTACAAACAAGAATGCGTGAGCTCCTGGTGCAGACAGATATACACTCCGTGCCATCTCCATTGCCAGCTCCTCTTCTGAAAGTATTGTGTCAAAAAACCCAGGAGTATCAACAACAGATACATGCCTGCCTTCAACAACTGACTCTACAGCCTCACAAGACTGTGTTACAGACTTTAGACTTTTTTTACATTTGAAACTCTGCTCTCCCAGGATGGTGTTTCCCGATGAACTTTTCCCAACTCCAGTTTTCCCCAGAAGGACGATATTAATGTTGTTGTGCCGTTGTACTCCTACACGTTTCAGCAAAATGAAAGAAAAACTCCATGTTTGGAACAACATTCTGCATATAATTTATATTTTCTTTGACCATGTGTGTCTCTGTAGTCAATATAAGATTTAAATTATGATAATTGTTGGTTAAGGTCACCTGCACTCTTTGAAGGTAGATTGGAGATCTGACATCCTCTGTAATCAGCCTATATGAGATTATATGATTATCAGATTAATTCATAATAAAGTATTTTAATCATTTGTCTAGCTCCAAAACGATAAACTGAACAGGTAAAGTATGTATGATTTTAGATGAAAATGTAAGAATTCATGTTTTTATACCATTGTCCTCTGTTGTTTTGTTCTCAGCTCAGTTTCAATGCCTGCAAAAACAGAAAATCTTAATTATAATTTTGCACAAATTTATCCAGTGAACCAAAACATTAGCCTAGAAATCTAGACGCACCCTAGCGGCAGCCAAATGTATTTTGCAGCCAGGGTACACTGTAAAACCCAACAAGTTAAGCTAACTCATTTCATTTGAGGAAACCGATTGCCTTAATTCAATTAAGTTTATAAAAAATAATAGTTATGAGTACTCTGAACTTATTTTAATCGAATCCACTAAAACAATAATACAAAGTCAAATTCAATAAGTTAAGCTAACTTATTACATTTGAGGACACCGATTGCCTTATAGTCTAGCAACTCTCCATAGACCTTTTTGCTGCAAAAACCTAAATTGGGTCAGGCCAATCACGTCGTGTATAGAGTCAGTGGGGTGGGCTTAACATAATGACGACAGAGTTGCGACAGTTAGGGAACCTTGAAAACAAAGATGCAAAACTGGTGAAAAACAGTCTGAAAAGATGAGTAGGGAAAAAATGTCAGTGGCCTCCACCTGTAAAACCATTCCTGTTTTGGGGGTTGTCTTACTGTTGCCCATCTAGTGCACCTGCTGTTAATTTCATTAACACTAAAGCAGCTGAAACTGATTACCAACCCCCTCTGTTACTTAACTGACCAGATCAATATCCCAGGAGTTTAACTGACTTGATGCTATTTTCTGATTAACAAGTGTTCCCTTTATTTTTTTGAGCAGTGTATATAAAGAATACTGAATTATCATAATTAAGTTGTATTTGTGTCTTGTAATAAAAACTCACTGTATTGTTGATCTTCAGACACCTGAACTGTATTCAGTGAAGTTTCACTTTTTGAACCATCATCACAGATATGTAGTGTTCAGATGTGATTAGCTCCACCCACCAGAGGAGGAAAGAGCTCAGTGGAAATTTACTGAATGCAAAGGGGTTGAAAACAAGAAATGTATTTTATATTGTCATGTCACTTTGATATTTACCTTCATATTTAAAAAGCTTGTTTGAAAATACTGCCATTTATTTGTATTTATTTATTTTGTGGTACAATAATCTGAGTTGACTTACCCTGAGATGGGAAACTCTGAGTTTTTGGTTTCAGAACAGCTGAAATTAGTTAGTTCAATCAACTCTGAGTTGACTGACTCTTGAGTTAAGCGCGTGCACCACAACTATAAAAAGCCATTATCAATGGAGCACAGATATTATGAGTCACCATGGCAACAGCGCCAGACAAAGAGAGGTCTTCATATTTATTCACATTTTAATTACTGTTATACAGTGATGGGTGTAATTAATTACCAAGTAGTCTAAATACTGTAATTTAATTTAATTAAAGGTATTACTCTTAATTCTTCTGTAATTTAAAGTTAAATCTGATGTAATTGTATAGAACAATTCTGTATAGGCTATTTAACATACATTTTTAAAAGTTATATTTTTAATTTAACCTTCTCCCTCTACACACTTTGGTCAATTCAAGAATAATTCATGCAATTGTATTGTTTATTTGAAAGCATTAAAAGTGCTGTTTCTTGTCTCTCCTTTTATTGTTCAAGTGTTTAAGGTTGACATGGGATTTAGTAATTAGTAATAAGTAGACCAATAATTTCTAAAGATAGTCATTATTACATTAATCTAATTACACTGTTGAAGATGTCATTTTTAGTTAGTAATACAAGTAACTTGCCCAACTGTTATAATATCAGAGGTGAAACTGGAAGAACAGTATGTTATTCAACCTAATTTTAATTTTCATGTAGGGGCAATCCTGCAGGCATTAAAAGAACATGGCAGCAGCTGAAATTTAAATATAAAACCATAATTCAGTCAAGTAAGGCTTGAGCATATCATGGATAGGCTACCTGACTTTACAAACATGTGACATATTAAATAATTAAAGCATCCAGTGTCTAGCAGTGCAGCAGCATTTACAGCTGAGGGAATTCCTGGACGGACTTCAGAGCCAGTCCCTAAGATCCAAGGGCCTTCATAAAATGTAAGAGGTTTGCATATGTGTTATTTTTTATATAGGCTATTTTTGATATTTCCATTTATTTTACTTTGGATTAGGATTTTTGTTGGTCCCAATAGATTCTGATGGTAATATCTGTCTTTTGAAAGCCTCCTGTCCCAACAGAACCCCAGGCAGTTGTAAGTCGCCTACTCAATACACCAGAAATTATGACAAATAGTGTTATAAAGTGTACTCAAATGCTCATCACATGGGGATGAAGAGTTTCTGCTGCCACAGAGAGGCCTAATGTTATGTGTCTACACATCAAACAATCTACACATTCAAATGTTTTCACATTTTTATGTGGAGTAGCCTATAGAATCTAAGTTTAAATCTAAGTATAAACGGGTATTCTTATCTCTACCCGCGCCCCCAGAGTGTGGAAGAACAGCTGGAGGACGGTCCATCAACTTCTGGTGCACAGATGAACAGTTCAGTGATTTCCAGTAAATGCCACAGTTTAATTCTGCAGAATTTGTTTAGAACTACATTATGTAACTCTAATCTACTACTGTGTTTTCAGTTGCCAGTTAAGGAGTTATATAGACTTCATCTTATTTAGAAAAAAAAAAAAAATATATATTTTACTTATTAATAAAAGATTAATTTTATTATTAAAAATGTACTGAAAGAATGAATGAGGTGTTTAAACACTACTTCCTCTTTAAAAAAGGGGAGGAGACTGAAAAAAAACTCTGGGTTTACTGAAGAAAACCTGCTCCCAACCAGGTTACCCAGCCAGCACAGCCATGTGGGGCCCAAATGGGTTTGACCTGGGGCCTGTTTCAGAAAGGAGGTTAAGTGAAAACTCTGAGTATGTTAACCCTGAAATGAGAGAAACTCTGAGTTTTCTGTTTCAGAATGGGAGGTATGTTAAACCTGAGAAAGCAGAGTAAGTCAAGCCTGTTTCAGAAAGAGAGGAAACTTATACTCAGAGTCAGTTACCATGGTAACTTACTCTGTGAACCTAACCTGGTCAGGAGCAGGTTTTCTTCTGTAAACCCAGAGTTTATTCTGGTCTCCTCCCCTTTTTTAAAGTGAAAGTGGTGTTTAAACACCTCATTCATTCTTTCAGTACATTTTTATTAATAAAATTAATCTTTTATTAATAAATAAAATATTGCTTTTTTTTAATAAGATGAAGTCTATATAACTCCTTAACTGGCAACTGAAAATACAGTAGTAGATTAGAGTTACATAATGTAGTTCTAAACAAATTCTGCAGAATTAAACTGTTGCATTTACTGGAAATCACTGAACTGTTCATTTGTGCAACAGAAGTTGATGGACCGTCCTCCAGCTGTTCTTCCACACTCTGGGGGCAAGGGGAGAGATAAGAATACCCGTTTATACTTAGATTTAAACTTAGATTCTTTAGACTACTCCACATAAAAATGTGAAAAAAAGAATGTGTAGATTGTTTGATGTGTAGACACATAATATTAACATTAGGCCTCTCTGTGGCAGCAGAAACTCTTCATCCCCATGTGATGAGCATTTGGTTGAGTACACTTTATAACACTATTTGTCATAATTTCTGGTGTATTGAGTAGGCGACTTATAACTAGAGACAAAAGACAGATATTACCATCAGAATCTATTGGGACCAACAAAAATCCTAATCCAAAGTAAAATAAATGGAAATATCAAAAATAGCCTATATAAAAAAATAACACATATGTAAACCTCTTACATTTTATGAAGGCCCTTGGATCTTAGGGACTGGCTCTGAAGTCCCTCCAGGAATTCTCTCAGCCAAAAACACTGCTGCACTGCTAGACACTGGATGCTTTAATTATTTAATTTGTCACATGTTTGTAAAGTCAGGTAGCCTACACCCATACTATGCTCAAGCCTTACTTAACTGAATTATGGTTTTATATTTAAATTTCAGCTGCTGCTATGTTATTTTAATACCTGCAGGATTGCACCTACATGAAAATCAAAATTAGGTTGAATAACATACTGTTCTTCCAGTTTCACCTCTGATATTATAACAGTTGGGCAAGTTACTTGTATTACTAACTACAAATGACATCTTCAACAGTGTAATTAGATTAATGTAATAATGACTATCTTTAGAAATTATTGGTCTACTTATTACTAATTACTAAATCCCATGTCAACCTTAAACACTTGAACAATAAAAGGAGAGACAAGAAACAGCACTTTTAATGCTTTCAAATAAACAATACAATTGCATGAATTATTCTTGAATTGACCAAAGTGTGTAGAGGGAGAAGGTTAAATTAAAAATATAACTTTTAAAAATGTATGTTAAATAGCCTATACAGAATTGTTCTATACAATTACATCAGATTTAACTTTAAATTACAGAAGAATTAAGAGTAATACCTTTAATTAAATTAAATTACAGTATTTAGATTACTTGGTAATTAATTACACCCATCACTGTATCAGAGTTTCCCATCTCAGGGTAAGTCAACTCAGAGTTCAGGTTTTAACTCAGAGTTGGTTGAACTTCTTTATTGAAACAGGCCCCTGGGCTATCTAACTGGGGCCCAGCCAGTTTTGCACCCAGTTTCCATGTAGGCCCCACATGGGTTTGCCCAGATGAAATGAACATTGCTTAGTGTGCACACTACAGGCTGTTTAATGTAACACTTAATCAGTGTTGGAGGTAATGAGATAATTAAGTGATTGAATAATGATTTTGTATTAATGATGAACACCTGCTGTTAACAAGCAGAATCACTGAAGGAAAGAGAAACACAAGAACTACTTCCAGCCACTGCCTTGGATGAAATCAACTGAAGATAAAATACATTAAATCTCTCAAGATCTGATTAAACAACTCCACAAACAGCATTACCAGCTTCACTTATTAGTAACCAGACTGACTTTATTTCTGTCAGACGTTTTCAGAAATTCTTATTGAGAATTAACAGAGGTTAAGATGTTGATTATTTATTTGAAAGTAATAGTTTGGTTTGATGTTACCATTGTGGCGATCAGTGTGTGCTTTAGTCGGGCTCTTGACTTTTTAACATTAGTTTTTCTCTGGCAGCTGTGTCTGTTTGTTATGGCGAGAACAGCAAGAGAAAATGTAGTCAGATGCTTTAAGCTGATTGATGATAAGAATATAATCATCATGTAGTGGCTTAACTCACTGATATTATGTGTGAGGTTTATACAGGTAGTATGGTATTCACTTTGTTTTATTGTTGTGATTCTGCAGCAATGAGAGAGAGAGATTCTTAAATCATAAATCATTTTTTAATGGTCACCATTGTTGAGTTTCATATGCTGATTCTTGATTACTGTGTAAGTCAGCATGATACCATAGAGGTTTTTAAAAACTGATTCTCACAACAATGGGTCTTACAGCAGAATCAGTTATACTATAATGAATAATACAAGTAATACATCACCTGTCTAATCAGAGATTAGACTCTGGAAAAGATCAGAGAATCAAGTCACTAAATGATGATTTGTATCATCTAAACACAACCACATGCTCATATTTTCTTCAGGCGTATGTGCTATAACAAATGTGTTTTATAAACACTCAGTTACAGCAGCCAGAGGGAAAACTGGTGTTATAAAGTCAAGGGTCAAGAGCCCAACTAAAGCAAACACTGATCACTATCATGGTGTCTTTAAATGAAACTCAATAAATTATTAGCATCTAACCCTCTGTTCATTCTCAATAACAACTTCTGTAGACGCATGACAAAAGTCAAACTGTTTAGTAATAAGTGAAGCTGGTAATGCTGTTTGTGTAGTGGTTTAATCCTCCTCTGCTGAGATCTTTAGAGATTTAAACGTCTTTTATCTTGAGTTGATTTCATCTAAGGCTGTGGTTGGAAGTCAGTTGTAGTTCTTGTGTTTCTCTTTCCTTCATTGATTCTGCTCGTTAACAGCAGGTGTTAATCACTAATGCTCAATAATCACTTAATTAATCACTTAATTTCTTGACGCAATGTATATCTACTTTTAGTAAACTCAACTGAAATAAGTTCAGAGTACTCATAACTATTGTTTTTATAAACTTAATTGAATTGAGGCAATCGGTTTCCTCAAATGAAATGAGTTAGCTTAACTTATTGAATTTGACTTTGTGTGTGACATTGTGAGCTAACAGTAACTGCAAGTGCTCTGAGTTCATTTAAAGTTTGTCATGTCACTGTTTTTACTCAATAAAGTGAAGTTTCAGCTATATAAAGTATTCAAATGCAGTGTAAAGTTTAATTGTGTATTAAGAAATATTATTGTTTTAGTGAATTCGATTAAAATAAGTTTAGAGTACTCATAACTAGGGCTGTGCGATATATATCGTGAGATTGTTATGCGCATCTCGTCAGTAAAGCCGGTTCCTTGATTAGTAGTAAATCACCATCACCTGCTTTCAGATGAAGCGGCATTTAGGGCTGAGGAGATAATTAAGTGATTCATTTAGTGATGATTGAGCATTATTGAAGACACCTGATGTTAACAAGCAGAATCACTGAAGAAGAAAATCACAAATTGTAAGTTACCATTAAGGTGATGGGTGTTTGCTTTAGTTGGGCTCTAGACCATTATATGTTTACTTTAATATTTACTGTTGTTTGTCTGCTGTTATTGATTTATAACAGTTAAATGAACAAAGTAAAATGTTATCTTATAGAGTTGGTTATGTTTTGACATAATCATGCAGTGATCTGAAAAAGTAAACTTATTGAGATAGTTTGGTTTAACTTGTTAGCAGCAGTTTAGTGATTCTTCAGCCTATGATTATCAGTATTTTACTTATAATTCTAAATATTTAATAAACATTGTTCTGATCAAAAGACATTCAAATAAATTCATTTAAAACACAGACATCAATAATCAGCCTGTGAATCTCAACAATGGTGACAATAATAAAGCATGTTGCAGTGGCTGCCACCAATCACAACTCATTAATGGCTCCCATCATGCATTGCGGTATGAATAAATTATGATCTGAATTGTCTATGTAATTTACTTTTCCTAATTGAATATTCTGCTCCTCACCATTGTTGAGATGCATAGACTGAATCTTGACATCTGTGTGTGCCTAAAAGAAAGATTTTTTTTTTTTAAACAACTTTTAAGAAATCCTTTATATTATATCAAAAATTCTGGGCATTTATGCAGATTCATTAACCAACAACATAAATCTAAGTCAGAAAGAAGGATTTTAATGAGTTCAGTGATCAAGTTCAAATGATGATATAACCAACACCATCAGATCACTTTTTTCTTTGTTCAACTGGTGATTATAATTCAGAAACAACAGACAAACAAAATCTAAAGTTAATAATATATGGGTCAAGAGTCCAACTAAAGCAACCATTGATCGTCATAACGGTAACTTACAATTTGTGATTTTCTCCTTCAGTGATTCTGCTTGTTAACATCAGGTGTCTTCAATAATGTTCAATCATCACTAAATTAATCACTTAATTATCTCATTAACTTAAACACTCTTGAGTGTGGACTCATACACTCCCAGGAGTGTTAATTTAACACTGGAGTTTTTGCTGTGTACAAAGAGCCGTAGTTAACTGACAAGCTGAGCCATATCGCATTAATTATTGCTGGCGATACGTCCGCGATATTAATGCGATATGGCTCAGCTTGTCAGTTAACTACGGCTCTTTGTAGTAAATGCCGCTCCATCTGAAAGCAGGTGATGGCGATTTACTACTAATCAAGGAACCGGCTTTACTGATGAGATGCGCATAACAATATCGTGCGATATATCGCCCATCCCTACTATTAACTTTATTTACCCAAGTTATCTTAACAATAAGTTATTGAGTTACTTGGACACAAATCAAATATTTTTTTTATGCTTAAATTGTTTGAGTTAATAAACTTAAATGATTTAAGGCAATCGGTTTCCTCAAATGGTTTGAGTTGAGCTAAATGAGCACTTTAATTTAACCGTTATCAAAAGGTACAAGTAGCAGTAATCCAACCTTTTAAGTTCTGGAAAATTGTGACTTTTAAGTTAATCAACTTAAAAAATTTGAGGCAATCGATTGCCTCAATTTTTTGGAGTTCTGGTAACTTATTTGGGTTTACAGTGTGTGTTTCAGTCAGGCCGGAGCCTGACCTCCATATGTTTTTGATTGTATGATATTCTATATATATATTTGATTATATGAATATTATATATTATATAATACTTAATTATGAATGTGTCTGATAATCTCACACAGGCTGAAAATCTGCGACACAGGAGGAATAATGCAGGTAAATCTTGTATTGACAGCACACACACACACACACACACACACACACACGACACGATCACACATGTGTAAAAATAATATCCAGATTGATGTCAGAACATTTAGTCTCTTCCTGAGATTTTTTCTCTTCCTCTTGGAACGTAGAAGTGCCACTGCAGAACAATGGCAATATTAATATCGTCCTCCTGGGGAAAATCGGAGTTGGGAAAAGTTCCTCAGGAAACACTATTTTGGGAGAGGACAGATTCAGATGTGGAAGAAGTCTGTCTGCTGTTACTGATATATCTAGTGTTGAGAAATCAGAGATTAATGGCAGATCTGTGTCGGTCATCGACACTCCTGGGTTTTTCTGTACTAATCTTTCCAAAGAGCAGCTCTCCAGGGAGTTAGCGAGGAGTGTGTATCTCTCCACTCCAGGAGTTCATGCGTTTTTATTCGTTGTGCCGTTCGGAAGATTCACAGAGCAGGAGGAAGAGATCCTGACAAAAGTGCAAAGGTTTATGGTAAAGATGTGCTGAAGCATGTTATCATCCTCTTCACATACGGGGATGAGTGTGACAAAGAGAATATGCAGGAAGAGATTAATGGGAATGAAGTTGTCCAAAGAGTCGTAGAGAAATGTCAGGATTATCATGTGTTCAACAACAGAGATCTGAATAACAGACAGCAGGTCAATGATCTACTCCTGAAGATTGACACAATGATGGAGTGGAATAAAGGATTCTACACTAATGACATGTATGAACTGGCACAGAAGTGGCCATGGGAAAAATTCTGGAAAATACTTAAGGACTTTTTTAATGCGGTAATTGCCTTTTTCCAGAACCTGAGTAAAAGTTTTGATTATAACTATTGGAAAGAAACATTGGCGCCATACATGAGACTCTAAAGAACAAAGAACTTTTTTTTTCATGAAACCTGTACCTAAATGTGGGTAACAGCCTGCTCTGTTTATGAGGGAAAATTTTGTATCGGACATTAAAAATTAATTAATTGATTACTAAAGTATCTGTGTGTGAACTGAAAGGTTCATATTTTAGTTACACTGTACTTCCACGTGTTTGAAAAGACGGTTATTAAATGTTAAATATTAAATTAGATCATATTTGGTTCTAAAACAGCATGCAAGATGTACTACTTAATCTTTATGTTTTATTCATTAAAAAGAGTCTTATGTAAATATATCCTTTCTGAATATATGAATATAAAATACTGTCTTAGACATTTCATGTCTCTTTAGTCATTTCATATTCAACAGGCACCTATTCATATGCATTATATATCTCAACAGTTTAAGTTTTGCCTATTAAAAACGTACTCGGTTACTAACGTAACCTCGGTTCTCTCTAGAAGAGGGAACGAGTACTGCGTTCGTAGAACGCTACGGGAAAAGTCTCTTTTCACGAAATACTGAAGCAAAATTATCCTTAATTTTCATATTTGTAAAACGCATTGCGGCAGTGCACAGCCATGGCGAGACGGCTCGCTCACTCATTGGCTGTTCTGCGGCAACTGCATGAGCCTATCGAGCGAGGGCTGATGCAACATCAGACCAATGAGAGTGCTTCGCGCGCTCCTCGTCACATCCCGCCGAAACGGGTGTGGCCATCCCCTATAAAAGGAGCTCGAGTAGGCTGATTCAACTGGTTTTCATCGCCGAAGCGAACCAGAGCGAACCGCGCGCACGGCAGGGAACGCAGTACTCGTTCCCTCTTCTAGAGAGAACCGAGGTTACGTTAGTAACCGAGTACGTTCTCTTACGAGAGTTCTCTCGTACTGCGTTCGTAGAACGCTACGGGAACCACTTGCAAGACGCCGTGCGTGCTGGGATGAGAAAACACCGACCACTGGAAGCTAGTCCAGGTATACAGTGCATAATCACCCGGTAGACTTCGGAGAGTCTGGAGGGGGGGGGGGGGGACAACCACCCTCAGATAGCTGCGTCCTAAGACGCGATATAACATCACATAGGCAGGGGGAGGCCTGGCTAATGTGGGAAATGTGGGTCTTACGTAATTTCGCCCAAATGGATGCGCCCTTAAGCGCGATACAACGTCACATAGGCAGGGAGAGCCTGGCTGATGTGGGAAATGTGGGACTTACACACTTTCGCCCAAATAGGTGCGTTCTAGACGCGATATAACATCACATAGGCAGGAGGGAGCCTGGCTAATGTGGGAAAAACATGGGTCTTACACAATTCTGCCCAGAAAACTTCGGCGGCGCTGTGCGTCTACGATATCAGTGCCGTGTTTAGACAGCTGACTCGAATACACCGAAAATACTTGGCTTGCAAGTGCGGTGAAGTCTTCGGTGGCGTTGTGCGCCTGCGAAATCAGTGTCCTGGTTAGACAGCTGATTCGGCTAAACCGAAAACAACCTGGCCTGCAAGGCGGGAACTTCTAGGTTGTAGAACCTTATGAATGTAGACGGCGAGGCCCAGCCCGCCGCCGTACATATTTCCTGTAAGGAAATCCCGCTAGACCAGGCCCACGATGAGGCAACGCCTCTCGTGGAATGCGCTCTAATGCCCAAGGGGCACTGAAGGCCCTTGGTGGTATAAGCCATTGTTATGGCGTCAACCACCCACCTGGACAGGCTCTGTTTCGAAACAGCCGTTCCCTTGGAACGTCCACTGAACGAGACAAAGAGCTGCTCCGTCTGTCTGAAGGCAGCGGAGCGGGACACATAAGCTCTTAAAGCCCTAACGGGGCAAAGACAGCTCGAGTCCCCTTCCTCGTTTGATCCCGGCAGGGCAGACAGGGAAATAACCTGAGCCCTAAACGGAGTGTTGAGGGATTTCGGCACGTAGCCGTGCCTAGGTTTGAGTATGACTTTGGAGTCATTGGGCCCAAACTCCAAGCACGTTGGACTCACAGAGAGCGCGTGCAGATCGCCTATGCGCTTCACCGAAGCGAGGGCCATCAAAAACACCGTTTAGAAAGACAGATGTTTGAGGCTGACAGATTGGATAGGCTCAAAGGGGGGACCTTTCATGGCTGCCAAGACCGTAGAAAGGTCCCACACCGGGACTGAGGGAGGTCTGGGGGGATTCAGCCTCCTAGCTCCCCTGAGGAAGCGGATGACTAAATCGTTCCTTCCCAGTGACTGGCCTGGCGTTGCTGTCGAGCACGCTGCGATAGCCGCCACATAGACTTTGAGCGTGGAAGGGGATCTGCCCTTGTCCAACAGCTCTTGTAGGAAGGAGAGAACCTCCGTCACCTCACAATCGAGGGGTGACAGGCCCCGAGCTGTACACCAGCTGGAGAAAACCGACCACTTCGAGGCATAAAGCCGCCTGGTGGAAGGCGCTCTAGCCTGAGTGATGGTGTTCAGCACTCCCTCCGTGAGACTAACGGGTAACCGTTGAGCGTCCACGCATGAAGGGACCACAGCTCTGGGTGTGGGTGCCAAATCGAGCCCCTGGCCTGCGAGAGGAGATCTCTCCTCAATGGCACTGGCCATGGAGCGGAGTCTGCTAACTGCATCAGGACTGGAAACCAGGCTTGGTTGTCCCAGAACGGTGCTATAAGCAGTACTGGGCATTTCACTTCCCTGACTCGCTCCAGCACCTGAGGTAGGAGGGAGACTGGGGGAAACGCGTATAGCGGGCAGTGCGGCCACTTGTGGGACAGTGCGCTGTCGTTCTTCGAAAAGAACACGGGGCAATGAGCGTTTTCTGGGGACGCGAATAGGTCCACCTCCGCCCTGCCGAATCTCTGCCACAACAGCCGGACTGTTTGTGGGTGTAGAGACCATTCGCCCGTGGGAACGTTGTTCCTGGACAGCCTGTCTGGACCCAGGTTGAGTGTCCCGGGCACATGCACCGCTCTCAGCGAGCGCAGGTTGCGCTGAGCCCATATTAGGAGGCGCTCGGCCAGCCTGAAAAGGGAACTGGATCCGAGACCGCCCTGGCGATTTATGTAGGACACCACGGCCGTGTTGTCCGAGCGGACTACGACGTGTTGGTCCTTGATGTGGGGACAAAAACGCGTCAGCGCGTTGTGAACTGCTAGCATTTCCAGGCAGTTGATATGATGGAGCTTTTCTCGTTCTGACCAAAGGCCAAAGAACGGCCTGCCCTCGAGCAGCGCTCCCCATCCCGAGGTGGATGCGTCCGTAGACACCACTTTCACTCTCGAGGAAGTCCCCAGGCTTACACCTGAACGGTACCAATCGCCCGCCGCCCATGGTCTCAGGGCTGCTGCGCAGTCTCGATCGACTTTGAGGCGCAATCGGCTGAGTGCCCACGCTCCGCGTGGCACTCGCGCTTTCAACCAGAACTGCAGAGGGCGCATGCGAAGCAGGCCCAGCTGGAGAACTGATGATGCTGAGGCCATGAGGCCCAGCATCCTCTGAAACCGTTTGAGCGGGATAATCGCACCGCAGCGGAAGGACCTCGCTGCGTGCTGTATGCGCAGCGCGCGCTGTTGCGACAGCTGCGCCGTCATAGAACGAGAGTCCAGAACGATGCCCAGAAACGATATAGTTTGGCTGGGGTTCAGGGAGCTCTTCGTCCAATTGATCGTGATACCAAGATTCTCGAGGTGATCGAGTAACATGGTTCTGTGCTCCACGAGCTGAGATCGTGATTGAGCTATGATCAGCCAGTCGTCCAAATAGTTCAGCACTCGCATTCCCCTGAGTCTGAGGGGAGCGAGCGCTGCGTCCATGCACTTCGTAAATGTACGGGGTGCCAGGGACAAGCCGAATGGCAGGACTGTATACTGGTATGCCCGACCCTCGAAGGCGAATCTCAAGAATCGCCTGTGGCGTGATGCTATCTGTATTTGAAAATACGCGTCCTTTAGATCTATCGACATAAACCAGTCGTCTCGGCGAATGTGCGCGAGGATTTTGCTGGTCGTGAGCATTTTGAAACTGCGTTTCACTAAAGCTCTGTTTAGTCGTCTTAGATCTAGTATGGGTCTGATACCACCGTCCTTTTTGGGGACTAGGAAGTATCTGCTGTATAGCCCCCCTTCGCTTTGAGCTTGGGATACATGTTGTATCGCCCCTTTGCCCAACAGTTTTGATATTTCGGCGCGAAGTAGGTGTGCTACTTCTGAATTCACCGTAGTTTCGACGCGCGCTGTGAAGCGTGGAGGGCGTCGACAAAACTGTAGCGAGAAGCCTCTCTTTATAATGTCTAGCACCCAGTCCGAAACCCCTGGAAGCGCGGCCCATGCGTCTGCATGGCCGGCTAGGGGTTGGATGCGAAGCGCGCTCTGTTCGCTGTGCGACGGCGGCGCTTCGGGGTGCGCTAGCATAGGCGTTATGCCTGAGACATTTGAGGCGGGGAGCGCGCGTAATACAGCGGGCAAAACGCTCATCCTCGACCGCGCTACAGTGTTTATCTGAGCGGGGGAGGTCTGAGAAGGTCTCATGGGACTCATGCAGCCTACAAGTGAACGTGGGCGGGGACCGGGCACGTTTACTGCTTTGGCCGCGCTGTCTGCTTGAACAGAGCGGGCGCGCACAGGTCCCGTTTTTACAGGGAGCCTGTGGCTTGCCAGACATAGCGTTTGTGGGCACTGGGAAGTGGGCACTTTGACTATGTTTGGGGCGCGACCGAACTGGTTTACTGCTTTGGCCGCGCTGTCTGCTTGAACAGAGCGGGCGCGCACAGGTCCCGTTTTTACAGGGAGCCTGTGGCTTGCCAGACATAGCGTTTGTGGGCACTGGGAAGTGGGCACTTTGACTATGTTTGGGGCGCGACCGAACTGCATCGATCTTATGAGTACGGGCCCTGTGTGCAGGGCTGTGCTTGTGTGTAGGGATGGGCACAGAGAAGTGGGCATCAACGCTACATTTATAGCACCATCGGCCGTGGCCGGGACACCAGAAAATACACTCTTTTCGGGATTTATCTGGGTAGCCGTAAAAACGGCTTTTGTGTGCAGGCAAGCGGGCAGCTGTGCGGGCTTGTGCTCTGCTGAGAACGCTGAAGCAGTCGCAATTCCTGGGACTGAGACAGCGGTGCGCTTTGGTGAGGGCCCGGTCGCAACGGGGCTTACACACCTGCGCTTTCCTAGGCGTGCTAGGATTTCTTTGGGGCTTCCGGCTTCAACACAACCCTTGGTCGCGGCCCGCGGTGAGTGGGGCGGCGGCTGGTAGAGCGAGAGCGAGGGCGTGATCTGCGCTGCTGTCGCTGTGAGGAGGCGGCCGAAGGCGGGGGCTGAGGCTGTGAGCTCCGAGGGGCCTGTTTCTCACGGCCCGCTGCAGAACTGGGGCGCTTCGGCAGGAAGTGCTTGAACGCCTGTGACGCTTTTTGGGCTTCGGAAAATCTCTCCACGAGCTCGGAGAGAGAAGATCCAAAAAGGCCAGCGGAGGATAGCGGGGCGTCGAGGAACGCGTTGCGCTTTGCATCAGCCATCTCCGTGAGCGTCAGCCACAAATGCCTCTCGGCTACGGTAGCGGAAGCCATACAGCGTCCCATGGCTTGTGCTGCAGCCTTGGTAGCGCGGAGTGAAAGATCCGACGCGCTTCTCAGGTCCGCGATGCAGATAGCTTCAGGTCCTATCTCGTCCAGTTTGCGGAGGAGATCGCCTTGGAAAACCTGAAGCGTGGCCATGGTGTGCAAAGCCGATGCCGCCTGCCCAGCGGCGGAGAAGATCCGCGCGAGCATCGACGACGTCATGCGGCAGGCTTTTGACGGCAGCGCTGGCTTAGTCCGCCGTCCAGCAGAGGGCGGGCAAAGGTGGGCTGCTATCGCCTGTTCCACCGGCGGCAGAGTGAGGTAGCCTCGGTCCTGAGCATTATCCAGGGAGGAAAATGCTGGGGATACAGACGAACGTGTTCGTGCAGAAAAGGGAGCGTTCCAGGCCTTCGCCACTTCTTCATGAAGCTCAGGAAGAAACGGAGCGGGCTTAGACACAGGAGAAGTGCGCTCACCAGGGAGGAAGCTACCATCAAGCCGGGTGCGCGAGGGGAGTTCCGGTGCAGACCACTCGAGGCCGAGGCTCGCCGCGGCCAACGCGAGTACTCGCATGAGCTCCCTCTCGATGCTAGCTCTAGCCGACGGCTTTCGGGCAGGAGGCGTGAGGTCCGCAGAGCTCGCCCAGTCTTCACTGCCTGAAGCTAGCAGAGAGCAGGAATCCTTTTCGACCGACTCGACTTCAGAAACAACTTCCTCAGATGAAGCGGCGGCAGACTGCGGGCGCTGAGCATCAGGAAGTGCTTCGGGGGAAGCCGGTGAAGCTGGCGGGCGAGCCGGCGAGCTTTGTCGGGAAGAGGTGGGTTCCGGGGCCCGCTGCGAGCGGCGCTTCTTACGGCGCGGCACCGCGGCGGGGGGCGCAGGCTCGGAGAACTGTGCCAGGCGAGTCCGCAGAGTCGCCATCGGCAAAAGCTCGCAGTGAGGGCAGCCGCCGTCAGCGAGCGCGAGCGCTGCGTGATCTTCGCCCAGACAGGAGACGCAAATAACATGGCGGTCTCCCTCGGTGAGCGGGGCTCGGCACGAGCCACAGGATGGCATCTTGAAAAAGACGCGGCTCTTTTAGGGGTGAGTGTTCGGGGAACACTGCACACACACACACAGAACAGAGCAGATAAAGGATATGAAGCGCCGGAAAGCGCAGCAGGTACGGCAGTAGAAGGCGGCGAAGGCCAGCGGCTTCAAGGGCTCGTCCCGCTGAAAAGCTTGCCTCGACGACGCTTGCTTCTCCGTGATCCAGCGATGCGTGAGCTTCGCTGAAGAGATGAAAATCAGTTGAATCAGCCTACTCGAGCTCCTTTTATAGGGGATGGCCACACCCGTTTCGGCGGGATGTGACGAGGAGCGCGCGAAGCACTCTCATTGGTCTGATGTTGCATCAGCCCTCGCTCGATAGGCTCATGCAGTTGCCGCAGAACAGCCAATGAGTGAGCGAGCCGTCTCGCCATGGCTGTGCACTGCCGCAATGCGTTTTACAAATATGAAAATTAAGGATAATTTTGCTTCAGTATTTCGTGAAAAGAGACTTTTCCCGTAGCGTTCTACGAACGCAGTACGAGAGAACTCTCGTAAGAGAACACTAAGTAATGTTTGCTTTTCTGTCTAAATGTTACAGATGATCTTCTGCTTTGTTATTGTGGTGTTGTGCTGTTACTTTGTATGCTTAGTAGTTTATGCCTACACTGGACATTTTATTCAAAGTGTAATTGTTGTACATGTTTATGGAATTCATTAAATCTGACAGATACTGACATCTATTTAATAAACTCTAACAAGGCCTCATTGTCATGTTACTTATTTCTATAGAAACCTTGAATAATACATGTAAGGTCAATTGGTTAATTCAATTAATGAAAGAAAAGGACAGCATGTGTTCGATTTGTTGAGGATTAGAAAACTGATAAACTGCCTGTAAAAATTAGCGAAGTTTCACAAGCAAGCTTTATGGCTTAGATGCTGGTGTTCATACACAATTTCTCTCCAAATAAATGCTACAATGGAATAATATAAGTATTCAATACAAAAAATGTATCTCTCTTCTACAAAAGCTGGTATGAAAATTGTATTGTGTTAGATAGACAACTTTTAAATTTGAATGGCAATTTTTTGACTTATAGTTGTCACGCTGCATTGCAGGAAGAACAGGAGGATGAAGATCAGGTTCAAAACAGCTTTAATACACAAAAGCAAACTATACAAAAGGTAGACGAGCAAACACAAGCGTTAACATGGCCGGAAAAAACAAAAGGGAGCACGCATGAACTTTATTCTAAAGATAACGAGGTGTAGACAGCTGAACCAAACTAATAATCACAGTGACCATGGAAACTAATGGCGGGAAATGAAGAAAGAGAAACACGTGATGAATGAAAACAAACTAAATGTCCATGAAAGCAAACAAACTGAACAGAATGGTGACATCAGAAAGAAAGTGCCATAACAGAAAGTTAGCAGAGGGAGGGATGGAGGCGGTTCAGGAGGATACAATGACGATTTCATTAGATTTACATTTAGTCATTTAGCAGACGCTTTTGTCCAAAGCAACTTACAAATTAGGACTAAATTAAGCGAGTCATCATGAAGAGGCAAAAACAACACAAGAAGTGCTAAAAATACAAAGTTCAAGTATTGCTCAGAGTAAGCCAGACAAGGGAGGATCAAAGGAATTGTTTTTTTTTTTTAGAGGTTCTCACGGAAGACATAAGTTTTCAGTTGTCTTTTGAATGTTGTCAGGAATTCTGCATTCTGGATGAAGGTGGGGAGATCATTCCACCAGCAAGGAACAGTTAATGAGAATGTTCTGGAGAGTGATTTTGTGGCTCTCTGTGATGGAACCACGAGACATCGCTCGTTGACCGATCGTAGGCTTCTGGTAGGGATGTAGACTCGTTGGAGCGAGTGAAAGTAGGAGGGAGCTGAGCCTGTGGTAGATCTGTAAGCCAACGTCAATGCCTTGAACTTAATGCGAGCCGCAAGTGGTAGCCAGTGCAGAGCGATGAAGAGAGGTGTGACGTGGGCTCTTGTCCATTGAAGACAAGACAAGCCTTTCCTTTTGGAGTCGAGAGAGGGAGGAGCCAAGGTGTATCTGTGGCTGATGATATCCTGGTGACGACAGACGGAGGTGGAGCCGATGGATCCCAGGGCGCAGACAGAGAGCCGGTGGAACTGAGCAGCATCGCTGGCACCGGAGACCTAAGCGATGCCGCGGTGACGAGCGTCTGAGGTGGAGCCGAAGGCGTGGAGGGATGGAGAACAGCAAGTCAGTGGCGGAAGCAGAGTGACGACTGACCAAGGGGGAGCCGATGGAGCCACAAGGCCGAGAGTATTGAGTGGAGCCGAAGGTGGGAGGAGCCATGGTGGAGTCGACAGGTCGAAATGTGCTATATTATAACAGGCCTTATATAGCACATTTCATACACTATGGTATTTCAAAGTGCTTTACACAGAAAGGAATTATAATAATCACAAAATGAAAGCAAGGAAAATTAAAACAGTTATAAAAGTAATTAAAAGAGATATGAAGATGCAGTTATAGATGCAATTAAAAGAGTGAAAGGATGATACATAGCTGAACTTCTCATCTGGCAAAACACCGGTGTATCATATTTTTTTCAGCTCCCATTTTTACTCTGAAATTGAAATTAAACTGATCAGAGGCTGGAGGCAGAGCCACAGGATCCACTCACTCAGGCACTGATGGAGGATGCTTGACCTGAGGCTGCTATGAAATCATAGCAAGCCATCCTTAGAGTTGGCGAAGGGCTGCAAACCTCCAGCAGAGGCGTGGTTGGAGGACCGGCTGAGCTCTGTGGTGATAGTGACAGAGATCAGTGACGGTAATTCCAATTCCCAACAGGTTAAAGGGTTAGTTCACCCAAAAATGAAAATTATGTAATTAATGACTCACTCTCATGTCGTTCCAAGCCCTCCGTTCATCTTCGGAACACAGTTTAAGATATTTTAGATTTAGTCCGAGAGCTTACGTCAGCAGTGTCACTGCGGATTGACAACAGACCCGGAAGAGAATACAATGCAGAATAAAGTCGTAGTTTTTGTTATTTTTGGACCAAAATGTATTTTCGATGCTTCCAAACATTCTAACTAACCCACTGATGTAACATGGACTACTTTGATGATGTTTGTATTACCCTTGGGCATGGACAGTATACCGTACATACATTTTCAATGAAGGGACAGAAGGCTCTCGGACTAAATCTAAAATATCTTAAACTGTGTTCCGAAGATGAACGGAGGTCTTACGGGCTTGGAACAACATGAGGGTGAGTCATTAATGACATAATTTTTGGGTGAACTAATTAACCCTTTAATCCTCCTATTACCTTTGGGGTAGATTTGACCCCATTCAGTGTTTAACGTCTCTAAATACATAATTAACACACAAAAAAATGTGCTTCATAATTAAAGACTTTTTCTAATTTAATTGGGGACAACTGGGTAAACATAAAATTGACATGATGATAGGTGTTCTCTGGGGTCAGTTTGACCCTAGCCAACATCTTGGATGCCCTTGAGGTAAGCTAAAACATACCAAAATTTAATTTCAAAGTGGACTATCCCTTTAAGTAGTCAACAAAGAAACATAAAGTACCTGACTTAAACCTTTGAAAAAAAAAAAAAAAGAAATCACATTTTGGGGGATTGAATTGCTGTGGTCAAATTGAGGGTAACAGGAGGGTTAAGGACACAGTCTCAGTCTTGAAACAGCGATGATTCAGAACAGAAAGATAATTCACAGTATATAAAGGTTGACGGGATGGTAATAATTAGCCCCGATCCAGAACAAAGACTTCAGTGTTTCGTTGTCAAAGGGGCTGATGATGGCTAGATGCTAAAACTCCTCCGGGTAGATTAAAAAATTGTGGTCTTACGAGCTACTTCCAGCAAACCTTGGTGTGTATTAACTTTTTGGTCCGGTCATCTGTCACACTGGGTTGCAGGAAGAATAGGAGAAGGTCAGGTTCAAAACGGCTTTAATCATCCACATGCGCAAACTATACAAAAGACAGACAACCAAACAACGAATGTGACCGGAAAAACTAAAAGGGAACACACATGAACGTATAAACTAAAGATAATGAGGTGTAGACAGCTGGACCAAACTTACCAATCACATTGACACATTGAATGTCTTGTCTTTCGGTATCAAATTGCGATACCTGAGGGGTTAATCTTGCCAACGTCAGTGAAACAATAAGCATGCGGCATGTATGATGTGCCCAAATCAAGTGCTGGTGATTAGCTGTGGTGAGGCATCAAGGAAAAACATTAGTTTATGCCGGCTTTATGGCAATCATCATCTGATGAGATTTTCTCCTGTGGAATTTATTTATTTATTTATTTTGCCATAACACGCTTGTATCAGAAACACAGTTAAAGCAGTCAGAGAAAAACTAATGCCGTAAAGTCAGGAGTCAAGGGCCCAACTAAAGCTAACACTGATCACCATAATTGTGACATCAAACTTTTTTTTTTTTTTTTTCAATAAGACATCTAAACCTCTGTTAATTCTAAATAAGAAATTTTAAGTGAAGATGCTGAGATCTTGAGAGATCTGTTAGTGTTTAATGTTCCGGCCAGTCATTTGAATTAATTCAGGAAATACCTGTAAAATAACAGTGTTATTTTTCTGTAAAACATTTAAGGAAAATTTCTGTTATCTTTTGTTTTTTGCACTTTATTTAATTAGGATATTTTACTTCAATTTTATGTTGTTTTTTTTTTAAGCCGCTGCTGCCAGCCATTTGACAGTTTAAAAAAAAAAAAAGATTGTAATGATTTAAGAAATACCTGTAAAATAACAGTGTGTATCGATTTTTTTAAATAAGGGGATTTAACTTTAATTGTATGTGTATTGTTTATGGTCATTTGACTGTTGTTGTTTTTTGTTTTTAACAGAAACTAACATTCATGTGAACCTTTTGTGAACCAAAAATTGTTAGCTGGGACTCAGCTCTACAACTTTCTTTAATTGAATAGCTGTTGAATTTTTTCCGGCTGAAAATATAAATTAATGTAAATAAATAAATAAAAATGTATAGATAATCCTTTTTTTTTTTTTTGCCCAGAAAATTTGAATAAAAATAAACTTTTAACCATTGGAATGTGTCAACCCTGTTCTTCATTCGTTGCATTAGTCGAATTGCAAAAGACAAAAAGTATGACTCATTTTGTCAAGACATGTTTAATAACGTTTTAAAATTGTTCCACTAACAATGCAAAAATAACGTTTTTAGAACGTTTACAAATGACATAACCTTGAGAAAACGTTCTACTAACATTACTGCAAGAACTTTGAGAGAACCTTTAGAGAATGTTAGCCAAAGTTAGGAGAACGTCTCTGTTAGCTGGGATGGGAGAAAAAAAAAAACATGTGATGATTTTGCATTCTCTCACAAATGTTTTGCTTTCCTCCAAGAAACGTTGCGTTCCCTCTCATAAACATTTGCGTTTGCTCGCAAAACTTGAGTTTGTTTCTTGGCGAAATGCAAAAGTTTTTTTTCACAGGGAATACAAAATATTTCAGAGAGAACGCAAAAACGTTGACAAATTATTTTTCCTCTCATACTTTTTTCCCCTCACTTTTATTTATTTTATTATTATTTTATTTTTGACCAACATGTCCCTTTAGGGGCTCTGTAAAATTCGAATAATTTGTGAGGAGAACGCAAAAATGTTTCCTCCCGCCTCATTATTTTTTCTTCACCATGTCCCTTCAGGGGCTCCGTAGTGCCACTCATACATCTTTACAAAATATATATTGGGCACTAATGAGGTCTGTCTTTGATTATGGATGTATAGCATATATGTCATCAGCAGAGTCTAATATCAAAGCATTGGATGTCATGCAAGCTCAGGCTCTAAGGATATGCAGTGGATCTGTTAAAACATCTCCAGTGTCTTCTATGCAAGTGGAAATGGGTGAGATGCCTTTGAGGATCAGAAGGGTACAACTGATGTTAGCATACTGGGTTAATGTGAAGGGACAAGTTGATAGCCACCCAGCTAAAGCTATCTTAAACGACTGCTGGGAACATAGTAAGTCCAATTACAGAAGTTTTGGGTGGATTGGTGATGTGAAAGCTGAGAATATCGGGTTGCATAAGTTACAGTACTGTTCAACGGTTTCAGTAGCTCCTATTCTTCCATGGTTTTTCCCTATACCAGATGTAGATTTAGGCATTCATAAGGAAATCAAAAATAAATCAAAGGAAGTAGCAGTGAGGGATATTGTTAAATATTTTCTGGATATGCATTTTTCTGACCATATATATAGATGGTTCCAAGGATCCAAAGACAGGACACGCTGGGTCAGCAGTATATATTCTAAAGAATGGGGTAATATGTCAGGAAAGAATAACAGATAATTTATCAGTATACACAACAGATCTTGTTGCAATTTTGTTGGCCTTGGAATGGGTAGAGGGAAATGATTGAAATAACTCAGTGATTATATCTGATAGTTATTCAGCTTTAGAAAGCATGCAATCTGGGAAATCTATAAGAAATTATATAATTCATAAAATTTGTATGGTTTTGTATAAGTTAAATGCAAAGGATTTAAAAATCAGGTTTCTTTGGGTACCTGCACATGTTGGAGTGAAGGGGAATGAGGAGGTTGATAAACTTGCAAAACAAACACTAAAACAATAGAATACTACAAGTTCCATAGCAAATCTGAAGCTATTAAAGCATATGCAAGATCAACATGGCAGGAGTATTGGGTGGATCATGATAAAGGGAGACATATAATATACAACCAGAAGTGGATATAGGAAGGACAGAGTGTAGGAGTTGAAGAGAGGAAAATATAATTACAAGAATAAGAATAGGACACACAGGGCTCAATTCTTCATTTAAGATAATAGGGAAACATCCAACAGGGAAATGCCAACATTGTAGTCATTTAGAAACTGTAGAGCATATTTTATTTCATTGCACAATGTACAGCCAAGAAAGAAACCAGCTTTTTCAGTCTCTCAGAATGGTCAATCAAAATAATTTTACAATGCAAGGTTTATTAGGGAAAACATCCAGTAACATTTATCAATTTGTTATTAAGAGACACAGACTTAGCCAAAATAATGTATTTATTTATTTATTTATTTATTTTTTAGTTAAGTTCCAATATCTCCTGATTCATACTCCAGCCCAGTCGGTGGCGGCAATGCACCGTTAAGTTGGTTTGACAACCGCCATAAAAAAAAAAAGAAGAAGAAAGAAGAAGAAAGAAGAAAGTGTCACTCATAGCGAGTGCCACAAAATTAAATAGCACACTTAAAATAATAGGGAAACACCCAAACGGGTTATGTGAAATCTGTAAGGTTGAAGAAACAGTAACTCATGTATTTCTTGATTGTAGAAGATATGAGCAAGAAAGAGGAACAATGATCAAGGTTTTAATAAAATGGGCAAGTGAAATAAATAGTAAAGTTTTCTTAGATTTTATTAGAGAAACGGGTTTGGTGAATAGATTGTAAAAACTCTGTTCCACACTCCGGAGCAGAAGGTGGCGGTAATGCACCTATTTAAGTTGGTTGCCAGCCGCCGTTAAAAATCAAAAAGAAGAAGAAGAAGAAGAGTGCCACAAAAACTGGAAAAGAAAGATATAGCTCACGACATAAAATCATGTTGGCAGAACTCGAACTCCGCTAAATCTTACATCCAGGCTCCGCAGATTGCACTATATGGCAGAAATATTTCTTATGACTTTATTTTCGCTTGTTTCCTGTTTCCGGTGATCGCAGCGCTCGCCAAAAGATTCGCCATTATCAGCGCGAGTGGCGCATATAAATCTGAACCATGGCATCCTCAAGCCCCACAACAGAGACAACAGGTAACTTTCTGCCTTTATAAACAATTTAAGACCTAATCTCGAAATTAATGGGTTAACTAAGGACAGATAGGCTACGTGTGCGTTTTCTCCAGAGTCTTAGTTCTGTCTTACTTTCGATTTCAGCGAGGAAATCTGTTTATCTCCGAATCTGAAAAGGGCCTGCATTTATTTGAGCTTTTCTTCATCGTTACCACTTTGTGTTGCCAGTTAAAAAAAAAAAATGTTATGTTATGTTAATAGAGGATTCCTGCAAAGCAATTGTAAACTTTTAAAAATGAAGTATGGTTGATATTGCAACAAAACGTGCTGTGAATTCCTATGAAACAAATGAGTCAAGCAGCCTTAAATCTGGACTTTTCACTACTTTATAATGGCGAATAGTATAACAATACTTTAAGTGGTGTTTTTGAGTTTGGAAATGTTTTGGTGAATGAATGCTGCAAAGAGATGTTCATCACATGACAACTGTAGGCCTAACTAATCTGATGTCTCAATGAATGAATCTGCTTACTTGCTTGCTAGTCTTTGTATTCAATCAAAAAAGATGCCTCACAGCCTCTATTTTGAATATTTTAATTAGCAAAATAAAGGAAGTGAATAAAATTGTTTTATTTATTTTTTTTGTAGGTAGAAGGGGCAGCTTTATTTATGATCAACCAAATAGTGAGTATAAACATTTACAAATGTTTTTGAATCAATTCACAATCAATCCATTTTAGTTTATTGGTGCCCTATTGATGTTTATTGATGTCTTCTCTCTCTCTGATTCTGTGTCACTCTTGTTCAGTGTCTTTGAGACTAGTGTTGGTGGGAATGACTGGAGCAGGCAAAAGCTCTTCTGGAAACACAATTCTAGGCAGAAAAGCCTTCAGAGTCGCCAAAAGTGCTTCATCTGTGACCAAAGAGTGTGGGAAAGAGTCTGAAGAAGTTGCTGGAAGAGAAATCACAGTGGTAGATACTCCTGGTATGTTTGACACAGATATTCCAGTGGAGGAGCTTCTGAAACAGAAGATCAGTAAGTGTATAAACATGACGGCACCGGGACCTCACGCCATCATCCTGGTCATTCAGGCAGAAACATTCACTGAAGAAGAGAAAAACTCAGTGGAGAAGATTAGGGCCATATTTGGAGAAGAAGCAGATAAACATACAATCATCCTCTTCACACACGGGGATCAACTGACAGACAATATTGAAGAATTCATTAAAGCCAGTGAGGATCTCAGAGAAATCCTGAGTCGCTGTGGAGAAAGATATCATGTGTTCAATAATAAAGACATGGAAGATCGTAGTCAGGTTGTGGAGCTGCTGGAGAAAGTGGACGACATGGTCACTGATAATGGAGGAGGATTTTACACCAGTGACTCTTACAAGGAAGTGGATCTCATGCTGAAAACTAAAGAGGAGGAACTGAAGAAGCTGTACGAGAAGCAACTACAAGAGAAAGAGAGGGAACTTGAATCCAAATATAGTGAAGAAAACAGGAAACTACAGGAGATAATAGAGACACTATCAGCATCTGACCAGGAGAAAGAAGAGAAGATCAAAGAGCTGAAACGACTGAATCAGAGTAAAAAAAGTAAAAAGTTTGAGTACAAGCGATTTTATAAAGCAAAGCTCGGAGGAACCAGACAGGAGGCAGAACAGACTTGTGTTAATCAGAATCTAGTAATAAAGATCTTCAAGAAGATTCTCAACATCAAACGTTAATCACATTCCAGTTATATGTGTCTATACAGTATATGTAACATTTGTAATGTGTGTGTGTGTATATGTGTATATATGTATATATATGTGTGTGTATATATATAAAATTTCAGTTTATAAGGTCTATGTAGTGCATAGAGTGTACAATAATATCAGTATTATTACTTGTAAATAAGCTGTTGTACTGTAAATCTAATGAAATATGCCGTTTTGTCAAATTATTAGTGCTTGTGGGAACAAAGTTCTTGAATTATGTCAGAAAATTTAATTTAGTCAAAGACATAAGAGATGGGAATCACAAATCAGTTTTATGTTTGATTATTTCATATCTTAATGTACTATAATATATCACAACTGATCCATATTTTGCATTTGACATTTACACTGGATAACAGATATTGCTTGTAATTTTTAAATAAAATTTTAGTAGAAAATAGTTTTTCTTTCTTTAGTAGAAAGTTGTTTTTACAATACATATTTTTATTGCAGTCTTCAGGAAATGGAAATTTATTTTTTTTAGATGGTCTTTTATTTAAAGTACTAAAATTTAAGCAAAATTTTACCTATTAAAAAGATGTTTATATTATAAAGAATACCATCGTCTTTATCCTGTGGTTTACTGGGTGACATATGCATGTTAGCTTCTTAATCAGTCCAAATGTTAATTTGGTTAACGTTAGCCTACAAGGCGACACATTAACTTAGTTCTTACAGTTAACATGATTAAGGTGCCAGTATATGATTTTATTTACCATGTTAATAAATTGACATGATGTATGTGTTTTATAAATTATGTATGTGTATTTCCAAGCTATGACCATCTGATGGCATTTTGGTTTTTAATTGAGCCTTCCATTTATAAAATGGTCCTGGTCTCAAGAGCCAAATCAGCTACCGAAAGAAATGAAGAAGTGGTCACAGAAGCACGTCCTTCAACGGTAGGCTATGGTCTGACTGTACTTATGTTGCAGGCATTGTTGTTTACACAAAGACAAAAACTGGCTGAGGGGGAGACAATATTTCTCAAATATGATGTCATTGTATTTGTGTAGGTGGCCAATGCTAAATTTAATGTCTCATCTCCATTTAAATACATCAGCACACTACACAGCAACTCATTGTATTCCCCATGGTGTCCTCCTGGGATCCAGGAATAGACTTTTGTCCATTGTAGTGGACATAATATTTTAGTTAATTTCTCTGACAACATAAATGTCACATGTCCTGTAAAGAGCACATTCAGGGCTGAGAGAGACCAAATGTTTGGAGGTTTCACCAAGACAATTTCTGCTTGGTCTTTAAAAATGACTGACATTAGTTTAGAGAATTTTTTTTTTTTTTTCATGGCCTTTATGAATAAACTTAGCTAATGCTAACTGAATCTCACTAAACAATGGATGAACAAAGTTGCACAGCTTATTCCTGCCTACACTTGTAGAGAATTAAAACCAGATAAAGCACGTAGCATTGCCTAATGTAAGACAGGTATTTTAAGTTAGCGAACTTAACTAAAGAGCTAACACTAGTATTTGAGTTAGCTAGGTAGTCATTTAAACTTTTATTATTATTATTCTTATCTTCGTAGTTGTGTATGTAATTATAGCATATAATGTAAATCCTTTACTAATTTGCTTGCAGGTGCCTTAGTGGTAGCCTACGGCAAATCCGATGAACATTGATGTTGTAAACAGAGGGTGTAAATATAGAACCGGGAAACAGCTGAGTAATAATAAGTGAACCAGAAAATGATTGTGCAAGTAGCAGATTATAGTGTTATTGATTTTCGATATAAAAATAAATAAGTTGATTGAGAGGGATGGGTATTAAAGGGGTCATATAATGGTACATGCACTTTTACAAGTTGATTGCACTGAAATGTCTGTTGGCAGTGCCTGTACACAACCATCCTATCATGATAAAAATCCATCCAGTGGTTTTGTTTTAATCTCCTTATATATGTTTGACCCTCTCTGAAATCAAGCCGTTCGATATTGTGACGTCATAATATCCAACGCCCCTCCCGCTATTGTGATTGACAGCCGTGTTTCAAGACCCGCCCTGAGCGAGCTGTGACAGCCGTCATAGTAGTCCGCCATTGTTGTTATGCTGGAGTAGAATGGCGTCTAAGCAATTATGGTGTTCAGTTCTTAGATGTAATAAGGAACACAGCAGTCATTTGGATGTTCCTAAATCCGAGCCGTTGAAGATGCAGTGGCTGAGTTTTGTTTTTGAAGCGATATGCCCAAAGGATTGACGCGGGGATTCCCTCACGGGGATTCCCCACGATCGTCTGTGCTTTCATGTTTGCGCGAATCATTTCACACCAGACAGCTTTACAAACGAGAAAAAACGGATCGGTACCAACGTGTTCCTGCTGAACCTCCAGAAGATGTGAGTGTAATGTTTTATTAACCTTTATATTAGTATTTATATTAATCTTTGCGAAATTTGCAAGCCTTGCTGCAGGCTTCACGATGAATGCGTCTAAGGTTTACTCTCAGGGTACATTACGGCATGTTTTCTATGTACGACATTCTCAATATATTTCATAATCCCACGTTTATAATGAACAACGCGTGGTTATTGTGTAATTGTGTGTAGAAACGGTGTACGCACAGAGCAGAGGGGCGGGGTGAGCAAAGCTCATTATCATTTAAAGGGGAAATGAAGCAGTCAATCAAGTTTACATGATTTACAAGATGGATTTCCACTATAATCAACAATTATATAAGAAACATGACAAATGTAAACATATAAAAGAAAAAAAAGAAAAACCGTTATATCTTTTGCTGCCAGGGCGCTGCCATTGTGTGCAGTATTCTAAAGTGTGACGTCACGGGGTTGGTTGGCTTTAATAAACCTGGCTGAATGTATTAATATCACGACGTCAAACTGTCTACACCACGGAGTTTTGACCGCAAACAACTAACGTAAGGTACAGTCATTATTAGCTAACAGCTGTAAGCATGAACTAGCTAACACTAACTTAGTGTTTAGCTAACTTTAGTGGAGTTTATTAGTACCAGACAAAAAGACGACGTCTAACGTTAACGTTATGTTAACAAACTGCACATGGAAACATTGTTCGCGATGTCTGCCATCATATTCATGTCTCTTGTCAACAACACCATGTAAGTTAGCATGTATTAATATATGCATTTGAGCCGATACGGCGTGGGAACCGAGCAGTGGTAAGTTACGTTGTTATGTCGAACAGCCGGTGGTGGTTTTGGGCGAAGAGCGGGTTGGTAAGTTGCAACGCGTGTGGCTGTTGTAATGCGATGCCCACTAGGCCGTGGGCCAAGTCTGTTTTTCTCCTTTAGTTTTCGATTTGATAGATCTCCTCCAGGGAACTGGTTCATTTTTTATAATTAGCTATATAAATTGTTGTTGAGCACATTACTGCTTGTTTCCAACGTCAATTGTTGCACATTAAAAATATAACGTAGATATAATCTCGCTAGCTAACCACAAAATGTTAGCCGGAGTAAGAACCAATCAAAGCTCGTGTTGTTACCTTGTCAACTTGAGTTGGCCAATCACGTCATTATTTGATCCGGTGCCCGAAGACCCGGATGTGAACTGAAGTCGCGGACGCGGCGGCCGTTCAGTGGCGAGTTCTCCGTTGGACCAGAGAATGACGGGCTCACGGTAGGTAACTGGCTCTAGCATTATCCGAAACATTGTAAAAAGTCTGAATGTATGGGTCTTGGCATATGTACGCCGTCAAAATAGCTACCGCTATCAGTATTTGTACAACTAATGTAAGCCAAGAACCGAATGCTACACACGTGGGTAATGTTAAGCTATTTGTCGTTTTAAATGTAGTATACAAGTTGGCTAGCGTTACCATCTGAAGTAACTTAGGAAGGTATGATCAGCTTTTTGTGTCAGTTATGTATTGATTATTTCTGCATATGAGGTATCCAACTGGTAGGAGATGGAGGAGCTCTTTTTGGAAGGCTTGGGCCATCTGATGCAGAACGCAAAACCCGAACCCGCATGCACCTCCGTGAAGTTGGCACCCCATAAAACGAAATAATTTCCAAAACTATGCCATTCGTTTGTGCTGCGTTTGTGCTGATTTGTGCCGCAAAAACCAACGTTTGTGCTGGTTTCGTGTTTGAGATATTGAACATTCTTTTTTCGGTTGCGTGACGTCACTCTCCACCCCATGTCCTTCAAATCGCTCCAAACCGGTGTCATTCGTTTGTGCTCGGTTTGTGCTGGTTTGTGCCGTTAAAACAAACACTGTATCTGTTTTCCTTTCGCAGATATAACAAATTTAATTCGGGAGCTGTGACGTCACTCTCCACCCCACCTCATCTAAATCGCTCCAAACCGGTGTCGTTCGTTTGTGCTCGATTTGTGCTGGTTTGTGCCGTTAAAACAAACACTGTATCTGTTTTCCTTTCGCAGATATAACACATTTAATTCGGGAGCTGTGACGTCACTCTCCACCCCACCTCATCTAAATCGCTCCAAACCGGTGTCGTTCGTTTGTGCTCGATTTGTGCTGGTTTGTGCCGTTGAAAGAAACAGTGCAACTACGATCCCCTCTTAAACATAAAAAAAAAATAAACTTTTTAAGTACAGTTACATAACTGTCCACCCCATATGGTCCAAATCGTTGCAAAACTGTGCCGCTCGTTTGTGCTCGATTTGTGCCGGTTTGTGCCGTTACGATGAACATTGTATCTCTTTCCCCTCCTTATAGAAATAACACATTGGATTCGGGACAGTGACGTCACTCTCCACCCCATGCCGTCCAAATCGCCCCAAACCGGTGCTTTTTGTTTGTGCTCGATTTGTGCTGTTTTGTGCCGTAGAAATAACCATCATAAATGATTCCATTCTTTAGACATCACAAAATCTTTGGAGGAGTAGTAACGTCACGCAAGCAAGCCGCGCTCTCCATCCATCTCGTCTACAAACCTGTCCGGTTCGTTTGTGCTCGCACAGGGCCGCAGCTGTCAGTGTTCTTTTCTTTAGATATGGGAATGTTTTATTTTAGATTTGTGCTATTGACATTTGGTCTTTATATAATCACCAATGCACTACGATATGTAATATATAGGCTACTGTCACTACTCTGTAAGCTACGTGTGACTGAGGCTTAATTTTGTATTAAAATAAATTAAAATAACCAATAAAAAAAATAAATGTATTAAAAAAAATTGTGTAGTGTCTTAAGTTTTCTGAATAGGCCTACTTTTAACAGCTTACAGTGCCTGTTTGTGCTGTAAAAAGTTTCGTTTGTGCTGCTTCGGTTTTTTAGATATTAAAATCTATGAATCTATTAAATATTAAAAATTTGGTCATTCTGTTGGCACTCAAGGCACTCCAAATTCAACCCAAATAGGCTCGTTCGTTTGTGCTTCGTTTGTGCTGGTAAAAAGTAACAAAGCAGGGCCGGCCCGAGGCATAAGCGAACTAAGCGGCTGCTTGGGGCCCCCTCGCCACCAGGGGGCCCCCAAGCGATTTTTTTTTTTTTTTTTTTTTTTTACATATTAATTAAATTAAACAAGTGACATAAATTAATGAATGGATTAATAATTCAAGACAAGAAAATTCTGATTTCATGATCAATATACCTGCCTACAACTGCTGCTGTGTCTGCCAGTGTTTGAGTCATATGCGCATAACCTCGCGTGCATAGAAAATTCGTGCGCAAAGTCACGGTAATGTTAAGCCATTTCACACAAATTTGATTTGATCAATGATTTATCCTTTAAATTCAATGATATGCAGAACAGAACAAGAATAAAAAAATAACTATAAACAAGCCAAAACGAAATAATTTAAAGCGAAAGTGAAAGCGGATCTCTCATTTTAGAATCAAAATGTTTCATCATTCGCGATGGATTTGGATGGTAAACTATTCTTTATTATAGGCTTCTTTGTACTTCACCCACGTTCCAACATCGAGGGAAAAATTCATCCTCTTCACAAGCGCAAAAATGTGCTTGAAATCCAATATCGAGGGAAAAAATCATTCTCTTCACATGCGCAAAAATGTGCGTGGAAACATCACAGTGGAGCGGTGCTTAGGCTACGCAGCGCTGAATGGTTCGAATTGTAGCCTACTACTGACTATTTAAAAAGAGCAATGTAATTTTTATATGTTAGTTTGACTATTTTATTATTATATTTTATTACGGCTATAACGAACAGGCTGCGATGTCAAGATTGCAGTGCCTGGAATATGTTGTGTGTGTGTGTGTGTGTGTGTGTGTGTGTGTGTGTGTGAGGCGCGGGCGCGATCGAACAGTGGAAACATAAACACATACTCCGTCATGTTCATGTAAGACATCATTCAAACTGCAAAGGGCTGCAAAACGTTGGAGGATATTTTGCAAATAATTTTTTTTATATGTTTTTTGACAGTTTGTTTTCAGAAGTTTCAAAGAGTTAGTAAAAGAGTAAAGAAAAAGTTAAAACATTTTTAAGTAGCTATTTTTTATTAAGTAGGCTATTTATTTTGTATTAATGCATAACCTCATTGTATTAATTTATAATGTAACATTATAGAGTGACATTGTGTCAATAATCGTCAAGCACAGGTGACTTCGCGTGGTGGGAGGGGGCCCCCATATCAAATTCTGCTTAGGGCCCCCAAAAGGCTCGGGCCGGCTCTGTAACAAAGTATAATGTATAACAGTTTGGAAGTAACTTGCACAACACTGCATTGTGAAAAACGATTAGCCTATAAATAGCCTAGATATTTTAATGTGATATTTTTTTCAGTTTTAATGTAATTAAAATGTAATTTATTCCTGTAATGTCAAAGCTGAATTTTCTGTATCATTACTCCAGTTTTCAATGTCACATTATTCTTTAGAAATCGTAAGATGTTGATTTTGTGCTCAATTATTGGTGCTCACTGCTCAGTTAAGAAATGCTCTTATATTTTAATAGGCCTAGGCCTACACATTGCTTGTTTTTTTTTTTTATTTATGTTTAATATTTTTTTGTGGAAACCGTGAAACCTGAGTGACCTCAGAAAATATAATGACATGACACAAACGACACGTTTTACAGCACAAACCAGCACAAATGACGTCATTGTCTATGCCTAATATTTTAAAGGCCGATGCAGCACAAACGGAAATTATACTGGCACAAACCAACACAAACGAAGCACAAACGAACGAGCCTATTTGGGTTGAATTTGGAGTGCCTTGAGTGCCAACAGAATGACCAAATTTTTAATATTTTAGATTTTATAGATTATAATAGATTCATAGATTTTAATATCTAAAAGACCGAAGCAGCACAAACGAAACTTTTTACAGCACAAACAGGCACTGTAAGCTGTTAAAAGTAGGCCTATTCAGAAAACTTAAGACACTACACAATTTTTTTTAATACATTTATATTTTTTTATTGGTTATTTTAATTTATTTTAATACAAAATTAAGCCTCAGTCACACGTAGCTTACAGAGTAGTGACAGTAGCCTATACATTACATATCGTAGTGCATTGGTGATTATATAAAGACCAAATGTCAATAGCACAAATCTAAAATAAAACATTCCCATATCTAAAGAAAAGAACACTGACAGCTGCGGCCCTGTGCGAGCACAAACGAACCGGACAGGTTTGTAGACGAGATGGATGGAGAGCGCGGCTTGCTTGCGTGACGTTACTACTCCTCCAAAGATTTTGTGATGTCTAAAGAATGGAATCATTTATGATGGTTATTTCTACGGCACAAAACAGCACAAATCGAGCACAAACAAAAAGCACCGGTTTGGGGCGATTTGGACGGCATGGGGTGGAGAGTGACGTCACTGTCCCGAATCCAATGTGTTATTTCTATAAGGAGGGGAAAGAGATACAATGTTCATCGTAACGGCACAAACCGGCACAAATCGAGCACAAACGAGCGGCACAGTTTTGCAACGATTTGGACCATATGGGGTGGACAGTTATGTAACTGTACTTAAAAAGTTTATTTTTTTTTTATGTTTAAGAGGGGATCGTAGTTGCACTGTTTCTTTCAACGGCACAAACCAGCACAAATCGAGCACAAACGAACGACACCGGTTTGGAGCGATTTAGATGAGGTGGGGTGGAGAGTGACGTCACAGCTCCCGAATTAAATGTGTTATATCTGCGAAAGGAAAACAGATACAGTGTTTTTTTTAACGGCACAAACCAGCACAAATCGAGCACAAACGAACGACACCGGTTTGGAGCGATTTAGATGAGGTGGGGTGGAGAGTGACGTCACAGCTCCCGAATTAAATTTGTTATATCTGCGAAAGGAAAACAGATACAGTGTTTGTTTTAACGGCACAAACCAGCACAAACCGAGCACAAACGAATGACACCGGTTTGGAGCGATTTGAAGGACATGGGGTGGAGAGTGACGTCACGCAACCGAAAAAAGAATGTTCAATATCTCAAACACGAAACCAGCACAAACGTTGGTTTTTGCGGCACAAATCAGCACAAACGCAGCACAAACGAATGGCATAGTTTTGGAAATGATTTCGTTTTATGGGGTGCCAACTTCACGGAGGTCCCGCATGCAGTGTCATCACTGACTTCCTCTGGCAGCAGTTGGGCTTTATCTTCATTGTTATGGGACACCAGGTAGGGGACAGAACAAAGGGGACAAATAATGTGTTTATCAAAGTTTGTTACTTTTAATCTAGTAATCTCACTGTTTAGATATGGAAGAAAACCATGTAATGTCTTTGTTTCAAATAAAACATTCCTAAAAAAAAAAAAAAAAGACTTTTGTGTTCAATTCAGTGTCAACCTTACACTATTCACTGTAATCTTACACAAAGATACAAAGTGTTCAAAAATATACATTAATTAAAATCACATTGTGTAATTAAGATTCACTGGTATTGTGAGATTTATTTAACATACATTTTTAAACTAACTACAATACACACATAGATAGCCTTCATGATGCACTAATACAGTGGTTCTCAATTCCAGTCCTCGGGACCCCTTGCTCTGCACATTTTGTATGTCTCTCTTATCTGACACACTCAGTTCAATTCATGGAGTCTCTCCTAATGAGCTGATGATCTGGTTCAGGTGTGTTAAATAAGGGAGACATACAAAATGTGCAGAGCAGTGGGTCCCGAGGACTGGAATTGAGAACCACTGCACTAATACACAATTATCTTAATAGAGAATTAGTAGAATTAATGGATTTGATTAGGGATGTCCCGATACCACCTTTTCACTTATGATACCGATGCCGCAGCTTTGGCTATTTGCCGATACCGATATCAATCCGATATTTTTATTTTATTCTTGAACTAATACTAATAATAATAAAATATATGGAAGCACTTTGCTCAATTAGCCACATAAAAACATCTCACTCAAATGGAGAAATTATACTTCTACAGTATACAGACCCTTTCCAAAAGATTAGAATATCATGGAAAGTTTATTTATTTCCATAATTCCATTCAAAACGTTAAACTTCCATAGATTATAGATTCAGGGCCCACAACTTAAACGATTTCAAGTATTTAGTTGTTTATTTGTACATAATTTGGGCTTCCAGCTCATAAAACCCACGAAAACAGGATTTCAAAAACTTTGAATATAACATGAAATTACACAGTAATTACACAGTGATACCATGGTCATTGAACCAGGTTTTGGTTCTTTTGGCAGTGTGGACAGGTGCAAATCCTGCTGGAAAATGAAGTCAGCATCTCCATAAAGCTTGTCTGCTGAAGGAAGCATGAAGTGCTCTGGAAATGTCCTGGTAGACGGCTGCGTTGAGTGGACAGCACAGTGGACCAACACCAGCCGATGACACGGCTCCCCAAACCAACACAGACTGTGGAAACTTCACACTGGACTTCAAGCATCTTGGATTGTGTGCCTCTCCATTCTTCCTCCAGACTCTGAGACCTTGGTTTCCAAATGAGATGCAAAATTTGCTCTCATCAGAAAAGAGGACTTTGGTCCACTGTGCTTTATTAAATCCAGAGTCAACGCAGCCGTCTACCAGGACATTTTCAGAGCACTTCATGCTTCCTTCATTTTCCAGCAGAATTTGCACCTGCCCACACTGCCAAAAGAACCAAAACCTGGTTCAATGACCATGGTATCACTGTGTAATTACTGTGTGAGTTCATGTAATATTCTAATTTTTTGAAATCCTGTTTTCGTGGGTTTTATGAGCTGGAAGCCCAAATTATGTACAAATAAACAACTAAATACTTGAAATCGTGTGGGCCCTGAATCTATAATCTATGGAATTATGGAAATAAATTAACTTTACCATGATATTCTAATTTTTTGGAAAGGGTCTGTATAGTCCACAACAACAGTTGATAATGAAAGACTGCCACCCTTTATTCAAAAGACCTTGAGATATGTTTGGTAATTGTACCTGAATTAATTTAAAATTAATTTGCTATATTTCAATATAATTGTTTGCTTAAAATTTGAATTAACTACCAGTAACTTTATTCTCATCTGAAATAAATAAATAATTTATTTCTGTAAAAAACAACACTACCATTAAAAACACATTTTATTGATCATTTTTGCTTTTAAACAGCGTGTGTGTGTGTGTGTGTGTGTGTGTGTGTGTGTGTGTGTGTGTGTGTGTGTGTGTGTGTGTGTGATTTTGGTTGGGGACAGTTGTAGGTTACAGTTTGACAAGAGTTTACAGTTTGACAAAAGTACAATGTTGTGTTTTACAGAAATATAAGTTGGCTAAACACTTTGCAGTTTTAATGATGTCCTGTATGAACAAATGGTTTTATGTTTCCACTGTTCGATCGCGCCCGTGCCTCTCTCTGAAACACACACACACACACACTGAACAAATGATGCCCAACTTGTTTGAGAAAATAAGGTTATTGGGCTTTTTGCCTTAGAAAAAACATGTAACGTTATACAGCACTTCATATTGTCGCATACCGGCTGTCAATCGCGTCCCGCTCTGTTGTTATGCGGTCTATGAAAATAAATAAGGTGACAAAAGCACCCACGGGTGATCAATAGTCTTCTGACGGTAAGTGCACAATGTATAGTATAGCTCGTGTAGACAAAAAGTATATAAAGCATATTTTAATAGCAGGATTTCGTTATCAAGAGAGCAACGTTACGGTATCAACTATGCTGGTTGTCAGGGAGACGTGACAGGTTGTCAAGGATACGGGTGATTTGTTTACGTTTTCTGACGCTACGATTTAGCAGTCCTACAAATTTGCCCGTTTAAAATTTAAGAGTTTAAATCGATATCTTCATCAAATGTGCAAACATCAAAGTTGGAAACAATGCTTACACTACTTATAAGAATTTTTACATGGCACCTGTAAACAAATTACTTAGTTCCTTGGCAGGGATCAGTGAAATTCACAATTTCGGGAACAGGTGTTGTGCCGAATTCTTACTCCCTGCCAGAATCTGACTCCCCTCGCGAGCACGCGCATGACGTCAATTTGAGTCGCCTCGCCAGTTGCTAAAACAGAAACGCGTCAGACAGCGTAAGAAATTACATGATAACAATTTGTGTGTTGATCTTTGATCATGTATTTATTAGTTATGTGTCTTTGATCATGTATTTTATTATTTTTGATTATGTATTTTTATGTATTATTATTTGATCAAACTCGTATAACTGTCTAGCTGTGCTTTTACGCTTGTATTGTGTTTTTTACTACAGTATTATAAATCAGTGTGGTTTTTTTAAACACTACAGTGCTTTTTGTAGTAAAACAATGGTTTAGTTTCTGGTAAAGTTTCTACACCTAAACATAAACATCATTACTAAAGAGATTTGACTTTACTGCCTGCACTTTTTCTTTATGAAAACAAAACAGTGCTGCCAAAATCATACTCCCCTATGTAAAATACTTTATATTGAATATAAACACTTGTGCTTTTTTGCAGGTAGTCTTTAGGATGAGATGTGTCTCCAGAATGAGTTTTGTGGGTGTCTGACCCAGCTAAAGTGATCCCAGTGTGGGGGGGGGGGTGTGAATTCGGCAGTGCTGCCAAAATCATACTGCCCTATGTAAAATACTTCATATTGAATATAAACACTTGTGCTTTTTTGCAGGTAGTCTTTGGGATGAGATGTGTCTCCAGAATGAGTTTTGTGGGTGTCTGACCCAGCTAAAGTGATCCCAGTGTGGGGGGGTGTGAATTCGGCAGTGCTGCCAAAATCATACTCCCCTATGTAAAATACTTAATATTGAATATAAACACTTGTGCTTTTTTGCAGGTAGTCTTTGGGATGAGATGTGTCTCCAGAATGAGTTTTGTGGGTGTCTGACCCAGCTAAGTGATCCCAGTGTGGGGGGGTGTGAATTCGGCAGTGCTGCCAAAATCATACTCCCCTATGTAAAATACTTCATATTGAATATAAACACTTGTGCTTTTTTGCAGGTAGTCTTTGGGATGAGATGTGTGTCCAGAATGAGTTTTGTGGGTGTCTGACCCAGCTAAAGTGATCCCAGTGTGGGGGGGTGTGAATTCGGCAGTGCTGCCAAAATCATACTCCCCTATGTAAAATACTTAATATTGAATATAAACACTTGTGCTTTTTTGCAGGTAGTCTTTGGGATGAGATGTGTGTCCAGAATGAGTTTTGTGGGTGTCTGACCCAGCTAAAGTGATCCCAGTGTGGGGGGGTGTGAATTCGGCAGTGCTGCCAAAATCATACTGCCCTATGTAAAATACTTCATATTGAATATAAACACTTGTGCTTTTTTGCAGGTAGTCTTTGGGATGAGATGTGTCTCCAGAATGAGTTTTGTGGGTGTCTGACCCAGCTAAGTGATCCCAGTGTGGGGGGGTGTGAATTCGGCAGTGCTGCCAAAATCATACTGCCCTATGTAAAATACTTCATATTGAATATAAACACTTGTGCTTTTTTGCAGGTAGTCTTTGGGATGAGATGTGTCTCCAGAATGAGTTTTGTGGGTGTCTGACCCAGCTAAGTGATCCCAGTGTGGGGGGGTGTGAATTCGGCAGTGCTGCCAAAATCATACTGCCCTATGTAAAATACTTCATATTGAATATAAACACTTGTGCTTTTTTGCAGGTAGTCTTTGGGATGAGATGTGTCTCCAGAATGAGTTTTGTGGGTGTCTGACCCAGCTAAGTGATCCCAGTGTGGGGGGGTGTGAATTCGGCAGTGCTGCCAAAATCATACTGCCCTATGTAAAATACTTCATATTGAATATAAACACTTGTGCTTTTTTGCAGGTAGTCTTTGGGATGAGATGTGTCTCCAGAATGAGTTTTGTGGGTGTCTGACCCAGCTAAGTGATCCCAGTGTGGGGGGGTGTGAATTCGGCAGTGCTGCCAAAATCATACTGCCCTATGTAAAATACTTCATATTGAATATAAACACTTGTGCTTTTTTGCAGGTAGTCTTTGGGATGAGATGTGTCTCCAGAATGAGTTTTGTGGGTGTCTGACCCAGCTAAGTGATCCCAGTGTGGGGGGGTGTGAATTCGGCAGTGCTGCCAAAATCATACTCCCCTATGTAAAAATACTTATTATTGAACTTAAACACTTGTGCTTTCCTGTAGCTTAGTGGTAAGAGCATTGCGTTAACAACGCAGATCCCAGAGGATTGCACATACCAATGTATAATGTATAGGATAATGGAATGTAAGTTGCTTTGGATAAAAGCGTCTGGCAAATGCTTAAATGTAAAATATCTGTTCTTCAGATTTCATTTGCAAATTGTTATTCAGTTGTTATTTAAAGGATAGTTCACTTTAAAATGAAAATTCTGTCATCATATGCTCACCCTCATGTTGTTTTAAACCTGTATTCATTTCTTTCTTCTGCTTAACACAAAGGAAGATATTTAGAAAAATGTCAGTAACCAGTTAGTTTCTGGTACCATCGTAGGGAAAAAAATATATACTATGGAAGTGAATGGGACCAGAAACTGTCTGGTACTGACATTCTTCTAAATATCTTCCTCTCTGTTCAGCAGAAGAAAGAAATTCCTACAGGTTTGAAACAAAATGAGGGTGAGTATATGATGACAGATTTGCATTATATAAAAAACAATCTATTTCAAAGTGAACTATCCCTTTAAGGCATCAGATATTTTACACCCTATTACATATCAGATAACATTCTACCATACATAGTTCACTTGTATTTTCAGTAGCCTACTACTCAATACTCCATATTTACCATCCTTGTGCATTGAGGTACACTTTTGCAGTGTCATTGTATTGTAGTATCTTTTGTTAATAAAATATATATTTTTTTACAACTGTCTGTTGTGTTGGTTATACAAAAAGTTACCTAGAACCAAGGGATTGCCTCCCACTAATTGATTTTTTTTTCTTATTGTATAATTATTTTGAATAATTTAAAGTTATTTCCTGTTGTCTCATCGTAAACCCACCCACCCACCCAGACACTCACTCACCATCAGCTTGCAGTTTCTTGGCGGTTTTTTGGTGATTAACATGGATCCTGATATATACAAACAAATATTAAACTATAAAAAGAATGGTTCATACCCTGATGGGTATTCCAAAACGGAGAAATCTAATTTTAGAAAAAAGGCCAACACTTTTGACCTCCAAGGTAAGAGAGCCATACAATATTTCATATTGAAATTTTTTTAAAGTATGTTATCAGTTCTCTTTGTTAAAATGGTTTAAAGTTTGATCTTAAATGTGTATATCATATGTTAAAGCCAAGGTGAGGCCAGGCCTTATACAGTCAAATAATATGCTATGGGCCAGGCCAGGTTCACGTGCAGCTAGCCATCCTTTTTGCTTTTAACGTGACGACATGCATGATTAAACAATGCACACGTTAAAAAAAATATGAGCGTTGCAAAGTTGAATCGCCATCAATACAAATTCGCTGATACGTTACTGCGGTCAAGCCAGAAGCCAAAAAAAAGAGTGTGCGCCTATTACTATCTATCTATCTATCTATCTATCTATCTATCTATCTATCTATCTATCTATCTATCTATCTATCTATCTATCTATCTATCTATCTATCTATCTATCTATCTATCTATTTTCTTTCTTTCTTTATTTCTTTCTTTCTTTCTTTCTATCTATCTGTCTTTTTTCTTTCTTTCTTTTATCTATCTATCTATCTATCTATCTATCTATCTATCTATCTATTTTCTTTCTTTCTTTCTTTCTTACTTTTTATCTTTTTTCTTTCTTTCTTTCTTTCTATCTATCTATCTATCTATCTATCTATCTATCTATCTATCTATCTATCTATCTATCTATCTATCTATCTATCTATCTATCTATCTATCTATCTATCTTTTTTCTTTATTTATTTCTTTCTTTCTTTCTATCTATCTGTCTTTTTTCTTTCTTTCTTTTATCTATCTATCTATCTATCTATCTATCTATCTATCTATCTATCTATCTATCTATCTATCTATCTATCTATCTATCTATCTATCTATCTATCTATCGATCTGTGAGAGACGATATAATAAGATGTCATATTTCAAGAGTTTTTGCACTTTACTGTGTTATACTTTTAATTTACACTCATGTTGTCTTTGCAAGTTGTGTATTTCTTTGACTAATGTTTTTTTTCTTTTTTTCTTTATAGGTCACATCTAGAGAATTTTTATGTAGAGGTTTACAACATAATTATTTGGGGGAAAAAAGTAAAATAAAGTATACATTCTTTCTAAATACATCTTTTGTATTTGCCTTTTCATATATATTTTTTACTATATGAAAAGTTTCTGGAATTCAATGTCCCACCTAGTATGCACACCTCATATCAAAACATTTTACTGCAGCATTTTGGAGTTATGTCACATTTTACTACTTCAGAGGCCTATAAAGACCTAATTTCTAATAAGTAGAAAAAACTAATGGTCAGTTCTTAAAGGAGACGTCCCATACAGTATGCACACCTCATACCAAAACATTTTACTGCAGCATTTTGGAGTTATGTCACATTTTACTACTTCAGAGGCCTATAAAGACCTAATTTCTAATAAGTAGAAAAAACTAATGGTCAGTTCTTAAAGGAGACGTCCCATACAGTATACACGCCTCATATCAAAACATTTTACTGCAGCATTTTGGAGTTATGTCACATTTTACTACTTCAGAGGCCTATAAAGACCTAATTTCTAATAAGTAGAAAAAACTAATGGTCAGTTCTTAAAGGAGATGTCCCATACAGTATACACACCTCATATCAAAACATTTTACTGCAGCATTTTGGAGTTATGTCACATTTTACTACTTCAGAGGCCTATAAAGACCTAATTTCTAATAAGTAGAAAAAACTAATGGTCAGTTCTTAAAGGAGACGTCCCATACAGTATACACACCTCATATCAAAACATTTTTCTGCAGCATTTTGGAGATATGACACATTATTCGACTTCAGAAGCCTATAAAGACCTAATTTCTAATAAGTAGAAAAAACTAATGGTCAGTTCTTAAAGGAGACGTCCCATACAGTATACACACCTCATATCAAAACATTTTACTGCAGCATTTTGGAGTTATGTCACATTTTACTACTTCAGAGGCCTATAAAGACCTAATTTCTAATAAGTAGAAAAAACTAATGGTCAGTTCTTAAAGGAGATGTCCCATACAGTATGCATGCCTCATATCAAAACATTTTTCTGCAGCATTTTGGAGTTATGTCACATTTTACTACTTCAGAGGCCTATAAAGACCTAATTTCTAATAAGTAGAAAAAACTAATGGTCAGTTCTTAAAGGGGACGTCCCATACAGTATACACACCTCATATCAAAACATTTTACTGCAGCATTTTGGAGTTATGTCACATTTTACTACTTCAGAGGCCTATAAAGACCTAATTTCTAATAAGTAGAAAAAACTAATGGTCAGTTCTTAAAGGAGACGTCCCATACAGTATACACACCTCATATCAAAACATTTTACTGCAGCATTTTGGAGTTATGTCACATTTTACTACTTCAGAGGCCTATAAAGACCTAATTTCTAATAAGTAGAAAAAACTAATGGTCAGTTCTTAAAGGGGACGTCCCATACAGTATACACACCTCATATCAAAACATTTTTCTGCAGCATTTTGGAGATATGACACATTATTCGACTTCAGAGGCCTATAAAGACCTAATTTCTAATAAGTAGAAAAAAGTAATGGTCAGTTCTTAAAGGGGACGTCCCATACAGTATACACACCTCATATCAAAACATTTTTCTGCAGCATTTTGGAGTTATGTCACATTTTACTACTTCAGAGGCCTATAAAGACCTAATTTCTAATAAGTAGAAAAAACTAATGGTTAGTTCTTAAAGGAGACGTCCCATACAGTATGCACACCTCATATCAAAACATTTTTCTGCAGCATTTTGGAGTTATGTCACATTTTACTACTTCAGAGGCCTATAAAGACCTAATTTCTAATAAGTAGAAAAAACTAATGGTCAGTTCTTAAAGGAGACGTCCCATACAGTATACACACCTCATATCAAAACATTTTTCTGCAGCATTTTGGAGATATGACACATTATTCGACTTCAGAAGCCTATAAAGACCTAATTTCTAATAAGGAGAAAAAACTAATGGTCAGTTCTTAAAGGAGACGTCCCATACAGTATACACACCTCATATCAAAATATTTTACTGCAGCATTTTGGAGTTATGTCACATTTTACTACTTCAGAGGCCTATAAAGACCTAATTTCTAATAAGTAGAAAAAACTAATGGTCAGTTCTTAAAGGAGACGTCCCATACAGTATACACACCTCATATCAAAACATTTTACTGCAGCATTTTGGAGTTATGTCACATTTTACTACTTCAGAGGCCTATAAAGACCTAATTTCTAATAAGTAGAAAAAACTAATGGTCAGTTCTTAAAGGGGACGTCCCATACAGTATACACACCTCATATCAAAACATTTTTCTGCAGCATTTTGGAGATATGACACATTATTCGACTTCAGAGGCCTATAAAGACCTAATTTCTAATAAGTAGAAAAAACTAATGGTCAGTTCTTAAAGGGGACGTCCCATACAGTATACACACCTCATATCAAAACATTTTTCTGCAGCATTTTGGAGTTATGTCACATTTTACTACTTCAGAGGCCTATAAAGACCTAATTTCTAATAAGTAGAAAAAACTAATGGTCAGTTCTTAAAGGGGACGTCCCATACAGTATACACACCTCATTTCAAAACATTTTTCTGCAGCATTTTGGAGTTATGTCACATTTTACTACTTCAGAGGCCTATAAAGACCTAATTTCTAATAAGTAGAAAAAACTAATGGTCAGTTCTTAAAGGGGACGTCCCATACAGTATACACACCTCATATCAAAACATTTTTCTGCAGCATTTTGGAGATATGACACATTATTCGACTTCAGAGGCCTATAAAGACCTAATTTCTAATAAGTAGAAAAAACTAATGGTCAGTTCTTAAAGGAGACGTCCCATACAGTATGCACACCTCATATCAAAACATTTTTCTGCAGCATTTTGGAGTTATGTCACATTTTACTACTTCAGAGGCCTATAAAGACCTAATTTCTAATAAGTAGAAAAAACTAATGGTTAGTTCTTAAAGGGGACGTCCCATACAGTATACACACCTCATTTGAAAACATTTTTCTGCAGCATTTTGGAGTTATGTCACATTTTACTACTTCAGAGGCCTATAAAGACCTAATTTCTAATAAGTAGAAAAAACTAATGGTCAGTTCTTAAAGGGGACGTCCCATACAGTATACACACCTCATATCAAAACATTTTACTGCAGCATTTTGGAGTTATGTCACATTTTACTACTTCAGAGGCCTATAAAGACCTAATTTCTAATAAGTAGAAAAAACTAATGGTCAGTTCTTAAAGGGGACGTCCCATACAGTATACACACCTCATATCAAAACATTTTTCTGCAGCATTTTGGAGATATGACACATTATTCGACTTCAGAGGCCTATAAAGACCTAATTTCTAATAAGTAGAAAAAAGTAATGGTCAGTTCTTAAAGGGGACGTCCCATACAGTATACACACCTCATATCAAAACATTTTTCTGCAGCATTTTGGAGTTATGTCACATTTTACTACTTCAGAGGCCTATAAAGACATAATTTCTAATAAGTAGAAAAAACTAATGGTCAGTTCTTAAAGGGGACGTCCCATACAGTATACACACCTCATATCAAAACATTTTTCTGCAGCATTTTGGAGTTATGTCACATTTTACTACTTCAGAGGCCTATAAAGACCTAATTTCTAATAAGTAGAAAAAACTAATGGTCAGTTCTTAAAGGAGACGTCCCATACAGTATACACACCTCATATCAAAACATTTTTCTGCAGCATTTTGGAGATATGACACATTATTCGACTTCAGAAGCCTATAAAGACCTAATTTCTAATAAGTAGAAAAAAGTAATGGTCAGTTCTTAAAGGGGACGTCCCATACAGTATACACACCTCATATCAAAACATTTTACTGCAGCATTTTGGAGTTATGTCACATTTTACTACTTCAGAAGCCTATAAAGACCTAATTTCTAATAAGTAGAAACAGTAATGCCCGGGCTTAAGTTTGGGACCCCCGGGTTCGCCTGGTGCACGGGTGAGGGTCCCTGCCCGGAGCTCTGGTTCTCTGAGTCGGGCAGAGGGTGGACCAGGGTGGGGGTCCCTGCCTGGAGCTCTGGTTCTCTAAGAGCAGTCACTTAGGTGGCACTTTAGGCACGCCGTGGACGAATTGGTGAAAAATAGGCACTTAGGTGGCACTTTAGGCTGTTCGTGGATCGTGAGGAAGACTACGGTGAAGAGTAGTCACTTAGGTGGGACTTTAGGCACGCCGTGGATGAATTTGTGCAAAACAGGCTGCTAGGTGGAGGTTTATGCGCTCCGTGGACAAAATGATGAAGAATATGGAAGCTAGGTGGACAAAAAGGCTGTTTGTAGGATTGTCCCCTCAGCACAGCTCAAGAGCGCCCCCAGAGGTGTCCCCACGGTCCCTATTGCGCAATCTTGCATCATATACGTTATTAAGCAAAATCCTCCAACATATTTAAGTGCGAAAATGGATCCAAATGCAACTTGCACAGCCTATGAGTTAAATGGGAACTTTTTTGAATGGGCCGAGCTCCCATGAAGTGAGTATTGGTCCTAACTGTGGTCAGGGGTTCTCAAAACTCATCAGGCATTATAGGAGAAGACTCAAGAGGAAAATAATTTTTCCCAATGTGTTTTGGAGAAAAAAAAATATTTCCTAATGCCCCCCCCCCCCCCACTACCACACACCCTCAATAAATTTACTTCAATGAAAGGTTAGAATTTTGCTAATTATTTTGCTAAAATAACAAAAGGATTAACAATGCAGATTTATTTTTTACAGCCATCTTTGATCATATTTACCAAGGGTGAAAATCATTCTGGCCAGCACAGTATATACACATTGTATATTTTTTATTAATTTGTCTCTTTTGTCTATTTTTTCTTTTCATAGATGGTGAATTGTATTACATTCGAAACAAAGGCAAAAAACAACAGATCAAACCAAAAGTTGTGTGTGGGACAGAAGAGGCAGACAAAATATTCAAGGAGTTCCATGCAAGTAGCCTCGGAGCTCACACAGGACAAAAAAAAACACGCAATGCAATATCAATTCGATTTTACTGGCCTGGCATGTCACAGGACATTGACACCTGGGTAATAACATGTACAGAGTTAATAATTTTGCAATATTGTAAAATGCAAATGATTTCCAACATTATACTGTTTTGATCACAGGTGGCACAGTGTGTACCATGTCAGGCCAGCAGGTCATCAGTTAAGGAACAAAGTGAAATTATTCCAATTGTGGTATTCCTTTCCATCACACACTTATATCATATATATATTTTTTTAATTAATTTAGAAATCACAATTAAGTTATATAATTAATTATCTTTTTTCTATTTAATGAACTCTAGGTTAAACAGCCTTTCGAACTTGTGGGGATGGATCTTATTGGAAAATTAACACCTACAGAAAATGGAAATCAATATATCTGTGTCATCATCGATTACATGACCAAGTGGCCCCAGGCTTATCCCCTCAAGACAAAGGCTGCCAGGGAGGTTGCTGATTGCCTATTGAAATTTGTGCATCAGTTTGAGGCACCGAAGAGAGTCCTCACCGACCAGGGGAAAGAGTTTGTTAACAAAGTGAGTCATACATGTTCACTGTTAAATCATTGATAAACAATGATTAAATGTAAACTTTTTTCAATATACACACCTTTCATCTTTTCCATGATAAATTTAAGAGTCTGTTTTCTTTTATAAATTGCAGCTGAACAGTAATATCTGCAAGGTTTTAAATATTAAAAGGTCCTTGTGCGCACCCTACCATCCACAGACGAACGGCCTTGTGGAACGGATGAATGCGACAATACAGAGGTAACAATATTTTAATTAAATTATTTTCACACTGATAACAATTTTGCAAATAACTAGCCATTCATGTATTTAAGTAGAGCATGATAATAGAAATGCTAAATTCATTGTTTCATTTCCTAGCAAATGCACTTAATGAATATGTACACTCAATACACTATTATTAAAATTTGATAAAAATGTATGCTAGATGCATGATTGTAAATGTTATTTCCTGACTGCTTTAAACCTGAAAATAATGTTATTATATTACCAGATCCCTTTGCAAGCTTGTAAGAGACAAGCCCAATGAATGGGATAGACATCTAGATGCAGTAATGTTTGGGCTTAGGACAAAGCGTCAGGTTACAACTAAGTACTCACCGTACTTTTTAATGTTTGGGAGGGAGGCCCGGTACCCTTCAGAAATTCCTGAGCACTATCAGGTAACTGCAGATTGTTGCAATTTTCATATAAATATAATTAATGATAAATAGGTAGCACTTTTTGTAACAGTATTGTCCTGCCCTTTTTGTCAGATTAACAAGAATGTGGAGGATACAATGTCTGTTAAACAGCTGACAGAATCGGCGATTGCTATGAGTGAGGTCTTAAATGAGGCTCATACTAACACTAGAGCTTCCCAAGAAAGGGTTAGGCAACAATCCAAACAGAAGAAAGCCCAGAATGAATTCAAAGTGGGGGACAAAGTGTGGAGGAAAAATATAAGGAGCCAACAGAGAAAAGGTGGAAAACTGGAGGCAAACTTTCTAGGCCCTTATACGATCACTAAATTGGAAGGGAAAAGTGCAGACCTCGAAGATGGGGGGGGGGTGGTATTCCCAAGAATAAATGTTGATCACTTGAGACCACATGTTGAGGAACAACCCCGGATCCCACATAAAATAAAGTCTTCTTCACCACCACTCCCTGTGGTCTCTACAGGCCCCTCCTCAATGGGATCTCCACCACTACCTGGCCTGTCCTCACCGGCATCTCCACCACCACCACTCCCTGGCCCGTCCTCACCGGCGTCTCCACCACTACTTCCTGGCCCCTCCTCACCGGCATCTCCACCACCACCATTCTCTGGCCCGTCCTCACCAGCGTCTCCACTACTACTTCCTGGCCCCTCCTCACTGGCATCTCCACCACCACCACACCCTGTGGTCTCTACAGGCCCCTCCTCAACGGGATCTCCACCACTACCTGGCCCATCCTCACCGGCATCTCCACCACCACCACTCCCTGGCCCGTCCTCACCGGCGTCTCCACCACTACTTCCTGGCCCCTCCTCACCGGCATCTCCACCACCACCATTCTCTGGCCCGTCCTCACCAGCGTCTCCACCACTACTTCCTGGCCCCTCCTCACCGGCATCTCCACCACCACCACACCCTGTGGTCTCTACAGGCCCCTCCTCACCGGCATCTCCACCACCACCACTCCCTGGCCCGTCCTCACCGGCGTCTCCACCACTACTTCCTGGCCCCTCCTCACCGGCATCTCTACCACCACCATTCTCTGGCCCGTCCTCACCAGCGTCTCCACCACTACTTCCTGGCCCCTCCTCACCGGCATCTCCACCACCACCACACCCTGTGGTCTCTACAGGCCCCTCCTCAACGGGATCTCCACCACTACCTGGCCCGTCCTCACCGGCATTTCCACCACCACCATTCTCTGGCCCGTCCTCACCAGCGTCTCCACCACTACTTCCTGGCCCGTCCTCACCGGCATCTCCACCACCACCACACCCTGTGGTCTCTACAGGCCCCTCCTCACCGGCATCTCCACGACCAGTTCATGTGGTCTCTTCAGGCCCCTCCTCACCAGCATCTCCTCCACCACTCCCTGTGGTCTCTACAGGCCCCTCCTCACCGGGATCTCCACCACCACTCCCTGGCCCCTCCTCACCGGCATCTCCACGACCAGTTCATGTGGTCTCTTCAGGCCCCTCCTCACCGGCATCTCCTCCACCACCACTCCCTGTGGTCTCAGGCCCCTCCTCACCAGCATCTCCACCACAACCACTCTCTGTGGTCTCTACAGGCCCCTCCTCACCAGGATCTCCACCACCACTCCCTGGCCCCTCCTCACTGGCATCTCCACCACCAGTTCATGTGGTCTCTTCAGGCCCCTCCTCACCAGCATCTCCTCCACCACTCCCTGTGGTCTCTACAGGCCCCTCCTCACCGGGATCTCCACCACCACTCCCTGGCCCCTCCTCACCGGCATCTCCACGACCAGTTCATGTGGTCTCTTCAGGCCCCTCCTCACCGGCATCTCCTCCACCACCACTCCCTGTGGTCTCAGGCCCCTCCTCACCAGCATCTCCACCACAACCACTCTCTGTGGTCTCTACAGGCCCCTCCTCACCAGGATCTCCACCACCACTCCCTGGCCCCTCCTCACTGGCATCTCCACCACCAGTTCATGTGGTCTCTTCAGGCCCCTCCTCACCGGCATCTCCACCTCTAGCCAATGCCACAGTATCATCAGGAGCTTTAATTTTTTCAGGGTCTTCAGATATAGAATCACGTATGTACTTAAACAACAATTTAGACAACAATTTAGACAGTTATAATACTACTACTACTGAAAATAATACAAAATACACATAGTAGTGACACATGAATTCACCAGTTGTGAGTAACACCAATGCATAATTTAAGATAGACATGTAACCTCAATTAGGATTTTTCCTCAGAGTTTCATTTTCTAACTTTTATGGACTTTGCATTGTTTTTCTTTTTTTTTTCTTTTTTTTTACAGGTGTCAAAGCAGCCTGGGAAGGAAAAAGCTTATATGTGCTAATTTCCAAAATAGGGCCTTTCAAATTGTTTTACTCGGATATTCATCAGACTGCACCCACACGACATTTTGAAAGTGAGGTGAGTTGATTCTTTTAGAAGCACCTACTCACTTGGAAATTGTTATCTTGCTAGGTTCTAAAGTTTTAACTAGCCATTATAATAATGTGTTTGTACAACATGTTATGTTGGCAAAATAAGTAAATATGTTTTTGTTTCTGAAATGGTTTGTGTTTTCTTATTGGTTTCCACAGTGTACATATTCGTATACGTTAAGTACACATCTTATATATAATTGTGTTAATAAAATCGAACAGTTTGTGAATGAAGCCACTTCATATCAAACTGTTTCAACATTTTATTCATTATTTTGTTAAAATAATGTTTTACAAACACATATTGTCCAAAGAAAACTATCTAAAGTTCAAAATGAAAAAGTAAACATTAAACATCATTAAACAGATCACCTCTGTGAATATTTTTTTCTAATAGGAAACTAATATGTCTTCATTTATTGCTGTCAGGTCATGAATGCTTATATGTACCTTTTGGTACAAAAATACAATAAGGATTCAACAAAAAAGGCTGTGTGCATTGATTCTTATGAAATGAGCGACATCTGGAAGCACAAAAAAGCAAAGGTCAAGGTAAGTACAACACTTTTTGAAAACTGCAATATAAATGTGATTAACATAGATGTAACTCATGTAGTGATCTTCATACAAACATCAGTTGTGTATTATATCATACAACAGACAATAGAGGTAATGTGAGTTTTGGTATAAGGAAAAAAACTTATTTCTGATAAATATATTAATGAATTATTATTATTATTATTTCAATAATAATTATATATGAATTTCTGATTCTAAATAAACAGTCCAGTGTGGCCATGTCAGGCCGGGCCATGTCACATTGGAGAAAGTGTCAGATTTCATTTAACAGCAATCAAACATGGGTCATGGAATGCTTTTTTGTTTGTTGCTCACTAGATCTTAAAATACTTGTTGATTTTATTTTAAATGAAATTTCAGATGGATCCAAACAAATTTAGGTACATTTTTGGGGTCATTAATGAGAACCATCACTGGACTCTGACGGTACGTTTTATATGTTTTATAAGCAGTCTTAATTATCTTTTAAGTGGTTGAATACAATATTTGTTTAGCGTTTAAGGTTTTGTTGTAATTATTTGCAATATCTTTATTATTAAGATAATGATCCCACAAGAGAAGAGGGCTCTGTTCTTTGATCCTCTTGGAGAGTCCACAACGAACATCAAGAGGTGTCAGAATGTAACAAGGTAAATCAACATTTTAAACAAGATCTTCTGAAATTCTAAAGGTGTTTCTTAGTATTCTATTTAATTTAATAAATTCCAAATTCAAGATTTTTATTGTCATGTGTATCTATGTACAATGAAATTCATATTTTGTTTTTACCCCATAATCATAAATATTACAGGTCCTTCATGATACAGAAGGGCTACAACGTGCCCAAATGGGCATGTGGCACGTTACCCCATTCGTGCCAACAAGATGGCAGTTCCTGTGGGCCTTTTGTTTTGAAAGTATGTTAAATTTATCATTATGCCATATATGACTTTCTTTCCTTAGTGTAACACCAGAGGTAAATATTAATGGAGATGGTCATCCTAGATGGTAAATGAATGTCAATGATAAATATTAAAATGAATGTGACTTCCATTGAAAAACAACACAAGGAGATATTTGGAAGACAATAGAAGGGGGACTTCCTTGTAGTTATCATTCTAGTAGTGACAACATTCTTTAGAATTCCCTTACTTCTATTTTATTAAAGACAGTCTTGCAGCCTTAAATCATAAAGAAAAAAAAATAGATAAAATGTCATTCTCAATTACATAATCACTTTTCTTTTTTAGTTTGCAGAATGTTTTCTAAATAATGAGCCGCTACTTTTTTCCACATCTGAGAAAAGTGTGGCAGCCTTGAGGATGACCATAGCGGCTTGTGTCTTACAGAACACTGGTAAGTTTCACATTTCCAATATTCATTAATTCTTTGGTACCTTAACCATTTAACAGTGTTGGTAAATATGTGATTATTCATGTGCTTGTAAAAAATGTGATGTTTTAAAAACTTGTTTTATGACAACAATGTTTCTTCTGCCTTGGCATGATTCTCAACTAGCTAACCTTAAGGACTTGTGCCATCTGTGTGGGGACAAGAACAGTGGGAAAAAAGTAACTAACTGGGTAAGCATTGGAAGAAAGAATGTTTTCCTTTATCAAACTTTTATTGAATTTGCCATATGAATTGAAGGTGATATAATAATGTTCATGTAAGTATTGTTCGATATGGATTAAAGAAATACCTATGCTTGACTTCAAAATTTGTTTGTCGACATGTTTAGATTGGCTGTGACATGTGCCCACGCTGGTTTCATTGCAACTGCGTGCAACGCTCCAGGAAAAACAAACACTTCATCTGCCCAGTTTGCGAACCTTGACTCCTCATCATATTTATAATGATTTATGTTGACCATTCATTTTATTTAATGTAAAGTATCTTTTTTTTTCTGAAAACTAAATTGTACACTTAAAATATACCATTTGTTTGCTAGCTTATTTAAATATCTTTATTCTAAATCAACAAAATGTATGTAAATAGTTAATTAAACCCAAATCAGAAACAGATTTTCCAATGTAGAATGTAAATAAAAATATTTAATGATTTTCCCATGACATGTTATTGACAATAGAACAGTGAATTTATAAAAAAAAGTACTAAAAGTATACTGATTAGTAAAACTGGCAACTGATAAGTAACATGACATGATTTGGGTTTGAAGAGGTCTGCGAGAGATAGTAACATTGTTAGTGGCATTGAAAAAAGTGTTTGCCTGAAATCAGTTATAAATAGTTACAAAATTATATAAATTTACCTAAAGGCACAGGGTCATCAGGACACTGTAGTCTATTTTGATTATTTTAATTTTGGCAGTACTGCTTAAATTCATATTTTAGCTGGGTCAGAGACTCAAAAAACTCATTCTGGAGACACATCTCATCCCAAAGACTACCTGCAAAAAAGCACAAGTGTTTATATTCAATATGAAGTATTTTACATAGGGGAGTATGATTTTGGCAGCACTGCCGAATTCACACCCCCCCCACACTGGGATCACTTAGCTGGGTCAGACACCCACAAAACTCATTCTGGAGACACATCTCATCCCAAAGACTACCTGCAAAAAAGCACAAGTGTTTATATTCAATATGAAGTATTTTACATAGGGGAGTATGATTTTGGCAGCACTGCCGAATTCACACCCCCCCACACTGGGATCACTTAGCTGGGTCAGACACCCACAAAACTCATTCTGGAGACACATCTCATCCCAAAGACTACCTGCAAAAAAGCACAAGTGTTTATATTCAATATGAAGTATTTTACATAGGGGAGTATGATTTTGGCAGCACTGCCGAATTCACACCCCCCCACACTGGGATCACTTTAGCTGGGTCAGACACCCACAAAACTCATTCTGGAGACACATCTCATCCCAAAGACTACCTGCAAAAAAGCACAAGTGTTTATATTCAATATGAAGTATTTTACATAGGGGAGTATGATTTTGGCAGCACTGCCGAATTCACACCCCCCCACACTGGGATCACTTTAGCTGGGTCAGACACCCACAAAACTCATTCTGGAGACACATCTCATCCCAAAGACTACCTGCAAAAAAGCACAAGTGTTTATATTCAATATTAAGTATTTTACATAGGGCAGTATGATTTTGGCAGCACTGCCGAATTCACACCCCCCCCCCACACTGGGATCACTTAGCTGGGTCAGACACCCACAAAACTCATTCTGGAGACACATCTCATCCCAAAGACTACCTGCAAAAAAGCACAAGTGTTTATATTCAATATGAAGTATTTTACATAGGGGAGTATGATTTTGGCAGCACTGCCGAATTCACACCCCCCCACACTGGGATCACTTTAGCTGGGTCAGACACCCACAAAACTCATTCTGGAGACACATCTCATCCCAAAGACTACCTGCAAAAAAGCACAAGTGTTTATATTCAATATGAAGTATTTTACATAGGGCAGTATGATTTTGGCAGCACTGCCGAATTCACACCCCCCCCCCCCACACTGGGATCACTTTAGCTGGGTCAGACACCCACAAAACTCATTCTGGAGACACATCTCATCCTAAAGACTACCTGCAAAAAAGCACAAGTGTTTATATTCAATATAAAGTATTTTACATAGGGGAGTATGATTTTGGCAGCACTGTTTTGTTTTCATAAAGAAAAAGTGCAGGCAGTAAAGTCAAATCTCTTTAGTAATGATGTTTATGTTTAGGTGTAGAAACTTTACCAGAAACTAAACCATTGTTTTACTACAAAAAACACTGTAGTGTTTAAAAAAACCACACTGATTTATAATACTGTAGTAAAAAACACAATACAAGCGTAAAAGCACAGCTAGACAGTTATACGAGTTTGATCAAATAATAATACATAAAAATACATAATCAAAAATAATAAAATACATGATCAAAGACACATAACTAATAAATACATGATCAAAGATCAACACACAAATTGTTATCATGTAATTTCTTACGCTGTCTGACGCGTTTCTGTTTTAGCAACTGGCGAGGCGACTCAAATTGACGTCATGCGCGTGCTCGCGAGGGGAGTCAGATTCTGGCAGGGAGTAAGAATTCGGCACAACACCTGCCCACGGCCTACACCGTGTCAGAGTCCATCTGCTGTATATAACATACGTTAGACTTCATTAGTTGTTTGCGGTCAAAACTCCGTGGTGTAGACAGTTTGACGTCGTGATATTAATACATTCAGCCAGGTTTATTAAAGCCAACCAACCCCGTGACGTCACACTTTAGAATACTGCACACAATGGCAGCGCCCTGGCAGCAAAAGATATAACGGTTTTTCTTTTTTTTCATTTATATGTTTGCATTTGTCATGTTTCTTATATAATTGTTGATTAAAGAGGAAATCCATCTTGTAAATCATGTAAACTTGATTGACTGCTTCATTTCCCCTTTAAAGACACATGCACTGAAACGGCGTGCTGAAAACAGAGCTGTTTTTGACCAGGTAAAATTAGTGTTTTCTTACAATACTAATGAGAATTTTTAATTAAAGTATATTACAAACTTTTAATTTAGACCCTAAAGAATCATATTAGCTTGTACAAAAATGCCATTATATGACCCCTTTAAGGGAAGGAAGAATATCTGACACAATACCAGTTGTGTCAGAAATGCACACACTCTGTGTTTCCAGCCTGCTGAAAAGAGGATATCAGGAAGTTCTTCTAAATATTACTGTTAAAGGCCTCTTAGAAGGCAATTACTGGGGAATCTACAAACATTTAATTAAATATCTGAGTATATACTATTTTTTCTCTCTTTTAGTTTCCTCCTGCTCACTTCTCCACACTCCAGTCAGGCAGGTGGCGGTGATGTTTGCGAACCGCCAATACAAACAAAAGAAGGAGAGGCTTCGCTGAGTGTCTATGCTTTTTTCCTGTCCATTTTGTGCTCGCTATGCTAGGCCTTGCATCGTTTCACTGAAAACGAAATTGAGAAGTTAACATGTTTTCTCTTTAAGGTAAGTTTAACATTGTGTTTATTCACATAAAGTTCGATCAGTCTTTACGTGTGTATGTTCACATTAACATAATTTATCTACGTGAAAATCTGAATATAGCCCTTGTTCCTTAATTCGACTTTGGGAGGTGGAGATACGTTTTTAATTGTCTACACTTATCTATTTTTTTAAATCGCATATTCCTGTCTCATCGTAGAAATAAATGTTTGGGATATGCTAGCATGCTGAGAAAATCGAGAAATCATAAAATACAGTCATCGGATGACATCTGTTAGCCTAACGTTACATGTTTAGCCTACATTCACTGATTTTCATCAAGTTAGATCCAATTAGGTTGTTGATTCAGAAAGTTATTGCATGTCTGATTCAGATTTTCGTGTGTATTCTATTCTGAATATGATTCTGAATATGATTATGAGTATGACCTGAAACGGAGGATTTATATGGCAGAAAATGTAGGCCTACCAAATCCAAAGCCAAATCTGTACTCCCACTTAGATGGCCATAAACACAGAGGGAGATCCATAACTAACTACCTCGCAACCATTGCACCCTGAACACAAATTTGCTTTCTTTCCTCCTGGGCTCATCTGCTTTAATGTACATGTATGGTGTTTAGGCTACTGAGTTTGGTCTTTTAATATCACTAATTATGCGTTTTCTTTATGACGGTTTTCGGAAAACGCTTAAAATGTAATAAAACGCATTGCGTTCATATTCTTGACTCTTCTGCTTATCTGGACATAGAATGCTTCATTACTATGCATCATAGCAAGCGGTTTTCACGTTAAGCATAGGACTCTAGTCACGTGACTTACTTATGTGTGCTGTTGCTTGTAATTAGATTATTTATTCTTATTTTCTTCATTTTTATTTGACAGTAGTCCTTTTTTCCCTGAACATAGCACATACCGAACCGTACCGAAACCGTGACCCTAAAACCGTGATGCAAACCTAACCGTGAGCTATTTGAACAGTTGCACCCCTACTGATGATATGATTAAAGATGGGGTTAGCGGTATTTCAAAAATACTGTTGGACATTGTTGATATCTGTAATCAACCCAAAGAAACACATCCTTCTTTCCATTGTATTATGTATTATAACAAATGCATGCAGAGGGCGCCAACGGCCTGGTGGTGTTACACTTTACAGCAAATCCTTGTATAATATTGGCCAAACATTTAATTATTTAACATGACAACACATTTAACATTTAACATCATTACAAGTGCACAGCTAATGTGAGTGATTCCTTCAGAGTGATCACGGGTTAATCTGACTGCAGTAGATGTGAAAGATATTAATAAAAATGATGTTGTTTCAGCCAGTGCACATACCTGTATTTTCTTCCTGTTTTCGGTCGAAGTCCATAGTAATCGATTGTCGAGTTCACGCGCGTGATCATAGGTAACTAAACCTATGCGCGTGAACTCGACATGTGCGCTGGCTGAAATAACATCATATTTATTAATATCTTTCACATCTACTGCAGTCAGATTCACCGTGTTCACTCTGAAGGAATCACTCACATTAGCTGTGCACTTGTAATGACACATCAAGGATGTTAAGAGGCTAAAAGCAGGTTTAAAACTTGCCCCATTGAAGTCAACAGGGTGCAAATTTTAAAAAGAGGATAACACGGTGTAGTCAACACCGATTTTTGTCGTTGTTCTCTGTATTGACAGCACTCCAAATGTACAAAAAAATGAGCTCAATGTTAAAATTGACCGGAGTTCTCCTTTAATCTTTAATATTTGGTAACTTCTTTAGGATAGAAATCAAAACATGCAAACTCAGAGAGAGAGTGAAAACCTACAAGAACACAGGAGAATACATCATTATATGTTTCTAAAAATGCTAAATGTTCATCGCATTTAAAAATAAGTTTAAATGATTCACCTTACAAATCTGATGAAATGGTGCACATTGCATCACTGTGAGACGCACATACTCTGCATGCATGTAAATAATTAAAGCACATATATATTAAGTACACAGTACAGTTGTAATCAAACTTATTTCAACCCCCATTGCATATCAGGTTTATTGTCAAAATTGTCTGACTTTCAGCGGTTTGCAATGAGAAAATCAAACAAAAATAATTGAAATAGCTCAACACAACAAATGTTTCAAGTGGTTTCCCCAAATTCAACTGAAAATGCAACTTTTAATGACTTCTGCACTCTCATAATTACTCTGTGTTTTCGGCTGCAGAGATTAAGTCAACGATGCGGACTCGTCATCTCTGCAGTAGTGAATGCTCCCCTACATTCATTCTGCCGTGGAGGTCCGCCACACCTAAAATCATCCCGCCACGGCTGCAGCTTCTCAGTGAGGTCTGATATTGTGCACTATTGTGTTATTGTTAAGCCCCACTAAAGGCATAAAAAACATTGTAAAGCATCATAAAGTTTTCGTGCACTATATTCCAAGACTTCTAAAGTCACTCACGCATAATTATAAAATTCATATTTAAGTCGTTCTCATTCTCCATTCAGCATTCAAACAGCGCGTCGCATTCGGTTACTGCAGTAACACGACGACACTCTCTCCAAGATCAATGATCCCATTAGTATACTTTATTTGTAGATAAAGGTCTATGGTTTGCATAAAATGACTTTATCTTGCTGGAGTTTATTGCACTTTCTAAATCATATTCCTTTCTCCCGGGTGTCTGTTAGATTACAGCACTGGAGTAGAGAGCACTATGAATTGTTCTTCATGCGCACTGTAACTGAAATTTAAAACTGTTAAAAGAAAATGCTCAATAAACTGTTGCATAGATATAATACACTAAGCATCAAATATCTCTTTGCTTTGAACTTTTCAATGCGAAGCGCTGCATGCTGTGACTTTGCGTTGCTTCAAGTGCATCATTCTGCGTGCTGGATGTGCATAATCGTTTTGCCACTCTAATTTGGGGGCGTGGCCCATGGGTATATTTTGTAGTTAATTTTAAAAGTAATGTGTTACTTCTAGTTACTTGAAAATGTAATTGATTACATAACTCAAGTTACTTATGCGTTTCTCCCTTCACTGTTCATTGCACAGGATATGCGCTGTGAGAAACCCAAGCTTTGCTTGATGTTACCCTTGTACAGGGGTGCAAACAGCGCGCTTTTCGGCGCCTCCCGCTTTTTTCACGTCAGTTTGGGTGACTTGTGTGAATCGTGCAGATCCGAAGAGTTTTTTTTTTTTAAGGAGGGGGGGAGGGGGGGGGGGGGGGGGTTTGAGAGGGTCTGATTATAATTTAACCAACAGTAATTCTGGATTGCGTCCACCAACAAGTAAATAGGAAATAAGCGAATCAGAACACTGCGCGCCAAACCAGCAGTATGTGCGCAAGCGTGAACCACTAGTGTTTCTGTCACACTCTGGATCTGCCGCTGCATCACATTTCTCTCTGCGTGGCGTGGAGTGTCCGTTTTTATGTCGGCTCTCATGTTAACTGGTTAGAGCTTGTGTTAGAGCACAATGCCTGCGTGACACACACACTTCTCGAGTGCCGAAACCGCGTGATAGAAATAGAACCGCAACCGACGCCTATTTTTCACGCGACACGCAAGAGTGTTGGAAGTTTTCAGAAAAAATAGAAGGCGCAAATACATATTAATAAATTACATTTTGATGCTTGACAGTCTCTCGGTTTTGACAAATGCATATATAATTGTAATGTAAAAAATAGGCCTAATTATCGATTTTCAAATATTGCCCCTGTCAATAGGCCTACAGAACGAAATATTCTGTAGCCTATTTTGCCGTCAATACTGCCGACGTTGTCTTTGCTCTATCAGGCTATATATATTATGTTTAACATCCAAGTGTAGATCTGTCGGCGCACAGAGCCACGCAGTCGCAGACAGCACGTGAAGTTCGTGAACACCGAATTCCCTTTTCTTTCTTATCTATTTGTGTTTGAACAGACATGTGCACGAAAAAATAAGCCAGTGTCCGTCTCAACGAGTTTCCCCGTAAACGCAGTCAAAAAAAACCGGATGCGTGTCATTACCGGTATTAGATACGTGCATTCGTCTTAAAGGGACAGCGCCCAATATACCTGCAGCTGTTTGTGTCACCAAAGTTAATCAAACAACAAAAGAGAAAGAGAAAAATCACGTTTTGTCAAATTAATTAATTAATACTTAATACAGTTAATTTACCTGAAAAACATAAAGCACTGCTTTATTTCTCGTGTATTTGTGTTTTATTGTATTTATATTTGTATTTTGTTTATTAGTGTCTATGCAGATGCACTAGGCCTACCCTACACAATTACCCCAATCATCCTAGAATTATTAATTCTTTACAAAAAGAGCTATTCAAATCATCAGGTGAAATTGTTTTCAGGAAGTAGCAGTAAAGCAAGAAGAAGAAGTGCAAGATAGTTTTTCTAAATTTCATTTGACTCTATGTGCCTATAGGGGTGGGTTGGCGATGGTGGCAATGTAGTATCGGGATATTTGCCGCGGGACGAGGGCTTCGATTACCTCTCTCTTTTTTGACCATACATGTGTTTGCACCCCTGCTTGTAGTGCGTGGTCTCGCCCTCTGGTATTTTCCTTACAAATTGTTACGACCTGTGCATTGCATACAGCCATTCAAGCATACAGCTTTACATCTTCCCCTGACTATGATGTAATCTGTAATAATCAAATAACAGTAAAGCTGAGAAAAAGAAAAATCACCCACAGCTCTTGAACGGAAAACGTTCAGATATAGGATAGTCGTAAATAGTGAAAGCACTCTGTTTATTATTTGTAGTATGTTTAAAAAAAAAAAAGCTTTTACGTTTTGAAGCAATATTAATTTATATAGCCTGTTTAAAATTCTTAAGATGCATTGTTTTAATTAAATTTTTAATGTGTAGTTATTTTAAAGCATACTTATTACAAGTGTAATAAAATAAAAATAAAAGATTTTAAATTCTTTTAATAGACCCCTTTTGCGCCGATGTCACAATTACGTCACGGCGCTAGCTGGAGGCAAAACAAAGGGAAAACGTCTCCGGTTACTATCGTAACCTCGGTTCCCTGAGAGGCGGGAACGAGACATTACGTCACTGACGTATATGGGAACTCCCTTCCTCCTCATTTTCACTGAAATCTTATAGGCTAACGCCAGCTGGAGACAGCTGGCCAATTGACGCGAAACATGCAAATGCTGACCGGACCGCGGGCAGTATAAATAGCATGGGCGCGGCAATAACGTCAGAATCAAGACTGAACGCTAGCACAGCTGATCAAATGGCGAGCACGGCGGCTGACGTAATGTCTCGTTCCCGCCTCTCAGGGAACCGAGGTTACGATAGTAACCGGAGACGTTCCCTTTCAAGGCGGTCACTTCGACATTACGTCACTGACGTATATGGGAACTGTATAGAATCCCGCCGTGAGCGCAGTGAAGATAAGCCCTGAAAGGGGTCAAGCTACACTCCCACGAGAGACAACAGTTCTGAGCCAGCAGCGCCGCTAGGAGCACTCGAACTGATAGGCGAAACTAGACTAAGAAACGTCTGTTCCGACCTACCCAGTTGCATATCCAATGCAATGAAGCGAAGGCTGCACTGGACAGGGCAGCACAACACCATAAGCAGGGCTCCAAACTGCGACTAAAATGGTCGCATTTGCGACCAAAAAAATTTATTTGCGAGTGAAATTTCTGCCAAGGTCGCCATTGGCGACAATACAAATTTACTCCCTTTGATTGTAAAATTTGCATCCTACGTGCATGTTTTATAACCAGTAGCCTATCGTAGGGGTGTGCGATATGACGATTTTTGATCATGGACGATTAAAATGTCTCCACGATCTGCTTTTGAAGAAATATCGTAGAATCGTACATTCTAGTTGCTGTTCTGGCGCCTCTGTCCATACATACTGAACAACGCGACGTATATTCACGTAAAATGTTAACGCAGCGGAACGGGACACTGCCGTTCACAAAAGTTAATAATTTGCATGTGCTTTAATGCCTTGTCGGTTAAACGTTTAATTCGCGTGCTGATGTGCTGTTCTAACGTGTGCGTTTCTCAGTGCGTACATGTGAAGCTCACATGCACTAAAAGCCTGTCTACCAGCACCTGGATACTGGACTAAGTTATCTTTCGAGTCTTATTGTGCTTATACTGTTAAATACACACAAGGTTTACATAAACAAAGTCGGTTATGTCTAAAGTGAAAGCAAACTTGAGAAAATTGAGAGCAAATCTGCTTGTCAAATGCGTGTACATTAGACGTGTCGCGCTCAGCTCTTAAAGAGACAGTAGCAATTGTAAACACGCTGCCGCTTGTCCTTAAAGGGATAGTTCACCCAAAAATAAAAATTATCTCATTATTTACGCACTCTAATGTTGTTCCAAAACTGTATTAATTTCCTTCTAATATTTTCTAATATTAATAATTTGAAGAATGTGGGTAACCAAACAGTAGCTGGTCCCCATTGACTTCCAAAGGAGAAAAATATACTATGGAAGTCACTGGGGTACATCAACTGTTTGGTTACCCACATTCGTCCAAATAATTTTTATTTTCAACAGAAGAAAAAAAAAATTATTCAAGTTTAAAACAACTTGAGAGAGTAAATTATGACAATTTGAATTTTTAGGACAACTATCCCTTTAATGTTAATGAAACAACAAAATGCAAAGAGAAAATTACTCACTGCTCTTGACTGATAACTTTAATAGTAGCTTTAATAAGTATCAATTTATAATTTATACAGTGAAGTCTATGTTTTGTTTTATTTTCATATTTGTTAATATAATTACTTTCTTCAATGCTCCTGTTAAATACACCTACTGTAGCTGAAAACAAAACACTCTTTATTTCATTTGTATATTAAGTTGTGTATGTGTAATGTTTATCTTTGATCTTAATATTTAATAACAAAGAAAATAATGACTACATTTTTTTTTATCTTCGCCCCTTTCTGCCATTCTTTTTTATTTTATATTTTGTTACCTAAGGCTTTGTTTTTAAAATATGGACATTAGTTTGGCTGTAATGCTCAGTCACAAAATAGTAAAACCAACATAAAAAAGAATCGTGATAAAATCGTGAATTGTGATTTTCCTGAAAAAAATCGTGATATGATATTTTTGCCATATCGCCCACCCCTAGCCTATCGCTTCATTTATTTTGTTAACGTCATGAAATGAGATGCTTTGCGTGAACGTTTCACTGAGTGAAAGCGCCAAAATATGAACTTATGAAATAGTTCATAAGTCGGAAGTGACATTCAGTTACCAAATAAGCTCCAGTTCCCAGAACATTCACAAGATGAAAATGCTGAAACTGTAAGAAGAGGAGAGACATGCACACAACAGGGTGACTAAAAGTAAGTGCATTGTTATGTGGCTCTTAAAAAAATTATTTGGCGCCTGTTTTTTTCCCCTATAGGAGCCATTGGCTCCTTAATTGATTTTTTTGTTTGGAGCCCTGATAAGCACTCAGCATAAGAGTTAACACAGTGTCAACGGCAATAGCGGTGACAGCTGCATAACCTTATAGCCATACACAGAGTTAACAGTACATAGAAAACTACTGCGTAATGCGGAAACAGCTATGTATAGTCATTATATACATTATAGTCATAACTCAGAGTTAGCAGCAATGGTAACTTGGCATAATGCAGACTACTGTACAGCTGGTGGTAACAGTTCATGAGTACATTAATAAAACTCACCAACCCACGACGCTATAGGCAGTGCATAAAACTTGAAACCCTGGCGAACGTGTTCTGAGAAGACAGCCAGCATACCTAAATCCCGTGGGCATTAAGCCAGATTGAAAAGCGTCGAATTCAGTGAGAAAGTCTCAGTCCCTAGTACCATCCACCAAGCACACAAACAGCTAGTCAGACTGCTGCCTAGTGGTCCACGTACATCCGCAAAGCCCTTACAGGGCCAACAGCACTCTGAGTATCAGCATCATGTGAGGCTGACGGCTCAGCAGAAGGCGGGCAGGGATCAATCTGTGCTCTGAACGGTGTAAGCGACTGGAACGCAGCTTGGTATTGGACGGAGAGTGACGCTGCAGTCACCAGGTCCGAGACAATGCAACATCATTCATGTAGAATGAGCGTAGGTCTCCAAGTGCTTCGCTGGGGTGAGAGCAGGTGGAAGGTCATTCTCAAGGAGATCTCTCAGCACTTATTAGTGTGAAGTGTCTTGCTCAACTAAGGACCCAGCAGCGGACACACAAGAAGGTTCCACAGCTTGGGGCTGGGGTGCCAATCGTCTGAGGGGGATAGTCATGGGGGAGCCCCATAACTCTCTCAGGTCCGTGAACCGGGGATGATAGGCCAGTAAGGGGGTCACGAGGAAACTGACACTCCCTTGTAGAACATAGGCAATGTTCTAAAGCCGATGTACAGAAGTGCAAATTAACACATAACTGAATGTACATAAACACAGTGCCAGTGGCCGTAGCGACAACAACTGAGAATATACGCAGTTAGATAATAGCCTTCCATAATAGCATAGCACCTCAGAAGTACACAAACACAGTCGTAGCCGTAGCTAGAACTGTGAGTATACGAGTAAGTACAGAATAGCCAGTTGCACTGAAGGAAACGGGGCAACATAACAGCGTAGCACATGTACGTAACAGCATCGGTCGCTGTAGCGCCAACTATACGCAGTAGCTCAGTATAGGCACTGAAGGATACGGGGCAACACCGCAGCATGAACACATCCATGTGCAATAATGCAGCGCAGGTCGACAGAGACTGTGAATATGCACAGTTCGACTGGGATAGCTAGTCGCACTAAGATACAGGGCAACATGACAGCATAACACAAGTGCGTAAGAATAGCGCATCCATGTATGTACATAACGCAGCGTAAGTCACCGTAGCTGAGATGCACAGTTAGATCAGGATGGCTAGCTGCACTGAAGGAAACAGGGCAGCATTACAGCATAACACATCCGTGCACATACATACATCCAGAAACTGTGAATATGCACGGTAGATTAGGATAGCTAGTTTTGCACTGAAGGAACAGGGCAACAAAATAGCAAAAACACATCCTTGTACATAAGTGCAGTGTAGTCGCCGTAGCGATAGAACTGTGAATATGCACAGTTAGATAGGACAGCTGGTTGTTGCACTGAAGGATAGAGGGCAACATAACAGCATAACACATCAGTGTGCACATTTAAAACGTGTATAATGCAGCGCTAGTCGAAGCGACCGAAACTGCATGAATATGCGCAGTTCAAACACAATGGTCAGTTACGTTGAGGGCAACATAACAGCATAACGCTTCAGTGTGTACACAGATGCAGCGCAAGTCGCCGTAGCGACGACTGTGACTATGCACAGTTAGATAGGATAGCTAGTTGCACTGAAGGATACAGGGCAACGTGATAGCATAGTTACATTGATGTGTACAAAACACAGCGTCAGAAGCATAGCGACATCGACTGTGAATACGTAGTTAATCAGAATAGCCGGTTGCACTGAGGATACAGGGCAATGTCGTGGCATAAGCATAACACACACATCAGTGTACATAAACACAGCGTCAGTGGCATCGCACAACAACTGTGAATACATAGTTGAATCAGAATAGCCAGTTGCACTGAAGGATACAGGGCAATTTATGGCGGCATAAATCATGAACACATAACAGAGTGCGGTGTACACACACAGCATCATTTGCGTTGCACAACTACTGTGAATATGTTGTAATAAGAATAGCCATTTGCACTGAAGGATACAGGGCAATATATAACGGCACAAATCATAGCACATATCAGTGTGCAGTGAGTACATAAACACAGCGTCAGTGGCGTAGCGACAACAACTGTGAATACGTAGTTAAATCAGCATGGCCAGTTGCACTGAAGGATACAGGGCAGCCTGACAACATAAGCTGTAAGCACATCAAAATGTAATGTTACGTAGGCCCAGCGTCAACAGCATAAGCGGTAACGACTGCGCAACCCCGTAGTCAAGACTGACTAGAAGGGGGGTAAACACTCACCGGATTGCGGCTGTGCACTTTCCATTGTCAGAGCGAGGCGGCTAGAGACCTCTATGCAAGAGACTCATAACATCCGTACTTCCCTTTTTTCTTTTTGGACACGGAGCCATGGCCTTTGCCTCGTCTCTCTAGACGCGCGTCTTGCGCAAGACTACCAAAGGACGCCGTGGAAGACGGCGTCTTTCTTGAAGTAGCCTGGCTGAGATACCGGGCAAAGTATTCTTATCAACAGAGCCTCTCGCGTCGAGTCCTTCTAGCGAGCCCGCGAAAAGGACCGGTCACCGGAGTGGCGACGGGCAGCGTCAACTCGTCTTAGGGCGGGAGAGGGCCCACCAGCGGCCTGCTGGCGGCAGTGGGCCTCATCTCCGCTGATGCCCGGGTTTATTCCCCTGAGGGCGCGCACATGCATTTGCATGTTTTTCTTGTCAATTGGCCAGCTGTCTCCAGCTGGCGTTAGCCTATAAGATTTCAGTGAAAATGAGGAGGAAGGGAGTTCCCATATACGTCAGTGACGTAATGTCGAAGTGACCGCCTTGAAAGGGAACTGGAGGCGGCCAATACAAAACAGCACAGATTCGGCTACATAATAAGGAGCTTAAATTATTATTTTTATTATTAAATGTCATCTTGTTGTGTTGTTGGGTGCAAGAATCGATGAAAAATGAGTATGCTGTATCTGGAATTTTTATTTCTAGAAAATATTCATATCATTAAAATTGCACCGTAGTGTCACTCTTTACATTGTCGTCTTCTTGGCGCTGGCTAGGCAGAACTGCGGATTGAACCACAAAAGTCTTTACATGACCATTCAGCACATAGTTATAGGCATCTAAATATGTATATGCCCTCAGTTTCTCTTTACCCTCGGTTTCTCTATCAGGTAGGTGTAGAAGTCAGGCCACTCAACCGGAGGTAGCGTTGATGTTAATCCTGTCAGATCGTCCATCCATTGACTGAGCGTGTACGGGTCAGCCAATCTGGTTCCGTCCGTTAAAATTAACTTTTGCAAATAACAATCGCGGTCCTGGACAGTGCATGACCTTACACATTAAGACAAAATTGGATTTTCTCCAGTCACTGTTAATAAACAAGCTAACAAAACTTGCCGGAGGGATCGTTCTGCCTCCACCTAAGCTCCACCCACAAAAAAGTCACCATGTTTACCAACTGAAAAGGGGTCTATAAGATTAATTAAAGGGATAGTTCACTTTGAAATAACATTTTGATATGTTTTAGCTTACCTCAAGGGCATCCAAGATGTAGGTGTCTTTTTTTCCGCAGTAGTTTCAATTTTGATTTTTTTAGGCCAAACCGTTCTTGTCTGTCAGTCATATAATGCAGGTCTGTGGTCACTGTCTCAAAGAGCATGCTCAGAGTCCAAATTAAAACAATTCCACGTCATCCAAATTAAACAATTCCCCATCGTAAGTACACATTCATGGCCTAAGACAGGGGTTCCCAAACTTTTCCATGCCAAGGCCCCCCAAATACCACTAGGTTCTGGCCAAGGCCCCCCTTAGGATGTGTTATTGAACCCATCGACAATACTACGGCACGTGTAGAAATAAATAAATAAAACATCTAGGTGAACATCAGATTATGTGATGGTGTTTGATACCAGCCAATCAGAAAGATTATAGAGATGCACCGATTACAATTTTCAAGATTTTTCATTGAGTTTGACCTGTCGATACAGATTTTAGCCGATTCTGATTTCATTTTTTCTAACCACTTTACAGCACACACAAACATTTTATATATATATATATATATATATATATATATATATATATATATATATATATATAATAAAACACCACTTTTACCCAAACTGATTAATAAAAACAAGTTTAAATGGATACATTTTCTATAAATATTTTTGTCTTCATTTTCTTTTCTGACATAGCCTAATCCAGTTCTTGTTCAAACACACTATACATGCAAATTATGTGCATTTTAGGTAGGCTACTTTTTGTGTGAAATCATATTTATTTTGTCCATCAAAAGTGTGCTTTCACTTTAATTGAGCGTGAGCAGCGCGGCAAAAATAGACTCGGCGCCGAAACCCTCCGCTTCACTACTGCTCATGCGACGCTCCTGCTTGACGCTCACGCGCTGCTCCTGCTCGCGGTGTGAATGCACTCACTGAACATGCACGCCGAAAAAAATTTGCGCTGCTCACGCGCCGCTCGCGGCCTGAAACGGCCGTAATTCACAAGATTTCCTACATGTGCGTTCTGTATGCATGTGTGATGCTGATGTTGCGTGATGTTATTCATGCGCGCCCGAGTGCATTTGAATCGGCATTATGTCAGACTGAAAATCACGTGAAAATCGGCCAATTCTTGTCACTAGCCGATTAATCAGTTCATCTCTAAAAGATTAGCATTAAAAGTATAATGTTCAGATAGGCTATGCAACAAATTATGTTATTTGATAACAATACTCATATTAGCAAATATTTATTTTTTAACGTTTTTTTTACTTTTTTTTCCCACTTTTTTTTCAACTTGCTGCGGCCCCCCTGGCGCCCCCTGGCGGCCCCCACTTTGAAAACCCCTGGCCTAAGACACGAAACGAGCAGTTTGTGTGAGAAAACGAACAGTATTTATATCGTTGTTACCTCTTGAACACAGCCGCGTCGAAATGATCTGAGGGCGTGGGCGGGTATAGATATACTGAAACTACTGCGGAAAAAAGACACCTACATCTTGGATGCCCTTGAGGTAAGCTAAAACATACTAAAATTTTATTTCAAAGTGAACTATCCCTTTAATAAAGAAAAAAAGCACAAAAAATAAATGGCACATTAAACACAATATTGGTAAAAAAAAAAATCGCAATTCGATTATTTTCCAAAATCGTTCAGCCCTACGCTCCAGTTCACAGAGGCCGAGATAGCAGAAAGTGACTCTTTTTTTGTTTTCATTATTATACAAAAGCACAACGTTTTGTTATTATTGTGAGTTTACAGAAATAACACAATTACTGGACTTGAATACTGACTGGTAGGGAGCAGATGAATAACATTGTGGTCAGAAGAATATCTACATAATCCTTTATATTGCCTTAACACTAGAACTGCCATGGCGGTCATTTTGACCGTTTTGAATTTTATATCTGCAATAACTTTGTTGAAAAAATAGATTAAATCCTGCTGGTACCTGACTTTTTCTAAAAATGTCTGTATTTTCATTTAAAATGTTTTTCATATAAATTACACATAAGGCAAAAAAACAAATGAACATATTTACCTATTTCAGCCATAGACGGTCAGATTGACCGCACTGAATTTCGCGGTATTATTATACATACAATAAAATGTGGTAAAAATACACAAAACATATTCCACAACAAATCATTTAAATGTAATGATTAGACATGTGCCGGTATTCGGTAATGCGATAAATCGCGGTAATGAATATGCACGATATTGTTATCGCGGGCACTTCAAAATACCGTGAAAAATAATAGATCTGAATTTAGATTTTTAGAACGCGCATTATAGCTTATTTTCCATCAACCGCTTAAACACTGCGTATATGCTGCGCGAAACACGTGCGCACTCTGATGTAAACAATCGCCACGTGTATAAGCATGCGGCCGGTGCGCACTTCTAGTCTAATGTAAACAGTCCTCACATAGAGAAGCAGCATGGTGGAAGGAGGAACGCCGCCGCCCTACAGTCTATGGCCGCCGCCGATCTATCCGGATCATCCCGCTTCTAAAAGCAGAGCTGCCAACTCGACGCATTCAGCGCGAGACTCTTCACACGCTCACGCCACACATCTGTTTTCTCACGCAGAGAAAAATCGCGGAGCAAAGAGGACACGAAGACCGTCAAACAAGACAGAGCAGGTTACTTTTGATATGAAACAGGAGAACAATTGTGTCACAGAAAGTTACATTTAAACCATTTAATGACTAGCAGCATGTTAGATGACTAAAACAAATTGATAAAGAGGAGTATTTTGCTGAATATTTTCACTGCACTTTTTTACATATTTATTATATTTTTACTTGTGTCATTTCATAACTGTTATTATAATGAAAACCACATTATATTTGATTTAATTAGTTATTTGTAACTTTTAATAATACCAGCTGATAGGGCTCTATATGGTTACATAGCATTATGTGAGATTTATTTTTTTTCATGAGAAAAAAATAACATGTGGGCTATCTACTGTAGCCTTCCTAATATTTATCCAAAATTAGTCAATATTGAATCAAGATTTAAATCAAATCCCAAGTATTGAATTGAAATCGTTAAATTTGTGTTAAGCAATACAAACAGTAGCCTACCAGTCATTGTATCATGTAATCATTGTATGTAATCCCCCCCCCCCCCCAAAAAAAAAATCATGTGCAATTAAAATATCGTGATAATACCGTATACCGTGATAAAAGCTCACTCAATTAATCGCAGCATGAAAATGTGATACCGGCACATGCCTAGTAATGATATTCAGAACAGAACAAGAATGAAAAAACTATAAACAAGCCAAAATGAAATACTTTATAAGTGAAAGTAAGCGGTGTTGGGCTCACGTAACTCTCTAATTAGAATCAAAATGTTTCAACATTTGCGATGTATTTGGATGCTAAACTATTCTTTATTATAGGCGTTCCAATATCGACGGAAAAATCATCCTCTTCACACGCGCAAAATGGTACGAATTGTAGGCTATAGCCTACGACTATATAAACAGAGCAGTGGAATTTTTATATGTTAGGTTGACTATTTTATTATAATATTTTATTATGGCTATAATGAACAGGCTGCGATGTCAAGATTGCAATGCTGGAATATGGTGTGTGTGTGTGTGACGCGGGCGCGATCGAACAGTGCAAACATGAAAACAGGCTGCTCCGTCATTTTGTTCAGGACATCGGATTATAGATGCATAATTAAACTTGTTTAAATGTACAGTTTGGTGGTGTTTTGTTTTTTAAAGATATCCTAATACAATAAATGCATTAATCTCTCAATTGGGTATTTATCATTAAAGATATAGAGTTTGGAATCTAGCGGTCAAAATGACCGCTTGCGGCAGTTCTAGTAGTTATGGAATTCTGGCACTTCTAGTGTTAACACTTGTCAAGAATATTATTTTCCCTTATTCCACGCTTTACTTGTCAAAAGAAAAAAAAAATTGTGAATAAAATACATTTCATTTTAATTAAATTTGATTGATTTGACATGTTTATGATTATCAAAATTTTAATAAACAAAAGTACACAAACCTTTTTTTCATTCATTTAATGGTAATTTTAACTGATGATGATGATAATAATAATAATAATAATAATAATTGATTATTACCGTATAACGTGAAACCGTGATATTTTCTGAGACCGTTATCATACTGTGAAAATATCATACTGTTACAACGCTAGTCTTAGTCCACTAGTGTTCCAACCAACACTCGCCCATAGTACAGAAAATGGCCATCTGCTGACTAACACAATCATGTGTGTTCATTTTTGTCTTGCAGCACTTTTAAGTTTTAGGTCACTTATTGAAAATGGCAGAAGGGATGGCAGGACTGAATTTGGTCTTGCTGGGAAGAACAGGAGCTGGGAAAAGTTCATCAGGAAACACAATCCTGGGACGAGAAGCTTTCACATCTAAGAAAAGGTCCACTTCAGTCACTCGAGATGTTGCTGTTGAATCTGTGACTGTTGATGGGTTTCCAGTCTCTGTTTATGACACACCAGGATTATTCAACACACACATGAGTGATGAGGAGATTCTGCAGATTTATGCAGATGTTCTTCAGAGATGTGAATCAGGTCTCTGTGTGTTTCTGCTGGTCATCAAAGCTGACCGATTCACTGAAAAAGAGAAAAAAACTGTAGAGAAGATTGAGAAGCTGTTAGGAGAAGAGCGCTTGAAGAAAACCTGGATTCTCTTCACCAGAGCTGATGAATTAGAAGATGAAAACATGACAATAAAAGAGTTCATCAGTGACACTGAACCACTGAAGAAACTTGTTAAGAAATATGATCAGAGATACCATGTGTTGGACAACAAGACAAAGAAAAATAGTACACAAGTTAAAATGTTGCTTGCAAAAATACTTAAGTCATACTTAGACACAATAGGTGAGTCTTTTATACTAATAATAAATATTCATGGACATTTTAATCCATATTCTTTGAATTTAAAAAGGTATTATTATTTTTTTCTTTATCATGTAATAGAAGAAGGTGCAGAGATTCTGAAGCTGAATCCACTGATGAGAAAAATACCAGACAACATTGAACCAGACGCTCCTGCTGACAGTCTCTCATCCAGACGGATTGTTCTTCTGGGTAAATCTGGTGTTGGGAAGAGTGCAGCTGGAAACACAATACTGGGACAGAGAGAGTTCAGATCTATGATGAGGAGTAGTGCAGTAACCAGTGAATCCTCAGTGAAACACGCCACTGTTTCAGGCAGATCTGTGTCTATAGTTGATACTCCTGGATTCTTTGACACACAGATGGAAACTGAAGATTTAGTGAAAGAGATAGCGAGAAGTGTTTATATATCCAGTCCTGGACCGCACGCTTTTATCATTGTGTTCAGAGTAAATGACAGATTCACTGAACAGGAGCAGCAGATTCCTCAGATGATTGAGATGTTGTTTGGTGAAGAAGTGTTAAAATACTCCATCATTCTCTTCACTCATGGAGATCAGCTAGAAGAAAAGACCATAGAGAAACTCATTCAGCAGAACTGTAGATTAAGAGATCTAGTTAAAAGTGTGGAGGCAGATTTCACGTCTTCAACAATAGAGATGAGAATAACAGAGATCAGGTGAATGATCTACTGCAGAAGATTGACACAATGATAGAGCAGAATGGAGGAGGACACTACAGTAATCGAATGTTTGAAGATGCTCAGAGATTCAGACTAGAGGAAGAAGAGCAGAGACAGAGAGAGGAAGAGGAGAAACAAAGACAAGATCAAGAAAAGTGGAGACAAGAGGAGACAGAGAGGAGACTCAGAGCAGAGATGGAAGCTCAACTGAAGTCTGAACAAGAAAGACTAGTAATGAGACAGAGAGAGGATGAGGAGAGAAAGCAACAAGAGAAACAAAGACGAGATGAGATTGAGAGAGTGATAAAGGAGACAGGGGATAGAATCAGAGCAGAGATGGAAACTACCCAGGAAAGACTTAAAGCAATGAGACTGAGAGAGGAAGTAAAGAGAAAAGAAAGAGAGGAGAAACCAAGAGACCGCTGTGTCTGTAGTTGATACTCCTGAGTTCTTTGACACTTCCATGAAAACCTGAAGAGATAATGAAGCAGATATCTTCACTTCTGGTCTACATGCTCTTCTCGTTGTGAAGTGAGACAGAAAAGAAAACTATCATTCATCTGTTAGTGGAGCTGATGAGACAGAGACAAAGAGGACAGAAAACAACTAGAGGACTAAACTAAGACCAGGTAAGAGTGAGAAAGCACACAGGAGAGAAGAATATAATCCGTGACGAGCAAAAGAGAGGATCCTGACACTGAAGAAGAAGGACAGAGCAGCAAGAGAAGTGTCTGCACGTTTAATTAAACCGCTGATATCAGCTCATCACTGCTGTTCTCCAGATGAAGAACAGTTTAAAACTCTAATACAGCAGAACAGCTGGACATGAACATCTGCATCCAGCTGATATATGGCACTGGATCAGTGGCAGTCAGGTAAAGAAATGTTGATTGTTTATATTAAACTGATTGATTATGATTTTTATATTTGTTGCACAAAGTCAGTTGTTGAATCATTGACTGTCACTTGTGTTCACACAGAGCAGATCCTGCACATCTCTATCAGCGCTGTTCAACACTTCAGCACATCTAAATACTGTGTTTCAGTGTCTCAGCTGCATGAGGATGAGGATGATGATGAGGTGAGCTCTCACTACTTCTGCCCTTCTTTGATTTTCTGCTATTGTTAAGGCATTAACAACGCTTCATTCTTAAAGGATTAGTTCACTTCAGAATTAAAATGTCCTGATTTACTCTACCCCACTTAATCCGAGATGTTCTTGGAAAACACTCCAGGATGTTTCTCCATATAGTGACTTCAGAGTCTCGACATGATCCCAGCCGAGGAATAAGAGTCTTTTCTAGCCAAACCATCGGCCATTGAAAGGTCACACATGTGTTGCATTTCATAAATGTAGGAAAGGGCGAAAAACTCCATCTCATTTTCTCCTCCAACTTCAAAATAGCCCGACATCGTTGTTTTATCTTTTTATATATTTATTGATTTGTAAATGACGTTTGACTTGGTCTTTGCACATTGGCTTTGTAAACACTGGGTCTGTTCTTCTGCCTTCGTCACACGTGACCTTTCAACGTGATTATGTAATGTGTGGCGCATCACAGCTAGTGCATGACAAGCATTTGTGGTTAAAAAAATAAATAAACATTTATTTACTTTTTATGGCCGCTGGTTTGTCTAGATAAGACTCTTATTACTCGGCTGGGATCGTGTCGAGACTTTGAAGCTGCACTGAAACTCACATTTGGACCTTCAACCCGTTGTACCCCATTGAAGTCACTATATGTGATGCGATCTGGGAAAGCCCGTCAGATGTCACACTGGTATGTTTTCAGTAAGGTCTAAAAATAGGTCGAATGTCAGTTTGTTTGTTTTTTTTTTTTTTCACAATTGGGTTTTCATTAAATTATTATTCTATAACATCTTGTCTATCATCTCTGAATATATCTTGGGAAAATTCACTAGTTTAGTGCAGAAAAATAGCGATTTATTGTAGCAAGCTGAAAAGACGTTGTCTTGCTCTTTAAGAACACGCCCAGCGGAGAGGAGGTGAAAAAAAAAAATAATAATCGCCCATACAGCTCTCCTTCTCTTAACAATACAAAGACAGTTCACCTATTAATATAAACCACATAACAGAATAAAGGTTCCGCCTGTCCTGTGTAAACTACAACGGCACTCAAGTTTTTTTTTTTTTAAACGTTGTTTTTATCCAACGTTATCGTGTGATGCGTAGCGGAGCACAAGTGTCTGAAGTAGCTGCTCGTTTAAAAGATCTTGCTCGCCTCTCAAGCGTCCAATTTCAAACCGGTTTTCACAGGATGAATTTTTAGTTTGTAAGCTTTTGAATGATACCTAATCTATGATGATTACTAAAATATGTGATATGAAAAAAGGCAATAATAAAAGAGCGCCAGTCGTCCAGCTAGCAGGACGTGACAGTTAATTAAACCTGTTTTTCTCAATCTTGTTCCTGAAAATCATAGCGATCAGCCGACTTCAGATAATCATAACTTTTGTTACAGACAAAGGATGAAAGAAATAAAGGATGAATGAAACCAGCTTTAATATGTTATCAACACTTGTAATATGTCAAATTTCACCATGTGGTGGGTTTTCCCAGATCGCATCACATATGGAGAAACATCCTGGAATGTTTTCCTTAAAAACCTTCATTTATTTTCCACTGAAGAAAGAAAGACATGGACATTTTGGAAGACGTGGGGGAGAGTAAATTATCAGGACATATTAATTCTGAAGTGAACTAATCCTTAAATATCAAGCAAACATTTACCTTCTTTTAGAAGTCTACTTTACCTTCTCTACTTGTGTTATTTACCTCTGGTGTCGTTTGCTCCTCATGCTGTTGATTATGAGCTCAATTTATGATTAAATATCTAATGCATTTGCTTTATTAAAACATAAATAGACCATCAATACATAATGCATAATGCTACTCATTTGCTTTAGTAAATCCTGCTCGATTATTTCTAAAATCAGTGTAATATATATTCCAGTAGACCTCCGATACGCTGAAGATAAGAGAGGAAAGCCGACGCATGCAGATCAAACTAAATCAAGATGTGAGTTATTTATTTATCATCATCATCTTTTTAAGTAAGACATTCTTAAACAGTTTTAGGAATTCTTCATCATTCCTTATAGTTAAAGCAAGATAACCAGTCTGTTTTTAATGAATAAAGTGAGATTTTAATGAATGATCTGATGGCCACAAGCTTAACATGTTCACACTATTACCATAATCACATGTTTAACAGCAGATGCAACTCATTGTGTTTCAGGGACTCGATACAGTGAGATCTTCAAGACACATCATGAACTCTGTCTTCATGAGATTGACCAACTAATGAACAACAAGACAGTATTGTTCAGGATTTAGTCTTTTCGTGAGAGTTTCTGTATCCTGTTACAAACAGTGCAGTCATTTCTTTCACTTAAATGTTTGTTAAATGATAAGTCTTTTGTCTGAATTGTTTTGTTTGTTCGTGTTAAGTGTTGTTCCTGGATTCAGTTCTGGATTGTTTTCTCAGTAGTTTGTGCTTTTGTAGACCCATGTTGATCATATGTATAAAACTTCTCAGAAATGCTCTCAAGAATAGTCTAAAGGTTTGACTTAAGCCCAGTGCACACTCTGTGATTTATAACAGTCCTTTACGATTGTTGCTCATCTGACTGTAGGAACATGATCATCGCTGTAAGTAGGGATGCACAATATATCGGCCACCATATCGGTATCAGCTGATATTCGTTCATTTTTCATGTTATCGTCTCGATAAGAAAATTTGCCCTACATATTAAAGCTGATAAATAATGTATTATTTCCTTTAGTTGAGACTCTTCAGATGCGAACTGTTCAACATGATGGGTTTGAATTGGTTGAAATATGATTGGAATCAAAAAGTAAAATATTTTATAAAAGTAAAAATCAAATGGAATCAAAAATGTACAACAGTCAAGACGCGTTAAAAACGGACACACAAGAACTTAATTTGAGTTTTACATCATCAGTCAATGACACGTTCGGTGTCAAGAAATCTCTAACGTTAATATTGGTCACGGCTTGTCTTGAAAAACAAAGAGAATGTGGCGGTCGTCGTAGCAGAAGTCACTGCAGGACTGAGAGTCAAATCTGCTGACAATGACAGAAATTCGTCAGAGGTAAAGTTTGATTGTAACGTCATTAATCGGCTGCCGGTGAACACGTCAAACTAACGATCAAAGACTTCAGATTTTAGCCCAGGATCAGAGGAATCTCCAAGGATTTGCAAAATTTGTAAAAAATGCAAAAATCACACAGTGTGCACTCGGCTTTAAGTGTCAGAAAATTCTTAGTAAAAAGTGTGACTTGTCTAGGAGTCTGAGACTTTTATAGAGAAGCTAAAAGCTTTCAGTAAAGTCTAGGACTGATTGTTAAGAGCTGATGAAGTGTTGTGAACTGAGGACTACAATGATCAGTGGTCTTACAATCATTTAAGACAATGAATCTTTAATATTTAAATTCATTTAAAAAAAATTGCTTTGCATTGTGCAAAATGATCATGAATTAGTATCGATGCTGTGGAATCCTTTTCAGTAGAGGCCAGAAGTGATGAAACTTGTATCTTCACCCTTTATCCAAATACTTTTAAAAACGAGTTCAAGATTGTGCAATCATATTGCATAGTTGTGTTTGGATTCAATTGTTTTATTTGTGATGATAATGCAATGAAACATGCCAAATCATACAAAGAAATTATGGACACATGAAAAACGAGAGAGAACCAGGCCAATATTAATATGTTGTCAGTTTATTATTTTTCCTGTGAGCTTTTTTGTTCTTCTAAAACATGAAGCTGTAGTTCGCCTTTATTTTGATAAATAAATGTGTCAGATGAATACCTTCACTAAGTTTAGTGCTTTATTCTTCCTTCGTATTTTAAAATATTTAAAAATATATTAATAAATTTTCTTCATATTTTGATGGATAAAGCGAACTTGTAAGATCATTAAAAACAAAATGGCCACTAGTGTATGTTTGGTCAGTGTCTCAGTGTGATTCAGACCCTGCTAACTGTGGACTGAAGAGCTCAAGTCATCACTGATGCACTGAGGCTTTCTTCCAGTCGACAAAACATGCCGTCATTATTTTCAATTTTGTAATTAAAGCATTCATTTGTGGAGTGGGAGAAGTTATTACATTTCTTACAAGGTCAGTTAAAAAAATAATACCGGTAACACTTTACAATATAATAAGGATCATTAGTTAACATGACCTAAGAATGAACAATACTTCTTCAGCATTTATTAATCTTAGTTTATGTTAATTTCAACATTTACTAATACGTTATTCAATTCAAATGTTGTATTTGTTAACATAAGTTAATGCACTGTGAACTAACATGAACAATGAACAGCTGTTATTAACCAACATTAACAAAGATTAATAAATACTGTAACGCATGTATTGCTCATTGTTAGTTCATGTTAGTTAATACATAAACTAATGGTAACTAATGAACCTTATTGTAAATTGTTACCAGAAAACCTTACGATCAAGCCTGTTTTATTTGATCAAATCCCTGTCATCATATCATATACATGTGTATATATATATATATATATATATATATATATATATATATATATATATATGTATATGTATATATATATATATATATATATATATATATATATATATATATATATATATATATATATATATAAACCCAATATTATTATATCTTTGATGGAAACTGTGTTGTTGTTTCTCCTATCTAGGTTAGGAAACCTCTCCAGCACTCTTAAATAATTTAGGAGGTGAGACCTAGTCTTAACATTTATGAATCAAACTTATTCTGAAGTTTAGGAAAAAGAGTAAAATCACGTCATTCTAGTCACACTTTGGGTTTTACTATAAATAAAATTGATTATTATTCTTCTTAGAATTTTTACGCACTTAAAGGGGGGGTGAAATGCTATTTCATGCATACTGAGTTTTTTACACTGGTAAAGAGTTGGATTCCCATGCTAAACATGGACAAAGTTTCAAAAACTAAGTTGTACGTTTGAAGGAGTATTTTTGTTCCAAAAATACTCCTTCCGGGTTGTCACAAGTTTCGGAAAGTTTTTTTCGAGTATGGCTCGGAATTTCCTTATATGGGTCCTAAGGGCACTTCTCCAGTAAGATCGCGGGCGCGCGCGCACTCGTAGAACAGAGCAAGAGAAGAGAGCGAAAGCAGTTCGCCATCAAAGCGCCCTGCCCGGCTTTTGGGAAGTCAATGTCACCAAAGAAGTGTGTTTTTGGTTGCCAGGGCAAGACAACCCTGCACAGATTCCCAAAGAACCCAGCGTTAAGGGACCCGTGGATGGAGTTTGCTTTCCTGAGCATAAACGGAGTTGTGTAAGACTGTTCGTTCCCTGCATTTCGACGATGATTGTTTTATAAACAAAGCCCAGATCGACGGATTTGCAAAAATACCGGAAAGACTCGGTACAGCCTATCTTTCAATTAAAAATATAATAAAACAAAAGACTTTTTGGAGATATGAAGGATGCAATATTACTCTATAGGTACTCAAGATTAACAGGAGATTGAGTGAAAATGAGCATTTCACCCCCCCCCTTTAAGACTAAAATTTTTTTTGCCCTGATTTTAGACTTTGTTATATTCTGCTTTATTTTTAATGTAGTATAAATACAAGTTCTGCTCTTTGGAGAAAAAGTCATTTAACATTATCATAAAAGTTTCATTACATGTTTACAGAAAAACATCTTCTATTTGACTGTTTTTATTTAATTAATTAATACATTTTTTTACAGTGAGCAATGATGCCAACTGTCTCTCTGCATTATCTGTTGGAGATTTCACACATTATCACCATTATTTTGTATTTATACATGTTTGTATGTACTTTAAGAAAACAGAAAAAAAACTATAAATAATACAGTAGTTTTTCTGTATACAATTTTTTCTTGTAACCCAATAAATGATAAAATCAATAATAAAAATAAGAAAATAAAAAAAATATTTTGTAGGCACACACAGACATCAAAAATTAGTGTATGAAACAATGGTGACAAACAGATCAACTCTGAACATAAGCTCATTATTTATTCATGCAGCAATGCATGATGGGGAGCCATGAATGAGTTTTGATTGGTGGCACCCAGAATGCACTGCAACAGTTCAGTTCAGTTTAGTTTATTTATCCCTTAGGAAATTAGTTTTGCATAGGTGCCACACATCACATAAACACGAACGCACAAGTAGACAAGTTACAAAAGGCAAATGGTTGCAGACTATTCAACATTAAAATATTGAATAGCACTCCTCCCGCTCTATATCTACGGCCTGATGGGAGCATAACAAACTCTTTGTGTAATGGGTGTGATGGACAGTTGGTTATCGAATGGGCTTTTTTAACAACCCGTTTTTTATCAATTTCCTGTAGCAATATCTGTTGAACTCCAATTACTTTAGAAGCAGTACTAATCAGCTTAGTTGTTCTGTTTGTATTGGACAGGCTAATACAATCAAACCATACAATGTCGCAGTAACATGCTTTATAATTGTCACCATTATTGAGATTCACAGGCTGATTCTTGATGGCTGTGTGTGTAAAAACAAAACAAAACAAAAATATAGATTTTTCTTTTTTGCATATGAGAAACTTAAAACATAACATAAAACATAAACATAAAAACATAAGAAATTCTTTGGATTACATTGTAAAAATTTCATTTCAAGGCCAGTGCTGCTATAATTAATAAAGTAAACCTAAACTCAGAAATTGGGCTCTATATGAGTTCAGTGATTCAGGTCAAATGATTGAGAAATAATGATTATGTTAAAACACAACCAACACCATCAGATCACCTTTTCTCTTTGTTCATCTGGCTGTTATAACTTAATGATTTAAGGGTCAAGAGCCCAACTAAAACAAACAAAAAAGTATGTGATTCAGTGATTCTGCTTGTTAACATCAGGTGTCTTCAGTGTTGGTAATAAAAAATAGAGTTCTTAATTCATCTTTAACGTCTGTCTGTTATTCAGATATTTTTTTTTACTTTTTTTTTTTTTACTCATTTTAAATGGTTAACTTTTAAGGAATTAATTTGATTAATTATTACTCAATTCTAATTTGTTAAATTTAATTAATAATATTGCTTGTAATCTGTTGCCACAATTTTATTGAGTAGATATAGCGTATTAATTTTTACTGTGTAACACATTACGGGTCTCTTCGGGTTCGGGCAAAATGTTTGGACCCGTGTAGACCTCTACTAGCGAGCCGCTTATGCTGTTGTTGTTTGGATCATGGCAAGCAGACTTTGGGACAACAGGAGAACTAAAACGAGGACCAATATCAGCGTGGCGTTTTCAAGATGCCGAGAGCTTCGTGACAAACTTGGACTTGACAGAGATGTCGCTCCTTTATTTTATTAGTACTTTATTAGACAGGTGAACAAATGAACATTAAACGAATCAGTGTTATATAGTTCAAAATAATGAAATTTTAGAATATGATCAGTATGTTATTCTAATGTTGACCTAACTTACTGCTAGTCTCATATAGCCAACAGACTAACACATAGAATAACATTATAACTTTCAACACACTCAAATGCAGTTTAGTATAGCCTAATAGTGTAGACCAAGTGAAACAGCGCTGCATTACCTCACAAGATTAATTTGTCTAATAAACTGACCTGTGTGAGTATTAATACAGCACTTGAGTGTAGTTCGGTAGAATTAAATGTCCTTATTCCTTTATATCTGCGGGAGCCTCGTGTGGCGCTAATATCTGTCTCTCATTATTATTATAATGAGTCATTAGCAATCGCGACCTGTATTCACTCATCCATAAACATTATTAGATCCATCAGCCTTTATTATTGTAAGAGGTTTTTGTTGCTTAGGAATGTGTTGAGATTAACACTTTGTGAGGAACTACGAAACACAAATTGTTTATTATTCCTAATAGAGAAGGCAGCAGATTTATTTAAATGGTTTAGTAAAAATAAAGTTTAGTAAATATATAATTAAATATTTTCACCAGCCATTTTTAGGTAGCATATGTGCTGTGATCAGTTATTAGTTGCTGAGCTTCTTCACTTTCAGTTTGGCCTGTGTGTTTGTGATTATTATTCAGTTGAAGGACAACCTTAGACCCATCTCCTGTCATACATGTCAGTTTCACCTTACTTAAAAATTCACGAATCCTACGACCTAATGAATCCAACCTTTCCGCTGCAGCAGTAAAAATACTCCTGAATTTATTATAGACAAATTCTTTAGCTCTCTTCCAGGCTTTCCTAATCCAGCTTTCCTTTGTTTTCTGCACAGGTTTAGTATCATCCCCATCATTCTCTTTCGGTCTCTCTTCCTCCACTTCCTCTCTCATCTCTTCTTCCTCTTGTCTGAATCTCTGAGCATCTTGAAACATCTGATTACTGTAGTGTCCTCCTCCATTCTGCTCTATCATTGTGTCAATCTTCTTCAGTAGATCATTTGCCTGCTTTCCTTTTCTCATGTCTTTATTGTTCATGATGTGATATCTTCCTCCACACTGTTGAACAAACCTGCTAAGAGTTTCATTCTCTCTGATGAGATCATCCACACTCTTTCCCTCTAACTGATCACTGTGGGTGAACACAGGGATTGTGTACTTTGCTACTTCTTTTCCATAAATTCTTTCAATATTTTTAATGTAATTTTCATCTTCATGTTTGATTTTCTCTTTAAGTGACACCACATACAGGAATGCATGTGGACCTGGACTGCAGAGGGCAACACTATTTGCCATTTCTTGTGCTAAATCTTCAGGTTTTGAAGTTAGATCTGAAAATCCAGGAGTGTCAAAAACAGACACTTCTCTCTCTGAAACTACTGATCTGTGAACCTCACACTGTTTTGTTACAGAGCTTAAGCTGCACTCAGATTTAAACAGAGGTTTTCTCAATATGGTGTTCCCCGTTGCGCTCTTTCCAGAGCCCGTCTTCCCCAGAAGTAGTAACCTTCTCTCATTAGTGCTGGTTTCATCCTCCGCTTGTGACTGTCTCTGCAGGAAAGTGTCCATCACTGAAGCTGTTTCACAAAGAAAGAAAATAGTCATGATAAAATTAAATATTAATATTGATAGTTATTGTTCTCATATTGGACTTGGTGAATACATACGGAAAAAAAAGTAAACTGTTGATTTTAGTGTTCAGTTAATAATTGGCTCTACTACTTACATCTCTGAGGTTGAACATTTCTAATGGCTTCAATCAACTTGTTCACGTCTTGATGTTCAGGACCTTCTGTGACGTTATTAAAGACAAAGTATCTGTTGTCAAATTTCTGGACAAGTTTTTTCATATCCTCTAACTCGTCTATTAAATCCTCTATGGTACAACCTCCTCTCTCCAGATCATCTCCCCTGGTGAAAATGATCCAGGTACTCTTTATGAGCCAGTCCGGTAAATAATCCTCAATCATCTCAACAGTGCACTTCTCTTCTGCAGTAAATCTGCCAGGTTTGATGACCAGCAGAATCACCAGAGGGTCCGGTCTAGCTCTATCTAATTCTGGAAGCCCTTGATACATCTCTTCAGGGCTCAGTTCATTTTCCGGGTCAAAGAATCCTGGTGTGTCATACACAGTGATATCCAGCCCATCTTTTGTAACACTTTCACTTTGAACCTCTTTTGTTACAGTTTTGAAACTTGGCTTTGAAACAAAAGCTTTTCTTCCCAAGATGGTGTTTGCTGTAGCACTTTTACCGGCTCCTGTTTTTCCCAGTAAGACAGCATGATAATGCTGAGCAGGCGACGTGTTCTCTTCAGTCCCATCCATAGTTGATATATTTCAAAATGATGATGTCAGTGGAATTTCATGAATCCTGAGCCTTAGTGTGTCAGTCCTTAAATTACAGACATCACATTGAAGCATTTATTGTTTTCTGTGTGTAAAATTAATTCAGCATTTTTAAAAATATTATTTTAAAGGGGGGGTGAAATGCTAATTTTCACTCAATCTCCTGTTAATCTTGAGTACCTATAGAGTAGTATTGCATCCTTCATATCTCCAAAAAGTATTTAGTTTTATTATATTTATAAAAGAAAGATAGGCAGTTCCGAAAATTTCCGGAAAAACACGAACGGCTGGAGGCGGGCCGTGTGGGCGAAGCTAAAGCTGTGTGCTAACGCGGCGAGCTAACGCGGCGAGCTAACAACACACAGACATTTGAAGCGTTTTACTCACCGCCCGGTTCCAACCACGACCGCGAACCTTTATCATTGCGACTGCTCGATCCTTAAGCATTAGACAATCTGCAAATCCGTCGATCTGGGCTTTGTTTATAAAACAATCATCATCGAAATGCAGGGAACAAACAGTCTTACACAACTCCGTTGATGATGCTCTGAAAAAACAAACTCCATCCACTGGTTTCTTAACGCTGGGTTTTTGGGGAATCTGTGCAGGGTTATCTTGCCCTGGCAACCAAAAACACACTTGGTGACATTGCACAGCGCTTTGATGGCGAACTGCTTTCGCTCTCTTGCTCTGGTCTACGAGACGAGTGAGTGCCCTTAGGACCCATATAAGGAAATTCCGCCCCATCTTACGTGACACAGACCCATACTCGAAAAAAACTTTCCGAAACTTGTGACAAACCGGAAGGACAATTTTTGGCACAGAAATACTCCTTCAAACGTACAATTTAATTTTTGAAACTTTGTCCATGTTTAGCATGGGAATCCAACTCTTTAACAGTGTAAAAATCTCAGTATGCATGAAATAGCATTTCAGCCCCCTAGTCAAATTATTACTAGTATGGGTTACACTTTATTTTGATGGTCTCTTTAATACATTCTGTTGACTATAAGTAATGTTGTACCTACATAGTCTACTAAGAGTTGACGTAATTTCAAAGTTAGCCTACTTATAGTTAGCAGAATGTCTGTTGAGCTACCATCAAAATAAAGAGTTAGAAGATATTAAAGGTGCTCTAAGTGATGTTGGGTGACGTCACTTCTTGTTGACGTTTAAAAGTATTGTCAAGCAAAACGGAGGCTAGCTAGACCCTCCCTCCTCCTCATCCGCGCACTCCCCCCCCAAATCCTTCTTGCCAGTTATTGGTTAATTTGATTCAGATGTACTGATAATATACAATCTTATTCTTTAAAGTCTTACCTTTTAAAAGTGCATCACAAACAGTCTGTTCTACCGTGCTGCTGCTACTTCCGGGAACTATTGAGAGGCTCCACGAGCCACCATTGCTGTAAAAAAAACATTACATTGGAGTGAATGAAGTTGTCGCAAATCTCTCTCTCTATGGCTCTGGCGCTACTGAGCCCCTGCACCACGCCCATTTTTGAAACTTTGCACACATCTACTGGCTAATAAATGTGATGTGTCTGTCGAGTTTCATGCATTTTCAAGTATGTTAAGAGTCTCAAAAGCATCCAAAAAGAAAATTAAAGTTTGATGCGTTGCCACGGCAACAGTATCTAAGATATCAATAATCCTTTTGCAGGTCTACATCTGCCATGTGTCTACATTATACACATAAAGTTTGAAGCAAATCGGGTAAAAATAATAAGGGACTGTTCGTTATTTATTTAAGGGGCCACCGGAGGAGTTTTGAGATCTGTTGTCAAAAAAGACATGACCCTCCCTTCGCCAGCAATAAATTTTTCTATGACCCTCCAAAATGATTGTGAAAAAAGGCATGACCCTCCCCGATAATTTATTGATTAGCCTAATTCTACTGGTTTGCGCGTGGCAAAGATGTTCAGATAGCCATTGTTTGTTTGTTTTTTAAACCATAAACTCTTGCTTTCTCATCTTACTAGGGCTGTAACGATAGACCAAACCAACGATTCGGTTCGTATCACGATTTTTGATTTTAGATTTGAAAAAAAAATCATGTTTTTGGTGCTGATGCGGTGTGACTCGTTCAACATGTGGGTGGCGCTGCGAATAAAGCATCTAAAAGCTGTCACAAAGAACCGGCAAAAGTAATGATTACTAATATGTCAAATATAGCTAGGAGACATTTTAATTGTTTATTAATAAACAAGTGTTTTCTGTGTCGACTGCAAAGATGAAGTTGACGATGCGTCGCGATCTTCTCAGAACGCGCCAGAGAGAAATGCACATTTCATAAGCAGAAAGCAGTCTGTTTTCTTTAGTTTTGAATTGTTCTGTGTAAAAGTAGACATTTCAAGCTTTCTATATATTTCTCAGGTCTGTGAGGCAAGTAGCATAGCCTACCTTACGCTGAGTTTCGGTTCATTTATGAGACAAGAGTCCAGTTCACTCGCCCGCGCCTCCGTGTCTTGATTATCTATTTTCTACTATATTTAGACTACTTATTATTTATTAAATCCAGATGAAACATTGATTAAAATTAAGATAAAATTAATAAAAAAACGAAATTCACTTTAAAGAAAGGCTTTGTGCTTTCTGTTTGAGGTCTCTGTGAATTTTTTAAAGTCGCTTCAGAGCAGTCATGCCCGTAATGGAGAACGACCACGTCCGTAACATTTTTTTTTTTTTTCCACATAAATGCAAACACGAAAAATAAAATAAAAATAATACAATATTTTATGTTCTGTGGAGGCCGATCTTTATTCATCCGGTGGGTATATATCTTTGGTTTGCACAGTGTAATTTATAGAATTAGCCTACTAAAAAATATTTTGCCACATGTGTATTTCACTCATATTAAATATAAAACGCATGTGTAGTAGACTGATATTTTTCTAATGTCTTGACTCCTTTCAGACGTTTCAAAATATTGGTATTAAATGCATTTTCTGAGAATTTTTATTTTAAGTTTTGACTGCAAATGTCACGTCCATAACACTGGAAGCGCCCAATTTTAACGAATTTATCCTCAACTAGTTTTTGTGGTGTAGATCTATGTATTTTATGTTAACTTAAATAATACTAAAAGTAATTTAAAGATGTGGTAGCCCTACATCTTACACATCGTGGAAACAAAATAAGAATGGAAACTAAAATATGGTAGTATCGCGCTACAGCACACATTCTATCGTACTGTTAAATTCGACGTACGTTCACATCACATGTTAATGCAGCGGTAGAGTTACACTCACAGGACACTGTGCACTTAACAAAAGTTCATTATTTGCTCGTGCTTTAAAGCTTGGCCGGGTAAACATTTCTTTGGCATTCTGTTCTGACATGATGCACTTTTTCTAAGCTCGAACTGAAGTGCGCGCGCACTGTCAAACAGCCAAACTGGATTTTTGTTGGGTCAGACCCATATGATATCGAAGGGGGGCTGATAACGCGAGATCAACATGGAATAAATGGAAAAAAATAGCACCAAACAAGCCACTTGAAATGTTGCTGTTTTAATGAATATAAAAGTTGGGTGACCCTCCCCCCTAGACTAAAAAAAGTTGGATGACCCTCCCCTTAACAAAGAATAAAAAGACATGACCCTCCCCTATTTTCCTCCGGTGGCCCCTTCCATAAATACCGAACGGTCCCTAAGGTGATTTCCACAGCATTTTGAAAGTGACACACTTCCTGTTCCCAGTTGGTGGCGCTATAACGTTGACTCACAAAAGTCACATCCATGTGATCAGCCTCTTACAACGAACACACTTCTGAAGTTTCACCAAGATCAGTTAATGCAAGGGTGCCCAACCAGTCGATCGCGGTCGACCTGTCGATAAATTGTACTCTGGTTTGCACTTTCTCACTCTTCACCGCTCCCTCGTCTCAGACCTCAAAAACATAAAATATTAACCTTTATAGTAGGGCTGTCAAATGATTAATCACGATTAATCGCACCAAAATAAAAGTTTGTGTTCACATAATATTTGTGTGTGTACTGTGCATAATTATTTTGTATATATAAATACACACACATGCATGTAAATATTTAAGAAAAATGTGTTATTTATATATAAAATATTTATATTTATTTATAATACAAATTATATATAATATATATACAGTATATTTAAGCAAATATTTCTTAAATATATACATGCATGTGTGTGTATTTATATATATACAGAATAATTATGCACAGTACACACACATATATTATGTGAACACAAACTTTTATTTTGGTGCGATTAATCGTGATTAATCATTTGACAGCCCTAATTTATAGACATAGTACTTCTTGAGTAAAGAAAACGCTGTACTTATTTTAAAAAACAGTTCTTTATTTAATCTTACAAGATCACTGATTACGTTCAGCTATGCACTGGCCGGAGGAGGAGGGGCGTAGCTACGAGGAGCTATGAGCTGTGAGGGTTTGCTTGACAGTCTAATCGAGTAACAAGATTTAACACAAGCTGTTTTAATGCTTTTCATTGGTTGTTAAATATTTGTAAAATTCACTGACAGACATAAAGTTTGACCAATAGCATTGATTTATGAAAAAATAACAGCGAAGAAATTATGGGCTGAATTCGAAATCGCATACTAACATACTCATACTATTTCAAATACATATATGTCAGAAATAGCAAGAGTAGTATGTTAGGACGCTAATCTGAATTCAGACAGGATTTTAGCTAGGCACGTTACATTATTAGTAGGGACTCGCTGGCATTCCGGCTCGTTGACTCAGCTCACTGAAAAGAGCCGGCTCTTTTGGGTGACAAACGGGGACACTGCTTGTACATTCTGTGAGTGAGATCCCACCCCCTATGGGCGGGTTGAGAACATGTGGGACAAGCTCCTCCTACTGGCTGTAGTCTCTCGCCTCTGGCCAAAAAATCCTCTGATGACGCAAAATGACGATTTTTGCGTCATCAGAGGATTTTTTCCAGACAAAAAATACATAAATCTCTCCTCTCAGGGGGATATGAGGGTGGAAAGCACGGTAATTCGAAAATACTACAGGTTTTCTACTGATACAAAGCTTAATGCTAAATCCTGAAGTATCCCTTTAATGATATGATTACGGACCATAACCTAGATGTGCTGTGTTTGACAGAAACCTGGTTGGTTATGTTTTGACATAATCATACTGTGATCTGAGAAATTAAACTTATTGAGATAGTTTGGTTTATCTTGTTAGCAGCAGTTTAGTGATTCTACAGCATATGATTATCAGCATTTTTCTTATAATCCAAAATATTTCATAAATATTGTTCTGATAAAAAAAACTTTCAAATGAATTTATTTAGAAACACAGACATCAATAATCAGCCTGTGAATCTCAACAATGGTGACAATAATAAAGCATGTTGCAGTGGCTGCCACCAATCACAACTCATTAATGGCTCCCTTCATGCATTGCGGTATGAATAAATTATGATCTGAATTGTCTATGTAATTTACTTTTCCTAATTGAATATTCTGCTCGTCACCATTGTTGAGATGCATAGACTGAATCTTGAAGTCTGTGTGTGCCTAAAATATATATATATTTTTTAAACAGCTCTTAAGAAATCCTTTATATTATATCTAAAATTCTGGATATTTATGCAGAATCACAGTTATGTGATAAATATAATATTTTGAACATAAATCAAAAACATAAAGTTCAAATGATGATTGTCATAATATAACCAACACCATCAGATCTCTTTTTTTTCTTTGTTCATCTGGCAGTTATAACTCAGATACAGCAACCAGACAAAATCTAAAGTTAATAATATAAGGGTCAAGAATCCAACTAAAGCAAACACTGATCTCCATAATTGTAACTTACAATTTGAGATTTTCTCCTTCAGTGATTCTGCTTGTTATCATCAGGTGTCTTCAATAATGCTCAATCATCACTAAATTAATCACTTAATTATCTCATTAACTTCAACAATCTTGAGTGTGGACTCATACACTCCCAGAAGAGTTCATTTAGCACTGGAGTGTTTGCTGTGTAGTAAATGCCGCTTCATCTGAAAGCAGGTGATGGCGATTTACTACTAATCAAGGAACCGGCTTTACTGACGAGATGTGCATAACAATCTCACGATTTAAATCGCAAAAATTGTAAACAGAGCGTGCAGGAGGAGAACTGGGCTTGTGCATGCTCTCTCACACGTTTAATAGGCGTTCCCTCTTGGGAGCAGGTAGAGTGTTGCGCATGTGCAAGTGGAGAAGGTTCTTTTCTAAAATATACCTTTAAAACCACAAGTCCTATATAATCAAAGCATTAGACACTGAATAAGATCAGAGATTCAGGCAACTACATGATGATATCGTCATCACCATCAATAAACAGCCAACATCTCCTGATCTAATATTTTCATGGCTTTTTTGTTACAACAATTGTGCTTTATAAACACACAATTATAGCAACCAGAGACAATTTTATATTAAAGACCCAATGGTCAAGAGCACAACTAAAGCAAACACTAACCACCATCATGGTGACATTAAAATGCAAAATTTGATTTCATTAAAACTGAAATTAAATAAAGTAAATCTGGTTAGTTTTAAGTGAAGCTGGTAATAAGTGTACGGCCATGCATTTCACCTTTTTGTTTGGTTTATTCCAACCAAAATTCAACGACTGCCCAACATTGGAGCTTGATGTCAAACAAACATTGGATTTAGACGTCAACCAGACTTTCATTTCAACCAAAATCCAACGTCTGACCGACATTGTAGTCTATTGGTGCCTTCTGGGTGTGGTAACCATTTCTGTCCCCCAAGGTACAATCTACACTAACGTACCCCCATAGGGCTTATTATTGGACCTCAAGGTACATATGTTCCCAAGCATTAAAACGTACATATATGTACTGTTTCTTTTAAAGGTTAAAAATATCAAGAGACAGTCACTGCTAAGCCTTTTTTTTTTTTTTTTTTTTTTTTTTTTATTTGTTGTTTAAAGGTTTTAATGATACCTTAATTATTAAAGTAGATTTTAACTTATCACTACACTCTAAAAAGAGATGTGTTAAAAAAACAACACACAAGATGTGTTGATGGAATTTGACACATGTTGTGTAGATTTTTAACACACAATGTGTGTTAAAATGTAACTCTGGATAGAATAGCACTGGGTGGAGGAGAGTTTGTGTTTATGAAAAAAATTATAGGTATATTTTATATGGCATCCCATAAAATGCTCTAAAATAAATAAAGCAATATATTCAAATAAATAAATTAAATCTTAATTAATGAAAACTTAACGGGTGGGGTTTTTTTCAGCCAATCACATCATGCCTCTTTTTCAATGTCTTTTTCAAATGCTGCTTTCACTTGTTATTAATAACCAGATTAACTTTATTTCTGTCAGACTCTACTTAAGCTCTTATTGAGAATTAACAGGTTTTGGTGTTGACGATTCATTGAATGTTTCATTTAAAGTCACCAGAATCGTGATTAGTGTCAGCTTTATTTGAGCTATTGACTCTTTAACATGAAGTGACAAACAAAAAGCTTCATGCCGCAATGCATGCTGGGTGCCACCATAGTGCAAATCTCATCCATGACTCCCAGCATGCATTGCGGCATGAAGCTTTTCGTTTGTCACCATTGTTGAGATTCATACGCTGATTCTTGAGGTCCGTGTTTGACTAATTTCTGCTGCAGATTAATATTTTCAGAAAACATTTATTTTATTTTTCTGCACTGCTGGATAGCATGATGTAGTGTCACAAGATCATTATAACTGACAGCACATAAATAAATTAAATGCACACCATCCATTTACATAAACTTGATCAGATCAGCACTTGTTGATTATGACATCATCAAGAAAAATCTGATCATCTTTTCACTCGCCATAACAAATGTATTTTATTAAAATACAGTTACAGCAAGAGCAAAACTAAAAGAAGAGTAAAGGGTCAAGAGCTCAAATAAAGGAGCCATTAATCACGATTCTGGTGACTTCAAATAAAACATTCAATGAAACATCAACATCTAAAACTCTGTTAATTCTCAATAAGAGCTTGTCTATGTAGATTCATGATGTCTAAACCATCCAAATGTTCAAACAAACTCTTTATTAAACGTCACTGGACTCCATAAACACAAGTTAACAATACGTTTCAGTTTTCATCCAAACACTCAGTTGTAAAAACACAGGAAGTAACTCTGGCAAATACACACCGACTACAGTCACATGTGACACATATCTGACACAAGTTGTGTAACTATAACACATTAGTGTGTAAAAGGTTTCAACACACTTCTGTGTAAGAGGAATAACACATTAATTGTGTTAAAGGTAACACAGAATGTGTAGTCCTTATAAACACAGAGATGTGTTAAGAATCGACACAGGTTGTGTGTTAAATTTGACACAACATGTGTTGTCCCTGAGCACACACACTACATGTGTTAAAATCTACACAACATGTGTTAAAATCTACACAACATGTGTTGTCCCTGAGCACACACACTACATGTGTTAAAACTGACACAACATGTGTCATTTTTAACATCTCTTTTTACAGGTTGTGTTGTTTTCAACTCCTCATTTTGAGCGCCGACACTCTCCATCACTGTGAATGGTATGCAGTGTTTGCTATGTTCTCAGACAAACAGACCAGTGTAAATACAAGTTATTAATATACAATATTTCGTCAGTTGCTACATTTTAATAAAATTCAAAGTGCAAACTCGGTTAACCTTTATTTCTTCATGAACTTTTGTCAAAAGCAGCATTATCAATTAGGGGTTGAAGCGTGAATAACTGAATAATGTCCAGTACAGTGAGTCTGTCCAGTCATTGAGCTTGAAATATTGTGTTGTACTTTGTGTGCACATGGATTCTGTTCTCGACTATTGATTAAACGGTTAATATTTTTGCATCTGGCCCTTTCGCTTTATTTTTTAAAATGACACAATTTGTGTGTTAAAATGACTTACACATTTATTGTGTTAAATTTGACACAACATGTGTTGTCCCTGAGCACACTTACCACATGTGTTAACTTAAAACTGACACAACATGTGTCATTTTTAACACATCTCTTTTTAGAGTGTACATTTGAGTACACTGTAAAAGAAAAATCCTAATTTTACAGAAAATAACTGTGATTTTTTGACGATCATTTTCTTTCATTTTAAATTGTAGTCAAAACACTGTAAAATTACAAATAATATCTGTAAAATAAAAGTTCAGATGTTATTTTAGGTATTGTGACATTTAATGACAAATTACAGTAATTCACTTTCTTTTTACAAATAATTGATTGTATTTTTCATACAGTATTTTTTCTGTTTTCTTAAATTACATAAAAATGTATGTAAAATTACAAATATAATCTGTAATTAAACAGAAAGAAAACAGTTGAATGATAAAATGGTCAAATGACTGTCAGCTCCCCAAAAAACTGTAAAACATCCTAAATTAAATAAACTGAAAACACTGTTATTTTACAGGTATTTCCTGAATAATCACGATCATATACCTTCATTGTAAAAAAAATCGTAAAAAAAGGGTCAAATGACTGTCAGCTGCGGCTGCCAAACAAAAACCATAAAAATAAAGTCAAATATTCTAATTTAAATAAACCGAAAAAAAACACTGTTATTTCACAGGTATTTCCTGCATTATTATGGTTAAATAGCCTGACTACGTCAGACTTCCTACTTCCGCTAATTTCATTTTGCTCCTGTAGTCAGTCTGAGATAGCAGCGTATCTTTCAGTTTTCCACCGGCCTGAAAACAGCCGGCCAATCAACGAACAGAGGGCGGGCTGAGAGCCGTTACGTAGACGCTGATTGTACCGTGGATGCATAGATTTACTTCACATAATCTGCAAAAGTCGTTCACAGCCATATTTACTCTGATATGCTTGGAATGGAATAGCTTTCCCACTAAGCAAAATTATGTCCAAAAGATGTTCACTCCGGTATTTCGCTCGATGGTTTATTTTTTGCATCATACATGCGTTTACAGTGGAAGTTAGATGCGGCTGAGCATGCGCATAACACACGCCATAACCAAACGTTATGTGATTGGCTTACGGGTAACCAATGATTTTAAACTTCAGACAAGCATGATGTCACCATGATTGAGATCAGTGTCTGCTTTAGTTGGGCTCATGACCCTTCAGTTCTTAACTTTAGTTTTCTCTGGCTGCTTTAACTGTGTATTTAATACATATTTGTTATAGCAGTAAATGCTGGAGAAAATATGAGATGATCTTGGTCATTCTTTGATGATCTGGTTCACTGATATGACAGTCAAATCTCAGAATATAATAGCTGAAATTTCATCATTTATAGCTTGAATTAAACTTTATACAAATACTGTGATTAATGTCATAATTTCTCACATGACCCTTGACATCCGTATATAACAATCTGAAGTTTAAAAAAATATATTATACAGAAAAAGTTTGAGCTGGTTAATTTATTTATTTTTGTGTAGTATAGAGACATCAAGAATCAACATATGAATCTCAACAATGGTGACAACCAACAAAGCCTTTTTGTGACTTTATAGTAGTTCAGAGTTGATCAGATTTTTTTTCATTGTCACCATTGTTGCGATTCATACGCTGATTCTTGATGTCTGAGTGAGTCTATATGATCCTGTCAAAACATTTAATGACTTCATAAAATCTGAGCATCACAGCACTGCAGGATCTTCTATAGCAGATTTATAATGCAAAAATGAACAACCAATATTTAACAACTTAATCAGATATTACTCTTCAGGTGTTATCAATGAAGCAGGACACTATAATGACTATTATCACTACAAAGTGACCAACATCATATGATTTGAGTTTCTCTTGGATCCTTAACTAACATGCATCAGAGACACACAGTTAAAGCAACCAGAGAAACATTAAAGTTATAAACTCAAGGTCAAGAGCCCAACTAAAGCAAACACTGATCTCCATCATGGTGACATCAAACTTTATTCTTTTCAATAAAGCTTCAACTTCTAAACCTCTGTTAATTCACAATAAGAACTTTAGTATGAAAGAAATAAAGTCTGGATTGTAATAAGTGAAGATGCTGAGATCCTGAGAGATCTGATAGTGTTTAATGTTCTGTTGTGGTTTAAAGTGTTTCTGTATGGTGTGTTTCGTGTGTCACCATTGTGTTGAAGAGTAGAGCCTGAGCTTCAGTCCAGGATGAGCAGAGAAACACTGATGAAATGATGCATGTTGCTTTATTTAACTGACAGTAACTGTGTAGTTGCTGATGCAGTGACGTATAGTCACAGCAAATCATGCATATAATTAACTGCATGTTTTTCAGTAAAAAAGTCAGAAAATAAATGTGAATTAACTGTTTTTAAACTGTGTTTCTCTGTTAAAAAAGATTAATGAAGATTTCTTTAAAAGTATTTTGCACTTATTTAAATTACAGTCATTTGACATTTTTTTAATGGGATTTTTTTACAATGAAGGTGTTTGATCGTAATAATTCAGGAAATAGCTGTAAAATAACAGTGTTTTTCTGTAAAACATTTAAGGAAAATTTCTGTAAAAGTTTTTTGCACTTCATTTAAATTAGGATATTTTACTTTATTTTTACGTTTTTTGTTTGGCAGCCGTAGCTGACAGGCATTGACTGTATTTTACGATTTTATTTTTTACAGTGTAGCCTTGAAATAAGTAGCCTCTAAATAAAGGAAATAAAAGTTTTGTCACAAGGGTACACATATGTACCCTATGCCGAGGGTTCAAAAGCTGTACCCTTGAGGGTACAGCCCCAGTGACAAGCCATTGTACCCCTAAAGGTACAATTATGTACATTATTTTCTGAGAGTGTAGCGTAGTGGCTCCCAGGTTGTAGAATGCTCTTCCTCAAGACATCCGTCAAGCATCCACCCTTCTCTCCTTCAAAAACCTCTTAAAATCAAAAATCTTTTTTTTTCTCTCTGAATATTACTCTTCAGCTCACAGTCTGTAAATTCTACCTTATTATATGTTGTTTGTTTGAATCCCTCTTTGTTTGTATCTTTAATCTAACTTTGCAAGTGACCTCTGTATATTACTTTCTGCCCTTGGTATGTGTATTGTGCACTGATGTTGATTTTTTGTTGTTGTTGTTGTTCTATTCCTTAATGTGGTTTCACAGAGTGTAAAGGTACATGGTCGAACAGCGTGATTTTGCCAAGGTTCTAATCTGCATGCAACCTATTGGAATATGGCACAGCCCTACCTATGATATTTTTCACCAGCCACCATTGATTTAGTAGACCAGCAACCTACTTCAGTGTGATATGTCTTCATGTTTAACACAGAGAATTTGAATAATTGTAATGTACTAATCAGGTGCAGATATCTAAATAGCATAGGTTCGGCCGGTTGGCGTGTGGATGATTTATTTTTAACAGCAGATTCAGGTGATGTTCTTGTCTGATCCACACATCTCTAGTGCATGAGCCCTAGAAGCCTCCTTTAGTGTTTAGGTACAAGTAATAGCACAGACTTTTTCTTTGTTTAATTTGCACACTGAACATGGGTTGGAGGTCTTAATTATTAACTTTCAAAGTTTAAAATGTAATATATATATATATATATATATATATGTATGTATGTATGTATGTATGTATGTATATATATATATATATATATATGTATGTATATATATATGTATGTATATATATATATATATATGTATATATATATATATATATATATATATATATATATATATATATATATATATGTATATATATATGTATATATATATATATGTATATATATATATATATGTATATATATATATATATATATGTATATATATATATATATATGTATATATATATATATATATATATATATGTGTATATATATATATATATATATGTGTATATATATATATATGTATATATATATATATATGTATATATGTATATATATATATATATATATATATATATATATATATATATATATATATATATATATATATTATATTACGGGGGAGCATGGCCCCGGGGCCCGGACCCCCCTAGAGGTAACGAGGTCCACCCACAAAAATAATGTGGCAAAGTATCTGACAGTCTTCGAAAAATACAAATCGAATTCTCTTATTATTAAAATACCGAAAATATGTACATTATTAGGATTATACCACCTCCGCTTCGTTTTGAGCCAGGAAAAACCCTGAGATTATTATTATTTTTTTTTTCAATTTTGCTTGTTCTTTTTTGCATGCAGTTTGCTAAGTGACAAAATGAAGCAAAGCACAACTAGTCCACACATTTTTGCCGTTTCTGAATTTGATGTTATCGGAGGCAAAATGCATTACACAATTGCATTATTATTTTTATTTAGCTACTTTTGAACAAATTATTTCATGCGAAGTGATAATGTATTTACACTTTCATTTTCTCCATTTGGAAGTCTTAATGCTGTTATTTGATGTTATGTTTTTACAATGTGATGTTAATAAAATACATTTTAACAGTTTAACTTATAGCCTAGTGTAATGGAAAAATTTTGATTTTGATTGATTGCAGTATGAATCTCCATTTGCAGTAAGACTTTGAAATAATATTATAGCTGACTTGTGTTTCTGAACTAATGTGAACACTGAGAGACAAAGGGGGAGACAGCTGAAAAGGGAACCTCTGACCCCTTGGGATCAGAGGTGGTCCCATTTGGGACTTCTGAGTTTGTAAGAATAAACTCAGAAGAATTAGATCACTAGAAAACCTGTCCTTCTATAGATAAGAGCTGGCCTGTAAGAGACCTTGAAAAAGATATAAAGGCTCTTTTTTTCTCTCACTCGTTGTCGCACTTGTTCCACAGACTGTACTTGTGACTTCTGTGTGGCAACTGGGCCTTCTTGCAAGAATAAAATACTTTTTGAATGATCATTTGATTTCAGAGTGTCTCTTACGCAGTGATGAGTGTTTAATGAGATTTTTGCCACAACACCTAGTTTATTAACATTTTGTTGGGGCAATTGGGGACAGGTGCTTGGAGCCCTTCCCTAACTTCAAAATGGAGAATGGCAGAAAAAGTTTGAAAAACACTGCTCTAATGAGAGTTAGTTGACATGTAGTTAGAAAGTTAGAATGTTCAAAAGGGACAATCAAAATGTTACCCTAATATGTTTTTGACTGATTAATTAACACTGTTGAAATTGAAAACATTTAGAATGGATCAGTGCTCAGGAGATAATAATAATAAACAAAATGCTCAATTAGCACCTCTCACTAAAAGTCTTTCTATTTGTTAAAGTCCAACTGAAATCAAAATTGACCTTATTTACTTTGTGAGCGCATATTAGTCTTGTGGTGAACAATTAATCTGTGCAAGTTAATACACAGAAAAAAATTGTTTGCCGTCGTAATCTTTAATGATCTGAAAAGTTACTTCCGGTCTGGAATGGCGTTCCTTCTCTGATGACGTAGCTTTGACTGTTTGGTTTGGGAAATGCTTAACCACTAATCTCAAACTGTTAGTCTGTAATGAGCGAGAGATGGAGAGGAGGAGCGCTAGAGTAAAACCCTGCCCTCTGTTCAATATTCCTTTTCACTGGGAAATACGTCACAACACTGGAGAAAAGTCGTTTGCAACTTCAACTTCAACATACATATGCAGCAACGACTTTTATAACTGCACAAGGCATTGGGATGCTTTTCATTGTTTTACATACTACTCTCTTTTTAAATACACAGTACGCTGCAGAAAATGCAGTAACACACAAGCAAAATGATGTCCAAAACCTGTCTTTTGGACATAATTTTGCTTAGTGGGAAAGCTATTCCATTCCAAGCATATCCAAAATAGGCAACCTTCTTTGTTTAGTAATGTCTTCTTTCTAATCACAGGTGGTGCAGAGAAACATTTTAGAATAAATGTTAAAAAAGAAAAAGGGCACCATTTTGTTTCTCCCATGCAGGGATTTTTTTAAGAAACAAGTAAAAAACATATTTTGTTCATGTCTACAGAGAAAATATATGCTGACGAATTTTATGACACATCTTTTTGTGTAGTGTTTGTATGGTTTCAGAATCATAAAAAAAATAAAAAAATAAATAAAAAATACTGTTGAACCCGTTGAACCGGTTGTCAAAAGCGTCTTGGTTCGTGAATTGTCAGTTTGTCACTATTCAATAATAATTGTATTAACAGCGAGAACTGTTACAGCTGAACGTATTAAGTGTTCAAAATTAAATATATATTACAGATATATAAACATTTTTTTTTTTCCCATATTCAACTAAAATGTCTTATATCGTGCCGTGGTCTGCGTAAAGCTGCCAGGCCTACTTTTTTTTTTTTTTTTTTTCGAAGACTGCAGCTTAATAACACATTAAACTTACCTTAAATAATGTGCAAATTATTGCGCATAGGTCTCTTGATTAATTGACCAAAAGCTGATATATTTTACAGACGTATTTTCCTCAGATTAGTTTCACTTTTACGAGTCTCCTGCTTGTTGTCGCTCCTTCCTTGTCTCTCATCTGTGTAACTGGATCCTGCTGTGACATGTTCATGATGTTTCAACCCCAGAGGCGGTCTTAATTCGCACTGTAAGAGTAAGTTTGCCACACAAAGAATTACATGCTCCTTTATTCTTCTTTAATAGACACAAAAGGGATATGACTCTTTATTGTTATTTGTATTGTATTGCTATTTGTTATATGAATACATAACTGAAATGATACAACTTTGATTTGACATTTGCACCATTTAAAATCTCAATCGTCATTTCCCGGTCACGTGGTCTTTTCGCTCACAGTCGAGAGATTCGCCATTATTAGGAGGAAATGTTGTGGTAATTCACAGACCATTTAAAACATGTCGTCTTCAAGTACTACTACAACAGCGACAAAGGGTAAATTTCATTAGTGGTTTATATAAGATAATTAGCCGATTATTTGTTCTTCTGTTTGAATATAGCCTTATTTGTTTTACTTTCGTTTTCTGGTGGACTGAGATGTTTACTTTTTAAATCTGAACATAATTATAGACCTCACCCCACTTTAAAATACGAGTAAATAACTAAAGTGGAATCATGTTCAGAGTTAGTAATGTCCACCCAAAAATTAAAGTAATGTGTTTATATTATAATGAAATGTAAAAAAAAAAAAAAAAAAATAAGATTAGTAAATTCTGTTGCCATGAATGCTAAACCTTACTTTGTAACTGCTTGAGTTAATACAAATATGAGTAAATGCTTTAAAACTTTTTGGAGTGTTTTCACAGTATAGCTATTCATTCGCTTTCCTTTTTAGATGATATTCGGGCAATAAAAAGAAGTGATAGTTCTGATTTGAACCGTCCAAATAGTAAGTATATGCCCACATCATACACATTTTTTGTCTTAATTTATCTGGATTTAATAAACATAAGTAATCTTTTCATTTGAATTATTTTAGAACAATCTTTTTGAAAAATCTTTTTTTCTTTAATTTATGAATTAATTCTGCATCTCTCTCTCTCTCTCTCTCTCACTCTCTCTCTCTCTGTATACACACATATATATATATATATATATATATATATATATATATATATATATATATATATATCTTTTTTTTTTTTTTTTTTTTTTTATTGTTCAGTGTCTTTGATAAGGATGGTGTTGGTGGGAAGGACTGGAGCAGGTAAGAGCTCTTCTGGAAACACCATCATGGGCAGGAGAGCCTTCAGAGCAGCAGAAAGTGTTTCATCTGTAACTAAAGAGTGCTGTAAGGAGACTGAAGAAGTGGCTGACCATCAGCTGGAGCTGGTTGATTGTCCAGGGATCTTTGATACTTCACTCTCAGAGAATGAACTCATAAAGGAGATGAGTAAGTGTATAAACATGACGGCACCTGGACCTCACGCCATCATCCTGGTCATTCAGCTCGGCCCGTTTACGAAAGAAGAGAGACTTTCAGTGGAGAAGATCAGAGCTGTATTTGGAGAAGCAGCAGATAAACATACAATCATCCTCTTCACTCGCGGTGATGAACTCACAGAAAGCATCGAACAAACTCTGAGTGAAGCAGGACCTGAATTAAAAAGCCTCATAAAGTCATGTGGTGGACGGTATCATGTGTTTGACAACACAAAAATTCATGACCGCAAACAGGTCTTAGAGTTCCTGGATAAGGTTGACACCATGTTGCACATGAATGATGGTAAACATTACACCAGTGACATGTTTGATCGTGTGGAAGAAATGCTGAAGAAGAAAGAGGAGGAGCTTAGAAATGAATACAGTCAAATTATACAGGCACGAACAGCCCAGTTTAATAAAGAAAAGACCAAACTGGAAGAGACCATTAGACAACTGAAGGAATCCGGCCAGGAAAAAGACCAGAGAATTAAAAAGCTGGAAGAGGAAGTGAAACAGAAGGACAGATATTTGAAAGAGTCTAAGCGTTTTTATGAGCAGAAACGCAAGAATGTGAGACAGGAGGTGGAAGAGACACAAGTGGATGAAAACATCCAGGAGATCAACAGAAAACTACGAAAGCTTCGTGTCTGATATATTTGATAATGGCGTAAAATTACTGCCAGTCAGTGAAATTTGATCTTCATTAAAATTCCATATTGTATGACACTTACGTTCACATTTTAGTATACCAAAGTTTACCAATTATTATTGATCAATAATTAATTTGAACGTAACTTATAGCTGTCATTGGGACGCAGCTAAAGCAAGCAACGATTTGTTAATATTTTGAAGCATTGGATAATAAGTAAATATGATATGTACTGTAACACAAAATGATGACTTTAGCATGTTTGAGTGTAGTTAACTATGAAAATAAAAATTGTTGGTTTCACTCTCATGTGTCAGAGAACGTTGTAATGAAGTGTAAGGTATGATTGTTAATATATCATATATAATATATCAAGGATAAATTGTGCATGCTGCTTAAATTTCATAAAGACGCGCTTATCGCGTCTGACATATGTATAAATGATGGGAGAAGCACTAGATATAATAGTACTCAAAATAAAGTACAATTGACTTCCCAGACAGCAACATAGTGTTGGCCCAGATCCGGCCCACATCCGGGCTGTGTGGATTCCAGGTGTACCAGATGTGGGCCGGATCTGGGTTGACACTGATGTCAAGTGAAATAGCAGGCATCACAAAATGGGATGTCCTTAAAGGGTCATTTCACCCGTGGAGACATGAATGTGTATTGAAAGTGGGTCATTTATGTAGAAGAAATGTGAAATTATTTTTGAATTTGGAGCTTTCTAGACTGAGAAAAGCCAGAAAATGTATTTTTGGCTTATGTGGATGAAAGACAACAACTCCCAGAATGCACTTGCTTCGCTGCCCTACAAGGCCACTCCCAAGCCACGCCTACCAGTAAGACAGCGCAGTTGAAAACAAAAACATCAAGGCAAGGCTAGGCTACGAGTGAGTCTCCGTGACGAGTTTGCCCAAAATGTCCGGGATTCGGCTTTTGCGTTCTACAGTCGCCATTCATCATGTTTACTGTGGCGAGCAGGACGAGGCTGAGGGGCGTGGGAGAACGGCGCGAGGCCGGTGGCGTGATTACTGACGACCGACACCTGTGAGGCACTGTTCTCGTATCTCGCACGGAGGAGCAGGTATTTTCTTAGCAATGGTAAAACGCACATCAACCGATCACGCCACCGGCCTCGCGTCTTTCTCCCGCGGCGCTAGCCTCGTCCTGCTCCCTGTATTACTGTGATTACTGATAAGCGCGCCTGTGAGATGCACCGGTCTCGTATCTCTCACGGAGGTGCGGGTATTTTCTTAGCATGTTAAAACGCAAATCAACTGATCACCTGTTTAGCATTCATGTAAACATTACATTCAGATTCACCGATCAGGGTGAATTCAGTTAGATTGAAACAAAAGGTGAGCATGTAAACAATGAATGGCGACCGCAGAAAGCAAAAGCTGAATCCCGGACATTTTTGTCGATCTCGACGGCCGGACATGTCCGGGAAAAAGAGTATGGTAACCCCTACTACTCAGCTTTCTTCGTCCCTGTTTTCTGCAGGTTTCTGCCGTTGAAATCAAACGCACTCGCACTGATCTGTGATAGGTCTGTTAGCGCATTAGGTCCAACCCCCTATGGGCGGGTTTGAAAGGGTGGATCTAGTGCTTGTAGTCTTAACAGAAATCCCCCCCTCTTACACTTCCTCCTACAATGACGCAAAATGACGATTTTTGCGTCATTGTAGGAGGAAGTGTAAAGAGGTAAATACAGATTTCTCTCGTCTCGGGGGAAAATGAAAAAATGTTGCATGACCATTCAATAGTATGACTGGGTTTCTAACAATGCAAAGCTTAATGCAAATGGGTGGAGTGTCCCTTTAATAAAAGATTAATTGGCAGTGATCATTATCCAATTTTGATAAGAGTTGGAATAGAAGATAGATGTGAAGAATTTTTTGGAAGCATCCAACACATGTGGATTTAATGAAATTTAATGGTGTAAGCTGGAGAAACTGGAATAACTGGTTGAGGAACGGCCACTCCTCGAGAAGACAAATAACCTTTCTGAAAATAAACATTTGAATTCACCCTTGTGCACTACCGAGACGAGAGTCTCACCTCCGAATGATCCTAATTCACATTTCTTCACCTCATCCCCCACTCCTTCTCCCTCATGCTGAGATCACCAAAACTCACACAATAATATTTTAAAGGGGTCATATAATGCCATTTTTGTACAAGCTAATATGATTCTTTAGGGTCTAAATTAAAAGTTTGTAATATACTTTAATTAAAAATTCTCATTAGTATTGTAAGAAAACACTAATTTTACCTGGTCAAAAACAGCTCTGTTTTCAGCACACCGTTTCAGTGCCTGGGTCTTTAAATGATAATGAGCTTGCTCGCCCCGCCCCTCTGTTCTGTGCGCACACCGTTTCAAAAACAATAACACCATATCCATAACGCGTTTTTTATTATAAACATGGGATTATGAATTATATTGAGATCGTCGTACATAGAAAACATGCCGTAATGTACCCTGAGTGTAAAAATAGCCGCATTCAAGCGTGCTGCAAGCGATTTGCAAAGATTAATATAAAGATTAATAAAATGTTACACTCACTCACTTCTTCTGGAGGTGCGTCAGGAACACGAATAGTTGGTACAGATCCTTTTTTCAGGAGCAGCTTCTTAGTAAAACCTGCTTTATAACGTACTGACCCTCGTTTATAAAGCAGCCTGGTGAAATGATTCGCGCAAACATGAAAGCATTGACGTTGATCGTGATTCGTGGGGAATTCCCTTCGAAAACAAACTCAGCCACTGCGTCTTCAGCGGTTCGGATTTAGGAACATTAAAACGACTGCTGTGTTCGTTATTACACCCAAGAAACACCACAATCGCTTAGACACCATTCTACTCCAGCATATCAACAACAATGGCGGACTACTATGACGAAGGCTGTCACAGCTCGCTCAGGGCGGGTCTTGTGTTGAAACACTGCTGTCACTCAACAATCGCGGGAGGGGCGTTGGATATTGTGACGTCATAATATCGAACGGCTTGATTTGAGACAACCACTGGATGGATTTTTATCATGATAGGATGGTTGTGTACAGCAGGCCCGGGGTGGGTAATCGGGAGAATTCCCGGTGGGCCAATTCACTTTAGGGCCGGGCGAGTTTTTTTTTTTTTTTTTTTTACATTCGTCACGTTAGTTACACACGTTCCGCATTCTGACACCGCAGCGCGCAGCCTCTGCATGGGTTGTACATGAGAGGGAGTTCTCCCCTCCCCTCCCCTCCCCTCCCCTCCCCTCCCATCCCCTCCCCTCCCCTCCCCTCCCCTCCCCTCCCATCCCATCCCATCCCATCCCATCCCCTCCCATCCCATAGAGTTGGTTGGGTCTATAGCTCGTCTTTTCCAAAACGTTTTCTCAGGTAGGCTACCGCGGCACCGCCGGCGCCTACCGATAGCTGGGCCGGCCCTATGGCGGCAAATCAATGACAAAATTAACGGAGCGCACAACTGATGCTTGGCGCGCGCAGTAAATGACATTCGCGAGAGGATAACAGATCTACAAACGAGGAAACGGGAACTCGCGAGCTCATTCAAACCCTGCGCGCGCGCATGACATCTCTATGGGAAGCCAAACAAACCAAAAGTGGGACGAGACAGCGGGGGTTTACAGAGCTCGCGCCGCGCTGACATGTCATCTGCGCGGTTCAATGGTCCGAGCCGCGCGGCCGATTCGTCAGCGCAGCGCGGACGTGTTTCCTAGCGACACCCAATGGGCAGCGCGGCGCGAACAATCCTCACCAGCGCTGCGCTGATCAATTTAAACAGCGCAGCGCAAACCATACATGCAAATAAATGTACAATAAAGAAACCCCTCCTTCCTTACAAAAAAATGGTTCTCTGCTGAAGTTTAGGAGTTTTTCCCTACACAAAGACAAAGAAGAAGAAAAACAAGATGAAATGCATACATTTCTTATGTTTATTATCTTTAATAGTGTTAGTAAAGAGTAGGCCTAGTGTTGTGCGTCGATACTTTGAAGAACTGCACATAGGCCTATGTATAGAGGCTACCGAAAGAGCTGTACAATACCTCTAACAGAAAGTATGTGTAACCGGTCTGCTGCCCACCGCTGTCACGATACTCTTTTTCTCTGCGTTGTGTTTATTAAGGACCAGGACACTGTTACTGCGGTTCATCACAATGACGATGTTTATTCACAGTCACACCCAACATGGGCTTTCACCAACTGTGGATCTGTGGATTACAGCAATAAAGTTGATAAACATCGTGTGAGCATCTCACTATTGCATCACCTCTCCCCAGCATGTGCAATGCGAACTCAATGCAACAATTATGCTAACTACACATAACATTAACACAATATAGAAAATAAAACACAATAAAAGTGAAATACCTGTGGATTACAGCAATAAAGTTGATAAACATCGTGTGAGCATCTCACTATTGCATCACCTGAATGATACAACACTAGTTTAGCTGATTAATGACTCAAAACCTAGCTAATACAGATCACAAAACTCACACGATATATCTTCAAATTATTAATCCACTCACGCATATAACATACAACAGAACATACTAGACAGTCTCCGTACTGTTTACAAAGGATTATCAAATCGATTTACACACTTTACAAACTTAATTTGCTCACAAATCGAAGAGCTCTGCAAAACGCTTACCTCTCCCCAGCATGTGCAATGCGAACTAAAGAGAGAGGCGCGCGCGCGCACTCAAAATGGCACCAATGCAGCAACAGAAAAACATGTCAAAATAAAAGTCTCTAATGTGAATAGCAGAAACAACATATATTGCTCAAAGAAAAACAAAAATAAATCAGTAATAAAACAAGGATTTTAGTGGAAAAGACAACAACAATACATTAAACTTGGATTGTACTTATTATAACTCGTTACATTCACCCCTTCCAGATTTCACTAAAATCCGTACTGGATCCAAATCAAATAACAACTGGTACAGGTCTGCAAATGAAACATTCATTAGTTCAACTTGTGAGTTACCCACTAATAGGTCAAGAAAAACCCCAGGGTGATCAGACCTAAGATTATCTTGGAACAATACGGTGCCTTGTACACCATAAAATGACCTGACCCTAGTGTTTCATATTTGGAATCAAAATGTATCTTCACATCATACAAAAATAAAACACAACAAAATACTCTTTAAAACAAAGAAAGGAATGACCCACTTCTCTTTTTCAGATTACTTCCTACACCTTGGAGGTAAAAGGGTTTCTGAGCCATCGACTCGATTAATCTGTTCACTTTCTTAACAACCCTACCTGCCCTTGTCCTAACACCCTGAACGTCAGTAACTGGAACTTGGGTATCAGTGTCAGTTTGAGTGTCAATCAGAACTTGTGGTCGTGTATGTGTATATGTATCTGTGTCACAGTCAATGTTAACATCAAGAGATGATGGACTGCATTCAGCTCTACTCTGAGGGAGATCCCTGCTCTTATTCTCTTCAGTGTGAGACTGATCACTGGGCTCTATTCCCTTTGAACTGAAATAGTCTGTTCCCTCAGCTTCCTCATCGACAGAATCTGGAACTACAGGACTTTCAGAGTCTACATTCACCCATCTCCTGGTTCTCTCCTCCAGATCTACTGGTTCAAAGTCATCCGCACAGGACTCACTGACACTACGTGACTCACACTCTGAATCTTCCGCAGAGAGCAGAATGCTTTCCTCCTCATCAGGCGATTCAACAGGTAGGAAACTAATGTCTAAAACCAGGTTCCTGTGCACAGTCTTCACATTCCCTTTCTCATCCTCTAGCTTGTAAATGTGCTTCTGCAGGTTCCTGTCTACTACAGTGTACACCACAGGGTCCCACTTATCCGCTAGTTTCCTCTTTCCTCTTTCTCCTTTATTCGCCACCAGCACACGGTCCCCAATATTCAGACACATCCCTCTGACTTTCTTGTTGTAACCTTTTGCCTGTTTCCTCTGCTCTTTTTCAGAATGTCGCTGCGCAATCTCAGCCGCCTCATGGAGGTATGACATCAACGACTTCAGGTAAGTACCATGATCAACAACCACAGGGTCATGTAGCACCTGCCTGAACATAACATCCACCGGCAGTCTTGGTACACGACCAAACATGAGCTGAAATGGAGCGAACCCAGTTGTCTCATGGACCGTAGCGTTGTAAGCAAAAGTCAGCGTTTGTATTTGCTCTGGCCATTTGTGCTTCTCTTTTAGAGGCAGAGTTCGGAGCATACTTCCCAAGGTACGGTTAAACCTCTCTACGCCTCCGTTTCCCATGGGGTGGTATGCGGTGGTGTGAGACTTTGCGACTCCTGATAGCTTCAACAACTCCTTTAGAAGGGTACTCTCGAAGTTGGCTCCCTGGTCAGTGTGGATGCGGCTTGGGAAACCGTACACACAGAATACACGATCCCACAGCTTCCTTGCAACTTGTTTCGCACACTGATTCGCACAAGGGAAGGCATGTGCCAACTTCGTGAAATGGTCTGTCACAACGAGCACATCCACGGAACGTTTCTTCCCATCCTCCGCAGACCAGAAGTCCAGGCATACCAGCTCCATGGGCATAGAGGTCTTAATACTTTCAAGAGGGGCCCTTGCAGATGGTTCGGGAGCCTTGGCTAGGATGCATCTTTGACAGCACTTGATGTATTCACACACATCGTTTCCCATTCCCGGCCAGAAGAAGCGTTGGCGGGCTAGATGAATGGTTCTTGCTTGCCCCTGATGACCCGCAAGATCATGTACACCCCTTAAAGCCTGCCCCTTGAGGCTAGAAGGTAAGACCAGCTGATACCGCTTCTGTTTACTGTGTGGATCTTGTGCGACTCTGTACAGTATTCCATCCTTGAGCTTTAATTTGTCCCACTGCCTGAAAAGAGATAGGGTTTTGGAACTCATGTTGGCCTTCTCTCGCCTCGATGGTTGACGCTTCAAGTTCACAAAGAACGTCGCTCTTGAAATGACTGAATCAGCCTCTTGCATTTCACGAATTTCATCCGCAGCAATCGTAGGAAGGGTGTCAATACCAGCTGGTATTAAATCTTGGTAAGACTGAATTAGCTGCACAGCTCTTGCTTGAGAAGTCTCTTCCCACTGATCATGTAAACTTAAACAGGCTTTGATAGTGGCACTGTCAGAAGGTAAGACAAGACAGGACTGGAGACAGATCTGTAAGTTCTGAGCTCCTTGACGAAACGCATCTCGAACTCCATCTCCATCAACCGCTTCAGCCTCCACAAGTAAATCATGATATCGTTCCTTCATTAGCCTGCTGCTCACAGTCTTGACAAAAGGGTCTCTACTCAGAGCATCCGCCACCACGTTTTTCTTCCCTGCTATATGCTTCAGTTCAAAGGTGTAAGATGCCAGTTTGGACACCCAACGTTGCTCACATGCAGCGAGTTTTGCCTTGGACATGATGTACGTGAGCGGATTGTTGTCTGTCCATACCGTGAATGTTTGACCTTTCAACCAATGGCTAAACTTCTCGCACACGCTCCATTTGAGTGCCAGAAACTCGAGCTTATGAACTGGATAGTTCCTCTGTGATTTGCTCAGAGTCTTGCTTGCAAACGCGATTGGACGAGCTCGCTCTTCACCCGCAGGCACTTGGGATAATACAGCTCCCAGTCCGTCCAGTGAGGCATCAATCGCCAGGATCAGAGGCAGAGTAAAGTCAGGGTGTGCTAAAACCACACTTTGAAGCAGACTCTCCTTGAGGGAAGATAATGCGCTATCACATTCTGAAGTCCAATCCGTGGGCTTGAGCTTCCTGTAAGTTCCCGCTTTAATGTCTCCCTTGATCCCTCTTTTCCTCCTCTGCCCAGCCGTAAGGGCAAAAAGCGGCCTTGCCAAAGTAGAACATCCAGGAATGAAATGTTGGTAATATAAGATCATCCCAAGAACTGATTTTATCCTCTGCACTGATGGAGTACATTTGTCATCTTCCATAAGATCTGCCTTAGACAGTTTCGAGATAACATCGACTTTGGCAGGATCTACTGAAACTCCATCTCTGTCTATTATGTGCCCCAGGAATTTTACAGAGGTTCTCAGTAAGTGGCATTTCTTAGGGCTCAGCTTCAGATTGTACTGCCTCAGACGACTGAACACGACCTCCAGTCTTCCTAATGCTTCCTGCTCATTCGGAGCGAACACCAACAGGTCGTCGAGATAACATAACAAGCTGCTGAAGTTCAAATCTCCGAAGATGCTTACCATCATCCGCATAAAGGAGGCTGGACTGTTGCATAGCCCTTGCGGCATCCTATTATACTCATGCAGCCCTACAGGAGTCGTGAACGCAGTGTATTTCTTGTCCTCTTCAGCCATGGGGATGTTATAAAACCCTGATGTCAGGTCCATGGTGCTGAAGAGTGTGTTTCCGCCCAGAGCAGCTAAGCAGTCAGACTGGTGTGGAAGTGGGTGTGCATCCTTTATCGTTCTTGCGTTTAACCATCTAAAGTCTGTGCATAGCCTCAGACTGCCATCCTTCTTCCACACTAGGACTAACGGAGAAGCATACTCACTTACAGACTTCCTAATTATCCCTTGTTCTTCCATCTGGGACAAAACCTGCCGCAACTTTTGGTAGTGTGCAGGCGGCACTCTACGATAAGGGAGTCTGAATGGACGCTCATCCATTAGCCGAATGCGATGAACAAAACCCTTTACTTCTCCACAGTCCAATGCATGCTTAGAAAACACGTCGTTGTATCTCTCCAGTAACTGTACTAACTTCTCCTTTGTCACATGGCTGACAGAAACAGAATGAATGTCGAGATCAACAAGACCAACAGTTTCCAATCTCTGTTTGAAATCATCTGACAATTTAGGGGAATGCTGAATCTCCTCCACAGACACTTCAGCTCGACTCAGCCCTTGGAAAAGTTCAAAATCTTCCATGGCAACACATGGGAACACGTCTGCTAATTTGCGATTCCTCTTAAGGGTGACTGGCTTATCAGAGAAGTTAGTGACTTTTACGGGAACCCAGCGATCACCCCATAATGGCGTGACGACCCGCCCGACCATAATGTCTCGTGACACAGACCTTGAATTTGTAGGTTCCACTACAACTGTGCTCCCGGGTGACATCGGGACATTTTTTGGCAGCTTTCCCCAGACAAGATGTTCCTGCCTTGCTAAAAGAGTGACACACTGCTGTAGCTTGATTGTTCCCACCTTATCTGGTAGCTCAGAACCCTTCCACCGACACGTGTTGGCCATTACATCCAGGAACTGCTCACATCCTGCCATTGGCTCCACTCTATGATTAGAAACAAGTCTCCAAAAATCATTGCTACCTTTCATCCGATGCGCAAGGAATTTTATGACATTTGTACCAATGATCAGATCATCCCGCTGGCCGGGTACAACGAGAATAGGCACTAGGCAGCTCTCTCCATAAACTTTCAACTGGACCTCATACATACATTTTGGTCTTGTAACCTTGCCACCACATCCTACTAAGATGACTTCCTCCTGAAGTGGTGTGGGTGAAGGCAATACATTCTCACTTAACATCTTTTTTTCCACTTTGTCACTAAAAGTGCAGGCCATGGAGCCTGTATCAAGCATTCCCTTAATCGAAAACACATTATTAACACTGACTGGCGCATAGAACAAATCGTCGAATGCCTCAACTACCTGGACATTTTGTGCGATCACCTTGGTTCCAGTGGGAGCCTGTGCACGTGCATTCTCATAAAACTGGTGAAGATCAACACTCTCTAGGGGTTCTTCACTTATGCTCACGCATCCCCCTTCCGAACGTGAGCCATCTAGTTTAAACTTGATGGACCCCGGAATGGTGATGGGCCGGGTCCGGACCTGTCACTTGTACAGTCCCTTTTACTGTGCCCAGGCTGGAAGCATGCAAAACACAGACGTTCTCGTCGACAATGTGTTACAGTAGAGTGATCGTGAGATTGGCATACTCTACAGAGCTTGCTTTGGGGCTGGCGAGATGGCATTTGAACATTTTGAGACAGCGCACGGTCAAGGAGATTAATCAGAGTTCTCATACAATTGTTGTCATCCTGTATAGTGTGTGCATTACTAACTTTGCTGCACTCACCCGGCTCTGTTGGAGAGCCAACATCCACTTCATCCTCATTGAACGTCTGAATGTGAGTGGTGACATGCCTTGTAGTAGGGTGACGCTTTGGCTTGGCTGACATCTGCTCTTTTAACTGTGTGTGGTAACGGTCAAGCTGTTCTTGGATTTCCTGTGCGGTCCATTTTTCTGGAGCTTTGAAACGGAAAACTGCAGCAAGAGTGGAATCTGGGCAGTACTTCACGAACATCATTGCAGCTTCTTGACATGGATCTTCCATTCGCCGCCCAAGTCTCTTTAAAGCTTCCTCCGCAAGATCCACTGCTTTGTTCAACCGCACCCAGTACTCGACAGGATCCTCTCCTACTAATGGAACAGTTCCATAGAAATCAGCCAAAGGCATACATGAATAATTAGCATCGCTAAAATGTTGTTTCAGGATGTCAATGATAACCTTCGGGTTCTCAACTGGGTTTAAAGCTGAATTACAGCGAAGAGTGACTTTGACGACATCTTTAGCTTTACCCATCAATCTACTTAAAATCTCTTGATGCTGCTCTGCTAATGGTATTCCTCTCTTTCTCAGATATGTGTCCATCAGCTCCTCCCACTCACGCACACCAAACTTGTCTGATGCATCACCACGGTAGACTGGGGGCTCTTTTGCTTCACTTTGCATTACTAACCTCACTCCAGTCAAGTTAAGTGAAGGTATGTCTGAGAATGTCTTACTGGTACCTAACCCTGGTGTTTGTGCACTCTTATTCTCTCCTTCACCGTAACTAGCCTCTTTTTGAGATGCTAACATGGTCTGCCCCACTTGTTGAGCTATGTGTGCTATCAAACCTTGCCAATTTGGATCTGCTATGTCTGGAACAGCTAAGGGCACAGTATCATGATCAGTCACACGTGTGGAGCTTAATACACGGGGGGTTCTGTTCACCTTACTCTCTCTCACAATTGGAGTTTCACTAAAAAACTTCCCCCTCCCAAGACCTAAACCAGTCATTGTCTCATAAGCGTCAATTTCATCATCTTTTAAACTAAACGCCATGTTTACACTTGAAAATCTAATTTCAAATAAAATAAACAAATGAAAAATGTCAGAAAATGTGAGAAAAATAAATCACTTAAATGAGAGAATGCGTTAAATCAATATTAGAAATCTCAAATGTCCATTTGTATTCTCACAGTTCTTTTATCAGCAAAACTGAACCTCAATGCAGCGTCCCTCGGTGACCCAACTGACGTTGATCCTGAAGTACATCTTCTGATCCGGGTCACGGCACCAATGTAACCGGTCTGCTGCCCACCGCTGTCACGATACTCTTTTTCTCTGCGTTGTGTTTATTAAGGACCAGGACACTGTTACTGCGGTTCATCACAATGACGATGTTTATTCACAGTCACACCCAACATGGGCTTTCACCAACTGTGGATCTGTGGATTACAGCAATAAAGTTGATAAACATCGTGTGAGCATCTCACTATTGCATCACCTCTCCCCAGCATGTGCAATGCGAACTCAATGCAACAATTATGCTAACTACACATAACATTAACACAATATAGAAAATAAAACACAATAAAAGTGAAATACCTGTGGATTACAGCAATAAAGTTGATAAACATCGTGTGAGCATCTCACTATTGCATCACCTGAATGATACAACACTAGTTTAGCTGATTAATGACTCAAAACCTAGCTAATACAGATCACAAAACTCACACGATATATCTTCAAATTATTAATCCACTCACGCATATAACATACAACAGAACATACTAGACAGTCTCCGTACTGTTTACAAAGGATTATCAAATCGATTTACACACTTTACAAACTTAATTTGCTCACAAATCGAAGAGCTCTGCAAAACGCTTACCTCTCCCCAGCATGTGCAATGCGAACTAAAGAGAGAGGCGCGCGCGCGCACTCAAAATGGCACCAATGCAGCAACAGAAAAACATGTCAAAATAAAAGTCTCTAATGTGAATAGCAGAAACAACATATATTGCTCAAAGAAAAACAAAAATAAATCAGTAATAAAACAAGGATTTTAGTGGAAAAGACAACAACAATACATTAAACTTGGATTGTACTTATTATAACTCGTTACATTTGGATATAGTACAATCATATGCACAAGGCTAATTAGCCCTGGCATATTTAGATTTTGTCTATTCATCAATGCAAATGCTGCTATGCAAATTTAATAGGATGTGGATACAAGTTATTATTGTTGTATTTAATTATTAAAGTTATATTAATTAATTGTGCATTTATTATATGAATAACATACTTATGCATTTGTATAAATTAGGCTGTTCTATTTATTTATTTTTGCCCAAGCATTTAAGGTTGTGAGGATTTGTGTAAAGTTTATATAACCTAATGTTGAGTTTTATTATTTTTGTGAGTTGTACTATATTCACAGATTGGATTCTTGTATTTATTACAGTTTTTCACTTCTGAACAGCGAAAAGTTAATACAAATTGAATTTGACTGTTCTTATTTACAGCATTGAATAAATGCCATTAAAAATCTCAACAGTTTTACATATAAACACAACATAAGATTGGCCCCACTGTATTAATTGTGGCCCCTCTTGTGCCCCCCAGTTGAAAAAATCCTAGAATCGCCCCTGATTGAAAGTCATTGAAGTTTCTGCTTTGTACAGCTCTTTCCGTAGCCTCTATATGTGCAGTTCTTCAAAGTATCAACGCACAACACTACTCTTTACTAACACTATTAAAGATAATAAACATAAGAAATGTATGCATTTCATCTTGTCTTTCTTCTTCTTTGTCTTTGTGTAGGGAAAAACTCCTAAACTTCAGCAGAGAACCATTTTTTTTTGTAAGGAAGGAGGGGTTTCTTTATTGTACATTTATTTGCATGTATGGTTTGCGCTGCGCTGTTTAAATTGGTCAGCGCAGCGCTGGTGAGGATTGTTCGCGCCGCGCTGCCCATTGGATGTCGCCAGGAAACACGTCCGCGCTGCGCTGACGAATCGGCCGCGCGGCTCGGACCATTGAACCGCGCAGATGATATGTCAGCGCGGCGCGAGCTCTGTAAACCCCTGCTGTCTCGTCCCACTTTTGGTTTGTTTGGCTTCCCATACATGTCGTAACGCTTCGGGCGCAATTTTTTAATTTGAATTCACCACGAGCGCGGGATGCCGGGATATGACGTTGACGGTCTCTGCCGAGAAATGGAGATGAAGATCACTGGATAAAGGGCTGCATTTGGATCTGTTTCTTGCAAACAACGTATGGATTCTAAAGATTTGGATCACATTAGGGTGATTCTCCAACTATGGTACTTTTTGGACATGGATATTTTCAGAAAATGAAACATTTTTAATTAAAATATTACTGGCATAATTTGGTTCCCCAGTATGCCTAGATACCTGCCCTGAAGTTGGCTGTGCTGATTTTTATGAAATAATATGTATTTTTTTACATTTCTTCCAGACATCGCAAAATAAATTGTCATTTCCACAACCGAACAAGAACATGTGTTTTCAACCAAAAATGTTGAAATATTTGTAGTTATAAATATATTGGGTTACACATCACACTTGCATCTTTCCAAATTGTACATTGATTTATTTCTCTGAAATGCAACTGTTAAGATTTTACAAAGTTAACACCAAAAAAACGCTGAACGCTGAACACTAAGCCACTGAAACCTTTCATTCATATTTCTGACATTTTCAAATCTGATATTTTTCAACTCATATACATATACTTTACCCTTAACTGCTAAATAATCAACACCACCACCATCATTACCTTAACTTTATTATTTTTTAACGTTTTACCCAAAAATATTTGTGGTTGTGGAAATGACAAGGGAAAGGCGGGTTATGGTGAAAATAACATTTCAGATATAAAACCTGTAGTAGAATTATAAATGATCTCTGTCTTTCCTTAGGAACTCAGCATATTTAATTTGATCATTTTAGTCTTTCTCTCAATAGTCTGGACTTCTCTGCTGATGTTTTGGGTGCCATCTTAAAGAACAACAGAGAGACTATGTCAGATTTAGTTGTAAACAATAAAATATCTCAATTTAAAACATTCTCTATGACATTATATGTAAAGTTTATGTGTTTACACTATATTTTTAGTACTAAAGGCAAACTACTTTACTTTTAAGCACAGACAATGTCCTTGCAAAGCCAACCTGTCTTCATCACTTCCATGGAGACAGATGTGGAAAAGACGGTTGTGGAAATGACATTTTCCCCCTTTCCCTCTAATATATCATGTTTGACTAGCCTGTTAGTGTTAGTTTTAGAGTTAGCATTAAATAATCTCAAATATCACCTGATGAAATTGTAAAAATCCAGAAATGTTTTCGTCATAATGAATTATGAGCAGTTCAGAAATGACATACAATAAACATACTCACAGTATTTCTCATATTTACCTTGATATATCTCCAATTTATTAACCTGTGCTGGGACCATTCTTTCATTCAGCCATGTGGTTTCCTCTGGAGTGTCAGTTACTATGGTTACTGAGTATACAAATCTAGAACACTGAGCCTGGGATTGCATTTAATGCAGAGGTGTGGAAATGACAGTGAACCCAAGGGACAAGTGTTTAACATGTTTAAAATATGTCAAATTGAAAATAAATATTAAAAAAAATATTAGATTTGAATGAATTGGGTTATAATGCATACTTTCTGTTTGAATTTAAAATTATATCAGTATTAGATTTTAAGTGAGATAAGGTTGAAGATCCAAAGTCTGGCCTAGGGACAGCGGCAAAATAGTAAAAAACTCATATAAAATGCCTCCTATTTTATATAAAACAACAGAATTGAACAATGATTTTTTATATATAGGTTCCCCTATACATGTAGTAAGTGTGAAAAAAAAAAAAAAGTGGAAATGTTTTTTAGTTTTTTTAATATCTGTCAAGGACAGAAAAAGTACCATAGTTGGAGAATCACCCATTAAGCTAATAAAATTTATTTCTTTTGTGAATTTATGTTGTGTTTTAGTGTATTATGTGTCAAAATATTAATGCCACGATTTTAATATGCATAAGTTAAATAGGAATACGCCTAAATTTGTACGTCGTTGTTTGTATAAGTTGTTTATAAGTAAATAAATTACGTTTTTGTGCTGTCCACTGTCAGTATTATACGTTTCTGTGTGTATAAAACATAAATAAATGTACGTATGGTAGAACTACACTTTACGTAAAAATACACATGTATTCTCATGAGATCACGTTGCAAGTTAAGATCAAAGTCCATTTGTGTCCACAGTACATTGTTTGCAAAGGCTTGAACTTTCATGTTCATATTCATGTCATTTCACAGTTATGCCACATTGTTCATCAGTGTTTCAAAGCACCAAGTCACCACTTTAGTTGAGGGGCCACACACATGATGAAGTCACTGATAAATAATGCTTAGTTAATGATGAATACTGTATTTGAATGCCAACAGAATTCGTATGTTATGTGCTGTGATTGGCCAATTTGGGGTCTGTCCATTTACCTGCAGGCTATGAAGAAGACATGAACATGCTGGATAACTCAGATCATAATGAAAACACATTGTTCATCAGTGTTTCAAAGCACCAAGTCACCACTTTAGTTGAGGGGCCACACACATGATGAAGTCATTGATAAATAATGCTTAGTTAATGATGACTAGTATTTGAACGCCAACAGAATTCGTATGTTATGTGCTGTGATTGGCCAATTTTGGGGTCTGTCCATTTACCTGCAGGCTATGAAGAAGACATGAACATGCTGGATAACTCAGATCATAATTCAGTAAAAAAGTTCTCACATTAATTGATATACTGTTCTAGCCTGTATGCATGCATTAGATAATGTGGATTTTTGTACATTCCTTTAATAATTCGAAGAGTCTTGCATGCATGAATTAATACTTTTTTATGCATGAATTCATGATGATTCATGTACCATAACCATAGCTTTATCCACAGTGGGTGGTAAAGACCATTTTTTTGTGTGAACAAAGAAAACATCATGATCATGCGTAATAAATCATAATTCATGATGATGTACTCATTTTAGTTAATGTTTTAATTAAGGTGTTGTTCATCCATGAAGTCATGAATGAAAAACGTTGAACTCGTGTTAGTTCCTGATGATTCATGAGATATTAATGCATGAATTAATGCATATTTCATGCATGAATTTATACATGAATTCATGATAATTCATACCCTTACCGTAAAGTGTTACCAATGTGTTTCTAATTTACTCATTAAATTAATAAAATAAGTCAAAATAAGTGGTTCAGATGACCAAAGCACGAAGGTTTTCTTGCATAATTAACATTTAATTGTTTTGGTCAGACATTTACACATTCATAAATCTGGGATTATGTTTAACGTTGAGTTATGTTCCATGTTAAGTATGAATAAACAATCGTATGTGCACAGTACCTATACCTGCGCTTTGCATCTACGGATTGCTGAATGAGATTGACTCACATGCTAAATGACGACCTACCTGGTACTCTCTCAATCATTTCATTCACAAACAAAATGTACCAACGAGATCTCTCTCTCGCTCAGACTCTAAACAGAGCAGTCTCATTCAGTGATGGGTGTTGTGGTGGCAAACAATTTTCTATTACTGAATAAGAGACAAACATGTAACAATTGTCTTTAAAGATTATTTATTCCCTACCGTTTGTGTGTCCCAATCCGAAAACGTGTTGCAATTGCCATCTAGAAACTGGCCACGGGTGGTGAATACAGGACAATCAGCCATCTTTTTGGAGTAGGCCTCAGCACTGTGTTTAATTGTGTTCAGGAATTCTGCAACACAGTCATCTTCCCGTCCACAGGAGATTTCCTGATGCTGACAAGTTGTTAGAAATGGCCACTTTCTTTAAAGGGATAGTTCACTTTGAAATAAATTTTTGATATGTTTTAGCTTACCTCAAGGGCATCCAAGATGTAGGTGTCTTTGTTTCCGCAGTAGTTTCAATTTTGATATTTTTAGGTCAAACCGTTCTTGTCTGTCAGTCATAATGCAGGTCTGTGGTCACTGTCTCAAAACACAAGCACAGAGTCCAAATTAAAACAATTCCCCATCGTCCAAATGAAACAATTCCCCATCATAAGTACACATTGATGGCCTAAGACACGAAACGAGCGGTTTGTGTGAGAAAACGAACAGTATTTATATCGTTTTTAGCTCTTGAAAACAGCACACCGTCCAAATGATCTGACGGCGCGGGCAGGTATAGATGTATAGATGTCGCCTTGGCTATTGCAGTTCATTGGAACAAAACCGTAGCAAAGCGACATCTAGTGTATATATCTATGCGGGTATAGATGTATACACTAGATGTCGCCTTCACTACTGCAGTTCATTGGAACGAAACCGTAGCCAAGGCGACATCTATGTATACATCTATAGCCGCCCGCGCCGTCAGACCATTTGGACGTGTGCTGTTTTCAAGAGCTAAAAACGATATAAATACTGTTCGTTTTCTCACACAAACCGCTCGTTTCGTGTCTTAGGCCATCAGTGTGTACTTATGATGGGGAATTGTTTCATTTGGACGATGGGGAATTGTTTTAATTTGGACTCTGTGCTTGTGTTTTGAGACCGTGACCATCGACCTGCATTATATGACTGACAGACAAGAACGGATTGACCTAAAAATATCAAAATTGAAACTACTGTGGAAAAAAGACACCTACATCTTGGATGCCCTTGAGGTAAGCTAAAACATATCAAAAATTAATTTCAAAGTGAACTATCCCTTTAATAACCGTTGGAGAGTTCCAGTGTGTCGGTGCAATTGATGGCAGTCACATTCCAGTATTGCACCAGAGGACTATCCACAAGACTATCTCAGTCGGAAAGGCTGGCATTATATTGTTCTGCAAGCAGTTGTGGATGGCAAACGTCTTTTCTGGGATGTTTGTGTTGGCTATCCAGGGAGTGTGCATGACGCCAGAGTGCTACGACAGACATGCCATATTTTTGTAACAAAAACATATTTTTGTCGTTTGTGTTTGAGGACATCTGAACTGTCATACATTTATTATATTCTCCTCCATTGAATAAACCCTTGGATCTCTAAAACTATGCATTCTGTGAATAATTTCATTAGAGCATGTCATGTGAGCTTTAGAGAAGGCTGATAACATGCTAATGAAATATTGTATTGCCCTGTAAACCCCTGTTTGACTAATGTCTGGCCAGGAGCTCAATTCTTGCTTTATGGTCCTCAATCAAAGACCCTTTCACACTGCTGCCAACATGAGACATTCTTTTATAAATATTCTTTTGTTTGAATTCAGCCATTATAGCCTTTATTCAGGCATTATGGCTTGGCCATCAACTCCAGGCCCACTATTCACCTATTAGTCTTTATAGAAAACAAACCCCCCAAAAAAGGCATATTCTTGGGACCGTATGTGAATTCTTGTTACAAAATATATTGTGAAATAGATATAGCTCCTGCACGACAAGTTTTTTTATTAACTTCCAATCACGATCTACAGTAATGTGGCTTTTAGTCATATAATGATGTTGAAATATGTTATATATATAGCACTTTATATGCATATATTTATATTTAATGTACACATTCTTTATTCATATGAAAATACATAAAAATCGTATGAAAATCACACACAAACCGTATACGATATTTGCCTGTTGAGGGGATAAACAAACTTTGCTAAATGTAAAGTGAAATAAATGTAAATGAAAATAAAATTGTAAATAGTTAATTTAAATAAAATTGTACATTAAAAGAAACAAAAATACTATGGTGATTTAACGGAATGCATAGCTGATATAAAAAATTGTATGACTCGTAATTTCCTACTACTAAATTCTGAAAAAAAAGTTTCTAATTATTGGACAAAAAACTTCCTCACGTAATAATCTAGAATACTGTCTAACACTTGATGGCTGCTCTGTTAAGTCTTCGTCGTCGGTTAGGAACCTGGGTGTGCTCTTTGATACCAATCTTTTATTTGAAAGTCACGTGTCTAGTATCTGTAAAACTGCATTTTTCCATCTTAAAAATATATCTAAATTACGTCATATGCTCGCATTGACAACTGCGGAACAATTAGTTAATGCGTTCATGACCTCAAGGCTAGACTATTGTAATGCTATTATGGGTGGTTGCCCTGCACGCTTAATAAACAAACTACAGCTGGTTCAAAACGCAGCAGCTCGAGTTCTTACCAGAACCAGGAAGTATGACCATATTAGCCCGGTTCTGTCAACACTGCACTGGCTCTCTATCAAACATCGCATCAATTTTTAAATATTACTGATTACTTACAAAGCACTAAATGGTTTAGCTCCGCAGTACTTGAGCGAGCTCTTAACGCATTATAGTCCTTCACGTCTATTGCGATCTCAAAATTCCGGCCAGTTGATAATACCTAGAATATCAAAATCGACTGCTGGTGGTAGATCCTTTTCCTATTTAGCACCAAAACTCTGGAACAGTCTTCCTAACATTGTCCGGGAAGCAGACACACTCTGTCAGTTCAAAGCTAGACTAAAAACACATATCTTTGACCTAGCATACACATAACACATTATAGACTTCTATAATTCCATTTTAGGCTGCATAGATTAAGCCAGACGATCCCGGGAACACTTCCCATGAATCCTGATGTACTCGTTAAATCATAACCGCATTACCGCAGTCCGCCAGATCCAGGCCGTATCCAGATCCGATGAAGGACCTGCGCCTGAACGTGACGATTACGCAGTGCTGAAGTGTCAACCAGTCACTGAAGTGAGGTGGACTCAGGCCGTATCCAGAATAGATGGTGGATCTGCACGTGGTGCAGTGCCGGCCTTATCGACACGACCAATCTGACTTCTGACCTGTAATGCGGCCTGGATCATAATCATACACTGTTCGCTCGTTGGCAGGAGGAGAACTGGCCCCCGACTGAGCCTGGGTTCTCCCAAGGTTTATTTCTCAATTCTGTCACCTGATGGAGTTTTGGTTCCTTGCCAGTGTTGCCTTGGCTTTTGGCTTGCTTAGTTGGGGACATTTAATATTCAACGATATTATTGATCTGCCTAATTAGGGTGGACGATGCAATTTTCTTCTAGAAACAAACTTTGTTGTATTATTTTCATTTTATCAATGTAAAGCTGCTTTGATACAATCTGTATTGTAAAAAGCGCTATATAAATAAAGGTGACTTGACTTGAGTTATTTGCAATAATTTTTGCACTTGAGCCTCCATTACAGCCATCATGCGCCCCGTGAGTCCAAGCAGAGATTGTGTGTCCGCTCTCATGTCCCGCCGCAAGGCATCATCCATTTCTTTGCTGGAACCTCTCATCTGCCCTTTCCAAATACTGCACCAGCTCCGAAGTGCTGTCTCTTTTCCTTTTTCCTGTGTACAACAATAATAGCGGATGACAGATCATGAATGTGTTGTCATAGCATTGCAGAAAAAGTGTTTTCTGCAGGGAATTACGCGTCTGCATCTGCTACATGATTAAACATTATTTGTGACCGGTATATATCATCATACTACATCACTATCACTTCATTTTTCGGTCATGTCCCATAATAGATCATCAACATTATATTGTATATAGCAAGTTAATGTCAGATTGACTTTATATTCTATTTTAAACTTCAGTTTTTTTCTAGACTTTTACTTTGTTTTAGATAGTGTAATCAAATTTTATTGTTACATATCAAAGCATTTTGTATTGCGGTTCATTAATATAAATGAAGAATCAATATGAACATTATTTCAGTACCTGATAGTAATATATACAGTATATACACACATCTCAATGTTTGCATAGTGTACGATGTGACCTTTTGCACACCAAGTCTTGCCCCGTTCTGAAGATGCGTCTCCAGAGCTGCTACACGACGGCGCGGGAGAGCTGCAGCCCAGCGGTGGCGGTAACTCAACGCTGTCATCACCGTCATTGATGGCAGACAATTCTATAAACAAAAACACAAAGACAGTGTTTTTTAAAAAAGATTTTTGTCCACAACACTTTATACACTGTTCTGTGATAGCATACTTTATACAATGAAATTACAGATAATACAATCCTAGCTAGCAACATTGCAAACACTGATGTGAGAAATTAGTACCTCGCTGAACAGCTGAGAAACACAGGCTGGGAACAAGTAAAATAATGTAAAAACAGAACTTACCAGGATCAGTGCAACTTTGCTGCAGCGAATCATCCACCATTGACCCGAGCATTATTGTTGCCGAGTTCAGTGCCACGGTCACCTGGCATGCCGGTCTATCGCCGAGGACAGAGTCGAGAACGTTGAAATGTGGGTTCAGATGTGGGCGACCATTGTCGCTTCGACCGAGGTCCTATTTTTAGTCCCTATAGTCCTTCTTTAGTTTTTTAAGTTTGTTGCTAATCTCTTTGACGCTCCTGTTGAACCCCGCTGCAGTCATCTCTCGCTGAATTTGCTGCAAAACCGGTTTTGTCCGTGAAGCCCCATCTAATTTACTCTGGACTTCTGCAGAGGACCAGAGTGCAAGAGAGCAGCTTGTTTCCTCCTCGGACCACTGTTGTTTTTGCTTAATCGCATCCATCGTTTTTAGCTGCTAATTCTAAAATGTCGGTCACAAGTTTCTGTTCGTCTTGTGTGTCAGGGTACTTAAAGGGACAATATGTAGCTTTTTAGGTATTTTATTATCTAAAATCAATATTTTTAATCATAAATATGCCCTCAATGGTGTACAAATACCTATGCCAATGATCAGACTAATCCTCGTAAACGAAAAATTTATTATCTTTATATACATGGGACGGGTAGGTCCACGGAGGCTTCCATGTAGTTCCGCCATCTTGAAAAACTATAATAGCAGAGAGGGACAAAAAGTACTAGGCCATAGCGTTTCCACAACGTGTTTTCGTTCAGAACCAGCGTCACGTGACTGAAGCTAGCAGAAGTAGAGGAGCAGAGCAGTGAGAGGCGCTTGTCACTGCCCCGGCAAGTTTAAAGCAGAACTCGGCAACTCTAGCGAACTCTAGTCACTTCTTCGCTGATTTTCCCTTTTGTTGTCGCATGTTTTCCCCACGAGCTCCCCCTACAGCTGTGGGGGGGCATATATTTCACAACACAGTCGTAAAAAACTCACTTGCGGCGGCCTCCTCCCCTTCTCTACCGCTGCTCATGTGCGTTTGTTTTGATCGGAGCAAGCCAACTGTATCGCGTGGAGCTATGTCTACCGAGGTGGGTAATCTGGTAATACATCATACATGCGTGTGTGTTTATGTCGAATTGCCGTAAAGCAATTTGTTTCGAGCTCGTTCTCGCTTCTCACGAGACTTCCAATTTCTATCTTGCCGGGACGGTAGTGAACAAGTTGCAAGGTTGGTTTTCCGCCTGGGAACGCTGGGGGGAGCGGGGAAAGTCACCAATATCACCAGAACAGGTTGTTTAACCATCCAAATGATTTCTAGACAGTTTTATTAAGTTAAAAAAGCTACCAAGTTCTCCTTTAAAAGGATGCACTGCACGGTTATTTATACACCGTTCATTCATACATACATATGAGTCACAGGATAAGGAGTCCTCGTCGTCGAAAAAGTCCAAAATAGACCGTAAACGTGACACCGGAGATTACAAAAACAAGGGTTAATGTCGGGATAGCTAATGCAGGAGAAAGCTTTCAAAAGAGACGCTGAAGTTGCCTGCTTTCTTCTTTTAGACAGGTAAGTCAATGTTACGGTCTTAATTACAAGCTTTTTTTCATTGCTTGGTTGTGAACTTTATTATATTGACAGTAGAACATTTATAGTTATATCTATTTATATATTCTATTCATAAGTTAAACAGGCTCTTTGATGAATAGCAGCTATTGAGTAAAGTAACGTTAGAGAAGGCTCTGATGATGATGATATCTAACAATGCACGTACTTCAAAAATATAACAAATAAAGGCGGCATTACTGCTAACTACCCTTGTTAATGTTTTTCACAGTCAGTAATTCATACTGTAGCATTCGTTTCAGTTTGTTTTAAATAACAAACCTGTTCACCCGAAGGAAAACTCGAAGTGCTATTATAAGACATCCTGTCATAGCTTTTTGGTACATAACGGCTACCGTAGATGCAACGCGCATTTGAAAAAGTGAGGCGCTGGAGAGCACTATTTGTTTGAATGCAAAATACAGTTTCACCACTAGATGGGAGAGATTCTTACTTATTGTCCCTTTAAAGCTGTTGTCAGCAAGATTTTTTTGATCATATTTACTGAAACCGAAACTATGCTCCGACAGAACAACATAAATCAGATGGTTTTAGAAAAAAACTCGCGCTTCTACCTCCACCTAGAGCAGAGGTCTTCAATCCTGCTCCTGGAGGGCCACTGTCCTGCACAGTTTAGTTCCAACCCTAATCAAACACACCTGAATCAGCTCATCAAGCTCTTCCAAATCCTTGAGTATCCAAAGGCAGGTGTGCTGAAGCAGACTAAACTCTGCAGGACAGTGGCCCTCCAGGAGCAGGATTGAAGACCTCTGACCTAGAGCCTGTTATTTGTTTGGCAAAAATCCACTGCTCCCGGTTCTTCTAGTCCAGTCAGTGCAGGGCTGTGTGAAATCTGCCTGTCAATCACAGTTCGCGCACACGACACAGAATAGAACATAGAACTGCCACCCGACCCGCACCCGAAATAAAATCAGTTTAGCATATCACATTATAGACACGCTTACAACAATGTTTATTGCCAGGTCATACAGAAGTTATTTGTGGCAAGCAGGACGAGGTCGAGGGCCATGAGAGAACAGCGTGAGACCGGTGGCGTGATTGATGTGAGCAACACCTGCGCGACACCGGTCTCATATCTCTCACGGAGGAGCTGAAGCATAAAAGTAGGAGCGACAACAGTGAAGGACGAGAGAGGACAGGCCTGTGTTTGTGTTTTTGTTATTTGTGACAGCAGTCGTCCGTGAGGGGTTGGCTATCTTTTACTTTTCGTTTTTTGTTCATTTTTATTATTAAAATAGTTGAACGTTCGCGGGTTCCCGCCTCCTTCTTCCCATAACATCTAACCTTGTTAGATTATTACACGACCATTAACACAAGGACAACTTCAGCCGAAGCTGTCAAAAGGCCAACCCTGTCGACAACTTCACAACAATCTCCACTAGCTATTCTTTTCGTCAACTCCTCAGGATCCATCTCGACGACTGCAGGCAGATCGCGCGCGGTTGTGATATAAGTGAGAGACTCCTGGGAGGGCGCAGGCACAAATAAACTGATATGGATTTTAAATTATTTTATAAACTTGAAATAGCCTACAGGCACCCGCGGGTACCCGAACCCGTGCAGGACTCTGCTGTAACTGTAACCTGTGTGGGTGAAAATTTGAGTTTAACTTTCACCTGTCCCCCTCTGTCTAGGTGCTGAGAGCTGCCAGTGGGAGCAGTGCCCCTTGCGGTGGTGGGTCCCTTGGGGTGTGCTGTGGCTGCGTGTTCACCAAGTGTGGTCATTCCCTTGCTGTGAAATCCAAACACTTTGTGGAGCGAATTATTGTGTGAGTGTTTCTTGAGTTTAAAAATAAAAATCTATTTTGGTACTGGACCACTGTCTCTGGCTAATCCATCTACGAACTTGAGTGCCTTGCTAGAATAAAATCACTAATTTTGGGTGTAAATCCCATCGGGGCGTAGTCTGCTAATTGTCTGGGTTCAAGCCCTGTAAATTTGTATCTCACCTGCCACACGGATGCATCAGGATTTTCTCTCCAACTATTCTGGATCGACTCTGAACGTAGTTTTAAAGGAGTCATAATGTAGAAATTTCACTTTTCCACGAGAATCAATGTATGTTATGATTGCATAATGATTGTACACTGGCCGGGAAGCCGATATTTAAAAGTGAAGCGTTTGTTTACCTCAGGGTTTGTAAAATAGGCCACGTGCACGCGCACGAAAAAACGAGATTTTGATTTCTTCCCCCTCTTGACGTCAAGACGGGGGAGGATATACCAAATATGGACACCGCAAACCTATGCCGCGGGAAGCCCGCCCCTCTCCCCCTCTCCCCCTCAGATTCAGTTAAGTCGACTCGAGAAAGACGGAGAAACCGAGTGTACACCTGAGATGCTCTGTGGGTGACTGCCACAAAAAACATGCAAATGTGTTTTATCTACCAAAAACGGACGAAACTATCAGGGAAAACAGTGGAGGAAATTCATTTTTAATGACGCTGTCCCAACAACTCTTTCAAGTGGTATAGTTAGGTGTGTGTGCTAAACATTTTACACCGGAATCATTTACAAATTTGGGGCAATATCAGGCCAACTTGGCCTCGAAGCTCCGTTTGGGAAAAGGTGCTATCCCAACCATCAGGGACTTGCCAGAAATTGAAAAGGTAAGACTGTGTTTTTATTGCTCTACTGTGGTTAACAAATAGCAGCTAACTGCTAATGCGGCTATTGTATGTAACGTTACCTTCGAGGTAAACACGGGGAATGGACTCTACGAATGCTAGCCACATCTTTCCACTTTGTTTTACACTAGCAGCTACAGTAGTGACGGTACAGGAGTCCATGCTCAGTGGCTAAAACTGTTTAAATGCAAGTATGAAAACAATATACCACTAAACATTATTAGCCAAACTCATGCAAAACATGCAGTTTGAAAATAGCTTTAAGTTAGTGGGGCTTCTGTAATAATGTATCTGGCAATGGTGTATTTTTTCTTTTTTCCATAAACGTCTATCTCAAAACCACTGTAAGCTGATAAAAAAAAAAAAAACCTACATCTCCGTTAATGTAATCTACATTAAAGGTCCCATGACATGAAATTTTCACTTTCTGAGGTTTTTTAACATTAATATGAGTTCCCCTAGCCTGTATATGGTCCCCAATTTTCTAGAAATTTCAATCGGTGTAAATCGAGCTTTTGCTATCTTTCTCTGCCTTTGAGAAAATGGAAGCTCAATCGCGCTGATCTTGAATCTCCTCCTTGTGACGTTATAAGGAGGAATGTTACCTCCCCTTTCTCTGCTTTGCCCGCCCAGGCGCCCAGAGAATATTTTCCGCCCATGAGAAAATGCGATAGGAAGTAGGAACGCGCGCGCGCGATTTTAGTTTGTCTACGAGAGATAACATGGCTTTTGAGCGAGCGAAGCATAACAATTGCTCAATAATTGGATGTACAAATGAACACCGAAGGGTCAATACAGAGCTGGGCTTGCTGAACGTCTGAAACTAAAGTCTGGATCACTCTCTTTGGCTCAGCTACACACCTCGGACAAGTAAGTCAACTAATGATATACAAGTGTGTTGCTTTACTGTTTATGGTTACCTAGATTGTTACAAGTAGAATGTGGCTGTAACATTAGCTATGCAGCTATGCAGTTTATGTGTGTGAATACACACACTGTAACGCGAGTGTTGTACACTTCTTTGTTATTTGGATAACCGTTTTCCTGTTGGTTATATGGCGCGCGCGATATCCGCATTTCAAGATCGCAGAGCATGATGTAATTGTAATAAGATAAATTACAGATGTTACAGATCTCTCATGAAAAGGCAACAGTAGGTTCGCGTTAGCTACATGATAATAACTGTAAACCATCCGAATAAAGTATCATATCCAGACATAATATTTTAAACTAACCATTCGGAAACGTCCTGCTGGAGCCGCTGAGTTGCAACTACTTCATCCGTTGCTTCTCCATCCGAATCAGATTCTGGGTCAAACTGAAATGCTTGAACGACTGCGTGTCTTCGTGCCATTGCTATATCCACGGTACCGTTGCGCAAGATGGTCAAGGCCACACCCACCCTCCACCTTGCGCCGCCTTTCTCCTCCTTATTAGTATTTAAAGCTACAGACACCGAAACGGCCTGTCTGAAGGAAGCTCATTCTGGGACTGGCTTGTAGTGGCTATAATTCTGCACCGAGGCTAAGTTTTTGGAAAGAGATTTCAGATACAGTACTAGGGACCACTAAGGCCTATATTAAAGCCTACAAAAAGTAGCATGTCATGGGACCTTTAAATAAAAGGTAAATTTATGTGGTAGAAAATAGCAACACACGTTTTTGCTCGTTACTGATGTTAATGTATGTCTCAGTCAAAATGATTGTCTTTACCATTCAGAGACATCTTGATGTAGACGTCCTTCCATCGACTCTACATCTTCACTTTCCAGCTCTGGTTCAGAGTCCGGCTCAAACATGTACGGTTGAATCCCATAGGTCGCGGCCGGGTCGGGTTCATTGACAACTTGCGCCATGATGTCAGTTTGTAATGATGCTGAAGTTACCTGCGGTGTCAACCCCCCTCCTTCCTGCAACCAATCAACGCGCCCCTCATTTACATTATTATAATGACCGTCCACGACAGCCAAAACATCGCATCAGATCTCGCGAGACAATAATGCCTTTAGAAATAAGGGTCTGAGGGGCTCTGTGTTGATTTTTTTTCCACTTTTCTTTTTTAGAAGTGCCTGAAAGACTATAATAGAGCATTGGGTACCAAAGTTAAAACGACATTATGACTCCTTTAAAACACACTCTCACACACACCACTTGAACCTTCCATAAAATAATCTTTCATGAAGGTCGGAAAGGTTGAAGCAAATTACAAGGACATTCACGGGCTTGATTGCACAGGATTTTGCACAGAAAAACGTAGCCACATATTTGTCACCAACAGATACCCTTAGTCTTAGACCAGTGAAATGAGCTTTAAGTGTCAATTTACAGGAGATCTGAAGACATCAGCATTAAAATGAGGTGAAAACAGGAACTATTGATGTGAAATGGGTAGAACTATATTTACTGCTCTAGTACAACGGTTGTCAGTTTAGAAGTAGGCTATACATGTTAATTAAACGTGGGACAATGGGACAACCTTCATCATCACAGTATGCTAATGTTGTGAATCAGATGCGAGGGAATATCATCATTATGCAGATTGAGGACTGATGTGTCTCTTATACCTCTAACACACATCTGTGCTATTTGCTACACACACACACTTATTCCCACTACATACTACTGATCTACTAGTTTTCTTATGAACTGAACAGAATTGTGCTGAACTTAATATTAAAGTATTCTAATGTAAAATCTAGATACTGAAACATATGTTAAAGAACAACAATAACTTCAATGGAGTCAGATTACTTATATTAGAGTCAGATAACTCAATGCTCATTCTCCCTCAACTGTTTTTTTGATCCTATTATTGGTTCAAAATAGCACAAGCCTCCAAGACTTATAAAGAGTATTTTCAGCAGTTGTTAAATGGATGGTTGATCAGCTATTTTCGAAGGCTGGATCGTGTTTATGGGGTGCAGTCTAACATGTGTTCATGCTTCATAAAAAAAATATATATATAAAAAAAATCTGCACCGTTGTGTCTCTCCTCCTAAAACGGTCTGATGTATTACTGGTTATAAGAAGCCTCTCCCTCAGAAATACACAACAGGCTCTGATTGGTCAGCTTGGCCCAGTGTGTTGTGATTGGCTAACCGCCTAGTTTACGCTGTCCGGAAACGTCACGTCCATTACCAGTTGCATGTGCTTCGGTGTATTGTAAACAAAGGCGTCAATATTGCCTTATCAATTTCAGCTCGAATCAGACTTAGAGAATATTTGTGGAGAGGAATCGAGCAGAACTTGTGCACGAACGGCTGTTACAGGACGTTTCAGAAAGGTATGATTTTTTTTTTTTTTGTGGTCTCATACTTTTTCTATACGCGGTTATTTAATGCTACTGATTTTTATGTTAAAACACGCAGAAATATCCATGCATTTTATACATTCGTTCTACCTCATAATATTACAATCCTCGAAGAGATCATTTGATCAGCACACACACACACACACACTTTCTCGCACACACACACAGTCACACACACACACTCCACAAAACGGATGTAGCCAAATATCTGTCGTCGGAACCATGACCACATTACGAGACTGCATGGTTTTACCACAGTAAAGAAAATGTTTAACACCATCATTCGACTATCGCTGGTGGGATTAAAATTAAGTTTGTATGTGTATGAAACAGCTTTGCTACAACATAAATAAAACGATATAGGGATGGAAAACTATGGAGTGAAAACAGTCTCAAAACCTTCCACAAATGCACACACGAGATCCACATGTGCGCGCAGCAATCCACAAATGCACAGAGAGATCTGATCCACACACGCAAAGCAATCCACAAATGCACAGAGAGATCCACACACGCAAAGCAATCCACAAATGCATGCCAGAGATCCACACACGCAAAGCAATCCACAAACTTCAGACTTCAGACTTCACTTGTCTGAAGTTTAAAATCATTGGTTACCCGTAAGCCAATCACATAACGTTTGAATGAATGAGAATCCACTGTAAACACATGTATGATGCGAAAACAAAACAATCGAGCGAAATACCGGAGTGAACATGGCTGTGAACGACTTATGCAGATTATGTGAAGTAAATCTACGCATCCACGGTACAATCAGTGTCTACATCACAGCTCTCAGCCCGCCCTCTGTTCGTTGATTGGCCCGGCCGTCCGAAGGCCGCTGGAAAACTGAAAGATAAGCTGCTATCTCAGACTGACGCACAGAAGCGAAATGAAATTGAGTAGGAAGTCTGACGTAGTCAGGCTAGCGCTAGTCTCGCGTAGCCAGACCTTCAGACTGACGGCTGAAGGTCTGGAATTCATAGCAGCTTTCTTTGGCCAAGGCCCGCCCATAAGGCCGTTTGACCGACATGTCAAACAACCAACTACAGTTCGTTTCGTTCAGCGTCACGTTTCGCGGCGTGGAAATGTCCCCACAACAACAGACCGGCGTGCAACAAGTCAGTCAGCATAGAAAATCAAAGAAGGAGAAGAAAACAAGCAGTAAGTCATTGATCTGTTCGTGCACGTATACTTTTGAGAATCCTACGTTTAGCTGATCTTGATAAATGCTCATTGTCACTCATGTAAACACAACAGTTTTTCTTCCGCAATCACACGTCTGCGCTTTGTTTCCCGGCTGACCGAAAATAAACGCGACACTCGCGCCCCCCGGAAATCCGATAAAATTCAACCAATCAGATGACGACTTCGACATTCCTGAAGTGTTTCCAGTTAAGTGTACCATATGCATCAGACGTTTAGCCAACGTTCCGTGGGCGTGATGTCTGAGGCTGAGACTAGGCTAGCGCTAACCGGCCAAGATTTTCTTTGGTTGAGTACAGCCCTAGAGAGGAGTGTTTAATGTCCCGTTGGCAGTGTTTCAGAGATCCGTACGTTAACAATGCGGTTCATGGAGTTCAGTAAAGTTGTCAATATATTCACAGATCTGAACATCCCGGATCAATAACTCTTGAGCTAAACTTTGTTCAAACACAAATGCCAGCTATTTCCAAATTATCTCTATGCACAGGCAGTGGAGAGACACATCCTGAGGGAAAGTCTGCAAAGTGCAAAACCCAAAAAAGTGTTACTACAAAAAAACTCATTAACTTCAATGTTAAACACTGTAGTGTGATCAAATTCAGTTTACACATCAATGGTCTCTTACTGGTCATACCACAACACTTAGTTTGATAAAATATGCTTTTGCATAGTATAGTCATAGTATAATACATAATATGTCTTTGTATCACACCAAATTCAGTTTACACATCAATGATGTCCTACTGGTCATACCACAACACTTAGTATAAAATATGCTTTGCATATTATGTATTATACTATGACTATACTATGTCTTTGTAACACACCAAATTCAGTTTACACATCACTGCTCTAATGCTGGTCATACAACACCTACGGCTGCCTATTTCATGCTGGGATGGAAATGCTCAAACTTTGAGGTGTAGGCTATATTGTATGTTCGAGACTAGACTCTGGATTTGCTTGGCTAATTTTATACATTTATTTTTTTGATACCCTACGATAACCTTTTATCATATATCCTGACTCTGTTTCTAACTCAAAAACTCATAATAAAGTCAGTTGATGATCCCTAATGACTTGTTGAATGAGTGTTGATAGTCTGAGGCTCATCAATATTAACAGATCTGCTGAAAACACTTTTTATTTCATGATCATTATGCTGATGTCTTCAGATCTCCTGTAAATTGACACTTAAAGCTCATTTCATTGGTGTCAACAGACTTAGGGTATTTGTTGCTTACTAGCCTGTTTATGCTTTCTACTATTTTTCTTACTATTATATTTGGAAGAATTTAAATTATAATATTCTGATATCTATGAGCAAAAAAAAAAAATAATAATAATTTGTTATTTATATATTTTAGATTTTGGCAGATCAGCTCCTCCCACAGCAATCACATCATCAGTGAAGCTCCTCCCACAGCAATCACATCATCAGTGAAGCTCCTCCCACATCAACCACATCATTATTGAAGCCCCTCCCACAGCAATCACATCATCAGTGAAGCCCCTCCCATTGTAATTCTCCAATAAATGCTGGAATATTCCCATCAATCTACAAGTGAAGACGAGCAGCAATGCATCAGGAAGAGCTGAAATCTGCAAAGACTGAGTTTATTAAAGAGGACAGTGAGAACATGAGTGATCCAGAACCCTGCAGAATGAAACACACTGAAGATCCTGAAGAACAAAGAGGTTGGTGTTTATTCTTCATTTACTCATGATGCTGAAGAACATTCATGTTAGAAACATTCAAGCACTTCATCAGTTTTAGATAAACAATTCAACTGTGAAATGGTTCCTAAAGTTTCTGTTTTGCTTTTTTTTTTAAACATGATCGTTAAAGGGAAGGTTTCATATTTGTTGTTAACAACAGGTCAAACTAAATTTAAATGTTTTATTTCATATTTATTTTATATATGCTTTACAATTTGTAACAATTTTACCTGAATTTTGACCTGAATTTTGTGTGTATTTTTACAAACATGTATAACAAACAATAATCATTCCAAAATGTACAAATTTACAATCTACTCCGCTTTACTGCAAACATTTGTGCTCTGAAATTCACTTGATCTTGTGTTTCTTGTGTCCCACAAGCATGTGAAGTCACTGGAAGGAGAAGTTTAGTGTGAACGGCCCATAATAATTAAAGTCCACATGAAATCAAAATTGGCCATATTTACTTTGTTTGCCTAATTTGATCGTTTTGTGGTGAACAATTCATCCATGCAAGTCAATCCACACAAAAAGTTTTTTTTGGCTTCGTAATCTTTAATCAAAATCTGAAAATGCCCCTCCCCTCTGCATTGGAGGACCTTCCCTGATGACGTATGTTTGACGGCTTGGTTTGGGAAACGCTTAACCACTCCCCTCAAACCGTTAACGTTAGTCTGCTATGAGCAGAGATGGAGAGGAGGAGCGCTAGAGTAAAACCCTGCCCTCTGTTCAATATTCCTTTTCACTGGGAAATACGTCACAACACTGGAGAAAAGTCGTTCGCAACTTCCGGTTCACGTGGACTTTAACACCTTTTAGTAGTTTTTAACATAATTATGTATCAATCTAAAAGTTAGTGTCAAAATACGGTAGTATTGTATATTATTATGTTTATATCATGTTAGATAATTGTGTCATTGATCAAACATATTTAATAGTTCACTACAGAAACATGGGATTTGTGCCTAAAATAACTGGAAGATCAGAGTACCTCATTTATGGAAAGTTTCAGGGATGTTTAATTAATTTATAAAAAGTTTTAAATTATTGTAATATTTTTTAGCAGTTGTCTGTTAAATCTGGGATAATTTTTATCTCCACTCACTCCATATTTCTGTCTTTGAATTATTTTGATTATTTAGAAAATTTTATTTTTCTTTCATTTCAGAGCTAATGGAAGAGAGTGAGGAGAGTGAAGAACTGAGTGAAGTGAAGGAGGAGAGTGAAGAACTGAGTGAAGTGAAGGAGGAGAGAGAAGAACTGAGTGAAGTGGAGGAGGAGAGTGAAGAACTGAGTGAAGTGGAGGAGGAGAGTGAAGAACTGAGTGAAGTGGAGGAGGAACATCATGTCAAATCTGGAGAAAAACCTTTGAGTCGCTCAAAGACTAAACAGACATTTTTAAAGAAAAGAAGAGCCAATAAATCTTTCACCTGCACTCAGTGTGGAAATAGCTACACAGCCAAACATCATCTTGAGTGTCACATGAGAGTTCACACTGGAGAGAAGCCGTTCACATGTGATCAGTGTGGAAAGAGTTTCACACGCAAACATCATCTTGAGCTTCACATGAGAGTTCACACTGGAGAGAAGCCGTTCACATGTGATCAGTGTGGAAAGTTATTCGGCCGATCAACATACCTTGAAAGTCACATGAGAATTCATACAGGAGAGAAGCCATATGTATGCAATCAATGTGGGAATAGTTTCGGTCAATCAGTAAACCTTAAAAGTCACATGAGGATCCACACTGGAGAGAAGCCATTCTCATGTGATCAATGCGGGAAAACATTTCTTCAGGCATCAAACCTGAAGTCACACCTGACAGTTCATATGAAGGAGAAGCCACATTCATGTTCTGTGTGTGGAAAGAGTTTTTCATGGCTGCAATCTTTACATAGACATCAGAAAATACATACTGGTGTGAGAGAGTACATGTGCTTTGAGTGTGAGAAGACTTTTATTACAGCGAGCTGTTTAAAACTGCACCAGAGGATTCACACTGGAGAAAAACCTTACAAGTGTTCACACTGTGACAAGAGATTCAGTCTGTCATCACATCTGAAAACACATGAGAGGAGGATCCACAGCAGAGAGAAGCCGCACACGTGTGATCAGTGTGGAACAAGTTTCTCTTTTAAAAGTCATCTGAAGATACACATGAAGATCCATGCAGTGGAGAAACCACATGACCACAGTCTGAAATCACGGTAAGAATGTAATGGTTTTGGTCAGACATTTACACATTCATAAATCTGGGATTATGTTAAACGCTTTAAACGAGTTATGTTCCATGTTAAGTATGAATATATAAACAATCGTATGTGCACAGTACCTATAACTGTGCTTTGCATCTACGGATTAATGAATGAGATTGACTTGCATGCTAAATGACGACCTACCCGGTACTCTCTCAATCATTTCATTCACAAACAAAATGTACCAACGAGGCAAACAATTTTCTATTACTTAATAAGAGACAAACATGTAACAATTGTCTTTAAAGATTATTTATTCCCTACCATTTGTCTCCCAATCCGAAAACGTGTTGCAATTGCCATCTGGAAACTGGCCACGGGTGGTGAATACAGGACAATCAGCCATCTTTTTGGAGTAGGCCTCAGCACTGTGTTTAATTGTGTTCAGGAATTCTGCAACACAGTCATCTTCCCGTCCACAGGAGATTTCCTGACGCTGACAAGTTGTTAGAAATGGCCACTTTCTTTAATAATCGTTGGAGAGTTCCAGTGTGTGTCGGTGCAATTGATGGCAGTCACATTCCAGTATTGCACCAGAGGACTATCCACAAGACTATCTCAGTCGGAAAGGCTGGCATTATATTGTTCTGTAAGCAGTTGTGGATGGCAAACATCTTTTCTGGGATGTTTGTGTTGGCTATCCAGGGAGTGTGCATGACGCCAGAGTGCTACGACAGTCACATTTGTGGGAGGTCCTAAGTGACGGAGAATTAGTAGGGCAAAACGAAGTGACCATCTCTGGCTGTGACGTTGGACATTTCCTGATAGGTGATCCAGCGCATGAAGCCCTTTTCAGACACTGGCAGACTGACCCCTGAACAACACACCTACATATACAGGCTGAGCAATCGCTTGTGGAGATGTCTTTTGGGAGATTAAAAGGACGATGGAGGTGCCTCCTAAAAAGAAATGACTGCAAGGTGGAGCTGAGCAAGAGGATGGCACTGACCTGGTGTGTGCTCCATAACATTTGTGAGGAAAATGGTGATAATTTCACTGAAGAGCACCCAGACAGGACTGTAAACATTGAGCCTCCTGTTCAGACATTACCTGAGCATGCTAACGCAGAAGGGGCTGACATCAGAGCTGCATTAATGATGCGTTTAATGTCGGGAACGAGTGATTATTTGAATACACCAATGCCATATTTTTGTAACACTGTCGTTTGTGTTTTGAGGACATCTGAACTGTCATTCATTTATTATATTCTCCTCCATTGAATAAACCCTTGTATCTCTAAAACTATGCATTCTGTGAATAATTTCATTAGAGCATGTCATGTGAGCTTTAGAGAAGGCTGATAACATGCTAATGAAATATTGTATTGCCCTGTAAACCCCTGTTTGACTAATGTCTGGCCAGGAGCTCAATTCTTGCTTTATGGTCCTCAATCGATGACCCTTTCACACTGCTGCCAACATGAGACATTCTTTTATAAATATTCTTTTGTTTGAATTCAGCCATTATAGCCTTTATTCAGGCATTATGGCTTGGCCATCAACTCCAGGCCCACTATTCACCTATTATCAGAAGTCTTTAAGACTTCTGATAGAAAAGACTTCTTTATAGAAAAGTCTTTATAGAAAAGACTCCCCCCCCCCCCATTCTTTATTCATATGAAAATACATAAAAATCGTATGAAAATCACACACAAACCGTATACGATTTTTGCCTGTTAAGGGGATAAAACTTTGCTAAATGTAAAGTGAAATAAATGTAAATGAAAATAAAATTGTAAATAGTTAATTTAGCAGCTTGGGTTCTCCCAAGGTTTATTTCTCAATTCTGTCACCTGATGGAGTTTTGGTTCCTTGCCACTGTTGCCTTGGCTTTTGGCTTGCTTAGTTGGGGACATTTAATATTCAACGGTATTATTGATCTGCCTAATTAGGGTGGACAATGATGCAATTTTCTTCTAGAAACAAACTTTGTTGTATTATTTTCATTTTATCAATGTGAAGCTGCTTTGATACAATCTGTATTGTAAAAAAGTGCTATATAAATAAAGGTGACTTGACTTGACTTGATTTATTTGCAATAATTTTTGTGCTTGAGCCTCCATTATTACAGCCACCATGCGCCCCAGGAGTCCAAGCAGAGATTGTGTGTCCGCTCTCATGTCCCGCCGCAAGGCATCATCCATTTCTTTGCTGGAACCTCTCATCTGCCCTTTCCAAATACTGCACCAGCTCCGAAGTGCTGTCTCTTTTCCTTTTTCCTGTGTACAACAATAATAGCAGATGACAGATCATCAGTGTGTTGTCATAGCATTGTGAATAAGTGTTTTCTGCAGGGAATTACGCGTCTGCATCTGCTACATGATTCAATATTATTTGTGACCGGTATATATCATCATACTACATCACTATCACTTCATCTTTTGGTCATGTCCCATAATAGATCATCAACATTATATTGTATATAGCAAGTTAATGTCAGATTGACTTTACATTCTATTTTAAACTTCAGTTTTTTTCTAGACTTTTACTTTGTTTTAGGTAGTGTAATCAAATTTAATTGTTACATATCAAAGCATTTTGTATTGCGGTTCATTAATATAAATGAAGAATCAATATGAACATTATTTCAGTACCTGATAGTAATATATACAGTATATACACACATCTCAATGTTTGCATAGTGTATGATGTGACCTTTTGCACACCAAGTCTTGCCCCGTTCTGAAGATGCGTCTCCAGAGCTGCTACACGACGGCGCGGGAGAGCTGCAGCCCAGCGGTGGCGGTAACTCAACGCTGTCTTCACCGTCGTTGATGGCAGACAATTCTATAAACAAAAACACAAAGACAGTGTTTTTAACAAAGATTTTTGTCCACTACACTTTATACACTGTTCTGTGATAGCATACTGTATACAATGAAATCACAGATAATACAATCCTAGCTAGCAACATTGCAAACACTGATGTGAGAAATTAGTACCTCGCTGAACAGCTGAGAAACACAGGCTGGGAACAAGTAAAATAATGTAAAAACAGAACTTACCAGGATCAGTGCAACTTTGCTGCAGCGAATCATCCACCATTGACTCAAGCATTATTGTTGCCGAGTTCAGTGCCCTGGTCACCTGGCATGCCGGTCTATCGCCGAGGACAGAGTCGAGAACGTCGAAATGTGGGTTCAGATGTGGGTGACCATTGCCGCTTCGACCGAGGTCCTATTTGTGGTCCCTATAATCCTTCTTTAGTTTTTTAAGTTTGTTGCTAATCTCTTCGATGCTCCTGTTGAACCCCGCTGCAGTCATCTCTCTCTCACTGAATTTGCTGCAAAACCGGTTTCGTCCGTGAAGCCCCGTCTAATTTACTCTGGACTTCTGCAGAGGACCAGAGTGCAAGAGAGCAGCTTGTTTCCTCCTCAGACCACTGTTGTTTTTGCTTAATCGCATCCATCGTTTTTAGCTGCTAATTCTAAAATGTCGGTCACAAGTTTCTGTTCGTCTTGTTGGTCAGGGTAGGCTACTTAAAGATTTTTTTTATCATATTTACTGAAACCGAAACTATGCTCCGACAGAACAACATAAATCAGATGGTTTTGGAAAAAACTCGTGCTTCTACCTCCACCTAGAGGTCTTCAGTCCTGGAGGGCCACTGTCCTGCACAGTTTAGTTCCAACCCTAATCAAACACACCTGAATCAGCTCATCAAGCTCTTCCAAATCCTTGAGTATTCAAAGGCAGGTGTGCTGAAGCAGACTAAACTCTGCAGGACAGTGGCCCTCCAGGAGCAGGATTGAAGACCTCTGACCTAGAGCCTGTTACCGGTATTTGTTTGGCAAAAATCCACTGCTCCCGGTTCTTCTAGTCCAGTCAGCGCAGGGCTGTGTGAAATCTGCCTGTCAATCACAGTTCGCGCACACGACACAGATCCCCCCCACCCACCCACCTCACGCATGTGCTTACAATATTACATGCACAAGCTTGAAGTTTGCAGGAGTGTTGGATTGTACAAAGCATGATGGCGGAGAGAAAATCTACTAACAAGCTTCCAATTTCTCGGATAACAACCAGAGCTAGGAGGCTCTGTACAATCTCTGTACTATCTGTCTTAGCCCTAGTACTATCATGGGCTGAACAGGTGGCCTACTAGCTGACTACCTACCGACCTACAACCGATTTTGTAAATCTGCACCCGCCCGTACCCGCAGTGCTTAAAACCGCATCCAAACCGTTTACCATCAGCAGCACTTATTAACCCGACACGACCCTTAAAATAGAACCACCACCCGACCCGCACCCGAAATAAAATCAGTTTAGCATATCACATTATAGACACAATTACAACAATGTTTATTGCCAGGTCATACAGAAGTTATTTGTGGCAAGCAGGACGAGGTCGAGGGCCATGAGAGAACGGCGCGAGACCGGTGGCGTGATTGATGTGATCGGTCTCGTATCTCTCACGGAGGAGCGGAAGCTTAAAAGTAGGAGCGACGACAGTGAAGGACGAGAGAGGACAGGCCTGTGTTTGTGTTTTTGTTATTTGTGACAGCAGTCGTCCATGAGGGGTTGCTATCTTTTACTTTTCGTTTTTTGTTCTTTTTTTATTATTAAAATAGTTGAACGTTCGCCGGTTCCTGCCTCCTTCTTCCCATAACATCTAACCTTGCTACATTATTACATGACCATTAACACAAGGACAACTTCAGCCGAAGTCCATCCATCTCGACGACTGCAGGCAGATCGCGCGCGGTTGTGATATAAGTGAGAGACTCCTGGGAGGGTGAAGGCACAAATAAACTGATATGGATTTTAAATTATTTTATAAACTTGAAATACAGGCATCCGCGGGTACCCGAACCCGTGCAGGACTCTGCTGTAACTGTAACCTGCGTGGGTGAAAATTTGAGTTTAACTTTCACCTGTCCCCCTCTGTCTAGGTGCAGAGAGCTGCCAGTGGGAGGAGTGACCCTTGCGGTGGTGGGTCCCTTGGGGTGTGCTGTGGCTGCGTGTTCACCAAGTGTGGTCATTCCCTTGCTGTGAAATCCAAACACTTTGTGGAGCGAATTATTGTGTGAGTGTTTCTTGAGTTTAAAAATAAAAATCTACTTTTGTACTGGACCACTGTCTCTGGCTAATCCATCTACGAACTTGAGTGCCTTGCTAGAATAAAATCACTAATTTTGGGTGTAAATCCCATCGGGGCGTAGTCTGCTAATTGTCTGGGTTCAAGCCCTGTAAATTTGTATCCCACCTGCCACACATGGATGCATCGGGATTTTCTCTCCAACTATTCTGGATCGACTCTGAACGTAGTTTTAAAACTCACTCACACAGACACACACCACTTGAACCTTCCATAAAATAATCTTTCATGAAGGTCGGAAAGGTTGAAGCGAATTACAAGGACATTCACGGGCTTGATTGCACAGGATTTTGCACAGAAAAACGTAGCCACATATTTGTCACCAACAGATACCCTTAGTCTTGGAGCAGTGAAATGAGCTTTACGTGTCAATTTACAGGAGATCTGAAGACATCAGCATCAAAATGAGGTGAAAACAGGAACTATTGACGTGAAATGGGTAGAACTATATTTACTGCCCTAGTACAACAGTTATCAGTTTAGAAGTAGGCTATACATGTGAATTAAACGAGAGACAATGGCCTTCTTCACCACAGTAATGCTGTGAATCAGATGCGAGGGAATATCATCATTATGCAGATTGAGGACTGTGTCTCTTATACCTCTAACACACATCTGTGCCATTTGCTACACACACACACTTATTCCCACTACATACTACTGATCTAGTGTACTTATAAACTGAACAGAATTGTGCTGAACTTAATATTAAAGTATTTAATGTAAAATCTAGATACTGAAACATATGTTAAAGAACAACAATAACTCAATAACTCGCAAAAACTTAATGCTCATTCTCCCTCAACTGTTTTTTTTATCCTATTATTGGTTCAAAATAGCACTGTAAGCCTCCAAGACTTACACAATAAAGAGTATTTTCAGCAGCTGTTAAATGGATGGTTGATTAGCTTTTTTCGAAGGCTTGATCGTGTTTATGGGGTGCAGTCTAACATGTGTTCATGCTTCATAAAAAAAAAAAAAAAAAAAAAATTCTGCACCGTTGTGTCTCTCCTCCTAAAACGGTCTGATGTATTACTGGTTATAAGAAGCCTCTCCCTCAGAAATACACAACGGGCTCTGAATGGTCAGCTTGGCCCAGTGTGTTGTGATTGGCTAACCGCCTAGTTCACGCTGTCCGGAAACGTCACGTCCGTTACCAGTTGCATGTGCGATCCACACACGCAAAGCAATCCACAAATGCACACCAGACAGGGCTGGACTGGGACAGAAAATCGGCCCTGGCATTTTGGCCCAGACTGGCCCACTACATATGATCATAAACACCACCCATCTTTGCACGCCTTTGAATATGTTTTTGTTTAACTCCTATTCATTAAAACCGCTAATGCCATGTGATGAGTGAGTATAAACGAGTGAGAGTTAACAGATGAAATAAGTACAAAATTGTAATTTATTAATACAGTCGAACTATACTCCACAGTGATGAATCCAAAAAACAAGCTATAAGCTGCATTGACATAGTGTTTCTCAAAGGAATTTTGGTAAAACTGTGGTGGGTGGACCTCTAGGGGGGTTTGGGGGCATGGTCCCCCTAAGAATTTTTTTTGCATTTTAATGTTAAATTCATCAATCTGGTGCAGTTTGAGGGTTCAAAATTAAAAGCTCAAACCCATATTCAGTGTGCAAGTATAACAAAGAAAACAAATCAAACCTCTTTTAGTAACAGTGTCTGTCAGTGATGCGCGGGTCAATGTATAAACAACCCGCACCCGACCGAAGTTTTCAACTAACCCGCCCGCAACTCGGACCGCAAAAAAAAGAAAAAGAAAATATTGTACCCGACCCGCTTCCTGACCCGCATTTTTTAATAGTAAATGCTCATCGTTGCGTCGTTGGGAAAAAAAAGAATATAGCCTAGGCTATTCTAATTTTGTCAAGAATTATAAAAAATCGTCAATAAGCTCATAATTTGTAAATAGTCTAAATGATTATGTTTAAAAACAATTTTTAACAAGCTGGCTATGTCTATTTTGATGTTTCTGTGCAAGTTCAGCAGACAGTGAGGTTCGGGTTTGTTCCGAGCTCGTAAACGGAGAGCTGAACCTATTCCGCTCCGCTCACTTGTTCCGCAGGGTCGCTCGCTCAACCCAGAATGGCCTGCTGGTTCGAAAATAGGCTATGTGGAATAAGGGCTACCTCCGACTAATTTTTTTTTTTCTAGTCGACTAGTAGTTGTTAATTTAAGCCATTCGTGGACAAATCTCCCCTTTATATTAATTTAATTAGCCTACTTAAATAGGCTATAGCCTATGGATAATATAGCGTTATGACCGCACGCATAAAGCTTGCCACAAAGAACCGGTTAAAGTAATGATTATGAATGTGTCTAAATTAGCAAGGAGACATTTAATTGTTTAGTAATAAACTGGTGTTTTCTGTGTCGCTGCAAAGATGAAGTTGACAATTCGGACTCGCCATGAACGCCAGAGAGAAATGCACATTTCATTTGGATTAGCCTACATAATCAGAGAGTAGCCTATTTATTTTGGTTTGAATATTTTCGTTTAAAAGTAGACAATTGATTGATAAAACATTGATCAAAATTAAGATACAATTTATACAAAACGAAAATCTTTTAAAAAGAGTTTTCAATAAAACAAAACGTCGTCAAAATCATGTTTTACCAAAAACAGCGCCGTTGCTAGGAGGGCGCCAGCGCCTCTGCCTCTCAGCGGCCCTGCCTCGCGAGTGGATGATGATAGCCCTGAAGACGCCTAGCAATGATAGCCTATACATTAGTGGTAGTATACCTTTAGTTAAGTTATACCTTAAGAGTCTTCGTAGCGCGCTAATAGACAATATTTTCGGAAAATGCAGCCCAGGTATGATGCGTAATGGAGATTCCAAAGCGCTCTTCTTTGGTCAGAACCATGGAGAGCGATCGCGGATAGGTCCATCCTATGCACCGAAACTTTTAACAATGCAACAAAATATTTAAAGAGCATCAAGCTATTAAAATCTATATTATGTATACGCACGCACAGATAATAACAGCTATATTAGTCAATTTTTTTTTATTAAGTTAAGCAGTGATTGGATAACGTTTTTTATCTTTTTATTTAACGTTTTTAATTTAAGGCCCACCCACAATTGGTCTGGCTTATCCAAAACTGAAATCCTGGCGCCTTGCCTGGTTGGTCGTGCCAGTTTTGTAGCTATCAAATGTGTAAATAGCATCGCAAGAAGTACACATGACAAAACCAGCACTTTGGTCATCAACTTTCATTATTTCGGCAAATGTCTCCCACACTCACACAGCTTCCACTCCCCAGTCTTCACCTTTTCTCTTGCCGCCTCCATCTCTACCTGCAGACTGAGCTCGTGCGTCATCATACTTCTTGCCAGTTATTCAGCCAATAAAGTGTAGGCCTATGTATTTCATTGAAAATAGTGTCTAGTAATATATAAATTACAAAGGTTTAATTGGCATCTTTATTTCAAACGACCCGACCGACCGCGACCCGAATATCATTAAAAATATTTTTGGATGACTCGTAACCGCGGGTGACCGCGGGTGACCGCAGGCACCCGCTCATTTCGGATCAACCCGCGCATCACTGGTGTCTGTCTATATTACACTACTACATAATAATATTAATCTCATGATAGTAGCCTATATATTGTAAAAAATAATGCACCGAAAAATAAAGAAAACTTTCATAATTAGTTTTGTACTAATTTCTAAACTTGAAAGAGATAAGCACATGATCTTTTATTTTGACGGAAACTGCATCGAGCTTTTATTTTGGCGGAAAACATGGATACAAACGTGTCTCATTAAACTTCTAGTAAATTGCTGTAATTGTCAACTATGCAGATGTGGAAATAATCTGTAACCGGGTTATGGGTTCCTACACTCATAGCCAAAGTGTTTTGAAAGTAGTTCTGCTTACCGCGGTGTGACGAAGGACGACCTTTTTCAGGCAGATAAAACTGTCTGTTTGAGAATCAGCCAATCAGGAGCGTCACTGCGCTATGCGGCTCGCGGGAGCAGACAGTTTCAGTTTCAGTTTCGGAAACGTTTGGAAGATAACGCTGGCGTCGAAAGACTGTGCAGTTTATATTTATATTTATATTTATATAGATAATCTAAGATAGTGTTGCTGTACTTATTTACGAGTTCCAAGTATTGTGTGCATGCAACTACCAGTAAGTATACTGAAGTTTGTTGTTGTTTTTACCTCACAATAATGTCGTGACATGTTGCTGCTTGTTGTCGTATAATGGCGGAGCTTCGCACTGCTCGTGTGTTTTATTGAGAACGTTTTTAATTAATGGAGGTGTTGCTCTGTAAGCCTTATGTGTCTCAATTGAAATAATGTTCTTTGTTATTGCACAATGTGTAACGTTTATTTAAGGAGTAATTCTGCAGCTCATAATTATATGTTCAGCTGAATTTAGTATGTTGTATATTGTTGCAGTTAATGTGCAGTAAATTAATCTTTGAACAGGGATGTACTACTGCTTTTCTCAGTTTGTATTTGCTTAGTAATAAGCATTTATTATAACATTGCATTTAAGTCATAACAAAATTATAATTTAATCTCTTGATTGTGTTTGTTTTATAGGCTACCTGCTAGACATATAACTATTTGACATTTATATAGAGAGTCTACATTTACTGATTTATGTCTGTATCTCTGTTTCAGAACCACACACTTCTTTAAATCTTTATTTCAATAAAACTCGTAAACGGAACATCTTGTCTGCATTCTAATCGATGCCCCTTGGTGGTCACAACTTTTTAAAGACCAGTCAAATTATACAGTCCTTTCCCATCACCAAAACATTTGGTCCTTCGAGCCGGATACGCGTGGTCACCTAAGGATTGTTTAGAGATGTTCTCAGATCAGTATACACACCCAGTAGATGCCCGACCTCGCCGAGAGACCCGGCGACCAGCCTGGATGGAAGACTATGACATCCCCCTCCAAGCATTGCAGCCGCCCTCTCGTTTGTCTCATCAATCGGCTAACCTGTCAGAGCAACAGCAGCCCTACGACAGCATGGTGAGATTCCCAGAGAGACACGCCAGGATGACGCCTCTCACACCACCACTGCTGCATGAGGATGGGAGTGTCATGCGGGGAGCGGAGGCTGTCTATCCACGCCAGTTTGAGTATACAGAACCCCTCTTTCAGAGTACGCCTGCCTCTGCCCGATCGAGGCCTGTCCCAGAAACAGCGCCTGAGGTCCTTGAAACTCTTTATAAGCTGAGGGAAGATAATCAAAGGCTGCAGCAACAGGTAATGGACATGCACAGGCGACTTGACGCCCGTACTTCCCTTCCAGACCTACCAGCACTGCGACAGACAGCCCTTTCTCCTTTCCCTACACCAGCCCCCGCCCAACAGCAGCATAACCTAGAGCAGGATGGTGGTGCATACCAAACCACGCCAATCCCGCCACCTGTGCACGTTGGTGGTCACACTCTGCCTACGGATGATGACGACTGGCCACCGCCACCACCCCCAGTAGTAGACAACGTTTATCAGCTACCATCACAGGACCTTATGGCAGAGCTCATAACAGCACTGAGAGACCTTAGGATGACACGTCAACAGGAGTCGCACAGTCACCCTGAGCCCCATTATCCAGTGCCCGGGGTACAGACACCGGAGTACTGTGTACCCTACACCCCACAAAGATGTGAGTCGCTGCCCGAAGAGCTGAAACCCTCGCACCACCATGAGACAGTGTACCGTGGGCCTAAACCCACAATCCCTACATTCACCAAAGGGGATCCGAGAGAGTTCGCCAGGCTTAAGGTAGCTCTGGAGAACCTACTGCCTGTGGACGCTACAGAGCGCTTTAAATACCAGATCCTGGTGGACCACCTGAAGTATGAGGAGGCACTTCTAATAGCGGACTCATACACTAACTCACTGCAGCCCTACACTGACACTATGACAAGCCTAATTGAGCATTATGGACAGCCTCACCAGCTAGCTCTCAGGAAAATAGCTGATCTAATGGAGGCCCCTAATATTGCACGTGGTGACTCCAGTGGGTTTAAGCGATTCGCTTTGAAAGTGAGAGCACTCGTGGCAATGTTAGACCAGCTTGGGGACAGTGGAAAGACTGAGCTTCACTGTGGTTCACATGTGACCCGGCTGATGTCCAAACTGCCTCATGATATACGGGCTGAATTTAAGAGGTTCTTGTACCCAATGCGTGTTACAATCCCAAGCCTATTGCACTTTTCTGACTGGCTTGACTACGAGCTGAAGATGCAAGAGACAGTGTATGAGCCTCTAACCGGTGAAAACAAGAGTAGAGCAGGACCCAGGATAGAACGCCGCCGCGATGTTAAGAGTGGTAAGAATACCAACATTATGCACATCACAGACCAACCTGATAGCATACCGACAGTAGAGAAGGCCTCATCTAGCACTAAGCAGCCAGAGAGGACAGTATACTGCCCTTACTGCTCTAACACGCAACACTTCCTAGATAAGTGTGGAAACTTTGCACAGCTTACAGTTGAACAGATAACAGCGTGGATCAAGACCAACAAGAGGTGCTGGCGATGCGGTCGCACACACCAGGCTGCACAGTGCCGCCTGAAAATTACATGTCACAAGTGTAAGGGGAGACACCTGCAAGCTTTGCATGAAGTGAATATAAAACCTGCAGTGAATATAAAACCTGCAGCTGAGGATACATCCTGCCTCATCAGCACAACTAATGAAGTTTTGTACATGGACAGGCGGGCTGGATGCAGTCAGGTCTTACTGAAAGTGAGTAAAGTGCTGCTGCGTAACGGGGAACACACTTTGGAGACATATGCCATCCTTGACGATGGATCGGAACGGACAATTCTCCTCCCTGCAGCAGCGCAGAGCCTTAAACTTACCGGTGAGCCGGAAAATCTGATCCTCAGAACTGTTCGGCAGGACATCAGGGTTCTGCATGGCACTGCAGTGTCGTTCTCCATTTCCCCAGTAGACCATCCAAAGAAGTCCTTCAAGATATACAGAGCATTCACTGCTGATCAACTGGGTTTGGCTGAGCACACTTACTCAATGGAGGCACTTCAGAGGAAGCACAAACATTTAAGAGGCCTCCCTCTCCAGACGATTAACAGAGTGCAACCCCTGCTGTTAATCGGGTCAGATTATACCCACTTAATCACTCCAGTGGAGCCTGTGCGTTTGGGACCCCACGGAGGACCAGCCGCAGTGAAGACAAAGTTGGGCTGGACACTTCAGGGGCCGACCAGGTACAGTAGGCAACAGGCAACAACACAACAGTGCCTGCACGTCTCCACCCTTTCACCAACTAACAAGCTTCTACAGAGTGTAGAGAGATTGTGGCAGCTGGATGTTCTGCCCTACAGGAGTGAAAAGCTTGTTACACGCTCCAGGCAGGATCAGGAAGCAGTCCGCCTGCTGGAGGCGAAGACCATACGAGTAGAGGTTGATGGAATTCAGCGCTACGCTACTCCCCTCCTCAGGGTGAAGAACATGCCACAGCTTCAGGCACCTAAGGAGGCTGTGCTAGCTAATCTCCGCAGTACAGAGAGGCGCCTGCTGCGAGACCCTCAAAGAGCAGAAGCATACTGTGCAGAGATTGGGAAGCTGGAAAAGGCGGGCTATGCAGTTAAAGTGTCAGAAGAGGAGCTGAGCAAAGCAGCCGAGTCCTGGTTCATCCCACATCACATGGTGAGCCATAACGGAAAGAACAGGATTGTGTTCAACTGTTCCTTCATGTATAAGGGAAAAAACATCAATGAGCTGCTGTTGCCTGGGCCCACCTTAAGTTCCAGTCTACTGGGTGTACTGCTGCGCTTCAGAGAACATGCAATTGCTGTCAGCAGTGATATCAAAGGCATGTTTCATCAAGTGAGGCTGCTCCCAGAAGACAAGCCCTTGCTGCTCTTCTTGTGGCGAGACCTGAATACAGAGGAACCACCCAGCATCTACACATGGCAAGTCCTTCCATTTGGCACCACTTGTAGCCCCTGCTGTGCAACTTTTGCGCTGCAGAAACATGTGTTTGACCACAGTCAGCCAGGTGAAGATGTTCGAGTGTCGATAGAACGATCCTTTTATGTGGACAACTGTCTGCAAAGCCTCCCATCTGTTGAAGAAGCCCATCACCTAGTCGATAAACTGACCTCACTGTTGGCTACAGGTGGATTTGAGTTACGCCAGTGGGCCAGTAACAACCCTGAGGTCATCAGTCACCTGCCCAAAGAAGCAAGATCTGAGAGCAGTGAGTTGTGGCTCAACGAGTCAGGCACTGACCCACAGGAGCTCGCCCTGGGACTCCGCTGGCTCTGCAATTCAGACACCTTAAGGTATAAATACCGTATGCTGGACCAACCCACACCCACCATGCGAAACATATACAGAGTCCTGGCACGCCTGTTCGACCCCCTGGGATTTATAGTCCCCTTCACTACGCGGGCCAAGGTCCTGGTGCAGCACTTGTGGGACAAACAGAGAGACTGGGATGACCCGTCACTGCCTGAGGATGTGCTGCAGCCATGGCTGACGTGGGAGGAAGAATTGCAGCATCTCTCCCAGATTCTACTGCCTCGATGCTATGTGAGCCCTGAGATGAACACTTCAAACCTCCAGAGAGACCTACACATCTTTGCTGATGCGTCAGAGAAGGCATATGGCTCGGTGGCCTATCTGCGGACGGAGAGCTCACACGGCCGTGTGGAAGTGTCATTCCTGGCTGCTAGATCCAGAGTGGCCCCGAAGAAGCAGCAATCAATACCAAGACTAGAATTGTGTGCTGCCCTGACAGCTGCACAGTTAGCTGCACTACTTCAAAGAGAGCTGACTGTGAATATCCGCAATGTTATATGCTGGACAGACTCCACAACAGTACTTACATGGCTTCAGTCCGACTCCTGTCGGTACAAGGTATTCGTGGGAACACGGATAGCTGAAATCCAGGAGCTGACTGAGGTCCAGGCCTGGAGATATGTGGATTCTGTCAACAACCCAGCTGATGATATAACGCGGGGAAAAACACTGCTGGAACTGGCTGGTAAGAACAGATGGAGTCAGGGCCCTGCTTTCCTACAACAGTCGCCTGAAGGCTGGCCTACACAGCCAGCCACAGAGGTGACAGAGAATTCTGCTGAGCTGCGAAAACCCACTATCTGCTGTCTCACTACAAGCATACAGACTTCTCTGCTACCAAATGTTGATCAGTTTTCCTCGTTCAGAGCGCTGACAGAGGCGGTTGCACAATCCAGCCCTGTGTCATCAGGGAGCCCCGTCAGTCTTTCTGCTGATGACTATCGAGAAGCAGAGAGAGAAGTATTGAGACGAGCCCAGCAGGACAGCTTTGCTGAGGAGTTCAGCCTCTTGAGTACCGGTAAGCCAGTAGCTGCCACCAGTAAGCTGATCTCCCTAGCACCAGAGTATGACAAGACTGTGAGACTCATCCGGGTTGGAGGAAGGCTCCGCCGCAGTGACCAGCTAGAGCCCGATTCTATTCACCCAGTGGTTCTGGACCATCGGCATAAAGTGACCCAGCTCATCATCCAGGACATGGACAATAGCCTTCGCCATCCAGGATCAGAGCGCCTTTTTGCAGAGCTGCGGCGAAAATACTGGATTCTGCATGGCCGTGAAGCTGTTAAGCGCCACCAGCACTCCTGTCCAGACTGCCAGAGATGGAGAGCCTCTCCAATAGTGCCCAAGATGGCAGACCTCCCACAGTCCAGACTACGGCTGCTGAAGCCCCCGTTCTTCTCTACGGGCATGGACTGTTTCGGGCCTTTCACAGTGAAGGTTGGCCGTCGCCATGAGAAGAGATGGGGCATACTATTTAAATGCCTGACGACGCGTGCTGTGCACGTGGATGTACTGTCCAGTATGGACTCGGATTCCTTTCTGATGGCCCTCCGCCGCTTCATTGCACGAAGGGGTAAGCCAGCAGAGCTCCGGTCCGACCAGGGCACTAATTTTAAGGGAGGTGAAAGAGAACTCCAGGAGGCCTTCAGGTCATTGCACCCCACACTCCAGGCTCATCTGGCTAAACACCAGATTAGGTTTCAGTTTAACCCCCCAAGCGCACCACACTTTGGAGGAGTCTGGGAAAGGGAAGTGAGGTCTGTTAAAGCTGCACTGTATGCCACCATCCAATCACAGACTGTCCCCGAAGAGGTCCTGCGGACAGTACTTATTGAAGTGGAGGGGATTTTAAACTCCAAACCACTGGGTTACGTGTCAACAGACGTGGCTGATGCTGACCCAGTGACCCCCAACTTGCTCCTCATGGGGCGGCTCGACCCCTCTTTACCACAGGCTGTGTATGCTGAGTCTGAGCTCCTGAGTCGCCGCCGATGGAGACATACTCAGGTGCTGGCTGACCAGTTTTGGTCCCACTTTATACGACACTACCTCCCGACTCTTCAGACTCGCTCCAAGTGGCACAAGGACCCTGCACAGCTGCAAACTGGAACCATAGTGATGGTAGTGGACCCACAGCTGCCAAGAGCCCAGTGGCCTTTAGGTCATGTCACTGAGGTTATTCCAGGAACTGATGGGAGAGTCAGGACTGCAGTAGTCAAAGTCAAGGACAAAATCTACACGAGGCCTGTTGCTCGCCTTGTAGCTCTACCTGCCATACCAGACACTGATACGGTCAGTCCTTCTTAGAGTGGCAAATATAGTGTAACAAATTTGGGGGCGGCTGTGACGAAGGACGACCTTTTTCAGGCAGATAAAACTGTCTGTTTGAGAATCAGCCAATCAGGAGCGTCACTGCGCTATGCGGCTCGCGGGAGCAGACAGTTTCAGTTTCAGTTTCGGAAACGTTTGGAAGATAACGCTGGCGTCGAAAGACTGTGCAGTTTATATTTATATTTATATTTATATAGATAATCTAAGATAGTGTTGCTGTACTTATTTACGAGTTCCAAGTATTGTGTGCATGCAACTACCAGTAAGTATACTGAAGTTTGTTGTTGTTTTTACCTCACAATAATGTCGTGACATGTTGCTGCTTGTTGTCGTATAATGGCGGAGCTTCGCACTGCTCGTGTGTTTTATTGAGAACGTTTTTAATTAATGGAGGTGTTGCTCTGTAAGCCTTATGTGTCTCAATTGAAATAATGTTCTTTGTTATTGCACAATGTGTAACGTTTATTTAAGGAGTAATTCTGCAGCTCATAATTATATGTTCAGCTGAATTTAGTATGTTGTATATTGTTGCAGTTAATGTGCAGTAAATTAATCTTTGAACAGGGATGTACTACTGCTTTTTTCAGTTTGTATTTGCTTAGTAATAAGCATTTATTATAACATTGCATTTAAGTCATAACAAAATTATAATTTAATCTCTTGATTGTGTTTGTTTTATAGGCTACCTGCTAGACATATAACTATTTGACATTTATATAGAGAGTCTACATTTACTGATTTATGTCTGTATCTCTGTTTCAGAACCACACACATCTTTAAATCTTTATTTCAATAAAACTCGTAAACGGAACATCTTGTCTGCATTCTAATCGATGCCCCTTGGTGGTCACAACTTTTTAAAGACCAGTCAAATTATACAGTCCTTTCCCATCACCAAAACACGCGGACTCTACGTTACACTTTCTCATCTCTCTCTCCTGATCCTCCTCACTATCCTCATCATCAGCCACTGGAGCTGATGAAGGTCCTGCTGCTGCAGAAAACATATATATATCTTGACACATTTTACAGCGTCTGCTTGAAGGGCCTGTATATATTTTTCACGCACGATGTACAAGTTTTATGGGCCGTCAAAAAAAATAAAATAAAAAAAAGTATGAGATGTATCGGCCCAAAAGCACATCGGCCCACCGGGCATTTGCCCGGTATGCCAGATTACCAGTCCAGCCCTGACACCAGAGATTCTCTCTCTCACACACACAGCGATCCACGAATGCACGCAAGAATGACCGGCCTTCGAGCTGAATCTCCCAAAGGGCTGGATTCATTTCGTTTTCTGACTTGGCGAGACTGAAGTCTAAACATTTTTCACTAAATATCATATACATACATGCAAATGTAGAGTAAAACCAAACCCCTTTTTTATTCTTCAAAGTGAAATCAGAATAGGCTATATAACCTATTAAAATACCATTCAGATAACAGGAAAGCTTTAAAGTATTTATGTAACTGTAGGCAAACTACAAAGCTGTACGTTTTCTTTTGTTTATATTATTGTAGTTCTGAATGTACTTTGTGTAATGTAATAACCCCTCCCCTCACACACTTATGGAAATTAATATATTTTCAGCAATTACCTGTATGTTTTGCTTTCCTTATTTTTAAAGAAAGGATGAATGCTTCAACATAATTTAACCAACAAAGTCAAATATTTCTTTCAACAGAATCCACAAGTATTACCCTCAAGTAAACAATTCTCATGCAAACCACAGAGCTGCCAACTCTCATGCATTCACCGTGAGACACACGCAATTGACACTTTCCACACGCTCTCACGCCACACATCCATTTTCTCACACACAGAAAAATCGCGAAGCAAAGAGGACACGGAGACCGACAGACTAGACAGAGCAGGTTACTTATGATATAAAAAAAAATATCTGTCACTTTTATTACGAAATGCAAACAATACAGTTTTGCTGCTTGTAAATGTGACGCGACAGATCCCTAGCGGCACGTGAACAGATCATCTCTAACTAATAGTAAATAAACACGAATTAACACTTTTGAAAGATACAGTAGGCTACAACTTACCGAAATGTATATTCCTCATACATCGACAAATCAAACAAACAAAGGGGTCAATAAAACAGCTGTAGAACAATGTCACATAACATTTACCTCAGGAAACATTTGATAAAACAACAATGTCAGTTTTTTTTATACAAAAGTACAAAAGAAAGTGCAACAGTAACTCATACTATAAATGTCCATAAATATTTCAATTTGATCTGTTACTTTTGAGACATGTAAAAAGCCCTGCCCCAACACGACAAAACATTTAAATTAGATTCAATGATGTTTTTTATAATAATAAAGTTATACTAACTTTAAAACTACATAATCATACATATGTGTACATAATGTACATGTGGTATAATCACACTTTATGTAAAAATGCACACGTATTCTCTTGAGATCACGTTGATTCAGAGTTGGCGTCATCTGAAGTCCTGTCAAGAGTTGGTCTCTTCACAGGTGTTGGGCATCTCAAGTCTTCATAAGAGGCTGGATCCAGACTGGAGCTGACGTACTCTCTAGTTACCTCATGATGGGCATCCCGAGATAAAACAGAGAAGCAAAAGGAATATAACTAGCTAAGCTGCTGTTCGCAACATATAAGCAAAGATAATCATCTAATTGTCATTGAAAATTGTCAGTCTCTGCACATAAAAACTGTTACGTGTTAGAGATCTAATTACCTTAATACAATGAATGTAGTTATCATAAAATCAAACCATGTTTCAGTTCATAGTTATGTGGCTGTAGTGGTTGAAGATGAGTGACATTAGTGTTTGTTTGTTGTAGTATTGGGTGTTTTATCCATGTCATATTGAGAGAAATAATCAACCATCATCTTTCAATAGAGCAGTTTTATAGGCTTTTGTCCTAGATTTTTATCATGTATCCTGACTCAAATAATGTATTTCTAACAGCAAACACTCAGAATAAAGTGAGATGATCTGCTGATGATCCTGAATGGCTTGTTGAATGAGTGTTGATAGTCTGAGGCTCATCAATATTAACAGATCTGCTGAAAACACTCTTTATTTCATGACAATAGTTCCTGTTTTCACCTCATTTATTATGCTGATGTCTTCAGATCTCCTGTAAATGGCCACTGAAAGCTCATTTCTACAGAGCCACTAAAGGGAGATGGTGGAAAATGTTTGGGATGGGAGGGAAAAAAGTACATTTACATTTATTCATTTAGGAGACGCTTTTATCTAAAGCGACTTACAAATGAGAACAGTAGAAGCAGTTAAACTAACAGTAGGATAACGATATGCTATGACCCATCTCAGTTTAATTTAACGCAGTACATGCTCATTTTTTTTTAAATAGAACAGAATAGAATAGAAGAGAAAGTTAGTATTACTGGATCAAGTGTTGTCGAAAAAGAAGTGTCTTCAGTCGTTTCTTTAAAGTGGCTATGGACTCAGCAGCTCTGGTTGAGTTAGGCAGATCATTCCTCCAGCAGGGAACAGTCATGGTAAAGGTCCGAGAAAGAGATTTTGTGCCTCTTTGAGATGGCACCACAAGACGTCGTTCACTTGCAGAACGCAAGTTCCTGGATGGCTAATAAGTCCGAAGAAATTAGTTTAAGTAAAAGGGAGCAGAGCCAGTGGTTGTTCTGTTGGCAAACGTCAGTGACTTGAATTTGATGCGAGCGGGAACTGGCAACCAGTGCAATTTTGTGAAGATAGGAGTACACTGTAAAAAAGAATACATTGATTTTATTGATATCTAATTAATAAAAATGAGGCAACAGATTACAAGCAATATTATTAATTAAATTTAACAAATTAGAATTGAGTAATAATTAATCAAATTAATTCCTTAAAAGGTAACCATTTAAAATGAGTAAAATTTACAAAATATCTTTTATTGCCAACATTGAAGACACCTGGTGTTAACAAGCAGAATCACTGAAGGAGAAAACCATAATTAAAGTCACCATTGTGGAGATCAGTGTGTGTTTTAGTTGGGCTCTTGGCCCTTAAACTATCAACTTTAAGTTTTTTTTTGGCTGCTGTACATGAGTTATAACAGCCAGATGAACAAAGAGAAAAGGTGATCTGATGGTGTTGGTTGTGTTTTAACATAATCATTAATTCGCAATCATTTGACCTGAATCACTGAACTCATAGAGTCCAATTTATGAGTTAGGTTTACTTTCTTAATTATAGCAGCACTGGCCTTGTACGGCATAATATTTTTAACTTTTACAATGTAATGCAAATAATTTCTGAAAAGTTTCTCTTACATAATAAGGAGACACACAGACATCAATAATCAGCCTGTGAATCTCAACAATGGTGACATTTATAAAGCATGTTGCAGTGCATTCTGGGTTCCACCAATCAAAACTCATTCATGGCTCCCATCATGCATTGCTGCATGAATAAATAATGAGCTTATGTTCAGAGGTGATCTGTTCGTCACCATTGCTGAGATTCATACGCAAAATCTTGATGTGTGTTTGTGCCTAAAAAAAAACAAAAAAAAAAACACCATAAATACATATTTATTTATTTTTTATTATTGATTTGATCATTTGGATTTCATTGAAAAGGCTAAAAATGTTATACTGCTGTAATTAATAAAGTTAACTTAATTCATGAATTGGACTCTATATGAGGTTCAGTGATTCAGGTCAAATGATTGTGAAATAATGATTATGTTAAAACACAACCAACACCATCAGATCACCTTTTCTCTTTGTTCATCTGGCTGTTATAACTCATGTACAGCAGCCAAACAAAACTTAAAGTTAATAATTTAAGGATCAAGAGCCCAACTAAAACACACACTGATCTCCACAATGGTGACTTTAATTATGGTTTTCTCCTTCAGTGATTCTGCTTGTTAACACCAGGTGTCTTCAATGTTGGCAATAAAAGATATTTTGTACATTTTACTCATTTTAAATGGTTAACTTTTAAGGAATTAATTTGATTAATTATTACTCAATTCTAATTTGTTAAATTTAATTAATAATATTGCTTGTAATCTGTTGCCTCATTTTTATTAATTAGATATCAATAAAATCAATGTATTCTTTTTTACAGTGTACCACATGCTCTCTTTGGCTCATTTAAAGACCACTCTAGCTGCTGCATTCTGGATCAGATGCAGAGGTTTGACTGTGCAAGCTGGAAGGCCAGCTGATTAGTCTAGCTGAATGGTGAAGTTGTGGTGAAGTGTTGGGTTGGCCGGGACCACGAGTAGCTCTGTCTTTGCAAGGTTTAGTTGAAGGTGGTGGTCCTTCATCCAGCCAGAAATGTCTGTCAGGCAGGCTGAGATACGATCGACTACTGTCGGATCGTCAGGCTGGAATGAGAGGTAGAGTTGTGTGTCACCGTACCAGTGATAAGAAAAGCCATGTTTAGTGATGCCATGTAGATGGAGAAGAGAAGGGGTCCAAGCACTGAGCCCTGAGGCACTCCAGTAGCTCAATGTTGGGTCTTAGACACCATGCCTCTCCACGATACCCTAAAGGACCTACCTTAGAGGTAAGACTTGAACTATTGGGAGTGCGGTTCCCTCGCAAAACATCTGCGCTCCCTCTCAAAACTTTTACGGTCCTTCGCAAAGAAATCTGCGTTCCCTCGCAAAACCTATTGTGAGCTCGGACAAACACGTCCTGTTTAATGTCCCGCTGGCAGTGTTTCAGAGATCCGTACGCTAACAATGCCCGGTTCATGGAGTTCAGTAAAGTTGGCAATATATTCACAGATCTGAACTTCCTGGATCAATAACTCTTGAGCTAAACTTTGTTCAAACACAAATGCCAGCTATTTCCAAATTATCTCTATTAGCAGGCAGCGGAGAGACACGTCCTGAGGGAAAGTCTGCAAAGTGCAAAACCCAAAAAAGTGTTACTACAAAAAAGTAATTAACTTCAATGTTAAACACTGTAGTGTGACCAAATTCAGTTTACACATCAATTATGTCCTACTAGTCATACTACAACACGACAACAATATGCTTTGCATATTATGTATTATACTATGACTATTATACTATGACTATGTCTTTGTAACACACCAAATTCAGTTTACACATCACTGCTCTAATGCTGGTTATAAAACACCTACAGCTGCCTATTTCAGGCTGGGATGGAAATGCTCAAACTTTGAGGTGTAGGCTATACTGTATGTTTGAGACTGGACTCTGGATTTGCTTGACTAATTTTATACTTTTATTTTTTGGATACCCTACGATAACCTTTTATCATATATCCTGACACTATTTCTAACAGCAAAAACTCATAATAAAGTCAGTTGATGATCCCTAATGGCTTGTTGAATGAGTGTTGATTGTCTGAGGCTCATCAATATTAACAGATCTGCTGAAAACACTTTTTATTTCATGATCATTATGCTGATGTCTTCAGATCTCCTGTAAATTGACACTTAAAGCTCATTTCATTGGTGTCAACAGACTTAGGGTATTTGTTGCTTACTAGCCTGTTTCTACTGTTTTTCTTACTATTATATTTGGAATAATTTAAATGATAATATTCTGATATCTATGAGCAGAAAACAAACAAAAGATTTTGGCAGATCAGCTCCTCCCACAGCAGTCACATCATCAATGAAGCCCCTCCCACAGCAATCACATCATCAGTGAAGCTCCTCCCACTGTAATTCTCCAATAAATGCTGGAATATTCCCATCAATCTACAAGTGAAGACGAGCACAGAGCATCAGGAAGAGCTGAAATCTGTAAAGACTGAGTTTATTAAAGAGGACAGTGAGAACATGAGTGATCCAGAACCCTGCAGAATGAAACGCACTGAAGATCCTGAAGAACAAAGAGGTTAGTGTTTCTACTTCATTCAATTATGATGCTGAAGAACACATTCAAGCACTTCATCACATTTAGATTGACAGTTACACTATGAAATAGGTATTGGATTTTAAACAAATGTTCAGTAAAGAGAGAGAACGGAGAGAGATGTCTTGTGGTGCATCAAGAAGAGAACGGCCTATAATAATTAACACCTTTTAGTAGTTTCAGGGCCAGCGCTAGCTATTTGGCCCTAAGCACAAAACTTATCTAAGCGGTCTAATTTGGCAAAATCACACCACGTTCAGTTGCAGGGTTTTTCTAAAGTTCACCTTACCAAGAGGCAGATAGACATTGTATTGAAGCGAAGAAATTAAAATAGGGAACGTTCTGCACTAATAGCCTATGCACACATCTGTAACGTAATAGCCTACCTAGGGGGAAAATTAGCTTTATTTGTCATTCAAATATGACGATGAGGACCCCAACGATTGGCCTTCCTTTCCTTCTCAAACAAACTAACTGCATCTTTAACAGTCCTCAAGTTTCAAAATTTCACGGGGAAGAAACCCCCGGACCCCCGTTAAAGTAAAAGACTCAACATGCAGGGCTAAAGCCCCGGGTCTTTTGCACTACTAGCGACGCCCCTGGACATGCATACACGCAAGGGCTACAAAACTAACATTTTTATTTAAAACATTCTTACATGCAAGCGAGCATCATCCCGCTGTCTTTTCTTTTTTCCGCCCCTAACTCTTGGTGCTTTTCGACGCCATGTCTGAGGTCGGTGTCTGCCAAATTTGACATTGATTGAGGCATAATCGAACAGACCACTGGGAGGTGGGGAAGGGGGCCACCAGAGGGAGACTGGCACAGGAGATTCACCTTTTTCTCGACTAATTTGGTCTAGGCCTATATTACTGTTGTATTATTTGTTATTTATACTAGTAGCCTATTGTGATGATTTTTCACGACCCAGATTTTTTGGTGCCCCCCCCAAGCACTTTAATAGTTTTTAACATAATTATGTATCAATCTAAAAGTTAGTGTCAAAATACGGTAGTATTGTGTATTTTAATGTTCATATCATGTTAGATAATTGTGTCATTGATCAAACATATTTAATAGTTCTCACTACAGAAACATGGGATTTGTGCCTATAATGTTAAAAAAATAATAACTGGAAGATCAGAGTACCTCATTCATGGAAAGATTCAGGGATGTTTAATTAATTTATAAAAAGTCTTAAATTATTATAATATTTTTTAGCAGTTGTCTGTTAAATCTGGGATAATTTTTATCTCCACTCACTCCATATTTCTCTCTTTGAATTATTTTGATTATTTAGAAAATGTTATTTTTGTTTCATGTCAGACCTGATGGAAGAGAGTGAAGTGAAGGAGGAGAGAGAAGAACTGAGTGAAGTGGAGGAGGAGAGTGAAGAACTGAGTGAAGTGGAGGAGGAGAGTGAAGAACTGAGTGAAGTGAAGGAGGAACATCATGTCAAACCTGGAGAAAAACCTTTGAGTCACTCAAAGACTAAACAGACATTTTTTTAAAAAAAGAAGAGCCAATAAATCTTTCACTTGCACTCAGTGTGGAAAGAGTTTCACATGCAAACATCATCTTGAGATTCACATGAGAATCCACACCGGAGAGAAGCCGTTCACATGTGATCAGTGTGGAAAGAGTTTCACATGCAAACATCATCTTGAGTGTCACATGAGAGTTCACACTGGAGAGAAGCCGTTCACATGTGATCAGTGTGGAAAGTTATTCGGCCGATCAACACACCTTAAAAGTCACATGAGAATTCATACAGGAGAGAAGCCATATGTATGCAATCAATGTGGGAATAGTTTCGGTCAATCAGGACACCTTAAAAGTCACATGATGATCCACACTGGAGAGAAGCCATTCACATGTGATCAATGTGGGAAAACATTTCTTCAGGCATCAGACCTGAAGGCACACCTGACAGTTCATACGAAGGAGAAGCCACATTCATGTTCTGTGTGTGGAAAGTGTTTTTCACACCGGCAATCTTTACGTGCACATCAGAAAATACATACTGGTGTGAGAGAGTACATGTGCTTTGAGTGTGAGAAGACTTTTATGACAGCGAAATGTTTAAAACTGCACCAGAGGATCCACACTGGAGAAAAACCTTACAAGTGTTCACACTGTGACAAGAGATTCAGTGATTCATCATACCTGAAATCACATGAGAGGATCCACACTGGAGAAAAACCTTACAAGTGTTCACACTGTGACAAGAGATTCAGTCAGTCACAACATCTGAAATCACATGAGAGGATCCACACTGGAGAAAAACCTTACAAGTGTTCACACTGTGACAAGAGATTCAGTCAGTCATCACATCTGAAAACACATGAGAAGATCCACAGCAGAGAGAAGCTGCACACGTGTGATCAGTGTGGAAAGAGTTTCTCTTTTAAAAATCAGCTGAAGATACACATGAAGATCCATGCAGTGCAGAAACCACATCACCACAGTCTGAGATCACAGTAAGAAGTTCATCTTTATGTGCTGAGAAACAAAAGCTGCTTTTCCACCTTCGGGAAAGGTTCCAGTTGTGTTTCCACTTGAGCCTGGTACGGCACGGCACAATTACAAACCGTTCTCGGCCCTGAACTCTCAGCACACTTGGCTAACCGTGCCGAACCGTGACGGAAGAATGTGTGTACTAGTGCTGGAAATTCTTTCTAATTCTAATGATTCTTTCCAGAGATTCATTCACTTTCAGTTGATTTGTTCAACTGATTTGTTCAGTGACAATTTCTTCATATTACATAAATACGCCCGCAGGTGGTGAAAAAATAGTGTCTAATGTCTTAACCCTTGTGCATCAATTTAAAAAAGTTACTCATAGGTCCAAAGAGGACAAAAATGTCCATGTCAAAAAACGGTCATAAAAAGTTGAAGCTTGGGAGCACAGACTTACCTTTGGTATCATTTTAAAGAATACCCTTGGCAGATTATTGCTGAAGTTAAATTTTTTTTATAAGTAAATCCAAAAAAAAGTTATATAGGTTTAAGTTTATGAAAATTATTTATGAATATTATTTTATATAAAATATATATTTTATGAAACAAGTTGAACTCTAAAACGGCTAGAAAATCAAAGCCATAAATCTAAATAAGTTGTGTTCCAAATTTGAGGTTGATATCTCAAAAAATGAGCTTTCAGTAAGATTTTGTTTGGGCGCAGTACCAGACTTTCCCCATTGGATCCCAGCAAAACTCCACTGGTCACACAGTGATTGGCTTTGTTATTTGCATTTGAGTTTTTCTCTATCAATACTACAAACACACACATGCGCACAAAAAAAAAATGTTTTATATAACACACATACCAACCACACTCTGACATCCATACCAACACACCCACACAATTATCATTGCATAATTTATCCAACTGGCTCTATAATAGCTCAAAATTCATGCAGTTAACATTAACAAAAAAACAAAAACTTACTCATAGGTCCAAAAGGGACAAAAATGTCCAAGTCAAAAAACTCTCATAAAAATGTTATGCTTGGGAGCAAATACTTAAGTTTGGTCTCATTTTAAAGAAGACCCTTGGCAGATTGTTGTTGAAGTGAAATTTTTTAAAAAAAAGTGCAACCAAAAAAATGTTATAGAAGTTTAAGTTTATGAAAAATATTTATGAACATTATAATCAATATTTTATATAAAATATATATTTTATGAAACATTTGGAACTCTAAAACTGATATAAATTCAAAGCCATAAATCTAAACAGGTTGTGTTCCAAATTTGAGGATGATATCTCAAAAAATGAGCTTTCAGTAAGATTTTGTTTGGGCGCAGTACCAGACTTTCCCCATTGGATGCCAGCAAAACTCCACTGGTGAACACAGTGATTGGATTTTCGATTTGCAGTTGAGTTTTTCTCTCTCAAATATTACAAGCACACACATGCACACAAACACATTTTTTTTTTATAACACACATACCAACCACACTTAGACATCCATACCAACAAACCCACACAATTATCGTTGCATAATTTATCCAGTTGGCTCTATAATATGCCGAAGCAGAAAACAGGAATAAAGCGAGTATTTGCTTTATAGGCCTAACCTGAAAAAATGGCACCATCTGATAAAAAATGGTAAAAATGTCAATTTTGAAGCCTTGCCAACAGAATGAAAGCCTATTAAAAAAGATTGCATCATTTTATAGTTAAACGGCACAGGGATTAAAAAATGCAGTTTTAATGGGTTTCAATGGGGACATTTTTGTCCTTAAGGTCCTGAGAGGAAGTATTTTGTGTAATTAGTGCAAAATAGATTTTTTAAAGAAAATGATGATGAAATAGTAATATTCCAATAAAAATACACACCCGTGCCAAATTTTATGCAGTTAGCATTAACACAGGCAAAGTAATCAAAAAAACAAAACTGAAAAAGCCAAAAATGTCCTCAAGGATGCACAAGGGTTAAGACTGATTTTAACGTTAATTGTGACCCACTTTCGATTATTTTAGTTAGTTTCTACACCCGAGTGAAGTATTTTAGCTCGTTGATACAACCATGGACGAAGATAAATTGCTGGAAAGATTTAACCGGAAGTTTAAAGGCCTTCAGATGTTCAAGACGTCCAGCTGTAAAACTAAAAACAGCAGCAGAAAGAAAAGCAGCTGAAGGAGAGAAAGAGACTGTAGATCAGGGGTCTCAAACTCAGATCCTGGAGGGCCACTGTCCTCAAACCCCAATCAATCACACCTGAAACAGCGGATCAAGGTATTCAGGATTATAAGACAGTTCCCTGTAAACTCTGCAGGATGTTGGTCCTCCAATAGCTGAGTTTCACATGTGTGCTGTAGTAGATGCGTATTAAATAATGCAAAGCAACATTTCGTCCCCGTGGAATTATAAGGTTCTATCTGACATTTTTGTCCAAATTTAGTTATTCACATATTTTTATTCTGTGACCACTTCTTGACTTTATGTGATGTTTTTTAAGTTGTGTACATTTTGGAACTTTTTATTTAGAAAATAAAAAGGTTCTTTCTACACAGTCGAATGGAATGCAAAAACTTTAAAGCTCAATATCTCAAAACCGCTCAGAACGCAGATAGAACCTTATAATTCCAAGGGGACGATTTCTCAATGGGGCAGTACCACTGGAGGCAATATTTTAGAAAGGGGGACTTTTTTTAAGATAAGATTACACCAAAGATTCATGACTTGTGGAGCTGAAACCTGTAATACCTGCAGAAAATATGCTCCGTGTTGACACCAGATGTGTCCATCAAAGCGAACAATCTGGATCCATTTGTCTTGTCTTGTTGAAAGTAACACTTTAAAGTGCCTTGAATATGTCAGAACTAGAATGAAGCCTATTTTTACTGTTGCTGACTTAACAAATCTCGAATCTAATGTAGACAGGCTGTAAAACCCTGACAAGAAGGTGTAGGTCAAGGACAACATCACAAATACTTTATATAGACTGGTCAGAGGTGGAGATGGTATAAGCTTTTATAAATTCCTCGAGGTTGATATGAGCGAGGACATGTCATGGACATTTAATACCACCCAAATAGTCAAGAAGGTCATTGTACATATTGTAAATAACAATACATATGACAGTAAATGTGCTTTGTTTAACTTAATTGGACTGTAGCAAACCTGTTGGGCTTCATGTGAAAGCATTCAGACTCTATATCAAAACTTTAGGAAAATCCTTTTGCTTTTTTAGGCTACATGTTTTTTTTGTTTTTTTTTTCACTGGAATAATAGGAATGCTTCTTGTTTTATAATTTCCTGCTCTTTGTGATAAGCTCCTAATTACATTTGAATGTCAGACTTATAACTGATGATTTTTATTCACAATTTATTTTTGTTCCCTGGTAAACATTAACCTTATTTTTTTGGTTTCTATTTTGAAGTTGCTTTGAGAAGATCTGTATTGTAAAGCGCTATATAAATAAATGTGGCATTAACATTGGACAGTTAGAATATCATTATTGTTAGTTTTCCCATTTCAATCAAATCAAAAGTATATTTTTTATGACATTTATTTAAACAATGTGACACCACAGACTTTCACTATCCCACACTGAATGTGGAGTTCTTTCATGTAATAAATTATTTTTTAGCATCACAATTCTAAGTAATTATATTTTCATGTCTTGTTTTTTTCCATAGTAATGTTTAATTAATTTATATTCTGAATATCCCATAATTAAAAATATCCCATAAATGTTTATTTCAATAGGAAGACGGCAGAAAAGACACACAAGTATGAAAACAATACAGAAATGAGTCTGTCACTTATTCAAACTGTATAAATTGTGTTTGATGGTTGTGTAAATATGTGAAATATTGTGAACTGCTCTCCTCACCTCAGAAAACTCGACGCTGAAACTGAATAGCTGTGTCCCAAAGTGAAGGCTGCGTCCTTCGAAGGACGCTCCGAGTCTAGCCATTGTATGATATGTAATAGTGCAACACCATCCACCACCATCAACAGGAAACCATCATCACCTGATCTCATTTCACTTTAGCTTTCTTTGCTGCTGCAAATGTGTTTGACAAACACACTATCACAGCCGCCAAAAAAAGACTTCAAATGAAACACATTAAACCTCTGTTAATTCTCAATAAGAACTTGTGTAGACGTCTGACAGAAATAAAGTCAGTCTGGTTAGTAATAAGTGAAGCTGGTAATGCTGTTTGTGGAGTTGTTTAATCCTCCTCTGCTGAGATCTTCACAGATTTAATGTCTTCTTTTCTCTTCAGTTGATTTCATCTAAGGCTGTGTCTGAAGTCAGTTGTAGTTCTTGTGTTTCTGCTCGTCTCTTTTTCTGTTCTCTTCTTTCCTTCAGTGATTCTGCTTGTTAACAGGCTTATTAAGGCTGAGGTGACTCCATATTTAATATACACTGGTTTTGTGGCTCAGATAAGGTCCAGTTCTGGTTTATTTCTTTGCTCTTGGCTGACATGTGGCATTGCTATGGCCTGCTTGTGGCCCAGATCTGGCAAACAGGAGCGGTCATTTTGGCACAGGTGTGTATTTTTATTGGAAATTTACTATTTCACCGCCATTTCCTTTAAAAAATCTATTTTGCACTAGTTACACAAAATACTTCCTCTCTGCGCCTTTTGGACAAAAAATGTCCCCATTGAAAGAAAAAGTAAAACTGCATTTTTTAATCCCAGGGCCGTTTAACTATAAAATGATGCAATCTTTTTTAACCCTCTGATGGTCTTTTTTTATGTCTACACTTGAGTTCTTTGGGGTCTCTAGAGACCCCAGACAATAACATTTAATTTTGTAACAAGATAATAGTTTTTTTTTTTTTACAAATGTAATTTTATTCTGTTTGTTAATGTTTTTACTCAACATTTGTGCAGTTTTTGGAGAATTTATGATATATTTTAAATTTCTATAAATAAATAAATAAATAAATATTTAAATAGCCTTTTTACAAAAAAACTGCATTTGATGTAAAATTCACTTTATAAAAGACCCAGATTTCTAACTTTCATTCATGGGGATAACATGGATGATTTTAAATGGTTTAATGTAACATTTATGCCCATTTTTTGGAAAATGCAGTTTTAAAATAAAAAATAATAATTTTAACCACTAGATGGCTATAGAGCTCCAGTATATGCTATTTGCTATTAGACTACCTGAAAGATATCTTTTCACAAGTTGGATTCAGTTGGATTCATATCTAAATATTATAAAATCACAATTATAACAAAAATATAATATTTTTGTCAAAGTTTAGCATTTTTTGTACCAAACCCCCCCCCCCCCCCCCCCCCCGGTTTTTCAATAATGTTACATTATGATTAGAATAAAACCTGAACAAAATGTTATAAAGAGAAATGTTGGAGTCTTAATTTATTTCAATCATTTATTTTTAATCTAATTCTAGATTCTAGACACACTCAATTGTGTGTGTGTGTGTGTGTGTGTGTGTGTGTGTGTGTGTGTGTGTGTGTGTGTGTGTGTGTGTGTCTGAGATAAAGAGAGAGAGAGTGTGTGAGTACACATTGTCGATGAGCCAGTGTCACCACACCACTTTATATTTGTAGTGGTTCCGCATTTTGGATGATTTTATTTGCCACATTATAGCCTTACAAATGTTCCTGTGTGTGTGTGTGTGTGTGTGTGTGTGTGTGTGTGTGTGTGTGTGTGTGTGTGTGTGTGTGTGTGTGTGTGTGTGTATGCGTGTGTGTGTGTATGCGTGTGTGTGTGTGTGTGTGTGCACATTTTTCAATGTGTCAGTGTCACCAATTTATTTTTGTGGTGGTACTGCATTTTGGATGATTTTATTTGACACATTATAGCCTTACAAATGTTCCTCTGTGTGTGTGTGTGTGTGTGTGTGTGTGTGTGAGTGTGTGTGTTTGTGTGTGTGTGTGTGTGTGTGTGTGTGTGTGTGTGTGTGTGTGTGTGTGTGTGTGTGTGTGTGTGTGTGTGTTTACATTTTCAATGTGTCAGTATCACCAATTTATTTTTGTGGTGGTACTGCATTTTGGATGATTTTATTTGACAAATTATAGCCTTACAAATGTTCCTGTGTGTGTATGTGTGTGTGTGTGTGTGTGTGTGTGTGTGTGTGTGTGTGTGTGTGTGTGTGTGTGTGTGCGTGTGTACATTTTTCAATGTGTCAGTGTCACCAATTTATTTTTGTGGTGGTACTGCATTTTGGATGATTTTATTTTACAAATGATAAGAGAACAGTTTTTATAGTCTCAAAAATTTATTCCTCTATATGTGTGTGTGTGTGTGTGTGTGTGTGTGTGTGTGTGTGTGCGCGCTTGTTGTGAGCAAAATAATTCAGCATTGTGGATGCTTTTTGAATTGGTGGAAGTGTGCCACTTTATTTCTGTCATTTCTGTCGATGTGTCCTGTGTTGTTTCTGATTTTGATGATGAATTTTGTCTATTTTGATTGCGGGGTCTCCAGAGACCCTGAGGACCTTGAGTGTCACAAATTTTGTCACGCTAACATAAAAACAGATATCATTCCACTTTTTTTTTTTTTTGTAGATCTAGAAAGTGTTAAAAGCCGTAGAAGGTTTCATACCATTTGGACAAAGGGAACATTTTTTTTAATTTGAGCAAAAGTCATTTGCGGGTCAAAAAGACCCCGCGGACCATCAGAGGGTTAAGAGGCTTTCATTCTGTTGGCAAGGCTTGAAAATTTACATTTTTACCTTTTTTTTTATCAGATGGTGCCATTTTTTTCAGGTTTGGCCTATAAAGCAAATACTTGCTTTTTTCCTGTTTTCTGCTTTGGCATATTATAGAGCCAATTGGATAAATTATGCAATGATAATTGTGTGGGTGTGTTGGTATGGATGTCAGAGTGTGGTTGGTATGTATGTTATAAAAAAAATAAAAAATAAAAAATATATATATATTTTTTGTTTGTGTGCATGTGTGTGTTTTTAATATTGAGAGAGAACAACTCTAATCACTGTGTGCACCAGTGGAGTTTTGCTGGCATCCAATGGGGAAAGTCTGGTACTGCGCCCGAACAAAATCTTACCAAAAGCTCATTTTTTGAGATATCAACCTCAAATTTGGAACACAACTTATATTTAGATTTATGGCTTTGCTATTCTAGCCATTTTAGAGTTCAACTTGTTTCACAAAATATATATTTTATATAAAATAATGTTCATAAATAATTTTGATAAACTTAAACCTTTATAACTTTTTTTTGGATTTACTTATTTTGTTTTACTTCAGCAATAATCTGCCAAGGGTATTCTTTAAAATGATACCAAACTTCAAGCTTAAATTTTTTATGACAGTTTTTTGACACAGACATTTTTGTCCTCTATGCAGCTATGTGTAACTTTTTTTAATTGATGCACAATTATCTCATTATCTCATCATTGCTTCAGTGTTACTTATAACACTCTGAGAGTGTGTATTATATAAACACTGAGCAGTGTTAATTTAACACTGGGGATTTTGCGGTGTATCCAAAATGAGTTATGTATTGTAAGAGGTTTTGTGGGTGGTTTTTTGAACCGATAAGTATTACCTCTGTCTTGTCTGGATTTAATAAAAGAAAATTGCGCGTCATCCAATCTTTTATATCTTTAACACACTCTGTCAATTTGGATAATTTAGCGTTTTCATCCGGCCGTGATGAAATATAGATTTGAGTGTCATCAGCATAACAATGGAAACTAATTCCATGTTTCCTTATAATATTTCCAAGTGGCAGCATATATATTGAGAATAATAGAGGGCCTAACACAGATCCTTGCGGCACTCCATAGTGGATGCTATCGCGACAGCATACGCGTCCAAAGACCTGCAGTGCCCTCTGGGCATATGGGCTCATTCCACCAGAGGCGTTGCCTCATCGTGGGCATGGTCCAGTGGGATTTCCATTTATGACATTTGTACGGCAGCAGGCTGGGCCTCCCCATCTACATTTGTTAGGTTTTATAACCTGGAAGTTCCCGCCCTGCAAGCTAAACTTCTTGAAGTCTAAAATCATGTTCATGCCCTGCTCTTCGCAGGCTGGATATTAGATTTGGCTCTTCTGGTCGAGCCGCACTTTCAGGGAAAGCTCTTATATACAGACCGGCTGTGCCGCTCTGTTTCTCCCTATGGGTGCTTATGTACATGTGTTGGCCGCATTGCTGGCCACCTCTCTCCCCACTCTTCACTCCCCGGGTCCCCTCCCCCTGGAGTTGTGTGTGGATGCATGGCGCGCACGGCGTTGACAAAGGGTTCCCGTAGCGTAAGTTCCTTACGCAATACGAGAGAACCTCTCGTAAGAGAACGATACTTGGTTACTCACGTAACCTCGGTTCTCTCTAGAGAGGGAACGAGTATTGCGTTCCCTGCCGTGCTTGCGCCCGAGCTCATGTCAATAGGGTCTGGCTGCAGACTTACGGGGCGAGTGGAGCTCCACTCAATAGCGGAAATACGTCACCTCCACTGCGCCGGAGCGCATATACGTCACCTCCAGGGGATATATAAACGATTATTATAAATGTATAAATGACCTAATCTTCACGCAAAATATCGAAGCGGTATACTAAGCTTTTACGTTTTATGTCTTTTTAAAATATAATATTATATATTTAATATTATTTAATAATACTAGTAAAAATAATTTCAGACATGTAACATGTACAAATCAACCAATGTAAAAGAATGAAGAATAATTTCCACACATTAAGTTAATTGTTTTTATGTAAAAAAAACAACAAAAATCTTAAATTATTTTGACAACACAACTGCAAGGGACCATACTGTAAAATTGTTAAAAATTTAAAATATGAAATAATTAATCAGAATTTTGTATTTACAGCAAAATAACATACAAATCAACCACAGTAAAATAATGAAGAATAATTTCCAGTTAATTTAATTGTTTTTTTTTAAAGAAAAGGTAAAATATATATATATATATATATATTGACAACACACTTGAACTACAAAAAAGTGACAAATTGTTACATCAGACACATTGCACGCGTGCACACACACACACACACACTTCACTCTTCAAGACCTCCATCGGCCAAAAAACAATCCCAGCTACAGTAGCCAGGTTTGTCATCTGAGGAGTAAAACCCCACAAGCACTCCCCGTTGTCCATTTCCCTGGTAGCCAGACCCACAGTCTTTGTAAAGCTGGCTGCATTGTAGACGGCTGCATCTAGAGATGGTGTACGGCTTTCTGTAGCTTTGCCGGTGTCTCTTTGAAAGTCTTTCCCAATTCACTACACCTGTTCAATATCAAAATGACAATGACAGTCACACAATTCAGACAATAAATGAACAAATCTTTAACTGTAAAAAGTTTCAAGTTAGGGAAATGGAAGAGAGTGAGATTAACCTAGCCTAATTGTTTAGACAAAAAACAAGATGGGGCAACCACACTTTTATTGAACTCACTATCAAGCCATCTGAAGTGTGCCTCCTGCTGAAAATGCTCCTGGCTGACAATGTTGTTAAATGTCTGGCATGCCAGAGCCAGCCTCAGGATTGCAGAGCAGCCGTCTTCTAGAACTACGAAGACAAGGATCCTCTGAAGAATGTCATCGGGCAACTGTAGATTTGAAACATGATTTAATATGGAGTCATTGCAAGCCATTTCATCAACATTAAAGTGAATATGAACACATGCCTGCAAAATGTCAGTGGCCACTGCACCATCCTGTGAAACCCTTTTGATCTTTGCTGGGAGTGTAGGTACCTTCAAAAAGTAAAACATAGAAAAACAGATCATTTAAGAAACAGCTGCACATTTATACATGCTACTTTCACTACTTTTTACTGAAATATTACCAAAGTGCTGTGTCTCCTTTTCCTAGGGACACGAAAGACAGGCAGCAGACTCCCATCCCCCATCTTCTTGCCTTCCTCTGTAAAATGTGCAAATCTTCGACCATGTCTGTAATTGACATTGACCAAATATGTTCATCATGCTTTCCCACTTTGACAGTAGTATCTATTAATGTACTACTTTTCATTTCACAAACCATACCCCTCAATTTCAAGGTTCTCCAGCAAAACCTTGCACCACCAACTCCTCAGATATGGCATGTCAGACTGAAGATAAGAACAGTTGTAATGTAATTCACCACAATTAACATTAAACATCTTTGTCAACACCAAGACTGCACTTACGTTGGTGAAATCAAATGCTGCCTCCATAGTTATGTACCAGGTATACTGTAAAGGCAGAAAGGCTGTTATGCTGGCATGTCATTTGTATGAGCATAAATTAACCAAGATGAATAAAAATGGACAATGGATGTTGTGTGGACATCACTAAACATCCTGAAAATAAGCTTGGCAACTCACCATAACCATAAATAATCCACAGCCAATCCCAAAATGTTGTAGGGGTAGCCCCTGTTTGAAGAAAGAACACCCATTATGAATAATTTACAATGACTATCAACCTTATACAATGTTCTTGTGCATTTTCATTGCAAATGATTGCAAATGATTATTACCTCAACATCCAGGCCTGACTGTTCTTCCCATGGCCCGGGCATGAGCTTTTGTGCAACAGCCCTGATAAAAATCAAGACAGTGTTACGAAGAATACTTACAATTTAAATACACACAGTACAATTCAGCTGGGGAACACAAACCGTTTCAGAAATGCAGAATAAAATTAAGAAATTGGTTGAACATGAAATGCCAACAATGCTTACATCCTCTGAACGTGAGGTACTATAACTATGAAGTTTGTGCAAGCAGCCTTGACAAGTCAAAGGAACGCGACTGCCGAGAGTACATGTATATAAACGTGGGCAAGTCAGAAGAACACGACTGCCAAAATTGTAGTTGCATTAATGTGGGCAAGTCAGGGGAACGTGACTGCCGAAATATATCATTGTGTTGTAACCTCAATATGTCTCGGTAGGGCTTGTAGCCAAAGCCTTGTTCCCACTGTGCAAACAGCGAATCGAGGAACAGTATTCCTCTTTTGAGTGGCATCATCACCTATGAGAATTGTCTTGGCAATGAGTAAACCTTTCATGTGTAATATCCCAATAAGCGTTGTAAAAAGAAATCTTCATATGCTTCTTTTCCACATCAACAGTATAGCTTGACAAACTTTCTTTGAAAGCATGCATTACTTACACATAGCAAAAAATGGCCTTGTGTCCACAGCGGGAATATAAGTGCATCTTTCTCGGTGGAGTCGACCTTAAAAGAAAGCAAGTTATGCTGTTAATTCAAATCAGTTTAATTATTGCTGTTGACCCTCTACAATGCGAGCAAATCACTCGCATATGCAAATAAATTTCACTCTGGGCAACTATTAGAAAATAGAAAATTCAAATTTTTAATTACTAGCCAATGACGATTCTATTGCCAAGGTGTGCGTAGAGGGTTGACTGTACAAATGGGTAGGTACTTACAGGAAGACTGCCTAGAGGGTCACAACTCAAGGGTGGGAGCCATGTTGGGGGGATGTGGAGGTCCATAATAAAGACATTTTTCCCCTACAGAAAGACAACTGACTTTGTTGTACTGCACAGAGCTCACATAGGTCCCTCTAAAATATACGTTTATACATGTGTATACGTACCTGTAACTCGACTATCTCCTTAACAAGCCTCAGACAAGCATTTCCCACCTGTTCATATGATTTAATGTTTTTTACTGTATTTACAATACAATAATTAAAACATATTGAGTACTTTAACATTCCAACAAAGTCTTTCACTCACCACTGAGTCCATTTCCCTGTTTAGACCTAAAGATAACAGGTTCTCCCTGGTCAAACATGTAGGGCCATCCTTAACCAGAATTTCATTGGCAGGCCTACCCTCATCCAGAACATAGCTGACCTACAAGTAAGACAAATTAAAATTAGCATTACATAATAATAATAATAATAATAATAATAATAATAATAATAATAATAATATCAACAAAATCCTTTAATTACTTCAATGGAAGAAGAAGAAATTAAATTCTGTCAAATAAGCTATGCATTTATGTACCAGCTGTTCCTGGAGGGGATGATCTCCTCCAGCTGCCCACATTGTTCTGCAGGGCCTGAGGTTGCTGATGGCAGTAAGTGTTGCACAATGCTGCCCACAATGTTGCGAAGGGCCAACATCTTCAAGAAAAATGAAACAGTTAGTCTTATTAGTGCTAATATACATTAATCTCACTGCATTTGATCTGAAAGTAGCATTCACCTATCCCCAAAATTACACTCTTCCCAGTTAGTAGGCATTCGTTATTTCAGCTCATATTCATAGTGCTCACTTTGTGTTGGTGCTTCATCAGTGGGTGGTTGTGCAGCTATGCTTTCAGTTGACCTCGGCTCGGCTGGAGTGAGTTGAGATCCTTAAGGTTTTGAGTACAGCAACATTTGATGTTATGAACCAATTAAATGACTAGAATATGCATTTCAGTGAAGTTTTTAACTTTTAGACAAAACAAACAATTACGTCACATGGGTCAAGATTAATTACATGACTGACTTTGTATGATGATTAATGTTAAAGCAATTTACTTGTTGCTGAAGATGCCTGAGCCACCACAGTTGTGCTTCGTCGTTTTGATGCATCACCTATGACAGCTTGTCCCAAAGTAGACAAGGTGATGGTGTTTAGAAGTTCAAGCCGACATCCATGGGTTGATGGAGTCATGTTATTGAAGAAGTAGTTGCTTTTACGCATTTTGGCAAAGAACTGCTCAGCAACTTGGCTATTCAACCACCCTTTCAGCTCAGGGACAAGTTGGATCCTGCGTAGTATGTCCTTTGGATCTGTGGCATTCTGCTCATGGAAGCGGTCATATAAGACATAGTGCTCAGATGATCCAGTGACCGGATGAGCATTATCCTCCCCACAGTGCACACTTTCATGTAGCCATGGCAGTGATACCAGCAATTTTCCATCCCTGGCAGCCTTCACATTCTCTTCTGTGGGCTCAGACAGTCTGCCCTCAAAAGGCTGGAAAGGCAGTGAATGAGGAACCCGCAAATTGGTGTGTGTCGCCAAACCTCTTGCGAAATCATAAACACAGACATTTGGAAAGTGCTTCCAGGAGAGTAACAGGTCTGCAAAGTCCCTGGGACTTTCAGCGCGTAGATTAAATTTGATGCTGTATACAATGCCATGTGGGCAAAGTATTACAGACCATCCACCTAAAATTAAAGATTGAAAAGATTGTGAAGTGTGTAACTTACAACAACTTAATACCATAGTTTACAGAGCGACACAAACTTACCAGATGCACCCCATATGCTTTGGAAGACCTTGTCATATGTTTGTCTGCTCTTCATGTTCTCCTTCAGTCTTGTTATGAGATCAAGGTGGGAGCCCTTGGTGTCGATGTTGCAGGCTTTGCACAATTTTCTCACAACTCCAACCTGATAATATTTATGACAAACTGTAAACAGAACATTTACTGGACACTTTCTTACCCTTCAATCCCAGAGAGCTTCATCACATGGCAACATCACCTTTTGTTTTGCCAACTCATCAATCAGATGGTCCTCAGTAACACTGCTCAGCTGTGCTTCAGTTGAAGAGGGGCATGTTCTCACTTTTTTGAACTCTGTGTTAAGAACAGTGCCACTTCGACGCGTTTCACTCCCAATCCAGGGTGCCCAGTGTTCGTAGCTTGGACTGACAGTGAAAGGGTTGTTTGCACTGCCTACAAAATGTGATGCATTATTTTTAATCCACATTGTGTTTACACAATGAATCTGATGAAATTTAGTAATCACCATAACTCACTTTGGAAAAAACCACGACTTATCGTCGCAAGATGAACAGAATTCCAAAAACTCTCAATGTCATGTTCACCGTTGAAGTCATCAGGGGGTGCTTTGAGGTCACTGACTGTAATGAATCACACCATTAGGCAAAAGCAACACTTCTGCACTGTAAACACACAAAAGAATCACAATATCACTTACCTGCCAGCTTGAAAACCCCTTTCCTGTGTAAATCCATGACTACCACGGGGGGGTAAAATCCACAGTTGACACAGGAGTAAGTGTAGTCTGTGTCGCACAAAGCCTCATAGTGGCAATAGGCGTGAAATATGACAGTCCTGGGTGGAAACTTCTCTCCTCTTAACCCCTCCAATGAATCCACAACTCTTGACACAGACACATGGTTCTAAAGTGTGAAGCAAACACAAATACGTCTGAGATAGACAGAGACAAATGTTCTTGTTGCTTAAGGATAGAAACTTCAAAATAAAAATAAATAAAAACGGTGTAATGTTCCATGTACATATAGCCCATAGCCAAGTAATCTTAAGGAGAAAAGATTAATACTCACAGTAACATTTTCTCTGAGAAACACACAAAGTTCAAGGGTGAGAAAAATATGGTTATCAAAGTTGTGAAGACCATCTTTCCACTCCTGGTACCTATACACCATGTTGCACTGTGGACATATCCTATGGTATGTTGAAATGTCTGTGAAACACAAATCACATTGATGTCAACCCATCACATCACTGATCACAATTGCTCTTTACATTAGCTATGCTTCTTTGACTTACTTTCTATCAAGCCCATCATGCTGACAATCCTAGCTTTTTTGGTAACGAGTACAGCCTCTGCAAGTGCAGGATGTCCAAGGCATAACTGGCACGCTGTCTCAAGAGGAAAGAACTGCTTTGGGTATTCAATCTTCATTCTCGGTGTTGTAACTTCTTTTGGCAGTGTTTCTGGGATTTTTTTTTCTTTGAAAATGTACTGCACACTTCTCTTGATACCAGTGTTGTCCAGGAGACTGCAACCCTCTGAGCTCGGTGTTGTGGGCATCTCTGACTTGAAGAGGTCTCTTTGTGTTTGAAAAAGATGCCACTTTGAGATGTTTATGTGTGGACAAGATGTCCGTGGCTTCGTGCAGGGACAATGCCAGGTGTTCCTTTGAGTGTTGTAGGTGACCATTGTCCTCCCAAGTCGGCTAAAACTATGAATGTCTGGCTCATGGATCGACAGGCATATTTGTGATGGAGAACCACCAAAGTCCACAGGCACACAAAGAGGAACATGCGCTGCACAAGCAGCCTTTTGCCTCTTCACACATTTAGCAGCTTTTGCCTCTCCAAAAAATTGCTGCAATCATATCCCTCAGGACATCTTCTCCGAGAAATGTCTCTGCAGCGATCTCGCTACAGTAGTCTACAGAGCGAATGTGAGAGCACAAACTGTAGCTTAATCCACTCCGCTGAGCCAAAAACTGATACTGCACACATTCCTCTAGCTCACATCTAACTTGATGTATTGTTCCCCATGTTTTTCTCTGGACATGGACTGGCACAGAAAACCCATGTCCAGTTTTTTGCACAGAAAATATGCCATTTGTCTCATCGACAGTAACACTCCGCAGATGACAGGCCTGAGTGATGTCGTGAGACAAATCAGCATGTCTCCTCAAGAGGTGTGTGTTATAATTCTTCTTGAGGAGACTAAGATTGCAATGAGGACACCTGACAGACTTCCCATAAACCTCTGCTGCACCCTGCACCGGTTGCCGTGCATACAAGTGGTCTTGTGATGGCCCAGGCTCGGCTGATGGAGTGGCACGAGGCAGGTAAGGCTCGGCTGATGGAGTGGCACGAGGCAGGTAAGGCTCGGCTGATGGAGTGGCACGTTGCAGGTAAGGCTCGGCTGATAGAGTGGCACGATGCAGGTAAGGCTCGGCTGATGGAGTGGCACGTTGCAGGTAAGGCTCGGCTGATGGAGTGGCACGATGCAGGTAAGGCTCGGCTGATGGAGTGGCACGAGGCAGGTAAGGCTCGCCTGATAGAGTGGCACGATGCAGGTAAGGCTCGGCTGATGGAGTGGCACGAGGCAGGTAAGGCTCGGCTGATGGAGTGGCACGATGCAGGTAAGGCTCGGCTGATGGAGTGGCACGTTGCAGGTAAGGCTCGGCTGATAGAGTGGCACGATGCAGGTAAGGCTCGGCTGATGGAGTGGCACGTTGCAGGTAAGGCTCGGCTGATGGAGTGGCACGATGCAGGTAAGGCTCGGCTGATGGAGTGGCACGAGGCAGGTAAGGCTCGGCTGATGGAGTGGCACGTTGCAGGTAAGGCTCGGCTGATGGAGTGGCACGATGCAGGTAAGGCTCGGCTGATGGAGTGGCACGAGGCAGGTAAGGCTCGGCTGATAGAGTGGCACGATGCAGGTAAGGCTCGGCTGATGGAGTGGCACGTTGCAGGTAAGGCTCGGCTGATGGAGTGGCACGTTGCAGGTAAGGCTCGGCTGATGGAGTGGCACGATGCAGGTAAGGCTCGGCTGATGGAGTGGCACGAGGCAGGTAAGGCTCGCCTGATAGAGTGGCACGATGCAGGTAAGGCTCGGCTGATGGAGTGGCACGATGCAGGTCAGGCTCGGCTGATAGAGTGGCACGATGCAGGTAAGGCTCGGCTGATGGAGTGGCACGATGCAGGTAAGGCTCGGCTGATGGAGTGGCACGAGGCAGGTAAGGCTCACCTGATAGAGTGGCACGATGCAGGTAAGGCTCGGCTGATGGAGTGGCACGATGCAGGTCAGGCTCGGCTGATAGAGTGGCACGATGCAGGTAAGGCTCGGCTGATGGAGTGGCACGAGGCAGGTAAGGCTCGGCTGATGGAGTGGCACGAGGCAGGTAAGGCTCGGCTGATGGAGTGGCACGAGGCAGGTAAGGCTCGGCTGATGGAGTGGCACGAGGCAGGTAAGGCTCGGCTGATAGAGTGGCACGATGCAGGTCAGGCTCGGCTGATAGAGTGGCACGATGCAGGTCAGGCTCGGCTGATAGAGTGGCACGATGCAGGTAAGGCTCGGCTGATGGAGTGGCACGTTGCAGGTAAGGCTCGGCTGATGGAGTGGCACGTTGCAGGTAAGGCTCGGCTGATGGAGTGGCACGAGGCAGGTAAGGCTCGGCTGATGGAGTGGCACGAGGCAGGTAAGGCTCGGCTGATGGAGTGGCACGATGCAAGTCAGGCTCGGCTGATGGAGTGGCACGAGGCAGGTCAGGCTGCATAGACTGTGAGGTCAGCTGATTATAACATAAGACCAAATGTCTTTCCATGTCCACTCTTCGTATAACTGTCCGTGAACAGTGGGGGCAGTGGTAATGCCCCACAGCACGGCATGGTAATCTGCATCTGTTTGAAATTTGCCCTGAAACAAAAAAGTAAAACAACAGAATAATAGAACAAAAAAATAGGACAAAAAAAACGTGTAAAAGCCTTCGACTTTTAGGGTGGCAACATACCTTTAAAATGTAAAGATTGCTGCATCCTTCATGCTAATCCTAGCTCTGAAATCGAGTGAGAAAACGTGAATGAAAACAGTCAAAAAACAGAAAAAAACTCAATCCGTCCCCTCAGTTTATAAACTGTACTCACAAATTCTTAAACCTGTTCCCTCAGTTTAACAAATCGTGCCCACGGATTAATAAACCGTACCGTACCCACGAGTTCCTAATCCGCGCTCTCAGATTTGTAAACCGTGTAACGTTAGCAGCTACCGTACAAAGTTAGTTAACTGTCACCGTACCACAGGTGGGATGTCTGCCCATATATATTTAGAACAATAATATCTTAGTAAAAACCTAAAGTAATATTGACAAACTATCATTTGGAAGTTTACAATCTCTAGTTTTCATATTTGGTGGCTGTTTTTTAAAATAAATTACAGAGGAGCAGTAATTTATCAATTTGCAACAAGAATATTTCATATCCATTAGGTGTGTTTAGGCCTTTATTTTGAAATAGAAATAAACATGAAAAATCATGAAAGATTGGTAGAAACCTCAGTTTGTTTTCATGCCAAGAGTTCAAAAGATAACACCAATTAAATTTTATGAGAAAAAAAGGTCTGAAAATGTTTAGAATATAAAGAAAAATATTATGGATTCTCGATTTGTGATGTGACACGCAGCGGCAGCGAGCTATAACGCACATATGTGCTCTTTTTATGTTTATTAGAGGTTGAAATCAAATCAAATACTGCCAAAACACCCATACTATTTCTGAATAGGATGTATACTTCATAAATTGTATGAAATTATGGAAATACATGGTTCAGATCACTCAAAACATATATGAAAATGGAGACGCCCTTATATGGTCAGTAAGGAAGCTGGCTGTCCATCTAGTGAAAAAGTTTGGTACTGCGCTCAAATAAAATCTTACTGAAAGCTCATTTTTTGAGATATCAACCTAAAATTTGGAACACAACTTGTTTAGATTGTTGGCTTTAATTTTCTAGCAGTTTTAGAGTAAAATATATTTTGTAATATATATATATATATATATATATATTATACAGGGCTCCAAACTGCGACTAAAATGGTCGCATTTGCGACCAAAAATATTTATTTGCGAGTGAAATTTCTGCCAAGGTCGCCATTGGCGACAATACAAATTTACTCCCTTTGATTGTAAAATTTGCATCCTACGTGCATGTTTTATAACCAGTAGCCTATCGTAGGGGTGTGCGATATGACGATTTTTCATCATGGACGATTAAAATGTCTCCACGATCTGCTTTTGAAGAAATATCGTAGAATCCTGCACTCTAGTTGCTGTTCTGGCGCCTCTGTCCCGGTCAAAACATACTGAACAACGCGACGTATATTCACATGTTAACGCAGCGGAACGGGACACTGCAGTTCACAAAAGTTAATAATTTGCATGTGCTTTAATGCCTTGTCGGTTAAACATTTAATTTGCGTGCTGATGCGCTGTTCTAACATGTGCCTTTCTCAGCGCGTACATGTGAAGCTCACATGCACTAAAAGCCTGTCTACCAGCGCCTGGATACTGGATTAAGTTATATTTTGAGTCTTATTGTGCTAATACTGTTAAATACACACAAGGTTTACATAAACAAAGTCGGTTATGTCTAAAGTGAAAGCAAACTTGAGAAAATTGAGAGAAAATCGGCTTGTCAAATGCGTGTACATTAGACGTGTCGCGCGCAGCTCTTAAAGCTGCCGTCGGCAACATTTTTTTGATCAAATTCAGTGAAATTGACACTATAATCCGACAGACCAACATAAATAAGGTGGTTTTAGAAAAAAACCCGAGCTTCTAACTCCACCTGGAGCGTGTTATTTGTTTTGCAAAAATCCACCGCTCCCGTCTCATCGGGTCCAATCAGCGCAGGGGGGTGTGAGATCTGACTGTCAATCACAGTTCGTGCACACACCACAGATCCCCCCTCCCTCGCGCAGACGCGCACATTACAATATCACATGCACACGACATGCCTGAAGTTTGCCTGAAGATTGTACGAAGCGTGATGGCAGAGAGAAAATCTACTAACAAGCTTCCAATTCCTGTTATTGCTATCTATGGATAGATTAGCCAGGGCAGCCTACCTCCGAGTCCATGGTGTTGATCGATGCTGAAGAGACGTACGCGTTCACAGAAAATCAGGTACACACGCACTGACGATGGGCGGGTGCTCGTTGGTAGTGGGGAGGGGCATGAGAGTTGTAAACATTCAAAATTTTGGCTAAGTCCACTCAATCTGCCAGACTTGCCGACGGCAGCTTTAAGAGACAGTAGCAATTGTAAATACGCTGCCGCTTGTCCTTAAAGGGATAGTTCACCCAAAAATAAAAATTATCTCATTTACGCACTCTAATGTTGTTCCAAAACTGTATTAATTTCCTTCTAATATTTTCTAATATTAATAATTTGAAGAATGTGGGTAACCAAACAGTAGCTGGTCCCCATTGACTTCACTGGGGTACATCAACTGTTTGGTTACCCACATTCGTCCAAATAACTTTTATTTTCAACAGAAGAAAAACAAGTTTAAAACAACTTGAGAGAGTAAATTATGACAATTTGAATTTTTAGGAGAACTATCCTTTTAATGTTAATGAAACAACAAAATGCAAAGAGAAAATTACTCACTGCTCTTGACTGATAACTTTAATAGTAGCTTTAATAAGTATCAATTTATTATTTATACAGTGAAGTCTATGTTTTGTTTTATTTTCATATTTGTTAATTTAATTACTTTCTTCAATGCTACTGTTAAATAAACCTACTGTAGCTGAAAACATAAAGCACTGTTTATTTCATTTGTAAGTTGTGTATGTGTAATGTTTATCTTTGATCTTAATATTTAATAACAAAGAAAATAATGACTACATTTTTATCTTCGCCCCTTTCTGCCATTCTTTTTTATTTTACATTTTGTTACCTAAGGCTTTGTTTTTAAAATATGGACATTAGTTTGGCTGTAATGCTCAGTCACAAAATAGTAAAACCAACATAAAAAGAATTGTGATAAAATCGTGAATTGTGATTTTCCTGAAAAAAATCGTGATATGATATTTTTGCCATATCGCCCACCCCAAGCCTATCGCTTCATTTGTTTTGTTAACGTCATGAAATTAGATGCTTTGCGTGAACGTTTCACTGAGTGAAAGCGCCAAAATATGAACTTATGAAATAGTTCATAAGTCGGAAGTGACATTCAGTTACCAAATAAGCTCCAGTTCCCAGAACATTCACAAGATGAAAATGCTGAAACTGTAAGAAGAGGAGAGACATGCACACAACAGGGTGACTAAAATGTAAGTGCATTGTTATGTGGCTCTTAAAAAAATTATTTGGCGCCTGTTTTTTTCCCCTATAGGAGCCATTGGCTCCTTGATAGATTTTTTTGTTTGGAGCCCTGTTATATAAAATATAAATAATTATATTTTTACATTCTATATTTTCATAAACTCAACTCAACTTACATAACTTTTTTTCTGTTTCACTTTCATAGTTTATTTCACTTTACAATAATCTGGCAAATGTCTTCTTAAAAACAAGACCAACCATATGTCTATATTCCAAAGCATTCTTGAATTACAACCATTTAAGTTTGTATAGGGTTTTTTTTCTATGCGAAAAAATGGGGTTAATTGTTTTAACTGAAAATGCATAACGTTAGATTCCTCAAATTCTCTTCACATTTACACTTCTCAATACCCGTGAATCAACAATCAGCACTAAATAAACAGAATTAAACAATAAATACAAACATTCATACAACACACCAACACTAAAATGTTATCTAACGTAATAACTTGTGGTCTCGCGCCATTACTGCTCAAAATGGAGATTTGCGTTCGTGCATCTCTTAACTAAAGAACTTTAAAACATTTAAATTAACAAGCAATCGATACCCAGATAGCACACGTACGTCGGGCCGACGTTGGCCCGATGCGCAAAGTTCCATCGGCACGATGTCGCTCAGAGATCGTTTGCTCATCGGCAATATGTCGCCTCGACGTCGGCCTTTGATCGCAAATGATCTCCGGCCGATGTTTGAACGATGCAAAGCTGTAAATCTTTTGGCAGCTCTGCATGGGTTTTATAGGACCTTTATTTATATAGGTCGGACCTTTCGGGCTACTCCTTACATTAGACACCATGCGCTGCTTTCATTGACGCACGCACTTACGAACACACGCGCGCGCGCGCGCACACACACACACACACACACACACAGAGCGGAGATCGCGCTGCAACACTCACTCAGCAGCACATAAACTGTAGTCAACATTGCCCTGAGACTTAAGTTGATAAAATAGCTTTGATACTGAACACATGCAACTTTCATCCCTCAAAATGGCCATATTCAAGAAAAAGTGGAGTAGTTTTACAGTTCCATCTTACCTCGCACTCTTTCAACGTTAAACTGATGTAATACATGCTCTGCTTCTGTGAACAGTAAACCACGCCTTCTATGATTTGATTGGCTATCTATTTGGATGGTCGCTGTAAGGTAGACCAGCCTAAAATGTAACTTTTAAACCTTTTTTGCCATCCTAAAAACAGTCAAGAATAGCAAGAATTTCCAATATTGAATTTCCAGTTTGGCCATTTCTAACTATTGACACACTATTGTTATTATTGACATAATTATAGGACTTGTCCCCCTCAATGTCTATGTACATATATACAGCCCTGGAGTTACTTGACTATCCAATATGAAAAAAGTATGCTATACTGACATTGAAAAATATCTTCTGAATTTTGTGTGTAACTGTCTCTAGTATAATGAACAGACACAATTCAAGTTAAGACATTTTAATGACACCAGAAAGAACTCCAGGAGAAAAGGGATCAAAAAGGAACAGCAACAATGTAGAGAAGGATTCTTCCTGGCAACCTGTAACAGAGTGAAAAACATTGAGAAAAAGCAGTTAGAACTAAAGCTAAGAATAAAATTGTCATTACACTGGATAATATAATTAAAAATCTAACAACAATCAAAGGTACATCAGCTGGCAAACCATTTAATAGTTTAATAGGTTTAATAGTCTATTTAAAGGGAATGATTGTGGTGGGGAGTTTGCTCAAACTACGGCAGCGATACAGCGAATAGTTGTGCTAAAAGACGTCGCCGTCCGCAGAGCGCTTTCAAAGGCCAGTGAAAGCATACTGTCAGTTAAGTTGTAAGTAGATGCTAACTGTTTCTCATGGGTTCGTATGGTATTTTAAACATTTACAGGGGTAAGTCTGTGATTTTATTGCCATCCGTATCCATAATGTCAGTGTTTTTTTCTCACTTAACCCGCGTACATTTCTGAATTGCTTCTTTTATAAAGAACACCGCTTTCTCATAACGCAGTGAAGCAGCCCCTGCACGAGTGAATAATTGATTCTCGAGCCACCGATATCAGCAGATTCAGCAGCATCGCCACGGGCAGCACCGGGTAACGTCACACGTGAGAAGGAATATCTTTAGCAGCTTTCTAAGGTATGGTTCGGGGAACACGCCTATAAACGGTATACCTTTAGTTAAGTTATACCTTAAGAGTCTTCGTAGCACGCTAAGAGACAACGTTATCGGGAAACCCAGCCCAAGTGTTTATGAATGAGACACTGAATTAATTGGTTTTAAAAGTGTTTGAATTAATGATTCAATTGAGTATCTTTTTTTTAAAATAGACTGGAACATGTTATTCTGATGTATGTTATCGTGATCTCCATTTTAAACAAAACAAAAACGATTTTAAACCAAATAGATTCTCAGTTTATCCTGAATTAGGGGCCGTTCACATATCGCGTCTAAAAACGTGTGGAAAGCGATCTCTCCTTCTTTCTACAAGCACTTGCGCTCCCGTGGCATCTGTCGTTGCTATGCAACCATGAACTGCGCTCTCCATGATGACGAGAAAGTATCAGCAAAGGATTCATTGATTTCTAGCCCTTGCATTAGCTTTACTACTAGATATATTTATGGAGATGAGAAATAAAAACTCGCCCTGTACAGTTATGATCAGCTGTTCGGACGAGTTTTCCATGTTGTTACGGAAAGGCCAAAGTTGATCGGTTGGTTTTTGTCACATGACCTGCGGTGCGCTTGTGGCATTCTGAAAAGTTGAGATGTTTTCCACTCGCTGTGGCATATGCGCGCCTGGAAAAACGAGCACGCTGCATTGCATGCGCGTCACTTCTATTATGGTATTACTGGTGTTGTCACACTTTGATTAACTGGTGGGGAAATATCCGAACGTATGACTTACAGAAGGTACAATTAACTAAGAACGTTTCGGGAAACACGTATTAACGATAAGGTACAGCTTAAGGTATAACTTAGGAACGACGTAGCGTTAAGAAGGTTTCAGGAAATCCAGCCCTTATCATAATTAATAACGTGTTTCCTGAAACGTTCTTAGTGTTGCGCTTTTATTGAGCAGGTCATGCAATAACATAAATTAGTTATTTACACCAATAATGTGATGCGGCTGCTGGGCAATCTGGTGAGTTTTGGAGGTGGAGCATTGAAGAGAGAGGTGTGTTTGTTTGGGTTCATTCCAAATATCAACAGTGTCCAACAGCGTTTTTGAAATATCGCTTACCCCACCTTAATATCTGGCAGTGTTTTTATGTCCATCTATAGTTGCCATCATCTGAAGTCTTCACAAGTGAGGCTGGATCCAAACTGGAGCTGCTATAATCTCTAGTGAACTTGCTGAGCATCCTGAGATAGAAACAGGGAAGCAACAGGAGAAAGATTAGCATATCTGCAGTCCATATTATTTCAGGCAAAAGATGATCATGTGCACGTTTTACTATTTCATCACATATTAACTGTAAAACAAGATTATGAGATGTGTTAATTGAATGCTTGGCTAAAGAGTTGTGTCTTTAGTCTAGATTTAAATTGGGAGAGTGTGTCTGAGCCCCGAACATTATCAGGAAGGTTATTTATGAAAGTAAAAGAGTAGCAAAACTCGAGAGCATAAAGATGTGAATTTGAGAACTTGTCCCCTGTAAAATACAAGTCCAAAGTTGAATTTAGAGATTTGCACTCGCAGAACGTGACTTAACGCATAGACAGTGATATTAAAATAAATAAATGATAACTCTGTAAACACCATACTAATTAAAAATAGACTACTATGTACAGTTAAGTGTTTTCCTCACATAGAAAACTGATAGAAAACGCTTAAAGGTCCCATGGCATGAAAATTTCACTTTATGAGGTTTTTTAACATTAATATGAGTTCCCCTAGCCTGCCTATGGTCCCCCAGTGGCTAGAAATTGTGATAGGTGTAAACCAAGCCCTGGGTATCCTGCTAATTGTGATAGGTGTAAACCAAGCCCTGGGTATCCTGCTTCATCCTTTGAGAAAATGAAAGCTGGTAATAATCATAAATGTTTCTTGAGCGTCAAATCATCATATTAGAATGATTTCTGAAGGATCATATGAAGCTGTGATGCTGAAAATTCAGTTTTGATCACAGGAATTAATTACATTTTACAATATATTCACATAGAAAACAGTTATTTAAAATTTGTTATATTATTTCACAATATTATTGTTTTTAATGCTGTCTTGGTGAACATAAGAGACTTCTTTCAAAAAAAATTTTTTACCAACACAATTAGTGTATGTTTGACATTAGTGTATGTTTGAAGTTTTACTTACTAATCATATGGTTCATAGCGCCTTAGAGATGATGATCCGAGATGATGATCTGCCCAACTCGGTGCTACGGTGGAGGCCAGGGCATCAACGCTGAAGGATCTAGGAACACAAAACAAACCATTTGTCACAGAGCCAACAATATTATTATATAATGCCAGGTTTATTACAAGTAAGAAGCTATAGCTAAGCTATATTATATATAAGCTACAGCAGAGGTGAAATGCTTTTCTAAAATGAGTTTCTGAATCTAATTGACCTGCATCTGGGCATGGAGTACCTACGGCCTGAGGGAAGTAGCTTGAACTGGCAGGACAAAGGATGACTAGGGTCAGCTGCCTTCTTTGCCACTCTGTTGGAGTAAATGTGTAAGAGAGGGGGAAAGTTAATGCCTGCAATCTTGCTACACGTCCTAACAATACTCTCTAATCGTTTTTTGTAGACAAGGAACCAAACCAGCAGATAAAACAGAAGGTTAAAACAGACTCAATAAAACAAGAATAAAACATTCTCATCAAAGTGGGGTCAATGTTAAAATTCCTCAGTCTACGGTAAAAATACATTCGCTGCTGGGCTTTGGCACAAACAGCATCAGTGTGTGATTCAAAACATAGCTTACTATCAATTATTGTGCCAAGGTACCTGTATTCTTGTACTATCTCAATAGGTTGGCCATCAATGAGGGGAAGAGGGGGGCTCTTTTTCCTAAAATCAATAATTAATTCTTTAGTTTTGGATTTCCTACCTGTATTTCCTACTTCTCTGGCAGCAGCTTTCTTCAGAAATGTTGAAGTCGTGGAGCTTTCCCTCTGTTATGGGTTATTTTGTTGTTGCTGAACACAAAACATTTTTTTTTAATCAATATTTGTTTACCATTGAGCTAGTTTCACTCCATGTAAGTGACGTCACCGATTACATACGTTTATGTTTAACGTTACATTTGTGTAAAATAAATTAGCTCACTTCCGAGTAAAACCTTTACAAAACCTCTCATATACACATAAGAGGTGATTAAAAGCCCAAACTTTCATAAACAAAAGCTCAACCTAGTTAACGTTAACTTAGCTTAATTACCTCTTCTGAAAACGGTTGAGATGCTAACGGACTTTTTCCGAAGACACAAAACCATGTCTATAAAAGTAAATATTCAACATAAGCGTATCAATTACAAGTAAGAGAAGTGTCAAGAACAGTTGTGTGTATTATCCGTGTGATTTTAGAGACTAATATCACCTGAAAGCAGTGAAAACAACAGCGAGAGAGGGAGTTTTCCTGCTTACCAGTCGCAGTGGTCCCGCGGCGTTTCCATGGCAACTCTGCGCCGCGGCCGCTCCAGTGTTTGAAAGCGACTTGAAAGTTCACGCGCACAACGCGACGTCGGCCTCCCGTATAGTGGGCCGACCAAAAGCCGACGAAACGGAGCTGGGAAATAGAGCACTGACTGACAAGAGATCTGCCTACGCCTGGCCGACGCCTTTGCGATGTTATAGGGAGGGAGGCCGACGCTCGATGTTGGGCCAACGTCGGCCCGACGTACGTGTGCTATCTGGGTATAATACTCACACCTACACACTCTACAAACATTATACAACATTATATTTTAAAAAATCATTAGAATTAATACCTGAATAGAAAGGGAGAAAATCGCTTATATTTCCCCACAGCGAAGTATGTGGAATGTAAAAACCCCGCGAATTTTCCAAGTGGAGGTGACGTATTTCCTGTCTGTGAGTGGAGCTCCACTCGCCCACAGTCTGCAGCCAGACCCTTCTCGCTCATGTCGCTTCATTCGACAGAAACCAGAGAGTTAAGCCTCCGAGTAGAGGTCTGCACTCCCGCGGGAGTCCCGCGGGACCCGCGGGTCGCGACGCAAAACAGTGCGGCGCGGGACAAATTTTGAAAGGTCATTGCGGGCGCGGGCGGGATGATCCGGTGCACTTGCGGGTGCGGGCGGGAGGGATGATACGCTGCACTCCCGCAAATTAAATATTAGTGTAAAGTAAAATATATAAATGGTTAAAGTAGCGTTCATAATTTGTACTTGTGAGAGAGATTCTGTTTGTCAGCAATAAAAACGTTTTAAGCAATCTAAACTTGTGGATGTTGTCGTTTGGGGTAGAGGGGGGCGTAATCTCGCGCACACTTGTTTAGAGACAATTACTTCCCGCTGCTCCGTGTTCGAATACTTCATTCAAGTTCAAAATAGACATCATGGACGAGGAACAGACTCAGAGCACCTCTAGTGCTTCAGATATAGCCCTAAGCGCTTCAGATGTAAGTACTAATATAAAGACATTTCTTTTCACATTTCTTTTTCTGATTAATTGTTTTGCTCTATGAGAGACACAATTTAACAAAATTATTCGGGGCTAAAAACGTCCTAGCGCCGCCCCTGATCCTGCCTGCCGTCTTGCGGGCATTTGCGGGCGGGAGCGGGACATAATATCACAGATGCGGGCGGGAGCGGGACTAAAAATGACAAATCTTTGCGGGAGCGGGCGGGAGCGGTACTAAACACTGCGGGAGCGGGCGGGAGCGGGACTGAAAATTGTGTCCCGCGCAGGTCTCTACCTCCGAGCCCTGTTTTTATACGCTCTGACGCCGCCCCTTCTGGCGGGCTGTGACGCGCGAGGGCGCGCGCGCCCTGATTGGGCGTGACGTCACGCGGGGCTCACTGGTAGGCTTAAGCAGTTGCCGCGCGGCAGCCAATGAGCACGCAGTATTGCCCGCTCTAGCTCTGCTGTGCCGCCTGCTGCACTGCGTTGACAAATTATGAAAAATTAAGGATAATTTTTTGGCTTCAGTATCTCGAGAAAAGATGACTTTTCCCGTAGCGTAAGTTCCTTACGCAATACTCGTTCCCTCTCTAGAGAGAACCGAGGTTACGTGAGTAACCAAGTATCGTTTTGCACAGCATTTCATTGCAGCCGGCTTTGTTTTTGATGTTTATTTGTGAGTAGGTATTGTTTGAATAACATAAGTCAACGTATAGCTTTACACATACACTCACTTAAAGGTAAATCCAAAATAGTGATGTCACTGTCTAAGCAGAGGGATGTTGTGCAACCCTATGGAATATAGTCCACACATGACAAATTAGGTAATAATCAATATTTCTGAATAATTCAAACTCAGATATTGGTGTGTGATATCTGAGTTTTAATTATTTGACAACAAATCTCACCTCATCATTCCTCCCAGTGATTATTTCCAGGATAAACTGAGATGTCCCCAAGCTGGCTTCTTAAAACTGACTAAATATTTAAAAAGAGCCAAAAGAGCCGTTCTTTTGAACGGCTCTTTGAAAGGAACGGATCGCCAAGATCCGGATCCCCTCAAAGAGCCATAAATCCCATCACTATTATATAAACACTGAGCAGTGTTAATTCACTGGGGATTTTGCTGTGTACCCAAAATGAGTTCACACACATCAAGTCTTGTTCCCCCAAAATCAGTGTTTTTTTATGCATTTTGTCCAGTAGCAGAAAGCAGGAGACAAACTGAAGGTAAATAAGCAGAGTTTATTGAGTAATCTTAGTTTTGTCTGTTTCAGTAAAACTGAATCTGACCGGCACAAATCCTTGAGTTATTATATCACAAGCGTTTTACGTTAAAAACCTTTAAACGGAGACACTCTCTGATCTCTTACTTGCTTGTGAAGACAACAGAACCTAACATAAGATTAAACAGTAATGGAAAAATAATATAAAATGACTGAACGATAAATGTATCAGTGAAATGAACGATAAATGAATCAGTTAAATGAGTACATAAATGGTTAAAGGGTAACTAAACCCCTGGTTTAGGGGGTGGAAAAGTGGGAAGAGCCCAGTGGAGAGGGGGCGTGCACCTGAGACGCATCTCTCTGTAGGCAAGGGCGTGGTTAGCTGGTACCCTCTGATGTCATCGGCCACCATAACTTCCAATAGGAAAATTCAACTGCTGTAGCCACTGTTCAACCTGAAGAGGGGAGCACTCAGACGTTTTTACACCATATATCGTAGAATTAAAACACTTTAAAGCCAAATGTCAAAAAAAGTTACTTGAATCAATGAACAGCATTAATAAAGCCCCAGTCTAACAGATCATTAACTAAAAAAAGTTGTTTTAGGGTTTAGTTACCCTTTAAATGGTTATTGAAAATGATTATATGATTCAATGGTATAATTAAATGATAAATGATTATAAATGAATAAAAAGATGTACCACAACACAAATGGTCGCTCTCTTGAAGCTACACACACACAGGCTGCTAGAAATAATTATTAGCTCCTTCATTCCCCCCTTTTAATCATATATGCAAACACGAATTGATTGAGCGCAAGCAAACTTTCATAATCCTTATCAAACTTTGAAAGTATAGAAACATACTTTCTACATGTCCTTTAAAAGGAAAGAACAGGTCTCTTCTGTCATACCGCATACCGGCGTCTGTTCAGGGGAATGTGTCTCAAACTGTTGTTTTACAGCTGTTAAGTGATCTGACAAAGCTGTAAACTAATGTACAGAAGTAAGATGATAAACAATCCTGAAACTGCAACTTCTAAAATTCTTCAAATTATTCCAAGTATCTAACATAGTATCTCACTATTTCTTACTATTCCAGATTAGGGGAAAAACATCTTCATTGAGTTTAGCTACTTGTTCCTGAAGAGCTTTAGCTACACTGTTAGACCTTACCGTTTTTTTTTACAGTAAAATACTGGCAACACTGTTGCCAGTAAAATACTGTTAATTGTACAGTTCTTTACTGTAATCTAGTTTGTTTCTGTAAAAATGCACTAAATTATAGTTAACTAATTACACTTGCTGAAACTAACTACCTTAAATTGACCAACTGTCATTTAAATGTATTAACTAAAATTTATAATGCATTAATAATGTGAGCAAAGTATTACTGTGAACTTCTTTCATTTGAGACCACTAAAAAACTATTGTACATAAAAAGATTTCCACTGGATCAGCAACTACACAGTCACCGCCTGTTAAATAAAGCAACATGCAGCATATCATCAATGTTTGTAGATTGGACTCCTGGACTGAAGCACAGGCTCTACTCTTCAGCACAATGGTGACCCAAAAAAATAATTTTACAGTAAACTACTGGCAACAGTGTTGCCAGTATAAGCCTGTTTTATAACTTACAGTTTATTACTGTTAAAATACATTTTGTGGGTGTGTCTTTTTTATCTTACACAGTTAACCCTTTCAACCCCTCAGGGAAATCCACACTACGAGTAAAAAGTAACGATGCAGTGAGATAATTAAGGGAATATGTAAGTGTTTGTAAGCAGAATCACTGAAGAAAAGAGAAACACAAGAACAGAAAATAGAGAAACACAATAACTACGACTGACTTCCAGCCATTACACATTATTACACTTATTATTAACCAGTATGACTTTATTTCTGTCATACAGAAGTTGTTATTGAGATGTTTAATTGAAAATGTTTGGTTTGAAGTTACCGTTATAGAGATCAGTGCTTGCTTTAGTTGGGATGCTGATGCTAAAACATTAGTTTTTCTTTTGCTGCGTTTTTGCAAGTCACACTTGTGCACACACAGTTTATGAATGACTGCAGTTATAATGATTATGATGATAATCATAATCATCATATTGCCTGTTCATTCACTAAGGAATTCATTCTCACTTATTCAGAGTTTAATCCTCAATCAAAAGTGTTACATTACCACCACTGTGAAAACGCAGCAATAAGATACAATGACTCTTTTTTTTTTAACACATGATGCATAAGCAGAGAAACAGATCTACACTGTGTTTTAGAAACACCGAGATATCACAATTTAGCACATGAATCTCAACAATGGTGGCAATATTTATTTTTTATTATTATTATTATTATTCATGCAGCAGTGCATGCTGGGAGTTTTATATTATCCTGGAACCCAGCATGCATTGCGACATGAAACTTTTCACCATTGTTGAGATTCATGTGCTGATTGTTGATATCTGTGTGTGTCTCAGTAAAGCTGGAGTAAAATAAAATTTAATGCACTATATGATTACAATATTCTTCAGAAGACCTGATTACAGAAATATTGATTTCATTTTGTAGATTCACAGATATATGCTAAATATGAGATAACTATAATTTCAATGACTATATACAGGAAAAATCTGAAAATCAGGCATGTCCAGGATGATTGTGACATCATCACAAAAAAATAAAAACACCTGATCATCTTCCTCTTGACTTTTTCTTGCCATAACAAATGTGTTTTATAAACTCACCGTTTCAACAGTCAGAGAGAGATGATTGGTAAGAAGTCCAGGGACAAGAGACCAACTAAAGCAAATACTGATCTCCATCATGGTGACAACAAACTTTATTATTAACTAAATCTCTGTTAATTCTCAACAAGAACTTGTACATGTATGAAAGAAATAATCATAAACTGGTTTGTAAACTGGTTTCACACTCAGTGTGGCTGGAAGTCAGTTGTAGTTTTTGTGTTTCTCTTTTTTCTGTTCTTTTTTCTCTGTCCTTCAGTGATTCTGATTATCAGGTGTTCATCAGTGTCTCAATTCACTCACTTCTTTTCATTCAAGTGGACTATATTAGTGAACTAATGTAGGTAATAGTGAATGAGGGTATAGGGTGTGATTGGGAAAACAGCCTCTGAGTGTCGACTTTGAGCGCTGTTAATTCACAGTATATTCCTGTAGGCTACTTTTATTTTCTACGGTATATTACTGTTTTAATGGAAAATGGTATAATATTGTCAGAATTTTACAGCAAGGGTTAACAGTGTAGATTAATGACTAAATTAAACAGTTGCAAGGACATTTGCCCATGTTATTTGTCCAGTTATAGAGATCAAATCAGAAAATCAATTGTAATGAATGTGCATACAATTGCCAATATGTGAACCTTTAGATCTTTGGCATACGTGTAAAGTCAAAGCCAGATTGGCATCACAATGGCCTTCTAGCTATAGACAAATCAGTGAATCAACATCATGTTCATTTTGATCACATCTTCCACCCAGTGGGCATTTGATGTCAATTTAACATCAATATGACATCAAACAAAATGTCAAATTACGTCACGAAATGGGTCAAAAATGAAAGTCATATTGATGTCAAAGTGTTAATGTCAATTTGATGTCAATGATATTGACCTGAGATGTAGGGACCAGAAAAAACATGTCAGATTGATACCTTTGTTGGGCCTCTTTACAACCACAAGGAAATAATTACAAAATATAATGAAAATATGCATATTCATGCATGTCATACATGGTGGTCAATTTGACGTCAAGGTGCCCGCTGGGGCAGCATGATGATTAAAAACCTTCTATTTACTGGCCTGATTTAAATTGTGTAGACCAATTATACAATTTAAAAACACCACTGCATGATTAGTAAAAACTAAAAAAAAAATTAAAAACAGTTGGTGTCTGTCTAACTTAGTTTCTTTTCAGTCATGGATGTTTGAAAAAAAATAAAGTAAAATTCAATAGTAATATAGCTTGTTTCTAATATATATTTTGTAGTTCAGAATGTACTGTATCTGTTCTTAAAATGTCTCGGTAGTCTGTTCTTCCAGAACAACCATCTTGAAGTTGAAGATTGCAGTTCCGTTTCTCGGCCTGTTTGCCGGTATAATAATGCTTGAACCTCTCAGCAAATTTCTTAAAGATCACAGACATCGATAAAATACCCTCTATAAATACATTTTGTGGGTGTGTCTTTTTTATCTTACACAGTTAACCCTTTCAACCCCTCAGGGAAATCCACACTACGAGTAAAAAGTAACGATGCAGTGAGATAATTAAGGGAATATGTAAGTGTTTGTAAGCAGAATCACTGAAGAAAAGAGAAACACAAGAACAGAAAATAGAGAAACACAATAACTACGACTGACTTCCAGCCATTACACATTATTACACTTATTATTAACCAGTATGACTTTATTTCTGTCATACAGAAGTTGTTATTGAGATGTTTAATTGAAAATGTTTGGTTTGAAGTTACCATTATGGAGATCAGTGCTTGCTTTAGTTGGGATGCTGATGCTAAAACGTTAGTTTTTCTTTTGCTGCTTGAGCTGTGTTTTTGCAAGTCACACTTGTGCACACACAGTTTATGAATGACTGCAGTTATAAAGATTATGATGACAAAATCATCATATAGCCTGTTCATTCACTAAGGAATTCATTCTCACTTATTCAGAGTTTAATCCTCAATCAAAAGTGTTACATTACCACCACTGTGAAAACGCAGCAATAAGATACAATGACTCTTTTTTTTTTTTTTTTTAACACATGATGCATAAGCAGAGAAACAGAGCTACACTGTGTTTTAGAAACACAGAGATATCACAATTTAGCACATTAATCTCAACAATGGTGGCAATATTTCTTTTTTATTATTATTATTATTCATGCAGCAGTGCATGCTGGGAGTTTTATATTATCCTGGAACCCAGCATGCATTGCGACATGAAACTTTTCACCATTGTTGAGATTCATACGCTGATTGTTGATATCTGTGTGTGTCTCAGTAAAGCAGGAGTAAAATAAAATTGAATGCACTATATGATTACAATATTCTTCAGAAGACCTGATTACAGAAATATTGATTTCCTTTTGTAGATTCACAGATATATGCTAAATATGAGATAACTATAATTTCAATGACTATATACAGGAAAAATCTGAAAATCAGGCATGTCCAGGATGATTGTGACATCATCACAAAAAAATAAAAACACCTGATCATCTTCCTCTTGACTTTTTCTACAACAAACGTGTTTTATAAACTCACTGTTACAGCAGTCAGAGAGAGATGAAAAGTAAGAAGTCCAGGGACAAGATACCAACTAAAGCAAATACTGATCTCAATCATGGTGACAACAATTTTTTTTTAATAACTAAATCTCTGTTAATTCTCAACAAGAACTTTTGTACATGTAGGAAAGAAATAATCGTAAACTGGTTTGTAAACTGGTTTCAGACTCAGTGTGGCTGGAAGTCAGTTGTAGTTTTTGTGTTCCTCTTTTTTCTGTTCTTGTTTCTCTGTCCTTCAGTGATTCTGCTTATCAGGTGTTCATCAGTCTCTCAATTCACTCACTTCTTTTCATTCAAGGGGACTATATTAGTGAACTAATGTAGGGAATAGTGAATGAGGGTATAGGGTGTGATTGGGAAAACAGCCTCTGAGTGTCGACTTTGAGCGCTGTTAATTCACAGTATATTCCTGTAGGCTACTTTTATTTTCTACGGTATATTACTGTTTTAATGGAAAATGGTATGATATTGTCAGAATTTGGCCTTTTTTTACAGCAAGGGCTAACAGTGCATATCTTCATCAAGAGGTTGGCCCCCAAGTCACTAAAAGACAAGGTTCTTCCCCATGACTCCATCCTACAGCATTTCTCTGGTCTCATTCAAAATGTTAAACATTAGCTAATTTTACAGTGACTAATATGTGTCCATAGTCTTCTCTAACAATTTCTATGCCTAAAATACTTAGCAAAATTCCTTTTTTTCTTTTCTTTTTCTTTCTAATGTCGTCCCCCTTTTTTCTGCTCGTTTGCTTGTTTCTCTTTGAATTATTTTCTGTAGAATTCACTTATATTGAGACAAATCATGACTGCACTAGAAGCTCATTCTCTCACCAAGGTCAATGTAATTTTATAACTCTAAAATGCAAGCGTTATTAAGAGTTTTGGTTATAGTTGACCAAAATTTAGTTACCAAAAGCAAGTGTATGACTTTACATTATGCCTTAAATGTTCGTCTTGTCTGAAATTCATCTGAGCTCAAAGCCGTTAATTAGGAACTTTGTCTTTGCGGAAGCTTTGTGTTGAAAGAGCTAATAAAATAATTAAACTCAAATCAATATTTTGTCTAATTATTTACAAGTAGCCATGTAATAAACTGGATAATGTACCTTCAGCTGGTTGTTATCGCAGAATAAACCCCTTCAGGGTGATGCAAGACCCCTCCACTTCACATCAGTCCTGATCTTCCTGTCTAGGTTTATTATGCGATAACAACCGGCTGAATACACATTATCCCTTATACAACGAAAATGTCACTGAACCCAAAGAAGTCTACAGACTGTCTGACATACCAGATCATTAAAGTCTGTTCCCTGGCCAAAATTAATCACATGTCTGACATTCATCTGGGAATGATGTCTCAAACCAGTATTTAGCCATTGAGACAGTAGTTACCTTTTGAAATGGAAATTTTGTCCAACTAAACCAAAACATCCTAATAACCCTTGTTAGTATTATATTAGTTATAATATTGCATTGAATACAATTTTGTCCCAATATACCTGAATTCACTCCTCCGATTTTGAGCTTGACATTGATAACATTATTTGTTATCAGTACACTATATCTTCAAGAGTACCATATAAACTTCCAGCAGCTCCTCCAAAAAAAGGAACATAGTAACTCCAGGAACTAGCTTGTTTTGATCTGTATGATTCATTTGCTTCGGCTTCAGCCTTTTCTTTCTTGTATTTTCTGTCAGCTTCTTTTAAAGCATTAGCTTTTTCTATCTTGAGATTTTCTTCAGCTTTTTTTTAAAGCTTTAGCCTTTTCTGTCTTGAATTTTTCTTCAGCTTCTTTTAAAGCTTTAGCCTTTTCTGTCATGAATTTTTCTTCAGCTTCTTTTAAAGCTTTAGCCCTAGATTTTTCTTCAGCAACTTTTAAGGCTTTATCCACTTCTTTCTTGTATTTTTCTTCAGCAACTCTTTTGGCTTCACCAACTAATATATTGCGTTTTTTTCTGCATCTTGTAAAACTTCATCCACTTTTTTCTTGTGTCTTTCTTCAGCTTTTTTTAAAGCGTGAGCCTTTTCAGATTCATGTTTTTCTTCAGCTTTTTTTAAAGCGTGAGCCTTTTCAGATTCATGTTTTTCTTCAGCTTCTTTTAAAGTGTGAGCCTTTTCGGTTTCATGTTTTTCTTCAGCTTCTTTTAAAGCTTTAGCCACTCGTCTATCAAGATTTACATTATATTCATGCTCTGCTTGTTCTCTTGTTTCTCTTTGAATTTGTTCCTGTAGGTTTTGTTTTTCTTCCTCATGTTTTTCTTCCATGTATTTCATAAAGGCCTGTTGTTGTTCTCCTAGAGATTTTCAAATTTTCCCTGTTTCATCTCCAGTTTTCTCTTCATCTCTTTTTGTACATTCTCATCTCTTTCTTTCTTGATCTTTTCTTCTCTGTTTTTAAACTCTTCTTTTCTTTTTCTCAGTTCATTCTGAATCTCTTGTCTTTCTCTCTCTTTATCTTTCTTCATTCCTTCTATTTCTGTTTCATATTTGGCTCTCAGCACATCTTCTATTCTCTTGATCTCTTCTTCTTTTTCCTTTATTATTCTCTTTTGTCTCTCTTGGATGTTCTTCTCCACCAGCTGGAACATCTCATTGGTGTAGAAACTCCCTCCATTTCCTGCCACCATACAATCAATCTTATCCAGCAGCTCAGAAACCTGTGTCTGATCTTTAGTCTCGTTGTTATTGAACACATGGTATCTCTTACCACACTGCTGGATGAGGTTCTTTAAACTATCGTTATCGTCGAGTATCGTTTGAGAGAACAACCAGCGCTGTATTTCAGTTGTTTTCCTCTGTGAACATGCACTAATGGATGTCTGACAATTTCGTTGCTTTTTGGAGTTTTCAAATTTAAAACGTCAATAAATGCTCGTTCGTTCTGCTCTCACGGAACAGATATAGATTATAATATGCTTATGTACCGTCAGATGAAATCATACATGCGTCGGCGCTTTCTCCGTCCGTGCAATAAATGCACATCCTTGAATGAGTGCGGATTTTCTAGCGCATTTACTTGCACTTCAAAGGCAATCTATGGTTTAACAGTTTAACCCATTTGAGAGGCGGCCAAAATCAGAATTTAAAATGGACTGAATAAGCTCTCTACGAACTTGACGAGCGATGCCGCGCTGACGGACCATGAAAGAGTGACTGTATGCACATAAATCACTGTCACACACAAACACTCTAGAAGTAATACACAGTTTCACTTGTAGCCATGTATTTTAACTATTATAATATTTCGAAGGGCAAAAACAGGAACTTTTAATTGGCTTTACATCATCAGCTAACTCGATCACGTCGAGCTAGGTGATTTCAGATAGCCAGGCACATATCTATGGCCAGGCTCCTCAGCTCCACTCACGCCCCGCCTGTTTGCCTATTTTCTGTTATCCGGGAGTGACGCAAGGCCAAGATGGCGACGGACGGCTCCGCCCAAAATGCTCTTCAGAAACCTACGGGTGACGTCACGGACATAGATATCATATATAAACGCTAGATGTCTTATGGCGCAGTCACTTCCGGCATCACCGTTCGGCCATCTTGTGTCAGTGAAGCTGTGAATTAAGGTGAATGATCAGCACGCACACAAATCCTCCTATCTCGCTGAAATCTTGACGGATTTACAAACGGTTTGGTTTCTTACAAACGTTATTAACGTGGCTACACAGTAAAATCCCCAGTGTTAAATCAACACTGCTCAGAGCACATATGGTCCCACTCTACAGAGTGTTAAAATTAACACTGAAGCAGTGTTGGAGTTAATGAGATAATTAAGTTAACACTGAAGCAGTGTTGAAGTTAATGAGATAATTAAGTGATTAATTAAGTGATTGGCCATTAGTGGTGACACCTGATGTTAATAAGCAGAATCATTGACGGAAAGAGAAAAAACAATAACAGAAAAAAGAGAAACACAAGAACTACAACTGACTTAAAGTCATTACACATTGTTACATTTATTATTACCAGTTTGACTTTATTTCTGTCATACATCGACAAAAGTTCTTGAGATTCAACAGAAGTTTAGATGGTAATGTTTAATGGACGTTTAATGGACTGTTACCATTTTGGTGGTCAGTGTTTGCTTTAGTTGGGCTCTTGACTCTTTTCATTTTGTTAATAGTAGTTTTTCTCTGACTGTTCCATCATTGTGTTTATAAAGCACATTTGTTACTGCAAGAGAAAACATGACCTGCTGACAATATGTTTTGATGATAAATATCATCATGTAGTGACCTGGTTCACTGATGTCATTCAGAGTCTAAATTTTTGACTATATTCTTGATGTATTGTTTTAGTAATGGTGATTGTAACTCTGAGATTCTACAGTTTGAGATCCAACAGCAATATGAAAAATATTGAACATATTTTGTGCAAAGAAGGTTTTTGTGTTAAAACACACAGACATAGAGTATCAGCATATGAGTCTCAACAATGGTGACAATAAACAAACTAGTGATGAACAGATCAACTCTGAACATCACAAAACAAACTACTAAAGTCAGAACAAAACAATAGCAAAATAAAAGCCAACAGAAAAAACAATGAAAATTACAGGACAATTCAGCAGCATAATTTATTCATGCTGCAATGCATGATGTCAGCCATTGATGCGTTCTGATTGGTGGCTCCCATCATGCACTGCAACATTAAGCATTTGTTTGATTGTCACCATTGTTGAGATTCATATGTAGATTCTTGATGTCTGTGTGGGATTTCAATACAGATAATTAAAATATTGCTGGATGTAACTACTGTAGTGAAAAATTAATAAAGCTTTTGGATAATCAATTTATAATGCTGGGTGACATCATTGAATCAGGTCACTAGTAATTTCATCATCAAAACATAATCAGGGCTGCATTTGCAAATGCATCTTAAGCCATACTTGATTGCAGACCAACTGCAACAAATGGTCTTTACAATCAAATTAGACTTGCGATGCTTTCAGGAAACACAGCCCAAATCATAGTTTCTCTTGCCACAACACATATGCTCTATAAGCACAGAGTTGGAGCAGCCAGAGAAATACTAATGTTTAAAAGTAAAGGGTCAAGAGCCCAACTAAAGCAACCACTGGTCACTATAATGGTGACATGAAACGAAACATTCCATCAAACATTACCATCTAAACTTCTGTTAAATCTAAATAAGACTGTGTGTAGATGTATGACAGAAATAAAGTCAAACTGGTCAAATAGCCTAATAAGTGCAATAATGGCTCGAAAGTCAGTTGTAGTTCTTGTGTTTCTCTTTTTTCTGTTCTTGTTTGTCTTTCCTTCAATGATTCTGCTTGTTATCATCAGGTGTCACCACTAAATGCCAATCATCACTTAATTAATCACTTAATTATCTCATTAACTTCAACACTGCTTCAGTGTTAACTTAATTATCTCATTAACTTCAACACTGCTTCAGTGTTAATTTTAACACTCTGTAGAGTGGGACCATATGTGCTCTGAGCAGTGTTGATTTAACACTGGGGATTTTACTGTGTATAATTCAGAATGCTTGAACATGTATGTTATAATTTTTCATATGTATGCAGTATATGTATGCAGTGTCATAACTACATCTCTGACGTTTATAACAAACCAAACCGTTTGAAAATCGGTAGAAAATTGAGCAAGTTATGGTTATTTAAAAGTACATGCACCATTAAACAAGTGAGCGAGAACACTGTGGCAAGATGGCCGCCACGTGCGGACGTAGACCTCCATTGGCCAGCAGCGCGCACGAGATATCTAGCCTTTATATATGATATCTATGGTCACGGACACTACGTCCATATTTTTTTACAGTCTATGGTCACAACATATTTCTAGTTCCTAGCATGCTTTGCTTCTGACTGTTAAAGGACAGCAAATGTTAAAATTAAATGTTATTTAATGTGTTTTGCTCAATATTAATATAGGAGTAAGATCTGTTAGTGTTTAATGTACTATTATTTTGGAAAAGGTTTTCTGGTATGTCTGAGTGTTTGGTGTTACCACTGTGCTGAAGAGCAGAGCCTGTGATTCAGTTGACGATTGGCTAATCATTATTAAGACCACAAATCACTCTGTTATTTAAAGAAATGTGTTATTTCAGCAAAAAAATATTTTTAGCACAATATATTTCTATATTCAATATATCACTCTATATTTTAGCACAAGTCTATGAAATATGAAATATTTGTAATGTAAATAATTATAAAAAATGTAAGAAATGTTTTACATTATATATATATTTTTTCTATTTTTGTTCATGATGCATGAGTAAATATATTTGCAATACAGTATAATACACATGCAGTACTGTATCTGGTCACATATACATCTATATATTATGAAGTGTATTACTGAATATAAATTACGTACATTATGATATTTTAGATGCATTGGAATGTTGCAATATGTCGATTTATCTGAATTCCTTTAATAAATCCATCAGGCATAACAGCTCAGTCGATTTACCATAGTACACAAACTGCTTTGAAAATGTGAACCGTTGCAGTTTATGATTATCACTGAAGCTTTATTACCACAGCACCACCCACTGAAACCAAATATCTCCGGAACCAAATATTGTAACACCAGAACCCAGATACTGTTTAAAAAAAACAAACATCTCGCCCTGCTAATGGGTGTTTCTCAAACAAAGCGACACTGAAGGCCATCTCAATTTGAAGGATCCTTCATTTCGCGTCCTTCATTCTGCCTGTTTTGAATAAAAATAAAAAAAATAAGAAAAATAAGAGCTGCCTTAAATCACCCACAATCCTTTGCACACATTCCAATTCACGAACAAAAACTGTCGGAAAACTGAGCTTGTCATAACAGTTTCAATAAATAAGCTAAAGCAAACCTAAAAAAGTATTGTATTTACTTGGAAATGTGGTACCAGCAGTATGCAGATATATAAGACCATAATAAATAAAAACTTGATCATTTACAGCTGTGTACAACTATTTTCCTTGGAACAAATAAATTAATTATACACGCTCAGCTATTGGTAAGAACTAAGATGTTTTTTTTTTTTTTTTTTTTACATTAATATATAATTGATATGTTTAAATGAAAATATTCTGACAGTGAGACTTGTTAACCACAGGCTACTCACTCCCGCTGTCTAAAAAATGCCTAAACACAGGTTAAAAACTAAACACACCTTCACAAAGAAACTGACATAATTTCATAACAAAAATTGTTTATTGATGAAGGGTCCATGTGCCTTCCAGGCAAGCTGTTCTAGCAGCGCTCCCTCCCCAAGGCTTTAAATAGGGGCTGTGATCAAAATATCAATACAGTAACAGGTTTTTTCCAGGCTCAAAACGAGGCGGAGGTGGTAAAATCCTAATAATGTATTTTAATAATAAGATAATTAAATTTGTATTTTTTGTAGATCATCATATAGCCTAATGTGTTTCCCACATTATTTTTGTGGGTGGAGCCTGGTTTGCTGTTTCTTGATGTCTGTGTGAGTCGAAGTATTGCCATAGATGAAAGGTTTTTGTGCACTAACTATAAAAAAAAAAAAAAAAACAAACAAACAAAAAAAAAAGTATATTGTTTGATATACAACACTGTTAGATTTCATGCTGTAAAATCAAAAGGCTTCTGTTATGAATAAAACAATATTAAAAAGCATTAGACACTGAACAAGATCAGCGAATGAGGCAATTACATAATGATGACTTTGCCGTCATCATCATCAATAAACAGCCAACATCACCTGATCTCTTTTTCTCTTGGCTTTTTCACTGCAATAAACATGTTTTATAAACACATAATTATAGCAGCCAGAGAAAATGTTATATTAAAGAGTCAATGGTCAAGAGTCCAACTAAAGCAAACGCTAACCACCATCATGGTGACTTTAAAATACACCTATTGTTTTCATTCAAACGGAAATGAAATAAAGTCAGTCTGGTTAGTAATAAGTGAAGCTGGTAATGCTGTTTGTGGAGTTGTTTAATCCTCCTCTGCTGAGATCTTCACAGATTTAATGTCTTCTTTTCTCTTCAGTTGATTTTATCTAAGGCTGTGGCTGAAGTCAGTTGTAGTTCTTGTGTTTCTCTTTCCTTCAGTGATTCTGCTTGTTAACAGCAGGTGTTCATAATTAATGCTCAATCATCAGTTAATTATCTCATTAACTTCAACACAGCTTTAACTCTGTAGTGTGCACACATATGAACACTGAGCAGTGTTAATTTAACATGGGCATTTTTCTGTGTACTATTACATAAATCTTACCTGTTTCATTTACATACGACTGACAAATATAAATCACATTCAGTTTATTAATACAATTACATAAATCTTATCTGTTTCATTTATGTATGACTTAAAAATATGAATCACATTCAGGAGTATTGATTGGTTTATTTTAAAACTATGTAAACCCAATGCATGGGAATTTGTTATGCAATTCAAATACGTAAATCTTATGTTTAGACACAATTTTTTTTTTTTTGAGTGTAGCCTAAACAGAGGCTTAAGGCACTTAGGCCCAGAGGCACTATTATGTAATATGGCGCCGGCGTGGCTGGTTCGCCGTTTTGCTCTCCTGGCTGTTGCAAGTTTTATATTTTTTTTATTGAATATCATCAGGACCACTGACTCTATGCGGACTTATGATCGTATAGAGCTCTTAAATATCAAAGTTTTGGTGGATTCGTGTGCTGAATATAACAACAAGGGATCTTCAAAGTCGTGCCCCTTTTACCTGGCTGACATACCAGAGCACCTGCTCCACCTGAAGGCTTTGCTTCCTAGGAAACGCCGGCGCAGAGGAGTGCGCAGCGGTAGGCTTGTCAGGCTGAAATCCTGGCTAGCACTTTTTCCAAATTTGGCGTGGTCCCACGCAAGTATCCCTCAAGAGTACGAGGCGTGTTTTTATCGCCTGATATCTCGGCGCATCTTTGCTCCTGCTGGCAGCTATCTGGTCCCTGTTGTCGGTAAACTGGATGAGTGTCTTGCTGTGTGCCATTGCCGATCTCGGCTACGTGGAGTGAACCCAGGCCATCTCCAGCCGCTGAGCCGGGTAGTTTCGGCAGCTAACCGTGTCCAGGCTTCAACTAGGTGTGCGCTTGTGAATGCAAGATCAGTGATGAATAAGTCGTTTATTCTGAAGGACTTCTTCAATACGCATTCATTGGATTTATTTTTTTTTACGGAAACATGGATTAATATGGGTGAGTCCACTGCCTTTTCGGAACTGTTACCTCCCGAGTGTACTTTTATAAACACACCACGTACGACTGGACGTGGAGGAGGAATTGCCACAATATTAAAGAGTCGCTTACATTGTAAGCAGTGTTGGGAAGGATACTTTCAAAATGTATTCCGTTACAGAATACAGAATACATGCCCAAAAATGTAATTTGTAACGTATTCCGTTACGTTACTAAATCTGAGTACTGTATTCTGAATACTTGGATTACTTCCACATTGAATTGCATTTTATAAGTGTTGGCCATCAAATCCTGCTTAATAAACAGGCCTGTTCTTGTGGGGTGGGGGTGCGGTGATGCGGTGGTGACGCGTATGCCAATAACGCATCTAAAATCTGTCACAAAGAAGCGCTGCGTGTTGCGGTGCGTAGGCTATGTGATACAGGAGCAGCACACTCTTTAATAGACGTATTCAAGTTTAAACAATTTAAACAACATATTAATCAATGCATCTATATAGATTAAGTTGTTCAAGCAAGTGGTAACATATTTAACAAGTAGGCTATTAAAATCGCAAACATTTTAAATTAAAACTTAAAATGGACAAAAACAGCCGACTCTCATGCCTTTTCTTTTGCATTTAAATTTTAATACAATAAATCTTGCATGCCACAAATAACTTGTTTTTCAACCTCCACGAATCAGACGAGTGTTGTTCATTATGTCGCCTTGTTAAAGTAAACTGTAGGCCTAGTTTTCATTGCTTTACCCCGGTCTTAAAGTAAAAAGATGACTGTGAAAAAAAGCAGTATTTAATTAAATACATTTATGATGGTATTACTACATTTTATTTAATTAAATGCATTTATGGTGAAATTACTACATTTTCAGGTCGATCTGTGTTCATTTTGACCACGAAACATGCGCTGTCACTTTAATTCAGCGTTTGCGGCACAGCAGAAATAGACTCGGTGTGGAAACGATCCCTGCACTGTTGTATATACAACGCTCCTGGGACGGATAAACGGACCGCAGTGTGAAAGCTCTAACCTGTTAACATGGGTACGAAAAAAAAATAATAATAATACGCACCGCATACACACTGCAAACAGAGTATGTGTGAAACGGGCGTTAATTTATGAGACCAGCTCCAGTTCACGCGCTGCACCTCCATGTCCAGATTATCTATTGTCTGCTATTTACTTCTTATTAAATCCAGGCAAACTGGTTGATGAAACATTTATTAAAATTAAGATACAATTAATACAAAACGAAATTCACTTTAAAGAAAGGTTTTGTGCTTTCTGTTTGAGGTCTCTGTGAAAGTTTTAAAGCAGTCTTATAGTGCCGCTTTCAGAGCGCTCGCGTCCGTAACGGAGAACTGTCACGTCCATAACATTGTTTTTTTTTCCTCATAAATGCGAATACGAAAAATAAAATAAAATAAATATTTTATGTTCTGTGGAGAGCCAACCCTTCTTCATACGGTGAGTAGTACTTTTGGTTTGCGCAGTGTAATTCACAGAATTACACAAAATATAGCCTATATATATAGGCCTATATTATATATATATTTTTTTGCCACCTAAAAGTTAAAGATGTTTTTGTGTCACGCATGTTTATATAAAACGCATGTAGACCGATATTTTTCTAATGTCTGGACTCCTTTATTAAGGCAGTATGGATATATAAACAGACGTATAGGCTATATTGGTATTAATGCATTTTCTGAGAATTTATTTCAAGTTTTGACTGCACGTATCTGAAAAAAAAAAAAACACAAAAAAACGTAGGCCTACTTTAAGATGCTTCTTCAGGTTTGAGGTGGAGTCTTTGGACGACGCTGAAAGGAGGTTGGTTGCTGGCAAGCAGAGGTTGCACTGCACAGTTATATTTCGTTCTCCCTTCTCTTTGTTTCTGTGAAATGCTGTTTGAATTTCCAAGATAGAAAAGCATTCTTGCCCTGGCTCTGTTGTTCCGGCTCCATCTCTACCTCTAGCTCGCTGTTCCTCTTCCGACTCCATTGTGACTGATCACGCAAACCGCGCATTTTTTCGTTTTCATATTGGGGCTTCTGGGAAATGCATGGAGTTGCCTTAATTTATTTAGAGAGTGAATAAACTCGTGAAACAGAGAAGTATCGTCATGTAATCCATTGATTTCAACAATGTAACTGTATTCTAAATACCAACTATTTAAACTGTAACTGTAACGGAATACAGTTACTCATAATTTGTATTCTGAATACGTAACGCCGGTACATGTATTCCGTTACTCCCCAACACTGATTGTAAGCCATTGTCGATGGCTTTTACTTCATTTGAGCTAAGTTGTTTTGAACTGGGTGCGCGAAATCCTGTTCTGTGCGCGGTGATATACCGCCCGCCAAAGCATAATCAGGACTTCATTAAGGATTTTTCTGATTTTATTGCTGTTATAAGGACAAATTATGATAAGATTCTAATTATTGGTGATTTTAATGTACACGTTTGTTGCCCTTCAAAAGCTATGGCGAAAGAGTTTTTAGATTTGATTGATGGTTTTAATTTAATTCAACATGTTGCAGGATCCACACAAATACATGGGCATTTATTGGATCTTGTATTGTCCTATGGGTTGCCTATTGATAATGTATTAGTGTCTGATGCTATTTTTTCGGATCATTGTCCTGTCATGTTTGATTTTGTTTTTAACGATTTAGTAAAACCACCCGCTCCTGTGCGTCATGGCCGCATTTTTAAGCCCGACACCTCCTTGTGTTTTTCTTCCTTCTTTGCTGCTCATGTGCAAGCAAACAGTAGCTCCGCTGCCTCTGATACTGAGCAATTAACAACTGTTTTTCTGTCAACCTGTTCTGAGGTACTGGACACTGTAGCTCCAATTAGAGCAATTCGCCCTAGACCTAAGCCTGAGCCATGGCACTGTGAAGCCACGCGCGCAGCCAGACGAGAGTGTAGAAGGGCAGAGCGTCGGTGGAAAAAGGATGGGCTGCAGGTGTTCTATCAGATTTTACAGGACAGCTGGAGAAAATATCAAAAAATTGTTAAAGTTAAACGAACACATTATTTTTCAGAAATCGTTTCTCAAAATGTCAAAAATCCACGTGTTCTTTTTAAAACCATTGGGTCTGTGTTGAACCCTCCACAATCCACTTCTATTGAATTTTCACCAGATACTTGTGAAAATTTTTTGGCCTTCTTTAACAGTAAAGTTTCGAATATCAGAGCCAATATATTACCCCTTTCTTTAAACTTTTCCTTAAACATGCACTGTTCAGCTATTTTTTGTCAGTTTGAGCCAGTTTCAATGTTATCTCTTACAAAGATTATCAATCAAATTAAACCCTCCACATTCTCTACGGACCCTGTCCCTCCACGCTTTTTTAAGGATGTGTGGGAAACGATTAGCTCTCATGTTGAGGAAATTATAAATAGTAGCCTGTCTTCTGGAGTTGTGCCTGCATTTTGTAAAAAAGCCGTGATTGAGCCACTGATTAAGAAAGCTGGACTTGAGTCCACAAATGTTTCAAATTATAGTCCTATTTCAAAGCTTCCTTTTTTATCGAAAATTTTGGAAAAATGTGTATTGTTGCAGCTACAGTCTTTTCTGGAGGTACATGGCATTCTAGATACTTTTCAGTCAGGTTTTAAAGTATTTCATAGCACTGAGTCTGCACTTTTAAAGGTTTTTAATGACCTGTTTTTAATGACAGATTCTGGTGATTCAGCCATTTTAGTGCTTTTAGATCTCACTGCTGCTTTTGACACAGTTGACCACAAAATTCTTTTATCTCGTCTGGAAAACTGTGTGGGTGTCAGGGGGACTGCCCTAAAGTGGTTCCAGTCATATCTTTCAGGGAGATGCTTTTTTGTTAAAATGGGGGAATCGACTTCATCAACGGCGCCTTTTAACTGTGGGGTCCCCCAGGGATCAATTCTTGGTCCTATTCTTTTTACATTGTACCTCCTTCCACTTGGATTTTTTTTTTAAAAGCATGGCATCTCCTATCATCTGTATGCTGATGATTGTCAAATTTATATGCCAATCAGAAAGCATGAAGGCAGCCCCCTGACACCCCTACTTGAATGTTTAAATGACGTCAAAGCGTGGTTGGCCCAAATTTTTTTTAAATTAAATGAGAGTAAAACAGAGATTATGCAGTTTGGCCCCACTAACCCCATGATAGATTTGGGCCCCCTCGATGATTTTGTGCATCCTGTTGTAACTAACCTTGGGGTAAAAATAGACAGTGATTTTAAACTAAACAAACAAATAAATGCAGTAGTGAAATCTAGTTTTTATCATCTTCGCCTTTTAGCCAAAGTTAAACCGTTTTTGTCTTTTAACAGTTTTGAACAAGCTACACATGCTTTTATTTCTTCTCGTTTAGACTACTGTAATGCAATTTATATTGGTATAAATCAAAACTTTCACGCTTACAGTTAGTCCAAAATTCTGCAGCACGTCTTTTAACAGGAACCAAAAAGCGCGCTCATATAACCCCAATTCTTGCTTCATTGCATTGGCTTCCTGTTCGCTTTAGGATTGATTTTAAGATTTTATTGTTTGTTTTTAAAGCTGAATGGACTGGCTCCAACATATATCTCGGACCTCATCCAAATTTATACGCCAGCTCGGACACTGAGGTCAGAGGGCCAGCTCCAGCTTGCGGTCCCCAAGTCAAGACTTAAAACTCGGGGGGACAGGGCCTTTTCTGTGGTTGGACCTAAACTCTGGAATGCTCTGCCCCTCCATGTCCGAACTGCCCCTACAGTTGAGTGTTTTAAGGCTCGTCTAAAGACTCATTTTTATTCTTTGGCTTTTAACTCCGCGTGAGTTGTGTGGTCCTCTGTGGTGTTTATTCTTTCTATCTTTTATATATATGTTTTCTTATTTTGTTGTAATGATATTATACTGATTGTTTTGTATGTTCTGAGTCTTTTGTGCAGCACTTTGGTAACTTTATGTTTGTAAAATGTGCTATAGAAATAAAGTGGATTGGATTGGATTAAGGGCTCAAGCTTAAATTGTCAATGTTTCATTACATCACTGTTTGAAAACACAAATTTTTTGTACCTTTTATAAAGGGCATTTTTCCTAGCCTGGCTAACGTCAGACCACTTTCTCTTTGAGACGTGGTCTGGGAACCACATGTACATTTTCTCGTATTTGAGGCGTGGTTTACGAATGCCCAGAGCTGTTTACTGGGCGCTACAAATGTCTATCAAATGCGCCTGTACATAGCTCATAGCCAATCGTTTCAATTATACCAGATGACGTATGTAGAGTGACAGATATTCGACTAAGAAGAAGACGATGGGTCAGAGATTTATGTGTACACCAGAGTCCTGCACGAGTCCGATTTTGTAAATCCGCACCCGCCTGTACCTGCAGTGCTTAAAACAGCACCCGACCCGTTTCCCGACAGCAGCACTAATTAAAATCTGCACCCGACCCGCTTAAAATAGAACCGACACCCGACCCGCACCCGAAATAAAATCAGTTTAGACTATCACATTATAGACACACTTACAAAAATGTTTATTGCCAGGTCATACAGAAGTTATTACACGACAATTAACACAAGGACAACTTCAGCCGAAGCTGTCAAAAGGCCGGTACATGAAGAACATGGCTAACGTTACCACAAAACTGAGTAGCCTTATAAAATTTTACCAATCGAACAGACGCGGCTACACCACTATATGCCACGCAATTTCGTCTAGCCTACATCTGACCATTTTGGGTTCAAACCAGGGGCGGAGCTAGGGGGTGGCCGTGGCCACCCTTGGTCTAAGCTTGGCCACCCCTTTGGCCACCCCTCTCACAACTGCTGTTTCGGTCCCTTTTTTTATTGACAAAAATCGCGTTTTTTAAAACGCTGAACCGTCTCTTTAAGACTCACAAAAAACGTGAGACTTTTCAGACGCACACTCCAACTTCACCTCAGCGCCAGGCGCAAGCCAAACGAGTGCGGAAATGTGCAAGTGCCGAATGAGCTAAGGCAGAGGCGGCATCTATGCCGGTGAACCGATGGTATAATGATTCAGTTCGACTCCCAAGACAAGACGATGCTCACCCGACTGGCCAATAGGAATGTGGCCCCGCCCATGACACAATTGAAAGTGAAAGCAAAATCCTGACACGTGAGCAAGAAATTGCATCGAGAGCAAAGAAAAGCGTTTTGAGAGAAACACTTTTTTTTTTAGAGAAAATGTTTTCACACTGATAGCAAAATATATATATCTGAGAGTTTTTTTCAAAGTATTTTGAGAGAGATTTTTTTTCTCAGAAATAATAAAAAAAAAATTCAAATTTATATTTTTTTATGTTCTATGAGAAAATACTTTCTCTCAAAACTTTTTTTTTAGTCTCAAATATTATTATTTTTTGCTATTGGTATGAAAACTTTTTCTCTCAAATATTTTTTTTTTCTCTCATGAAATGCTTTTTTGCTATCAGTGTGATAACTTTTTCTCTCAAACTTTTTTTTTTCTCTCAGATCATTTATTTTCTCACATGTAATAAAGACACAATTCTCTCTCCATAAGAGTAGCCGTGTACAGGCGAGGAGGAGCTGCAAACGGAGACGTGAAGTCGGACACTTTCTGGTTCCCGTAGTGACCGCTCACGTGGTGTTTGCATACTTTACCACAGCTGAAGTGAAATAAATCAATGCAATATTTGCCAAATAATGTTTCAGAGACATTTTCATTCAATACTTTATGTAGCTTACTGCTTCATACAGCGTCTGTTTGAACAAGAATAAAGTTCAACATAAGCTACTATCAATGAAGTGGAGTCTACGTTTTTTAATCAGTTTTAATTTAATAAACATGGCACAATATAACATCGCAACTACATGAAAAGAGTGTTTACTGTTATAAAAAACTGATTTGTGAGAGGAACTAAAGGTGTTCGGATAAACCCGAAACACACATGATCGTTGTCATGCAGTGAATCCGGCCAATGGTGGAACAGCTGTGTCGTCATCAGCCCTCCTGCAGCCGCTCTTGAGAAGCTGCGCAAGGGGGGGTGGCGCAAGATGGCGACCTGAACAGTTGTGTTGGTTCGAGCTCTGAGGCGTTTTGAGGAGTTGCATTTTCTGGCCGAATCTGTTTACTTTAATTACAAGACATGGCGTGATAACTATTTTTAAGGTAGAATGTTTTAAATTTACTTAATAGAAATCTCATCAGACTGTCACGCAAGCCTATTTGACTATCACTCTGCAAGTCCACGTGTGGATTTTCCAAAATGCCAAAGAACAAGGACAGAAAGTTACTCTCTTCGCTTTTCAAAGCATCATCTGGAGCTGATTCATCCCCAAATATCGCTTGATATTTGATCGCTTTTCATCGGTGGAACAACAAATTGCCCAGAACTCGGTCGCTATAGTTAATCTAGCAAAGACGACTGACTTTGTGGCCGAGGAGATGAAATCTCTTTCTGCAAGGGTCAAGTCTAATGAGAACAAGGTAACGCAGATTGAACAGGTGGTCCGGTTGGTTCAAGGCAAGTGCGATCAAGCCGAGATCTACAGTAGGAGATGGAATTTGAGGCTAAATAATCTGAGAGAAATGGATGGAGAAAATATAAGAATCAAAGTGCTCGAAATCCTGAAAATGTTGACTCCGGACGAGGTACAGTAGATGACATCCGATTTTCTCCGATTGGACGTCCTGGTTCTGGAAGTAACCGTCCTAGGCCGGTCATCATCCAGTTCACGATCAGGACCTACAGAGAGAAAGTTTGGAAAGCCTCACGGGATCATCCTGCACTTAAGGAAAGAGAGCTTCGCCTGGCTGAGGACCTGACATTTGCAGAAAGGCAACAGAGGAAGCTGCTATGGCCAAAGGTAAAGACGGCGAGAGAAGAGGGGAAGAGAGCTTACTTTCATGGAGCAGATGCTTTTATTGATGGAGAAAAATTGTCTGTGAATGACTTTCAAGATGAGTATTAACTGAGAAAGGACTATGCTTGGTAGAAATTCGAACTGAAATCTTGTGCGGTCTTCAGGCCATTTGTGTTCATCCAGGTGATGTGACTCCTCATAATTTGGAGTGGATCAATACCGACTGGTTTGTGAAATTTTTTTTGTTTCAGGGTTCTTTATATAACACTGTTCTGACATCCAAATAAGATTTTTTTTTTTAAATTTTTTATGTCTGATTTTGTTTTTAGTTGCTTAAAGGTTGTTTCTCTTAATGTTAGGGGTTTACGTGACAGCACTAAAAGGAAGGCTATGTTTATTTTTGTTAGGCGTGCAAATGCAAATTTTACAAGAGACTCATTCGTGTGAATCTGATGTTAAATGGTGGCGAATCTGATGTTAAATGGTGGCGATCTCAGTGGGGCGATCAAATCTTCTTTTCTCATGGTTCTCATCATTCGGCAGGTGTCGCTACTCTACTGAATAAATTTAAAGGTGACGTATTAGAATTGGTCAGCTCCAAAGAAGGTAGATGGTTACTTATGGTTGTTAAATTGGATAATTCTGTTTTTGTTTTAGGGAATTTTTATGGTCATAATTCTTCAGTTCAAGCCAAAAATATGTCTACGGAGGTTATTCATTCTATTTCAGCACTGTTGGGGAAATATCAAGGTGCTTTTTTGATAATGGGTGGTGATTTTAATGACGCCCCAGATGATTCTTTAGATCGTTTCCCACCTCATATGTTTTCTACTTCAAAATTGAAGTTTACTACTGCATTATGTACCAATCTTTCTTTAGTGGATGTTTGGAGATTCTTGAATTTTAATGAAAAATGTTATTCTTGGAGTAATTCATGAAAGTCTTTACAATCAAGGATTGATCTATGGTTAATTAACCCAGAATCTACCCAATACGTTATTGATGTTACATACTGTCATGCACCTCTTTCGGATCATAAGATGATTGTTTTGACTCTTTCTGGAACTGATAGTAAAAATAATAGTATACGAGGCTATTGGAAATTAAATAACAACTTGCTAAGCACTGAAGGGTTTGTTACCCAGGTTCGAGAAGTACAGTGAGGAAAATAAGTATTTGAACACCCTGCTATTTTGCAAGTTCTCCCACTTGGAAATCATGGAGGGGTCTGAAATTGTCATCGTTGGTGCATGTCCACTGTGAGAGACATAATCTCAAAAAAAAAATCCAGAAATCACAATATATGATTTTTTACCTATTTATTTGTATGATACAGCTGCAAATAAGTATTTGAACACCTGTCTATCAGCTAGAATTCTGACCCTCAAAGACCTGTTAGTCCGCCTTTAAAATGTCCACCTCCACTCCATTTATTATCCTAAATTAGATGCACCTGTTTGAGGTCGTTAGCTGCATAAAGACACCTGTCCACCCCATACAATCAGTAAGAATCCAACTACTAACATGGCCAAGACCAAAGAGCTGTCCAAAGACACTAGAGACAAAATTGTACACCTCCACAAGACTGGAAAGGGCTACGGGGAAATTGCCAAGCAGCTTGGTGAAAAAAGGTCCACTGTTGGAGCAATCATTAGAAAATGGAAGAAGCTAAACATGACTGTCAATCTCCCTCGGACTGGGGCTCCATGCAAGATCTCACCTCGTGGGGTCTCAATGATCCTAAGAAAGGTGAGAAATCAGCCCAAAACTACACGGGAGGAGCTGGTCAATGACCTGAAAAGAGCTGGGACCACCGTTTCCAAGGTTACTGTTGGTAATACACTAAGACGTCATGGTTTGAAATCATGCATGGCACGGAAGGTTCCCCTGCTTAAACCAGCACATGTCAAGGCCCGTCTTAAGTTTGCCAATGACCATTTGGATGATCCAGAGGAGTCATGGGAGAAAGTCATGTGGTCAGATGAGACCAAAATAGAACTTTTTGGTCATAATTCCACTAAACGTGTTTGGAGGAAGAAGAATGATGAGTACCATCCCAAGAACACCATCCCTACTGTGAAGAATGGGGGTGGTAGCATCATGCTTTGGGGGTGTTTTTCTGCACATGGGACAGGGCGACTGCACTGTATTAAGGAGAGGATGACCGGGGCCATGTATTGCGAGATTTTGGGGAACAACCTCCTTCCCTCAGTTAGAGCATTGAAGATGGGTCGAGGCTGGGTCTTCCAGCATGACAATGACCCGAAGCACACAGCCAGGATAACCAAGGAGTGGCTCTGTAAGAAGCATATCAAGGTTCTGGCGTGGCCTAGCCAGTCTCCAGACCTAAACCCAATAGAGAATCTTTGGAGGGAGCTCAAACTCCGTGTTTCTCAGCGACAGCCCAGAAACCTGACTGATCTAGAGAAGATCTGTGTGGAGGAGTGGGTCAAAATCCCTCCTGCAGTGTGTGCAAACCTGGTGAAAAACTACAGGAAACGTTTGACCTCTGTAATTGCAAACAAAGGCTACTGTACCAAATATTAACATTGATTTTCTCAGGTGTTCAAATACTTATTTGCAGCTGTATCATACAAATAAATAGTTAAAAAATCATACATTGTGATTTCTGGATTTTTTTTTTTTAGATTATGTCTCTCACAGTGGACATGCACCTACGATGACAATTTCAGACCCCTTCATGATTTCTAAGTGGGAGAACTTGCAAAATAGCAGGGTGTTCAAATACTTATTTTCCTCACTGTAGCTCAACTCATTTTTGGAAATAAGAAAATGTCTCACGTTAAAAAAATGGGAATTATTTAAGTTTAAAGTTAGGCAGTCAGCTGTTTATTTTAGTAAGAAAGTTAAAAATAAAAATTTGAATAAGGAAAAGGCTCTTATGATAGAATTAGACTTTCTTTTGAAAAAAGTTAATCTTACAGAAGTAGAAAAAGTCAGATTGGAGACAATACAAACTCAAATTGATCATATATATTAATTTAGCAAAAGGGGCATTCATTCGTTCAAGAGCTAAGGGGGAAAAGAATACTAGTTATTTTTTTTTCTCCAGAAAACGTCTCGGTTACGTATGTAACCCTCGTTCCCTGAGTACAGGGAACGGAGACGTGTCGTCGGGGGAGTTCCCTGACAAATTGGGATCACGCTAGGGAGACCAATTGCCTACGAGTGAATTAAAACGAGCCAATGAAATTGGCATGCAGGATTTGCATTCCGCAGCCCGCCTACCAGCGCGGGTATAAAACGGCGGAAGCAACGCATCATAGTGCTTTTTGCTGAGGAGCCGAACAGTGTCCAGTCCTCTGCGAAGGTACAGCAACATGGCGACGGGACGACACGTCTCCGTTCCCTGTACTCAGGGACATACGTAACCGAGACGTTCCCTTTCGTCCTGGGAACTCCAACGTGTCGTCGGGGGAGTTCCCTGACGAATTGGGATCCCAAGTAAAACGCCATGGTGCTGGCCCCTTCCAGCGCCCAGCTAAGCTACCCTGCAGCAGTTTCTTGAATTAGTTGCGGGAGCTAGCTAGGGAATCACACTGCTGTTCCGCAAGACCCGCACAGTGGATTTGGATAGCACTGGGAAAGCGTGCCCTGACCCCCCGGGGGGGGGAACGCTGCGGAAGCCCAGCCTGTCTAGAGAAGGCCAGGAATACACATGTGTACTAACCCATTTGGGGTAGTGAAACACATGGCAGACCCTGAGGTAGTCCCAATCCGCGGGAAGTGGGAGCGTACTCAACAGGGACGACAGAATGAGTCTGTCAAGGGGAAGACACGGCTGAACTGCACGTGGCATTATGGGTCACCGTAGAGACCACTGAACACCCAGTCTACTAGCAACTCCTACTAGAGGTAGCAGACCTGGCGCCAGGCGGTCCGCCACGCCCGGCACCGGAGGGGTGATGGAGGAACTCACGAGGCTCACCGACATAGGGCGCCAACGGAGGAACGTATCCGGCAGAGGCACGGAATGGCGTAGCAAGCCGACACAATCTATTCCCTCGCACCACTGGCCGTAGCGAGTACTCGGGAGGAAAACAGGTTCCACACGCAGGCTATAGAACCTAGGAAACGTGTTCGGTGTCGCCCGGCCCGCAGCTCTACAGATGTCTGTCAGCGAGGCGCCTTGATCCAAAGCCCAGGAAGCGGCAACACCTCTAGTAGAGTGAGCCCGCAACCTGGGAGGACAAGGCTCACCCAGAGACTCATATGCTCGGGTGATAGCATCCACTAACCAGTGAGCTAACCTCTGCTTGGAGACAGCCTTCCCCTTCTGCTGGCCTCCGTAACAGACAAAGAGCTGATCTGAGGTTCTGAAGCTTTGCGTTCTGTCAATATAAACCCGCAGTGCGCGGACGGGACAGAGAAAAGCTAGGGCTGGGTCTGCCTCCTCCTGGGGCAGCGCTTGCAGGTTCACTACCTGGTCCACGAAGGGAGTGGTAGGAACCTTGGGCACATATCCGAGCCGGGGTCTCGATACAACATGAGAAAGGCCCGGCCCGAACTCTAGGCACGATTCGTCGACCGAAAAAGCTTGCAGATCCCCGACCCTCTTGAAAGAAGCCAATGCCAACAGGAGCGCTGTCTTAATGGACAGGATATTCAACTCAACTGTTGACAAGGGCTCAAGGGGAGGACTTTGAAGAGCTCTAAGAACCAGAGCTAGGTCCCAAGAGAGTACAGAGTGCAAAACACGAGGTGGATTTAACCTCCTAGCACCCTTAAGGAATCTGATGATCAGGTCATGCTTCCCCAAGGACTTACCTTCTACTGCATCGTGATGCGCTGCTATTACAGCGACATACACTTTGAGGGTGGAGGGAGACAGCCTTCGCTCCAACCCATCTTGCAGGAAAGAAAGCACGACTCTGATCGGGCAAGTTTGGGGGTCCTCCTGACGGGAGGAACACCAATCGACGAACAGGTTGCACTTCAACGCATAGAGGCGCCTCGTAGAGGGGGCTCTAGCGGAAGTGATGGTATCTACCACTGCCTGTGGCAGGCCATCTAGAACCTCCACGTCCCGTTCAGGGACCAGACATGGAGTTTTCCAGAGGTCTGGACGCGGGTGCCATAGAGTGCCCCGTCTCTGAGAAAGAAGGTCCTTCCTCAGAGGAACCGGCCAAGGAGGGCTGTCGCGAGGAGCATGAGTTCTGTGAACCAAGTCCTGGTGGGCCAACACGACGCCACTAACAGGACCTGCTCCTCGTTCTCCCTGACCTTGCACAGAGTCTGTGCAAGAAGGCTCACTGGGGGAAACGCATACTTGCGCAGGTTCCGGGGCCAGCTGTGAGCCAGGGCGTCCGTGCCGAGGGTCCCCTCGGTCAGGGAGTAAAACCACTGGCAATGGGTAGTGTCCGGAGAAGCAAACAGGTCTACCTGTGCGACTCCGAAGACACTCCAAATCAGCTGGACCGACTGGGGATGGTGTCGCCATTCTCCTGGCAGGGGAGGCAACCGTGAGAGTTCGTCTGCCACGCGGTAGAGCTCCCCTGAAAGATGACTGGCATGAAGCGACCTCAGATGCTTCTGACTCCATAGGAGGAGGTGGGAGGCGAGTCGCGACATACGACGGGAGCGTAGACCACCTTGATGGTTGATGTACGCAACGGTCGCAGTGCTGTCCGTTCGGACCAGTACTGCTTGTGTCTGAGAAACCCCTTGAGGCGACACAAAGCTAGACGTACTGCTTGCAACTCTAGGCAGTTGATGTGCCAATGCAGCTGGGGCCCCGTCCACAGACCCAAGACTGCATGCCCACGCCCACCTCGGGACTCGATCGTGAAGCCAGCGCTGAAGCGGTCTCATATGTAACAAGCCGAGCGGCGTTACTGCGGCTGCGGCTGCCATATGCCCCAGGAGCCTCTGAAAACTGTTTCAGTGGAACCGCTGTCCTGCCTCGAAAGGACTTGAGGCAGGTGAGCACTGACTGGACGCGCTCCTCTGTGAGGCGCGCAGTCTGGGCGACCGAGTCCAGTTCCATACTGAGATAAGAGATCCTCTGCATGGGGCAGAGTTTGCTCTTGTCCCAGTTGACCTGAAGCCCCAACTGACTGAGGTGCCGGAGCACCATGTCCCTGTGATCGCACAACACATCTCGCGAGTGAGCTAGAATGAGCCAGTCGTCGAGATAGTTGAAAATGCGAACGCCTTGTTCTCTCATGGGAACAATAGCCGCCTCTGCGACTTACGTAAAGACACGAGGCGACAGGGCCAGCCCGAAGGGTTGGACTTTGTACTGATACGCACGACCCTCGAACGCAAACCATAGAAACGGTCTGTGTCGAGGAAGAATCGAGACGTCAAAGTACGCGTCCTTCAGGTCGATCGCTGCAAACCAATCCTGGGGACAGATGCATTCGAAAATGCGCTTCTGCGTGAGCATTTTGAACGGGAGTTTGTGCAGGGCCCGATTCAAAACTTGCAGGTCCAGGATTGGCCGTAACCCACCGCCTTTCTTGGGTACAATGAAGTATGGGCTGTTAAACCCGGACCTCATCTCGGCAGGAGGGACCGGCTCGATCGCGTCCTTCGCCAGCAGGACATCGATCTCTTTCCGCAAGACAGGGGCACCCACTGACTACACAGGGGTGCAGTGGACGCCCCTGAACTTGGGAGGCCAGCGTGCAAACTGAATTGCATAGCCAAACCGAATGGTGCGGATGAGCCATCGGGACGGACCCGGAAGCACTAGCCAGGCTTCCAGATACCGTCCTAACAAACCCACCCGAACCACCGGCGTACCCGCGGAGGGGCAGCGAGGTGGAAGACAGGGACCCGGCTCTGGTGGCATTGTAGCGACCGAGAGCGGAGTCTGGGCGTTTTAACTTGACAACAACCTGCTTCCACCTGTGGGCAGACGGCAGAGAAGGCCCGTGGGCATTCTGCTGCAGGCTGCCCGATGGCGAGGGGAGGGGGAGAGACGAGGAACGAGGCCCTGACTCCTCGTGACCTGGTCTCTGCGCCTCCGGGCCCAGCTGCAGACAGGAGCGACGCAGCCGAGGCTGTGTCACTGCTATCAGCGAGCTGGAGAGAGGGGAACGAGAGTGGCGCCGATCGTGGGCGGCGCGCACTGCCATTCTGACCCTCTCGGACGGAGGAGACTGGTCTTACTGGTCTGCCAGACTCGACCGTGAGGGGAAACGAGGAGCGATCCCACCTCCTCACCCAGCGAGAGACGAGAGTGACAAGGCCGAAGCCCTCACTGTCATCTGAGCACTGGGGGCCCGTGAGTGACTCAGAGGAAGTGGACTGCTCAAATTTGGGTACCGCTGACTGGATGACCAGCGGCGGAACAGAAATGAAATTCTCCACCCGGCCCTCGCCCGGGGGAAGGAGTGGTGATGACACACACTCCCGAAGAGCAGATCTCACATACTCCGGGTCGCTCCTCTCAGGATCGTTTCCCTTACCCTTTGCGGGGGGAAACGAACTCCGAGCGGGCGGTTTTGAGGTGCTTCTGGACCACCAGTGTGGACATCGTCTGACTGAGGGCCAGCGCTGTGACTAATCACGGTCAGTCACTAAGCACAGCTCCACCCCGAATCAGAACTACCCACATGCACTGAATGTGCAGGGGTAGTGAGAGAGGAAAAACTTCAGCAGATTTAGGCATGTTTGTCTTGCCATATTGGCACCAAAATGCTTCCATACTGCCAAAATTTTTCACACGCATCTAGGCACTTTAGACCCAGGAAGTGTGACTGTCAAGTCTGAATCTTCAGCATAAGAACACACCATTACAGTAGGAACTCAGCATCATTGTCAGAGTATAACAGCCCTCTCTCCGATGTAGCGATCGACATCTGTCCTCCCCTGGGGCCCCAAATGAAATGATTGGTCCCTCATGAGAAGGACCAAAATCCCATTCAAAGCCTCGACGGCACACGGCACGCTGAGCGGCTCAAGCCTTTACGAGAAAGGGGAGACGAACAACGTGCCGACGTGGTCATGCACTCATGAGAGAACATGAACCACCCATGAACGCAGTCTCAACACACTGATTAGGCATGTGAAACAGCGATCATGGCCGTCAACCAGGCATGCAAGACAGTGAACGTGGCCATCGCTGGCACACGGCACGCTGAGCGTTCAAGCCCTCAGGCAAGACGAACAACGTGCCGACGTGGTCATGCTCTCATAAGAAAGCAAAAACCACCCACGAACACAGTCTCAGCATGTTTGCGATGCGCTAGAGGAGTGAGTGGTTCGTGCTCACTGTAACCCTCAGATCACCAATGTTATTTGCCAAGTAGCCCTCCTCTTGTGCACCAGAAGAGAAACTAGATCGGGAAATAAACAAAGGGACTCACCTCATAGAGGCATGCGAGTCTTGATCATGACCGCGCATCTTGAGCGCCGAATGACGCGCGCTGGGTTGCCGTGACAACCCCCGCTGTCAACCGGCGCTCGACGGCACACGGCACGCTGAGCGGCTCGAGCCTTTAAAAAAAGGGGAGACGAACAACGTACCGACGTGGTCATGCACTCCTGAGAGAACATGAACCACCCACGAACGTAGTCTCACACACTGATTAGGCATGTGAAACAATGAACGTGGCCGTCATATGAGGACAGGAAACGATCGCATCCAGAAACACACGAGTGAAACGTCATCCTGAAAAGGACGCGATCTTCACTCGTGTTGCTCTTTCAGGAAGAAAGTACTCTCTTTATTGTGCTGAAGCACACAGGGACCCAACGCGGCAACACAGCGGGGAAACTGCAAGCCCGCTGTGCGCACTCAACCGTTTACCAGCTGTGAAAACAGCTTTTGAATTAACAAGTGTGTAGACGCAGCCGGCAGACAGGAAAACGCGCGGTCGCTGAAACGCCGTCTCACCAACACAGAGAGAGATCCCTTCCCGAAACAGCAGACTCGTAGAGCGTAAGATAGATACAATCTTAACGCTCATTCACTCAGAAAGGACACAATCGGTCGGCTCCGAAGCAAAAAGCACTATGATGCGTTGCTTCCGCCTTTTTATACCCGCGCTGGTAGGCGGGCTGCGGAATGCAAATCCTGCATGCCAATTTCATTGGCTCGTTTTAATTCACTCGTAGGCAATTGGTCTCCCTAGCATGATCCCAATTCGTCAGGGAACTCCCCCGACGACACGTTGGAGTTCCCAGGACGAAAGGGAAACGAAATTATAAAAGACAAATGATCTCCTCTCTTAAAATTAATGATGTACTAACTTCAAATCCAAAATTCATTACAAATTATGTGGAATCATTCTACACTAAGTTATATGAATCAGTTTTTGAAACTGATAAATGTTCCGACTTTTTTGGGTCAGTTAAGCAATCTGTCTCATCTATTTCTATTCAATTTCGAGACCTTTGTGATGAAGAACTAAGGAAACAAGAGTTGTTTACAGCTATTCATTCAATGAAGAAGAAAAAATCGCCAGGAACAGATGGTCTCTCAGTTGAATTTTATCTCTGCTTCTGGGATATTATTGAAAACCCCTTACTCGAAATGCATAAGGAATGTATTGATTCTAATGAGTTATCGACTTCGATGAAACAGGGTTTAATAACCCTCCTTCCGAAACCCGATAAAGATCCATTGATCTTGGATAATTGGCGCCCTATAACATTATTAAATGTAGATTATAAATTGTTATCTCTTGTTTATGCAGTTCGTTTGAAAAAAGGTCTAGACGAAATAATTAATGAGTGTCAAACTGGATTTATGGCTGGACGGCACATAAGTTGGAACATTAGACTAATTTTGGACTTATTAGACTACTCAAATTTAGTAGATTCAGAGGCTTTAATTGTTTTCTTAGACTTCCACAAAGCGTTTGATACGATTGAGCATCAGTTTATGTATAGGGCTTTTGAATCCTTTGGTTTTGGGGAAAGATTTATTTCTATAATTAAAATGTTCCATAAAGGTATTAATAGCTCGATTAATTTATATCCTAACACCTCTAAACGATTCCCCATCTGTAGAGGAGTGCACCAAGGTTGTCCTATAGCCCCTTTTTTGTTCCTCACTGTAGTTGAGTTTCTTTCCATAAAAGTCTTGAATTCTCCAAATATTCAAGGACTTACCACACTGTTAGACCTTACCAGGTTTTTTTTACAGTAAAATACTGGCAACACTGTTGCCAGTAATTTACTGTTAATTGTGCAGTTCTTTACTGTAATCTACAGTATGTTACTGTAAAATGCACTAAAACTCGAGTTAACTAATTTCACTTGCAGAAACCTTAAATTGACCAACTGTCATTTAAATGTATTTATACCATGGGCTGTTTAAATACTCGATTCTGATTGGCTGGAAGGTATGTGTGCAGTAAAACCGTTTAATGCACAGGTAGTTCCAGTCAGTTTGATTACAGTTCGAAATTAACCCAGCAAACACGTGACGTAACGGCGACCAAAAGTGACGTCAGTATTGGTCGTGGGTTCGTCACGTCACCAAAAGACTATGCCACGACGTTGTGGCAACGTCATCACAAGGTAGTCTCGTGACCACAGCTCTTGGTCGCTTCCTTACCTTCCCACAACGTTGTCTAAAGACCAGCTGATGACCAATTATTTTGGTCATTTTCTAACCTCCTCACCACGTCGTAGCCACGTCATTTCTTGACTTTAAGCAGATGTACATTTTAATAGAAGAATTTGTTTTCAGATGTTTTATATGTACAGGTGCTGGTCATATAATTAGAATATCATCAAAAAGTTGATTTATATCAGTAAATTCATTCAAAAAGTGAAACTATAATTTAATATATATATATTATTATTCTTATTATTATTATTATTTAAAAATGTTACCCTATTCACCTGTAGTGTCTCACTTAAGACTCATTCAAGTCATACAGATTTCAACAATTTCACTTCGGTACAGTAGGGGGCAGTATATGCAACTCTCAAACGCTTGCAGCCTCCCCATATCCACAAAAGAAGAGTTTCCGCTGCTGGTTGTGTTGAATCGAAGAAAGAAGAAATACACCATTCCTTCACGACGAAACACAGGTAAGTGTAAATACAACCCGCCATAAGGGTCCCACACATTCTCTAAAGTATTTTCCGAATTTTTACATTTTAACCAAGATCTCTGTTTCAAATGTAGGTTAAAATGGTCGGCAAACGCGCCCGCGCGTTTTGCTAGATTTTCTTCATATTGTAGCACAATAAACATAAATTTCTCCGTCATTTATGGTCATACAGAAAAAAGAAATATAAAAAATAATCTGTGAGATGTCTACTTTTGTATGTGTCCACTTACAATCAAATCAAAACATTGTGCTTTTGTAAAATAAAGAAAATAAACAGGGTGTGCGTTCTGCCTCTCCGTCGCGGTGAACTTTTTTTTTCTTGAGCACGTCTATAAACTGAAACAAAACTCCGCGAATACTTGTCACACATTTATGAGCCATATACCTTTATAAACATTTAAGTGTGTACTTTTAAATGATCGGATTCAAACTGAAAACAAATATTCTCTGCTTAAGTAATTTGTATAAAACCAACAAGATGTCCAGCTTCTCAAACGCTTGCTCATTTTTAATTTGACCACGCCCACGCGCGCAAAAGAGATTGACATGCAAATCGTAAATTTTTTCGCAAATTTACTGCTGTAGTCTCTTACTGTGGTAATTTATTTCAATTTTATTTACTGGTTTGTTGACTGGAGTTTATTGTATGCTTTTTAGATGGAGACTCTGCGGAACATGTCCTCCATACTAATAAGAAATCCAGAGGTATGATATTAAATAATTGTTCAATATTTCTCAAGCATGCCATGCTTCACAAGACTGTCCTCTATAAGAAAATCGCTAGCATTACATTTTTGGAAATCATTAGACAGGGTCCCGTAAATGAATGATTAACCAAAGTATCTTGGTAATATGTATCATCTAGATTTGTCCCATGGACCACCAGAGGTGCCACTTACACGGAAATCTTCTGCAGGACCAACACACCCTCCACCTCCCATCTGCATCTTTCCGCAGACAAACACTATGAACAGTAAGTTAACAATTGTTGCATAAGCTTTGTCAAGTTGTGCGGATCTATATTAAAATATACCTTATGTTGACATTTTTTTATTTACACCACAGGTGTCAAACTCAGTTCCTGGAGGGCCACAGCCCTACCGAGTTTTGTTCCAAGCCTGCTTTAACACACACACACCTGCAGTTTTCAAATAAGCCTGAAGGACTTGATTACCTGATCAGGTGTATTTAATTAGGGTTGAAGCTAAACTCTGCAGGGCTGTGGCCCTCCAGGAACTGAGTTTGACACCCCTGATTTACACAGACCTTGATCCAGTAAGTCCTATTCAGCCTGAGATGTCTGATGGTATGATTATATTTTTATTGTTGGTTTAATGACTTTGAAAATCTTGTTTATTTGTAAGTGTTACAGTTATCAACATGGTGACACACAAGAAATGTAGCCTGGTGATTTGAACTTTGGTAGTTCTTGTTTTATAACATGCTGAACCTAAATGTTGAGTTTAATCGCTTGCATTTTGTATTGCATATGTGCACACAGAAACTGCCAGCTGCTCCTCAAGTGTGTCAGACTCTATCTCCGCCTTAACCCAAACGGTTACAGTAATGCAAGGTATGTTCATTTTTATTGTGGGTAAATTTCAGTCATGTAATAACTGCAATGTGTTATCTTTGCACTTTGTACATTTCTGACCTTCATTTTAATGTCTTTGAAACATTTTGCATTTCTGAAACAGAGACACTTAAGGCAATGTTGACCCACCAGGATGTGATGGCAAAAAACATCCAGGAGATCCTCCGGTTAAACCAGACTGGAGGAGCCAGCCAGGGACTTGCTGTCTTGGAGGCAACACTGAAAGAGCTTCCAGACTACAAGATTTAAGATTTATTTAAATTGTTTGTCTAGGTGCAGTCAGTCTCAGAAGTGGCGGTCCCACAAGAGATCAATAACCAGCAATTCAGTGACACAGATTAAGATTCAGATGAAGAGCTTTTTAAAGTGTTTTACATAGTGATGTTTATTTTTTTCCTTTTTTGCTTTAATGTATAGTTGTGTTAATTTTTTCCCCATTTGTTATTATAGTGTCTGTTAAATTCTGTTAAATAAAATCTGCAAAAACACTTTTCAGTTCTTTCAATTATTCTACAATGTTTTTTAACATGTGTTTACATTAGTGAATGTTTAAACATGTTTTTACCAATTGTTTGAGTAAAATGTAAAGATTTGAACAGTAATGCTAGTTGAAACAACAAACTTAAGTTCTGAACAAGAACCACAATTATCGATGTTGCTGTGACAGTAGTGGCAGGTAAATGCTAGTATAAATGGATGTGAATAAATCCACTGCAGAATGAATATATATATGAATATATGAAAAACTATCAAAAGTCATCAAATGACCAATCGGCGACCTTAATTAAATAACGTTGTCGCAACGTACTGGAGACGTTGTCACGACGTCGGTTGGCGACGTCGTAGCGACCTCTTTTGGTGTTTCACTTTGACGGTTGTGGCGACGTCATATGCTAACGTAAGCGTGACTAAAAATGACCAGCACGTGACGTCGTCACAACGTCATATTGTTTGCTGGGAATCCGCTACATTGGTAACCATAGTAACACAGATACACTTGCAAGCAGAGTGAGAGACGTTTATTTAGGTAGGCTAAATGGATGAATTTTTCATATCGTTTAATTTGTATGGTGAATATGGCAACTCTGAGAAATGGGCCCAGGCACAAGACGAAATAGAAGACTTGGAGAAGACGTTGAATGACAAAAAGCGGCACAAAGAATTAACCAGGGGCGGCGCTAGGGCTGGGCTAAGGGGGCTTAAGCCCCGAATGTTTTTAGTAAAGCCCCGAATAATTTGTTACCTTGTCTTTCTCATAGAGCAAAACAATTAATCAGAAAAACAAATGTGAATAAGATTAGCCTACAGCAGCCGCGATTACCTAATCATGAAAAGTGCATATTACAGTTTTATTTATTTTTCCCTTTGCATTAAAGGTACTTTACGACGTGCGTTTGCAGCGTTGAGCATTGTAGCCAATCACAGACATGTCTGTTGAACGCATCGGCCAATCAGAGGCGTTTAAATGAGTCGCTGTGCTGAAGATGTATTTTGCGCGAGCTCACAGAGTTCTACACTTTCGCAAACCTGTCGTTATTATTGGCAATAAACTTAAGATGCAAATAAGAGATTCACTGCAATGTATTTTATATTCTTGATGCTGCTCTGATGCACTCCATTACGCACCGCTCTGTTTGTTAGGATGACTAAAAGTTCAGCGGTCTAGCTCTTCAATGTCAGAATGATTAAAGAAGTGAACGAATGCCTGGTAAAATGTAAGTAGATAAACATTTAATATTTGACTGTTTTACAATAAAAATGTTCAACTACTGACAGTATCCGGGGACGCAAGTTAGTCAACTTTTTTATTTATTTATTAAATTTAGCCTTTTTGAATTTACAATATGCTATTATTTCCTTGATTCATTTAGAGAGAATGCATGCCTAATTAAAAATAAAATATGATTTGCAAATAGTTACAATTATTTAACTAATGTTTTTTTCCTGCATAGAGAATTTGAGAGACGGTAACAAAGTTGCGCTGTTGAGGCTCGTGCTGTTATTTATAACATATTATAGTTGAGAAAAAATATATAGCCTAGGCTGATTTCATAACAGTTCAATAAACAAATAGTTAAAATTAAGTCACTTACATTTGAGACGCAATGACTGTTTTTGTTCTGTTTCAGCAGCGAAAATAGTTCCAAACAAAGATCACCGCAGAACCATAGCGCATCTCACAGCAACACTCAGCCGTGTTTCATTACTGAATGATTCGGCGTTTTGAACGAATCTATTGAGTCTAAGATTCAATGCCCATTCATAAACTGCCTCATTCTGAATAAATCAGCCGTTTGAACGAATCGTTTGAATGAATGACTCAATGACTCGCTCATTAAGACGGTCGCCTGCCGCCTCCTACTGGCGTTTTCATAAAGTATCATTATTTTCAACATTCCTTATTATTCAAAAATATTTAAAATAATCTAATTTAATACAGTTATAATTTTTCAATGTAAATTATTTAATTTGATTGGTAACAGCCTAGTGTCTTATTATTTTAATTGAATATATTGATCAAATTTAAGAATTTGAAATGAAAGATGGAGCAAACATTTAATAAAATAAAACCTTATAAAGGTACAAAAAATTATTCTGAGTGTTTTCAAACAGTGATGTAATGAAACATTGACAATTTAAGTTTGAATGGAGTAAAGCCTCTGTTAAGGCTATTAAGGAAATGTAATTTTGCCAAAAGAAGAACTTTTATTTTAAACAAATGTTCATTTTTAATTAGCCAACTTCAGTGTGATATGTTACCATATTATCATGCTTAACACTGAGAATTTGAATAATTGTAATGTGATCAGATGCAGATATCTAAATCAAAGAATATGGGCGGTTTGCGGGTGGATTATTTATTTTTAACAGTGGATTTGGGTGACTCAAAGTGCACCAGATTAATGAATTTATCTTTAAAATGTACAAAATTTCTTCCGGGGGGGCATGCCCCCGGACCCCCCTAGAGGTACCAAGCTCCACCCACAAAAATAATGTCGAAAAAACATTAGGCTATATGATGATCTATGAAAAATAACATTTAATTACCTTATTATTAAAATACATTATTAGGATTTTACCACCTCCGCCTCATTTTGAGCCAGGAAAAACCCTGAATACAATAAGCCTTTATTTGTCTTTATTCCCATAAAACGCTTTTATAAATAATTAATTCCTTTATATAAAAATACCAATTTTTAGTTTGGGCTAAAGCCCCGATTATCCACTGACCTTAGAACCGCCCCTGGAATTAACAATACATAAATGACATGATTAGTTCAAATAAAGATTGCCTTGTCACTGTCAGTGTTGCCTGTCATTCATAAATAATTGTAATAAATCCATTAAAGAATCATTAAGTTAGCTATATGCTTAAGCAACGAGGGGACGTTAGCTGATAGACTTTAAAGAAGAGACGCACACGGATAACTCGCGCACGCATCTCTCTCTCTCTCTCTCTCTCTCTCTCTCTCTCTCTCTCTCTCTCTCTCTCTCTCTCTCTCTCTCTCTCTCTGTTCCTTCTCCTTCAGTTCTCTGTCTCTCTCTTTTAATAATGAATTTAAATAAATGTGAATTCATTCAAATAAAAGCAATCCGATGGCTCTACTTTATTTAAAGCGGTCGGAGTGCAAGAACTGACGAGCCTTAACTTAAGAAATAACCGTCATTTTAAAAAATGACACTGTAAACATCAGTTACAGCTTCGCGTCGGGTGGTTCTTCGCCTCTACGTCGTGCATTAAAATCCTTTAATGCACGGCTAGCCGTGGATTATCCCTTACTAAACTAAAATGTATAATGCATTAATAACATGAGCAAAGTATTACTGTGAACTTTCATTTCATTTGAAACCAAAACAAAACTTTTGTAAATAAAGAGATTTCCACTGGACCAGCAACTACACAGTCACCGTCTGTTAAATAAAGCAACATGCAGCATATCATCAATGTTTGTAGATCTTCTCCTGGACTGAAGCACAGGCTCTACTCTTCTGCACAATGGTGACCCAAAAAACAAGATTTTACAGTAAACTACTAGCAACAGTGTTGCCAGTATAAACCTGTTTTATAACTTACAGTTTATTACTGTTAAAATACATTTTGTGGGTGTGTCTTTTTATCTTACACTGTTAACCCTTTCAACCCCACAGGGAAATCCACACTACAAAGAGTAAAAAGTAACATTGAGACAGTGTTGCAGTGAGATAATTAAGTGAATATAAGTGATTGTTGAGCATTAGTGATGAACACCTGCTGGTAACAAGCAGAATCATTAAAGGAAAGAGAAACACAAGAACAGAAAATAGAGAAACACAATAACTACGACTGACTTCCAGCCATTACACATTATTACACTTATTATTAACCAGTATGACTTTATTTCTGTCATACAGAAGTTGTTATTGAAAATGTTTGTTTGAAGTTACCATTATAGAGATCAGTGCTTGCTTTAGTTGGGATGCTGATGCTAAAACCTACATCTTTCTTTTGCTGCTTGAGCTGTGTTTTTACAAGTCACACTTGTGCACACACACAGTTTATGAATGACTGCGGTTGTAATGCTTATGATGACAAAATCATATTGCCTGTTCATTCACTAAGGACTTAATTCTTATTCATTCAGAGTTTTATCCTCGATCAAAAGTGTTACATTAGCACTACTGTGAAACTACAGCAATAAATTACTATGACTAATTTTTTTTTTAACACATCATGCATAAACCAAAAAAAAAAACAGAGCTACACTATGTTTTAGAAACACAGAGATATCACAATTTAGCACATTAATCTCAACAATGGTGGCAATATTTCTTTTTTATTATTATTCATGCAGCAGTGCATGCTGGGAGTTTTATATTATCCTGGAACCCGGCATGCATTGCGACATGAAACTTTTCACCATTGTTGAGATTCATGTGCTGATTGTTGATATCTGTGTGTGTCTGAACCAAGTAGGAGTAAAATAAAATTGAATGCACTATATGATTACGATATTTTTCAGAAGACCTGATTACAGAGCTATTGATTTCATTTTGTAGAGACACAGATTTATGCTAAAAATGACATACCCATAATTTCAATTAATATATACAGGAAAAATCTGAAAATCAGTTAAGTCCAAGATGATTGTGACATCATCACAAAAGAAAGAAAACACCTGATCAACTACTTCTTGACTTTTTCTTGCCATAACAAATGTGTTTTATAAACTCACTGTTACAGCAGTCAGAGAGAGATGAACGGTAAGAAGTCCAGGGACAAGAGACCAACTAAAGCAAATACTGATCTCCATCATGGTGACAACACATTTTATTATTAACTAAATCTCTGTTAATTCTCAACAAGAACTTTTGTACATGTATGAAATAAATAATCATAAACTGGTTTGTAAACTGGTTTCACACAGTGTTACTGGAAGTCAGTTGTAGTTCTTGTGTTTCTCTTTTTTCTGTTCTTTTTTCTCTGTCCTTCAGTGATTCTGCGTATCAGGTGTTCATTAGTGTCTCAATTCACTCTCTTCTTTTCATTCACTCTGTCAAGGGGACTATATTTGTGAACTAATGTAGGGAATAGTGAATGAGGGTATAGGGTGTGATTGGGAAAACAGCCTCTGAGTGCCGATTTTGAGCACTGTTCATTTACAGTATATTCCTGTAGGCTATTTTTGTTTTCTATGGTATATTACTGTTTTAATGGAAAATGCTATGATACTGTCTGAATTACGCCTTTTTTTACAGCAAGGGTTAACAGTGCATCTTCAATAAACAGCTTAGACTAACTCAGCTTGCGGATGATACTGTTCTTTTTTTGAAAGATAAAGCACAGTTGCCCGCAGTATTGCAGCTAGTAGGTGCATTTTCTGATGCCTCTGGATTAAAGCTAAATGTAAATAAATGTGAAATAATGTGTCTCTATGACTCAAAAGAAAAAAAATATATGTAATATCCCAGTAAAAAACAAGGTTAAGTATTTAGGAATAAATGTAACAAAAGATATAGCGGAAAGACAAGAATTACATTTTTCCCCCAAACTTAAAAAAACTCAAAACATCTTTAATAATTGGCTTCAAAGAGACTTGACTATCATAGGCAGAGTCCTATTAACCAAAGCAGAAGGGGTATCTAGATTTGTTTATCCAGCTTTATCTCTTGCTGTTCAAGATTCGATTTGTAAAAAAATCAATGAGTTATTTACAAAATTTGTTTGGAAGAATAAACATCATCATTTAAGAAAGGAGGTTCTTCATGGTCCAAGAAATGAAGGTGGTTTTGAGCTTTTGGATTTTTTCGATTTAAATTATACTTTCAAAGTAAAATGGCTCAGAAACTGTCTTCTTAAATCAGACTCAATATGGTTTTTTATTCCATATAATATTTTTAAAAAGATTGGAGGTTTAAATTTTTTGTTAGTATGTGATTACTCTATTAGCAAACTGCCTGCACTGTAAAAAAGAATACATTGATTTTATTAGTATCTAATTAATAAAAATGAGGCAACAGATTACAAGCAATATTATTAATTAAATTTAACAAATTAGAATTGAGTAATAATTAATCAAATGAATTCCTTAAAAGTTAACCATTTAAAATAAGTAAAATGTACAAAATATCTTTTATTGCCAACATTGAAGACACCTGGTGTTAACAAGCAGAATCACTGAAGGAGAAAACCATAATTAAAGTCACCATTGTGGAGATCAGTGTGTGTTTTAGTTGGGCGCTTGACCCTTAAATTATTAACTTTAAGTTTTGTTTGGCTGCTGTACATGAGTTATAACAGCCAGATGAACAAATAGAAAAGGTGATCTGATGGTGTTGGTTGTGTTTTAACATAATCATTATTTCACAATCATTAGACCTGAATCACTGAACCTCATATAGAGTCCAATTTATGAGTTAAGTTAACTTTATTAATTACAACAGTATAATATTTTTAGCCTTTTCAATGAAATCCAAATGATCAAATCAATAATAATAAAAAAAAAAAATTAAATAAATAAAAATAAAATAAAATATATATATATATATATATATTAGGCACAAACACACATCAAGATTTTGCGTATGAATCTCAGCAATGGTGAGGAACAGATCACCTCTGATCATAAGCTCATTATTTATTCATGCAGCAATGTATGATGGGAGCCATGAATGAGTTTTGATTGGTGGAACCCAGAATGCACTGCAACATGCTTTATAAATGTCACCATTGTTGAGATTCACAGGCTGATTATTGATGTCTGTGTGTCTCCCTTTTATGTAAGAGAAACTTTTTAGAAATTATTTGCCTTACATTGTAAAAGTTAAAAAAAATTATGCCGTACAAGGCCAGTGCTGCTATAGTTAATAAAGTAAACCTAATTTATAAATTGCACTCTATGAGTTCAGTGATTCAGGTCTAATGATTGTGAAATAATGATTATGTTAAAACACAACCAACACCATCAGATCACCTTTTCTCTTTGTTCATCTGGCTGTTATAACTCAGGTACAGCAGCCAAACAAAACTTAAAGTTAATAATTTAAGGTCAAGAGCCCAACTAAAACACACACTTATCTCCACAATGGTGACTTTAATTATGGTTTTCTCCTTCAGTGATTCTGCTTGTTAACACCAGGTGTCTTCAATGTTGGCAATAAAAGATATTTTGTAAATTTTACTCATTTTAAATGGTTACCTTTTAAGGAATTCATTTGATTAATTATTACTCAATTCTAATTTGTTAAATTTAATTAATAATATTGCTTGTAATCTGTTGCCTCATTTTTATTAATTAGATACTAATAAAATCAATGTATTCTTTTTTACAGTGTGTGACATTATCCAACTTTTACCAACAAGCTCTTAAAGCCTGGAAGTTATGTACATAACTTTTCCCCACATAAAGCAATCTTGTGGAATAATGCTTATATTACAGTAAACCGGAAATCTCTTTATTTACAGAGTTGGAAATATAAAGGAATTTACTTCTTATCTGACCTTTTAGATCAGTCAGCTCAGTTTCTTTCTTATGAAAATTTCATGAATAAGTGGGCAGTTCCTATTAAATATAAAGAGTATTATTATGTAATAAAAGCCATTCCTACTGGTCTAATGATGTTAATGAGAAGTCATATGATGTCCCTTAACATTTGTAGAATTGATCCCATTCTTTATTTAAATGGTGTAGACATTGCCAGTAAAAAGTGCTCAAATAAATTCATTAGAAATATATTTTATAAAAATAGATTTGTTCAGCCTAGGGGGGAAATTTTCTGGAATATTTGCTTCTCAGAGATTATCTGGAAAAAAGCTTGGTTGCTTCCCTTTCGTTTTTGTATATTTAACAAACTTCGAGATGTACATTTGAAAATTCTTCATAATATTTATGTTAGTAATTATACTTTATCAAAATTTATGGATATTGATGAAAATTGTACTTTTTGTTTGGATCAGCCAGAAAAAATTCTACATCTTTTCTTTGAATGTTATCATTCTAAAAAATTTTGGGATGATCTTTCTAGGCACTTTCAACAGAAGTCTGGTCATAATTGTGAACTTGCATCCAAAGATGTTATCATTTATTTTGATTCGAAAATTTCTTCTGTTAATTTTATGATGAATTTTATGATATTGTTAGGTAAATTTCATATTCATAAGAGTAAATTGAGTAATTCTAAACCATGTTTGAAGGTTTTTTTGAGTGAATTTGAATTGTATATTGAGTCTCTCAAATGTATTGATAACAAAAAATGTAGTGATACAATTATATTTGCTAAAGAATTGAAGTTAATTGAAAATTGATTTAATGTTTTTTTTTTTTTTTAAGTAGTACCATTTATTGGTTTCTATACATAACAGATTGGTTTTATCCCCTTACATTTTTTTTTTTTTCTATTCTGGAATTTTTCTTTGAAAAAATTGTTTTTAGATTGCTATCTTTTTGGATGTCATGTTATTGTGTTTTTTGATGTTTGTTATGTCTAATGTCTAATAAAAAAAAAAAAAAAGAGGATGCAGACTTCACATTGGGACACAGCTACAGCGTGATAATGAGCTGATGAGTTGAATCAGGTGTGTTTGATAAGGGAGACAAAGAAAAGCGTGCAGTGTTGGAGGTACTCCAGGACAGGTTTGGGAACCACTGCTTTAGACCATGAGCGTAGATCCTTAAAATAGGGCCCTTTAGTCTTTAAAATCTAAGTTTAACGGTTGAGTTTGCCTAACCTTATCTTTGCTGTTGTTTTCTTTAGCAGGAAGACCAGTAAAGCAGATCCAGTTACACAGGATTATCAGCTTGCAGAAATAAAGGCTCTCTGTATATTACATGACAACTAAAAAACTGAGGTGTATTTTAGTCAATTGCCAGATATGTTAGGAACAATTTAGAGTAGCGGGATATATTTTCAGGTATGTTCACAGTGAGCAATATATAATTTAGTGAGTTGTAAATATTTTTCCAAATATATTAGCCCATAGGCTTTGGCTTATAATTGCAAAATTACTGTTTTCAAAATATACCAAGTCAATTCATTAAAATGTACATATTATTACCTTCAAATGTGTTAGTGGTTAAAGATTAGTTAATACTTTGTAAGTGTCAAGTCAGAAAACCAAATCATACTTTTCCACTAAAAAGTTACATTAGACGTCACATCTCCTAAGTGGGTATTCATTCAAAAGTATTGTTTGATTTTATTTATCATGTATTTCTGTTGCACTGAAAATCAAGGCAAAATCGCTATCCTTGGTATGGAAAATTACTACTTTTTGATTCTGATTTTGATCATTAAAATATATTGAGACAATGAATAATTTTAAAACAAATGAAACAAAATGTATATTATTAGATGAAAAGTTCACTAACCCTAACCCTGACTAACCCTAACCCTGAGTGTGGAATTCTCTGTGTGTGTATGTCGTTAGTTCGTCTCCTAAAGTGCAAATAGCATGTGAAAGTTCTCAGCTGGCCTTTATATAGACGTTTAAAAAACACTTGTGTTCCTTGAAATCACATGACTTACCTCAGAGTGAAAGTATTTATTGTGATTGTGCATTTAACCCTCATGTTGTGTTTGAGTCATTTTGGATTTTCCTGTAGCCGTAAATGCTAATTAAAAAAAATGATTTGCAAAGCTCGTTTTATTTTGGGGTATTTTTTCTACCAAAGTCATTGTTGAGACTTTTGGGAATTTTGGGGGGGTTATTTTTGCAGTGTTTGGGTAGTTTTGTGTTACCCTACTCCAATACTGTCTCACCAATAAAGTTAAAGAAATTACATATAAAGTTATTCATTTGATTTATCCAGTGAGATAAGGGGGCCTAGGAAGAAGGGGTCCCAATTGTCGCGAGGCCTGGATGCAAATGGAGTTTACCTCTAGCTCATTTGATCTAGGCTCCAGCCCATCTTCTCCCCCTTAAAGCCAATTCTGCGCTAACCCAGTGGTCTACACTCTCATAAAACAAAGTACATAATTGTACCTTTAGGGGTACAATGGCTTGTCACCACAATGTCAGAAATAGGGGTACAGTAGGAGTCCATTTCTGTCCCCCAAGGTACAATCTACACTAACGTACCACATAGGGCTTATTATTGGACTTCAAGGTACATATATGTTCCCAAGCATTAAAAGGTACATGTATGTTCCCAAGCATAAAAGGTAAATATATGTACCATTTCTTTTAAAGGTTAAGGTACAATACCTAAAGACAGCCTCTGCTAAGTAAATTTTTTTTAAAGGTTTTAATGATACCTTAATCATTTAAGGTAGTTCTCTTATGAGAGGTCTCTTGTACTGCGTAATATATCTTACACTAGGGGAATATCCTTTTCAACAAGTTATTGAAGCCAAAAAATTATCCTTAATTTTGAATTAATGTAAAACGCGTTGCGGCAGCATACAGACATAGGCGAGACAGCTTGCGCGCCTATTGGCTGCTCTGCTGCAACTGCATGAGCCTATCGAGCGAGGCCTAGCGTGACGTCAGACCCAATGGGGGCGCTTCGCGCCCGTTGCGTCACGTCCCGCCTAAACAGGCGTGGCTTAGGCCTATAAATACAGCTCGCAGGCGACAAATATCTGATTTTTTCATCCTTCAAGCGAAGCATTTGCATCGCTGGATCCAGAGAAGAAGCCGCGCCGTCTGAAGAGGCACTTTCAGCGGGAGGAGTCTGAAGTCGCTGGCCGCACCGCCTTCATCACTTTCCTGCTGCGCTTTCCGGCGCTCATATCCTTTTATTCTCTGTGCTGTGACACACACTATCTAAAAGAGCTAGCGTCTTTTTAAAGATGCCTTCCTGCGAACACCACACTCAGCGACGGGGACCGCCACGTGATCTGCGTTTCCTGCCTGGGTGAGGATCACGCAGCCCTCGCGCTCTCTGATGGCGGCTGCCATCACTGCGAGCTATTGCCGTTGGCAACTCTGAGGACTCGCCTGGCATTTTTCACCGAGGCTGCACCCCCGCCCGCTGTGGTACCGCACCATAAAAAGCACCGTGCTCAGCGGGTACCGGAACCTTCTCCCAGCCGCCAAAGCTCGCCGGTTCGTCCGCCTGCTTCACCGGCTTCATCAGCTTCTCTTCCTGACGCACAGCGGCCGCGGTCTGCCGCCGCTTCCGTTGACAGAAGCCCAGCCAGGAGAAAAGGATTCCTGCTCTATCCTGGCGTCAGGCAGTGAGGATTGGGCGAGCTCTGAGGACCTCGCGCCCCCTGCCCGCGCATCGTCAGGTAAAAGAGCGAGCATTGAGACGGAGCTCATGCGCGTACTCGCACAGTGGTCTACGCCTGAGCAGCCTGCTCACAACCGGCTGGATGGCTATTTTCAAGCCTGGGGACTTCCTCGGGGGTGAGGGTGGTGTCTACGGACGCATCCACCTCGGGATAGGGAGCGCTGCTCGAGGGCAGACCGTTCTTTGGCCAGTGGTCAGAACGGGAGAAGCTTCTGCACATAAACTGCCTCGAAATGTTGGCAGTAGACAATGCGCTGATGCGTTTTTGTCCCCAAATAAAGGGACACCACGTCTTGGTCCGCTCGGACAACGTGTCTGTGGTGTCCTACATAAATCGCCAGGGCGGCCTCAGGTCCCGGAACCTGTTCAGGCTAGCAGAACGCCTCCTGGTGTGGGCTCAGCGCAACCTGCTTTCACTGAGAGCAGCACACGTGCCAGGGCTCCTAAACATAGGACCAGACAGACTGTCCAGGAACAATGTTCCGACAGGCGAGTGGTCTCTACACCCACAGATAGTCCAACTGCTGTGGGAGAAATTCGGCAGAGCGGAAGTAGAGTTTGTTTGAGACTGTTTGCGTCTCAAGAAAACGCTCACTGTCTGTAATTTTTCTCCAAGAGCAGGGACGCGCTGGGTCAGGTATGGCCCTGCCGCCCGCTCTATGCTTTTCCCCCCATCTCTCTCCTGCCTCAGGTGATAGAGCTGATCAGGGAAGAAGGATGCTCAGTGCTGCTCGTAGCGCAGTTCTGGAAAAACCAACCTTGGTTCCCAGCTATGATGCAGCTAGCAAGCACTGCCCCATGGCCAGTGCCATTGAGGAGAGACCTCCTCTCTCAGGCTAACGGCTCGATTTGGCATCCTCACCCAGAGCTGTGGTCCCTTCATGTTTGGGCCATCAACGGGTACCCGTTGACCTCCCAAAGGGAGTGTTAAACACGATCACGCAAGCCAGAGCTCCGTCTACAAGACGTCTCTACTCCTCAAAATGGTCAGTGTTTTCCGGCTGGTGCACAGCTCGTGGCGTGTCACCCACAGACTGTTGGGTGACGGAGGTTCTCTCCTTCCTACAGGAGCTGTTGGATAAGGGCAGGACCCCTTCCACGCTCAAAGTTTACGTGGCGGCTATAGCAGCGTTCTCGAGAACGACGCTTGGTCAGTCCATAGGAAGGAACGATTTAGTCATCCGCTTCCTTAGAGGAGCTAAGAGGCTGAATCCTCCCAGACTCAGTCCCTGTATGGGGCCATTCTACGGTGCTGGAAGCCATGAAAGGTCACCCATTCAAACTTTTACAGACGATTGATCTTAAACACCTGTCTTTCAAGATGGTGTTTCTGCTGGCTCTCGCTTCCGTGAAGCGCATAGGGGACTTACACGCGCTCTCAATAAGCGCGAAGTGCATGGAGTTTGGGCCTAATGACTCAAGAGTTATACTTAAACCTAAGCACGGTTATGTTCCAAAATCCCTCAACACACCGTTTAGGGTACAGGTCATTTCCCTGTCAGCCCTACCGGTCTCTGACGAGGAAGGAGACGCAAGCTTCCTTTGCCCAGTCAGGGCATTAAGAGCTTATGTGTCTCACTCGTCTGTCTTCAGGCAGACAGAGCAGCACTTTGTTTCGTTCAGCGGACGTTCTAAGGTACTAGCCGCCTCGAAACAGAGCCTATCCAGATGGATAGTTGACGCCATTGCGCTGGCATACACTTCTAAGGGCATGCAATGCCCATTAGGTGTCAGAGCGCACTCCACAAGAAGCATGGCTTCATTGTGGGCCTGGTCAAGTGGGATTGCCTTGCAAGATATATGTATGGTGGCAGGCTGGGCCTCCCCGTCTACATTTATAAGGTTTTACAACCTAGAGGTTCCCGCCCTACAGGCCAGGCTGCTGTCGGTCTAAAAGGCCAGCATTGTCTGTACTGATGCTATCAGGTTCAGAATGCTGTGTCTATTGAGCACAGCTCACTTATTGACCAAAAAAAAAAAAAAATGATATGGCCAAACTGTATAAGACCCACATTTTCCCCATCAGTTCAGGCCGTACCCCGCCCTGTCTGTATGATGTACCCCGCGTCTAAATGGCGCTGCTATATGTGGAAGAGCGTGGCCTCGCCCCTCCCTCTTCCCGGACTCCCTGTGAGTCCCCTGGGTGATTATGCACTAAACGAACCCTGGGTTTTTGCCCTTGGGTCTATGGTGTCAGATCCCAGCATTGCACAGTGTTTTACATTGGGTCCCCTAGCGTAATATATTTTACGCAGTACGAGAGACCTCTCGTAAGAGAACGTACTTGGTTACTAACGTAACCTCGGTTCTCTCTAGAAGAGGGAACGAGTACTGCGTATCTTGCTGTGCATGCACACGCTCTGGTTGCTTCGACTATGAAAAAAACAGATATTTGTCGCCTGCGAGCTGTATTTATAGGCCTAAGCCACGCCTGTTTCGGCGGGACGTGACGCAACGGGCGCGAAGCGCCCCCATTGGTTCTGATGTCATGCTAGGCCTCGCTCGATAGGCTCATGCAGTTGCCGCAGAGCAGCCAATAGGCGCGCGAGCTACGCACTTCCGCTCAATTTCATTTTCCTTCAGTACTACGTCTGGGAATGCTGTATATTCTTAGGTTTCCAGAAATAATTTTTTTGCAGGACCAATCAGCGAACAGAGGAAGTGGCTGAGAACGATGACGTTGATGTAGTGCGTCAGTTTGAGTTGGAGTAATGGCAGCGGAGAAAGACGTGAGAAAAGCTATTCGGTCCGTTGTTGCAAAACTGCCGAATATACAGAAGTTAAAGCCGGAGCAAGAACAATGTTTGCTAAGTTTTGTTGGTGGCCATAATGTTGTGGCCCTCCTCCCCACGGGGTTCGTGAAAAGTTTGATTTTCCAGCTCACTCAGCACTAGAAGTGCCAGAATTCCATAACTACTAGAACTGCCGCAAGCGGTCATTTTGATAGCTAGATTCAAAACTCTATATCTTTAATGATAAATTCGCAATTGAGAGATTGATGCATTTATTGTATTAGGATTGTTTAAAAACAAAACAACACCAAACTGTACATTTAAACAAGTTTAATTATACATTTATAAATAAATAATATTCGTAGATGCCCTGAACAAAATGACGGAGTGGCCTATGTTTTCATGTTTCCACTGTTAGATCGCGCCCACACACACACATACACACACACACACCATATTCCAGCATTGCAATCTTGACATTGCAGCCTATTCATTATAGCCATAATAAAATATAATAATAAAATAGTCAACCTAACATATACAAATTCCACTGCTCTGTTTCTCAAGTAGCCAAGTACAATTCATAGCCTACCATTTTATGCGTGTGAAGAGGATGATTTTTTCCGTCGATATTGGAACGTGAGTGAAGTTCAAAGCCTATGATAAAGAATAGTTTAGCATCCAAATACATCGCAAATGTTGAAACATTTTGATTCTAATTAGAGAGTTACGTGAGCCTAACGTTGCTTACTTTCACTTTCGCTTATAAAGTATTTCATTTTGGCTTGTTTTTTCATTCTTGTTCTGTTCTGAATATCATTACATTTAAAAGATTTGTTGTTGAATATGTTTAGTGTATTTTTTACATTTTATTGTTGTGTATATTGATTATGTTTAATAATACCGCGAAATTCAGTGCGGTCAATGTGACCGTTTATGGCCGAAATAGGTAAATATGTTCATTTGTTTTTTTGCCTTGTATAATTTATATGAAAAATGAAAATACAGACACTTTTAGGAAAAGTCAGGTACCAGCAGGATTGTATTTATTTTTTCAACAAAGTTATTGCAGATATAAAATTCAAAACGGTCAAAATGACCGCCATGGCAGTTCTAGTGCTAGTGGTGAAATAGCTAAGGCGAACGATAGGGATGCAAAGCCGATAGTTGTTGTCGTCTCCCCTCTTGTTGCACTAATGGAGGACCAAGTGAAGGAGGGAGAAAAGTTGTTTCCGTATCGCGCAATAGCCTGGTGATCACTGTATAGCATTTGCGGCAGATCCGAAACGACCGCAGCGGCTTATTGTTAATAATTAGACCCAGCTTCGACAGTTGACTGAATACATCACTGTCCTTAGTGTCAAATATACATTTAGAATTTACAATTGTTCCTTGAACTGTTTAATTCAATGAACAAAACCAGCAGCTCTCGTTGACAGACATCTTATTCTAAACATAATCCTCTGATCATTCGGACTTCTTGTTTGTTTCAGGCCGGTTTCGGCGCATGACATACGTCACGACCACACGTTAGCGATTGGCTATGGCAGATCCTGAGTGACTCTGGGCAGACATGGGCAGTATTTCAATTAAATGTATTTTAAATACGTATTTAATTACTTTAGTGTATTTTGTAATTTGTATTTTGCAGGTGTGGAAAAAATAAAATGTAGTTTGTAACAAAATATTTTGAGGTAGTGTATTTAGAGTATTTCAAATACTTAAATACTTAAGAAAAATCACCATATGCTTATCACCATAGTAAATGATTTTGCCATATTTTCGGTCTGATGTTGGCAATGGCAATGTCCAGTTTAGATGCACGAAAATCACGTGACACCCTGTAGACCGGGCTCCCTCCAAGAAGTGAATGAGTTTTGAACCCCTACGGGTGACGTCACGGACACTACGTCCATATTTTTTTACAGTCTATGTTTTGAACACAGGAGAAGAAGTGGCGCTGCTCCTCTTAAAAACGGCATTAAAGGGATAGTTCAGGGAATAGTATGTTTTGTGAAAAATATACAGTCTACACACATACACATATTGGACACTGAACGGCATTATAGAGAAAATAATTGTGCCTTATGAGATCAATGCACTGTGTTGTCATTCATAAAAGGACCTCATACCTATTATGAAACAGCGCGTCTTTTGTAACTCCACTGAAATCTCCATGCTAAGCAAGCGTTCACAATATAACATCCATCTGCAGGTTTTACACGTTTTTAAATGTATTACATATGAGAAATATTGATATTCCGTCGGATTTTGTATAAAATAATCACCAATCCTAGCCTGGGTGCCAGCCCGAACCCCGCCCACAACATTTTTTGGTCGGGAAATTCAGTCTGGACTCGATCCGTTGAGGAGTAATTATGCTCAGCTCCCAGAAGGCCGAGCCAATCAAATTGCCAGGTCGGGCTTTAATCGATGATGGACAGATGATCTGCGGTTACGTAATCACCCACGTCACCAAAGAGCGCTTGGATTAAATTGGTTTTCAACAAAGATGACTGCAGCTGGAGAATTGAGATGTTTAGATTCCGCTATCGCGTCTGTTATAAAAGAAATCGACAGCGCATTAATTTTAAAAGACGAACAGAGAACCGCAATCAAGGCATTTGTCGATCGGAAATATGTGTTTGCCGTCCTTCCTACGGGATTCGGCAAAAGTTTAATTTATCAGCTGACTCCGATGGTCGCTAAGAAGATGGGACGCAATGAAAACCCTGTGGTCATTGTGGTTTCTCCTTTGGTCGCACTCATGGAGTGCTTTATTATTACTTTACTCATTACTTTACTACTTCTTCCTGCGTGTGTGCAGTTGAGCTCTGTTGACAACTATGCGTCGCTCAACATACGTCACGTACTGTGTTGCTCTGATTGGTTGTAGGTCTATCCAATTAAGTGCAGAGTTTTTTTTTCCTGGTTCGCTTAAGACACGCCTCATAATCAAAGCCCTATGGAGCAGTATCAGACTCACATTCTGCCTAGAATAGAGTTAGAGCCAGTTAGAGTCTCGTGTGTAAAACAAACCCACACAGATTATGATTAATATGATTAATCATATATATTATGATTAAAATGGAATTTTGATTTTGTGACAAATTCTCGGTCTGTTTTTTTCCCCCCTTTTTTATTTTGCTACTTCGCCATTTTGAATTTACACATTTCTCATATTTGTGTTATTGCTACTATTTGTGTTATTGACCTTTCAGTAATAAAAAAAAAGACTTAAGATTATTGTGGGAGTATTTTTGTATTTTCAAAATACCAATTACTTGTATTTTATTTAAATACATTTTTCACATCAGTATTTTGTATTTTATTTTGTTACATTTCATGAGCCAGTATTTGTAGTTTGTAACAAAATAGTTTTTGATGTATTTGTGCCCACCTCTGATTCTGGGCAGATCCAATAGTTTTGAACTTTAACAGAGAACCCGCCTACAAGGAAGTAAACGTTTCTCAATGGAAGTACTTCCTCCAAAGGACAGTCATCTGAGAGGGTTTCTTCACTGTCCTGTGCAATGGAAACAAATGGGTTGCACTTTCTTCCCTTTTGATGTAAAGTTAGAAAAAGTCCACTTACTGCACATATTTCAGCCACCACTTTCTTTGGAACAGGTAAAAGTGTTGGTGTATTGTGTAAAACTGCACAAAAGAGGAAACACAATGGCATTACAATGAACTACACTATATGAACAAATGTGATCAATAACTCATGGCAAAATATTCTTACATTAAGTTTAGCAGTTTTCACCTTCACAGGTCAAAGCAATTGATCCCTACTCAATATTTAACAGTTGAAATTACTGTACCAGCCATTTGGATTATATAGGCCAACTTAATTTAATGCAGCAAAAAATTATTTTACAGTGTAGCAAGATAATTTAAAGCTCATTTACCAGTAATGAAGGTGTTGCTGCTACTGGTCCCTGGCTGTTGGTCTGAGGAAGAGCTGCCCCCAGGGATGCCCTCCACGGTCGTTCACATTTAACCCCAGGGCCAGCTTTTCTGCTGAGGTATAATGTGGGGGAGCAGGACCACCACCTGTTTTATTTTTTTTCAGCTCAGCCTTTTGATGTTATAAACAGACAAACACATCATTTAACAGTGTTTTTCTTTCGTAAAAGAGACAAAGAACAGTAGAAGTAGAAAAGATTACCATTTTGAAGAATATTCTTGTACTTCACTTTTACTTGTTCCCATGGTGTAGTGGGTCCTGAGGTGGCTCTGACATTAAGCAATTATGAAATTTTTAAAATACAATTTTATATACTGTAATAAGTGATAGAACCATAACATGGAACACTTACTCATTTAATTTGTCTGCTACTTTTTGCCAGCCCTCTCTCCTGGCTTTTGCACACTTTGAGGTGTTCCCTGGCATTTTAATTAAGGTTTCATATTCTGCATAACCTTCAAGCAATAACTCTTGCTCTGCTGCGGAGAAAAAGGTTAATGAGTTATTTAAGTGATTAATTGAGTGATGATTGAGCATTATTGAAGACACCTGATGTTAACAAGCAGAATCGCTGAAGGAGAAAATCTCAAATTGTAAGCCACCGTCATGGCGATCATTGTTTGCTTTAGTTGGGCTATTGACCCTTATAATAATAACTTTAGATTTTGTTTGGCTGCTGTACCTGAGTTATAACTGCCAGATGAACAAAGAAAAAAAGTGATCTGATGGTCTTGGTTATATTAAATAAATTTCTGCAGAGAAATTAAAATAAATGAAACGCAAAGGGGGTGGTGTTGCTGTAATTTATAGTAATATTTTCAAAACCACTAAGGAATCAAGTTTTAAATATAATTCTTTTGAAGTGTTAGTGCTTAATGTAAAAATATATAGTATAAATAATAATTCACGTTTGAGATTTGTGCTGGCTACTGTATACAGGCCACCAGTGCACCATACAGACTTTATCAAAGAATTTGCGGACTTTCAATCAGAGTTAGTATTGGCTGCAGATAAAGTACTAATTGTTGGTGATTTTAATATACACATCGATAATGAAAAAGATGCATTGGGTTTGGCATTTAAAGACATTGTAAACTCAATTGGTTAGACAACACGTGTCAGGACCTACTCAACGTCGTAATCATACTCTAGATCTAAAATGATCACATGGAATAGATGTTGATGCCGTTGAAATTCTGCAGCAGAGCGCTGACATCTCAGATCATATAGGATGTTTCACCCAAAATGTGTTGCAAACATCAGTGTTTCCTGTAAGACAACAATTCATGCAGATAAGACACAAACAGCAGTATCTTGATCTTTGATCAGATGCTGCAAGACCTTTAAAATGAGAAATGAAAGTAATTGAAGGAACATGAGGGTAGATTGGTTTCTTTCTCTTCCCTACAATCACATGAATGAACTCATGTGAACCATCGTATGTGGCAGCAGAACTGTCTGTCACCAAAAGGTAGACTTTTATGTCAAAGATGAAGGAATTCCAAAAGATGACAAACATACACTGATGGGTATAGGATCATCAGACAGTAAAGATGATAAAAAGCCTGGCTGCGCCCTCTTACGCACTTCCGCTCAATTTCATTTTCCCTCAGTACTACGTCTGGGACTGCTGTATATTCTTAGGTTTCCAGAAATTAATTTTTTGTAGGACCAATCAGTGAACAAAGGGAGTGGCTGAGAACGATGACGTTGATGTAGTGCGTCAGTTTGAGTTGGAGTTCAGTTATGGCAGCGGAGAAAGACGTGAGAAAAGCTATTCGGTCTATTGTTGCAAATCTGAGGAATATGTAAGGAATAATTGACGACAGGCCGTTGAATTATTAGAAAAATAATGCACACCCGAGGTGGTAATGCGGTCACGACGCGAAGCGGAGTATATACTACAGTTACCACACCTCGAAACATTGTTCAGATTATGTATTTCAAGATGTTTGTAAAGTTTTTGTAATTAAAATGCTCTTGTATGTAGGACTAATTTCTTACGCATCTAATCCCATGCCTCCGTTGCTAATTCCAAAACGTCATTTTAGAGTTAGTAACGGAGGTTTGAGCCACTGATAGCAGACTAATGATGGGGACACACACGACTATCTGACACATTCTCTGACTGTTTTCATCGACTGAAGCAGATTTTAAACACCGACTTTGAACACAGATTGAACACGTTGAACACGCTTTTGGGCATGATCAGTCATAGTATCAAATTACATTCATTATGCAGTTATTAATGCAGTTATTAGAGAGAGATGTTGCAATAATGAGACAGAAAAGCATGTGCGTCAATATTATTATTTATTTATTAATTTAATTTGTTTTAATTAATTCGTTCATTCTTTTTTTTTTCCATTATTGACAGATGACAGTAGACTATAGCCAAATAAATGAAACACAAAGCCCTTTTAACAAGTAGGCCTATCAGTAATTATTTATTTGTTATATTATCTGCAATAAAAATCCATGCTGCAGGACTATCCATTTATTTAGCCTATATTCAGTTTAATTGTCTATTGATTATAGATGGACTATATAATTTATATATACTAGAACTATATACTTAGGACTTTCACACTGTTTCTCAATGGCATTTCACTGGATTTTCTGAACTTTTTTACGACCCTTGGAGTTTTAGAGGGTGTGTGGTCTCTGTCTCTCTTGTCAGTGGAACTGGCATCTCCCCCCTGGCATGTCTCCGTCGTCTCTTGCAGGCAAAACCTGCAGCTCTCGTTGACAGACATCTTATTCTAAACATTATCCTCTGATCATTCGGACTTGTTGTTTCCGGCCGGTTTCGGCGCATGACATACGTCACGACCACACGTTAGCGATTGGCTATGGCAGATCCTGAGTGACTCTGGGCAGATCCAATAGTTTTGAACTTTAAAAGAGAACCTGCCTACAAGGAAGTAAACGTTTCTCAATGGAGAGAGGCCAGACTCTCTGTACAAATGAAATGTACGAGAGTCTGGTAGAACCAGGCTAACAAACACCAGTATCTTGATCTTTTATCAGATGCTGCAAGACCTTTAAAATGAGAACTGAAAGTAATTGAAGGAACATGAGGGTAGATTGGTTTCTTTCTCTTCCCTACAATCACATGAATGAACTCATGTGAACCATCGTATTTGGCAGCAGAACTCTCTCTCCTGGCTTTTGCACACTTTGAGGTGTTCCCTGGCATTTTAATTAAGGTTTCATATTCTGCATAACCTTCAAGCAATAACTCTTGCTCTGCTGCGGAGAAAAAGGTTAATGAGTTTATTTAAGTGATTAATTGAGTGATGATTGAGCATTATTGAAGACACCTGATGTTAACAAGCAGAATCGCTGAAGGAGAAAATCTCAAATTGTAAGCCACCGTCATGGCGATCATTGTTTGCTTTAGTTGGGCTATTGACCCTTATAATAATAACTTTAGATTTTGTTTGGCTGCTGTACCTGAGTTATAACTGCCAGATGAACAAAGAAAAAAAGTGATCTGATGGTCTTGGTTATATTAAATAAAGTTCTGCGGAGAAATTAAAATAAATGAAACGCAAAGGGGGTGGTGTTGCTGTAATTTATAGTAATATTTTCAAAACCACTAAGGAATCAAGTTTTAAATATAATTCTTTTGAAGTGTTAGTGCTTAATGTAAAAATATATAGTATAAATGATAATTCACATTTGAGATTTGTGCTGGCTACTGTATACAGGCCACCAGGGCACCATACAGACTTTATCAAAGAATTTGCGGACTTTCTATCAGAGTTAGTATTGGCTGCAGATAAAGTACTAATTGTTGGTGATTTTAATATACACATCGATAATGAAAAAGATGCATTGGGTTTGGCATTTAAAGACATTGTAAACTCAATTGGTTAGACAACACGTGTCAGGACCTACTCAACGTCGTAATCATACTCTAGATCTAAAATGATCACATGGAATAGATGTTGATGCCGTTGAAATTCTGCAGCAGAGCGCTGACATCTCAGATCATATAGGATGTTTCACCCAAAATGTGTTGCAAACATCAGTGTTTCCTGTAAGACAACAATTCATGCAGAAAAGACACAAACACCAGTATCTTGATCTTTGATCAGATGCTGCAAGACCTTTAAAATGAAAACTGAAAGTAATTGAAGGAACATGAGGGTAGATTGGTTTCTTTCTCTTCCCTACAATCACATGAATGAACTCATGTGAACCATCGTATGTGGCAGCAGAACTGTCTGTCACCAAAAGGTAGACTTTTATGTCAAAGATGAAGGAATTCCAAAAGATGACAAACATAAACTGATGGGTATAGGATCATCAGACAGTAAAGATGATGAAAAATAAAAAATAAAAAAACAGGATAACAAATTTTAATCAATAAAATAATTGTGAAGTAAAATACACTTATAAATCATAGCATATTGTTTGTGTATTCAAGTGTTTTAGTACAAAGCGTGTTCTGTCTTGAGACTTTGTGCTTAACCAGATCTAAACATGATGATTAGTGTGTTGTGCTGAGAGACATTCTTGAGGACTTTCCACCCGCATTATTCAGTGTAATGTTTCATCAACATTGTACGTTTCTTTTAAAGATCTTTGTTTCCAGTAAGACAACACTCAAAAAAAAATTGCAGTAAAATGTACAACAACTCACCAGCAATTTTGGTTGCCAGTAAGTCTTACAAGAGTACTGTAAAATTATACAGCACACCTGTAAAAGCAGCAAAACAAGAGCAGCTGTGTACAGTTGTACAATGTACAGTTCTTTACTGTAATCTTTACTGTATGTTACTGTTATTCACTGAAAACCTTACATTTGAGAAAATCGATTGGTCAATTGCCATTAAATATTTAAACTCTGAGCTTATTTCAATTGAGCCAACTAAGAAAATGACTTAAATGAGTTAACTAGAAACATCAATTTAACTTGACTACAGAAAATATGCATGAGATGAAGAACTTAACAAAAAGATCATCAATGCATCAGCAACTACACAGTCACTGCCTTTAAACACAATTACACATATCAAGTCTTCCCCTTTTTTCATTTTCTCAAAAAAAAAAAAAACATAAAATAACACTAACATTTATTCTCTCTTAATTCAACCACATGCAAAGCATGCTGGGAACTAACAAGCACCATCTAGTTTCAGTTAACGCAACTGTAATTCAACACAAATCGATTAATTAAACCTAAATTTGACATAAATTTAAGCATATTGAACACAATCAAATTAAGTTAGGGCAAAAGGGCAGTTGGCGTCACACTATACTGCCACCCTCTGGGTGTAAGAGTTTTTTACTTAACATAAATGGTTTTGTGTTTAGACAACGCTTTAGGATTTTGTATTAAGATGATAATCTGCTCAAAAGTAAGTCCATTTGACTTATACTGTTGGCGCTGCCATCTCTATTAGAGCTAGGTAACCAGTACATGACGAAGGATAGAAGAACTTACGACTCGGACATTATCGGGCGTTTTAGCCTGCACACCCACACAAGAGAGCTGCGGCCATTTTATTAATGATTGCACACCTGTGTATGTTACTCCACCCACTTCATGATCACAGTCAATTAGAAAACATATACAATCACATAGATCAACACCCCCACTTGTTCTTAAATTGACAGAATATAACACAATGCGTCACATACATGCATCATTAATTCACACTCCAAATAAAAAACACATAAATTGATCCATTTTAGCTTTAGACACAGATTTTGTTAAAACATCTGCCACCATATCAACTGTAGGACAATAATGAAGAATTATTTTGCCATCATTCAGTACAGATCGAACAAAATGATACCTTATGTCAATGTGTTTACACCTTTGTCGACACACCGGATTCTTTGAAAGTGCAATAGCACCCTGATTGTCCTCAAAAATAGTCACTGGTGCATATTCAAGCACATTATCCATTCCATTGATTAGATTGGTCAGATACAAGCTTTCTTGTGCAGTAGCTGATAAAGCCATATATTCGGCTTCACATGTGGATAATGCAACAGTTTGTTAGATTTCCAAGAAACAACAGGCCCATTCTTAGACAAACTAAAACAGTAGCCAGTAATACTATGCCTGTCATTCAAGTCTGCTGCCCAGTCTGCATCGCTATAAGCCACAAGTTTCAGATTTACATCACTTTTCTTATAACATAATTCCAAGTCTGCTGTACCTTTCAAATACCTCAACACATGTTTAGCAGCCACCCAATGTTGTTCTTTTGGTGCCCTTAGATATTGTGACAGCTTACTAACAATGAAGCTTAAATCTGAGCGAGTACTTGTCATCATATAGATTAGACTGCCAATCACTTCTCGATACCTTTTTGGGTCAACAGGTTCACCATCATTGTCAAATTTTACTTTGATTTCACATGGGGTTGATCTTGGTTTGCAGAGAGTCGTATCAAATCTCTCCAAAATTTTTAGAATGTATCTTTCCTGATTCATTTTTACTTTACCATGTTCTTGCGTAAAGTCAATGCCTAAGAAATGTCGAAGTTTTCCCAGATCTTTAACTTTGAATTTAATTCCTAACATTTCCTTCACATCTCTGAGTATTTGATCATTACTCGCTGCAATAATAAGATCATCAACCCAAATAATCAGTATAATTCTGGCTTCGTCAATTTGTTTACTGTAAACACAATGATCTGATGTGTTTTGAACAAAATCATTTTCAATTAAGAAATCATTCAACATCTTGTTCCAATTTCGTCCTGATTGTTTCAGACCATACAGTGATTTATTGAGCTTACATACCAATTCTTCTCCTAATTTTGACTCAACTTCAAATCCTTCAGGTTGCTTCATATAAATTTCACAATCTATAGGAGCATGCAAATATGCAGTTTAACATCCATCTGATGCAATTCTAAATTATATTGTGCTGCAAGCTGCATTAAAACACGTACTGAGGTTATATCGGCAGTAGGCGAAAATGTCTCATTATAATCAATACCTGCCACTTGACTATAACCCTTTGCCACATACCTGGCTTTATATAATCCCCCATCAGGATTTTCCTTTATGGCATAGACCCATCTTTCCCCTACTGCCCGTTTACCTTCTGGTAGTGTTATTAATGTGAAAGTATTATTCGCTTTTAGAGAGTTCATCTCATCCTCCATAGCTTCAACCCACTGCTCTGATTTTGAAGAGCCTAAGGCTTCCTTCAGTGTCTGGGGAACATCACATGCAACACGATAGCAATAATCAATAGTCAATGGCTGATCTGCATCATCTTTGACCTCATAATCATAGTCTGCAAAGTACTGGGGGGGTCTTCTTTCTCTTTTTGGATATCTAGTACCTAGATCATTCTCTTTTTCACCCTTTGTACTGACTTCATCCTCAACTTTCATTTCTTGTGGAATTACTTTAGTCTTATCTAGTTTTGGTACTAGGATTTCAACCTCCTTCCTATATTCCAAACATTCATCCACATCCTCCACTGTCTGAGTATCACTTTCATTTGTACTTTTTGTGACAAACTTCACCAGTCTACTCTTGAGTACTCTCCCTGTGTCTGGATAGAAAACAAGATAAGCAGGGCTATTTTTGTCATAACCAACAAATATACCCTTTTCACATCGCGCATCCAACTTTTTCTTGTCATACTTGTATGCATAACACTCTAACCCAAACACTCTCATTTTGGATAAGTCAGGCTTTTTCCCAGTTATCAGATAGTATGGAGTTTGTCCCAGACGGCTATTATAACATCTGTTTCTAATTATAGCCGCAGTCTGTACCGCATATGTCCACCACTCCTTTGGTAAATTACTCTCAATTAGCATACATCTTGCCATTTCAAACAAAGTCCTCCAAGCTCTTTCAGCTGTCCCATTTTGATGGGGTGAATAAGGAGCTGAGGTTTCATGTCTTATAGCATTTTTGCTGAGCAATGACTGAAATACAGAAGATGTAAACTCTGTTCCATTATCTGACCTTATACATTTAATTTTCCCATAAGGGGCAACATCAGCAATGAATTTCTCAGTGGCTATGGCAGTGTCACTCTTGCTCTTCAAAAAATAGGTAAACACAGCTCCTGAATAGTCATCTGTGAATGCTAAGGCAAATCTGAAACCATTTTTCCCTGCTGGTTCTATAGGACCAGCCAGATCTGTATGAACAAGTGCAAACACATTTTCTGCTTTCTCATCTAGATCTCTATTTCTGTTCTGAGCAAATTTGCCTTTAACACACACTTCACATTTCATATTTGATCTGTCTATTTTACCTCTAATTTTCATCCCATCTGTAACATTCTCCAACTTTAACACATCATCATAATTACAATGACCCAGTATTTCATGCCACGTCTGAATATCATAGCACACGTTACACTCATCAATCTCATTAGCTACAGTGCTCAAGTAAAACAATTTGTCATACATATGAATATCAAAAGTTGTACCATTTTTGTGAATGAGTCGGTTCTGTCCTTCTTTGAAGATTACTGTCGCTCCGTGTGAAATCGCCGCTTTGACGGAAAAGATATCTTGAGAAAATGACGGCACGTAAAGTGCCTCTGTCAACATCATGTCCACAATCAATGCGACCATTGTTATTTCTCAAACGTAGTTTTGCGGTACCTTTCTTCAACGCGATACCACTGGCCCGTTCTCCATCAGCCAGCTCCAGAATGTGACTTTGAGGCTTGAAACTTGAGTCGAAATCCACGAACTTCTCAATGTCCGTAACAATGTGTTTAGTAGCTCCAGAATCCACCATGAGACCTTTCATTTCCACTCCAGCAATCGGGACTTTATTCACCTGTTCCACCATAAACGCAAATGTATGATCCTCCTCTTCATCCATCATTTGCTTCACTTTATCCCGCTTTCTTCGAGAACAGTGCACGTCTTTATGTGAGGTGCTTTCACAGAAACTACACCATTGTCTCCGTTCCCCGCGCTCCTCAGCAACCACCGTGCACTCCGCGGCTTTGTGACCTTTCTGTCCACAATTGTAACAGGTGAGTCTCATACTCCAATTGTCTCTTCCTTTAATTTTCATTACGCTGTCCTCTACCGAACCAGCAATGCCAAACTTCTCTGTGCTTTCATAACTTCTCAGTTTTGCTTTAAAGTCGGCAAATGTTAGTTTTTCATCACTCTGCATAATGAAAATAGAGAATGGTTTGAAAGTATCGGGTAAACCCTTCAGAATCATGGCAGTCAATAAATCATCGCTCAAAGTCTCTCCCGCATTCCGCAATGCTGTAATTGCAGTCTCTGCACGAATAATATAATCCGTAACGATTTCATTTACACCGTTCTGAAGAGATGTCAACTCCGTATACAAACTTATCACACGTGGCTTCCCCTTACCAGCGTAGTGATTTCTCAAAATCTGTAACGCCTTTCTTCCATCATCAGCAGCCTCTCTCAACACAAGCGACATACTCTTGTCATCTAATAATTGGATCAGAACTGCATATGCATCTTCATTTTTACTGTCGTCTTCCACCTCCGCTCCCTCATCGTGCACGGCAGAGGCTTCACCCAATATGGTGGATTTCAAACCCAGAAGACGCAAATGTGCCAGGAACTTCGTTTCCCACAGTTCGTAATTCTTTTCCTCTCCGTCAAAACATAAACGATTCCATCGGTTCCCAAACTCTTTACTGGGCCCATAACCTGTTGGCGCTGCCATCTCTATTAGAGCTAGGTAACCGGTACATGACGAAGGATAGAAGAACTTACGACTCAGACATTATCGGGTGTTTTAGCCTGCACACCCACACAAGAGAGCTGCGGCCATTTTATTAATGATTGCACACCTGTGTATGTTACTCCACCCACTTCGTGATCACAGTCAATTAGAAAACATATACAATCACATAGATCAACATATACCTTTAGGGGTTAAATCCTGCCTGGCAGCACCAACCACTGGCTGGTCGGCAGCTGGCAGTCAGTTTTTTTATGGTAAATCTATTCTTATACACTCACCTAAAGGATTATTAGGAACACCATACTAATACTGTGTTTGACCCCCTTTCGCCTTCAGAACTGCCTTAATTCTACGTGGCATTGATTCAACAAGGTGCTGAAAGCATTCTTTAGAAATGTTGGCCCATATTGATAGGATAGCATCTTGCAGTTGATGGAGATTTGTGGGATGCACATCCAGGGCATGAAGCTCCCGTTCCACCACATCCCAAAGATGCTCTATTGGGTTGAGATCTGGTGACTGTGGGGGCCATTTTAGTACAGTGAACTCATTGTCATGTTCAAGAAACCAATTTGAAATGATTCAAGCTTTGTGACATGGTGCATTATCCTGCTAGAAGTAGCCATCAGAAGATGGGTACATGGTGGTCATAAAGGGATGGACATGGTCAGAAACAATGCTCAGGTAGGCCGTGGCATACCATTCTGTCTGCAAGGAAATTATTTTATGATAATGAATATATTCTTATGCAGAGACGGTGCTAAAGAGAGGAGAGGAGAGGAGAGAGAGAGAACATCAAATAACATTAGAGAGAGTCAGGAGAGAGACAGAGATGGGTGTGAGGAGAGATTGAAATCTGAAATATGTCTTTATAATTGTTTTTTTTGCTGAAGGTGTTTTGGAGTGGATGACAGACTTTTCACACACATGGATGTTCATAAAGGGTTCTCTTACGAGAGGTTCTCTCATATTGCGTTAGTTGCTTACGCTACGGGAAAGTTCTCTTTTCTCGAGATATGAAGCCACAAATTATCCTTAATTTTGTGTATTTGTCAACGCAGTGCAGCAGCAGCACGCAGACCTAGAGCAGGCTGACTAGCGCGCTCATTGGCTGCCCTGCGGCAACTTTTTGCCTAGCCGCCGCCAAACGCCTGCTTCTAGGCCAGCACCCTTCCTGCCGGAGCTCCACACCGAGCTCTCGAAGTCCTGGAACGCTCCATTCTCCGCGAGACTTCGCCCTGCCGCCTCGTCGACTCTCTCCCAAGTGGACGGAGCCGCTGAGAAGGGCTATTCGCAGATTCCCCCAGTGGCAGAGGTGGTCGCAGCGCACCTTTGCCCGCCATCCGCGAGATGGCGCTCAAAGTCTGCCCTCCCGTCCAAAGCCTGCAGGACTATGTCAGCTCTCATCAGCTCTGCATTCGATGGCTGTACTCCAAATCCTCCAAGCCGATCTCCTCCGCGAAATGGATGAGAAAGGCTCAGACCAGACGGTCTTGACAGATTTACGCAGCGCAACGGACCTTTTGCTTCGCGCCACAAAATCTGCGGCCCAAGCCATCAGGAGATGTATGGCCTCTTTTACAGTCACCGAACAACATCTTTGGCTGACGCTCGCTGACATGGGTGAAGCTGAGTGGTCCGTTTTTCTCAACGCCCCGCTCTCCCCCTCTGGCCTCTTCGGCCCGGCAGTAAGTGGGATTGTAGATCGTTTTTCGGAGGTGCAGAAGGCATGAATCTCTTCCTGCCCCGCCGCTCGAGCTCAGCTGCAGGCCGCTCTCATGCTCAGCCTCCTGCACAAAGCTCTACACAGCGCTCGTCTCAGCCTCAGCCTTCGCAGCAACGACAGGGCAGCTGCCCTAGGTCGCGCTCATCCAGCCGTCACAGACCGCCTCCCCCCCGGGGACCCCGGCAGAAGATCGTGCTGAAGCCTGAGCCGACGAAGTCCTCCTAGCAACCGCTGGGAGAAAAAGATGGCTGAGTCCCACTGCGGCCGGACCGCCATCAAAACGACCAGCTCTGTCAGTCCCCTTAGTAAAGGCTACTGCAGTAGTGTATACCGCAGCCAACGAGTCAGTTACACAACTCGCTCGCCTGCACATAAACGGCGTTTTCACGGCGACCCAGAGAAATCTCATAAAGAGTACAATATCTGGTTATCTGGCTCACGCCGAGGGTGTTTTGAGTGTAGAAAATGTGCCCACGTCCCAGTGTTCACCCCTACACACAAGCACGATCCCCCCTGTGTCTTTTCCAGAACCCACTCACATAAAGCGGGCACGCGTCGTTCGAATGATGAACGTAGGAATTGTGTCCACGATTCAGTGCCCACACCTACCCACTGCCCGTTCTGTCACACATTTTTCCCGGGGGTCAGATCCCTTAAAGCACACAAACACTGGCCGTGTTGTAAATGTAAGTCCTGTGCCCGCTCAAGAGCGCTCACGCTTACTAGTAAACACTTCTCCCCCGTTGCCGCCCCCGCGTCACGGGTTTCTCGCCCCAAAATGTTCTCCGTCCAAAGCGACCGAGTCAATGAGTGCTGTCCGGCCAGTCACCGCTCTCAGCAAGCCCCCTTTCATGAGCACCGTGAGCGCACTCACTGTGCCGGTACCTCTGATACAGGTCCCCGATCCCGCGCAGTGCGGCAATCGGGACCCAGAGGCCATTCGACCCCTAGTAGAGTGTGACACGGGAGTGGATTTTCAAACCTCTCCCGTCCCACTCCCACAAAAAAAATCCTGTCCCGTCCCAATCCCACGAAAAAACATCCAATCCTGTCCCAATCCCAGAAGAATGACTCCTATTCCCTCCCACTCCCGTGTTGTGTTTTTTTGACCGGAATCTGTCAGTTACAGTAAAAAAAAATGCTTCACAATAAGTGTATTGTGATTGTCACTAACATTTTAGTAACTAAACTGATTTTTATTAGGTTTAGTGACAACATTACATTGTTTACATGGTACAATTTCTGGTAAGCTATGCTTTTTTATTATTTCAATTCAATTCAATTATTGTGATTTGATATAATATTGACTCATTTGAATAAATGTTAGGTAGGCTACACAAGATAGGCGTTATAGCTATTTTTTTCTTGCCAACTACGTGCTATAGCCTATATTATGTTCATTAAATGGCTTTCCTGAGGTAAATGTGACATAATTGTTCTCCAGCTATGTTATTGACCTCTTCACGCTGATGAAAAACACTGATTGATCGATATTATGTATGAGGAATATACATTTCGGTAAGTTGTACTGTATCTTTTAGTGTTCGTTCGTGTTTATTTACTATTAGCTAGTAGAGATGATCAGTTCACGTGCGCTAGGGATCTGTCACGTAACATTTGTTTGAATTTCGTAATAAAATTGACAGAATCTTAGAGCTGAGATTTTTTTATATATCATAAAGTAACCTGCTCTGTCTAGTCTGTCGGTCTCCGTGTCCTCTTTGCTTTGCGATTTTTCTGTGTGTGAGAAAATGGATGTGTGGCGTGAGAGCGTGTGAAAAGCGTGTGTCTCATGCGTGTGTGGAGCACGTCATTCACTTTACCAGCCACACCAAAGCAAACAGGAGAGCATAAAGAGAAAGCGCAAATAGAATTTAGTTAAAAATTTAAATATAGAGTTTATTTATAGAAACTGTATATTTGTGTATAAAGTTGGGTATCATAGTTTTATTACGATTTTTATTCCCGCCCACTCCCGCTGATATTTTTCCCTGTCCCGTCCCAATCCCGTGATTAATAGTGATTTCGTTTCCCATCCCACAGGATTCCCGAAAAAATTTCAGCCTCTAACCCCTAGCTATGCATGCAAAAGCATGGGAAGCGATCCCGGGCGTGTCAGAATGGGTGCTGAACATTATAAAGTGGGGTTATTCGCTACAGTTTGCTTGCCGGCCTCCACGCTTTCGAGCGCGGACCGAGACGAGAGTGAATGTGGAAGATGCTCACCTAATTCGCGCAGAAATAGCAAAGCTGCTGTGCAAGGGAGCAATAGAGCTGGTGCACCCTTCTCGGAGTGAGTCAGGCTTTTACAGCCGTTATTTTCTCGTTCCCAAGAAGGATGGAGCGCTCAGACCTATCTTAGATCTGAGATATTTGAACAGAGCTCTCATGAGACGTTTGTTCAAAATGCTCACAACCAGGCAAATCCTCGCGCAAATTCACCCGAGGGACTGGTTTATTTCTCTAGATCTGAAAGACGCGTACATTCAGATTCAGATAATACCCCGTCACAGGCCATTCTTGAGAATCACCTTCGACGGCCAGGTATATCAGTACACCGTCCTTCCGTTCGGTCTGTCTTTAGCACGCCGTACATTCACAAAGTGCATGGACGCGGCCCTCGCTCCCCTGAGAAGTCAGGATATGCGAATTTTGAACTATTTGGACGACTGGCTGATTCTAGCGCAGTCAGAGATGGAGCTTTTTATCTCACAGGACAGTGCTTCTCAGCCACCTGGAAAGCCTGGGTTTCTCGGTCAACTGGACCAAGAGCTCATTAATGCCCCGGCAGTCAGTTTCTTTTCTGGGAATAGAACTGGACTCGGTGGCTATGACGGCCAGATTGTCGACACAGCGCGCGCGCCGTATTCGACATCTCGCCGCATCCTTCCAGACGGGCTGTCAGGTTCCGCTGAAATCTTTTCAGATAATTGTAGCAACACTGACTCGGCATCCGACCAGATGTTCTGAATTAGCGAATCATGATTGTTTCTCTCATGCTAAAACACATATGAGCATATACAAGCCCTAAATGACTAGCTTTCTGACACAATGACTACAAGTGTCTACAAGGAGGGCCTGGTTAATGATTCACACGACTTAATGAAATCAACGAACAGGCCCCTGTTTGTTTCTCAAACTATCACGTGCTGCGACGACAATTCCCTTACTGTGTCTAACGTTTGTTCTTTGTGTACTGAAGGCAAATTACAAGACTTACCCCATTCAGTTGTTTTGGACAACTAGGACTATCTTGCTTCTCTCAGCAAAATTATATGACGCCTCAGGCTGCCAAGTTAGTCTGCCCACAGAACTACCTTTGTCTTTGCTGAGTGCCATTTTCCAATTAAACCCCCAACCCCTCATCTGGTATGCACCACGAGATGCAACCGATGCCAACCTCACAGATACACACAGACACGCACAGTGCCATATATGGACTTCCACTAGTAAAATTTCATTTTACTAACTATTAAAAATGTACAAAGAGTGTTCCAGGTGATTTGCATGTTCCCCAGGGTGATATTAGAGTAGTTGTGTTTTTGAATCACTGTAGTATAATCCTAAAGTACCTTTGTTCAACATAAGAATGTATCTCTATGTTTCTATCTTGTCACTATTAGTTCTTGGTCTTGTTTTAATCCCCTTTGCATGACGAAGGAGATTTTTGATAAGAGACTGTGATAAACGTTATGGTTCCATGCGTTTTAACTCCCCGAGCATATTAGCATATTTTGCTCCCTCGTGAGTCCACACGAGGGTCGGGCTGCATTCACACACAAAGAAAATCTTCCGCTCCGAATGCTCTAAGATTATTCGTCCACCACGAAAAAGGGGACGGTACACGGGACACTGATAAAAGCCTAAACCTTCAGTTTCCTCACTCTCTTCCTCTCCGGTCAGAACTTCGGGAAACACCAACTTCGGCTTCGGCCACCCTCTCCGGACCGGCTTCGGCCTGCTTCTCTTCTCTTTTATTTCTTTTCTTTTCTATAGTCTAGTTTCATTTTTCCTATTCGCCTCTGTTCATTCCCGGCAACTTCACCTCAAAGAAAGAGACTCGTTGAACCTCCCGCGCTCGCGCTCGCCCGGAAGACACAGCACGCGCACGCCTCCCCTCAGACGACTCACGCTGCTCTTAACCCTCTGGGCTTCTTCGCCCGAAAACGGGCGAAAACTTGAACGTTTCGAATTGTTTATTTTTTTTGCTTCATCGGATGGGGGTGAAACTTGGTGACTTTTGTTTTATTACCTATATGAACACACAAAAAAATCAAGGAGATGATTCTGATATGTTAAAGGGTCGTAAAAAAAAAAGTCACACTTAGCTTCCTCCCGCCTGAAAACGGGCGACATAGGAAATGAATGGGAAATACGAAAAAATAGGAAAACTCAGAGAAACTTTTGGTGGTACAAGCTACAGATCAGCCACTGTGCTGAAAAAAAGTGTACAGCAATGAAGGGGTGACACTCTAGAACATCAAGAGTGCAAATAAGACACCCTCCCCCCCCCACACACACACCCACACACACAAACACACACACACACACAGAGAGAAATGAACTGGTAAGACTGAAACAGCACATTTTGCCCCAAACTATATAAAAATGATATAATCATAATAACTCCAAAACTATAGCAAGGAGAGTCAAAAGGTAGGTATCGTTTGAAAGAACTCTTTTTAAATTTTTTGAAAATATAAATTACATTACATTTGGACATTTTCCTGCCAAGAAACAGCGGATAAAATACAATATATATATATAATTTTTATTATGATTTTGCATATCTTTCTTATTTGTCATGGAATAACTCAGGAAGGAAATAAGGTAGGAGGAAAATTCTTTTTTAGTGAAGTCCCCCTACATGTTAGCTGCATCTGGATAAAAAAATAATAATTTTTGGACAAAGGAATCAAAAGTTACAGCATTTGGAATAGAGATAGCCTTTTTGTACAGTCTTTGACACCCCCTCATGGGCAATTTTTTCTTCATGAAGAATATCTTGTCATAAAAGCAATAGATTATGTTAATTTTGGGCTCATTTTAATTGTAATAATATGCTGTAAAAAATGAAGTGCCATTTTCAATTATCTGAGAATGTTTCATGAGCTGTATGATGTTTTTGACACATTGCAGTACATTATTTTATAGATTATGAAAAAAAAGAAATTCTATTTATCAGCAAATAACTCAGCAATACTTAAGAGTTTTTCAAAGTGGATACATTCACTGTAAAAATATGGTAAAGAATATTTTCGCAGCTAGGTGGCGCCTGCTGTTGGTACACTCGGTTTTAGAGGGATTACTCAGCACTCGTTAGGAGTTAATAAATGTAATTAGATGCATTAAAAAGCTGAGATCCTAAGCTTTAAAATGATATATAATTTGTGTTGTTCCATTCAGTGGTTGCTTAGTAATAATTTTTTTTCTTTCCGAATGGGAATAAATCAAATAAATAAATAAAAAAGCTATAGGCCGCCTATAGGCGGTTATAGGACATGACACAAATTAATACATTTTGAAGCCACTAGGTGGCGCTCTTCTCAGTTGAAAATGTATTTATTTTTAGGCCTGCACTCTATTTTGATGTGAAATGTTGCATTTATTGAAAAAAAAAAAAAAAAAAAAAAAAATTAATAATATATTAATTCTAATGGAAAAAATAGCTCATAAAAATTATATAATTAATGCAAAATATCATAAAAAATTCCAAAAATTCTAAATAATAATCAGAAAACATTATAGAACAAAAATATATTTGATTGGTTATCCTGGGAAAAAGTAAAGTAAGATTTTAAGGCTTCGCCCGTTTTCGGGCGGGAGGAAGCTAAGTGTGACTATAATACGAAGAAGCCCAGAAGGTTAAAGACACACGCAGGACCCTGCCTTCCTTCCTCATACAAGGAGAACCATATGCAAGTATCGATTATTGAATTGAACTTTTAATGTGATTTCTTTGTGGTCTCTCAAGGGTTGCTGTCTGTGATTTTTGCCATAGTCTACTGCGATCTCGGATCGCAGATTTTTGCTTTCACTTCCGATCTCATCTCTCATCCTTCTCTCTCTCTCCCATCCTCTCTCTCAGCCTTTTCTGTCATTCTATCTTTTTCTAATTCTGATCATTTTATTCTCCCTCTCACTGTTATTCGTTATCTTGTATTGTTTAACTGTATTTTATGTACATAGACATATAATCCGTGTATATGCATATATCCTGTGTGAATCGTAGTATGTATTCCTTAGTTCAATTGTATTAAAACCTATATACTTGATTGATCCTGTCTATAATTTTCACATTACGAGTCCCTGAAATGTTTGATCTAGCTACAGGCTTTACAATTTGATTATGGTTTAGTAACCTAAATTTTATAAGGACAAAAATAATAGTTTCATGGCCAGAAGCTATTCCTTTTTGAAATTATAAGAAGTGATAACTTTATTGAGAAGGTTAGTAAGTTAATCTTATGGTCGTTTGCGGGACAAATAACTGTTCGATAATTACATTAATTTTCCATTAAGGGTTATCTCATAATTGATCTGAAATAGGATTATTGATATATGAATGAGGAATTATAATTCGTTGTGATTGATTATTCATATATACAAATCGATCTATTTTCAACTTCGAATAATTTGATGTAACCGTAAAATGCAATATATTAATCATATTTATGATTAATTATTAAAATTCCCTGTATATTATTTGAGCTAAGTCGTTTACGTTACATAATGCTGGGACATATGGCATCAGCTGCAGTGGTGCTCCAGCTAGGGTTACTGCGCATGCACCCGCTTCAATGCTGGCTGAAAGCGCGAGTGCCTCACCGAGCCTAGACTGCTGGCGGTTTGTTAATCAATGTGAATCAGTGCTGAGTTTCAGCCCTGCAGCACTGGTTAGCGGCCGAATGGTACCAGTCGGGAGTGACGATGGGTGTTGTCTCACGCCGGAAAATCGTCTCGACAGACGCTTCCAACCTAGGTTGGGGAGCTGTGTTCGAGGGCAGACCGGTCTATGGCCACTGGTCAGACCAGGAGAAACGCCTACACATAAGCTGTCTAGAGATGTTGGCGGTCGAGAATGCACTAAAGCACTTCCTCCCGTATCTACAAGGCCACCATGTACTTGTCCGCACAGACAACATGTCAGTGGTGTCCTACGTGAACCGTCAGGGTGGTGTCAGATCCAAAACTCTCTGCGCCCTTTTCGGACGCCTCCTCATTTGAGCCCAGCGCTCGCTGAGAGCCGCGCACGTGCCCGGTCGCCTGAACGATGGTCCAGACAGACTGTCCAGAGACAACATTCCCCCGGGAGAATGGTCTTTGCATCCCCAGACAGTCCAGTTACTGTGGCGCCGTTTCGGCAGAGCGAATGTCGACCTCTTTGCGTCAGAAGACAATGCTCACTGCCCAAAAATATTTTCCAAGAGCGTGGATGCGCTGGCCCGCACTTGGCACAGCGGCCCGCTGTATGCCTTTCCCCCGATCTCACTGCTGCCACAGGTCATCGGGAGGATCAGGAAAATGCGCCACTCGGTGCTCCTCATAGCCCCGCGCTGGGAGAACCAGACGTGGTTCCCAGACTTAGCTGGCAGACTCAGCCCCATGGCCAATCCCGGTGCGCAGAGACCTCCTCTCTCAAGCCCGCGGTTCGATATGGCATCCTCATCCAGAGCACTGGTCTCTGCTTGCATGGATAATCAACGGATACCCGTTGTCGTGCCAGAAGGGGCCGTGAACACGATCACGCAGTCTAGAGCCCCCTCTACGAGGCGGCTCTATACGTCTAAGTGGTCTGTGTTTAACAGGTGGTGTACCGAGAAAGAGTTAGACCCACAAACTTGTGGGGTCTCTTGGGTGCTTTGCTTCCTTCAAGAGCTGTTGGACATGGGCAGGTCCCCTTTCACGCTCAAAGTGTATGTTGCGGCCATCGCAGCGTTCTCTGAGTCAGCGCACGGCCGGACATTGGGAAGGAACGAGCTCATCATCCGCTTCCTCAGGGGAGCCAGAAGGATGAATCCCCCGAGGCCCCCTTTGGTTCCTATTTGGGATCTTTCCCTGGTCCTAGAGGCCCTGAAAGCTCATCCCTTTGAACCTTTAGAGACTGTGGATCTGAAATATCTCACGCTCAAAACAAATGGATGTTTTTCTGATAGCCCTGTCATCAGTCAAACGTATGGGTGCTTACACGCGTTATCTGTTAACACAGCGTGTCTCGAGTTCAGACCAAATTACTCTAAAGTCATCCTTAAACCGAGGCATGGCCATGTCCCCAAGGCGATCGGCACCCCTTTCAGAGCGCAAGTCATTTCTCTCTAAGCTTTGCCGACATCCGTCAGCGAGGTCGATAGTAACCTCCTCTGCCCCGTTAGAGCATTGAGAATTTACGTCACGCGCTCCGCCGCTGTCAGGCGCTCGGAGCAGCTCTTTGTTTCGTTCGGTGGGCGAACTAAAGGTCTCGTCGCCTCAAACCACAGCCTGTCCAGGTGGATAGTGGACGCGATTGCGCCAGCTTACGCGTCTAAAAACCTGCAGTGCCCGCTGGGCATCAGGGCTCATTCCACCAGAGGCATGGCCTCATCGTGGGCTTGGGCCAGCGGAATTTCTATTAATGACATCTGTACGGCGGCAGGCTGGGCCTCTCCGTCTACATTTGTAAGGTTTTACAACCTGGAAGTTCCCGCCGTGCAGGCTAAACTTATGTCAGTCTAATCTGTGTGTATGTTCTGCCCAGAAATTGATGTGCAGACTGCTATCATGTGACTGAGCTCCCCTGGTTGAGCTGCATTGTAGGGGTTGTGTTATGTATATAGACCGGCAACACCGCTCTGTATCCCCTATGGCAGGGATGGGCAACTTCGGTCCTGGAGGGCCACTGTCCTACAGAGTTTAGCTCCAACCCTGAAAAAAACACCTGCCTGCAATTTTCTAGTAATCCTGAGGACCTTGATTAGCTTGTTCAGGTGTGTTTGATTAGGGTTGAAGCTAAACTCTGTAGGACAGTGGCCCTCCAGGACCTAAGTTGCCCATCCCTGCCCTATGGTGTGATTATGTACTTGTGCTGGCCAGTGTTGCTGGTCCCTCACTTCCCATTCATTGTGTTCCCCGGGGTTTCCCCTGGGACTCATGTAAATGGATGCTTGGCGCGCACGGCATTGACAATTGGGTTCCTGTAGCGTAAGCAACTTACGCAATACGAGAGAACCTCTCGTAAGAGAACGTACTCGGTTACCTAATGTAACCTCGGTTCTCTCTAGAAGAGGGAACGAGTATTGCGTAACCCGCCTTGCTCGCGCCATGAGCTCATTTCGCTTCAGGCGAAGAAAACCAGCTTAAGCAGCCTCTGAGCCTTTATTATATACCCTAGCAACCCCCTACTGGCGGGCTGGGCGTGACATCACGCCAGGCTCAGTGGTTGGCTGCTGCAGTTGCTGCAGGGCAGCCAATGAGCGCGCTAGTCAGCCCGCTCTAGGTCTGCGTGCTGCTGCTGCACTGTGTTGACAAATATACAAAATTAAGGATAATTTTTGGCTTCATATCTCGAGAAAAGAGAACTTTCCCATAGCGTAAGCAACTTACGCAATAACAAAGACATATTTCAGATTTCAATCTCTCCTCACACCCATCTCTGTCTCTCTTCTGACTCTCTCTAATGTTATTTGATGTTCTCTCTCTCCTCTCCTCTCTTTAGCACCGTGTCTGCATAAGAATATATTCATTATCATAAAATAATTTCCTTGCAGACAGAATGGTATGGAGCGTTATCGGAGCTCAATAGCAGTTGGCTAAACTGAAGCGGTAGAAACAGTCTGGATCAAGGCCATTAAAACACATTTGTGATGAAACTCCCTAAAAAGTTGATCATGCTAAAAACATAAAAGAATAGATTTACCATAAAAAAAATGACTGCCAGCTGCCGACCAGCCAGTGGTTGGTGCTGCCAGGCAGGATTTAACCCCTAAAGGTATAAGTCAAATGGACTTACTTTTGGGCAGATTATCATCTGAATACAAAATCCTAAAGCGTTGTCTAAACACAAACCATTTATGTTAAGTAAAAAACTCTTACACCCAGAAGGTGGCAGTATAGTGTGACGCCAACTGCCCTTTTGCCCTAACTTAATTTGATTGTGTTCAATATGCTTAAATATATGTAAAATTCAGGTTTAATTAATCGATTTGTGTTGAATTACAGTTGCGTTAACTGAAACTAGATGGTGCTTGTTAGTTCCCAGCATGCTTTGCATCTGGTTGAATTAAGAGAGAATAAATGTTAGTGTTATTTTATGTTTGTTTTTTTTGAGAAAATGAAAAAAGGGGAAGACTTGATATGTGTAATTGTGTTTAAAGGCAGTGACTGTGTAGTTGCTGATGCATTGATGATCTTTTTGTTAAGTTCTTCATCTCATGCATATTTTCTGTAGTCAAGTTAAATTGATGTTTCTAGTTAACTCATTTAAGTCATTTTCTTAGTTGGCTCAATTGAAATAAGCTCAGAGTTTAAATATTTAATGGCAATTGACCAATCGATTTTCTCAAATCTCAGGTTTTAATTCAGTGAATAACAGTAACATACTGTAAAGATTACAGTAAAGAACTGTACAACTGTACACAGCTGCTCTTGTTTTGCTGCTTTTACAGGTGTGCTGTATCATTTTACAGTACTCTTGTAAGACTTACTGGCAACCAAAATTGCCGGTGAGTTGTTGTACATTTTACATTTTTGTGTTGCCTTAATGGAAACAAAGATCTTTAAAAGAAACATACAATGTTGATGAAACATTACACTGAATAATGCGGGTGGAAAGTCCTCAAGAATGTCTCTCAGCACAACACACTAATCATCATGTCTCAAGACATGTCTCATGTCTTCTGTCTCAAGACAGAACACGCTTTGTACTAAAACACTTGAATACACAAACAATATGCTATGATTTATAAGTGTATTTTACTTCACAATTATTTTATTGATTAAAATTTGTTATCCTGTTTTTTTATTTTTTATTTTTCATCATCTTTACTGTCTGATGATCCTATACCCATCAGTTTATGTTTGTCATCTTTTGGAATTCCTTCATCTTTGACATAAAAGTCTACCTTTTGGTGACAGACAGTTCTGCTGCCACATACGATGGTTCACATGAGTTCATTCATGTGATTGTAGGGAAGAGAAAGAAACAAATCTACCCTCATGTTCCTTCAATTACTTTTAGTTCTCATTTTAAAGGTCTTGCAGCATCTGATAAAAGATCAAGATACTGGTGTTTGTGTCTTTTCTGCATGAATTGTTGTCTTACAGGAAACACTGATGTTTGCAACACATTTTGGGTGAAACATCCTAGCTAATGCATTTTTGTTCTAAGAACGTTTTTTAAATGTTCAGATTTGGTTATGGAAACGTTAACCCTTGTGTTACGTTGCGGGTCAATTTGACCCGTTTAGATTTTCTAGTTGTTGGAAATACTGGTTAACCTATGTTTTTTTTTTCTTGATATTTTGTGACTTTTTCTCATTTATCATCATGAACATGCATGCAAAGTTTCAACATGCTGGTGTTTTTTGACATGTATAAACAAAATTACTGTTCCTTTCGTGATGTTCGCGGGTCAATTTGACCCGCATATTTTAACGCTCTAAGGCAACTGTACGGACCCAAAATAATAACATTTCTTGGTTATATTTTGTTATTTTATTTTTTTACTCCCTTATGAAGCTAAAAAATTTGGTTTTCCACACTTATTTCAATACAGAAAAATATTTTGTCAGCCACAGATGGTAAAAATTACCTATCATTTATTTTTTCAAGCTACCTGAAATAATATTAAACCTTTTTTTTTTCTTGATATTTTGTGACTTTTTCACATTTATCATCATGAACATGCATGCAAAGTTTCAACATGCTGGTGTTTTTTTTTTTTTACATATACAAACAAAATAACAATTACGTTTGTGATGTTCGCAGGTGAATTTGACCATCATAGGCAGCTATTCAAAAGCAACTGTACAGACACACACACACAAAAAAAAAACATTTATTTTATGTATGTCAGGGCATCAACTCCAGTTCTAAAGTGTAATTGTATCTAAAATTGCTCTAACACAAACCAAACACACTTGAAAAAGCTAAATCATGGTGTTCAGAATTAATTGCAAATTACAAATGAAATTTTTTGACAGACACAGATAGTAAAATAAGCTCTCATTTATATATTCAAGATATCTGAAATATATTGAGACTTCGACATAGACAGCAGGAAAAATTAGCTCAGATTAATTTATTAATTGTTCAGTTATGATGTTCTAAGCAAAAAAAAAAAAAAAAAAAAAAAAAAAAAATGTATATGCAAATATGTATAAATATAACGTTCATATTCAAATTTTAAATAGTTTAAAAAATGGTTAAAAAACATTTTCATTAAATCATATCTTAAGATATATATTTTTTGGAATATCTGACAAATGTTGATATTAAAAGTTTACAGTTTGAACCTGAATCTTTGTTGTTTTTCAAATTTAGATTTTTGAGGAATTGTATTGAATCCATTTCGGGTCAATTTGACCCGGACCATAAGGGGAGTGCACAGAATTCCAACATAACACGAGGGTTAAAATGTCCAGTTTTGTGGATGTCAGTAGAATGTTTTTCAGAGTAGACTGTCAAAAATTGTCCCCAGGTACTTGTACTCTTTGACAATCTCAATCGGTTTTCCATGAATAACAGTAGGGACTGCCATAGCCATCTGCCTCTGCTTATTAGAAAAGGTTACTACCATCTCTTTAGTCTTATTCACGTTAAGTTCTAAGCTCTGCTGAGATCTTTACAGATTGAATTTCTTCTTTTCTCTTCAGTTGATTTCATCTGAGGCTGTGGCTGAAATGACTCCATATTTAATATACACAGATTTTTTGGCTACGATAAGGTCCAGTTCTGGTTTATTTCTTTGCTCTTGGCTGACATGTGGCATTGCTATGCAGAGGTGTAAAGTCCAGGTTTAGAAAGTAAAAGTCCTCCTCAGTATTTTGTTCCAATCACCTGGATTTGCTAATTTAGACAGGAGATAGAACTAATTAGTGAAATCAGCTGACTGAGTTCATGGGTGGAATAAACATATGGCAGGACTTTTACTCTTTGACTCGCTAATTCAGACAGGAGATAGAACTAATTAGTGAAATCAGCTGACTGAGTTCATGGGTGGAATAAACATATGGCAGGACTTTTACTCTTTGACTCATGGATTACCCATCTCTGCATTTAGCAGACGCTTTTATCCAAAGCGACTTACAAATGAGAACAATATAGAAGCAGTTAAACTAACAGTAGGACAACAATATCCAAGTGCTATTGAGCTCAAAATAGGAAAATATTGTTGCCTGGTTACAAATACACTGAACATTTGCTCACTGGGGTTATTAAAGTCCTTTGTTTGTGTGGGTGTGTGCTACATGAGATAAGCATTCTGTTTACCGACCACATATCAAGTCCAACTGGTTTTAACTGTAGTGAGGACCAAACTTTATTTGAATTACCATTCTGTAGCTTTGCCACCCTTGAACGACAATCAATATTTAGACATTGTACATGCACTGTAAAACACTGTCCCACAAATGAATGGCAAGATACTGTCAACATTTTTGACAAACATCAAGATTCAGCATATGAATCTCAATGTATATATGAATGCTTCATGCATGCTGGTTTTATGGTGGCTCTCAGCATGCATTGTGTTACGAGTTTCAAATTGAGTAACTGGAGTAACAAAAAGATTTTGACTGGGGTTCACTACTCTCAACTCTCGATGTCAGCCTGGAAGACAATATCATACTCAGTTAGACAAAGAGCGAACCGCCATCTTCATTTCTCTTCATTTTCATTTCTTCATTTTTCTTACAAATGTATCAAATTATAGTATAAAACAATAACATTCCCTCTGTGTAAATATGTTTCAGTTTCAGTGCAATTTCAATTTAAGCACCTCAATAAAGGTTTTCTCTTTACTCTTCACATATTAGCGGGTGACATTTCACACTCATATTCACAAAATAATTATGTCTCTGAAAAAATAAACATCACTCTGTTTTTTTAAAGTGCAACAACATCCCAAGGATAGATCATATTTTAAACTATACAGTTATTTATATATGTTTATGTAACTAGTTTTCTTTTAAACTTACTTACTAATGAAATAATATGAATCACAAACCCTCTTTGGCTGTATACAAGCTTACAATTGACTTTAAAGTCACAACATGAATATTACACATAGGGAAAACTGTTCAAATTATAATACACTGTCAGACACAGACAGCCAACTGTGTCTGTAACTTAGTAATAACTCTCTTTTCTTAACATTTACAATATTTTATAACCTGTCAGGATACCTTAAAGGGGGGGTGAAATGCTCATTTTCACTCAATCTCCTGTTAATCTTGAGTACCTATAGAGTAGTATTGCATCCTTCATATCTCCAAAAAGTATTTAGTTTTATTATATTTATAAAAGACAGATAGGCTGTACCGAGTCTTTCTGGAAAAAAAACGAGCGGCTGGGGGCGGGCGAAGCAAAAGGTGTGTGCTAACACGCCAGACATTTGAAGCAGTTTTACCAGTTTTACTCACCGCCCGGTTCCAGTCACGACTGGGAACTTTTATCATTGTGACTGCTCGATCCTTAAGCATTAGACGATCTGCAAATCCGTCGATCTGGGCTTTGTTTATAAAACAATCATCATCGAAATGCAGGGAACAAAGTCTTACACAGCTCCATTGATGATGCTCTGAAAAAACAAACTCCATCCACTGGTCCCTTAGCGCTGGATTTTTTGGGAATCTGTGCAGGGTTGTCTTGCCCTGGCAACCAAAAACACACTTCTTTGGTGACATTGACTTCCAAAAGCCGAGCAGAGCTCTTTTATGGCGAACTGCTTTCGCTATCTTGCTCTGGTCTACGAGTGCGCGCGCGCCCACGGTTCTTCCGGCAGAAGTGCCCTTAGGACCCATATAAGGAAATTCCGCCCCATCTTACGTGACACAGACCCATACTTGAAAAAAACTTTCCGAAACTTGTGACAAACCGGAAGGACAATTTTTGGCACAGAAATACTCCTTCAAACGTACAATTTAATTTTTTAAACTTTGTCCATGTTTAGCATGGGAATCCAACTCTTTAACAGTGTAAAACACCCCCCCTTTAAAACACAAAATAAAACATTTCTAGGGAGAGAGGACCTCAATGCACCGATTCACACATTCAGTTACAATACCCACGTGCTATACAGCCGCTAGCGCCATTGTTTACACATGCTTTCTCCCGCGATTATAAACGCAGCTCCCTAACTCGGTTTCACACATCAAACAGTCCATCACAGTTCTGCTTTCTTTGGTCCCCCCCTAATTTATTTTGTACAACACAATAACAGTCGCAATTCTAGTGAACGCTGCATGTTATTAGATAAACTCATATCCTTTAAACATTAAATTGTACTGTCACTTAAAGGTGTATCACACACTCCCCAACAAATAAAAGTGGCTCCCGACACAATATATTCTGAACAATTTCACTCTGAACATTCACACTTTTTTTTTTTCACAACACATTCCAACTCTTAATTAGTGTATCTTATATGTCCTATAAGGTGTGTGTGCCAGATCTCATCTGAGTATGGAATGTATGTAATTGTGAATGTATGTATGTGATTGTCTTTCATGGCTTCTCATCCACAGTGAGCTGGGTACACTACAGGTAGGTAAGGGTATGGGGGGATGGACGAGGGTTGGAAGTGGTGGAGGTATGGTGCACTGAGACACTGGTTAGTACATTGTACTGGCTGGATTTAAACTGCACTCATAGTGGGCCGCGTGTGATAAGCGGGTTGACCCAGGGAAGGGTAAGTAAACATATTTTTGCCGTCTCTCTCTCGTGGACTGTCTCAGTGGGACCTGATGTTCAGGTTGTGGTGTGGGGACATTGTTCTCTTGATGGACATCATACAGTTCCTCTTGAACAGTTGCAGGTTGAAGCTGCTCCATGCCATGTTCATCTTCACTGGATGTCCCCTGTTCCTCGTCTCTAACACTCTCCCTGTCCTGTTCAGGTTCAGCATTAATCATTTCTCCCAGGTGGGTCTCATTCTGTTCAGATCTGTTTTGGCAGCCAGGAGTAACATGCGGCACAGGTACGTAACTTCCAGCTCTTGGCTTCTCCATCGGTATTCGCAACCAGTATTGAGGCACACCTTCCTCTTCCTCAGAGTCACTTATATCTGGATCCTGTGTCTCATGCATAGGTTTCGGGCTGTCTGAAACTCTCTTCTTTCTCTTTTGTGACTCAGCTATGTTGGTCGTCTGGTTCTGAGGTGGCTCTACAGGTAGGTCGGCAACAGGAGGTTCCTGTGTAGAGTGTGAACTGGTCAGCCTCCCGTCTCCGGGCTTACTTTGTTGACAGGATTATCTCCAACCTGTTCTCTAACAATGTAGATACTCTGCTTCCAGTACGGTCTAAGCTTCCCAGGGCCCCTTCGTTCACTCAGGTTGCGTACCAGGACTCTGTCCCCAGGCTGAAGAACCACACCTCTGCTCCGTTTATCGTAGTATGTCTTCCCTTTGGAGCTTGACTGTCGGCTGTCTACGTCTGCTATTCTGTATGCCTCCACCATTTTTCCTTCCCATTTCTCAGCATATCCTTTTGGTCCATTAGTTTCAGCTCCCTCATCTGTTATGAGGCCGAAGAGGATGTCCACTGGTAGACGAGGATGTCGGCCATACAGCAAATAGTATGGGGAGAAACCTGTGGCCTCGTGCCTTGTACAATTATATGCCTAGAGTACATGGGGCAGGTGGTCTTTCCAACTCTCCTTCTCTTTCTCTCCCAAGGTGCGGAGCATCTGCAACAACGTGCGGTTGAATCTTTCTGCAGGATTGCCCTGGGGGTGATACGGAGAGGTTCTTGAGTGGGCGACACCAGCTAATTGCCTGAGAGTTCTGAAGAGTTCATTCTCGAACTCTCGACCCTGGTCGTGGTGTAGTTTGACCGGGTATCCAAATCTGGGGATGAGATCATTGAAAAGCCTGTCAGCAGCCGTCTTACCAGCCTTGTTCCTCGTGGGGTAGGCTTGCGCGAATCTGGTGAAGTGATCAACCACTACCAGGATATACTCGTATCCACCTCTGCAGATTTCCAGGTAAAGGAAATCGATACACACCAGCTCAAGGGGCGAATTTGATGTTATACTTTCCATTGGTGCTCTTTCATGTGTTGCGGGCTTCTTCTGTTTAATGCAAGAGCACTTCCTGGTCACGTACTCCTCTATCTCTCTTATCATGAAAGGCCAGTAGAATCGCTCTCTCGCTAGGCTCAGAACTTTTTCAACGCCAACATGGCACATGTTGTTATGCAGCTGAGTGAGTACTGTTCGTTTGTAGGTGGCGGGCAGGACCAGTTGTTGTCGACCTGCACTCTTCCTGTAGAGAAGGTCATTCTCTATGTACAATCTGCTCCACTCTCTTAACAGCCTCCTTGCATGTGTGTCCATTCTATCTTTGTCATCCTCTGTTAGTGGTGTGTCGTTTTCCTTCCACGCCATCACTTTCCCAATAGCGGGGTCTTTTCTTTGTTCCCTCACAAGCTCATCATGACTGACTTCCGGCAGAGGCTAAACTTGAGGTTGGCTGTGGGATGTTAAGTTGAGGGCTGCCATCCAGGCCACGTCTCCTTGTTGTGCTCTCCGGCTTCCTTCCCATACAGCGCATACTGCCTCCTCCGATAACTCTTCTGAACACCCAGCCATGAATGTGTCGATGTCCAGGGGGCAGCGTGATAAGGTGTCAGCATCGATGTTGGTTTTACCTGGCTGCTATTTGATGTTGAACTGGAAATCAGCCAGCTGCCCCCCCCCCCGGTGACCCACTACATTGAGTTTGGCAGTATTCAGAATGTATGTGAGGGGATTATTGTCCGTGAAGACTGTGAAATGCGGGGCGTAGAATAAGTAGTCACAGAACTTTTCACATATCGCCCACTTCAACGCGAGAAATTCAAGCTTTCAGCTGTGTAGGTTATAATTTTGTTCCGCTGATGTTAGTGTGCGTGACCCGTATCCAATCACCCTCATCTTCCCATCCTGGTTCTGATAAAGAACTGCACCGAGTCCTTTTTGGGAGGCATCTGTGTGTAGTGTGAAGGGGCGGTTGAAATCGGGATACGCCAGCACTGGGGGTTTGGTCAGCCGGTCCACAAGCTGTTCAAGGATCTGTTGGTGTTGCATATTCCACTCTACCGGAGTACGGTAGGACTGCTGACTGCCTTTTGTTTTTCCTCGTGGCGGTTTGGCCGGAGGGGTGCTTGGCTATACGTGAGAAATCCTGCACATATGTTCGATAGTAGCTCAGAAACCAAAGCAACTGCCTAACGTCACCGACTGTCTGTGGTGTCTTGTCTTTCAGTGCCCGCACTGCTTCAAGGTCATTGGGGTCTATTTCTACTCCTTCCGCTGACACCAGACGGCCGACATATCTGACCTCCTTGCGGAAGAGCTCGCATTTCTCCGGCTTCAGCTTTACCCCGTGGTGTTGCAAGGCTTGGAGAACTCTGCGTAGCACCTGCACATGCTCATCAAAGGACCTGGAGAAGCACAACACGTCGTCGAGGTAAGGGATGCAGCATTCATCTCTCAGCGTGTCAAGCATACTTTCCATGCTCCTTTGAAAAGCAGCTGGGGCATTTGATAGCTCAAAGGGTATTCGGACCCACTCGTAGAGCCCCCAAGGGGTAATGAATGCAGTCAGGTACCTTGATCCTTCAGCAATAAAGCCTTGATGGTAGGCTTTCCCCTGACCGAGGATCGAAAACCAGGTATATCCTCCCAGGGAGTCAGTGAGGTCCTGAATTCTGGGAAGAGGGTGACGGTCTGGCACAGTTTTGTTGTTAAGGAGCCGGTAGTCAACACACAGGCGTAAGGACCCATCCTTCTTTCTTACACAGATGCCAGGAGCTGAATAAGGCGACTGGGACTTCACAATCCACCCTTTTACCAACAGCTCCTGGATGTACTCCTTTTTTTTGTGATCAAATGTTTATTGAAGGAAAAAGAACAAGAAGATATTAAGCATTTCAAAATCACAAGCAGCAGTCAACAGAAAATATGTATATATATCTATATATACACACATGCACAAAAACAAAATATACACATACATTGCAATATACATAAATATGAAAAAAAAAAAAAAAAAAACAACAACAACAAAAAACAAACAAGGGGACTCAATTTCAGGAACTTGAATTAATGAGTACACAGAATAAACCAACTTGAATTAAATCAGATAAAAAAAAAAAAAAAAGGAGATCATTTCACCCAGGCTTTTAGTGATTCAAAAACAGTGTTCCAGTTACCGAGAGCCTTTTCATTCGCACCATTAACTCGAGCAGTAGACAATTCTAGAAGAGTCACGTCTAAAAATGTAAGAATCCAACATTTAACAGAAAGTGAATGAGGAGGCTTCCATCTCAATGCAATCATCTTTTTAGCAGCTGTGAGGCCAGCTAGGACTGTGCGCTTATGCTGATTATTAAGGTTCAACATTGTTAGGTTATTCAGTAACAGGACAGGCACCGTTACAGGTATTGTTGCTGAAACCAGATCAGATAATCTGGATGCCACCTGAGTCCAAAATTGAGCAACAGGTGGACACTCCCACATCATATGCAAGAAAGTGCCTGGAACCTTCAGAATGCATTGGGTACAGGTTGGATCAGTTAATCTCTTCATTAAATGGAGTTTACGAGGTGTTAAATACGTCTATGTACAAAGTTGAAATGTATCTGTTGGTGGTCAGGATTACGAGAGGCCTCCTTTATATTTACCCAAACATCCTCCCAATGAAATTCTGGATCCAAACTTGGGCAGTCACGTCTCCACAGCCTATCTAAAGGCAATTTGGCATAAGAGGCCTCCAATATAAAGTTATATAATATGGACACCAAGCCCCTATTATTCCCTTGAGCAATAATCAACTTATACAATGGGTGTACAAGCAAAGGTTGCTGCCAAGGAACACCATACGCTTTGAGGGCCGATCTAAGCTGTAGATAAAAGAAAAATGAGGATGCTGGCAAATTGAATGAGTTTGCAATGTCTTGAAAAGAGCACAAACCAGAATCATTATAAATGTCTTTCAAATGACGAATACCACTCCTACTCCAATGTGAAGGAGGAATGGGTCTGCCTCCAATTGTCAATCCTTTATTATTAAATATGGGAGATTGTGTATGCCACTTGCAGGAGACCTTGCATCTAGATTCAACTAACCTCCAGGTTTGAATAAGATGGGAAACTATAGGACCAAAGCGCAGCCGACATTGCTTATTAGATACATTAGAGAAAAGGATGTCTTCCAGATTCCATGGATGCACAATATGTTCTTCTATCTTGCGCCAAGAGACAGGAATATAAGGGTTAAACCATACAAGCAAAGGCCGAAGTACAAAAGACCAAAAATAGAGCTTACAATCAGGCACCGCCAAACCCCCATCTACCCTCTTCCTTTGTAAAGTAGTCAGTTTTAAACGTGGTCTTTTTCTATTCCAGATGAATTTGGAGATATTACCATGGATTTTATTCCAGAAGTTGACAGCAGGGGAGAGGGGTATCATAGAACTAAAAAAATTCAATCGAGGCAAAATATTCATTTTTACAATAGAGATTCGGGCCTGCAGAGAGTTGGGCAGATTAATCCATCTGTCCAAATCTCTCTTGATGTCCTTGCCTACTTCTGAAAAATTGTGTGTCACAGTGTGGTTCAAAGAGGGAAAAATTTGTATCCCAAGATACTTAAAATGCTGAACAACAGCAATAATGGGTGGGTACTGCAATATTTTAGCAGACTCATTTAAAGGTAAAAGGGCAGATTTAGTTAACCTTGAAACCAGATAAATGGCCAAACTCTTCACAAACAGACAGCAGGCTAGAAATAGACTGTACTGGATTTTCCATGAAAACCAGAACATCATCTGCATATAATGCTACATGATGCAAAGTATTGTGAATGGAAATAGGTTTTATCTCAGTGGATTGTCGAATCATCTGGGCAAGAGGTTCAAGGGAGAGAGCAAAAAGAGCTGGACTTAAAGGGCACCCTTGTCGTGAAGACCTAGTGATAGCAATTGGTGAGGAAAGTAATTGTCCTGTGAGTACTAATGCTGTGGGATTAGAGTAAAGGACCTTAATCATATGTATAAAACCCTTACCAAAACCCATATTTTCCATAACAGACCACAAGAATGACCACTCCATCCTATCAAAGGCCTTCATTGCATCAAGGGACAACACTGCTGAAGGAACCTTAGCACCCATTGCCGCATCTATTATGTGTAGAAGACGCCTGACATTATCCACTGCCAGTCTAGATTTAATAAAACCTGTCTGATCACAATGGACTAGCAAGGGTATGTGATCCTGAATGCGCCGGGCAAGTACCTTTGCATAAATCTTTAAATCGGAATTTAACAGACTTAATGGCCTATAGTTTGCGCATTCTGAAGGATCCTTATCTTTCTTTAAAAGTAGAGATATTAGGGCAGTATTAACATCTCTAGAAAAGCTGCCTTTTTCAATTGAAGTTGTTATCATGTCTAGAAGCAAGGGACCTAATTTATTCCAGAATACAACATAAAACTCAGGCGGTATCCCATCTAAACCAGGTGATTTATTCCTTTGCATAGCAAGGGCAGCCTCGTTCAATTCTTTTAAAGAAATGTGGCTATCAAGTAGAGTGGAAGCATTTGTTGCTAGCCGTGGTAAATGTAACTTTTTAAGAAAATCATTGCATCTATTTTGTTCAGGCTGAGAGTCGGATTTGTACAAATTGGAATAGAAGACACGAAACGTCTCATTAATTTGTTTGGGTTCAGTTGTGATAATGCCCGCTGAGGATTTGATGGAGGAAATATCGGCAAAATGTTCATTTGACCTAATTTTCATAGCCAAAAGATGACTAGGTCTGGACCCATGGAAATAGTAACGCTGTCTAGTTCTATGGATTAAAAATTCTGACCGTTGCTTCAGAATATTATTTATTTCTTTCTTAACAAGGTCCCGTTCCACTGCTATCCGTGAAGAGTAATTGCTCTGTAAAGTGGAATCCAGTCTAACAAAGTCTGCTTCAAGAGCTTGCAATTTGGCAGATCTGGCTTTGCGAATATTGGCGCAGAACAGTGTAGCATTGCTTCGTATAAAACCTTTTGCAGCCTCCCATAATATTCTGGGGTCATCAACGGAACCTACATTAAACTTCAAAAAATCCTCTAATTGAGATTGGAATTGTGTCTTATATTCATCATTCACCAATAAGGAAGTATTGAATCGCCACCTAGTGGCTCGCTTGGATAAAAAGCCCAAAGTAGCGCAGCACCATATTCCTTTGTGGTCCGAGAGGGCTATGGGCAATAACACAGCATAATCAATTTTCTGGAAAAGTTTAGGAGATGAAAACAGAAAATCTATCCTTGAAAACGTTTTATGTCTGGAAGAGAAAAAAGTATAGTCTTTAGACAAGGGATTGAGAGACCGCCATACATCAACAAGCCCCAAACTTTTAGCCCACGAATGTAAAGCGGCAGTAGCCAATTCCTGGTCTCTGGAAGCAGTCGAATTTGACCGATCAATATTAACATCCCATACTGCATTCATATCTGCTCCTATTATGAATGAATAATCAGTCAGATCTAACATCCTTTGTGTTAATGTATCATAAAAGCAATTATCAAATGAATTTGGTGCATAGATAGATATAAGAGCAATCTTTATGTCATACAGTTCCACTTTCGCAATGGCAATTCTTCCTGCATCATCCGCCCATAAATCCAAGACCTTATTTTTGAGATTACGCCTGCAAACAATAGATACCCCTTTGGTTATTGTACTAGCCGTGGAGGAAGCAATAGTATGATAATATTTATTAGCGATACGACCAGAATCCTTATTCAGCAAATAATTTTTTTGTAAAAGCGCGAGATTAATTTTCTTTTGCCGGAGCAAGGTTAAGACACTTTTCCGTTTATGTGGTGCATTCAGGCCATCGCAATTCCATACTAGAATAGATAATTCACCCATGATCATCATGTACAGTTCTCACAACAACCACTGGCAATCTAAATATAAATTTTATTTTGCCAGAAGCTACACTCACTGAAATTGCAATAAAGGTTTCCTCACCAGATATTGCAAAGCGAAGTGAATATACCCCAAAATACGATATTAATACAAAATCCAATGAGTTTCCCCTATAACACAAATACATCAAGAACAAAAACAGTGAAAGAAAATAGGATAAAATAAAATCAAAAACGTAAATAAAAACCACATACAGATCGTATTGATCCGTGACCATTTATGGGTACGGGGCAGCAAAGATAATTCAACCCAGAATTGTGTAACCATTAAAGAACCGTTGAAAATACCAAAGATTTCTCGACCACATAATAGTGCAATAGTACAAAAATAGGTTAAGTGAAATATATCACTATCCTACTGACCTTGTAGGCCTACCGGAACTAACAACTGTGAACAAGTAAGCTAACACTTAAATTGTAGGCCTACATTATTAGAAACATATGTACAATTGCACAAAAAAAAAAAAAAAAGGGGGGGTTACTGGTAGTTTGATCGCAGAAATTGCGTGTGCAAAACAACTTAATCCGCGGGCTATACATAAATTAGAGCATCTAAGTATGAGTATTCAAATAAATAGTGTAAACACAGAATTAAACTTGAGTTTAAGGCCACTTATCGAACTACTTCAGTATATAAAAAATATATATATATATATATATAAAAAAAAAAAAAAAATATCTACACCATCGTTTCTGCAATTGTGTAACAGTGGCCCAAGAAGTAAGTTAAACAACAATACAGATCCCGACCAGAATCCAGCTTGAACAATCACTGGTCGCCCGATTCAGCATTCGTGCCTTCAGTTTCCACCGGGACATCGTCTGCATTCGAGGAAAGGGGAAGCACTGCCGGTAATGTGTGGATAAAATCCTCAGCATCTGTCGGAGACTGGAACGACTCTACACGACCACCAACCTTAATCTTCAAAACAGCAGGGTAGAGAAGGAAGAACTCCACGCCTTTGGCTCTGGCTTTATCCATTGCTTGAGAGAAGGCTAGGCGGCGTTTAAGGGTGTAGCTGCTGTAATCAGGTAAAAATCTCACCCTCCGACCATCAATAGTGAGAGGGTTTTTCCTGGCAGCCCGAAGAATTTCTTGACAGGTGGTAAATCGAAGGACATTGATAATCATTGTGCGGTTGTTCGCTCGATTCTTGTTGTCATTATACACCCGATGTGCGCGCATTATTTCACCCCGGAGGCTACCGAGGGAGGGAGTTAGGGAGCGATTGTGTCAGGTATTGCACTGCACTAGACCCTTCCAGACCCTCTGTCAGGCCCGTGATTCGGATGTTACACCGTCGACTCCTGTCCTCCATGTCCGCCAACTTAAGCTGCATCTGTTGTAACGTCGCTTCTTGAGTGGCTAGTAACTTTGAGTTGCCTTTGACATCCGATCGTATTTTCCCCATCTCCGCATTTATGGTTCCAATGCTTTCAGACAAAGTCACCAAGTGGGTCTGAATAGCACACAATTTCCCTTCCGTATCCTTTCCCATTTGTTGAAGTTGGTCAAAACGTGATTCAAGATAGTCGCGCTGTCTCTCCAACACTGATTCCGCAATGGCTTCCATATCAGTCCGATTTCCTTTGTTCTTCGAGGCATTAGACGCGGATTTTTTGTTCGATTCAGCCATCCTGCTCCAAGGGTAATTATTATTAAAAAACGGAATAAAAATAAAATGTTTCAACGGAGAATTACCGACCAAATGAACAATTCTGGGTGAGGAGAATCAAACTAAGCCGCCATCTTATCCAGCTGATCACGTGACTCCCCCTGGATGTACTCCTTAACTTCCCTGTAGCGAATACGACTCTGGGTAAATGTGAATTAGCTCAAGGATATAGGGAATTTTGTAAATATTAATATTCATAACTCATGGTCATAATAATTCAGAAATCGCATGTACATTTTCTTTATCAATTATCGAGGTTACCTTGTTCTGTAACTGGTCTGGTCATCCTTCATTCGTCCAGCGAATAAATTTAAGATTATCACAGTTAAGAAGGGGTATCTATTTACAAACTCCAATAAAGTTTATGTTCTGGCCACGAACATTAAACTTTCTGAGTTTATTAATTAAAACTACTGAATGTAGTCTAATATCGAGCTTGTAGCTTAGATCTTTTAGATTCAATGACTTATAAGGTAGGCTTTATACAGAGACAGTGAAAAGTATTCCATGGATTTTAATAAATGTAAAACTAGAGATTATATGAGCTACAAATATAAACGTACGTAAAAATGCAAACAATAAACAAACAAACACTTAACCGAAACAAAACATAAAACATAGAATGATCAGAATGAAGTGGAAGAAAGAAAGAAATAGAGAGGAGGGAAAAGCTAGTAATTATTACATACAGAAACCTAAGTTTACGAGACACCGGGAAACAGCTTTTATCAGACAATGTACTTGCGAGTTTCTGTGCTCTTTCTGGTCAGGCTGAAGCTGATGCAGGAAGCGAGGGTGGTGTCCTGTTTCTGCTGGGTCTTCCGGTGCCGCGAGAAGCTTGAAAGGCTCACTGAATGTAATGTTACCGGAAAATAAGATTCATCTCCCGGGATGGGAGAGGTTTAAAGTCTTTGTTGCAAGGGACGCAGCTACGACTCGGACATGTGCTCGCTCGATAGAGAAGACTAAGGCCTCCTTCAGATGATCCTTGGAGAAGCGCTGCGCCGGGGAGAAGAGGAGGAAGGGTGAGAGGTCAGGGATGAAAGCGACCGGAGAAGAGAAGAGAGAGAGGAAACTGAAGGTTTGGACTTTTATCAGTGTCCCATGTACCGCCCCCTTCTTCGGAGACGACGAATCAGGTGTCGAGATTTTTCTAGCGGGAAAATCCCTTTGTTCGTTTGGAACGATCTCCTGGCTCGAGTTACGGTGACGATTGACTGAAACCTTTCGGTTCCCGAAATATGAAATGGGTAAACAATGTATATTACTGCATTCTGCTATTGGAATTCAACTCTGTTAGATTGAGAGAATTTCAGAGATATCAAACACATCACATGAAGGTTGTAGAAATACGAAGTTACAGGAGATATGCAGAATTACACACATTTAAAGTTTTGATTCGTATTCGTATAAAATCGTACACACCCCAATATGACATGGTCATAACAAAAGGCACCTCAGAAATATATCAACATTTTGGTAATGTCCTATGTGGGTAAGTCAATGGAAAATCTGGACGTGACTCGCTTGGAATGTTCTGCTTTCCTGGGTCGTAAAGTTTTATGGTCTGAGGTAGGGTTACAAAACCATGATTCTATTTGAGACCCTAAATTGGGAGAAACATTCTTTCGATAGACACTTACAATTCCAAACTGCACATTAGAAACCACACCTCTATTATAAGGTAAACCAACCACACATGCATAATGGAATTGTACATATATTTAAAATAAATATTGCTTAACCTGAGTTACACACAAAGGTTGGTCTCTTGGTGTGTGTGTGTGTGGGGGGGTGTGTGTGTGTGTGTGTGGAATGCCTTTGAGGCTTGTCACGCGGCTGTAAAATCACTAGGGGTTCACGCTGGGCTGAATAATTAACCAGCGCTGTCTTCCTTAGGACAAAGACGAGGTGTTCTACCCCCACATGATTCACTTAATGTAAAAGCAGATGTCATTGTTGATACATCCCTGTAGAGTGGCTTTGGGATGGATGCGTAGGCCCTCTGAACTGGGATGTCATCCTTAGTCCTGATCTCCATCTGTAGTGAGGGGATGCACCCTATGTCATCACTGTCGCGGGCAAATGCTCCACATTCCTTGTAGAGCACTTCCTTTACCGCCTGTTGTTGTTAGGGCTGAGGTGACTAATATCAACAGGAGGAAGCCAGGACTCGGGTCGAAAGGTGCTGGGAGAAGCGACGGACTTAACCTCAACTGATGTCATCTTACTTGGTGTGGGATCAGCCTGATGTGCCTCTGGTGTATTGGTCTCAATTACCATTATAACATTTTGGATGGTTCCCAGAGAGGTTCTCCTCGGCAGGGTGACCTCATGCTTTGAGTGATTGGAGATGGGCACCTTAACATGAGGCCGTCGGGTATTATTGATTTCCAAGAGGCCTTCTCCTACACTCAACTGCCCTAAGACAACGCTTTCCTCCGTCGGTTCGTATAGAAACAGTGGGGTTAGAGACATCAAAGTTTGGGGGTACCCTACACCATACATAAGCTGTCCTGCCAGGGGGAATGATGGTATGGTCTTGGCCCACTCTTATAGTGACTGGATCACAGTATGTCCTTGGAGGCACCTGGATGAAATTCACAATGGCCTCCACCTGTTCCTCCTCTATTCCAAAGGCACTGCGGAGAAGGCTGACAACCGTTGCAACTGCATCGCCCGAGGACTCTTTCCTTCTGATGATCTCCTGGAGTACATTGGCTCCTAGAAGGGGCTGGGACAGTGGCAAAGGGGCTGACTAGGAAAGGGGCCTGTATGGTGAGATTCAGTGTAGGGGACAGCATGACCAGTGACTGCATAGACACCAAGTACTTCCTCTAATAGCTCAGAAAGGTCTCAGGATATGAGTAGGAATGTCATTTTTGGTCAATGATGCTCACCTGCGAGCCTGAATCAAACAAGACTGTAGCTGGGTACCCGCCAACAGGGGCGTAGCAGCCATTATAAAAGTGGGGGGGACAAAAGCTGTATGTGACCATAGGACGTGACCCAAAGGTGATGTTCATTTTCCTGGCTCAAAACGAGGCGGAGGTGGTAAAATCCTAATAATGTTTAATAATAAGACAATTAAATGTGTATTTTTTTTGTAGATCATCATATACCCTAATGTGTTTCCCACATTATTTTTGTTGGTGGAGCTTGGTACCTCTAGGGGGGTCCGGGGGCTTGCCCCCCCGGAAGAAAATTTTGTACATTTTAAAGATAAATTCATTAATCTGGTGCACTTTGAGTCACCCGAATCCACTGTTAAAAATAAATAATCCACCCGCAAACCGCCCGATGATATTCTCTGATTTAGATATCTGCATCTGATCATCACATTACAATTATTCAAATTCTGGTATCAAATTATTCAAATTATGGTAACATATCACACTGAAGTAGGCTGATTTAAAATGAACATTTATTTAAAATAAAAGTTCTTCTTTTGGCAAAATTACATTTCCTTATAGCCTAAACAGAGGCTTTACTCCTTTTATAAAGGCATTTTCCCCCTAATTTTGTGCTCCATCTTTCATTTTAAATTCTTAAATTCTATCAATATATTCAATTAAAATAATAAGACACTAGGCTGTTACCAATCAAATTAAATAATTTACATTGAAAAAATATAACTGTATTAAATTAGATTATTTTAAATATTTTTGAATATACAAATAAGGAATGTTGAAAATAATGATACTTTATGAAACTAAACCGCCAGTAGGAGGCGGCAGGCGACCGTCTTAATGAGCGAGTCATTGAGTCAAAAACAGTCATTGCGACTAAAATGTAAGTGAGTACATTTTTGAGTACATCAAGTAAAATTATTGTAAGTTAATTTTAACTGTTTGTTTATTGAACTGTTATGAAACCAGTCACGGTTTCAATCTTGATGGCATTCAGGAAAACAGCTGGTCGTGTGTAGCCTAGGCTATATATTGTTTCTTAACTAGGCTATATTGTTTCTAAAATGTTATAACTTCACGAGCCTCGACAGCGCACATTAGGCCTATATTATTATCAACTATAGGCTATCAATCGCCACTTACATCAAATGAAATAAAACAGAATCATCCATTCCTCCACACGCATCCATCCATCCATCCACACACGTTTTCGGTGATTGCCTGGTTATTTTTTATTTTTATATTAAAAATTGTTTTAATCAGGGCATTTGTCCGAAAAAAAAAAAAAAAAAAAAAAATGCGGGGGACAGAATCACCGGTTTCTAAAAGTGAGGGGGACGTGTCCCCCCCGGTTGCTACGCCCCTGCCCGCCAATCAAACATTTCAGCAGACTTTTCTTCCCAATTAGGGGTGCTTTGCAGGCGATGTTATTCTGGCTGGTCAGTACATTTGAATTTTGCTGTTTGTTTTGCTTGCGGTGTCTTGTTATTTGTTTGTTATTTGTTACTGTTTGGGACTGAAGCTGCTCACCGGTCTCTGGGCGTCCCTGCACAAAGACCGAGCCCCGTTTCCCTGTACCCGGACTCGTTGCAGACATCCCACTGCTCTGTGTCCTGCCTCCACACACACGAAGCAATGGTTACACTCCAGTGCATTCTGTTCAGTACATTTCGTACAACGAGCTGTCCTTCCTCTCACCTGGACTGCAGGTTGTCCCAACTGAGCTTTGACAGGTCCGCTAGAGGTTGGCTGAGAAGGAGGGTAAGACACCCGAGGATTTTCTGTCCGCTCCTCAATCAAAGAAGCCACCATGTGTGTCAGGGTCTCTACCTGAGAAGTGAGTTGTTGTATTGTCTGGAGATTGTCATTGTTTGATGGTGTATCCCGTGACTTGTTATTGTTGTTATGGTCTCTCGTCTCAACCTTAGCGCTGTGTGCTTGTGTTACCTTTTGTCGGGGGGGGTTGGCCTAGTCTGTGCTGGTGCTCGTTCTCATCACTTATTATTTTCATGACCTGGTACAAGATTTCCTCATCTGTGACTTGACAGAGGTCTCAGTCTCTGTCGGAGGTCAGCATGTTTTGTCCCCAAACCCTGATAGATAGTATGGAGGAACACCTCCTGGATGGTCTTGGGGTCATATGAAATATCTGCACTGGCCTGTCGGGACTGGAAAAGGGTTTTTCTGCTTAAGCCCAATCATGCGGTAGAGAAACTGATGTGGTGATTCTTGGTCTGATTGCCTGGCGCACATCAATTCCTGGAACATCTCAGTCGTTGCTTTCTCTCCGAGGTGAGACCTGAGGAAGCCTTTGAGTTCAGATACTGTAATTGAATCTTTGTTTACGAGCATATCTTTAAAAGACCCCGGTTTGATGATCCTCAACACCCCTCTTACCACTTCTGCTTCTGCAAAACCCTCTTTCACTCCCTCGTCGATTTTTAATAAAAAATTCATATTTATAAAAATTCATATACATATTTGTATATTTAGATATGATTGCATTATAATATGTGGGGTGGCAGTGGCTCAGTGGTTCATGTAGGTTGTCTACAAACCGAAAGGTTGGTGGTTCAATCCCCGGTTCCACTTGACCAAGTGTCGAGGTTTTCCATGAGCAAAACACCTAACCCCAGACGAGCTGGTTGGCGCCTTGCATGGCTGACGCCGTTGGTGTATGAATGGATGAATGTGAGGCTATGGCGCTTTGGCGGCCATAGGTCTGTGAAAGCGCTATATAAATGCAGTCCATTTACCATTTAGTCACAGAACAAATAATTAAGTTTGATTTATTGTAATTGTAATTTTTTGGAACATGATGGAACATGACTCCATTTCCCAGAATGCTTTACTTTAACCAAGTATTTAAAATGGTTGCTAAACAATTTGAGGTGGACATTTGTTTGAAAGCACAATTTGATGGGCAACACTGGACTTTTTAAGTTTCAGAAGTCCCTTACAACTTCACTCTGCACCTGTTGAGAGAATCTTTAGTGTTGCAGGAAAGATATTCAGACCAGAACTGTGCAGACTCAATGAAAAGGAGTTGAGGAGCTATTGAGAATTAGATGCAACAGTGTTGCTCAGTAATTTTTTGCATTGGAATAAATGATAACTTAATTTACAACAACTTTGTGTTTGTGTGATTACTTAGAAATGAAAATTACATTGGAACAAAACTAATTAAACAACACTGAGGGGGTAATTTATTTCAAGAATTTGATCAATATATATTTTAGAACAAAATGTATGCAGGGTTGAGGAGTAAATAGTTACGTGAAATGAATTTTCTGTTATTAAATTACAAAATTAAAGTAATTGTATTTAGTTGTATTACTGAGGTAAAATGTTTAATTCAACTAGTTACTAATCAACTTAAAACGAAATTGCTTTGCTTTGATAAAGTTATCCAAATAAAGTAATCCAAACCACATTTATAATGGGTAACTAATAATAGTAAGCAATAACATTTACAAAGTAACCTTCCTAACACTGAATGCATGCGAGACTCAACACATTCTCTCTGTTGTGTGACTGTGTGGAATTTCTTTGAATTGCCATGAATTTAATTCCACTTCCTGTCATTCCAATTCAAATTCAATTCAATGCCCTGTGGGGCGGAGTAAATTCAATTCAAATTCCTATTCATGAATTGAATTGAGGCCAATTCTGAAATTCTGAATTTTGCACAAGCCTGGTTTCTGTAAGTTCACGTCGTCGCAGTTTCTCACCCAGCTCTTCATACACTTGTCTCAGTTCTTCTAAGGACTGTGTTGTTTTATTGGTATGAGTGTTAGAGTGGGGTTGTGTTTGCATAATTGTACTGTTAGGGTGAGAATGAGGTTGTGAGGTAGGGCTTGGGATTGTAGTGGATGGACTTTAACTAGGTGTAACGTGTGTGCTACCATCACTCAATGTACCCACTGGAAAATTAACAGGATCATCAGCATTAAAGGGGGGGTGAAATGCTATTTCATGCATACTGAGTTTTTTACACTGGTAAAGAGTTGGATTCCCATGCTAAACATGGACAAAGTTTCAAAAACTAAGTTGTACGTTTGAAGGAGTATTTTTGTTCCAAAAATACTCCTTCCGGTTTGTCACAAGTTTCGGAAAGTTTTTTTCGAGTATGGCTCTGTCTTACGTAAGATAGGGCGGAATTTCCTTATATGGGTCCTAAGGGCACTTCTCCGGTAAGATCGCGGCCGCGCGCGCACTCTTAGACCAGAGCAAGAGAGTGAAAGCAGTTCGCCATCAAAGCGCCCTGCCCGCTTTTGGGAAGTCAATGTCACCAAAGAAGTGGGTTTTTGGTTGCCAGGGCAAGACAACCCTGCACAGATTCCCAAAGAACCCAGCGTTAAGGAACCCGTGGATGGAGTTTGTTTTCCTGAGCATAAACGGAGTTGTGTAGACTGTTTGTTCCCTGCATTTCGACGATGATTGTTTTATAAACAAAGCCCAGATCGTCTAATGCTTAAGGATCGGGCAGTCGCAATGAAAGGTTCGCGGTCGTGCGTTGGAAACGGACGGTGAGTAACTGTTGAACAAATAATGTCTCTGTGTGTTGTCACTAGCTCGGCGCGTTAGCACAGCTAAGCTTCGCCCACACGGCCCGCCCCCAGCCGCTCGGTTTTTCCGGAAAGACTCGGTACACCCTATCTTTCTTTGATTATTATAATAAAACAAAAGACTTTTTGGAGATATGAAGGATGCAATATTACTCTATAGGTACTCAAGATTAACAGGAGATTGAGTGAAAATGAGCATTTCACCCCCCCTTTAATTACTCTACCTATCAAATCATTTAAAACCAGCAACTGACCCATACCCTCATCCTCAAGTCCTAGTAAGATGTCAGATTGCATGTAGGAGACTACATACTCCATGCAGCCTTCTTCATCATTCGCATTCAGCTCTTCTTCATGTTGACTGTTGATTGCACGTTCTTTTGCAACCTGATAGATGTCGTTGCTTGAGAGTCTGAATAGTTGTTTCGTGATGCCCCATACTAATTCTTTACGAGTTGCTGACATGGTGTATAGTCCTGATGTCCCCTTGTGGTTTGTGAGTTCAGTAAATCAGCAGTGTAGTGACTTAAGTGGCATGTGTGTGTGTGCGTGTCGACCTCCCGATCAGATTGTGATGCTCTGATGCATGTGTGCGATGACCACAGGATCAGCGTTTGGACCTCTGGAAAGTAGCGTGCGCTGGCCTCATGGAAAGTAGCGTGCGCTGGCCTCTGGATCAGCAGTGCGGCTCCTAAGCGAGGTTGAGATCCCTTTTCTCTTTCGTCCCCCTCCTCGGACGCCCACAGGTTGACTCCTGGCCTGCAGCAACGTCTTGTTCTAGTATTTCTGGATCTGCTCCCCCTATGGTTGTGATGAGGAGAGATCCCGGACGAGCCCCCACAATTTGTTACGAGTTTCAAATTGAGTAACTGGAGTAACAAAAAGATTTTGACTGGGGTTCACTACTCTCATCTCTCGATGTCAGCCTGGAAGACAAAATCATACTCAGTTAGAGAAAGAGCGAACCACCATCTTCATTTCCAAATCTCAATATCTTTATTACAAATGTATAAAATTATAGTATAAAACAATAACATTCCCTTTGTGTAAATATGTTGCAGTTTCAGTGCAATTTCAATTTAACCCTCTGAGGTCTGAGCTGTTTTCTGGGCCCTGGAGGTGTTCTGACATGCTCTGACATTTCTGGTTATTTCTGTTTCTTGTGACATTTTCATGGCTAAAGTCTAATTACACTGTATTCAGCACAAACTCTGCTACAATAATATATCAACAGCATGTATGTAAACGTTTGTAGTTTTGAGATAATGACATTTATGCGTGGTTTGTGAAAATACAAAAAAAAATTCTCACTGAAATAAGGCCATGAAACCCATACTGATTATTTCTTCACAAGACTTTTGAAAATTGTATCACGTAGCCTAGAATATTTGCTCTAAAACTATGTGAAAATCACCCTGACTGCTCATTCAGATAAGACAATATATTGATTTAAAAATTTTACGACGTGTTTTGTGTGAGAAAGCTCTATGCGAGAGCTCATTAATATGTAAGCTTTTCTCAACTGAGAAAGACAAAGAACCTCCCCTAACGGCCCTATTAGGAGCTATCAGGCCCTGCCATTCTGAGCAACCTTGCACAATACTGTAAATGAGGAGATTTAAAAAATAATGGCTTTTAAATTGTTTGGATTTATTTACAACACAGCATCGTCCAAAGATACACAACAAGTGCCAAAAAGCTCTTATTGAAAACAATGATCCAAAAACAGAGACCTTTGTGCCATTCCTAAAAACATTGTACATACCTTTAATTTCCAAGGTGTTTGATTTTCACTTTACCATGTACAGAGACTCATGTGAATGTTGAATTCAGCAGTCCTCAGTGTCATCTGGGCCCTGAAAAAAAAAGTGAACATACTGATATCAAGAGAAAGGCCTGCACGATTTTGGGAATAAATTTTAGATTTTTCTGGTTAAAATTGCTTTTTAAAATTCACAGAATACACACACACACACACACAAATGTTTCCAACAAGATATAATGAACAGTGAACACCAGGTTTGTTGTGCCTTGTAGGCATAAGCTATGCGCAGTGCTGGATAAAATAACAATAGCCTAACCTATAACCAGTCCCTCCAGAAAAACGCGATTATGCGATCGCATGACTTGATGCATAATCAGCCAAAGTCCGCATATTTATGCGGGGGACGCGTTTTTTTAAATACGCCGCACTTTCGCCGCATAAATTGCAGATTTCTGCGTGCAAAATATGCGGGCTTGCATGATTTCATAATCCCCCGCGTTTTCGTTGCAAAAAGTCACATATATCTTAGCAGAAAGTTGACAAATGTTGCGTTTACTTCACACAAGCGCAGCCATTTCCCCTGTTGCCATGGGAACGTTATGAAGTGACGTAATTACGCGGCATCATTGAAAAGCTGCAAACCCCGCGATAGGCCTATTTCACAAAAATCCGGTCGTATATATCTTACACCACAGGCCGTGCTTTGCAGGTTTTCATGGAACAACTGGGGAGAAGTTAAATCACGTCAGACACAGAAGGCAAAAAGACGTGTCTGTGGTGTGAAGGAGTAACGTTAAGCAGATTGCCGGTTCGGGAGTGATGCCCTGACAAAACATGTTTATATTGCACTCGATTGTTATCTGATTTGCACGTCATGCACTTTTATTTATTATTATTAACTGTTGGCAAATTAAAATTGTTTGTAGTAGTTGTTTTCTGTAACTTTCTTAAAAATGAGTGAACACGGAGCAGTTTTTCCGTGCGCGGGACTGGAAAACCCGGAGTGGATCAGGAGCGGAGTGATAACAGAACGCTTAGAGTGGAGAGAGGAACATGCTTTTGCTCCACTCCAGGCTTTGATCACATCCCCCTAAGCAGGGTGAATAGCCTACACCTCTTCTTTCCCATTCAAACTAAAATGAAGACATTTATTACACTATTAATGTAATTGGTGTTGGGGGAATCACTTTTTTCTCTTTTTCATCAAACCGCAGTTTTTGCAAGTTCCCACAATTTTAGCAAAATCTCGCAATTTCATCGCATAAAATTGCATAAATATCCCGCATATTCCATCGCATTTTTTAAGAAAACGTGCCGCATAATCAAGGATTTTTGCCCGCAACAATCACAAAAAAACTCCGCGTTTTTCTGGAGGGACTGTAACAGTATAAATCTTCCAAAAGATTTCAGTAACAACTAAGCTAGAGAAAAATATATTGATTATCATGTTACTTCAAATGTTTCCATTCGTGTTCCATATGAAATGAGATAATAGTAAAAACATGAAGCTGTTTGCTTTTCAAACGCGATCACGATCCAAAATATGATACATTCAAACGCGATCGCGCTGCAAAATATGATACATTCAAATGCGATCACGATCCAAAATATGATACATTCAAACGTGATCACGATCCAAAATAAGATACATTCAAACGCGATCGCGCTCAAATATAAAACATTATGGTTATATACATATCTACGTTTGAGCAGATATCCACAAACACAGTAACAGTAAACACGGGTCTAAATATTATAATATTCACCATCTAGCAACAGTTCAACTGCAATGTGCAATTTATGCAACAATAACAAACTAATATGTAAGAATTTCTTACCTTATCTTTCTTGTCTTCAAATCGCGTTCTTCTTCTTCTGATGTAAATCCAATGTAAGCTCAGGCACGTCTTTCAAACTCGACGAAAAGTGAAGTGAAGTGTTTTGTTGCTGAGGTAATGAGGGCGATCGCGTTCCATGTGGAGATTTGCATGTGAATATCTTTTGCGCGAGTGGGCGTGGTAAATTAAAAAATAATTAGGAAGCGTTTGAGAAGCTGGTCATCTTGTTGGTTTTATACAAATTACTTAAACAGAGAATATTTGTTTTCGTTTTGAATCTGATAATTTAAAAGTACACACTTATATGTTTATAAAGGTGTATGGCTCATAAATGTGTGACAAGTATTCGCTGAGTTTTGTTTCAGTTTATAGACGTGCTCAAGAAAAAAAAGTTCACCGCGACAGAGAGGCAGAACGCACACCCTGTTTATTTTCTTTATTTTACAAAAGCACAATGTTTTGATTTGATTGTAAGTGGACACATACAAAAGTAGAAATATCACAGATTCTTTTTTTATATTTCTTTTTTCTGTATGACCATAAATGACGGAGAAATTTAAGTTTATAGTGCTACAATGTGGAGAAAATCCAGCAAAACGCGCCGGCGCGTTTGTCGACCTCAGAGGGTTAAGCACCTCAATAAAGGTTTTCTCTTTACTCTTCACATATTAGCGGGCGATATTTCACACTCATATTCACAAAATAATTATGTCTCTGAAAAAATAAACATCACTCTGTTTTTTTAAAGTGCAACAACATCCCAAGGATAGATCATATTTTAAACTATACAGTTATTTTTCTATGTTTATATAACTAGTTTTCTTTTAAACGTACTTACTAATGAAATAATATGAATCACAAACCCTCTTTGGCTGTATACAAACTTACAATTGACTTTAAAGTCTCAACATGAATATTACACATAGGGAAAACTGTTCAAATTATAATACACTGTCAGACACAGACAGCCAACTGCTTCTGTAACTTTAGTAATAACTCTTTTCTTGATATTTACAATATTTTATAACCTGTCAGGATACCTTAAAACAAGAAATAAAACATTTCTAGGGAGAGAGGACCTCAATGCACTGATTCACACATTCAGTTACAATACCCACGTGTTATACAGCCGCTAGCGCCATTGTTTACACATGCTTTCTCCCGCGATTATAACATGGCTCCCTAACTCGGTTTCACACATTAAACAGTCCATCACAGTTTCAATACACTTCAGGAGGAAACAGTTCATATGATTGTTTTTTTTTATAGGGTACGAACCTGGAAGACAAAATCATACTCAGTTAGAGAAAGAGCGAACCGCCATCTTCATTTCCAAATCTCAATATGAGAGAAGAGGAAGACGTCCATCACTTAGGTGGCGCGGTGCAACAATACCTGCACTTTAGTTCCGCTTTCTTTGGTTCCCAACACAATAACAGTCGCAATTCTACTGAACGCTGCATGTTATTGGATAAACTCATATCCTTTAAACATTAAATTGTACTGTCACTTAAAGGTGTATCACAATTGCGGTATGAAGCATGTCACGATAATGTATTTTAAAATAAAACTTCAAAATGTCTTATATGTGGCAAGAAAGTATTGTTGATGAATATAATCTATTAACCCTTGTATGGTGTTCGGGTCTGTTGGACCCGTTTTCATTTTTTATCTAAAGAAAAATGATACAATTAATAATTTTTTTCAAACTGAGACTCATTGGCCTTGGCTCATTTTCTGTGAGGAATATATATCAGAACACATTTTTAATGAAAACACACTGTACACCCCCCCCCCCCCCCCCCCCCTACACATTTATATTACACACAGGATGTTCGGGTCCACTGGACCCGGGGCTAATAAAAGTGTGGAAATTGTAGGTCCTGTGTACCTTTACTCTGTCCTCCTCCTGTCATGGCCTGCTGTTAGTGTGTGTATGTTCTTGTATATGGTTTATGAGGACACAAATGTGTATAATGACATGGGTATTACAACGTAAACATAGTTTATGACGACACCGGTGTCCTCATACTAAAACCAGCCCGTTCTCATCCCAAGGCGTCATAGTACTGACGCTGTTGACATTTCGTCTGCATCAAACGCACATGGCACCCTTTATCGTCAATATAAGACGCAGATAGATATGGGCCAGAAGGCGCCTCCTAGCGGTCTAACCCTAAACCTACCCCAGACCTAAACCTACCCATATCCGAACAAGGCTCTGTGCGTGTCATATTGACGCTAAAGGGTGCCATGTGCGTTCGATGTAGACGAAATGTCACAAGGGTCAGTATATGACGCCCAAGGATGAGAATGCGTTGACTAAAACATACTAAATGGTGTTTTTTGAAATTCAAAAAATGCCAAAAGTTTTCTGTGATTGGTAGGTTTAGGGGTAGGGTTAGTGTAGGGGGATAGATTATACAGTTTGTACATTAGAAAAACCATTATGCCTATGGAGAGTGACCGTACACCAGATATCCAAGTGAGTGTGTGTGTGTGCATGTGTATGTGTATGTGTATGTGTATGTGTATGTGTATGTGTATGTGTATGTGTATGTGTATGTGTATGTGTGGGTGTGTGTTTTGTGTGTGTCTGTGTGTGTATGTGTGCATGAGTGTGTGTGTGTGTGTGTGAGACAGAGATTGTGTGTAAGTGTGAAAGAGTGCAAGAGTGAGTTTTGTGTTTCTACTCTTGCCATTCCCACACGAGGTTGCAATTCTTAAATGTGATCTAACAAAGGTAAAGAGAAAATATTAACCATATATGCTGTTTATATTGCTTCTAATTGGGATGAAGTAAACATCTGTTGAGTATTTTAACATAACATTTTTGATTGTGTTGAATTAAAAACCCAAAAATGCAGCGGGTCCACCAGACACACGAACACTGGCTGAGTAACAAAAATATGAACACCACACAAGGCTTAATAACAACAATAACAACAACAACAACAAAAAACACTTTTGGTCATGGATAAGATTAGTGGATTATGATGCTGAAAACTGTATCACCTGAACCAATTCAAGGTAACAAAAGAAGCAGACACAATGTAAAAAGAGCTTTGAACTGGACTTGGGCCATTAATGGGCCATTAAATCTTTACCAAAATTAAATATGACTTTGAATCAGAACTAAGAAAGCAGAAATTATTGGATACAGCTTATCACAATGAATGGTACAGGTGGGCAGAATACACAGTAAAACAGACGACAAAGAGTACTTGTGTGTTATGCTCACTCTCGCCTTTGAAAAAGTTAACAATAGTGCCAAACCAATATGACAACGTACATTGTGCCAGATTCTATTCGCAGTATTGTGACAACCAAACTGGTCAAATAACTCCATATTGCCCAGCGGTATGTCTAGCCATGTTGGGGAGCCAATATTACCATAATTTTATAATCAGAAAGGGTGTGGAAGTGAATGCAAAAAACTTGATGTAAGAATAGACCCAGCAAAACGAGAAACTCCAAAGAACTATGTACTAGATACATCATTTGAATATGAGTGTTTTAATTAGACTAAGGGGCGGCAAGATATGGAGACATTCCAAGGCAAGTGTTAAATAATATGGCATCTAGATCAAGAAATGTTTTATAACCCAGATGTGTATAAATCTTTCAGCATAATATATGCCACGGCAACAGTAAACAACAACATGACGATAATGACTGTTAAAGACAATTCTAAGAACACTACATTGATTTTTCATTTAATAGAACCCTTTGGAAATCAAAATGAAGCAATAGCTGACTACTTTTGGTTGTCTGGAGGCAGAAGACTGAGAGCCACCTTAGTTGATTGGAAAGGACTCTTTGTCAGAGTAAGACTGGCTCAGGAAGTTGGGATTATAGACTGGGATCTCAATGAAACAAAAAAAACTGGAGAGCATTAACAAACAGAAACGCAGAGTTAAAAGAGCGTATACCCCAGACCCTAAAGTAACAATAGATTCCATAGGACAACCAAGAGGGATACCCCATGAATTTAAAGCCAGAGATGAGGTAGCAGCAGGCTTGGAATCCATATTTGTGTGGATATTACCAAATAAGAATCAAGAATGGATTAATTACATTTATTATAACCAACAGAGATTCATTAATTATACAGACGAAGCACTTAATGCCTTAGGCCATCAACAAAAATATACTAGCAAAATGACATGGCAAAACAGGCAAGCTCTGGATTGGCTACTGGCAGAAAAAGGAGGAGTATGTGTGATGTTTGGAACTGATTGTTGTACCTTTATTCCAAATAATACAGACCCTGATGGAGCTTTTACTAGAGCCATGAAGAAGCTGAAGGAACTAAGACAAGAGGTTACTGAAAATGTGGGAAGAGACAGAAACATTGGATACTGGTTTGACTCTGTGTTTGGCTCCTGGAAGGGATGGTTCATTAAGGTGGGAATGATAATAGCTGTGGTTGTTGCTAGCCATCGATTAATGTGTCAGTCAAATGTTCAGGAATTGACATCGGGTGCACAAACTCAGGAGTGTACCCTATTGGGCCAGGTCTGGATGAGTTGGATGACTTCCTGTGAGCAGTACTGATGAAGGAGTAAAGAAGAGGGTGCCTTGTTACTTTTATTTTCTGATTATTGAGTTTCACAGTGGGGGAGGTAGCCCCACTGTGTATTTTATTTTTGGGGTAAAATTAGATCATTAGAACATGAGAGGGGACGATACAAGGTTTGAAGCAGGTCATTGCCTGTGGTACGATGTAATGCGACCAGATAAGATAAGAATGTTTTTATTACTTTTAATCACTTTACTCACTATAAAAGAGTTATTTTAATATTTTTAAGTTTTTAATGAAATAAAAATGAAGTACATGCATTAGGCAACAGGAAAAAATTTTCACGGGGCAAAAGAGAAATTAATTGCAAGCACGGTCACCAATTGCCAGACCAGCAAGGGCAGACTCTGGTGGTTTAAAAACCCGCTGTCTGCTCCAACAGCAGATAGAGCCCTAGGCAGGACCAGGGCACCTCTGGCAACGATGGAGCAACCCAGATAGCACTCCAGGCCACCGAAAGCGCCTGTGCAGTTCCTCTGGCACCGTGGGACAACTCTACCCTCAAGTCTGTACACTAAGAAATGTTGATTAAAACTGGATGACAGCTGTTCATCTCTCCCTCAAGAATGATAATAGAAAAGGAAGGTAAGATCTTTTACTCTGCTCTAGTCAAGAGGGGGTGGAGATGTTTGGTCTCACTATTCCTCCAGAGTGCACCTTTGTGACAAAAGCCTATTGAAAAGAAAGACGGATGGTTTATTTTTGGCCATGATTGATAGATAACGGAAGGAGGCTTGCGCATGAAGATACACTCTGGGACAAACATGAAGGTGGGACTAGAATAAGTCCCAAAGGGGGGATGTGTTGGAGATTTTCCTTTGCCTCATGTAAAAGTCTGCATTGCTGTGTCTCAGTCAGAACCCAGGTTAAATCAGGATAAATCAAATTAGGTCAAGGGGTCTGTGAGGATTGAAAAGTACCAAACAAGTTCAAAGAGGAGATGTGTATAGGTAATTGATAAGATGGTACTAAAAATGTTAATTAAAAATGATGGATGGCATTAGAGCACCGCAGGTACAGAGAATCATGTGACCTAAAAATGGGTATGGCCAAAGATTTTTCCACCAATAGAAAAATGTCTCCGGGAAAGATGATGCTAACGGTAGCGAGATCTTGAGGTGGAGCAAGAAGAGAAAGATAGCTGATTGGCTACCTAGTGATAAGAAAGGGTATACGACCTGAGGTTCTGACCACTGCAGATCAGATGAACTGCTGCATCTCACTTTGTTGCTTGTCAATAAATTTACTTCTTCTGAAACCTGGAACTTTTCAGGCTTTTCTGAAACCGGATTTCTTCGAGACCCGATTAGAGGACTTAGAATTTGCTACAACAACATTCGCAATGTGATGTCTCAGAGCGACGCCGGGTCCTTAATGAACGAATATTTGAAATTATGATAATAATCAAAGATCTAAATTAATTCATAATCAATATTTATGATTATTTTCTAATCAGAAACACAATCTAAATTTGATTATCATTTGAAATTGGAGTCAGATTACGCATAGAGCTAAAGTAATATTGAAACTAAATTCCAATAAATTAAGTTAACTTCACTGGAGCGCTGAAAAGACATACATTATCCCTTCGCCCACCGCTGGATTCCGTTGTTGGGCCAATGGGTGGTCTTTACACTGACCAAACCTCAAATCCACACACTCACATAAGGACAGGACAGGACAATCCAAAGCATGGGTTTCAGAGTCCTATAAACAAATAAGATAACCAGCCAGTGACAGAGAGAGTAATTTAATATGTTTTAAAACACATTTTTAATAATTGAATGTAATAATTTAATTTAATAGATTGATAGTAATTAAACTAATTGTTTCACATGTTTAGCTTCTGATTTCTAATAATGTATGGCTTAGAAGTGTAGTTCTGCACTTCCAGTTTTAAGTTCCACATATCTTCAATGCTTCTTTATTTCAGAAAACAAAAGCAACTTTAATTCAACGTGCCCCGAATGTCAAGCTTTTTGAGTGTAGTTTCACACACCCTGTCTAAACATGTCAATGTTTATTTTTATCATAGTCTTTATTATCCTCAGCAAGATATAATCTTTATTTAACCAGGAAGTTTTTGTGGTGAGCACATTTCTTTCTTGCAAACCTTTTTATAATTGGTTGATGTATAGAATGCTTTTATTCATTTATCAGTAAATCTGACCAAAAGTGATAAATATTTCCTCTTATATCATGTAATTTCAAGGAACACCGATATTGTTTACATGTCCATAAATACCACAAATATTTATATTCATTCATCAGTAAATCTGACCAAAAAAAAAAAAAAAACTACTATGTCATGTGATTTTAAGGAACACCGACATTGTTTACACATCTATATAAATACCAGCAGGGAATTTTCACTTGCCAATTGAACTGCAGGAGACACTGACACTCAGAGAGAGACATCAGCACTCAGGTTTGACTTTACTGTGTAATATGATCAATTTATATATAATTTATATAGTGGTGGCAAAACACATTGAACAGTAATATTTTAATGGCATAGTCATGTCCAATTGCATTTTTTTAAAGTTGAATGTAAGTTAGATTTCATAGGACATTTTAATTAAACATTACCATTTCATTAACAAATTTCTGAAACTTTTCAATGTAGATTTGCAGTAATTAACTGGCAGCAGTTTCACCTGCAAAATACTGTATATTTTTAGATTTGTGTTTTATTTAGAATTACAGTGTTGTAAAAATGGTTTAAATTAACAATAAAATACTGGCAGCACATTTGCCTGTACTTTATTGTTAATGTTACAGTTCTTTATCTAATTTACAATAATGTTACTGTAATGGGATAAATTAAAGCTAAATTATTATTTTTTTATTTCATTTGCAGAAATCAACTGCCTTTAATTGGCCAATTGCCATTTATGTTCATGAACTAATATTTATAATGTGAGCACATTAGTATTATGAACATATTTAATTTGAATTCACCAACAAATATTATTTCTTAAAAATACACTATTACAAATTGCCAGGAATTTACAGGATTAAAGAGTATTATTTTACAATAAATTACTAGTCAGGCATTTACAGTGAAATGTATGCATGCTGGGTCCTTTTCTTTCGAATTACTGTCAATAAACTGTAAAATGATGCTGACATCACAGTAATTTACTGCTCTTGTTTTACTATGAATTCACATTATAAAGTTACCTTTAACAATCACTGTAAGAAATGATATAGTGTTTAGTGAAGTCAACATAATGGTGATTAGTGTTCCATTTGCTTGGGATTTCATTTTGGACCTTGTATATTCATATTCAAGTTTCTAATCTAGCCAATTTAGAAGTGTGACAAATGAAAACATCTGTTAAAGGTTGTATCAGTGATTTCAGGCCCAATTTTTTTTTTTATCACATTCATCTAATCTTTCCTAACGATCTGCTAGCTGCCCACCCCATAAAAGCATGCCATCAAAAAAACACGTCTCTGTGGGTGTTGTGAGGGGAGGGTGTTGTGAGGTTTTGTGCTCGTGCACAGCTGCACGCGAAGTCAGAGCTGTAGAAGAAGTAGGGGTGGGAATCTCTAGGCACCTCACGATTCGATTCGATTACGATTCAGAGGGTAACGATTATCGATTATTAACGATTTTTTTTTTTTTTTTTACTGACTTGGTACTTTTAAAGCAAAGTATTTATGATGACCCATAACGAACTTACTTCCATCTTCCTATATTAATTTTATTAATAAAACAAATGGAAGTGATTTGAACATTGCAAAGAACCAACAGGAAAATAAATGTGTGCCTGTACTAGCAGCGTACTTGTAGCAAATTAATACAAACTTCAGCATATTCTGAATCTCTATCATTTAATAATAGACTTCTAACCAACATCCTCCTGTTATTTCCAATGAGCAATATAATCCTTCAGACAAAAAAACATTTTGCTGTAGCAAAATCACAAACAGTTTTTGTTCAAAAATATAGAATTACCAGAAGCTCTCATACAAACATTATGCTTGTGGACTTACGCATATTCTGAATAATTAGTAACATACAAAGCCGCTCTTATACACAACTAAATAATAAAGAGTTATGACTTGAAATGTTTGCTGTATAACACAATCAAAAACAGCTTATACAAAAAAAGTGAATGAACATCTGCAGAGAGCACAGTCAAAATGTAACTTTTTGCGACTGGCATCGCACATATTGCAGGGCAGTATAACGTACGTATAACAGATCCGTTTACAGTAGCCTACACAGCAAAATCCCCCAGTGTTAAATTAACACTGAGAGTGTGGATTATATAAACTCTGAGCAGAGTGTTAAATGAACACTGAAGCAGTGTTAAAGTTAATGAGCTAATTAAGTGATTAATTTAGTGATGATTGAACATTATTGAAGACACCTGATGTTAACAAGCAGAATCACTGAAGGAGAAAATCTCAAATTGTAAGTTACCATTATGGAGAATAGTGTTTGCTTTAGTTGGGCTATTGACCCTTATATGTTTACTTTAGATTTTGCTTGTCTGCTGTTGTTGATTTATAACAGTCAGATGAACAAAGATCTAATGTGATCTGATGGTGTTGGTTATGTTTAGACATAATCATGCTGTGATCTGAAAAATGAAACTTATTGAGGTAATTTGGTTTAACTTGATAAGTACAGCAGCTCGGTGACTCCACAGCATATGATTATCAGCTTTTTAATATAATCCAAAATAATTAATAAACATTGGTCTGATCAAAAGACTTTTAAATGAATTTGTTTAGAAACACAGACATCAATAATCAGCCTGTGAATCTCAACAATGGTAACAATAACTTTTCCTCTGGCTGCCACCAATCACAACTCATTAATGGCTCCCATCATGCATTGCGGTATGAATAAATTAACTGAATTGTCTTAGTAATTTCCTTTTTTTCTAATTGTATATTCTGCTCCTCACCATTGTTGAGATGCATAGACTGAATCTTGATATCTGTGTGTGCCTAAAAGAAATATTTTCTTTAAAAAAAAAAAAAAAAAAATCCTTCGTACTATATCTAAAATTCTAGATATGCAGAATCACAGTTATGCTGTAATCAACAACATAAATCTAAGTCAGAAATAAGGGTCTCAATGAGTTCAGTGAAGCTAATCAAGTTCAAATGATGATTGTCATAACATAACCATCAGATATTTTTTTTTTCTTTTTTCATCTGGCTGCTATAACTCACTAACAGCAGCCAAACAAAGTCTAAAGTAACCATATAAGGGTCAAGAGCCCAACTAAAGCAAACACTATTCTCCACAATGGTAACTTACAATGTGTGATTTTCTCCTTCAGTGATTCTGTTTGTTAACATCAGGTGTCTTCAATAATGCTCAATCATCTCTCAATTAATCACTTAATTAGCTCATTAACTTTAACACTGCTCCAGTGTTCATTTAACACTCTGCTCAGAGTTTATATAATTCACACTTTTCAGTGTTAATTTAACACTGGGGATTTTGCTGTGTATATTGATGTGAAAACTAAATACTGAAAGCAGCTTTCATACAAAAAATACTAAATAGGTAAAAATTAAATTGCAAGTTTTCCATACGTTAGCTTTTAACGAAGAGGGTGCCCCGTTTGAATTTGGCGCTCAGCCATCATGCGTCTGTTATGTGCAGGAGTCTGTTATGTGCGCGCCACAGACTGCACGCGCACTGCACGTCCGCTTAGAGGTCTTCCCCTTGCATTCCGCCTTTTGCGTTCCGTCAATATTACGTTATTATAAAAAAATAAAATAAATACTTTTTTTAGAGAATCGATTTTTTGACATTTGTGAATCGATTCAGAATTGTCCACGTCCGCATCGCGATGCATCTAAGAATCGATTTTTTTCTCCCACCCCTAAGAAGAAGCTGGCTCAAAACCTCACAACACCCTCCCCCTGTCGGTGATTGGTTGGAACACTATTTGTTTATGTTTTGAGTGGTTGGTGAAACCAATTGTTTTTGTGTGCAGATCTCAGAGCCTCGGCTGCCTACAGAGACGCGGGCAGCTAGCAGATCGTTAGGAAAGATTAGATGAATGTGATAAAAAAAAAATTGGGCCTGAAATCACTGATACAACCTTTAAAACAATGACCAGTTGAAATATAAAATAATCAAATTGACAGATTTTAAGTTAGTCAAATTATACTATTATTAGTGTTATTTAAGCATAAAGATTAGCCAATATCTTATTTCAAATTCATAATTTTTTTGTAGATGGATATTTCATTACGGAAGCCCTGAACCACAATGTAAAAAAATAAAATAAAAATAAATAAATCCCTAAAAAATATATATAAAATTATAAGTATAAAGTCGAAATATTTAGAGATTAAAGTTTTAAGTGCATAATTATGTGTCCAATCAACTTTATGTTTGTAGTCTTTCAACTTTAATCTCTAAATATTTTTACTTTAATCACAAAATATTTTAATTTTATTCTCAAAATATTTCAACTTTATTCCCGAAATATTTCGACTTTAATCTCGAAATGCTAGAATTCTTTATTTTTTTTGTACGTTGCGGTACGTTGCGTTTTTTTTTGTACGTTGTAACTCTGGCAACTTATGCTGGGAAACGTCTCGGTTACGTATGTAACCCTTGTTCCCTGAGTAGGGAACGGAGACGTTACGTCGGATGACGACGAATGGGGTTTCGCTTAGAAAGCCTCTCGAGTTGAAGCGAGTACATGAGAAGAAACTGGCTCCACTCGGAGATTATAGAATCTCGCGAATGTGTTAGGTGTCGCCCAGCCTGCAGCTCTAAGATGTCTGTTAGCGAGGCGCCATGCGCTAAAGCCCAAGAGGATGCTACACTCCGAGTGGAGTGAGCCTTCACACCAAGGGGGCATGGTCGACCTTGCTGCTGGTATGCCAAAGCAACGGCGTCCACTATCCAGTGAGACAACCTTTGCTTGGAGAGAGCCTTTCCCTTCAGCTTCCCACCATAACAGACAAAGAGCTGGTCTGAGGTCCTGAAACACTGCATTCTGTCTATGTAAGCACGAAGGGCACGTACTGGACAGAGCAGTGCCAAGGCTGGGTCTGCCTCCTCCAAGGGCAGCGCTTGCAGGTTCACCACCTGGTCTCGAAAGGGAGTGGTGGGAACCTTGGGCACATATCCAGGCCGGGGTCTCAGGATCACGTGAGAGTTAGCCGGCCCGAATTCCAGGCACGCTTCGTCAACGAAATGCCTGCAGGTCCCCTACCCTCTTGATGGAGGCCAATGCAACCAGGAGCGCTGTCATAATTGACAGGAACTTAAGCTCCACTGATTGCAGAGGCTCAAAGGGAGCACTCTGCAGGAGAGGTCCCAAGAGGGTACGAGGGGAGGACGAGGAGGATTCAGTCTCCTCGCTCCCCTCAGGAACCTAATGATCAGGTCGTGCTTTCCCAGAGACTTACCATCGACTGCGTCGTGATGTGCGGAAATGGCGGCAACATACACTTTCAGGGTGGAGGGAGACAGCCTTCGCTCCAACCCTTCTTGCAGGAAGGAAAGCACGACACTGATCAGGCATTTCGTGGGTTCTAGATGTTTAGAAGTACACCAGTTGACGAAGAGGTTCCACTTCAACGCATAGGCATGTCTCGTAGACGTTGCTCTAGCGGAAGTGATGGTAGCCACCACCGTTGGTGGTAGGGTACTCAAACCTGCCTCGTCCCGTCCAGGAGCCACACGTGGAGGTTCCAAAGATCGGGGCGAGGGTGCCATAAGGTGCCCCGTCTCTGAGAAAGCAGGTCCTTCCTCAGAGGGATTGGCCAGGGAGGTGCTGTCGCGAGGAGTACTAGTTCTGAGAACCAGGTCCGGTTGTGCCAATACGGGGCAACCAAAATGACCTGCTCCTCGTCCTCCCTGATCTTGCGCAAGGTCTGCGCAAGGAGGCTCACTGGGGGAAACGCATACTTGCGTTGGCCCCACGGCCAGCTGTGCGCCAGTGCATCCGTGCCGAGCGTGCCCTCGGTCAGGGAATAATACAGGGCGCAGTGGGACGAGTCGTGGGAGGCAAACAGATCTACCTGTGCGTCCCCGAACTGATCCCAAATCAGCTGGACCGACTGGGAATGGAGTCTCCATTCTCCAGCGAGAGGCCGAAGCCGAGACAGCTCGTCGGCCGCCTGGTTCAGGTCTCCCAGGATATAAATGGCTCGAAGCGACCTCAGATGCTTCTGACTCCATATGAGGAGGTGGCGAGCGAGTTGCGACATACAGCGGGAGCGTAGAGCACCTTGATGGTTGATGTACGCTACTGTCGCGGTATTGTCTGATCGGACTAGTACATGCTGACCCTTGAGCAACGCACGGAAGCGGTGCAGGGCAAGACGTACAGCCAGCAACTCGAGGCAATTGACATGCCAAAGGCGCTGGGGTCCTGTCCAGGAGCCCGCGGCAGCATGTCCATTGCACATGGCACCCCAGCCCGTGGTGGAGGCATCTGTTGACACAACAACATGCCGGGAAACTCGTTCTAAGGGCACTCCGGCCTGTAGAAAACTGAGGTTCGACCACGGGGTGAAGGTCTGATGGCAGGCTGGAGTCACCGGGACTCGGAGCGTGCCGTGATGCCATGCCCACCTCGGGACTCGATTGCGAAGCCAAAGCTGAAGCGGTCTCATATGAAGCAATCCGAGCGGCGTTACTGCGGCTGCGGATGCCATATGCCTCAGGAGCCTCTGAAATAGTTTCAGTGGAACTGCACTCTTGCCCTCGAATTGGAGAAGACAAGTCAGCAGTGACTGCGCGCGCACGCTCGCACGTAAGCTGCGCACACATGGCGACCGAGTCGATCTCCATACCGAGAAAAGAGATCCTCTGCACGGGGCAGAGTTTGCTCTTCTCCCAGTTGACCCGAAGGCCCAGACGAGCTAGGTGCCGGAGCACAAGGTCCCTGTGTTCGCAAACCTGGTCTCGAGAGTGAGCTAGGATTAGCCAGTCGTCGAGATAAATCAGGATGCGAACCCCGGGTTCCCTCCGGGAACAAGGGCTGCCTCGATGACCTTCGTGAAGACGCAAGGAGACAGGGCTAGACCGAATGGAAGAACCGCGTACTGGTATGCCCGCCCCTCGAAAGCAAACCGAAGAAACAGTCTGTGTCGAGGTAAAATGGAGACATGGAAGTAGGCGTCCTTCAGGTCGATTGCTGCAAACCAATCCTGCAGCCGCACGCACTGGAGGATGCGTTTGGCCGTGAGCATCTTGAACGGCAGCCTGTGAAGGGAGCGGTTCAAGACGCGCAGGTCGAGGCAGGTCTGAAGCGGGGAGGAGACCGCGCGAACTGAATCGCATAGCTGAGCCTGATGGTTCTCGCGACCCAGCAGAACAGTCTGGGAAGCTCTAGCCAGGCCTCCAGAAACTGCACCAGCGGGGTCATACGAACCACAGACGTACCGTCGGTGGGGCAGCGAAGCGGAATGACCGGCCCAGGCGAGGGTGGCATAGCGGCCCTGTGCGGGGGCACGGTCATTAACCGCGTCCTGCCAGAGGAGGCCAGGGGAGGACCAGCGTCCCACGGGGGCGTGCTCTGGCATGGGTCTGGCGACAGAGGGGGATGAGAGGAGCGTGCTGTCATCCACAGCCTCTTGGAGCTCAGAGAAAAAGCATCAGTTCTTTTTGAATGAGATTCTCCCCCAGCCCTCCACCGGGGGACGGAGTTGTCCTGCTACCAGCTCCTGAAAGAACTGAGCCCTAACTCCAAGCTGCCCGTCTCAGGAGTGCTGCTTAGCCAGGTGTTAGCCGGCTAAGGGGCAGAGACAGGCGGTGCCAGCCTCCAGCGACCTCTTCATGCTCGGGCCGTAGAAGGCTCGAGGGGAGGAGCCGCATGGAGGCGCCGTCGGCGGGAAGCAGACTAAGGAGACCACCCGGACGGATGACCGTCAGTGCAGAAGCATCAGTCCGCTTCTGGAGTGAACGAAGACTGTTGGACGCAGTCTTCAACCACACCGCCGACCAAGCTGCCCATCTCAAGAGTGCTGCTTAGGCTGGCGTGGCAGTCTAAAGGGCGGAGACGGGCAGCGCCGCCCTCCTGCGACCTCCTCCTGCCCAGGGCCGGTGAAGGCCCGAGGGGAGGAGCCGCATGGAGGTGGCCTTGGCGGGAAGCAGACTAAGGAGACCACACGGATGGATGACCTTCAGTGCAGCCGAACCTGAGTCTGCTTCTGGTGGCCGAAGCCACCCCGCCGAAGAGCCCAGCCTGGGAGATGGGGGAGCTGAGAAAATGAATTCTCAGACCCCCTCACATCAACCTGGCTAAGCCCATGTCTGGACCACTCTAGTGGACACCACCTGGCCCAGGATCACGCAGGTACCGATGTCGCCCAAAAGCGAGGTCAGTAGTGTGCGCGGCGGAATGACCAGGCCGGGCATGGGAGGCATAGCGTTCCACTGCGGCCGGTTCTGACAGAACTCCTGAGTCAGCACTGCCTCGAAGGCGAAGGCGACACACAGGACTGCATGCCTGTGTCACAATAGTGACAGAGAACATACAGACCAAGATCGCCTCACGATCAAGGGCAGCGAAGGCGGAGGACGCCTGCGGGCCGCGAATAGTCACGTGGACTCCCGCGGGCCGGAAGCGTCCTGATGCACATCCGGGAAGCTTACAGCACTCTGGGGGAGGGCGGCGCCACTCCAACCGATGCTTTCAGCTGCCCGGGAAAGCATGGCCATCAGCTCTGGATTTGACTCGACTAACGCCGAGACACTCCTGAGGGAGGCAACGTAGTCGAATCCTCATTTCCAGAGGAATCAAGCCCGCCTTGTGATGCTGTGAGTGACATGACACCACCTGCTGGAGCCCCGAATGAAACACTGGGTCCCCGAGAGGAACCAGGTACACACGGAAGCCCCACGGTTTGCGATGTGGAGGGAGGCGTGTTTTTTTTTATTTTATTTTTTCATTTTTTATTATTGTACCACACTGTAACCCTCAGATCACTCTGGCCACCAGCCAAAGTATCCCATCTCGAGGAAGAGATAAATTGGGGTGTGGCAGAGGGGACTCTACCCACACGGAGATCATTGAGTCTCGATCTATAAGCATTGCAATGGTCATGTTCCCGCAATGAAAACATGACTCATCCACGAGTGCTGCCGAGCGCGATTAAGCCCAACACGCGAAACAGCGCTCGTGACCGTTAGGCAGATGAATCACGTGCCCACATCCAGCAAATACATGGGCAAACCGTCTTGAAAAAGACGTGCCGCTTGCAGCTCTTTTAGAGAGGAAAAAGCTCAGCAGAGTTCTGAAGCGCCCATGGAGAAACACACTCACTGTCGGCAGATCACTGCACGAAACAGCAGCAGGCAATGCGACCTCGCTGGAACGCTCCATCACACAAACACACTGAAGAGCCGCTCGTCTCGTAGAATGAAGATGATTCTGAATGGCTTGTAGGAGTGAAGAGAACTCTTGGCTCCGAAGCGAAAACATATCTGCATGTTGCCAGCGTACTTCCTTATATACCCCCTGCGTGGGGCGGAGATACGCTATGCAAATTCTGCAGACCCATGGCATTTCATTGCCATTGGCTCGTTTTATATACTCGAAGGTGAGAGGCTTTCTAAGCGAAACCCCATTCGTCGTCATCCGACGTAACTCGGAGTGACCACGAAAGGGAACTGACAGGTTCAGGGCAAGCTAACTGTCAGGCTAAGCTGTTGTTACACCGTTCCTCTAACAGGAACACAATGATATTACCACTGACACTCTCTCATACCATTATTTGACTTTATTAACCTCTATCAGTCCAAAAATAAATATATAGTATACAGAAAATCAACTTAAATAAGGCTACAATGATGTAAGATTTAATTAGATTGTTTAAAAAATGTATGAATACATTTCTCTCTGGTTTTGTTCGCCAGCTGTGGTACATTTTATGGTTATTAGAGGAACATTAGAATACTACAATCTAAAAAAAATATTTTTAGATTTTTAGAAAAATTGAAAGCAGATGTTAAAATTACAAAATTGAAATAAATATTAAAAGCACAGACTAAATTTTATGGTGAGATGAATCTAAGCTTAATAATTGACTATATTATTTGATTTACTCCATTACAATATTCCCTTTACAGCTATTATAAAATACACTAACTTGTAGGTATAATATATATAATAAATAATAATAAATAATCCTAAGGAAAACAATAGGGCTCTGCGCCCTTTCAAGGCTTGGGCCCTAATAATAATCCTAAAGAAAACAATAGGGCCTTTGCCCTTTCAGGGCTTGGGCCCTAATTATAAAGCTTGGAAGAGCGAGGACATTTTTAATATAACTCAGATTGCATTTGTCTGAAAGAAGAATGTCATAAAATGAACTGTTCAGAGAACATTTGGTCCCACTTTAAAGAGAGTTAAAGTAACTCTGAATCCATGTTAAAGTTAAAGCTGCTGTCGGCAAGATTTTTTTGATCATATTTACTGAAACCGAAACTATGCTCTGACAGAACAACATAAATCAGATGGTTTTAGAAAAAAACCCGCGCTTCTACCTCCACCTAGAGCCTGTTATTTGTTAGGCAAAAATCCACCGCCCCGGTTCTTCTAGTCCAATCAGCGCAGCAGGGCCGTGTGAAATCTGCCTGTCAATCACAGTTCATGCACACGCCACAGACATCTTTTATTGCCAACATTGAAGACACCTGATGTTAACAAGCAGAATCACTAAAGGAGAAAACCATAATTAAAATCACCATTGTGGAGATCAGTGTGTGTTTTAGTTGGGCTCTTGACTCTTAAATTATTAACTTTAAGTTTTGTTTGGCTGCTGTACCTTATAACAGTCAGATGAACAAATAGAAAAGCTGATCTGATGGTGTTGGTTGTGTTTTAACATAATCATTATTTCACAATCATTTGACCTGAATCACTGAATTCATATAGAGCCCAATTTAGTTAGATTAACTCTATTAATTATAGCAGCACTGGCCTTGTACAGCATAATATTTTTTAACTTTTACAATGTAATCCAAATAATTTCTAAAAAGTTTCTCTTATACAAAAAAGAGACACACAGACATCAAGAATCAGCCTGAGAATCTCAACAATGGTGACAATTATAAAGCATGTTGCAGTGCATTCTGGGTGCCACCAATCAAAACTCAGTCATGGCTCCCATCATGCATTGCTGCATGAATAAATAATGAGCTTATGATCAGAGGTGATCTGTTTGTCACCATTGCTGAGATTCATACGCAAATTCTTGATGTCTGTGTGTGCCTAAATAAAAGCTTTTCTTTTAAGTGTTTTTTTTTTATTATTATTGATTTGATCATTTGGATTTCATTGAAAAGGCTAAAAAATATTATGCTGCTATAATTAATAAAGTTAACCTAACTCATAAATTGGACTCTATGTGAGTTCAGTGATTCAGGTCAAATGATTGTGAAATAATGATTATGTTTAAACATAACCAACACCATCAGATCACCTTTTCTATTTGCTCATCTGGCTGTTATAACTCAGGTACAGCAGCCAAACAAAATCTAAAGTTAATGATTTAAGGTCAAGAGCCCAAATAAAGCAAACACTGATCTCCATAATGGTGACTTTAATTATGGTTTTCTCCTTTAGTGATTCTGCTTGTTAACACCAGGTGTCTTCAATGTTTGCAATAAAAGATATTTTGTAAATTTTACTCATTTTAAATGGTTAACTTTTAAGGAATTAATTTGATTAATTATGACTCAGTTCTAATTTGTTAAATTTAGTTAATAATATTGCTTGTAATCTATTGCCTCAATTTTATTGATTAGATATCAATAAAATCAATGTATTGGGGGAGGGACATGATATTGTAAACAATCAAATATGTGGCTATGTTATCTCAATCCTCCAGACTTGCCGACTGCAGCTTTAATGAGATAATTTAGTGATCAATTAAGTGATGATGAACACCTGCTGGTAACAAGCAGAATCAATGAAGGAAAGAGAAACAAATGAACTACAATTGACTTCCAGCCACAGTCTTAGTCAACTGAAGATAAAATACATTAAATCTGTGAGGATCTCAGCAGAGGAGGATTAAACCACTACACAAACAGCATTACCAGCTTCACTTCAAATTGACTTTATTTCGGTCATACGGCTATATAATGACTTTGTGGGAATTAACATTAATTAATTTAGGTGTTTATGTTTTATTGAAATTATATTGTCACCATTATGGTGATCAATGTTTCCTTTAGTTTAGGGCAGTTTGACTTTTGGATTTTTAAGTAAGTTTGTGGTTTTTGTAACAGTGTTTAACAAAACTGCAAAGAAAGCTCGAAACAAAGATGATCAGATGATCTATTATTCAGTAACATACAGTAAAATAAGGCACTTATCTTATCGCTGACCAAAAATGGTTATTTGTTGTTAATAGACTATATTGACTAACAATACTTCTCACCACAGATCAGACATTCTGAATTTAGATTTTTATACACTGTTGGAATTCTTTCCTTATGAAATACACAGACATCAAGGATCAGCATATTAATCTCAACAATGATGACATGCTTCATGCTGCAATTCAGAGTTACTTTAACACTCTATAGAGAGGGACCAAATGATATCTGAGCAGAGTTCATTTAACTTTTGCTGTACAGGATGATTTGAGGGTGAGTAAATCATGGGATAATTTTCATTTTTGGGTGAACTATTCCTTTAAGCGTAATAAGGATTTCACCTAGGGTGTCAAAAAATATGAATGACTAAAAATGACAGAACGAAAAATAAATAAATAAATAAATAAAAGTAGAAATAAATAAATAAATGCAGAAATAATAGTAAAAATAAATACATTTTGGTAATATAAATGGCTATTTCTGTATTTTTACATGTATGTATTTATTTATTTATTTATTTATGCATTTCTATATGTATTTATTTATGTATTTATACATTTATTTATATATTTATGTATTTATATATTTATTTATATATATATTTATATATGTATTTATTTATACATTAATTTATTCCTACATTTATTTATTTCTGTATTTCCACATTTCTACATTGATTTATTTCTGTATTTCCACACTTCTACATTTATTTATTTCTGTATTTCCACATTTCTACATTTATTTTTCCCTGCGCATGTATGCTAATAATTGACCAATGGCTAACCACGCCCCCTCCACTCACTCAGTCAACATTCGGTAACAGGTGCTATGGCAGCTGTCACAGTCGGAGACATTTCACAGGAGGCAATTGATGATTTTTTGGAGACAGAAAGATTATATATCATCTCGATGTCACCAAAAGGGCCTTAAATATGCATTGGAGGGTTATATTAATAATTTTATTGTTGACAGTGGCGGACTGGGACAATAATTCAGGCCGGGAATTTGACTCCACTGCCAGGCCACCTCTGCTGCTGCAGTCACCACCACCCTATTCATGTAATCTACTGGACTGATAAACTTGTAGGCTAACCCTATTAATGTAACAGGTAGACTACCAGATGCAATATAAATGAATAAAAAAATAACCCTTAAAAACTCACTAGGAAATAGGAATACACCATTTATACTACCAAACCAATGACAAATAGAAAATTGGCTTTTTAAAAGAGATAATAAGAGACACATTCACATGTTGAAATATTTACATTTTATGTATTTTCAGTGCTCAAAAGGGGTGGGCGATATGGCAAAAATATAATATCACGATTTTTTTCAGAAAAATCACGATTCACGATTTTATCACGATTCTTTTTTTAATGTTGGTTTTACTATTTTGTGACTGAGCATTACAGCCAAACTAATGTCCATATTTTAAAAACAAAGCCTTAGGTAACAAAATATAAAATAAAAAAGAATAGCAGACAGGGGCGAAGATATTTTTTTTGTCATTTTCTTTGTTATTAAATATTAAGATCAAAGATACACATTACTCATACACAACTTAATATACAAATTAAATAAACAGTGCTTTATGTTTTCAGCTACAGTAGGTGTATTTAACAGTAGCATTGAAGAAAGTAATTAAAATAACAAAAATAACAAATATGAAAATAAAACAAAACATAGACTTCACTGTATAAATTATACATTGATACTTATTAAAGCTACTATTAAAAGTTATCAGTCAGGAGCAGTGAGTGATTTTCTCTTTGCATTTTGTTGTTTTATTAACATTAAAGGGATAGTTCTCCTAAAAATGCTATTTGTCATAAGTTACTCTCTCAAGTTGTTTTAAACTCGAATAAGTTTCTTTCTTTTGTTGAAAATAAAAGTTATTTGGAAGAATGTGGGTAACCAAACAGTTGATGTACCCCAGTGACTTCCATAGTATATTTTTCTCCTATGGAAGTCAATGGGGACCAGCTACTGTTTGGATAGCCACATTCTTCAAAATATTAATATTAGAAAAATATTAGAAAATATTAAAAGGAAATTAATACAGGTTTGGAATAACATTAGAGTGCGTAAATAATGAGATAATTTTAATTTTGGGGTGAACTATCCCTTTAAGGAGAAGCGGCATCGTGTTTACTATTACTACTGTCTCTTTAAGAGTTGCGCGCGACGCGTCTATTATACACGCATTTGACAAGCAGATTTTCTCTCAATTTTCTCAAGTTTGCGTTCACTTTAGACATAACCGACTTTGTTTATGTAAACCTTGTGTGTATTTGACAGTATTAGCACAATAAGACTCAAAAGATAACTTTGTCCAGTATCCAGGCGCTGGTAAGACAGGCTTTTAGTGCATGTGAACTTCACATGTGCGCTGAGAAACGCACACGTTAGCACAGCGCATCAGCACGCGAATTAAATGTTTAACCGACAAGGCATTAAAGCACATGCAAATTATGAACTTTTGTAAACTGCAGTGTCCCGTTCCGCAGCGTGTACGTCGCGTTGTTCAGGATGTTGGGACAGAGGCGCCAGAACAGCAACTGATAGAATGCACGATTCTACGATATTTCTTCAAAAGCAGATCATGGAGACATTTTAATCGTCCACGATCAAAAATCGTCATATCGCACACCCCAATGCCAAATTATTATAAATATAATGTAAATGTAATCTTGACCGACCTGTTCCCTTACTGGCGAACATGGCTGGGATTTTGCAGCAGCTTGCTGCGTCTGCATTCGTAGTTGCACACCAGCCTATCACATCACATGCCAGGCTGATGGTCTGCACAGCGGCAGCCGGCAGGCCAGAACGGCCGTCAGGCCACCGGGAAATGTCCCGGTGCTCCCGATGGCCAGTCCGCCCCTGATTGTTGAGAAGGTCGATAAGCTTCAGCTCCAGAACAAAGATACAGTTCACACTTCACAGTGTAAACCTTATAGTTTGGTGCTATTTCGCTTCAAACACTCGCTTTATACGCGCGTCCTATTCGCTTTGGATTCAAAATGTTCAAGCGTCGAACTAGACGCGGATACGCGCGAATTTGACGCTCTATTCGCGTTTGATGGGAGCACAGAAGAATAGGCTGCGATGTCAAGATCGCATGCTGGAATGTGTGTGTGTGTGTGTGTGTCAGAGAGCGGGCGCCGGGGCGCGATCGAACAGTGGAAACATAAAAAAACATACTCCATTTTGTTCATACAGGACATAATTAAAACTGCAAAGTGTTTAGCCTACTTATATTTGTGTAAAACAAACCATTGTGCTTTTGTCAAACTGTAAACTCTTGTCAAACTGTAACCTACAACTGTCACCCAACCAAAATCACACACACACGCTGTTTAAAAGCTAAAATGGCAAGAAAAAACATAAAAACGAATGAAAACTGATAACCGCAATGCATTGCAATGGACGAGGAAGCAGAGAATGTCCAAGTGTATTGGGTTAGCTATGCGTACTGTGATTGGCTCATCGCGTTTGGGGGCGTGGCTTAGCCATTAGTCAATTAGCATACATGGGCAGGGAAAAATAAATGTAGAAATGTGGAAATACAGAAATAAATAAATGTAGAAATGTGGAAATACAGAAATAAATAAATGTAGAAATGTGGAAATACAGAAATAAATAAATGTAGGAATAAATAAATGTATAAATAAATACATATATAAATAAATAAATAAATAAATATATAAATACATAAATAAATACATATAGAAATGCATAAATAAATAAATAAATGTAGGAATAAATAAATGTATAAATAAATACATATATAAATACATAAATATTAGATAAATACATAAATAAATACATATAGAAATGCATATATAAATAAATAAATACATGTAAAAATACAGAAATAGCCATTTGTATTACCAAAATGTATTTATTTTTACTATTATTTCTGCATTTATTTATTTATTTCTACTTTTATTTATTTATTTTTCGTTCTGTCATTTTTAGTCCTTCATAAAAAAAGGCCAGCAATGGCAATATAGATATATACATTTTAATTTGTATGTTAAGAAGAAACTACATTTGATTTTGCAATAATTTACATATTCTTGTTATAAATCACTCTATTTGGTCTTATATATTATTATTTCTATATTATGACATTTTAGGCTACAAATCAAAAATGGAGCAAAAAGGATGCTTAAACTTGGTCATACTGAAAACAAAAGAAGATGGGAAGAGTACATCAGGAAACACACTACTGGGACGAGAAGCTTTCAAATCAAAGAAAAGCTCAAAATCCATCACACAAACTGGTGCTGTGCAGTCTTTTTCTGTCTGTGGGTTTCTAGTCACTGTTTATGACACACCAGGATTATCTGACACAGACATGAGTGAAGAAGAGATTAAGCAGAAATATGAAAACGCTCTTCAGAAATGTGAATCTCGTCCCTGTGTGTTTCTGTTGGCCATTAAAGCTGACAGATTCACTCAAGAAGAGCAAGAAACTGTGGAGAAGATTGAGAAGCTGCTGGGAGAAAATCGCTTGACGAAAACCTGGATTCTCTTCACTAATGGAGAACAATTGGAAAAGGGAAACATGACAATTAAAGAATTCATTGATGACTCTGAACCCTTAACGAAATTAATCCAGAAATATAATCAGAGATTCCACGTTGTCAATTACAAATCAAAAGAACATAATGAAGCACAATACAATATAATAATTTCAAAAATGATCCAGACCTCTGCAGGGTTAAAGAGTGAGTCTTCTTAAAATCACATTTAAAAAAAGTTAGTATATTAAATTTGTGCAGCATATTGTTACATAAGTAACCGAGACGTTTTTCATGTAGGTTTGCAAGTTGTAATCAATAAAATCAGACTATTATATAGCCATAAAATTAATGCATTAATATTTGTAAATTGTTTAAATAGTCTTATTATAATGATTTCATTCTCTTCTTTGTTGAGTTGTTTCGAAATCACTGTTTTCACCTTTATACAGCATCAGAAGGAGGGAGGCTGCTTAGACGGATTCCTGCCATCAAAAACAGTGCTTCTGATGAACAACACCCCCCTGCTGTCAGTCTCTCATCCAGACGGATTGTTCTTCTGGGTAAAACTGGTGCTGGAAAGAGTGCAGCTGGAAACACAATACTGGGACAGAAATTGTTTAAATCTGTGATGAGAATGAGTTCAGTAACCCGTGAATGTTCAGAAGCTCACGCCACTGTTTCAGGCAGATCTGTGTCTATAGTTGATACTCCTGGATTCTTTGACACAAAGATGAAACATGAAGAGTTAATGAAAGCGATTGCAAGAAGTGTTTATATATCCAGTCCTGGTCCCCATGCTTTTCTCATTGTTTTTCCTGTGAATATGAGATTCACTGAGCAGGAAGAGCAAATCACTGAACAGGTTGAGATGTTGTTTGGTGAGGAGGTGTTAAAATACTCCATCATTCTCTTCACACATGGAGACATGTTAGAAGAAGAGCCAGTAGAAGAAATCATTGAAGATAATTGTAAGCTAAGACATCTAATTCAAGAGTGTGGAGGCAGATTTCACGTCTTCAACAACAGAGCTCAGAATAGCATAGACCAGGTGAATGATCTACTGAAGATGATTGACACAATGATAGAGCAGAATGGAGGAGGACACTACAGTAATCAGATGTATGAAGATGCTCAGAGATTCAGACAAGAGGAAGAAAAGAGGAGACAGAGAGAGGAACAGCAAAGAAAACAACAAGAGAATAATCAAAGACTAGAGAATATTATGAGAACGTTACAAATACAAAAGGACACAGAATTTGATCAATTTTATAGGCAATATGAGCAAAGGTTTAGCTTTTCAGCCTTTTTAATGAGTAAACTGGACAATATTCATGGCGCATGTATTGGTGGAGCTATTGGTGCATGTTTAGGAATTGTTGCTGGTCCTGCTGGTGTAGTTGCTGGTGCAGCTGCTGGTGCAGCTGCTGGTGCATATTTTGGAGCAGCACTCGGTATTCACTTGTAGTGTGTCTAACAAAGATACACATTTTATATATATATATATATATATATATATAGAGAGAGAGAGAGAGAGAGAGAGAGAGAGAAATTTGAATTTTATTTGTTTTTGTTTAGCTGATTTGTTTTTGTTTAGCTGTGGGGTATATATAAATATTTTCTTTATTTTTATTATTAACCATATTGGTAATATTGGGAGAAAGAATTTCCCTGTAATTTTTAAAGTGAATAATCTTTAGTTTTAGCTAAACTTTTTTAAGAATCTTAAAAGTATCATTTAAAAACAATTATTTCAAATTTGTGATTGTATTCTCTATTGTATTCTATGAAGTCTTATGCTTATCTCATAAGTTATACATGTTTTACATACATTTTTTAAGGAAACATACACTGTAAAAAAGAATACATTGATTTTATTGATATCTAATCAATAAAATTGAGGCAACAGATTACAAGCAATATTATTAATTAAATTTAACAAATTAGAATTGAGTAATAATCAAATTAATTCCTTAAAAGTTAACCATTTAAAATGAGTAAAATTTACAAAATATCTTTTATTGCCAACATTGAAGACACCTGGTGTTAACAAGCAGAATCACTGAAGGAGAAAACCATAATTAAAGTCACCATTGTGGAGATCAGTGTGTGTTTTAGTTGGGCTCTTGACCCTTAAATCATTAACTTTAAGTTTTGTTTGGCTGCTGTACATGAGTTATAACAGCCAGATGAACAAAGAGAACAGGTGATCTGATGGTGTTGGTTGTGTTTTAACATAATCATTATTTTACAATCATTTGACCTGAACTCATATACGTTACATTCACTTGTTCTTCTGGAGGTTCAGCAGGGACACGAATAGTTGGTACTGATCCTTTTTTCAGGAGCAGCTTCTTAGCAAATCCAGCTTTATACTGACCCTCGTTTGTAAAGCAGTCTGGTGAAATGATTCGCGCAAACATGACAGCATTGACGTTGATCGTGGGGAATATTCCCTTCAAAAACAAACTCAGCCACTGCATCTTCAGCGGTTCGGATTTAGGAACATCAACATGACTGCTGTGTTCGTTATTACACCCAAGAATAGAACACCACAATCGTTAGATGCCATTCTACTCAGCATTCCAGTTATCAACAATGAACGCACCTTTCGGCGCGTGCTATGATTGACAGCTCGTTCACAAGGGCGGGTCTGTGTTTGAAACACTGCTGTCAATCAGCCATCGTGGGAGGGGCATCGATTTTGTGACGTCACAATATCGAACAGCTTGATTTGAGACAGGAGGAAACATATAAGAAGATAAAAAAAAAAAAAAACACTGGATGGATTTTTATCATTTTATTATGGTTGTGTACAGGCACTGCCAACACACATTTCAGTACAATCAACTTGTAAAAGTGCATGTACCATTATATGACCCCTTTAATGTAATTCAGAAAAGGAGTTAATAAAATATCTCTTGAACAACTGTGAGTGTGTAGTCTACATGGTATGTCACTGTATCACAGCAAAAAAGGGCAATTTAACTGTTTAACTGAAAAAGTATACCCAGCCAACAAGAATAATAAATATAAATGTACAACAAATGCTAATCTTTATTTTTAGCATTAATGTTTTAGTCAGCCCCCTTTGACTTTGAGAGCAAAAAAAAGTGATGTACAGAAACACATAGGCTGCGTTCGAAACCGCATACTCAATGAGTAGGTACTTGATTTCAATAAGTACTTACTTAACGAGCTCTAAAAGAGTAGGTACTTTATGGCTGGCACTAAATACTTGGGGTTTCGAGTCTGACGACAACACGAGGGCGTGGTTTGTTCGCAAGGTCATGGAGCATGCGCAGTTTACTTTGTTTGCTCCGGGAATACCGCGAAACGACGGAGTAACATTACTGACATAACATTAATATTAATTTAACTGCCAATGACGGAATGACTTTACTGCTTTAATGCTTAACGGTTTGTTTAAATATTCTCTTTTTGATCAAATGTCTCATCAAATGTTTACTGGTGTTTTAGTCGTTGTAAGATTCTGCCGTTTTAACTATTTTGAATAATTGTAAGTTAGACTGAAACGTTATTAACGTTACATATTGACAATTGGGAATAATGTTTTATACTCAGAGCCGATCCTGACCTCCCTGGGGCCCTAAGCAAAAAAAATAATTTAAGGGGCCCTCCTACCTGACCCAGACTAAAGAAACAATAAGTAAAATTTACTTTTTTTTATTTCACATGCATATTTTTTAAGTTAATTTCACATATGGCATTAAGTATACGTTACTTAACTAGGTAAAAGTATTTTAACTTTGCTAGTAAAAGGTTGGGTAGTAGGCTATACATTTAGTTGAAATTTCCTTTGCATTACATTTCACTCAAACAATATAATATTAAATTATACCACACATTTATGGTATGTGCTTTACTTGGGAAATCCATGTACTTTATACTACAGATATTTTGCGAGACACCATATAAACACGTCAGGTGTTAAGCATAATGTGAATGCAGAGACCTCAATACTTGTAGACAATACACAATGCCAATAACATTTGATAGAAAATTAACTCCAAATGTCACAAAATGGCAAGTTACTAATCCTGACAACAAAAGCAATGGTAAAACTGTATATACAGCTGGAAAACAGTGAAGAATTAACCTTGTTAATTAATCAGCAGTGCATGATTGGAACCCCAATATCAGAATTTGTATTTTATTACGTAGATATTTACGCTTTTGTTTACTTTCTGTGTAATAATATTATAAAGGTAATATAATAAAGGTAATTCCTGATATCAGAAATAGACAGTGTTACTAGTAAAATATTAAGTATTCACACTTCAAATAGAACAAATTGAATTCTTGAAATCACATATGCATCCTGTGCTGTGAATGAATAAAACTAGCTAAAATTGCCACAGCATGTCACTGTGTTTTAAATGATAACAGCAATACTTAATACTTGAAGGTTATTATTTACTGAGGGATGTGCATCCATATTGACCAGTATGTTCAGTCGATCAACATCTTAATTGCAATATAGACTATAAAGCCAATACATTGTTTTCCATCTGGCATTATTGCAGAGTTGTAACTTAACCTTGACTTGGAGAGTAGATGATCATTGTCTTGTTTTTAAAAGTATGTGTGAGGATTGTCATCCCGCTATGGATGTTTATTTTGGAAAGTGCGCATTTCATTTCGTGCACGCGCATATGAACGCACGTTAACACGCGACGCTGTTATCTTTTCCCAGCTGCAGTTTATAAACAAGCAAACTCAGTCTACCTGATTGCTGTTCCCACAATTCACTCGCATAGTGTTTTTTTTTCCTCTTTCTTCGTGACCAGAAGGATAGTTCCGCTTCATTTTCTCATTTCTCAACGATGTTGTCAACTTTGAATGACGCGCTTTGACACGAGGGGGAGGCGGGGCCTTGAGTAATTTGCGGGGCCCTACGCAGCTTGCGTAGTGTGCGTATAGGGCGGATCGGCTCTGTTTATACTATGCTAGGTGCAGAGCCGATCCTGACCTCCCTGGGGCCCTAAGCAAAATTCTGTTAAGGGGCCCTCCTACCTGACCCATTAGCCATGTAAACCATTTGCCATTGCCACATAGTCACACAGTCCCACTACAATCTTCCCTCCTTTAACCCTCAGGGGTCTGAGATCACGCCGGCGTGATCTGCTCGATTTTTTTCCTTATGAGTTGATTGAGACCCGAAATTCTCTTTTGACTTTGATTTTACAAAACAAGTTTCATACATCAATCGATTCTGTTAAATGTGTATTATTTTTGTGTATACTCACAATAAAAACATAGTGTTGTGCTTTTTGCCAAATAAAGAAAAATAAACACGAAGCGAGTTCTGCCTACTCTCTGTCCGTGTAGTCCATTCTGAAACGCGTCCGAAAATAAACAATAACAAAGCGAATACTCAGTCAAACAGGCATTCAGACACACAGGCATGAAGCTTGAATTCTCTTCTTTTTAATGAAGTAATTTATATAAAAAACAAATATTCTCATCTTGTGAAATCTGTATTAAAAGAGAGCGATTCCAGTCGACCTAATTAGAGCTAATTCAAATGTAATGTGACTCCGCCCACGGAGAGCGCACGCTATTCAAACGCAAATGGCTGAGGTAATCCACGCAATCCTGTGAACGCCCCCATCAGCTCGACAAAACCAAAACACAAGTTTATTCAGAACATTACTTGTTTACAACGCAGCGCTGTGAGGAATAATGAGGAATACGAGGAATACGAGCTGAGGAATACTAGTAAGTTTTTCCTTCTCGGGTTTCTGTTTATGAATGAATGAACGGCATAGATGCGCGCTGTTTACCACAGCTGGCAAAAAACAATATTACGTGACAGTTCTCCATTATGGACGCGAGCGCGTTTTTAAAAAGCACTAAAGACTTTCAAACATTCACAGAGACCTCAAAACAGAAAGTACAAATCCTTTCTTTAAAACGAATTTCGTTTTGTATCAATTGTATCTTAATTTTAATATTTTTTCATTAACAAATTTCCTGTATTTAAAGTAAATATAGGCTAGCAATCACAACATAAGGTGCTTGAACTGGAGATCATCAACCAGACCGTAGCCTACTCGCCTAACATGTCTAAAAAATGTGAAATATATTTACAGAAAGCTGGTTCTAAACAAAACCATCCAAAACAAAAAAACTATGTAGCCTAATAAATGTGCGTTTCTCCGGTGCGTTCACTAGCCTACTGCGAAGATCGCGAGTCAATAGCCTATCGTATTTTTTTTATATTTTTATTTTTTTATTTTTTTTTATTGCACAAGTCATACATAAATTCATTCATTCATTCATTCATTATTACATGCATGAACGAATAAAAGAATAGAAAAAAGGAACATGGAGAAGAAAATCTTATGATACCTGTCGCTTATTTGTGCACATCAGAAAAATAAATAAAAAACAGCTACTTTATAAATGGATCAACCCCAATCCTCACCCCAAACACCAAATATTTTCAGTAATACCTATCTTTACACTTAATTATCATCATTTTAAGCGTGTATAAGCGTATTTCATGAAAACAACGTTACAGTCAGGTGAAATATGAAAGACAACATTTTGTTTAGTAGATTTGGGTACAGTTTTTACTGTAGAATATACTGCCTCGTCAAATAAGCTTTTGTTTAGCAATTTCTATATATAAAATAGCCTACTATTTTTGTCAAAAATAAAGTCATCAACTAAGATGTTAGCTGTTCCAATGTTGGCTATATTCAAAGTAATGAATACATAGATAAAATGTAGGCCTATAATCTTTTTTTTACAAAGAAAGAGTACACTTGAAATATTGTTGAAATTGTTGTAATTGTAACCTTTTTAATAAAATAGCAAAACATATTTACAAGATAGATGTAAGCAAAATCTTAAATGGTCCTTGCATTGTGGCTCAGTCAGTTGTCACACCTGAGTGAATGGCTCATTATGCAGAGTGGGTGTAAACCACTCCTCGTTCACGCCCCCCTCGCATATTGGTTTTCCAAGCAAAACCTGTTTTACATCAATTTAAATCAATGTATGGTTTTATGTGAACGATAAAGCAAGACTATTTTCACATAATTTTGAAGAAAAAACTATAGGCAATGATATCCTTTAGTCAAAAGTCTTATTGCCACATATTTAGTATGTGTTTTGTGGCCTTATTTCTGCAACTTTTATTTTTATTTTTTCCAATAACCACGCATAAACATTATTCTCTTAAAAATTCAAACATATACATGCATGTTGATCAGATATTTTGGTAGCCCTGTTTGTGCTATATAGAGTGAATTTACACCTTTGCCATTAACATGTTTATAAATAACTGAAAAAAGCACAAATGTCAGAGCATGTCAGAACACCTCCAGGGCCCAGAAAACAGCTCAGACTCCAGAGGGTTAACTAGTACTAATGAAAATGGAATTCCTGATATCAGAAATAGACATTGTTACTAGAAAAAGTACATTCTTAAACGTACAGTATGGCATTTTTCGCCACTAGGGGTCGCTAACCTATTTACAATAACAAAGGCGTAGATTGATGACGCAATATTTGCTAAGAATTATGGATCTTGTCGTCAACGTCAAGCCGACCAATCTAATAATGTTTATGGATGAATGAATACATCAATGTTTTTATCATGACTGTGATATGAAGCAGTTCGGGATTGCTAAGAGACAGCTATCAGCTCCAAACGCGACGCGAGTCCCGCGGATATAAAAGGAATATGGACATTTCATTCTACCGAACTACACGCAGAATTACTACTCACAGGTCAGTTTATTAGACAAATTAAACTTGTGAGGTAACGCAGCGCTGTTTCACTTGGTCTAACATTACACTAGCACACTAAACTGCATTTGAATGTGTTGAAATGTATGTGTTAGTCTGTCTGTATGAGACTAGCAGTAAACTAGATCAACATTAGAATAACATACAGATCATATTCTGACATTTTATCATTGTTGAACTATAAAACATTGATTAGTTTTATGTAAATGTGCTCACCTGTTTAATAAAGTAGCATGTAGGAGCGGTCGAAGTCTCGGACGTGGAGCTCTCGTTTATTGTCTATGGGAGCTCTAGGCATCTCGAAAACACCGCGCTGATATTGATTCTCATTTTAGTTCTCCTTTTTTTATCGAAAGTCTGCTTGCCATGGTCCATAATGTTTGAACGAAACAACAACAGCGTGCAAATAGACATTGCGAACTACAAAGTTGTCCGCGTCAGTCGCTTTGGTTACTATCAGACGGCTCTGGTTCATAGCTCTGGTTGCCATGGCAGCACGAGCGGAAACCAGGGACAACGCGGATATGACGGCATTGGCAGCGACAAAACAGAAATAAAGAAACGGGACGTTTCTCGAATTAAATTACAAATTTCTCCTGGTTTGAAAGTTGTTGGAAACAGTCAGGATAATGTAAGTACACAACTAAAAAAAATATATAACATAGATATAGTGATTTTTGCTATTTTTAAAGCAAAAAAGTTACATATTGTGCCTTTAATATCAAGAATTCACATTTAAAAATTGTACAAATGTAATTATTGATATAAAAAATGCATCCTGTGAATGAATAAAAGCTAAAATGACTTGCCATAGTTGCGTTTTAAATGATAAAAGCAATACTTGATACTTAATGGTTATTATTTACTGAGGGATGTGCATCCATATTGACCAGTATGTCCAGCCAATCAACATTTTAAATGCAATATAGCTTATAAATCAATAGTCAATGTCAATGCTTTCCATCTTGTTTTATTGCAGAGTTGTAACTAAACTGACTTGGAGACAACAATCATTGTCTTGTTTTAAAAGTATGTGCGCCTATAATGAGGAGTTCCATCACGCTCATGTTGTACTGGTCCCCACAGATGTTTTGCTGGAAAGTGCGCGTTTCATTTCGTGCACGCGCATATGAACGCATGTGTTAACATGCAATGGTTTGCAATGGTGTTTGCAACGGTGTTTAACGCGCGACGCGGTTATCTTTTCCGAGCTGCAGTTTATAAACAAACACCATTGCTCTTTGTCGTTTATCAAACGTAATACATAGTTGTATTTCACTCTCACTTTTTTTTTTTGTCTGGCACAAAGTCACAGAACACAGCCCTGGAAGTGTCCGGCGTTAGCAAGCAAGACACAGAAAGACCAAAAGATGCACTGCCCAGCTGGGTTAGACAGACAGACAGATTAAAGAGAGATGCACATCAACTTAACTTTACTGACATCAAACTTGGAGAGGAGAGAACCCAAGTCTACCTGATAGCTGTTCCCGCAATTCACTCTCATGGTGTTTTTTTCCGCTTAATTTTCTCATCGATGTTTTAAACTTTGATTGACACGCTTTGACATGAGGGAGAGGAGGGGCCTTGAGTAATTTGCGGGGCCCTACGCAACTTGCGTATTGTGCGTATAGGGCTGATCGGCTCTGGCTAGGTGTCTCGTTCGAGATGCTTGTCTCGTATATTATTGTTAATATAGTCATTATAATAGATTTATTGAAGACTTACTTAAAAAGCACATATAATGTAACGTTAGGCTATGCTATGGTAAGAAGAATCTGTTATCACATTGTTAGCCTATGTTTTTTAGGCCTTCTGTTTTGTGTGCATTATGGCAGACCAGACCATAATTACTCCAGGTAAGAATTACCATAGAATATGCTATTTCAAGTTAAAAACTTTCTTCAAAAGTACCGTGTTCTCCCTAGTCCTTATTTACAGATTACCTTACTAAATCTTTTGCCACAGAATGGCTCCCTGATTGTTTTAATGTACTGAACATTTCAAAAACCCATGTGTCTGGCTTCATCACCAACAAAGCTGACCTCAACACTGTGCTAGAATGCCACAAGAGAGAAACTCTGACGTCTTTCATTGCTTGGTAAGAATGAGAATAAGAGATGTTTTGGCTGCTTTTAGAGAACTGAAGGATTATTATTACAATTTCTCGTCTTTAAGTGCTTGCTTTTATTTGTAGGTCTGATGATAAAAGAAAGAAAGAAAAGGGGCCGCATCGTCTGGTTTGGCAGGTGGAAGATTTTTCTGAGGATGTACCTCTTGCTGTCACAAACAGAGTAATTCATTGCTGTCAGCATGGAAATCCACGAAAGAATTGCAAAACTCAGGAGGTAAGATTCAGGGGATTTCTTTTTTCATTTAGGGTAACTAATGCACAATTTCGAAAGGCATACTTTTCTGTTAACACTTTTGCATATATTTCAGCTCTTTTCAGAGGATGAGCATATATATTCCGGCAAAAGGAAGAGAATGTACATTCAAACGACCAAAAAAGTTGGCTGCACAGCCAAACTTTTTATTAGGTATATTAGAAGGTAAGCTACATTGCTTCTGTACAATAGTGTTGGGAAACTTATATTTCAATAGCCAAATTGCATTTGTCTAGAAATATTTTAAAACACAAAAAAGTTAACAACATTTTTTTAACCTACTGATGGTTTTAATGTATTACCTGAAAATAATTGCATTGAATTCAAATTTATTTTGGGACGCCAACAAATATACAAATAAAAGGTTAGTCAACAGGAAGAGGCTAAGTTGACTAATGACTTAAATGAATAACTACTAGTTGACTAGAAATATTTTTAGTCGGGGCAGCCCTACAATTTATTTTTGTAGCATTTTTTTGAATAAATATAATTTCCAAGTGGGTTTACAGAGAATATTCTCTTATAAAATACATCAAACCATTAAGATTTTTTGTTTGTTTAGCAACTCTTTCAATCAATTATATTCTTACAAAGCATATATAATTTTTTTCCAGATTCGACAAATTCAGCATTGAGAAAGGAGCTTCAAAATTGAGAAAACAAGTCATCATGGACACTCTGAAAGCAGCTCTACAGAAAAATGAAGCAGAGTCATCTGAAATAATTCACATCATCTTACCATTTGAGACAGCTCACCAACACCACACGATTTCGGCAGAAAGTGGATACACAAGAAATATCCACCCTCTTGTGAAGAAAAAAATTCAAGAGTATGTGTCATTGGGAATTACATCTGTGCCTTTCCTTAAAAAAGTGCTTCGACAGTTTGTGAACACTGAACTCTCAGTTTCGGATTGTGTCCTCCCAAAGTCACATGATCAGTGCTACTTTCCAACTAGCCATACCATTCAAAACCATGTGCATTTGGCTTTAGTAGCAGGAAGGTACTCTGGTCTTGATCAGCTTTATTTGGAAATAAAGCTGAATAAATGGAAAGAAGATGATCCATCTGCACATTTTTACTTCAGAAAATGCTCAGAGGCCCAAATCATAGATGATAAATCCCAAGATGGTGATGGTGTGAAAAGTGAAGAAAAGGAGTCCACCATGCAGAACACATTTTTGTTTGTACATCAGTCCCAAGAACAGCAGAGACTTCTTAAACGGTATGGAGACATGGTTATCCTGGATGCCACATACAGAACAACAAAATATGCCTTGCCACTTTTTTTAGTTGTTGTCAGGACAAATGTTGGCTACAAACCTGTTGCAGAGTTCATTTGTGAAAATGAGTCCACCATGGCTATCTCTGAGGCCTTGTCTTTAATTAAAAAATGGAATGATGCCTGGAATCCAAATTATTTCATGACTGATTATTGTGAACAAGAATACCAGGCACTTCAATTGGTCTTCCCAAATACTCACAAATACCTGTGTTCTTTCCATCGAGAGCAAGCCTGGATTCGCTGGACAAGGGAAAGTAAGTATTCTTCTCTCTCTCTCAAAATGTATGTGGTGATGGACCAGGAATGTCTAGCCCTACATGTTTTTTGTTTTTGTTTTTACAGTTGTCTTATTAAACCTTTTTTCTCTATGATCAAATCAGTATCATACCTCAGTTATTTTTTTACTTTAACTCAGACAATTTAATATGAGTAATAATGTAGTTTTCCGTGCGGCTAAGTGCAGATTTCACTGTTTGGGCACTGCAATAATTCAGAAATCAAATATTAGCTCATTTCAAATGTGTCTACATTAAGAATTATATGTAATTGCCCCACACAAAATTAGTATTTTAATTAACATTGCAGTAGTTGATATTAAACAATATATTAAGGGAAATGATAAACAATTATATTTGTCATAATCGTTAAGTTTTTTCCCTATAATTTCAGCTGCTATATGTTGAGGAACTTCGCCTACAAATAAATGTTTATTATTAGAGAAATAATATGAAAAAAAGTAATGTTAGTTTATTAAACTTGACAAAGCTAGAAATTACATGTGTGTTAAATAGTAATAGTTGTAACATTTTGAAGTACTTACTAATTAGGCATTGTAATGCACCTGTTGCAGGCAAGAACCATCTATCTGATCAAGATCGCAGTGAACTTCTTGGCCTCCTTCGTAGTGTAGCTTCTGCACATGATAGAGAAACATGTGAGGCAGCAATAAGTAAGCTCAGGGACAGTGTCTTGTATAAGAGTAATACAGAAGTTCAGAACTATGTTGAGAAAAGATGGCTCAATATTAAAGAGGTAGGGGTTACAACAGTGCCACCTTGAGAATTATTTTTTTTGATGTTTTGTTTCATTGTTTATAATTAATTGTAATGCATTTATGTACATTGACAGTAAAGGGAGATCAGAAAGTTTTTTTTCTTTTACTTTGTGTTAAATTACTTTTTTCTTATTTTCAGAGGTGGTGCAGAGGATTTTCTCCACATGGATTTAATGTGTCTGTAACCACAAACAATGGCAGAGAGTATAGAGGGACCCAATGTGTCACTTTTGAGTGATTTATGGCCCTCTAAGCCCCGCCCCCTTTTTGACCGTGGGAATTTCCCACGCAAGCTCCTCCCACTTATGGCCTGTACATACACCGTGGGAAAATCGGACTTGTGGCACGCCTCCTTATGGGTTGAACATCTGAAGCGTAGGAAAATTTCCCACGCACAGAAGTTTTAAACAGTGTATATTAAAACTTTTTAAGAAATGTACAATAAAGACATAGTCAGAGATGAGATCAGTGTTTTTATTTATTAAAGAAGACAGATGTACATTTAAAACATCAATGAAATAAGTTAAAATTACATTTTTCTCTAAAAGAGTTATTTCAAGATGTTATTTCAAGATGTTAAAACATTAAAACAACTTTTTCATTTACAAAAAGATCATTTTTCTCTAAAAAAGAGCTATTAAAAACATTAAAAAAAAGATCATTTTTAAAATGTTGATTTGTAAGCATTTAACTTTCACATAGTATTTTGTAAAACTTTTACATAAAACACAGTTTAAAAAGCCTTGCGTTTTTTTACATATCATTTGTTAAAGACTCGAGGGTTTAAAGACAAAAGTGTTTTCCTTGTGTAATTTTTGAAGTGAAAAAATGTCCACACACGCCGAAGATTTGTCAGGACTGAGAGTGTGTGAAGGCTGCAGAGAGACACAGTCAGACTCCACCTCTACCCCCACCCACAACAGATGTCACCCGTGGAAATTCCCACAGTCCCTTCAAGCTCCCAAATAGAAAAAGCGACCGGTCACTTCAGAGTCCGAGCTGGAAATGACCAAAGAATCAGGCTGCAACGGCTCGAAGAGACCACACCCCCTAACACACCCCTCTCAAAACTGAGTGGTCAATTTCGATTTAAGGGTGTGTGTAAAAAATGACATCACTCACGGGAATCCCCCTCCCACAACGTCACAGTCACATGAGATGTTTAAAACTTACAGTGAAATGCTATTTGTTAATCACTTTGAACATTCATATGAAATGTCTAATTGTCACAAAGTTATCCTATGTTTTAAAGTTTAGGCCATAGTTTTTAAGGTTATACAACACACACACACACACACACACACACACACACACACACAAACGGTCGGATCCATCAGGTCTGCAGTTGCGCTGATATCAAGCTGTTTTATGCTTTGTCGAGCGAGAATTAGTTTTTATTACAGGCTGTATCCGGGAAAGATTATCCGGACATGTAAACAAAACGACCATATGTTGTTCTAGTTGTAGAAATCACGACGAAGACTTCACGCTTGTGAAAAAGGGGATGTTTTCTTTGAAAAAAATAAGCGGGAGAAATGTGTTTTTCAAATCCCTCGCACAATCTTTAAAAGGAAGCAAAGTAATTCATTCATTCACGCACCAAACCATTGAAGGAGACTGAACGTCGAATTGCGAATCCTAGCTTCATTATGTCTGCAGATTATCAGGGAACAAAAGAAGCAGCTATACCTGACCAATATTTTGATGCTGAATTAGCCGAGATTTTGAACGAAATATGTGAGTTTTTCATCATAAATTACAGTGAGGAAAATAAGTATTTGAACACCCTGCTATTTTGCAAGTTCTCCCACTTAGAAATCATGGAGGGGTCTGAAATTGTCATCGTAGGTGCATATCCACTGTGAGAGAAATAATCTAAAAAAAAAAAATCCAGAAATCACAATGTATGATTTTTTAACTATTTTTTTGTATGATACAGCTGCAAATAAGTATTTGAACACCTGAGAAAATCAATGTTAATATTTGGTACAGTAGCCTTTGTTTGCAATTACAGAGGTCAAACATTTCCTGTAGTTTTTCACCAGGTTTGCACACACTGCAGGAGGGATTTTGGCCCACTCCTCCACACAGATCTTCTCTAGATCAGTCAGGTTTCTGGGCTGTCACTGAGAAACACGGAGTTTGAACTCCCTCTAAAGATTCTCTATTGGGTTTAGGTCTGGAGACTGGCTAGGCCACGCCAGAACCTTGATATGCTTCTTACAGAGCCACTCCTTGGTTATCCTGGCTGTGTGCTTCGGGTCATTGTCATGTTGGAAGACCCAGCCTCGACCCATCTTCAATGCTCTAACTGAGGGAAGGAGGTTGTTCCCCAAAATCTCACAATACATGGCCCCGGTCATCCTCTCCTTAATACAGTGCAGTCGCCCTGTCCCATGTGCAGAAAAACACCCCCAAAGCATGATGCTACCACCCCCATGCTTCACAGTAGGGATGGTGTTCTTGGGATGGTACTCATCATTCTTCTTCCTCCAAACTCGTTTAGTGGAATTATGACCAAAAAGTTCTATTTTGGTCTCATCTGACCACATGACTTTCTCCCATGACTCCTCTGGATCATCCAAATGGTCATTGGCAAACTTAAGACGGGCCTTGACATGTGCTGGTTTAAGCAGGGGAACATTCCGTGCCATGCATGATTTCAAACCATGACGTCTTAGTGTATTACCAACAGTAACCTTGGAAACGGTGGTCCCAGCTCTTTTCAGGTCATTGACCAGCTCCTCCCGTGTAGTTCTGGGCTGATTTCTCACCTTTCTTAGGATCATTGAGACCCCACGAGGTGAGATCTTGCATGGAGCCCCAGTCCGAGGGAGATTGACAGTCATGTTTAGCTTCTTCCATTTTCTAATGATTGCTCCAACAGTGGACCTTTTTTCACCAAGCTGCTTGGCAATTTCCCCGTAGCCCTTTCCAGCCTTGTGGAGGTGTACAATTTTGTCTCTAGTGTCTTTGGACAGCTCTTTGGTCTTGGCCATGTTAGTAGTTTGATTCTTACTGATTGTATAGGGTGGACAGGTGTCTTTATGCAGCTAACGACCTCAAACAGGTGCATCTAATTTAGGATAATAAATGGAGTGGAGGTGGACATTTTAAAGGCAGACTAACAGGTCTTTGAGGGGCAGAATTCTAGCTGATAGACAGGTGTTCAAATACTTATTTGCAGCTGTATCATGCAAATAAATAGTTAAAAAATCATATATTGTGATTTCTGGATTTTTTTTTTTAGATTATGTCTCTCACAGTGGACATGCACCTACGATGACAATTTCAGACCCCTCCATGATTTCCAAGTGGGAGAACTAGCAAAATAGCAGGGTGTTCAAATACTTATTTTCCTCACTGTATACATTATACATTATATCCCACAATATTGAAAAGATATTTCAATAAATGCTTTTATTCGCAGATGATGCATCATTTCCAGAAGGAGTATCGGCAGACGACTTTTTACAAGGTACGAAATATATTTTGTCATGTCTTTTTAATATTTTCTAATTACTAAATATTTTAAATAAAAAAACAACTCATTATTTCAACAGAAATTACAGAGGACGTTCCGACTCATAGCACCGCCCACCCGACGGAGCCATCAACACACCCATTGGATGATATTTCAACCCCGACCAACCAGATTTACGAAGACATTACGCCAAACTCGACACCACGACCTCAAGCCTCCAGAGAGGCAGAGAGCATCGAACGCCACGTTTCACCTGCGGTCGAAGAGAATTCTCCTATCCGTTTGATAAACAGTGGAGCTGCTAACATCTTTGATGGTTCACGAGGGGTGAAACGTCTTCGGGAAATTTATGGAGAAGAATTCATCTATCCGGACGACGGTAAGGGAAAAACTATTTTTTTGTCTAATCATAATATTTTATTTGTTGTTTTTTTATTTTTTATTTAAAATAATATAATGTTGTTTTTTAGAAGAAAAGACTGATTCTGTTTCATCAACAACTGGATGTAAAAAACGATTTGAGGATTATTCTCACGAGAGTCCGATTTATTCGGAAGACGGTAAGATTTCATGGGTCATTATATTTTATAAATAAGTCGTATAATTGGGCTATATGTTTGATTGTTTTTTTTTGTTTTTTCTCTAGAAGAAATCTCAGACGAAAGAGAGGCACAGGTGTTTTTAGATTCTCAGAACGCTGTTCTGAACGCCATCAATTCTGAAAGGGAATCTTCAGATAGCAGTGATGATGAAGGAGACGATGAACGCTGCTTCACACCAGTATTCAACGTTGGAGAACTTCAAAGACTAAGTTATACCACATTACGCCTAGCCAACAGAAACTTTCAACGTGTCTTGGAAATAGCTTCATCACCACTATCATATCATCAAACGGAGAAGATCGTTTCCGAGTCACAAAGAGAAGTTATAGCGCTGCTCCACAGAATCTCAGATCAGCAAGCTCACCATACGAATGAATTAAGAAACGCTGTGGAGTTTTTTGGGAGATGTCACGATCAAACATCGGACGAAATCAGACAAATAAGCAATGATGTGTTTTCACTCCAACAAGAGCTGACAGAGGTGAGGAATGATGATTCATTACGTACAACTGTTTTATCTCTGATCTCTGAAAGATTGAACATTATTCAACGGAATTGGACCAATTCACAAAATCCAAGAAGATAGGTTTTTTTTTTACAAATATTACAAATATTACCATGTGTGAGATTTTATATTTCATTATATACATCTGTGTTTAGTTTTAAATGATTTTCTCTGTCGTTTTTTATTATTTTTTATTCATTTGGAACTGTTATTGGTATTGTTTTTTTATTCATTTATTCATTTAATTCATTTGAGTGATACTTTTATAGGCTACGTGCGTGTGATTTTGTTTTACTGATAGCCTACTTTTATAATGTATACATATTAACAACATTATGATCTATATTTGATGTTACGCTTCTGTTTCACACAATTTTTAAATAAAAAAACATCAAAATGCTTTCAAAAAGAGCACATCCCGAATCTGAAAATGAAAATGAAAATGTATCTCGAACAAGAGTAAGACGTACGACCACTGAAAATAACGACAGACTCAACTCTTTAATACGGGATCAACTACAAGCGCTAAATACTACAGACCTCTCCGATAGAGAGAGGTTAAATAATATCTTAGTTGAACAGCGATCCTGGTTAGATCCGTTCGTGGATGATGAAGATGAGACCATACAGACAGGTGGTGATGGATCAGCTCAAACGAATATGGGGCGTACGGAACTAAGTCAGGAGGAAATAGACAGATTAATGACCGAAGGTGGGCGCGTGGCTGATTTTACAATAACACCAAGACCGCGTTTCAATGGCGTGCAGTTACACAGACCGCTAGATCTCCGTGGAATAGAGGCTTGTGATTTTGCAGAGTACAATTTGCGTTTGCAAAATATCTTGAATGAGGTTGTGGATTTCTCTCAACAGTTTGCAGGACGAACAGGGTATATGAACATATCATTAGCTGGAGATTCGCTTGCAACTTCTGTAAATGCTGTTTTAACACCTGAGAGCAACCACGACGCATCAGTTTTCATAAGTCAGATAGAACAAGCCGCTCAAAGCAATCGTGACGTATCGACAGATTCGACTTTGACATTACAAATCTCAATTGTGAGAGATAAATCTGCAGGTGGTTGTAGGAAAATCACAGACCTTGCAATAAGTGAGAGTATTAGTCGGAATAAAATGCACTTATTTAGTCCTGTAAACATCGGCAATGAAATGTGCTTGAGCTACTGTCTTGCCTATTTTTTGAACCCTGAATTCACAGACCAACAGTTGCAAACACCGGCGACTCAAATCCACACACAATGCGGTTTTACAACGTATGATAAAATAGGATTTCATGATCTAAACATTTTCGAAAGAGAATTAGGAGTAAAAATTGTAGTTTTCCACAGAGACTGTTCAGGAAAGATACAGGTTTACAAAAACACAGACGAAATTCACCCAAAGACCGTACATCTATTTAATCACGAAGGACATTTCCATCTAATAAAAAATTTGAAGGGTTTTCTTGGATCTCCATACGTCTGTCCATACTGTTTTAAAGGATATAGAGATAGGAGAACACACATTTGCAAGTTTGTTTGTAAAATATGCATGACAAACGAGTGTCGAACACAACCAACCAAAAGTAGACAGTGTCCAGACTGTCTCAGATTCTGTAAAAACATCTTCTGCTACAAAACACATAAACAAGAGGGCACATCTAATGAAAAATCTCAATGTGACACGATCAAATTCTGCTCAAAATGTCACACCATTTATAGGCCGTCAGGTGGAAAACCCCACAAGTGTAAATCTGACAGGTGCATGCACTGTGATGAGGCTTTGGTAAGTGAAGGTGTTCATGAGTGCTACATACAGCCTCTAAAACCTGAACTATGTGTCGAGAAATACATATATTATGACTTTGAGACTAGGTATCAGAATGATAAACATGTGGCTAACTATGTTTGCGCAATGACACAGGGAGGAGAGACGTTTGAAGCCGGTGGTACAGATTGTGTGGCACGTCTAATTAAGCATTTTAGACGTCCAAAATATGCAGAATACACTTTCATAGCTCACAACGCATCGGGATTTGATTCCTACATCCTGTTAGAGTATCTTAGCAACGAAGGAATAACTCCTAAAGTTATTCTGCAGGGGTGTCGAATTCTATATATGTACGATAGGGTGTTTAAACAGCGTTTTATAGACTCGTGGCAATTCATCCCGTTTAAACTCACAAAGATACCCAAGGCCTTAAATCTGAGTGTCGGTGAAAAGGGTTTCTTTCCACATCGTTTCAATAAGCCTGAAAATGAGGAATATATCGGACCATATCCTGCAAAAGAGTTTTACGGATATGATTCGATGCATACAGACGACCGCGCACAGTTTGATGAGTGGTATGCAGGTGTAGCGGGTGACGTATTTGACTTCAAAAAAGAACTCGCTTTCTACTGTCGGAACGATGTTGTTATTCATACGAGAAGCGTGCAAACGCTACAGAACCGAATTCCTCACTATCACAAACATTGATCCTTTTAAATCAATAACGCTGGCAGGAACATGCATGAAAACGTTCAAAACCAATTTTCTTCCTCGCGACACGCTGGCTCTAACACACAGCCACGCATACATAAATCAGTATAAAACGTTCTCAAACGTATCCATACAGTGGTTAGAGTATATCAAAACTAGTCAAGGCATTAATATAGAGCATGCCTTAAATCACGGAGAACGTGCGGTAGGCCCATATCACCTCGATGGATTTCATGAATCTGATTGTGGGTTAAAAACTGCATATGAGTACTTAGGATGCTTTTTCCACGGTCACGACTGTCGTTTTAAATCAGATGAAATTAACCCTTTATCAAAAGTGTCTTTCGGTACTCTTAGGAGGCAAACTGATGCAAAACTAGAATCACTAGATAAAGTGTATGGCATGCGTGTCATTTGTATTTGGGATTGTGAGTGGGAGGGGTTAAAACAGACAGATCCTGACGTCATCCGGTTTATGGAGTCTTATGACGCGCCCGAGAGACTGAAACCTCGTGATGCAATTTACGGAGGTAGAACAAATGCGTACAAATTGTATCACAAAGCAGCTGAAGATGAGAGAATCGATTATTATGATTTCACATCGTTATACCCTTTTGTTCAGGCCACTAAAACGTATCCTATCGGTCACCCTAAAATTATCTTCAAGGACTTTGAAGAGATAGAGAGCTATTTTGGTCTCGTCAAAGCCATAGTTCTACCGCCCCGAGGATTGTATCACCCCGTGTTGCCTTACAGGTGTGGGGGCAAATTAATGTTTCCTCTCTGTAGAACGTGTGCCGAAAATCAGATTCAGGATACACAATGCTGCCACACAGAGGCTGATAGATGTATTACAGGCACTTGGGTAAGCGCGGAGCTCCAGAAGGCTGTTCAACAAGGCTATCGCATAATAAAAATACAAGAGGTCTGGCATTTTCCACACACATCTGACAGCTTATTCACCGGTTATGTCAAAACATTCCTAAAATTCAAACAGGAAGCCTCAGGATTTCCTTCTCATGTTGTGACAGAGACAGACAAACAATCTTACGTGGATGAATATCTCGAGAAAGAGGGTGTTCAGCTAGAAGTCTCTAAAATAATAAAAAATCCGGCAAAAAGATCCATTGCTAAGCTCATCTTGAACACATTATGGGGTCGTTTCTCTCTGCGCACGCATCTGCCAACCACAGAGCTCCTAACAGATCCGGAAGACTTCACTCAACGTCTCTTTAGCCACGCCCACGTAATACGTCATTTCTCTTTCGTATCTGACACAGTGGCAATGATTCAGTGCTCTAGCTTAACGCAAGACCCAGCACCCACGCACGACGTGAATTTGTTCGTAGGTGCTTTCACGACTTGTTGGGGTCGACTTGAATTATATAATCTTTTGGAGAAGTTAGACAGGCGTGCGATTTATTCAGATACAGATTCAGTGGTTTTTGTATCAAAAAAAGATGATTGGATGCCAGAAACAGGATCTTATCTCGGTCAGCTCACAAACGAGCTAGATCCTGATGACAGCATTTTGCAGTTCGTCTCATCAGGACCAAAATCATATGCATTTAAAACAGTCAATGGCCGTTCGTGTCTCAAAGCGAAGGGTATTACACTCAATGCAAAGAATGCAGAAATAGTTACACTACAGAGTCTGACCGATCTTGTGCGAGACTATGTCGAAACAGGTGTCAAATTACACCTGTTAGCAAAAACAGACACCATCACAAGAAACAAGAGGGGATTCACACTGCACAATAGATCAGATGTGAAAAAATTCTCCGTAGTGTACGATAAGAGAGTCCTTCAGCAGGACTATACCACATTACCTTACGGATTCTAGTAATATATTTAAAAATGTGTGAAACAGATGTGTTTGACTACAGAATGCAGCATCCTTTCTCGGCTATAATAGCCGGACAAAGTGGTTCTGGGAAGACTTTTCTTGTGAAAAATCTAATGTATAATTCAGAGAAAATGTGCTCTGTCAAGTTTGACAATTTTGTGTATGTGTATACATCCTGGCAATCGATGTATGATGAAATGTCACATGCTTTTGATATTAAATTCATTGAAGGTATACCAAAGAAATTGGATGACGAGTCTTTATTCCCCCCTGCCAAACGATCCATCCTTATCATGGACGACGTTATGAGTCAAGCAGCGTCCAGCCCTGAGGTCGAAAACGTTTTTACACGACTAGTGCATCATATGAAGATTAGCTGTTTGCTATTAATACAGAATCTGTTTTTCCAGGGTAAATCTAGCAGAACAATCGGTCTAAATACTAATTATTTAATAATATTTAAAAATCCTCGCGATAAGCAGCAGATCGGTATTTTGGGTCGGCAAATGTTTCCTGGTAATGCTAGGTTTTTTATCGAAGCATATAACGATGCAACTGAACGACCTCACAGTTATTTGTTAATCGATTATAAACCACACACACCTGAAAAATTCCGGCTCAGAGCGGATTTACTGTCAGACTATCCGGTGGTCTACCTCCAAAAGTGAAGATGAGCACACGGCTTTCCAGAAATCTCTACCTCTTAAAATTATTATACAAGAGTTCGCCCAAGCAGCGACGTGTTATTCTGCAATCGTCACCCGACGAGTTAATATTAGCTCTATGTGAAGTGGCTCTAAATATTATTCATGGCAAGATCCCTCTAACTGCGAAACAACACGGGACTTTAAAAAGAAGAAAAAAAGAATTAAAATACGTTGCAAATAAAAAGATTAATATCAGCAGGAAGAGACGTATGATTAATCAAAAAGGGGGTTTTCTGCTCCCTCTACTCAGCGTAGCACTTCCTTTCATTTCTAGTCTAATAACTAGAAACTAAATCTGAAGAGAAAAAAATGCAACACGCCGAGAAATTGTATCTCGTGCCAAAACATCAGATGGATAGACTAAGAACTGCCCAGCCTCGTGAAAATATTCATACGACTGTGGAGAATGACTTGGACTCATCCATTAGAGATATACTGCAGAGGCATGATTTGAACACTTACGAAAAATCCAAGCTCTACACTAGTGTTTTACAACGATTCTTAAACGTGGTAAAACATGGTGATATGGAAAGTAGCACTCTAACTCTTACATCCCCGGAACATGAGACACCTGTCACCCCCCATACCCCGGCTGTTAGGAATGATGACGTCAGTGAGGACCCTATTGTCTCAGAAGTTTTAAACAATATTCCTCAGAGACGCTTAAAAAATGTCAAATATATTATGGATAAAATGTCCAAAGCCAAACACGTGTCTTCATGGACAGATGATGGAGAATTTATTTATAAAGGGAGAATCATTTCAGGATCCCATATATTTGATCTGGTAAAAACTCTAACTTCACCACAAATGAAACATAACAGTCGACACCCTCCAGGATGGTATGAGTTTCTGGATGCATTTGCGGCATTAAAGATTCCTTATTCGACTGTAACCAATCATAATGTAAGACGGATGATTGAAACGATTAAAACAAAAACACACGCGGATGACTTTGGTGCTGTACCTACTAAGTCATTGAAAAAACGTCACACGCACACACATGCACACGATCCTGATGAAAACGTATTTAACTCCCCCAGAGTAGATGCCTACCAATGGATGAATTTTTAACAAAATATAACCGTGTGAGAGGTTTTGTATCTGTGTTTTATTTTTTTTATTTTTTTTAAAACTATGTATGTTATTATGTTGTTAACATCCATGTGTTATTGTTTTTGATGTCAAATAAAAGAAAGAAAATGAAATTATTCATCTGCTTACGGCTCGCTTTTATTCATTACATATTCTTTATTTATTCGTTACACAGGAATTAATAAGACTGGAGCATTTTACCAGACTGTACACATTGGATACATTTAAATCTTTTACTAACACAAACCATCGGTTTAAATTTTTTCACAAAAAGAGACACCATAGTATCATTTCTTAATAGATTATCGTTATGGTAAAATTTCATTATATCCTTATACTCAACACCCCGTGAAATATGATACAGAAAAAAGACACAATGTTGTCCACAGGTGACTGATGTAAAATCTTGGACTTGTCTGGTAGAATGATGAACTTGTGTAGAATTGTTTTTTAGAAAGGTGAGAATGGACGGTGGAAAAAAATCTGAATCCGGAGGATTCCCAAAACTGTCAAAAAAACATCCGTATCCGTTTCGATCCATATACATAGCTAACCAGTGGCGTCCCGGTTCGTCCGATCGATCCGTATTACAAATTAATAGAGCTGGAACGTCTATCAATGGTTCTTTGGGGAGATGATCGCTAGCGAGTACTCCTAAAAAATTTACATTACACGTAATGTTATCCATAATTTCCGTTAGCTCTACAGTATTCATTTCAAACTCTTCAGTAGTGTTCTGCCAACACCTGTCTTCTGTGTGATATCTCAAGCAGAGAATCATAGGTCGCATAAATTAAAATGTTTACTGTGTTTTGTAGAGGCTCTCTAAAACGGGCCTCCAACCTGATATTGCCGGATCTAATCAGAGACACATGCTGCTCGCACTCTGAATCTGGCGTAAGGTTATAGGCATACAACGTGTAGCCGTTGAGAAAATCCTCCCTGTCTATAGCGAGAGACTGATTCTTCAGATGCCGCCCCGTGGCTGTAACCAGCTGATAATATTCTTTTACCGCGTTGCCTAGATTAAATTGTGGCTGTAGCGGACGGTATGGGACATGCCCACCGTCTGAGGTGAGATTTAAATATTCAAGATGAAAATGTTTGAACGAGAATGGATTTTTTTCGTATGATCCTGTGAAAGCATCGTTATCCGTCATTGCTATAATAATGGATTTCGGAAGAGTTCCAAGGAAGAGATTTTCGTGATTTGAGACGCGCGCCCCTGCCGGCACAGAAAAGGATTTCACACAGACTTTATCATACGGGTATTTTGCTGTTGCTGACAGTAATGCCTGGGCGTGGCCTAATCTGAGCGATGGTGAGACAGACACTCTTTTGATAAAGAGAGAGGCGGAGATTATTTTTAGTTTATAATCGATCGCGTCCCCGCGCATAAGGCAGAATTCGTCTTTTGCTCTAGTTAGACGAATACGAATATCAACTCCTTTCAAAAGTAATTTTGGCTGAAAGAATATATCGCTGTGTATCGGAGCTAGTAACTCAACAACATTGCCACCGTCAGTAAACGCAGCTCTCTTTGTCAGTCCTGCATTTGCACCTGCCGGATCCGTAGCATCCATGTGCCCTGCTGTGTCTTTGTAAAACAATCCTGCTGAAAAGTTGTTCTCTAGGGTATCTTTTCCATAATTAATAAGCATCTCCAGAATGGATCTGTAAGGATAAGTGTTGGACGACTGTGATACCAACCGATCTCCTAGCGACACATCCACCTGCGAGAAAATACATGCTCCAGGATAGTTAAGAAGTCCCACTGGAGCTCCCTGCGGGGGATCAGTCCCATCTGGCAGCGTTATTTTAACACGAGTATATAATAATGTATTATTCAGATCAGTGTAATCTTCACCAGTCCCTGCAATGAAAAACTCAATCGGAGAAGCATCATTAATCGCTGACATAGGGGGGATTTCCACATAAGTGTTTTTCTCAATAGCTGTCTGAGTTAAAGGAAGGGTAAAAATATCCAGTTCGGATTTAATACATTCGTCCGACATTGCATGAATCAGTGACATGATTTAGAAGATAGTGTTGCTTCGTCTTTTCAAACTTGTAGATCTTTTTACACGCTTCGTCCGGCTTCTTCCTCTCTTTTTTGCAACTGGGCGTTTCTTCGTGACGCGTCTAGTCTTCTTTACGCCGTGACCACGCCCCCTCCTCATACGGGTCCCAGGGGGCTTCAACCCTCTGCGCATGACCATAAGACCTTGACCGCTCTGTCTCTCGGTGTTATCATTATTATTATTAAATGATTTTGACAAGGCACTGGTAACTACGTCACTTACTATATTTTTTGCCGCAGCTTTTATGTGTGGCTTTGCAATACTAAAACCCCTTCTTAGAAACGGTATTGCCATACGATATAATCCACGAAAGAGACCCCCGATCCCTGACGCAAAACCGGAACCGTACATGACTCCGCTTCCGGCATAGCCCGGCATTCCGTGACCCGTCTGGGCCTGATAATATGATATGTAGCGGTGGGGATCGTCCTGGTACGGTGTGAGATAAGCCATTTTTAAAACAAATGTTTTCTCACTGGTCTAAAGTGCAGCTTCGTCACAACTTTGCCATAGGTGAATCGTACGTCTTTATTCTGATCGTCTTTAATCTCAATGCCGATATCTGATATGATGTTTTTATTAAGACGCACGTAATGAGACTTGTTGTGCCTGACACAGACTGCTTTGTTGGTGGTCGATTCGATATGTATCGTCTCTAATAATGGAACATACGCGTCACCGACTGCTTGATATTCTATTATATCTATGTATACAAATAGAGTGTAAAATCCGCCGCTTATATCAGCCTGGTGTGGTGCGTATGTGCGCACTTCTTCGTGTTCATCCGAACTGTTTACATTTTCTATAGGAACGCCTGGTTTTAATCCTAGAATAATGGCCAGCTTTCCGTAAAAAGTTAGCGATGCTCTCTGATTTGATTTCAGAGATATCTTATTTTTTATATTATCGTACCTGAGCTGCACCCGAGGTGGAAGAGTTGCGTTTATTTCCTTGAGTAATACTGAAATATCCTCAAAATACCCGTGTTTTATAGTATTATGATTCGTAGATATTTTTTGGGCTTTCCTGAATGTTTGAATATTAAGATCCCCTCGCACTTGACTATGTTCATCGTCATTCAAACATTGCTCGCATTCAATAATAAAAGTAGCGTCTTCCTCGTTGAAAGTATGCCATGTTTTTGGATAGTGGAACTCGACCAACGCCACTTCCCATAATCCTTTTAAATGTATTGCTCTTGCCAGTCTAGTTCTGTAATTAGCTATCTGATTTTCAGGGTAAACATGAGCTGATGCATTACACGGTAGGGTGACGTAAAACCCCTCCTCCTCTGACATGTTTTTGATTGAATGAGAACGCGAGCGACTCTCCCTAGGGTTTTAAAGGAGAGTGAAGATCTATCACCTGTTTTTCAGGAATCCAGCTATTGAATTTCATTGGCCAACCAAACCATTTCACCAAAACGTACATGGTTTTTCCACGTCGCTTTTTATCGAGAATTTTTTCGACCTTAAATGATTTATCATCACTCACAATAATTTTTTGGAGTTCTTTTTCGTAGAAAAAGCCCTGTATTATCTCTCCATCATAGTCCTGTAATTTATACACAGGTACCTCCCTGGGTATACAAGATGCTATTGTAAAATATTCTTCGGTATAATTCTGCTCGTAGCCTTTGGCAAATATATTCCGGACTTTAGATATTCTGACCACATCACCCACTGAGAATTTAAAGACGGGTGTCTCTTTACGCATTTTTCCGTATAAATTTCTGAATACCATGGATTCGTTTTCTTTATTTACATCCAACGGCCTCATTTTAATGGACTTGTGGTAACTGGAGTTATACCCCTCTGTCAAATCTTGCAGAATATCACAGTAGCGTCTGGAATTTATCGATGTAAGATAGCGCCACATTCGTCCTTTTAAAGTTTTATTAAACCTTTCGATTACACTCGCTTTTAATTCAGAAGCTGTTGAAAAATGTGTTATATTATATTTTTTCATCATCTGTTGAAAAGGCTTGTTGAAAAACTCTGTACCCTTATCTGTCTGTAACTTGACGGGAATTCGCCCCTCTTTCAAAACTGACAAAAATGCTTTAGTTACTTCACACGCGGATTTATTTCGCAACACCCGGGTCCACGCGTACTTGCTAAAGACGTCTATAATGGTAATTATAAACTTGATATTGTCGTTCTCTTTTGCGTATGCGGACATATCGACTAAATCGGCCTGAAATTGTTGGTCTTTCCCATACACCACTACGCGGTTCCGCTTATAATTTATTGGCGCAGTTCTATGAAGAGTGTATGTGTCCTGACTAGCGAGCCAATTGGACACTTCATTATCAGATAGTCTTACACCGTGTTGTTCTAATACAGCTTGTTTTAATCTATCTTTACCCCCAAAAGCTCCAGAGCTCGAGGGGTCATAGTATATCTTTTTCATTAGTTCTGCCATGTCAACGCTGTGAGATTTCAGTCATAATGATTCGAGTTGCAAATTTGTTCAGTATTTATTTATTTTATTTATTTTTTCACAATATAAAAGTCAGAAACATTTTTTTTTTTTTTTCACAATGTAAAAGTTACATAATTTTTTTTTATTTCACAACATAAAAGTTACAAAACATTTTTATTTTACAATATAACGTTACAAAAAAAAACATTGCAAACAACAAAAATGATTTTATTAGAAAGTTACAAACATGTGTAATGTGTAATGTGAATTATATCACACAAACAAGAAATAAAATTTCACAGACATTTCAAAATTCTTCTCCATAATGTATTCGACTAAAAAATCAATAATATTACATACATCACGTTTTTCGTTACTTAGCAAACTACAGACATCAGTTACATACGTACAAATACATAATATATTTCCTATTCTAAAAAGAGAGTTCTGATCATCAGACATTAGATCGAGAATGTTTTTGATAACAGCAGATGGTATGTTGTCGCAGGTGACAGACATGTTTACCATATGATTCCATTCGTCCGATAATCCACGTACGTCTTTCATTAATTCCATTAGTCGTTTTTCATCCGGACTCACGTCGATATTTGTAGTCCTATTATTCAGGATAATCTTATGGAGCAGGCTAGATATTCCACATTTAACACGTGATTTAAAGAAATATTTTGTAATCCGTGAGGTAGAGCAGAAGTTCCCCATTTTTAAACCTGTGTGATCTCCGGATCTTCAGATACGGCAAGTTTCCATTTATCCACAGCCGTGTAAATTATCTCCTCGCATGATTCGTCGATTAATTTCTCACGGATTAAAGATAATTGTTCCACTATGTACATCTCATCTTTGAGGCCGTATAAAATTGCCTCAACAGCTCCCTCGATCCTCTGGAGATGAGGCCTGCCTCCGTACTGACTCAAGGCCTGAGCCAATATGTTTTTTAACTCCGGGGTGAGAAGCTCCACACTGATTTCTTCAAAACATCCGTAAAAATAATAGGCAGAAGGTTCAAACAAGCAACTGTGTCTTGTCTGAGATGGATGGTCCACCATGCAGCCATCGCAATTCTTTTTCATCCGCTTGTCGACCAAAATTTCCAGAATAACCGCCAAAATAGCTTTGATAATCCGATGACCTGTATCCCCTAGGCACCCGTCCGTCTCATCGACAGTTGTGTCAGGGGTTTCAGCGTCTGCGGCAGGTGTTGCAACTCCGTAGTTTGTGAGGAAAGCCAGATTGTGATAACCGAGTTCTGTACAGAAATTATTTATCCAATCGATGCTTTTCTGAGGTAATCCATTTGCCATAGTCATTAATCCGTTTGTTGTAAATCCATCAGTAGTTCCAATTAGTTGAGATGATGATGAAGAGTCAGTTCCTTGAGACATGGTGCGTGAATGAGGTAACCTTTCAAGAGCCTGTCTTTTAATGCTTGTAGAGAGTAGGTGGGGTTATATAAGATCCGCGTCTCTCGGGGACCGCCCACTCGGGGTGGAAAAGTTTCACTTTAATGTTGGCGTAGCGTTCATACGCATTAGTCCACTGGAAAAGCTGATTGATCTTGGAAAAAATATTTTCCATCACAGCTAGATCCTTCCATTGGAACATGAATTTCAGATCATATAATTCTAAATGATCTTTTTCACAAATTGGCCATGAGTATTCTGCAATCTTGCCAAAATCACTACAAAGTATGAAAATATAGTCTTCTGAGTGCTTATGTATTTGGTCCGCTAAAATCCGGTATCTTGTACCCATGGTTAATCCACTCCACTCACCGATAAAAAGAGGTGTATCCATCCCTTCATTCAAATCTCTCCATACTTTTGTGTAGAATAAAATCCAATCTCTTTCTGTGAATATTAAGTCCGGATCATTCGTGGCATTCGTGGTGAATCTCTCGTCATTATCCACGTTAACCAGTCTGACTTCTCTGTTGATTTTGTCATAAACATACGTACACGCACGTCCTTCAGATAGGTGGAATGTATATTCCACACGATCCGCCGGCTCATGAAGAAATCGCGTTAAGCAGGGGCCATGCGTTTCCCGTTTTTTTCGTGGAGCTAGAGTCAAATCATCCATAGCTACATCGATGCTTTTTTCAGGTGTTTTCGGGGTTGCAACCGTTGCCATTGCAGATTTGTTTTGTAAAATCACAAGTATCTCTTGTCATGTTTGCGCTCCTTTTTAAACATCTCATGTGACTGTGACGCTGTAGGAGGGGGATTCCCGTGAGTGATGTCATTTTTTACACACACCCTTAAATCGAAATTGACCACTCAGTTTTGAGAGGGGTGTGCTAGGGGGTGTGGTCTCTTCGAGCCGTTGCAGCCTGATTCTTTGGTCATTTCGGCTCGGACATCGAGCTGACCGGTCGCTTTTTCTATTTGGGAGCTTGAAGGGACTGTGGGAATTTCCACGGGTGACATCTGTTGTGGGTGGGGGTAGAGGCGGAGTCTGACTGTGTCTCTCTGTAACCTTCACACACTCTCAGTCCTGACAAATTTTCGGCGTGTGTGGACACTTTTTCACTTTGCTCCAGAAAAATTACACAAGGAAAACACTTTTGAATCTTTAAACTCTGAGTTTTTAACAACTGGGTATGTAAAAAAAAAAAAAAAAAACGCAAGGCTTTTTAACAATGACTGTGTTTTATGTAAAAGTTGTTTTAACATCTTAAAATAACATCTTGAAATAACTCTTTTAGAGAAAAATGCAATTTAAACTTATTTCATTGATGTTTTAACGTTTTAAAAGTGATGAATGTACATATGTCTTCTTTAATAAATAAAAAACACTGAACTCATCTCTGACTATGTCTTTATTGTACATTTCTTAAAAAGTTTTAATATACACCTGTTTAGAACTACTAAGCATGGGAGATTTTCCTACGCTTCAGATGTTCAACCCATAAGGAGGCGTGCCACAAGTCCGATTTTCCCACGGTATACTGTACAGCCCATAAGTGGGAGGAGCTTGCGTGGGAAATTCCCACGGTCAAAAAGGGGGCGGGGCTTAGAGGGTCATAAATCACTCAAAGTGACAGTTTGTATCCCTCTACACTCTCTCTTCCATGTGACTTCTTCTTACTATCTTATTTTTTAGTGAACATCTGCCCTTTCATCATACAGTAGCCCTAGCTCTACTTTGCACATTCAAGAGTGCATGACAAATTAAAATTTGTTAAAGCAATATTTTTGTGTAAACACAATTTCTCAAATGTGGGAACAAGCTTCGGTCATAGAAGTGCACAGTATGGAGAGGATTTGCGCTGTAAAATAGGGCTCAGCTAACATTTTACTTTTCTGGGTACTTTATATGAAGCTTTAAGTGAATCGTTTAAACCTGCTGTGCTTTTTTGTGAAACTGTTGTTTTCTTATCTGCATTTCAGTCATTCCAGAAAATGGACCGAAAGCATGCTGTGGTTGAGTTAAGGTGTTTCCAGGATTCCTTAAAGGTATAGTTCAGCTAAAAATTGTAAAAAATTTCTGTCATTAATTACTCACCCTCATGTCGTTCCAAACCCGTAAGACCTTCGTTTATCTTCGGAACACAAATGAAGATATTTTTGATGAACTCCAAGAGCTTTCTGTTCCTCCATTGGTAGCCTACGCAACTAATGCATTCAAACCCCAGAAAGGTAGTAAAGACACCATTGAGGTAATCCATGCGACACCAGTGGTTAAACCTCAATTTAATGAAGCGAGTGCTTTGTTTTGTGCAAAAAAACAACATTTACAAAATAATATTTTCTAAAGCACATTCACGGAACAACTTCCGGAGTCAACACAATACGCATGCGTCATAGTGCTCCACCTACTGGATTGCAGGCCAGTATTTTTTTGCAAAAACAAGCAAAGCATCGCTTCATAAAATCAGTTAAACCACTGGAGTCACATGGATTACTTCAATGTAGGGCTGGGCGATATGGACCAAAAGTCATATCCCGATATATTTAGGCTGAATATCGATATACGATATATATCCCGATATTTTTTCCGCAGAGTGAGAGCAAATGTTCAGTCAAAGTCAAAGCCAAATATAACATGTCACAAGTAGTTTTATTGAAACCAGCTATTTCAGTGAACAATTGCAAAATCAAATGAATAAATAATAAACAGGTTTCTTCACCTTAGGGCTGCACGATTATGACAAAAATCATAATTGCCGATTATTCCCTTCGAATTGTAATTGCGATTTATTAATTATGATTATCAAAGTTTACATTGAATATATATAAACAAATTTTGTGTTAACATGTTATATATATATATATATATATATATATACATACATACATACATACATACATATAGGCAAATTATAACACGTTTACACAAAATTTGTTAACACACAAAAGTACTTTTCCCCTTTACTTAACATAATTTGTAAGAATGACTAATAGTAAAGACTAGTACTAATAAATAAACATTAGGCCTATGCTAAAGCTTTTAAATAGCAGTCCCAAACTATTTTTTGTTAATACAATGTTGGTATGAGCCACTAAAGTCATTTAAAAATATAAAAAATAACACAAAGAAAAATAGTGGCATTTTGGGGTTAAAGGTCCCCTTCTTCGTGATCCCATGTTTCAAACTTTAGTTAGTGTGTAATGTTGCTGTTAGAGCATAAATAATATCTGTAAAATTATAAAGCTCAAAGTTCAATGCCAAGCGAGATATTTTATTTAACAGAAGTCGACTACAGCGAACGGCTCGTTTGGACTACACCCCTCTACTTCCTTCTTTAATGATGTCACTAGAACCGTTCTTTGACTAACCTCCGCCCACAGGAATGCTACCTCAACTCTACTGGCTACTTGCGCACTTCTAATAACTTAGCCTACTGTGTTTACTCAGCTCTTACGGTGATTTTCTGAAGTAAAACTGACGCTTCATCTTTTGTGTGATGTACAATAAACTTTATTAAACTCATCAGTACATGTTTGATCATCATTCGGACCAGGTCCGAAACAACATAACTTGTAGGCTATTAAAAAATAATGGATACATACAAGCAGATGACAAATACGTTATAATAACGGTAATCAAACTACTAAACTATACCTGTTTCATCTCTATACAGCACTCTGACTCTGTAGGCATTATTGTCAGACTCGAAATGAACACCATTACTGAGAGTTTCTGATATTATCATCATTCCGTGAGATGAATTTGTCCTGAGAGACTGAGCGCGAGCTCATGAAGCTCCGCCCCCTGGGTCGTCCAGCAGCACCTCATTTGCATTTAAAGGGCACACACTAAAACAGCTCGTTTTTCTGAACCCCCAAAAAAGTCAATTTAAACATGCTGTAAAAAATTATCTGTTGGGTATTTTGAGCTGAAACTTCACATACACACTCTGGGGACATCAGAGACTTATTTTACATCTTGTGAAAAGGGGCATAATACAGGACCTTTAATATAGAAACGACAGTTACCATGGTGAATACACAATATTAACAATAACTGTTAATGAAACATGGAAACTGCTCCTGGTGAATAGAATGAAAATCATCCCTGCATTACTTTTATTTCGTGTAATTTACAACGTAACGGCGTTGCATGCTCGTAGTTTCTTTTGCACTTGATCAGTGAGGCGATACAGCGCGCGCCGCTGCATTTGCGCGTGCAATTGATGTGTGCTACGATAACAGGATAACGGCTGACAGGACAAGAAAGTCCGTTTTTCTGAGGTGAAACACTTTATTTCAGCGTACACTTATGTCACTGCCCGGTAGTTCCTATTGTGCTGGGTTTTCTGAAGTAGTCATGATTCGCCTCTCATAACATAACATGCTCTAAACACGCACGCAGAGTGGGAAAGGAGGAGCGGGGGCGCGGGGAGCAAAGATCACAGCGCAAATTTGAACTATATCGATATATGCGATATGGTCTAATTCCATTTTGCATTTCAAAAATATATTGATATATTTTTTATATCGATATATCGCCCAGCCCTACTTCAATGATGTCTTTCCTATCGTTCTGGGCCTTGAATGTGTTCGTTGCATTGCTCCCAATGGAGAGACAGAAAGCCCTCATAATTTCATAAAAAATATCTTCATTTGTGTTCCGAAGATGAACGAAGGTGAACCGAAGTGGGAGTGCGCTGTGATTGGCTGGGGTGAGAACCTGGCAGATCTATAACCAATACAATTTGAATCTAAAATCTTGTTCAGTATTGTTAATATATTTTGACATCCACACAGAATTGTCTATCAATGCACAGATCTTAAGCATTACATTTAAAGACTTTGGACAATTTGTGACTGGCAAAAATGTAATTTCTAATTATCATCTTCTTTAATTCAGACAAGAGAGAGTGTGAAACCATCAGCTGTTTGCCAGGTAAATAGTAAAGTCATAGTGAATATCATTAATAAACATATAATGATTATATGGTATGTACTGTATATCTCAATTTACTGTCTTTATAAAATGTTTTTTCTTTTTTTGGGGACCAACCTGCCAAAAAACTGTCCAATCTATACCAACATGAAAATAAGAATTCTTGGACTGGAAGAAAGCGAGTTCTATTGGCAATTCAAGTGTATTAGTGGTAAGTACATTTATAAACCAATTCATTTTTGTCTAACAAATGTCAGTATAACTCCCCAAAATATGATAAACATTAAAGGAATAAATAACTTACCAAAAAATATTTTATATCTGTCGTCATCTACTCTAGTTTTTTCAGACCTTTATGACTCTGTGGAACACAAAACGTGAACTTTGGAAGAATGTTCTGATTTGTTCTTTTCATGTAGTGAAATTTAACAGAGCCAATCTTTTTTTAAACTGTAAAAGGAATGAAAAATCACCATAAAATAGGTCCACATGACTCGTGCACTGTTTTCCAGGTTGAAACAATACAATAGCTTTGGGTGAGGAAAACCCCTTTCTTGCTTATATGTCTGGGTATTTCTCAATTCTCTATCATTCTGCATTTGAGATTGAATTGAGTGTCTAGAGCTCTATCCCTTTGTTGGTTGCAGATGCCTCTACTCAAACCAATACTTTCTCCATCTCTTTTGTCCTTTATTCCAAATCATTTTCTATTTCGTGAAATTATATATATATATATATATATGAGACTTATACTCTCGAAAGATTAAACAGAACAAAAAGTACAAGTAAAAGAGAATACACTCAGCTGATCATATAAATGTACAATCTTTCTGCTTGGCTTTTGGAGCCCTAATAATTTATGGGTTATGAAAACACTGGCTGAATGGACATTATTGCACATTATTACTCGGCAACCCAATTGTACAGTTGAGTATTCCAGCAATCCGTGTATTAATGTGGTGTGTTTTCTTCTCATTTCAGCTCCTGAGTCCATTTGGGCTGCAGGTCGAGACAGAACCAAACCAAAGCTGGACTGTAACCTGCTGGTCTATAAGACAGACTTCATACTGACAGCTACTGGCATAGATGCTGCATCACGTTTTTGAACAAAACCTTTTTCACCTAGAGTTTAAAGTGTTCATCCCCCATGAGGAGACTCCATTTCTTCATCTCTTGTGAGTGGATATAATTTAAAAAATTCTTAAAATAACTGCTCATTACTTCTGAATTTACTTTGTTGTATATGTAAGAATTCATTAAAAGAAAAAAAACTTTTTGTAATATTTTTAAGTAATGAAGTAATTGTTAAGTAATGTTGTAATCCTGTTAATGTATGCACAGCATAAATTGCAAACATATTCTTGTGTTGGACACGTGTTTACAGGTTATAGACATTTTAGAGGAGGTAGATGCTGTGTATTTTAAAGGTGCTTATATGTTATATGAATATTTTATTTTTGTACATCATTATTACAGTGACATTTTTTTTTTTTTTTTTTTTTTTTTGTAAATTAGCAACTGAATTTAACCATTACACAGCACCACTTTGTGACCAATAACTTTGTATAACTTTGTAGTTTGTTTTAGGTCACATGTGAAAACAAATGCAGGTTTATATTTTCTTTCAGATTATGTAATTTCTGCAATAAAGTCTGTATCATAGAATGGTCACTTCTTTGTTGTTATTTTGTAGATGTTTGTTGTAACTAAATGCTTCAATGTAGATAATTCTATGGTAATACATCCAATTTTATGGTACATGATCCATGTTTTTTTGCTCCAAAATACCATGGTTACTATGGTCGTATAGTTAACTACAGTTTTACTATAGTATTACTACAATATAACTAGTAAAACCATGGTATCAACACCATGTTTTAAAAAAAAACATGGTTCCCGTCAAAATACCACGGTTACTAAATACCACGGTTACTACGGTCAAGTCAAGTCAAGTCACCTTTATTTATATAGTGCTTTTTACAATACAGATTGTATCAAAGCAGCTTCACATTGATAAAATGAAAATAATACAACAAAGTTTGTTTCTAGAAGAAAATTGCATCATTGTCTACCCTAATTAGGCAGATCATTAATATCGTTGAATATTAAATGTCCCCAACTAAGCAAGCCAAAAGCCAAGGCAACAGTGGCAAGGAACCAAAACTCCATCAGGTGACAGAACGGAGAAAAAAACCTTGGGAGAACCCAGGCTCAGTCGGGGGCCAGTTCTCCTCCTGCCAACGAGCGAACAGTGTATGATTATGATCCAGGCAGCGTTACAGGGCAGAAGTCAGATTGGTCGTGTCGATGAAGCCGGCACTTCAGGGATGCGTCATGGTTGGGTCCAGGTGCAGGTCCACCATCTAGTCTGGATACGGCCGGAGTCCACCTCACTTCAGAAAACGAGAAAAAGAGACTAGTTGACACTTCAGTACTGCGTTGTTGTCGCGTCCAGGCGTAGGTCCTTCATCTCATCTGGATACGGCCTGGATCTGGCGGACTGCGGTAAACCTCGGTAAAAGCAAAGAGACTAATATTAACGTAGACGCCATTCTTCTTATGATGTAACGAGTACATCAGGATTTATGGGAAGTGTTCCCGGTCATAGTTAACTACAGTTTTACTATAGTAAAACCATGGTTAATTTTCGTAAGGGCTTGCTCAAGTCCTGCAGAGCTAAACCATTTAGTGCTTTGAAAGTAATCAGCAATATTTTAAACCTTATACAATGTTTAATAGGGAGCCAGAGCAGTGTTGACAGAACTGAGCTAATATGGTCATACTTCCTGGTTCTGGTAAGAACTCGAGCTGCTGCGTTTTGGACCAGCTGTAATCTGTTTATTAAGCGTGCAGGGCAACCACCCATAATAGCATTACAATAATCTAGCATTGAGGTCATGAACACATGGACTAATTTTTCCGCATTTGTCAATGAGAGCATATGACGTTATTTACATATATTTTTAAGATGGAAGAATGCAGTTTTACAGATACTAAACACGTGACTTTCAAATGAAAGATTGGTATCAAAGAGCACACATAGGTTCCTAACCGACGACGAAGACTTAACAGAGCAGCCATCAAGTGTTAGACAGTATTCTAGATTATTACGTGAGGAAGTTTTTTGTCCAATAATTAGAATCTCTGTTTTTTTTTCAGAATTAAGTAGCAGGAAATTACTAGTCATCCAATTTTTTATATCACCTATGCATTCCGTTAATTTTGTGAATTGGTAAGTTTCGTCAGGGCTGAAGAAATATAGAGCTGAGTATCATCAGCATAACATACTTCCTATGGGTATGGGAATTCCATACTTCCTAATGATATCCCCCAAGGGTAGCATGTACAGAGTGAAAAGCAACGGTCCTAGTACTGAGCCTTGTGGTACGCCATACTGAACTTGTGATCAATGAGACATCACTTAATTTACTGCTACCAACCGATAACGGTCAGATAATTATGATTTAAACCATGTTAATGCAATTCCACTAATGCCAACGTAATTTTCGAGTCTATTTAAAAGAATGTTGTGGTCAATAGTATCAAATGCAGCACTAAGATCGAGTTACACTAATAGAGAGATACAACCTCGATCGGATGATAAGAGCAAATCAATTGTGACTCTGATGAGAGCAGTCTCAGTACTATGGTACGGTCTAAATCCTGACTGAAAATCCTCGCAGATATCATTTCTTTCTAAAAAATAACATAGTTGTGAGGATACCGCCTTTTCTAGTATATCTGACAGAAAAGGTAGATTCGAGATTGGCCTGTAATTCACTAATTCTGTACGATCAAGTTGTGTTTTTTTAACAAGCGGTTTAACCATAGCCAGATTAAAGGTTTTTGGTACGTATCCTAATGACAAAGATGAATTAATGATAGTAGTATTAACATATACCATGTGTCACTTTTGGGTTGATTTATGACCCCCTTTTATTGATTTATGACCCTAGTGATTGACAGGGAATCCATGTGTCAAAAAAACAGGGTCTCTGATTTACAGTGCCAGGCTGGCTGAGATTTGCGTCCTGATTGACGTGTGAATACTCGCACCTCACCATATGCCAATGAAGTTTTTATGATATGGTACTCCCTGGTATGTCTTTTCACACCTACGTCACTACACCATGGATTAAATAAGGTTAGGGGCTGCAGTGTTAGACACAGAAGACATTCTGCATCTTTTCCTGTTACAATGGCTGCTCCGGGAACTCCTAAAACCCCTAGAAAGGTTATGTGTATTTCACCAGCAAGAGGACCTGTAGAAATGAGAGAGGAACTAACTTTTGCACCAAGGAAAAAGCAAAATGTTAGCTTGAAAAAGTTTCTTCATGAAGACATAGCTAATGTGAAATGTGATTTCCCAATGTCTGGTAAACGCGTACTGAGATATGCGTTTGACAAAGTGCTGCGTATTGTGAAACTCTACACTGCTGATGTTGGAGACGAATTTACATGGCATACTCCATGTCTGATTTTTCAAGACAAAGACTGGTTTCTGTTTTTTCAACTACGTTTGGAGAGATTTGAACGACTGTGGTGACGATCCGTTATACGTCGCCGAGTGGGATGGATCAACTCCTAACACAAGATTTCGTGTGGTCGGGGATCACAGTAAAAAGCTACCAGACGACTGTGTTTATATTTTTTGCTGCAACGACAAGACAAAGCTCAACGTACATGCGTGGCCTATTCGAGAATCTGAGCATCACACGTGCTACGACATGAAATTTCTGTTTCAGTGGAGAGATGTTTGTATGCTTGACAATATATTTACAAGCATAGACAAGATGTTTAGATGGTGTGACATGTATGATCGTTACAGTTCTGTAAAGATGCAATTACTTCACCCTGAGAAGGGCGTTACCAACCCCGAAGACCGCCTCTTAAGCCCACCCACATATTACAGTCATTAAAAACGCGTTCAGACCGGTACAATCGCTACATTCATTCACCATGTCTCAAGGATCTACACCTGTCTACTGCTACAGCAACACCCCAGAGACTGTCCCAGCGATGCCTGATGACAATGCCACACTGCTGGAACCACACCCCTAAACCTGTGACAACAGTTGGTTGGATAAGTTTTGCATGGATCTAGGATATCACAACCTGACCTTCCTTACAACTCCATCCGGCAACACCGGTGCAATAGCTGGAGCTGCGGCCTTAGCAGGAATTGACGACACAGACAGTTGTATCCGTTCTGATGGGTTTAAAATCATAAAAGCAACTGTTGTGGTCCTTCTGGAACACGTCATCAACAAAAAACTGAAAGAAATCTGTTTGGGTTGTGAAGTAGATCACCCCAGTCAGATTAGACATTCCTGCACAGCAAAATCCCCAGTGTTAAATTAACACTGCTCAGAGTTTATATGAGTCCACACTCAGAGTGTTATAATTAACACTGAAGCAGTGTTAAAGGTAATGAGATAATTAAGTGATTAATTGATTAATTGAGTGATGATTGAGCATTATTGAAGTCATATGATGTTAATAAGCAGAATCACTGAAGGAGAATTTTTTTTTTTTTAAATGGTCACCATTATGGTGATGGGTGTTTAGTTTAGTTGGACTCTTGACCCTTACTTTATTAACTTTAGATTTTGTTTGGCTGCTGTAATTCAGTTACAATAACAGCCAGATGAGCAAAGAAAAAAGGTGATCTGATGGTGTTGGTTGTGTTTTAACATAATCAGTAGTTGGCCTGAATCACTGAACTCATTGAGAGTAAAATTTCTGAGTTAAGTTTCCCTAATGGATTATAGCAGCACTGTCCTTGTCGAGCATGCCATTTTTAGCCTTTTCAATGAAAACCAAATGATCAAATCAATTACGAAAAAAAAAAAAATCTTAAAAAGTGTTCTTTTCAGGCACACACAGACATCAGGAATTAGCATATGAATCTCAACAATGGTGACAAACAGATCAACTCTGAAAATAAGCTCATTATTTATTCATGCAGCAATGCATGATGGGAGCCATGAATGAGTTTTGATTGGTGGTACCCAGAATGCACTGCAACATGCTTTATTATTGTCACCATTGTTGAGATTCACAGGCTGATTCTTGATGTCTGTGTCTAAAAAAAAAAAAAAAAAAAAAAAAAAAACAAAGCATGTGAACCACTTTTAGGAAATTATTTGGATTACATTGTAAAAGTTAAAAATATTATGCTTTTCAAGGACAGTGCTGCTATAATTAATAAAGTATATATAATTCAAAAATTAGGCTCTATATGAGTTCAGTGATTCAGGTTAAATGATTGTGAAATAATGATTATATTAAAACATAACCAACACCATCATAACACCTTTTCTCTTTGTTGATCTGGCTGTTATAATCGAATTACAGCAGCCAAACAAAATCTAAAGTTAATAAAGTAAGGGTCAAGAGTCCAACCAAACTAAACACCCATCACCATAATGGTGACCATTAAAAAAAAAAATTCTCCTTCAGTGATTCTGCTTATTATGACCGCCGCTAGCGTAGCTAGCGAAAGCGGTCATATAGGGATTGTCAAAGTTTTTTTTTTTTTTTTTTCCCGTCACCTTACTGAATTTTTCGTCAACGATACCAGGGACACCGAAGCACCGGGGAACATGAAATTTGGTGGGCATGTAGCCCCACTAGACTTCTAAGGAAAAATTTCGTTTGGTCCCCGGGGGCCACTCCCCCCCCGCGCTGGGCCCCCCCAAACCCCAAAAAATGCAGTTTTTCCTAAATAACTACCTGAACCGTGGCACCGAGGATGAAGACATTTTTATGGTATGTTGGTCTACTAGACTTTTACGGAAAAAATTTGTTTGGTCCCCGGGGGCCACTTCCCCCCCCGCGCTGGGGCCCCCGTAAATTTTTCGTCAACGATACCAGGGACACCGAAGCACCGGGGAACATGAAATTTGGTGGGCATGTAGCCCCACTAGACTTCTAAGGAAAAATTTCGTTTGGTCCCCGGGGGCCACTCCTCCCCCGCGCTGGGCCCCCCCAAACCCCAAAAAATGCAGTTTTTCCTAAATAACTACCTGAACCGTGGCACCGAGGATGAAGAAATTTTTATGGTATGTTGGTCTACTAGACTTTTACGGAAAAATTTCGTTTGGTCCCCGGGGGCCACTTCCCCCCCCCGCGCTGGGGCCCCCGTAAATTTTTCGTCAACGATACCAGGGACACCGAAGCACCGGGGAACATGAAATTTGGTGGGCATGTAGCCCCACTACACTTCTAAGGAAAAATTTCGTTTGGTCCCCGGGGGCCACTTCCCCCCCCCGCGCTGGGGCCCCCGTAAATTTTTCGTCAACGATACCAGGGACACAGAAGCACCGGGGAACATGAAATTTGGTGGGCATGTAGCCCCACTAGACTTCTAAGGAAAAATTTTGTTTGGTCCCCGGGGGCCACTCCCCCCCACGCTGGGCCCCCCCAAACCCCCAAAAATGCAGTTTTTCCTAAATAACTACCTGAACCGTGGCACCGAGGATGAAGACATTTTTATGGTATTTTGGTCTACTAGACTTTTACGGAAAAATTTCGTTTGGTCCCCGGGGGCCACTCCCCCCCCCGCGCTGGGGCCCCTGTAAATTTTTCGTCAACGATACCAGGGACACCGAAGCACCGGGGAACATGAAATTTGGTGGGCATGTAGCCCCACTAGACTTCTACGGAAAAATTTCGTTTGGTCCCTGGGGGCCACTCCCCCCCACGCTGGGCCCCCCCAAACCCCAAAAAATTCAGTTTTTCCTAAATAACTACCTGAACCGTGGCACCGAGGATGAAGAAATTTTTATGGTATGTTGGTCTACTAGACTTTTACGGAAAAATTTCGTTTGGTCCCCGGGGGCCACTTCCCCCCCCTTCGCTGGGGCCCCCGTAAATTTTTCGTCAACGATACCAGGGACACCGAAACACCGGGGAACATGAAATTTGGTGGGCATGTAGCCCCACTAGACTTCTACGGAAAAATTTCATTTGGTCCCCGGGGGCCACTCCCCCCCGCGCTGGGCCCCCCCAAACAATGTAGTTTTTCCTAAATAATTACCTGAACCGTGGCACCGAGGATGAAGAAATTTTTATGGTATGTTGGTCTACTAGACTTTTACGGAAAAATTTCGTTTGGTCCCCAGGGGCCACTTCCCCCCCCCGCGCTGGGGCCCCCGTAAATTTTTCGTCAACGATACCAGGGACACCGAAGCACCGGGGAACATGAAATTTGGTGGGCATGTAGCCCCACTACACTTCTAAGGAAAAATTTCGTTTGGTCCCCGGGGGCCACTCCCCCCCGCGCTGGGCCCCCCCAAACCCAAAAAAATGCAGTTTTTCCTAAATAACTACCTGAACCGTGGCACCGAGGATGAAGAAATTTTTATGGTATGTTGGTCTACTAGACTTTTACGGAAAAATTTTGTTTGGTCCCCGGGGGCCACTTCCCCTCCCCGCGCTGGGGCCCCCGTAAATTTTTCGTCAACGATACCAGGGACACAGAAGCACCGGGGAACATGAAATTTGGTGGCCATGTAGCCCCCCTAGACTTCTAAGGAAAAATTTCGTTTGGTCCCCGGGGGCCACTCCCCCCCACGCTGGGCCCCCCCAAACCCCCAAAAATGCAGTTTTTCCTAAATAACTACCTGAACCGTGGCACCGAGGATGAAGACATTTTTATGGTATTTTGGTCTACTAGACTTTTACGGAAAAATTTTGTTTGGTCCACGGGGGCCACTCCCCCCCCGCGCTGGGGCCCCCGTAAATTTTTCGTCAACGATACCAGGGACACCGAAGCACCGGGGAACATGAAATTTGGTGGGCATGTAGCCCCACTAGACTTCTAAGGAAAAATTTTGTTTGGTCCCCGGGGGCCACTCCCCCCCACGCTGGGCCCCCCGAAACCCCAAAAAATGCAGTTTTTCCTAAATAACTACCTGAACCGTGGCACAGAGGATGAAGAAATTTTTATGGTATGTTGGTCTACTAGACTTTCACGGAAAAATTTCGTTTGGTCCCCGGGGGCCACTTCCCCCCCCTTCGCTGGGGCCCCCGTAAATTTTTCGTCAACGATACCAGGGACACCGAAACACCGGGGAACATGAAATTTGGTGGGCATGTAGCCCCACTAGACTTCTATGGAAAAATTTAGTTTGGTCCCCGGGGGCCACTCCCCCCCGCGCTGGGCCCCCCCAAACCCCAAAAAATGCAGTTTTTCCTAAATAATTACCTGAACTGTGGCACCGAGGATGAAGAAATTTTTATGGTATGTTGGTCTACTAGACTTTTACGGAAAAATTTCGTTTGGTCCCCGGGGGCCACTTCCCCCCCCTGCGCTGGGGCCCCCGTAAATTTTTCGTCAACGATACCAGGGACACCGAAACACCGGGGAACATGAAATTTGGTGGGCATGTAGCCCCACTAGACTTCTATGGAAAAATTTTGTTTGGTCCCCGGGGGCCACCCCCCCCCCCGCGCTGGGCCCCCCCGCGCTGGGCCCCCCCAAACCCAAAAAGATGCAGTTTTTCCTAAATAACTACCTGAACCGTGGCACAGAGGATGAAGACATTTTTATGGTATGTAGGGCCCACTCTTAAGGGCCCACATCAACCTAGCCCATAATCACTCATTTGTGATTTGCGCCCCTCCCATAAAAAATGAAAATGCAATATTATTCTGCTTTAATCGCCCCTATCTTCAGTGGAGATGTTCAGAACTGCACCATATTTCATGTGTATGATTAACTTGACATCCTCTGGGGGTATCCTCTGCTAAGTTTTGTAGAATTTCATCCATGGGGGGGGTATAAAATAAATTCATTTATGTGCACATTTAGTGACTGTACACTCATCGGCCTGTAGATGGTGCTGTTGAGCGAAGGGTTGCTAGTTTAGGATGATACTGTCACACACACACATGCAGGAATACAAACAAACGCAAGCATGCACACACACTGACATCCACACGCACAGATACACACCCATACACACACATACAAATCCACATGCACAGACACACAAACACACACGCGCACACATGTACGCACACATACATACACGCACAGACACACACACACACACACACACAGACACACACATACACAAACACACACACACACACACACACAGACAGACATGCACATACTATTACTTTTTTTAGGTATATACATAAACACGCAATACAGCCAAATTACTCCACGTCATTTATTTTTGTGGAAAGCCAGTGCAGGCCTGAGCGGCGGTCATATTTTGTACCGCGATGCGGTACATCTAGTTAACATCATATGTCTTCAATAATGCTCAATCATCACTCAATTAATCAATTAATCACTTAATTATCTCATTAACTTTAACACTGCTTCAGTGTTAATTATAACACTCTGAGTGTGGACTCATATAAACTCTGAGCAGTGTTAATTTAACACTGGGGATTTTGCTGTGTGCTTGTTTGAACCGGACCCCTATTTCTTTGACCACTTAAACCATCTGTGTTATTCTTTTGTGGAGCGTGAAGTGTCAATATGTCTGAAGAAATGAAAAAGATTTATTACACACCTTCTAACCCTGGTTCTTTAGGGGGTAAAAAACGTTTAAAAGAAGGTGTTTTAAAAGAGACGGGGGTTCGTTTAACCGATAAAGAAGTTTCAGACTGGCTCGCTGGTGAGGATGCGTAAACACTACACAGAAGTGCACCACTAAAATATAAAAGGAATCGGGTTTTTGTCTATGGTGTTGATATGCAGTTCCAAGCCGAACTAGTAGATATGTCTGCATATGCCAAGGTAAATGACAACAATCACTTTCTGTTGACATGCATCGATTTGTTTAGTAAGCACGCATGGACGCGGGCATTAAAAAGCAAGAGTGGTGTAGAGGTCTCTAAAGCTTTTGAATCCATACTGAAAGAGGGTCGTGTGCCACAGAAATTACAGACAGATAAAGGAAAGGAGTATTTTAACAAACACTTTCAAAACGTGACAAAAAAGTACAATATTAACCATTTTGCAACAGACACAGAATTAAAGGCTTGTGTTATCGAGCGGTTTAATAGAACCTTAAAAGGAAGAATGTGGAGATATTTAACAGCTATAAACTCCAAACGTTACATCGACATACTTCAAGACATTACACAAGGATACAATGTGAGCTATCACAGAAGCATCAAGATGAGACCGATTGATGTGGGAAAAGAAAACTAATCTGTGGTGCTACATAACTTGTATGGAGATACCAAACCACGCAATGTTACCCCCATATTTAAATACAAGATCAGTGACGTGGTTCGAATTTCTAAAGTCAGAGGCCCGTTTGCAAAAGGGTATGAGGAAAACTACACACAAGAGTATTTTACTGTATCAGCGTGTATTCCACGAGACCCCCGTTTACAGATTGAGTGATTATGATGGGATTATCAACGGTGTTTTTTATGCTGAAGAATTGCAAAAAATATATGTCAGTAAAAACAAGACATTTAAAGTTGAAAAGATTTTGGATAAGAAGACGAAGGGTCGCAAAACATTAGTACTGGTACAGTGGCTCGGATGGCCTGCAAAATTTGCGTCATGGATCGATCAGAAAGAATTAGTCGACGTACAGGTGCCATAAAAACAAAGGACAAACACAGACTGTCTGCAGTTGTATAAAAACAGACATGGCAGAGGGTGGTTTTTATGTTACACTACCATGCAATGCTTCACGGTCTGTATACCCTGATAATACAATCTCTAATTATAGAACAAGGATGGCTACTCCTATAAATATAAAAGGAGAATGGGAGGTGGGCCTTGTTCAAATCGAATATCCTAGAAGTTGGTACACGTTTAACAGCAAAGATGCCATTTTTGAGATAAACATCGAACCCACCACAGTCGACTACGAAAAAAACACTAACAACATACGCCATGGTGTAGATGTGAAGAAGACCGAATTATCGAGACTACGCATACCGATAAAAACAGGTTATTACGACAAAGTCCCATCCCTTGTTGGTGTGATAAATGATTTACTAGCCCCTCACGGGTCATTCGGTTACGATGTTGTAAAAAACTAAGTATTTCTGAAAGCAAAACCTAACATTTCAAAAACCTTCCATGGAAAACTAGCCATTATTTTAGGGTTGAAACCAGGTGTCCTGATAGGAGATTCTATGCGACAAAAAACAAACCCTGGAAAAACTAATTTTGAAAAGGATGTTGTAAGATATGCAATGCATCAGGCAGACATACACGGTGGCTTCTATACTCTTTATATATACACAGATATTATCAGATACCAGTCAGTAGGTGATGCCTTCGTACCACTCCTGGAGTGTGTACAAATAACAGGTGATAACAATAACACAGTCAGTGTTCGATACGACAAACCCCACTACGCATCTATCAACAAATCGGTCATCACAGATATTGCTATAGAAGTGAAGGACGATCAAAATCACCACGTCCCATTTTCTTACGGGAAAGTGTGCATTAAACTACACTTTAGGCCAGTGAAAAATTTTCATTAAAATGGTGTATTTCAACAATCACAATGTTGATCCCATGCGTTATGTGGCCTATTACCAGAATCAAGCGGGAAATGGACTTCCTGGGTATGCAGGAGGCGGAGTTATGTATGGAGCTGGTTTGGGCGGACTTTTTAGGGGTCTCTTTAGAATGGCTATACCACTACTAAGACGAGGATTTAACATAGCCAAGCCACATCTTAAATCAGCAGCGAAAAACATACTAAGTGACGTTGTTAGTAATACGTTATCACAATCTTTTAATAACTATCACGATACTCAAGACGCATCCGGGTTAATGGTGATGGCACGCAAAAGTGTACCTAGGCCTCCGGGAGTGCGGAGGAGTGGCCATAAGCAGAAGAAAACAAAACAGCCCCCCAAGAAAACATCAGTTGTAAAACGCAAGCGCAAGGAGACAGCTAAGCGCAGTGCTTCAAAAAGATCAAGGAGTTCTGTTAAAACAATATTTTAGATCATGGCGTTACTACACAACATGTCAGAAGAGTGTTTAAAAACCGAACTGGATCTGTTTACTGTACCACAGACTCAAACCGCTATTGAAAAAAACACTTATATAGAAATACCACCATTATCAGTGATATCTGACACATCCCCTCTGGAATTTTTTATTGCGGGGAATGGAGAGGATTACGTGGATCTAAACAACACATTGCTGTTTATGCGTCTCAAAATCACTTATGCAGATGGAACGGATATTGCAGACGGAGATCCTGTTGGGTCTTGTTAACTACCCGGGAGCTAAAATTTTTTCACAAGTGGACGTATCGCTTGGAGATCGTCTCATTTCACAGAGTTCTAGCACATATCCATACCGCTGTATGATAGAATGCCTTACTAATTATGGTAAAGACACCCTTGAAACCCTCTTCTCAGCGGGGCTCTTTTACAAAGACAAGGCGGGGCACATGGATGTGTCGGACCCCGCCGGAGAAAATAGTGGCCTGACAAAGAAAGCGGCCTTCACCAATGCTAGTAACGTGGTCGAACTACTCGCACCAGTTCACAGTGACATCTTCTTTCAAGATAAACTTTTACTCAATGGATTGGACCTTAAAATTAGGATGACTAGAGGTAAAGACGAGTTCTGTCTGATGAGGAGCAATGACATAGCCTACAAACTGAACATCCAGACAGCATCGCTATTTGTGAAAAAAGTGACAGTGTCACCAGCTGTAAGACTGGGTCATGCGCAAGCCCTACTCTCAACCACAGCCAAGTACCCCATCGACAGGGTGTGTTTGAAAAACTTCTCAATACCAGCCGGATCACGGGTCTGTAATCAAGAGAACTTATTCTTAGGGCCTTTACCAAAATCTCTGGTTCTAGCGATGGTTGATAATGATGCATTTGTTGGGGCATATAATAAAAACCCTTTTGCCTTTAAAAACTACGATTTAGAATTTTTAGCTATTTATCTGGATGGTCAACAATACCCCTTGAAGCCTCTGCAGCCTGAATATGAAAATGGATCTGCAGTGCGGGAGTTTTACCAGTTAGCGCTGGCTTCAGGAAAGCATCTTAAAAACCAGGCTCTGAGTATCGATAGGGAGGATTTTCTGCATGGCTATACACTCTACGCGTTCAATTTTACACCAGACGAGGAGTGTGGACAGCATGTATCGCTTATCAAAAGTGGTAATATCAGACTAGAAGCCCGTTTTAGACAACCACTACCACAGACTGTTAACTTAATTGTTTATGCTTTATTTGACAGCATAATTGAAGTGTCAAATCGACGACAGGTCCTTGTTGATTACTATTAAGGAGTTCAAATGAACACCGTACAGCTTACGGGTGTCATGGATAAGATTTCGTGCAATACATATTTTCTTGGAGTACTACCGTGTGACTATCTACCGAAAACCCCTTTAAGAACATTACCATCAATGGTTTTAATCAATACAGACCCATCAGGACTCCCAGGCCAACATTGGTTGGCCATCTACATAAATGATGAGAGCGTAGGTTGTTTTTTCGATAGTTTTGGTAATAAACCAGATTACCAAGGCTTTCACCCTGTTATCAAAGACTTTTTAAATCACAATTCTAGTGAAGTACAACATTCCACCGTGCAAGTCCAAGATTTTTCATCAGACACATGTGGTCAACACTGTGTGTTCTTTCTCTACCATATATCAAAGGGGTTTGATTATGATTATGTGTTGAAATTGTATACCAATGATTTAATTAAAAATGATAAAATGGTGTCAACATTTGTGAAAAAACTAAAACATGTTCCATGTAATGAAAATGTTTTCAAATGTATTCAGTGTGTGCAATTGGGTGAAATGTACATGTATCATGCTTAATATTTTTAAATAAAACAACTTAAGAACAGATCTTTCTTTAAACTCTTTTTTTATTACACATACACACATCATATTCAACAATACATGTCATAAGTTCTCAAAACATACAAATAAAAGAGAGAACACAACAGGCTACACACAAACTGGGGGATTAAAAACTTAACCATCGACTCTGGTCTAGACTGGGTGATTTGAATATGAGGTCTTCTGGATGTTTTGAATGTATCGGTGTGCTCGGATGCACTTTCCGTTTTTTACTCTTCCTATGAAAATCGGTTACAGTTGGGGTCGATTTGTTTTTGAAAGAGTTAATTGCATGTCTGACATAGTGGTTTGGCACCACAGAGTGTGGCAAATTTAAACTAGCAAAAGCCTCCAGAAACTCGTGCCACCCACCAGGTCTCCGTTCATCAGCAATCTTCTGTGGAGCCGTTACACTTTTAATTAAGTCAAGCATGTGTGAACCAGGTATTGTTCTGCCTTTAAACACAAACTCTCCCGACTCAGTCCACGATGTAATATCTTTAGTTTTAGACATTTTATCTAAAATGTAACGGACATTTTTCACACTCCTCTGTGGAATATTCTTTAAAATCTCATCTGCAAAATCATCTAAACCATCGCGGACAGTAACACAGCCTGTTGGGGGTGGATCTTCTTTTACAATGCTGTCAGGTTGTGGAAGACTTAATGTTAATGTGGTTGATTCCCTATCCCCCAGTCTAGCGAGTGTTAAAAACCTCTGTAAAACACCGGTGTACATCTTAGCTTTTTCGTGGTGATCTATGTCAGACCTTTGCAATATATTCCTTATAGTCGCATCCAAATCGTTCTCCACAACATGCTGTATAGACTCACGGGTGTTAGAGGATTTCAGCTTATCCAACTGGTGTTGCGGGATCAAAAACATCTTCTCAGCGTACTCCATTACCAGGTTATTTAGATGTAATTAAACTGTTTATAAAGGGGATTGCAACGCTTAACAAAGGTAATAGAAATCCTCCTTGTTGATTGATTAACCGTTTTTTACGTCTAACGCCAACCTTTTTATCGGCAACAATCTTGATCTCGTTTCTTTTTCTCTTTAGTTTCTGATATTGTTGTGGTGATAGTGGAATATTTCCATGGACTACGTTAAGAGCTACTTCACACAACGACACAATGAGTTCGTCTGTAGCGGCCTCTAAAATAACGCGTCTTTGTTTAGGTGTGGCTTTTAATAACAATTTTAAAAGAGGCAGGTTTCTTAAAAGTCTTGCAGACATTTTCAAATCCCCGTCTAACAAAGTCAATGTTTTCTTTTCTGAATGTACACAACTGGATATTGTGACAGAATGTCTGTTCTGAGACGGTACTGCTCTGGTGTTTTTGCTTTAAAGTCAATCAAAAGGTACCCGAAAGGCATGCTGGTCGCATTTTCATAACACTCCATAAAAAATGTTGTGTTTCTGGGGTACATTTGGCGTGCTAATACATTAATTTGTGTATTGTCTCTGGGGTTTTTGAACAGCACTAGATAATTGGTGTTCAAACTGATGGACCTGCTGGATTTACCTTGAGAAAATAAGTTTTGTACAATATACAAAGCACTCAGGTTTTTGTGGTGCACATACATCGTGAATAAACGTTGGATTTCAGAATTGTTACTAGCATAACATCGTCTAAAAAAACAAAATTATTCTTGTCGGGGGGAAACAAACGATCATCATTCAGAGTCTGGGGGATACCTTCAATAAATTTAATATCATACAGTTTCAACAATTTGTCATATAAAGATTGCCAGCAATTATAAATGTATACAATGTTTTCAACATTTTTAGAAATCACACTTTTAGCATTTTCCAACAACATTTTTACAAAAAATGTTTTTCCTGAGTTAGAAGGACCACTTAATACACATGAAAAGGGGTGTTGCAATCTGAAATCGAATCCATCTGTGTCTACCACCCCTCGATGACCAAAAACGTTGTCAGTAGCCATATGGTAATGTAGTTAGGTCAGGTAGCAAAACACGCTTATTGTACACAACTTGGAATTTTTTCACAACTGACTTGTTGTGTAATGTGAACTGCTTTTTGTTCCTCACTATACTGTCGGCGTGTGCCAGAATATAATTGCTGTCGCCCCGCCCCCTCACATACTGATCAACAAGCCCTATTAACGAGTCTAGCTTAATGGCCTCAGAGTTTACTGCATTCAGTGTGATACCTTTGGCCTTCATACAAACCTTACCCTTGGCAGTACGATACCCATAACTCTTAGGACCACTTGACGCAAACTCCACAATATGGTCTCCGCCCCCAACTTCATCAGTAAGGTCGCCAAGGTATGGGCCTAGTGGGGGTTCGTATTCACCGTCTTTAGATATGTACACAACGCTATCGGTATCGCAATAAATCAGTCTGTCCCCCAACCTCTCCATAAGATCATAAAGTTCCAACCGTGCGTGGGCTGTCGTAAAAGCACATAGAAAAATATTAATGTCACGAGTCTGAGCTCCTTTCCCATCTGCGTAAGACCACTGAACAATCGCAACGGTGTCTGACACAAATGAGAAATGTTTGACGTCATACTCAATGCCAAAAATGTGTCGGGCAAACTGTTCAGGGTCTGTAAGTATTTCAGTTGTCGGGAGCTGTTCGCGCATAGAGAACCTTCCCCATAGAGAATTAAGAATAAGCTTCATAATGGATCTGCGTTCGGCATTAAACTCGATCTTGTCCAGATTCAGCTTAATCCCTTCTTTCTCAAAGTAATCTCTAACATAAGATTCTTTGTCTGCGTCAGTCACAACATCTTTTGGAAAACCTGAACTTTCCTGTTTGAACTGTAAAATTTTTTTAACATAATCCGAAAACAATGTTTCAGATCGTTGGGGAAAATGCCAGACCTCATCGATTTTTGTCACTACATAACCCTTCTCAATTGCTTTTAACAGCTCGATGCTAACCCAACATCCGTGAATAGCCCTTTCCTCAGCTGTGTGTACACATGGATGTGTCTGGTTTTGTTGTTCAGCACAGGCCCTACAAAGTGGAAACATTAACTTCCCTCCTGTCCTATAAGGCAATACAGGATGAAGCAGCTTCCGCGGCGGAAGGACCGTAGCCTTGACGAAGCCATAATAATCTTCAAGGTTTTGAAAATCCTTGTATATTATTTCAGGATGGCCAATTGGGTAGCATTTTCGAGCCTGACAGTGGGGATACATACATACATACATACATCTACATACCTAATACGCTCGCCCTCTGTGACTTTGTGGTACAGTTTTAACGCATTAGTTCGACCCCCGAATAGCGCTTCACGTGGTTTCAATCTTTCAGGGTGATTGTAAGTAGCCATGAAGTCCATCACTGCTGTGTCGGTCTGTTTAGCACGGGCCCAATCACACTCCCAAACCACCTCGACCTGAGGACCGTACGCACGCTCCAAAATTTCAAGCTTGTCATCACATTGTCTTTTCAGAATACCATAAGGTACTTTTGATAACGGATTGAGATCATTAGGGTTATAACAACGTTCGCAACCATGAAAAAAACACCCAAGAAATTCGAATGCTTTTTTCACGGTACCGTCGCCATAAAAACCATCCACATAGTATTTACCAAATGACGCCTCACCACGGTTTAGAGCATGTTGAACATCTATGGACCGCGTTGTTCGGATATATTCAAGCCATTCAATTGAAATGTTTGAATACGTCTTGTTCTGGTTGATGTACGCATTGTTGCGTGTTAGCGCTATTGTGTCTTTAGGGATGAAGTGTGTTTTATACGTAGCCATACATGTGGCCGCCAACGTAGTGTAATTAAACGGATCAAGGCCTGCACACTGAATGAATTCATCGCGATACTTCATACATACGTTCCTCAGCAGAACAACGTTGTTTTTACCATAAATTGCCAGTTCTTTTTTGAAATCAAACACTTTGTCGGAAATGGTACTGTACCAGTTATCAAACGCCTCTCTGTCGTGACTTGACATAGTCGTGTACCCGTAAAATTTCTTGTCAGGGTACGGGCCTATGTAGTTGTCATTTTCAACGCGGTTAAAGTGATGAGGGAAATATCCCTTTTCAGCATCAGTCAGATTAAATGCAACAGGTGTCTTGGCCAACCGCATGGGTATGAAGGAGTATGAATCAATAAACCGCTGTTTGAATGCTGCGTCATACATTAAGATTAGACGACAGCCTTGCATCGTAATTTTAGGGGCAAACCCCTTCTTAGTAAAGTATTCCAAAAGGATGAAATTATCAAACCCTGATGCGTTATGCGCAATCCACGTGTAATTACAGTAACGAGGCTGTCTGAATTTTTTAACGAGGCGATCCACACAATCAGGTCCTTCGGCCACAAATTCATCGCCAGCAAAAGTAATAGCGCATACGAAATTGGCGATGTGCCTTCCATTTTCATAACGGGTCTCAAAATCGTAGAAAATGTAACGATCGTTTGGCATCTCTGCCTTATCTGCCTTAACATTGATGCACACCATCGGTAACCAAACTCTCACCACAGTGCACACAACGATCTGCAGGGCATTTATGGGGTCTGGGTTTAGGGCCGCTGACATGGTAACGTCTATTACATTTACCGCAATATTTAGTCACATTGCATTGTGCGTATTGCATACCTTGAGGTGGTTTTTTATGCATCTCAAAACAGTAGTCAGACTTACAATAGCGCAGACAGTCGTCGCAATGTTTTGGCTTTTTGGGTTGTTTATGACATTCCGGGTCATTACAGACATCGCAGACGTACCGACATCTATGATCTCTCCTACACGTGAATCCTTGGTAACAAAACTCACACACATATGGTGTCCCAATAAATGCGCATAGATTTTTAATCATAAAATAATGATTGTCATGCAGGTACAAAAATACTGTTTTAGGATGCGGATCGTCTGTGTTTGTATACTTCTCCAAAACACCCGTATCAGACCGATAGAAGACAACTATTTTAACTTTCAGCATGCATTCAAACTGTCTGATGTCATTAAACACTATCTTGTGTTGATCAGCATATCCAGCTGTCTTCTGCAATGAAGATGCTACAGACTCTAGCTCAGCGTGCGGTTTCTGAGGGTTAAGGAAATGTGCCAGGCAGATTGCAAAACAAAGGTTGTTTGAAACGTTCGTGGGACAGAACAGATTAAGCCTGTTTTTGGCAATCACCTCATTGTGAGCAAGGTCACGTAACTTTCGATAAGCATCGCCACGTTTACTTCTTGCTATCGACACTCTTAAATTCATTCTCTCATCAAACTGCACATCTGAGTTGCTCTGCATTATTTTTTCAAGCTCGTTTATAAATAGATATACACTGTAACCATTGCCACCTGACAAAAGTGTACTAACATCTGATGTCAAACTAGGACCCCTCAAGGTGATGCTGATTAAACTACCATCTCCGCCTAACAGTCTGGAAAACGCCACTATTTCAGAAAGTGTATCATGTAAAAACACTGTGTAGGCTGCTAAATCTGTAGAAGATATCTCCCGCAGATTTATAAGCCTATGGATTTCCAGACCATTAAACCGAGTTCGTGGCAGCACAGTATACCCACTCACATCACCACCCTCTCTTACAAGTGATTCTATATCATCATGTGTGAGACCCATGTTGGGTGCTTCAGGATTGAGTGTGGGTTGTGACTGTGTACACACCCCTTCTCCTGACTGTTGGGGAGTATCAAAATGTTCAAAATCAGAATTTGGTTCTGGAGTAGGTTCAGACACCTCTCCTGACTGTTGGGGTGTTTCAAAATGTTCAAAATCAGAATTTAGTTCTGGATCTTCATCTGACATCGAGCTCATAATGGTTAATAATTCTAGCAATGTATCTGTTGTAGACTTAGGCCTATTAATTTCCTCCATTGTCTGTATTAAATAACGCAAAGTTTCTGTGTTATTGCACTGATCAAGGGGTACCATACTACCATCATCACGTCTAAACCTCGCTACCCGATCCTGATCAAAATCATCTGACTCCCGACAACGTTTGGCCATTTTAAAACAAATTTGTTTTGTTTTTATTTAAACAATAGGTAGGTTGCACAGCTGAAACTACAGAAAATAAAACCACTGAAAAAAGAAAGAAAGAAAAAACTACCTAATCAACAACTATACAACCAGTCTGAAATTACACACAGTAAAAGAAAAAAAAACATTGTGTAAAAGAAAAAGTAAAAAAAACACAAAAAACTAAAATAAAAATAATACACAACTAATCATAACTCAACAGTGATTCTTTTTAAGCATCAACACGACCTGTTTTAACAAATCCACAGTCAGACTCTGATCTTGGGCTTCTTTTTGGTTATCACTCCTATGCAATCATTGCACAGCTAAGACTTGTTTAATCCAAATACCATGCTGTTGTAGCACCGCCTTCGTAGAACAATCACAAACATCATGCTTTTTCTCATAAGCATCTAAGCGTCTCTCAAAACCATTAAGGCGTTCGTTAAGGGTTTTGTTTAAACGTACCTCGACGGTGTTCAATGCGGTCTTGACAGTCTCCTGTATCACCCCATATATGTGTTTAATGTCTATTTTGGGTTGTGATTCCCGTCTGAAAGCCTCCTGGTTTGAAGGCAGCTGTTCGGGGTCGGATTCTTCCACAGTCACCATGCGCTTGCTGGATGGAACAGGTCGCGGTGTTTCGGGCTCAGGTGTAAATACACAGTCATCCCACGATTCTATCAGACCATCACTCCAGCTCTGAACATCATTTATATCGGGAACTACATTGTCATCCACTACCACATCTGTTGAGAAAAAAAAAGATGGGAGAAAATAAAAATTAGTATAATGTTTGCATAAAAAATATGAAAATATAATTATTTTTTTTTTTTTTCTTCAACAGGACTATTTATAAAGGTGTTTGAGAAGAGATGTCTACACTTCTACACAGTGTTCTCCACTACAGACAATTAAAAAGATAAGCTAAAAGCATACTCTAAGAGATATGCAAGTTTACGTTTTTAAACAACAGGCATGTCAACACACAATGTTATGTTGTATAGACCTATGCATGCACACACACACACACACACACAAACACACACGGGCTCTCTCTCTCTCTCTCTCTCTCTCTCTCTCTCTCTCTCTCTCTATTACAGCCAAATAAAAACATTAACATACTCTGCTACATTGTTTGCATATGATTTAGTATAAACAGAAATCAATCCATAAGCTTTATTTGTTCACATACTTTTAGCAGCTGATCGTCTTGGCTTCTTCTGCGCTGATGTCCGTGGTTTGAAACCAGCTGATACTTTTGCTTTTGGGGCGATGTCCGCAGTAGACACGATTCACGAGTCACGATTACGCTTGAGTCTGTTTTTCGGTTTTGCGTCTATTCCACGCGAACTAGTCTTCTTTGTATCATTAGTGAACTCAGACGCATCAATACGGTTCACAACATTTGATAATCCTTCTGGAAATACACATAAGGAGGTTTTAAACTAAAATCATCATGCCATAATGCAAATATTATACTGATCGATAATGTCAAAATACAAACACTTACGGATTGGGCCAATGTGCACGCTGTCTCCCGGAGCTGCATGTACTAATGCTGTGACAGTTTCCCGTTTCTGTCGGGCTGGTAAAAAAAAGATATATAGAGAGAGAGGGTGAGACACAAAGAAGATAATTTTTTTTTTTTTTTTCCTACAGCCAATACAGTATATGAGGCATATGTGTTCTCACACACACCGCATACGGTTCAGTTTTAGGAAGCAGAATACACCGCACTCACGCACAAGGACGTCCGCGCTCTCTCGCGAAGGGGCCATACAGTGCTAGATCTCCGATTCGGAGCTCCTCCTGGTTTATAAAAAACAAAAAACGATTATGCATCACACGCACGCATACACATACAAACAATATCAACATTTAAACATAAAAGGTAATTATTACGTACCACTCGCTTGATTCAGGAAATTAAGCTCCTCAACAATATCGAAAAGACTCATATCAGTCACGTCACCTGAAGCGCAGAGAAACCTGTTAAAGTAATGCAATAGAACAATGACTCTCGTATAAATAAAGTTTCTTAACAACATTACCAAATAATAAAAACACTTACTGTTAGGACAGGCATCCATCTTCTTGTGAAGTACGCACACGTTTCCAATAACGAAATGCAGCGTGGAAAAATAGTAGTTTGAGAAACGAGACAGAGACGCTGACGTGAGCTGCTTGCTTAGATTACTGATGAAATGAACCCCAATTTTTATACAGGTAGCCTACCATCGCATGGTCAAAAGTGTTAAATGTAGGCTGTTCCCTTACAACGCCATACACACCTAGCACCACAGATAATGTCACAAACACATCCTGCGTCCTGTCCAGACAAACACCTTTTTCCCCATCAGACTGGAAGGAGCCAGATACCAATCAACAAATGGCTAGACAGTTTGCCACTGTAAATCAGAGTCACATCTGTTTGATCTGTTTTTGTCTTTTTAAAATATCACCCACCAGACAACACCACGGGTGAACATGTGACAACGCGGTCACACGTCAACCAGGAAGCAAATCTCAGCCAGCCTGGCACTGTAAATCAGAGACCCTGTTTTTTGACACATGGATTCCCTGTCAATCACTAGGGTCATAAATCAATAAAAGGGGGTCATAAATCAACCCAAAAGTGACACATGGTATATGTTAATACTACTAATGATATTAAGAAGAGGATCTATGACCTCTGGAAGCATCTCTTTCAGTAGCAGTCGGTATAGGGGCTAACATACATGTTGTCGATTTAGATGATTTAACGAGTTGAACGAATTCTTCCTCTTCTATAGCAACGATTGAATACATTTTTTCCTTAGGGAGTCTACAATGCACTGCCTGATGCGATACTGTAGTAGACGGTTGCATAGTTATAATTTTCTCCCTGATATTATCAATCTTATAAGTGAAGAAGTCATTTCTGCTGTGCTGCTTGGAAACTTCTGAGCTTGAAGCTTTATTTTTCGTTAGTTTAGCCACTGTTTCAAATAAATACCTAGGGTTTCGTTTATTTTCTTCTAATAGGGTTGAAAAATAAGCAGATCTAGCAGCTTTTAAGGCCTCTCTGTATGCAATCGAGGTCTCTTTCCAGCCCGTTCTCATCCTAGGGCGTCATATATTGACGCTCTTGACATTTCGTCTACATCGAACGCACATGGCACCCTTTAGCGTCAATATGAGACGCACAGAGCTTTGTTCGGTGATGGGTAGGTTTAGGTCTAGTGTAGGGACAGGGTCTGGCTGCTCTCTTAAGGGCCAGAGTGTGCTCGTTGTACCACGGCGTTGGACTATTTTCTTTAATCTTCTTTAAGCGCAACGGAGCAACTGTGTCTGGAAAAGAGAGAGTTAAAAGTTTCTGTCGCAATATCGAGTTCTTCTAAGCTATCTGGGATGCTGAGATGATGAAACTGATGAGGAAGATTATTAATAAAGCAATCTTTGGTAGCAGAAGTGATAGGTCTAACATATTTGTAACACAGAGTCCGCTTTGCATCCTTGGCAAAATGAAGTTTACACGAGACTAGATAACGATCTGAGATGTCATCGCTCTGCTGCAGAATTTCAACGGCATCAACATTGATTCCGTGTGATAATATTAGATCTAGAGAATGATTACGACAATGAGTAGGTCCTGACACATGTTGTCAACTCCAATAGAGTTAAGAATGTCTTTAAATGCCAATCCCACTGCATATTTTTCGTTATCTACATGTATATTAAAATCACCAATTAGGACTTTATCTGCAGCCAGTGATAGAAAGTCAGCAAACTCTTTGATAAAGTCTGTATGGTGCCCTGGTGGCCTGTATACAGTAGCCAGCACAAATCTCAAACGTGATTTATCATTTACAAACGTGACTCTTCATCTTCTCTAACACAGCTTAGCCAGGCCTCGCCAACTTTTTTTGCATATTGCGTGGGCGAAGATTATTAAATGAGAAACATTATGATTTCATAAGATCTGGAAAAATCGCGTTGTAGCCTGAACGAGCCATTCGTTGCAGTTCTTGAAAAGTGGACTCTGTAAAATAAAATTTAAACATAATATAAAATAATAAAATATAAAATGGAAAAGCACAACAGGACCCCTTTAAAGCTGGCTCCTCATAACCCAATTGAGTGGCTGCGCTGAGTCTTGGCACTTCCAGGGCCAGCATCCACTACACTGGACCTCTGGGACTGCCAGTGGGTCTCTTCCAGTTTCCTGCAACACCATCAACAATCCACATGTCAGGCATGAGGGCAGTGACCGCAACACTGACCTTTATCAGTCAGCTTTGTTCCTGAAGTCAGTCAGCTGTGTTTGTCTAGATCTATTAATTCATTCAGAAATACATTACAAATGCAATTCATTCATGCAATGACTAAGATACACCTCTTTTATGATGATCATGTTTCAAATTTCTAAATTAAAATTGATTTTAATATTTTCTTTTCTCTTGAACAAACCCACCAGGTTCCAGATGAATCACATTCCAAACTTACATCCAATCAGAAAAAAATAAAAGACTTGTGCCCGGTTTCACAGGCAAGTCTCAAAGGGGTTAGTTCACCCAAAAATAAAAATTCTGCCATCATTTACTCACCATCATGTCGTTCCAAACCCGTAAGACTTTCGTTCATCTTCTGATTACAAATTAAGATCTTTTTGATGAAGTCTGAGAGCTTTCTCCTCCATTGACAGCTATGCAACTAACACTTTGACGCTTCAAAAAGTTCATAAAGAGATCGTAAAACTAATCCATATAAATTGAGCGGTTTAGTCCAAATTTTCTGAAGAGACTATCGCTCTAAATGCTTGAAAAGATTTACTTTAGGCTTTTATTCACAAGTTGCTCATCAACTCCCACATCAGTTGTGCTAAACGGAAGCTCAAGCATGTTCATTTACAGCCAACTTAAACAGCTTTGTTCTTCACTGCTGTGCGTGTGTTTAAAGAGGTCCTATCATATCCTTTTAAGAAGTCTTGATTTTGTTTTTGGGGTGTACTAGAATATGGTTTCATGCTTGATTGTTCAAAAAAAACATTATTTTTCAAATTTTTATATTATTACAGCTCCTTTCATTTTCGAAGTCCCTCCTTCCGACATACGAAATGTGCTGTGATTGGTTAGCTGAAACAGTGTGTTGTGATTCGCATAGCTTAGCGTGTATTCAGGAATTGTCCCGCCCCTACATAACCGCAAGCTCTACTCAGATGCAAATATTAACAATGGCATCAATTTCAAACCATTTCAAACCCGATTCAGACCCTGACAATGTTAACGAACAAGAAGATCGTGCAGAACGGATTTCAAGCATGGACTTTGCAAGCTTGGATTTCACAGGGCATTTCAGAGTGGTATGTTTTTTTGTATTTTTCTTATAGAAATCAATGAGGTTCATTCTTGTGTTACGCAGCACATCTGTTCGCTGATGTATGTTTAAATGTGAATAAAAGTCTAAATTAAATCTGTTCATCATATAAAGCGATTGAGTCTCTTCAGAAAATTTGGACTAAGCCGCTCAATTCATATGGATCAGTTTTGCGATCTCTTTATGCATTTTTTTGAAGTGTCAATGTGTGACGTGAAGTAACAGAGGAGACAATAGCAAGTAAAACTGGTTCTTTATTGAACAATACGAGAAACCAGACTCAGAAGGTGTAGGAAGATAATAGGAACAGTCTCAATCAATTGCAGGCAGGTCTCACGATCACTCTCAGCATCACAGGGAAGAAACTCAGGAACGGATGCGTTGGCAGCGCAGGCTTGCGTGGGCAACTCGAAGATGCACGGTCAGATGAGTGACGGTGAAATCCCAGTGAAGACGTGACGTGAAGACAAACTGCAACGAAGAATCTCCCAAACGAAACACAGGCTGGAGACACGAGGAGTCGAGGAGGAACAGGAACAGAAAGGGAAACATCCACAAACAACGATCTGACAAACACAAGACGCACAAGGTGGGTATAAATAGGCACTGGAAAATGAGAATCACCTGCCGCTGATTCTCCCGGAGGATAATCAGCGACCACGCCCACACACCACACACACACACACACACACACACACATACACACACACACACACACACACACACACAACGTGATAAATACCAACTCTCTCTCTCTCACACACACACACGCACACACACGCACGCGCACACACACGCACGCGCACACACACGCACGCGCACACACACGCACGCGCACACACACACGCACACACGCGCACACGCGCACACACACGCACACACACGCACACACACACACACACACGCGCACACACACACACACACACACACACACACACACACACACACACACACACACACACACACACACACAGCTAGCACAGCCAGTTTTGCACCCAGTTAGTAGGCCCCACATGGGTTTGCCACATGGGTTTAGTCAGTTTTGGAGGTAATGAGATAATTAAGTGATTGAATCATGATTGTGCATTAATGATGAACACCTGCTGTTAACAAGCAGAATCACTGAAGGAAAGAGAAACACAAGAACTACTTCCAGCCACTGCCTTGGATGAAATCAACTGAAGATAAAATACATTAAATCTCTCAAGATCTGATTAAACAACTCCACAAACAGCATTACCAGCTTCACTTATTACTAACCAGACTGACTTTATTTATGTCAGACATCTACAGAAGTTCTTATTAAGAATTAAAAGAGGTTTAGATGTGGATTACTTATTTGAAAGTAATAGTTTGGTTTGATGTTACCATTGTGGCGATCAGTGTGTGCTTTAGTCAGGCTCTTGACTTTTAACATTAGTTTTTTTCAGGCAGCTGTGTCGGTTTGTTATGGTGAGAACAGCAAGAGAAAATATAATCAGATGCTGTTATCTGATTGGTGTTAAGAATATAATCATCATTTAGTGGCTTAACTCACTGATATTATGTGAGAGGTTTATAAGGGTAGTATGTTATTCATTTTGTTTTATTGTTGTGATTATACAGCAATAGAATAATAGAATTTAATCAGAACATCAAATTATTGTTAACACACCATTTACATGTTTTGGGTTCCTGTGAGTTTTACTCGCACACAGACATCAAGAATCAGCATATGAATCTCAACAATGGTGACATGCAAACAACGGTATAATGGTCTGTCTTAGAATGGTCTGGTCCTCTATGAATCTTCAAGAAAAAGACTTCTGCTTTGTTGGGAAACAGACTTCTGACCTTAAAAACTGAGGGAGGCCTTCACAGGAAAGAGCCTAGTTGACATTTCAGGACTGCGCTGTCGTCGCATCCAGGCGCAGGTCCTTCATCAGATCTGGATACGGCCTGGATCCGGCGGACTGCGGTAAACCTCGGGATAAACAGAGAGACTAATATTAGCGTAGATGCCATTCTTCTTATGATGTAACGAGTACATCAGGATTTATGGGAAGCGTTCCCGATTCCGGCTGACCTAATCTATGCAGCCTAACATTTAATTATAAAAGTCTATAATGTGTTTTGTGTATGCTAGGTCAAAGAGATGTGTTTTTAGTCTAGCTTTGAACTGACAGAGTGTGTCTGCTTCCCGGACAATGTTAGGAAGCCTGTTCCAAAGTTTTAGTGCTAAATAGGAAAAGGATCTACCACCAGCAGTCGATTTTGATATTCTAGGTATTATCAACTGGCCGTAATTTTGAGATCGCAATAGACGTGAAGGACTATAATGCGTTAAGAGCTTGCTCAAGTACTGCGGAGCTAAACCATTAAGTGCTTTGTAAGTAATCAGCAATATTTTAAAATGTATACAATGTTTAATAGGGAGCCAGTGCAGTGTTGACAGAACTGAGCTAATATGGTCATACTTCCTGGTTCTGGTAAGAACTCGAGCTGCTGCGTTTTGGACCAGCTGTAATCTGTTTATTAAGCGTGCAGGGCAACCACCCATAATAGCATTACAATAATCTAGCCTTGAGGTCATGAACGCATGGACTAATTGTTCCGCATTTGTCAATGAGAGCATATGACGTTATTTAGATATATTTTTAAGATGGAAAAATGCAGTTTTACAGATATTAGACACGTGACTTTTAAATGAAAGATTGGTATCAAAGAGCACACCCAGGTTTCTAACCAACGATGAAGACTTAACAGAGCAGCCATCAAGTGTTAGACAGTATTCTAGGTTATTACGTGAGGCATTTTTTTGTTCAATAATTAGAATCTCTGTTTTTCAGAATTAAGTAGTATGAAATTACTAGTCATCCAATTTTTTATATCACCTATGCATTCCGTTAATTTTGTGAATTGGTAAGTTTCGTCAGGGCGTGAAGAAAAATAGAGCTGAGTATCATCAGCATAACAGTGAAAACTAATTCCATGCTTCCTAATGATATCCCCCAAGGGTAGCATGTACAAAGTGAACAGCAACGGTCCTAGTACTGAGCCTTGTGGTACGCCATACTGAACTTGTGATCGATGAGACATCTCTTCATTTACTGCTACAAACTGATAACGGTCAGATAATTATGATTTAAACCATGTTAATGCAATTCCACTAATGCCAACATAATTTTCGAGTCTATTTAAAAGAATGTTGTGGTCAATAGTATCAAATGCAGCACTAAGATCGGGTTACACTAATAGAGAGATACAACCTCGATCGGATGATAAGAGCAAATCAATTGTGACTCTGATGAGAGCAGTCTCAGTACTATGGTACGGTCTAAATCCTGACTGAAAATCCTCGCAGATATCATTTCTTTCTAAAAAGGAACATAGTTGTGAGGATACTGCCTTTTCTAGTATCTTTGACAGAAAAGGTAGAATCGAGATCGGCCTGTAATTGACTAATTCTGTACGATCAAGTTGCGTTTTTTTAACAAGCGGTTAAATGATAGCCAGCTTAAAGGTTTTTGGTACGTATCCTAGAGACAAAGATTAATGAATGATATTAAGACGAGGATCTATGACCTCTGGAAGCGTCTCTTTCAGTAGCTTAGTCGATACAGGGTCTAACATACATGTTGTCGATTTAGATGATTTAACTAGTTGAATGAATTCTTCCTCTTCTATAGCAACGAATGAATCATTTTTTTCCTCAGGGAGACTACAATGCACTGCCTGATGCGATACTGTAGTAGACGGTTGCATAGTTATAATTTTGTGAAGAAGTTCATAAAGTCATTTCTGCTGTGCTGCTTGGAAACTTCTGGGCTTGAAGCTTTATTTTTCGTTAGTTTAGCCACGGTTTCAAATAAATGCCTAGGGTTTTGTTTATTTTCTTCTAATAGGGTTGAAAAATAAGCAGATCTAGCAGCTTTTAAGGCCTCTCTGTATGCAATCGAAGTCTCTTTCCATGAAACGCGAAATACCTCTAGTTTTGTTTTCTTCCAGTTGCGCTCCATTTTTCTGGCTGCTCTCTTAAGGGCCAGAGCGTGCTCTTTGTACCACGGCGCTGGACTATTTTCTTTAATCTTCTTTAAGCGCAACGGAGCAACTGTGTCTAAAGTGCTGGAAAAGAGAGAGTTAAAAGTTTCTGTCGCAATATCGAGTTCTTCTAAGCTATCTGGGATGCTGAGATGATGAAACTGATGAGGAAGATTATTAATAAAGCAATCTTTGGTAGCAGAAGTGATAGGTCTAACATATTTGTAACACAGAGTCCGCTTTGCATCCTTGGCAAAATGAAGTTTACACGAGACTAGATAACGATCTGAGATGTCATCGCTCTGCTGCAGAATTTCAACGGCATCAACATTGATTCCGTGTGATAATATTAGATCTAGAGAATGATTACGACAATGAGTAGGTCCTGACACATGTTGTCAACTCCAATAGAGTTAAGAATGTCTTTAAATGCCAATCCCACTGCATATTTTTCATTATCTACATGTATATTAAAATCACCAATTAGGACTTTATCTGCAGCCAGTGATAGAAAGTCAGCAAACTCTTTGATAAAGTCTGTATGGTGCCCTGGTGGCCTGTATACAGTAGCCAGCACAAATCTCAAACGTGATTTATCATTTACAAACGTGACTCTTCATCTTCTCTAACACAGCTTAGCCAGGCCTCGCCAACTTTTTTTGCGTATTGCGTGGGCGAAGATTATTAAATGAGAAACATTATGATTTCATAAGATCTGGAAAAATCGCGTTGTAGCCTGAACGAGCCATTCGTTGCAGTTCTTGAAAAGTGGACTCTGTAAAATAAAATTTAAACATAATATAAAATAATAAAATATAAAATGGAAAAGCACAACAGGACCCCTTTAAAGCTGGCTCCTCATAACCCAATTGAGTGGCTGCGCTGAGTCTTGGCACTTCCACGGCCAGCATCCACTACACTGGACCTCTGGGACTGCCAGTGGGTCTCTTCCAGTTTCCTGCAACACCATCAACAATCCACATGTCAGGCATGAGGGCAGTGACAGCAACACTGACCTTTATCTGTTAATAAGTCATCATATAAAGCGATTGAGTCTCTTTAGAAAATTTGGACTAAGCCGCTCAATTCATATGGATCAGTTTTGCAATCTCTTTATGAATTTTCTGAAGTGTCAAAGTTGTAGTTGCGTAGCTGTCATTGGAGGAACAGAAATCTCTCAGATTTTATTAAAAAATATCTTCATTTGTGTTCTGAAGATGAACGAAAGTCTTACGCGTTTGGAACGACACAAGGGTGAGTAACTAATGACAGAATTTTCATTTTTGGGTGAACTAACCCTTTAAATCTAGTTCCAGACTAAACGGAATGTTTGAGCTGTTTTAACTGAAAGGAACTTGCACTGGCATATCTTAAAATATGTCCGTGCCATTGTTTTGTCTCAAGATGCACACCAGTAATGTTTTTTTCTTCTAAGGAACTTTTTTAAAAGCTACTTAAAAGTCCTAATTTAACTAAGGCCTAATCCTGGCTTAATCTAAGCCCTGTTTGTGAAACCAGGCCTTGAGGTATTAGACAGTGAGAACGTCTTTTATGAGGAAATGAAATGCTTATTACTGATAATCATGTAATTGAATCAGAAACAACGGTATAATGGTCTGTCTTAGAATGGTCTGTTCCTCTATGAATCTTCAAGAAAAAGACTTCTGCTTTGTTGGGAAACAGACTTCTGACCTTAAAAACTGAGGGAGGCCTTCACAGGAAAGAGCCTAGTTGACATTTCAGGACTGCGCTGTCGTCGCATCCAGGCGCAGGTCCTTCATCAGATCTGGATACGGCCTGGATCCGGCGGACTGTGGTAAACCTCGGGATAAACAGAGAGACTAATATTAGCGTAGATGCCATTCTTCTTATGATGTAACGAGTACATCAGGATTTATGGGAAGCGTTCCCGATTCCGGCTGACCTAATCTATGCAGCCTAACCTTGAATTATAAAAGTCTATAATGTGTTATGTGTATGCTAGGTCAAAGAGATGTGTTTTTAGTCTAGCTTTGAACTGACAGAGTGTGTCTGCTTCCTGGACAATGTTAGGAAGCCTGTTCCAAAGTTTTAGTGCTAAATAGGAAAAGGATCTACCACCAGCAGTCGATTTTGATATTCTAGGTATTATCAACTGGTCGGAATTTTGAGATCGCAATAGACGTGAAGGACTATAATGCGTTAAGAGCTTGCTCAAGTACTGCGGAGCTAAACCATTTAGTGCTTTGTAAGTAATCAGCAATATTTTAAAATGTATACAATGTTTAATAGGGAGCCAGTGCAGTGTTGACAGAACTGAGCTAATATGGTCATACTTCCTGGTTCTGGTAAGAACTCGAGCTGCTGCGTTTTGGACCAGCTGTAATCTGTTTATTAAGCGTGCAGGGCAACCACCCATAATAGCATTACAATAATCTAGCCTTAAGGTCATGAACGCATGGACTAATTGTTCCACATTTGTCAATGAGAGCATATGACGTTATTTAAATATATTTTTAAGATGGAAAAATGCGGTTTTACAGATACTAGACACGTGACGTTCAAATGAAAGACTGGTGTCAAAGAGCACACCCAGGTTTCTAACCAACGATGAAGACTTGACAGAGCTGAAAATCCTCGCAGATATCATTTCTTTCTAAAAAGGAACATAGTTGTGAGGATACTGCCTTTTCTAGTATCTTTGACAGAAAAGGTAGAATCGAGATCGGCCTGTAATTGACTAATTCTGTACGATCAAGTTGCGTTTTTTTAACAAGCGGTTAAATGATAGCCAGCTTAAAGGTTTTTGGTACGTATCCTAGAGACAAAGATTAATGAATGATATTAAGACGAGGATCTATGACCTCTGGAAGCGTCTCTTTCAGTAGCTTAGTCGATACAGGGTCTAACATACATGTTGTCGATTTAGATGATTTAACTAGTTGAATGAATTCTTCCTCTTCTATAGCAACGAAAGAATATTTTTTTTCCTCAGGGAGACTACAATGCACTGCCTGATGCGATACTGTAGTAGACGGTTGCATAGTTATAATTTTGTGAAGAAGTTCATAAAGTCATTTCTGCTGTGCTGCTTGGAAACTTCTGGGCTTGAAGCTTTATTTTTCGCTAGTTTAGCCACGGTTTCAAATAAATGCCTAGGGTTTTGTTTATTTTCTTCTAATAGGGTTGAAAAATAAGCAGATCTAGCAGCTTTTAAGACCTCTCTGTATGCAATCGAGGTCTCTTTCCATGAAACGCGAAATACATCTAGTTTTGTTTTCTTCCAGTTGCGCTCCATTTTTCTGGCTGCTCTCTTAAGGGCCAGAGTGTGCTCTTTGTACCACGGCGTTGAACTATTTTCTTTAATCTTCTTTAAGCGCAACGGAGCAACTGCTGGAAAAGTGAGAGTTAAAAGTTTCTGTCGCAATATCGAGTTCTTCTAAGCTATCTGGGATGCTGAGATGATGAAACTGATGAGGAAGATTATTAATAAAGCAATCTTTGGTAGCAGAAGTGATAGGTCTAACATATTTGTAACACAGAGTCCGCTTTGCATCCTTGGCAAAATGAAGTTTACACGAGACTAGATAACGATCTGAGATGTCATCGCTCTGCTGCAGAATTTCAACGGCATCAACATTGATTCCGTGTGATAATATTAGATTTAGAGAATGATTACGACAATGAGTAGGTCCTGACACATGTTGTCAACTCCAATAGAGTTAAGAATGTCTTTAAATGCCAATCCCACTGGATATTTTTCGTTATCTACATGTATATTAAAATCACCAATTAGGACTTTATCTGCAGCCAGTGATAGAAAGTCAGCAAACTCTTTGATAAAGTCTGTATGGTGCCCTGGTGGCCTGTATACAGCAGCCAGCACAAATCTCAAACGTGATTTATCATTTACAAACGTGACTCTTCATCTTCTCTAACACAGCTTAGCCAGGCCTTTTTTGCGTATTGCGTGGGCGAAGATTATTAAATGAGAAACATTATGATTTCATAAGATCTGGAAAAATCGCGTTGTAGCCTGAACGAGCCATTCGTTGCAGTTCTTGAAAAGTGGACTCTGTAAAATAAAATTTAAACATAATATAAAATAATAAAATATAAAATGGAAAAGCACAACAGGACCCCTTTAAAGCTGGCTCCTCATAACCCAATTGAGTGGCTGCGCTGAGTCTTGGCACTTCCACGGCCAGCATCCACTACACTGGACCTCTGGGACTGCCAGTGGGTCTCTTCCAGTTTCCTGCAACACCATCAACAATCCACATGTCAGGCATGAGGGCAGTGACAGCAACACTGACCTTTATCTGTTAATAAGTCATCATATAAAGCGATTGAGTCTCTTTAGAAAATTTGGACTAAGCCGCTCAATTCATATGGATCAGTTTTGCAATCTCTTTATGAATTTTCTGAAGTGTCAAAGTTGTTGTCAAGTGTTTTTCTTCTTAGCTGTGCTTAACCCTCACTTGATAGGGAGGCACCAATCCTGAACAATTAAACTGGGTTTCACTCAATAACCAGGCCTCTGTTGCATCTTTGACCTTTTATTTGTCTTCACTTTTTGCAGCCCAGATATTTACAGGTGAAAAACCTTAAAACCAGAAAACACCAATGATTTACCAACTTGCACATTTCTTTTTGTAAAAACAGACATACAGGGCTCAAAATGATTAATTATCAGAACTTCTCTAAACACATATGTATATGTATATATAAATAAACGGATTTCTAAATGAATTATTTCAATTTGAATTCATCACAGATATTAAATTACAATTTAAACTACGGGAGGCACAATTAATTACGTGAGTAACCAAACAATAAATCGCTCAACAATTAAATAGTCAAGCAGTGAGTTTAACACATTTTTTACCCATATAAATATTTACAATACATATTCACTCCCATTGAACTACAATCTACAATTTTAGCACTTAAATTCTTGATTTCCATTTTTAGACAAATGTTATATGAAAGTAGGACCATGCACACTCTTAAACCATGTCTTTACAAACAACCAATTCAATATAATAGTATCCCACATATCAGAACACATATCAGAATTAAATCACTAAATTAAACAAACTGGAATAAAATTGACCAATTATTAACACAATACATTCTGTGAACTACCACATGAATATTTACAACACACAGATACCACAGCGCACAAACACAAGTTTCATCTCCCGCCCGCATGTCAACGCCTCATCAGCGTGCAACAATCAACAAGTGAACGCTCGCAACAAAGTCTGATTAACGCGGTGGTCTTACCGGCTGTCTGTTCAGTCTTTTGAATTGGTACCAGATTCCGCACGGCTTCACAAAGGTTTGATGAGAAATGCCGCTTTCCTCTCTCGCGCTATACTGGCGTTGTTGCCGGTTCTAGCTGACACCTTGATAAGGAAATGCGTGCGTCTTTTTCTGCTCGAGTGCACACAGGTGAGTGATAATTCGTTCCGCCTGATCGCTGACGAGAAGGGGCGTTCGCCGCGACACCTCCCACTCAAGCTTTTTGTTCTTGGACGGAAAGGTTGCAGAACTTTAAAGCGAACTTAAACACTACGGAGACTGCTCCTCGACAGGCAAAAGGACCACAACACGTCTGACATCTCTGCGCAATATCACTCCATCAGACCTCTTTGTCTTCTTCTTCTGGTCACTAGAAACTGAGGACTGGGTCACTGGCTCTTGAAGCTGGACTGAAGCACAGTTGCCTGATGTGACAAGAATCTCAACATCTCTCACGATACCCTTTGAGTCTGGAGCTACAGTGACGACTCTGCCAAGCCTAAACTGACCCCGCAGAGCATTTTGGTCACAAAGCCAAACGACATCCCCAACAGCAACATTTCTTTCTGTGGTGTGCCATTTGGTTCTGACGAAGAGACTTGGGCCAGCAAGCTGGGACCACGCTTTCCAAAACTCGTTAACCTGGGTTTGAACTTCACGAAGGCGCTTATAGGGGTAGTTATTAAAGTTGAAAGACTTGAAGTCACCACTGGGAAATGCTCGCCCTAAGAGAAGCGAGTTCGGTGTTACATACTCAATGCGATCCTCTCGACTCTGGATTCTTGCATCAATTGGCCGCTCATTAGCCAGGTTAGCTGCCAAATGGAGGGCTGTTAGGAACTCACTGAAAGTAAGGTTTGCCGATTTGCTCAAGCTTTGAAGAGCTCTCTTAGCAACCCTAACGGCAGCTTCAGCAGCTCCATTTCGATGTGGCGAATCGGCAGGGAGTACTTTCCACGTCCAGCTTGTCCCATTCTTTACAGCATACTCCTCCAGGCTTGCTGTATTTTGGCTTTGCAGAAAGGTATACAAGTCCTCCAGAAAAGATCTTGCACCAATAAAATTGGTCCCAGGGTCTGACCAAACCTTAAGGGGGTGGCCCCTGATGGCAGCGAATCTTTGGTAGGCCATTAGGAAGCTCTCTGTGGACATACTACTGGCAAGATCTATGTATAGAGCCCGGCTCGCCATGCAGCAGAAGATGACCCCCCAGACCTTCATGGACACTCTTTTTTTGATGTCATCTCTCACCAGGTATGGCCCAAACAAGTCAACAGAAGTAAACTGGAACGGCGCAGCGGGTCTTGACCTTTCTACTGGTAGATCACCCATCACTTGTTGGCATACTTGAGCTCTAGCCTTCCGGCAGTGGATACACTGGTTCATAACTTTCTGGGCCAGCCTTCTACCTTGTATGACCCAAGCCTCCTGCCGCATCCTTAACAGAGTCCCAGCAACCCCTTCATGCCCTTTCTGATGACATTGGCGTGCCAATAGAGTCCCCAGCCAAGTGTCAAAGGGAATTAGTGGAACAGCCCAGCAGTCTTCTTTGAAATACTGTATCCGGCCTCCGCACAGTAACAGCCCACTAGTTTCATCCTTGTACACGACCAGCCGGTCTGTTGTGGTGCTGGGGAAAGTAACTCCTTCTTGTGCTGCTAGACACAGATCTCGGAAAGCGTCCTTCCTCTCGGCCACAGTGACAATGCCAACCAACGGGACTGCCTCCCACTTTAATCTTCCCCTGGCTCTGCCATGAAGAAACTTCTTTGCCGCTCTCCAGACCAGCGCTAGTGACTTTATCAGTTGTGCTAGGCTACTGAACCGCTTGATATCCAGCAGGCTTGTAGCTGCAACCCCAGCAGGTAGCCTATGCAGATCCACGGAGGGCTCTTTCTTTGCTCCAGCCCGGGTAAGAGCAGCAACAAAAGCCTTCTTCTGGATGCGTGTAAGGTTCTCTCTTGCTTCGACAGCAACATCCTTGGCGGACTTCACTGGCCACTCACTCTGCGGGAGACTTAAGAACTTAGGGCCCAGCTGCCACTCTGTGCCTTCATCCAGCTCCTTGGGGCTTGCCCCTCTGGAAATAATATCCGCTATGTTGAGTGGCCCAGGAACCCACCACCAGTCTTGGACGTTTGTGCTGCCTTGAATTTCCCCAATTCTATTAGCAAAGAATGTCTGGTAGCCGTAGCTTTCACGTTGGACAGCTCCCAGGACTGTCTGGCTGTCAGGTGGTACCACCTCTCCACACGAATTCTGCAGTGCTTCTGGAAGTGCTTCTTCAGACGGGCAGCATAGACAGCTCCACAAACTTCAGCCTTGATAGCGTCCCCCTTATGGTCTAAAGGTGTCAGTCTGGCCTTGGATTCGACTAGCCGTATGATCACGTCTTTTGGCAATTTCCACCGTAGATACAATACAGCGCCGTATGAGCGTTCACTACCATCAGAGAACGTAATACCGCAGGGCTCGGCGGATGGGTCAGGAGGTGTTAAGGCTCTGATGAATCTCAACCGGCCAAGCTCAGCATAATCTTCAAGGAGCCAGATGGCGTCTTCCCGGAGGCCCTCGGACAAAGGTACGTCCCATGTGTTTTCTAATGGACTATATTTGACCTTCGCTTCTTGAAAAGCTCTCCTCACCAAGATGGCTCCCTTCTGCTTGACAGGTGTTACAAGACCGAGGGGATCGTACAGCCCAGAGACCTGACTTAGGAGCTCTCTACGGGTAAGTGGATTTGGCACCTGCGCCCTTACTTCATCTTTCAACAGATTTTCTCCCAATCTCATTTTCTTTTTCTTTTTGGAGAAGTTCACAGCTACCATCAAGCAAAGTTTGTCACTCTCTGGATCATAACCAAGACCCAGAGCTTTGTTGTTTTCTTCAGAGAGTTGGTTTGGAAGGACCATCACCGAGGGTTCTTTCCTCTCCAGGTCTCTGGGTCCTGGCCTCCCAATTTGGCCTGAGTAAATCCACGGCTTCATGTAAAATCCGCCGGCTTCCAGGATTTGCTCAACATTAGCTGTTATTTTCTTGAGCTTGCTTAGGTCATTGTGTGAGGTCAGGATGTCATCAACATACGCATCTTGTTCCAGCACACGGCGCTCTTCTGTGAGGTGGTTGAACATTGGCAGATTCGCTGTCTCACGCATGGCAACTTGTGCGATGCACCCAGCTGGTTTGTCTCCGATATTAACCCTCGTAATAGCATATTCCTGAACGTCCTCCTCTTCAGAGTCTCTCCACAAAAACCGATGAAGATGTACCTCCTGGTCCTCAAGCCATACGGAATTATACATTTTTTTGATGTCCCCAAGTGCAGCGAAAACACCTTGCCGAAACCGTATGAGGACAGCACGGATCTCATTTAGGACATCTGGACCCTTGATGAGTAGGTCATTCAGGCTCTGGCCCCTGAATTTCTGACTACTATTCCACACAAGGCGAACCGGCGTGGTAACAGAGTGGGGGTTTGGCGCAATTAGGTGACTAATATACCACACGGATTTAGTCCAGCTCGCCAGCTCTTCTTTTGACAGCTTGACAGCAGCATTCCGCTTAACCATGTCATGGACTTGTGCTTTATAGGCTACCTTCCATTCCAGCTCTCTTGCCAACTGTTTTTCCGTCCTCAGGAATGTTGCTTCAACAGCCCTCCTATTGTTGGGCAATGCTACCGGATCCTCCACCCAGGGGTACTTTGCATGCCAATGCGGCTTCTCACTGTGACGATCTCCAGTTACATATGTCAATCCACTCTTTATTTGCTCCAGCTCCCGCTCCTCAGAAATGGTCATCTCCTTCCCCCCAGGTTGACAATTTCCACATCTACAGCCGCCACACCTGGGTTCACAGGCAGCCCCAATACTGTCCCATCTCCACCAATCCATGAAATTTCGGCTGGCAGCACATGTAGTGGCTTGGGTGAGTGGAGACGGTCGAACTGAGCCATAACAGATGATTTCCTTGTACTCCACAGCTGCTGTCCGCATGGAGCGTGCAAAATGCGTTCTGGAGCCATGAGCTGTGATTGTAACATCTTCCAAGAGATCCGGATGAGAACCACCCACCGTTTTCCCAAGGGGACCATCCCACAGAACAAGGTCACCGACGGAATGCACCTTCTGAGGGACGAGCCGGCCTTCTTTATGACTAATGAGGAGCTTGATCTTAGTGGGACGGACCAGTTCGTGAAGGGGAACGTCGGGAAATATTCTTTGTAGTCTCTTGGGTGGCACGTGCCGATTGACTTCTGCGATGCTATCCAGCCCGTAACACACAAGCTGGTGGGATCTCAGGGTTCCCTTTGAAGTTGTAACCCGGATCCTCAATAGATATCGCTTGGTCTCAACCGTTACTTGCATCCCGCCAACTCCATGGACTATGAGCGTGACATCCTCACTCCTCAAATTCAGCTCACCTGCAGCCTCATGAGTAATGTAATTGGTGTCGGATGCCAAGTCTATCAAGGTCCCAATCTTTTGCCCAGCATTTGCAGTGACTTCGAGGATCATCATTATGACTGGAAACTCCTCAAGGCCGTTCTCCACCATGGCTGCACTGAACGTTTTTGAGACAGAGTTACAGAACACATTCCGACACCGCTGAGCCAAGTCGGGGGCAAGGCTTGTCAGGAACTCCTCCTGGGTCTCCGTGTACTTTTTCAATTCGCCTCTTGCTGGGTTGGGCTTCAATCTCCTCAGCCCATCTCCCCTGCTTCCACCCTTGGGACAGAGGTAATAATGATGACCCAGGCCTTGAGTGTCCTTACACCCCTCGCTTTTGCACAGAAAGGTGGTCTTGCACTCTGCATCGTTGTCGTGAACCTCGAGACACCTCCCACAAGCACCAAGTTTCTTAACTGCTTCTTTCTTTTCTGCTACTCTGAGCATTTTAAACTTTTTGCAATAATACAGCTTCCTCCCGTGGGCCCTCTCTCCACAGACAATGCACAATGCTTGGGAGCTTGAGGAATTGGTGGACCTTGTCCGGGCATGCTTTTGTGGAACTCTTGCTTCCCTCTTGCTGGGGTCATCATCCCTCAATTGGTCTAATTGCTCGTAAATCTTCTCCTGACTTCTCAGAAACTTAAGGAGCATGTCGAACCTATCTTCAGGTGATACGGCTTCTTCCCCTTTTGATACATAGACCAGCCACTCTTTTTTTAAGCTCTCAGGTAACTTGCTCTCCAGGGACTTTGTGACGAGTGGATTTTTCAAGGCGCCCGTATTCCCCAACCTGCTGAGGTCGTACAAGGCTTTTTCCACAACCTGGATCAAGTCCACGATCTTCCTGGGTTGGTGGCTTCTCACCGGTGGCAGCGCCTGCAGCTCTTCAACAATTTCCAAGGCGATTGCGGTTTTATTTCCAAATCGGTTTTCAAGGATACGGAAAATTTCGTCCGCCGTTCCGTAAGTTGACAGACGAAGGTCCCTTGCTACCTTTTCCTCAAGGCTATCCAATAGCTGGTATTTCCTCACCTCCTTGGAGCCGGTAGGTTCCCCTTGCTCTTGAAGCGCCTCCCATTCCTTTTTCCAGAGGTAGAAATTTCGCTTATTTCCATCAAACTGCGGGAGTGCTGTTGGCCTCAATTTGATAGCAGGTGACCGGTGTGGGGTTTCTTCTGGGGACCCCTCGTTCTCTAACTTCGCTTGTAATAGGGTGGCTTTCCCTGAAATCAAGTCAAGCAGCCAACCTTCCACACGCCTCATGCGCTGCTGAAAGTCAGGCCGCTCTTCATCTGGGACCCAGCGAGTCCATCGGCGAATGGCTTCTTTTGCTGCTTTCACCAGCCCTTCAAGGTTCCTAAGTATTAATTCATATACCTCCAATTTCAGGCCAGATTTATTTTTCTCCAGCCGCTCGCACTCCTTTTCAGCTGCCTCCAATGCCAGGGACAATTCAGGGTAGCCAAAACTTAACCATATAACCCTCTGGACAGCCCCCTCCACTTCCTCAAGCTTTTGCTCACACTCTTCTGCTGTCTTTTTAACGTCTTGCACTTCACCCTCTTTGGGGGTGGACGCAAGCTCCACTTCCTCAGTCCAAGCAATTTCCACCTCCTCATTTGCCTCCATCACCTGGTCAGCCTCCAGCGCGACCTTGCTGAAAGCTTCCACCAGTTCTTCCGCCGACATTTTCTTGCAAGACTTCAGTACTGAGTTTGCCAGTCGGGAAAACCGCTGCTTGGCAGTCGTTCTCTCTTTCTTTAACTGCTGCAGAGACTTTGACTCAGCCATCTTGGGCTTTGGAAAGAACTTTAATTTAGCACACTGGGCTTGGCTTGGCAGGAGCCGTGAGCGACTCGGGCAGAGCTGCAGGGGCTTGGGGGGAGCTGTGAACGACTCGGACAGAGCTGCAGGGGCGTGGACTCAGCTACAGGTAGGCTTGGTGGGAGATTTGGGTGGACTTATCTTCACAAGAGCTGTTGGGCCAGCTTGATAGGAGCTTCTTCAACCAGCGTTCAGCGGTTTTTCACTGTCAAGTGTTTTTCTTCTTAGCTGTGCTTAACCCTCACTTGATAGGGAGGCACCAATCCTGAACAATTAAACTGGGTTTCACTCAATAACCAGGCCTCTGTTGCATCTTTGACCTTTTATTTGTCTTCACTTTTTGCAGCCCAGATATTTACAGGTGAAAAACCTTAAAACCAGAAAACACCAATGATTTACCAACTTGCACATTTCTTTTTGTAAAAACAGACATACAGGGCTCAAAATGATTAATTATCAGAACTTCTCTAAACACATATGTATATGTATATATAAATAAACGGATTTCTAAATGAATTATTTCAATTTGAATTCATCACAGATATTAAATTACAATTTAAACTACGGGAGGCACAATTAATTACGTGAGTAACCAAACAATAAATCGCTCAACAATTAAATAGTCAAGCAGTGAGTTTAACACATTTTTTACCCATATAAATATTTACAATACATATTCACTCCCATTGAACTACAATCTACAATTTTAGCACTTAAATTCTTGATTTCCATTTTTAGACAAATGTTATATGAAAGTAGGACCATGCACACTCTTAAACCATGTCTTTACAAACAACCAATTCAATATAATAGTATCCCACATATCAGAACACATATCAGAATTAAATCACTAAATTAAACAAACTGGAATAAAATTGACCAACCACTATTAACACAATACATTCTGTGAACTACCACATGAATATTTACAACACACAGATACCACAGCGCACAAACACAAGTTTCATCTCCCGCCCGCATGTCAACGCCTCATCAGCGTGCAACAATCAACAAGTGAACGCTCGCAACAAAGTCTGATTAACGCGGTGGTCTTACCGGCTGTCTGTTCAGTCTTTTGAATTGGTACCAGATTCCGCACGGCTTCACAAAGGTTTGATGAGAAATGCCGCTTTCCTCTCTCGCGCTATACTGGCGTTGTTGCCGGTTCTAGCTGACACCTTGATAAGGAAATGCGTGCGTCTTTTTCTGCTCGAGTGCACACAGGTGAGTGATAATTCGTTCCGCCTGATCGCTGACGAGAAGGGGCGTTCGCCGCGACAGTTGTAGTTGCGTAGCTGTCAATGGAGGAACAGAAATCTCTCAGATTTTATTAAAAATATCTTCATTTGTGTTCTGAAGATGAACGAAAGTCTTACGCGTTTGGAACGACACAAGGGTGAGTAACTAATGACAGAATTTTCATTTTTGGGTGAACTAACCCTTTAAATCTAGTTCCAGACTAAACGGAATGTTTGAGCTGTTTTAACTGAAAGGAACTTGCACTGGCATATCTTAAAATATGTCCGTGCCATTGTTTTGTCTCAAGATGCACACCAGTAATGTTTTTTTCTTCTAAGGAACATTTATAAAAGCTACTTAAAAGTCCTAATTTAACTAAGGCCTAATCCTGGCTTAATCTAAGCCCTGTTTGTGAAACCAGGCCTTGAGGTATTAGACAGTGAGAACGTCTTTTATGAGGAAATGAAATGCTTATTACTGATAATCATGTAATTGAATCAGAAACAACGGTATAATGGTCTGTCTTAGAATGGTCTGTTCCTCTATGAATCTTCAAGAAAAAGACTTCTGCTTTGTTGGGAAACAGACTTCTGACCTTAAAAACTGAGGGAGGCCTTCACAGGAAAGAGCCTAGTTGACATTTCAGGACTGCGCTGTCGTCGCATCCAGGCGCAGGTCCTTCATCAGATCTGGATACGGCCTGGATCCGGCGGACTGCGGTAAACCTCGGGATAAACAGAGAGACTAATATTAGCGTAGATGCCATTCTTCTTATGATGTAACGAGTACATCAGGATTTATGGGAAGCGTTCCCGATTCCGGCTGACCTAATCTATGCAGCCTAACCTTGAGTTATAAAAGTCTATAATGTGTTATGTGTATGCTGGGTCAAAGAGATGTGTTTTTAGTCTAGCTTTGAACTGACAGAGTGTGTCTGCTTCCTGGACAATGTTAGGAAGCCTGTTCCAAAGTTTTAGTGCTAAATAGGAAAAGGATCTACCACCAGCAGTCGATTTTGATATTCTAGGTATTATCAACTGGTCGGAATTTTGAGATCGCAATAGACGTGAAGGACTATAATGCGTTAAGAGCTTGCTCAAGTACTGCGGAGCTAAACCATTTAGTGCTTTTTAAGTAATCAGCAATATTTTAAAATGTATACAATGTTTAATAGGGAGCCAGTGCAGTGTTGACAGAACTGAGCTAATATGGTCATACATCCTGGTTCTGGTAAGAACGCGAGCTGCTGCGTTTTGGACCAGCTGTAATCTGTTTATTAAGCGTGCAGGGCAACCACCCATAATAGCATGAAGACTCAAATTTCATCATTTAATGTTGTTTTTAGTATTATTATTACTTTTTATTAATATGCATAATCAGTAGTATTAATATTCATAATTAGTAGTATTATGTATCTCTTTTATTACTTTTTATATACATTTATAATCATTTACTCAATGTATGTGGGGAGAGAGACTTTGGGGGACTTTGAGTGTGTGCTGACTTTGTGTGCTGGACTGTTTATATAATGGTATACATTTCACCCCTAATGGAAACCATATGTTCATCTGCTGAATGTATGGTCGCTATGGTGATGTAGTTTTTTTCCTTTGGTCAATATAAAAACCAAGCCTGTGTCTGTAAAGGCAGAGAAGATGACCGGAGAAGATGATGAGAAACTAGCATGAGGACTTTTGTTTTGTCCACTGTCTCTTCTCTCCTATGTTTTATATAATAAATAAATAAGAGATCTCTTGGCAAAATCACTGGTGTCTGTTTCCATGAAACTAAACAACAGGGGAAAGCCAGATTTTTAAATCAACAGCTTGGCGTCACTAAGAACCGGATTGCATAAGGCATTGGTCTAGATCATTAAGGTAAGACTTTTTCCTTTATATAAAAGTTTTAAGTCTGCCTGATGATTAGAGACAATGACTGTAACTGCTAAAAAGAACTGTGCTGTTTAAGGAACCTGTGATTTTGCCAAATAAAATATAAAACATAGTATGATAAAAAAAATAAAAAATAATTCAATTTAATTTGGCTTATTTAAATTCTCTGAAAAGTAAACCTCTAAAGTTATTTGATATGCTGGGATTGAGAAGGATCTTTTTTAGAAAAAAGACCATCTAGTCAAAAATTTGGGAGAATTAGCTGTAAGACGGTTAAACTATTATTTGCTGGTTGTCACTGTTTGGTGGTTGGATAATATGGCGAGACTGTTTAAAACGATGGCAGAGTAATCTCTAAAATATATCCAACACACGGAAGATTCGTACTCGAGGCGAGGAGGTGAAACACAAGCAAAGCTCGATTGACATGAGCGGTTAAGTGTGGCGAGTTCCCAGAGAAAGGGGTAAAGATAGTCTCTAAAACATTAACACGCTGGAGTAATACGAGTTAAAATAGTTAGGATCGCGTGCATTCCAATTTTGACCGTAAAGCTTTTCAAATTTTTGAGGATACTGATCCGAGTAAGCTTAAAGAAAGAAAGAAAAAAAAGGAAAAAGAAAACAAGAAATTAATCTGAGATAAAATCCACAAATATTTAAAAAAAGAAAGAAAAAATTGTTTTGAGTTAACTGGAAACTAAACAAAATACTGAAAAACATTGGAGTTAACTTTTCTCTAAAAATTTATTTTGTTCTGTGAAGTGAAGAGAGGGAAAGAGAGTGAGACAGCCCCTCCCTTCAGAATTTGCTCCATACCTTCACACACACATATACTGTAGTTGGAGAAGGGAGGGAGAGAGAGAAGAAGGGCAGCCTCTGACACACACACATCCCTGCTGTTCTGAGCAGCACAAAGTAACTTTGCAAGATGGCAGAAAGTGACTGTAACAGCAGAACAATTTCGGCTTGGTACCTTGAAAGAAAGAGCAAGAAACAAGCTAAGCTTTTGAAAAAAGGACTTGACATAAATGCAAATATGGATGCACAGTTACACTGGTTCGAGTCTCAAAAAGACAAGATAAAATCACAAGCATTTCCAATACTGGCAGCTCATTGGATTGTAAAGCAAGGTGGAATTTGTTGTGATATAAATGGCGGTCCAGTTCCACTTGCCGAAGCAATGAAGCCTCAAATTGAAGCATTTAATAAGTTGAACAAAATCATGTCAATTAAATGTTCAGATGGAGAAAATACAACCAATGATGATTTGTTTGATCCAGATTGGACAAATATAATAACTGAAGCGGAAAGAAAATATTCACAACCACCACTGAAATCCGCAACCACAGTAACGCCTCCTCCTTACAAACCAATCTATCCAGCTTTGCCTGAACAATATACAAGTTCATCTAAACCTTTGACACAGCCTCAAGCTTTGAGATCAAATGGAGGTCCAGTTGACAAGATGTACATTGCATCTGCACAAGCAGCTCCAATAATAACAAGATCTAAATCAGCCCAGCCGAACAGAGACATGTTACGATGTACACCAGCTCGTAATTATGGATCTGACTGGGGTGATGAGACAAGAGATGACGACATGATCACAGTTGACAAGATCGGTCCTGAATTTTCTTCACCTGTTGTTAAAAGGGAAGACTTACAATCTGAAATGATGACAGAAGAGAGACCATTCACACCAGGAGAACGTCAAGCCATTCTCACAGCCTTGCCTCCTCTGAAGAGACAAGATCCAAACACAGAGTTTTGGCGAGAATTAGACTCTCTGGTTGAAGCACATCAAATGACATTAAAAGACATACACACCATTGTGAAAGCTAAAATCCCAAGAGACAGATGGGAACGCTTGCCAGCTTCGATAACCACAGCCCAATGGATAAATTTGTGGGTTGATGACCAGGGGCGACCCCTGGGTCTTTGGCAAGCATTAGATGTGTTTCGAAAAGAAATCCAAGAAATCTTGGGCAGCGGAAAAATTCCTTTCACATTAGTGACATTGATTAAGCAAAAGGATGATGAATCTCCAGATGAATATGCTCTGCGTAAGTGGAATGCTTACGAGAGATGGGCTCTTTGTGCTGAGAAACAACCTGACAGAGATGATGTGCAGTTCACTGACACACTTGTGGATGGCTTTAGCTCAAAATACCAACAAGCCTTATCACTTGGAGTCAATCCAGGTGAGACATATGATCAGATTATTCAATGGGCTGGGCGATTAGAGATGGCTATGAGATCAAACAAGGAAGAAGGAAACAAGCCAAATCGAAGAGGAGTGGCAACAGCTCAATATAACATGGACACAAAGAAGAGGATGATTTTCTGCACCAACTGTGGGAAGCGTGGCCACTCAATAAAAGATTGTTGGGCTAAAGGAGGTGGAGCAGAAGGTCAAGGTCCATCATTTAAACAAGTCAGTGCGAAAAAAAATGATGAAACCTCTCAAGGGAAGACGTGGACTGAAGCACAAGTCCGTCAACTCATAGAGGGAATTATGCATCCGCAATAGGAATCAGCGGCCCCCTGTATTAGTAAGAAAAGAGACAATCGCCTTTTCGTTAATGCATTAATAGGGGGCCACCCATGTGACATTTTGGTCGACACAGGAGCGGCGATTTCAATAACAGATCTGAACCTACCTACAACAGATGAAACTATGGAAGTTCAAGGAGTTGGAGGAGGTATCACTAAATTTCGCAAAAGTATACAAGTTCCTTTGCAAATACATGAAGATGAAGTCTTATGGACATCCTTCTGGGTGGGTCCAAATTCACAAGGAAGCCTTATTGGCATGGACATTCTTCCATTGTTGAACATGATCATATTTACCGACAGTCGTCAAATCGCTACAACTGCTGGGATAATACCACACGAAGATCGCACATGTAATCTAACGTCTGTTGGTACAGCAAAACCAATTATCAGAGATTGGGGAAAAGACGGTGTGTGGGGACTTCTGTGCAGTTTATATCCAGATGTTTGGGCTAAACACAAATTGGATTGCGGTAAAGCCAACATCGACCCTGTTGTTATTGAGGGACCGATACATGCCCCTCATAAACAATACCCTATCCGACCTGAAGCAAGACAAGCCGTGGAAGAGATAGTGGCAGACTTGGAAGCTGAAGGAATCATCAGACAAACTTCATCAACCACTAATAGTCCTGTATGGCCTGTCAAGAAATCGGATAACTCATGGAGATTAACCATCGATTACACAAGACTTAACAGTGTAACACCAAAACCGCATCCTATTGTGGCCAATCCAGCCACCATTCTGAATGATATTCCAGGAAACGCAAGAATTTTTACGGTACTAGATGTACTGTCGGCTTTCTGGTCTATACCTATTGACGAAAAATCTCAAGAGAAATTGGCCTTCACAGTGGGGGCAAAACAGTTTGCCTGGAACCGACTCCCACAAGGGCTAAATTTATCTCCTGTGGTATTCCATAGAACTTTGGATCAGTTCTTAACGGAGCGAAAAGCTGAAATTGAGAGTTCAGGGAGTGTTTGCATCCAATATGTTGATGACTTGTTGATTGCAAGCCCAGATGAAAACAGCCATATATTTGCTCTGAATGTTGTCCTACAAGCCCTTAGGAAAGGGGGATTCAAAGTCAACCCCGACAAAGCACAGTTGGCCAAAACCAAGGTTATCTACTTGGGCCAAGAAATATCTGTCGAGGGAAGGAGAATGACAACAGAGCGTGTAGAGGCATTACGGCAACTCCCAAAACCTCTAACAGTTACAGGAATACGGAAGGTGATGGGACTTTTCAACTACTGTCGCCAGTATATACCTGATTTTGCCAGCATTACTAGCCCTCTCATCGACTTGTATAAGGGAGGAAAGCCTGGAGTGGAGCAGATAACCTGGACACCAGAAGCTGAGGAAGCATTTACATCTATGAAAGAGAAACTGACATCAGCCCCAGCCTTGGGACTTCCCGATGGACGATTGCCATTCCATTTGTGGACCAGGGTGGGAAATGAGACCTACTCAGCAGTACTGTGTCAAAAACCAGGTGATCGATACAGACCAGTTGGATACTTTTCCACAAAGATTCCTGTCACAATGATTGGTCAACCACAATGTATACAAGCTCTCGATGGTGCCACATGGGCAGTGGATGCTGTGGAAAATCTGATAGGAGCACAAACCATCATACTTCACACTCCACACAGTATAGTGACGTTGTTGAACAACACAAACATCAAGACCATAACTGACGCAAGAAGAGCAAAATGGGAAGCAACCTTGTTGAACAAGGATTTGAGAGTGGAAATAATCAGAGACACATCCCTTAACCCTGCAACAATGATGCTAGAACCACATGAGGGAACACCACATGAGTGTGAAAAACAAGTAGAAGAGGAAAGCCATGGTCCTGTTAATCCAATCCCTCTTAAAAATCCAGATAAGGAGTTATGGGTTGATGGATCCAGTTATTACGTTGATGGAAAACGACATACTGGATGGGCTGTAGTGGAAGCTGATGGAACTGTTGTGAAGAAAGGAGCTCTTCCAGGGCAATTTTCAGCACAAGTAGCTGAGCTCACGGCACTTACAGAAGCTTTTGAACTATCAGAAGGAGATCGAGTCAACATCTACACAGATAGTCGTTATGCTTTTGGCGTGGTCCATGACTATCTTGCCCTGTGGAAAAGGCGTGGACTTATCACTAGCAGTGGGAGCGAAATACAACACGCTTCCATAATTCGTCGCTTGATTGCAGCATGCCACTTACCAAGAGAAGCAGCCGTGATCAAAGTAAAATCACATCAATCTGACAAGTCCAAAGAAAGTCAAGGAAACGCGGCAGCAGATGCAGCAGCTAGAGAAGCAGCTTTACTACCTCTTACTCCTGTTACCATGGTACAGGAAAACAGCAAAGATAATCCTGAGCGCCATCTTCTGTCATATCAAACAGAGACAGATGAAGAGAAAGAACAATGGATAAAAGCGGGAGCGAAAGAGGATGATCAAGGTATCTGGAGAATTCCAACCGGACAAGTGGTGATGCCGATTGGAACAAGAAGAGAATTAATGCAGCTGTATCATGGAAAGGTGCATGCTGGAGCAAAAGCAATGAAAGCTCAAATCAGCGAGACGTGGTGGTGGCCACGAATGATGAGAGACATTGATGACTACTGTAGGAGATGCTTAATTTGCATGAAAGCAAATGTGGGAAAATCTGTAAAGGTGCGAATGTCACATGCACCCAAACCAACAGGTCCATGGACACACCTCCAAATCGATTTCACAGGACCTTTATCACCCAGTGGAGGGTACCAATACATTCTAGTAATCATGGACAGATTTACTAGGTGGGTGGAAGCATTCCCTACGAGAACTTGCACAGCTGAAGCGGCAGCACGAGTAATGGTGGAAGAAGTTTTTCCTCGCTGGGGTCTTCCATATGAAATTGATTCTGACAATGGAACTCACTTCACTGGAAAACTGATGAAGGAAGCAATGAAATTGATGGGGATCAAACAGAAGTTTCACATTCCGTACAGGCCGGAAAGCTCAGGCATGGTAGAACGAATGAACAGATCGTTGAAAACCGCTCTTACCAAAGCCATTCTGCAAACTGGCCAAGGTTGGCATAAGTTATTACCTGCTATTCTGTGGAACTTGAGAGCAACTCCAAACAGAGTAACAGGACTAACTCCTTTTGAACTGATGACTGGAAGAGCAATGGTCCTACCTCCTGATGCTCCGCCACCTGCGGGAACAGGAGGAGATTCTACTTTGTTCCAAGAGAAGTTACGACGCTATCTAACAATGCTGGACAAAGCTACCAAAGACAATAATAAGAAAGTGCGAGAAGCTCAACAGCAATGGGATGAAAAACATACCACTACTGACATTCCACACATTCCTGAGTTAGGCAGTTTTGTTATGGTCAAACGCATTGCTAGGAAAGGTTTAGAGCCTAGATGGGAGGGACCATATGAGATACTCTTAACAACTGATACAAGTGTTTGCCTTAAAGGGAAGGGTGTAGGAACAGATAGATGGTATCATTGGTCACAAGTTAAACCTTGCTTAGTGAATGAACAAAATGATAATGACGGCTTACGGCCTGATATTGAGCACTGTTCATCAATTAGCTTTAAAGATTGGGAATAAAGAAGTGATGTTTAATTATCTCTCTGCTTCCATTTCAGGAATCAAGTTCATTGACATTGATTAGAGATGGTTGTAAGTTATTCTCAATAAGAAACATATTGATAGAACCGGGAACGGGAAATTCGGTGTGAAATAGGAGATTTTACACATTCTACACTACATACAAAACACAACCTCACAAACAATGAACATGCGCTCACTGATTTTCTACCCCAAGGGATAAGATCCCTCAACATCAACGTTTATTTTAGTTTGTTGTTTTGGCCAGGAACTTGAGGAGTTAAGTAATTAACGAGTCAAGGCACTGGCAGAAGACTTATTAGTTTTTCTTTTCTTAGATGATTGGGGTTCATTTTTGAATGCATACACATAGATGTTAAAACGAACACATAGTATACGGGGACATGACATGGGGGGTTCTTTGTTGTTTTGTTTTGTTTTTCTTCTTTTCTGTTTCTATTCTTCTGTCTATGTTTATGTCTATTTCTTGGTCTGCTTTTCCTCCTCACTATCACTTCTATAGGTTGGCCCCCTGGGAGATGATGGTGTAACTGACGGCCGTAGTTCCAAGAGGAGGGACTGAAGACTCAAATTTCATCATTTAATGTTGTTTTTAGTATTATTATTACTTTTTATTAATATGCATAATCAGTAGTATTAATATTCATAATTAGTAGTATTATGTATCTCTTTTATTACTTTTTATATACATTTATAATCATTTACTCAATGTATGTGGGGAGAGAGACTTTGGGGGACTTTGAGTGTGTGCTGACTTTGTGTGCTGGACTGTTTATATAATGGTATACATTTCACCCCTAATGGAAACCATATGTTCATCTGCTGAATGTATGGTCGCTATGGTGATGTAGTTTTTTTCCTTTGGTCAATATAAAAACCAAGCCTGTGTCTGTAAAGGCAGAGAAGATGACCGGAGAAGATGATGAGAAACTAGCATGAGGACTTTTGTTTTGTCCACTGTCTCTTCTCTCCTATGTTTTATATAATAAATAAATAAGAGATCTCTTGGCAAAATCACTGGTGTCTGTTTCCATGAAACTAAACAACAGGGGAAAGCCAGATTTTTAAATCAACATAGCATTACAATAATCTAGCCTTGAGGTCATGAACGCATGGACTAATTGTTCCACATTTGTCAATGAGAGCATATGACATTATTTAGATATATTTTTAAGATGGAAAAATGCGGTTTTACAGATACTAGACACGTGACGTTCAAATGAAAGATTGGTGTCAAAGAGCACACCCAGGTTTCTAACCAACGATGAAGACTTGACAGAGCAGCCATCAAGTGTTAGACAGTATTCTAGATTATTACGTGAGGACGTTTTTTTTTGCCAATAATTAGAATCTCTGTTTTTCAGAATTAAGTAGTACGAAATTACTAGTCATCCAATTTTTTATATCACCTATGCATTCCGTTAATTTTGTGAATTGGTAAGTTTCGTCAGGGCGTGAAGAAAAATAGAGCTGAGTATCATCAGCATAACAGTGAAAACTAATTCCATGCTTCCTAATGATATCCCCCAAGGGTAGCATGTACAAAGTGAACAGCAACGGTCCTAGTACTGAGCCTTGTGGTACGCCATACTGAACTTGTGATCGATGAGACATCTCTTCATTTACTGCTACAAACTGATAACGGTCAGATAATTATGATTTAAACCATGTTAATGCAATTCCACTAATGCCAACATAATTTTCGAGTCTATTTAAAAGAATGTTGTGGTCAATAGTATCAAATGCAGCACTAAGATCGGGTTACACTAATAGAGAGATACAACCTCGATCGGATGATAAGAGCAAATCAATTGTGACTCTGATGAGAGCAGTCTCAGTACTATGGTACGGTCTAAATCCTGACTGAAAATCCTCGCAGATATCATTTCTTTCTAAAAAGGAACATAGTTGTGAGGATACTGCCTTTTCTAGTATCTTTGACAGAAAAGGTAGAATCGAGATCGGCCTGTAATTGACTAATTCTGTACGATCAAGTTGCGTTTTTTTAACAAGCGGTTAAATCATAGCCAGCTTAAAGGTTTTTGGTACGTATCCTAATGACAAAGATTAATGAATGATATTAAGACGAGGATCTATGACCTCTGGAAGCGTCTCTTTCAGTAGCTTAGTCGATACAGGGTCTAACATACATGTTGTCGATTTAGATGATTTAACTAGTTGAATGGATTCTTCCTCTTCTATAGCAACGAATGAATCATTTTTTTCCTCAGGGAGACTACAATGCACTGCCTGATGCGATACTGTAGTAGACGGTTGCATAGTTATAATTTTGTGAAGAAGTTCATAAAGTCATTTCTGCTGTGCTGCTTGGAAACTTCTGGGCTTGAAGCTTTATTTTTCGTTAGTTTAGCCACGGTTTCAAATAAATGCCTAGGGTTTTGTTTATTTTCTTCTTGCAGCTTTTAAGGCCTCTCTGTATGCAATCGAGGTCTCTTTCCATGAAACGCGAAATACCTCTAGTTTTGTTTTCTTCCAGTTGCGCTCCATTTTTCTGGCTGCTCTCTTAAGGGCCAGAGTGTGCTCTTTGTACCACGGCGTTGGACTATTTTCTTTAATCTTCTTTAAGCGCAACGGAGCAACTGTGTCTAAAGTGCTGGAAAAGAGAGAGTTAAAAGTTTCTGTCGCAATATCGAGTTCTTCTAAGCTATCTGGGATGCTGAGATGATGAAACTGATGAGGAAGATTATTAATAAAGCAATCTTTGGTAGCAGAAGTGATAGGTCTAACATATTTGTAACACAGAGTCCGCTTTGCATCCTTGGCAAAATGAAGTTTACACGAGACTAGATAACGATCTGAGATGTCATCGCTCTGCTGCAGAATTTCAACGGCATCAACATTGATTCCGTGTGATAATATTAGATCTAGAGAATGATTACGACAATGAGTAGGTCCTGACACATGTTGTCAACTCCAATAGAGTTAAGAATGTCTTTAAATGCCAATCCCACTGCATATTTTTCGTTATCTACATGTATATTAAAATCACCAATTAGGACTTTATCTGCAGCCAGTGATAGAAAGTCAGCAAACTCTTTGATAAAGTCTGTATGGTGCCCTGGTGGCCTGTATACAGTAGCCAGCACAAATCTCAAACGTGATTTATCATTTACAAACGTGACTCTTCATCTTCTCTAACACAGCTTAGCCAGGCCTCGCCAACTTTTTTTGCGTATTGCGTGAGCGAAGATTATTAAATGAGAAACATTATGATTTCATAAGATCTGGAAAAATCGCGTTGTAGCCTGAACGAGCCATTCGTTGCAGTTCTTGAAAAGTGGACTCTGTAAAATAAAATTTAAACATAATATAAAATAATAAAATATAAAATGGAAAAGCACAACAGGACCCCTTTAAAGCTGGCTCCTCATAACCCAATTGAGTGGCTGCGCTGAGTCTTGGCACTTCCACGGCCAGCATCCACTACACTGGACCTCTGGGACTGCCAGTGGGTCTCTTCCAGTTTCCTGCAACACCATCAACAATCCACATGTCAGGCATGAGGGCAGTGACAGCAACACTGACCTTTATCTGTTAATAAGTCATCATATAAAGCGATTGAGTCTCTTTAGAAAATTTGGACTAAGCCGCTCAATTCATATGGATCAGTTTTGCAATCTCTTTATGAATTTTCTGAAGTGTCAAAGTTGTAGTTGCGTAGCTGTCAATGGAGGAACAGAAATCTCTCAGATTTTATTAAAAATATCTTCATTTGTGTTCTGAAGATGAACGAAAGTCTTACGCGTTTGGAACGACACAAGGGTGAGTAACTAATGACAGAATTTTCATTTTTGGGTGAACTAACCCTTTAAATCTAGTTCCAGACTAAACGGAATGTTTGAGCTGTTTTAACTGAAAGGAACTTGCACTGGCATATCTTAAAATATGTCCGTGCCATTGTTTTGTCTCAAGATGCACACCAGTAATGTTTTTTTCTTCTAAGGAACATTTATAAAAGCTACTTAAAAGTCCTAATTTAACTAAGGCCTAATCCTGGCTTAATCTAAGCCCTGTTTGTGAAACCAGGCCTTGAGGTATTAGACAGTGAGAACGTCTTTTATGAGGAAATGAAATGCTTATTACTGATAATCATGTAATTGAATCAGAAACAACGGTATAATGGTCTGTCTTAGAATGGTCTGTTCCTCTATGAATCTTCAAGAAAAAGACTTCTGCTTTGTTGGGAAACAGACTTCTGACCTTAAAAACTGAGGGATGCCTTCACAGGAAAGAGCCTAGTTGACATTTCAGGACTGCGCTGTCGTCGCATCCAGGCGCAGGTCCTTCATCAGATCTGGATACGGCCTGGATCCGGCGGACTGCGGTAAACCTCGGGATAAACAGAGAGACTAATATTAGCGTAGATGCCATTCTTCTTATGATGTAACGAGTACATCAGGATTTATGGGAAGCGTTCCCGATTCCGGCTGACCTAATCTATGCAGCCTAACCTTGAGTTATAAAAGTCTATAATGTGTTATGTGTATGCTAGGTCAAAGAGATGTGTTTTTAGTCTAGCTTTGAACTGACAGAGTGTGTCTGCTTCCTGGACAATGTTAGGAAGCCTGTTCCAAAGTTTTAGTGCTAAATAGGAAAAGGATCTACCACCAGCAGTCGATTTTGATATTCTAGGTATTATCAACTGGTCGGAATTTTGAGATCGCAATAGACGTGAAGGACTATAATGCGTTAAGAGCTTGCTCAAGTACTGCGGAGCTAAACCATTTAGTGCTTTGTAAGTAATCAGCAATATTTTAAAATGTATACAATGTTTAATAGGGAGCCAGTGCAGTGTTGACAGAACTGAGCTAATATGGTCATACTTCCTGGTTCTGGTAAGAACTCGAGCTGCTGCGTTTTGGACCAGCTGTAATCTGTTTATTAAGCGTGCAGGGCAACCACCCATAATAGCATTACAATAATCTAGCCTTGAGGTCATGAACGCATGGACTAATAGTTCCACATTTGTCAATGAGAGCATATGACGTTATTTAGATATATTTTTAAGATGGAAAAATGCGGTTTTACAGATACTAGACACGTGACGTTCAAATGAAAGATTGGTGTCAAAGAGCACACCCAGGTTTCTAACCAACGACGAAGACTTGACAGAGCAGCCATCAAGTGTTAGACAGTATTCTAGATTATTACGTGAGGAAGTTTTTTTTTGCCAATAATTAGAATCTCTGTTTTTCAGAATTAAGTAGTACGAAATTACTAGTCATCCAATTTTTTATATCACCTATGCATTCCGTTAATTTTGTGAATTGGTAAGTTTCGTCAGGGCGTGAAGAAAAATAGAGCTGAGTATCATCAGCATAACAGTGAAAACTAATTCCATGCTTCCTAATGATATCCCCCAAGGGTAGCATGTACAAAGTGAACAGCAACGGTCCTAGTACTGAGCCTTGTGGTACGCCATACTGAACTTGTGATCGATGAGACATCTCTTCATTTACTGCTACAAACTGATAACGGTCAGATAATTATGATTTAAACCATGTTAATGCAATTCCACTAATGCCAACATAATTTTCGAGTCTATTTAAAAGAATGTTGTGGTCAATAGTATCAAATGCAGCACTAAGATCGGGTTACACTAATAGAGAGATACAACCTCGATCGGATGATAAGAGCAAATCAATTGTGACTCTGATGAGAGCAGTCTCAGTACTATGGTACGGTCTAAATCCTGACTGAAAATCCTCGCAGATATCATTTCTTTCTAAAAAGGAACATAGTTGTGAGGATACTGCCTTTTCTAGTATCTTTGACAGAAAAGGTAGAATCGAGATCGGCCTGTAATTGACTAATTCTGTACGATCAAGTTGCGTTTTTTTAACAAGCGGTTAAATCATAGCCAGCTTAAAGGTTTTTGGTACGTATCCTAATGACAAAGATTAATGAATGATATTAAGACGAGGATCTATGACCTCTGGAAGCGTCTCTTTCAGTAGCTTAGTCGATACAGGGTCTAACATACATGTTGTCGATTTAGATGATTTAACTAGTTGAATGAATTCTTCCTCTTCTATAGCAACGAATGAATCATTTTTTTCCTCAGGGAGACTACAATGCACTGCCTGATGCGATACTGTAGTAGACGGTTGCATAGTTATAATTTTGTGAAGAAGTTCATAAAGTCATTTCTGCTGTGCTGCTTGGAAACTTCTGGGCTTGAAGCTTTATTTTTCGTTAGTTTAGCCACGGTTTCAAATAAATGCCTAGGGTTTTGTTTATTTTCTTCTAATAGGTTTGAAAAATAAGCAGATCTAGCAGCTTTTAAGGCCTCTCTGTATGCAATCGAGGTCTCTTTCCATGAAACGCGAAATACCTCTAGTTTTGTTTTCTTCCAGTTGCGCTCCATTTTTCTGGCTGCTCTCTTAAGGGCCAGAGTGTGCTCTTTGTACCACGGCGTTGGACTATTTTCTTTAATCTTCTTTAAGCGCAACGGAGCAACTGTGTCTAAAGTGCTGGAAAAGAGAGAGTTAAAAGTTTCTGTCGCAATATCGAGTTCTTCTAAGCTATCTGGGATGCTGAGATGATGAAACTGATGAGGAAGATTATTAATAAAGCAATCTTTGGTAGCAGAAGTGATAGGTCTAACATATTTGTAACACAGAGTCCGCTTTGCATCCTTGGCAAAATGAAGTTTACACGAGACTAGATAACGATCTGAGATGTCATCGCTCTGCTGCAGAATTTCAACGGCATCAACATTGATTCCGTGTGATAATATTAGATCTAGAGAATGATTACGACAATGAGTAGGTCCTGACACATGTTGTCAACTCCAATAGAGTTAAGAATGTCTTTAAATGCCAATCCCACTGCATATTTTTCGTTATCTACATGTATATTAAAATCACCAATTAGGACTTTATCTGCAGCCAGTGATAGAAAGTCAGCAAACTCTTTGATAAAGTCTGTATGGTGCCCTGGTGGCCTGTATACAGTAGCCAGCACAAATCTCAAACGTGATTTATCATTTACAAACGTGACTCTTCATCTTCTCTAACACAGCTTAGCCAGGCCTCGCCAACTTTTTTTGCGTATTGCGTGGGCGAAGATTATTAAATGAGAAACATTATGATTTCATAAGATCTGGAAAAATCGCGTTGTAGCCTGAACGAGCCATTCGTTGCAGTTCTTGAAAAGTGGACTCTGTAAAATAAAATTTAAACATAATATAAAATAATAAAATATAAAATGGAAAAGCACAACAGGACCCCTTTAAAGCTGGCTCCTCATAACCCAATTGAGTGGCTGCGCTGAGTCTTGGCACTTCCACGGCCAGCATCCACTACACTGGACCTCTGGGACTGCCAGTGGGTCTCTTCCAGTTTCCTGCAACACCATCAACAATCCACATGTCAGGCATGAGGGCAGTGACAGCAACACTGACCTTTATCTGTTAATAAGTCATCATATAAAGCGATTGAGTCTCTTTAGAAAATTTGGACTAAGCCGCTCAATTCATATGGATCAGTTTTGCAATCTCTTTATGAATTTTCTGAAGTGTCAAAGTTGTAGTTGCGTAGCTGTCAATGGAGGAACAGAAATCTCTCAGATTTTATTAAAAATATCTTCATTTGTGTTCTGAAGATGAACGAAAGTCTTACGCGTTTGGAACGACACAAGGGTGAGTAACTAATGACAGAATTTTCATTTTTGGGTGAACTAACCCTTTAAATCTAGTTCCAGACTAAACGGAATGTTTGAGCTGTTTTAACTGAAAGGAACTTGCACTGGCATATCTTAAAATATGTCCGTGCCATTGTTTTGTCTCAAGATGCACACCAGTAATGTTTTTTTCTTCTAAGGAACATTTATAAAAGCTACTTAAAAGTCCTAATTTAACTAAGGCCTAATCCTGGCTTAATCTAAGCCCTGTTTGTGAAACCAGGCCTTGAGGTATTAGACAGTGAGAACGTCTTTTATGAGGAAATGAAATGCTTATTACTGATAATCATGTAATTGAATCAGAAACAACGGTATAATGGTCTGTCTTAGAATGGTCTGTTCCTCTATGAATCTTCAAGAAAAAGACTTCTGCTTTGTTGGGAAACAGACTTCTGACCTTAAAAACTGAGGGATGCCTTCACAGGAAAGAGCCTAGTTGACATTTCAGGACTGCGCTGTCGTCGCATCCAGGCGCAGGTCCTTCATCAGATCTGGATACGGCCTGGATCCGGCGGACTGCGGTAAACCTCGGGATAAACAGAGAGACTAATATTAGCGTAGATGCCATTCTTCTTATGATGTAACGAGTACATCAGGATTTATGGGAAGCGTTCCCGATTCCGGCTGACCTAATCTATGCAGCCTAACCTTGAGTTATAAAAGTCTATAATGTGTTATGTGTATGCTAGGTCAAAGAGATGTGTTTTTAGTCTAGCTTTGAACTGACAGAGTGTGTCTGCTTCCTGGACAATGTTAGGAAGCCTGTTCCAAAGTTTTAGTGCTAAATAGGAAAAGGATCTACCACCAGCAGTCGATTTTGATATTCTAGGTATTATCAACTGGTCGGAATTTTGAGATCGCAATAGACGTGAAGGACTATAATGCGTTAAGAGCTTGCTCAAGTACTGCGGAGCTAAACCATTTAGTGCTTTGTAAGTAATCAGCAATATTTTAAAATGTATACAATGTTTAATAGGGAGCCAGTGCAGTGTTGACAGAACTGAGCTAATATGGTCATACTTCCTGGTTCTGGTAAGAACTCGAGCTGCTGCGTTTTGGACCAGCTGTAATCTGTTTATTAAGCGTGCAGGGCAACCACCCATAATAGCATTACAATAATCTAGCCTTGAGGTCATGAACGCATGGACTAATAGTTCCACATTTGTCAATGAGAGCATATGACGTTATTTAGATATATTTTTAAGATGGAAAAATGCGGTTTTACAGATACTAGACACGTGACGTTCAAATGAAAGATTGGTGTCAAAGAGCACACCCAGGTTTCTAACCAACGACGAAGACTTGACAGAGCAGCCATCAAGTGTTAGACAGTATTCTAGATTATTACGTGAGGACGTTTTTTTTTGCCAATAATTAGAATCTCTGTTTTTCAGAATTAAGTAGTACGAAATTACTAGTCATCCAATTTTTTATATCACCTATGCATTCCGTTAATTTTGTGAATTGGTAAGTTTCGTCAGGGCGTGAAGAAAAATAGAGCTGAGTATCATCAGCATAACAGTGAAAACTAATTCCATGCTTCCTAATGATATCCCCCAAGGGTAGCATGTACAAAGTGAACAGCAACGGTCCTAGTACTGAGCCTTGTGGTACGCCATACTGAACTTGTGATCGATGAGACATCTCTTCATTTACTGCTACAAACTGATAACGGTCAGATAATTATGATTTAAACCATGTTAATGCAATTCCACTAATGCCAACATAATTTTCGAGTCTATTTAAAAGAATGTTGTGGTCAATAGTATCAAATGCAGCACTAAGATCGGGTTACACTAATAGAGAGATACAACCTCGATCGGATGATAAGAGCAAATCAATTGTGACTCTGATGAGAGCAGTCTCAGTACTATGGTACGGTCTAAATCCTGACTGAAAATCCTCGCAGATATCATTTCTTTCTAAAAAGGAACATAGTTGTGAGGATACTGCCTTTTCTAGTATCTTTGACAGAAAAGGTAGAATCGAGATCGGCCTGTAATTGACTAATTCTGTACGATCAAGTTGCGTTTTTTTAACAAGCGGTTAAATCATAGCCAGCTTAAAGGTTTTTGGTACGTATCCTAATGACAAAGATTAATGAATGATATTAAGACGAGGATCTATGACCTCTGGAAGCGTCTCTTTCAGTAGCTTAGTCGATACAGGGTCTAACATACATGTTGTCGATTTAGATGATTTAACTAGTTGAATGGATTCTTCCTCTTCTATAGCAACGAATGAATCATTTTTTTCCTCAGGGAGACTACAATGCACTACCTGATGCGATACTGTAGTAGACGGTTGCATAGTTATAATTTTGTGAAGAAGTTCATAAAGTCATTTCTGCTGTGCTGCTTGGAAACTTCTGGGCTTGAAGCTTTATTTTTCGTTAGTTTAGCCACGGTTTCAAATAAATGCCTAGGGTTTTGTTTATTTTCTTCTAATAGGGTTGAAAAATAAGCAGATCTAGCAGCTTTTAAGGCCTCTCTGTATGCAATCGAGGTCTCTTTCCATGAAACGCGAAATACATCTAGTTTTGTTTTCTTCCAGTTGCGCTCCATTTTTCTGGCTGCTCTCTTAAGGGCCAGAGTGTGCTCTTTGTACCACGGCGTTGGACTATTTTCTTTAATCTTCTTTAAGCGCAACGGAGCAACTGTGTCTAAAGTGCTGGAAAAGAGAGAGTTAAAAGTTTCTGTCGCAATATCGAGTTCTTCTAAGCTATCTGGGATGCTGAGATGATGAAACTGATGAGGAAGATTATTAATAAAGCAATCTTTGGTAGCAGAAGTGATAGGTCTAACATATTTGTAACACAGAGTCCGCTTTGCATCCTTGGCAAAATGAAGTTTACACGAGACTAGATAACGATCTGAGATGTCATCGCTCTGCTGCAGAATTTCAACGGCATCAACATTGATTCCGTGTGATAATATTAGATCTAGAGAATGATTACGACAATGAGTAGGTCCTGACACATGTTGTCAACTCCAATAGAGTTAAGAATGTCTTTAAATGCCAATCCCACTGCATATTTTTCGTTATCTACATGTATATTAAAATCACCAATTAGGACTTTATCTGCAGCCAGTGATAGAAAGTCAGCAAACTCTTTGATAAAGTCTGTATGGTGCCCTGGTGGCCTGTATACAGTAGCCAGCACAAATCTCAAACGTGATTTATCATTTACAAACGTGACTCTTCATCTTCTCTAACACAGCTTAGCCAGGCCTCGCCAACTTTTTTTGCGTATTGCGTGGGCGAAGATTATTAAATGAGAAACATTATGATTTCATAAGATCTGGAAAAATCGCGTTGTAGCCTGAACGAGCCATTCGTTGCAGTTCTTGAAAAGTGGACTCTGTAAAATAAAATTTAAACATAATATAAAATAATAAAATATAAAATGGAAAAGCACAACAGGACCCCTTTAAAGCTGGCTCCTCATAACCCAATTGAGTGGCTGCGCTGAGTCTTGGCACTTCCACGGCCAGCATCCACTACACTGGACCTCTGGGACTGCCAGTGGGTCTCTTCCAGTTTCCTGCAACACCATCAAAAATCCACATGTCAGGCATGACTTACATCCAATCAGAAAAAAATAAAAGACTTGTGCCCGGTTTCACAGGCAAGGCTTAAAAGGGTTAGTTCACCAAAAAATAAAAATTCTGCCATCATTTACTCACCATCATGTCGTTCCAAACCCGTAAGACTTTCGTTCATCTTCTGATTACAAATTAAGATCTTTTTGATGAAGTCTGAGAGCTTTCTCCTCCATTGACAGCTATGCAACTAACACTTTGACACTTCAAAAAGTTCATAAAGAGATCGTAAAACTAATCCATATGAATTGAGCGGTTTAGTCCAAATTTTCTGAAGAGACTATCGCTTTAAATGCTGGAAAATATTTACTTTAGGCTTTTATTCACAAGTTGCTCATCAACTCCCACATCAGTTGTGCAGTCGTGTAAACAACTCCTGAGTTTGACCTACATATAATTGATGAAAAATAATTGCCAAAATACTAATTAACCAGAAGTAAGATAAATCCGACAAAATCATGTGCTGTGTGTTATTCAGAATTGAATTGAGTGAACCATTTAATTTCCAGAATTTAAAATGAGGTGGAAAACAACAATTCGGAACAGAACTTAACAAATTGTCCAAATCATATTTGGAAATGCCATTTATAAAATGTCCAGGAGAAAATGAGCAACGTTGGCATCTGTCTTCAAATTCTTCTCCGTTTTCAGCCGTCTCCATCTTTCAAAGGCATCTCCTATACAAATCCTTGTTTTATTTCGGACTTTATCACAACGTATTTCATATTCATAACGAGGTCTTTTAGGTTTCGTAACGTTGTTATCCGACACGTTTGTAGCTGCAGCTGTGGTAACTAGAGCAGAGCTGGCAACCCGGATGCCGAAACACTACTGACTTTGTGAATGGTAGATAGGTCGAGTGCAGCGCATCAGGCCAAAAGACAACATGACAACATCAACATCAGTTGAGGGCCGCAACTTCACTTTTAAATGACAATATCCTGGCCGGACTACTGTTGTCAGTGATATAAGTATTTGAAATAAACATGATTTCTTAATGTCTAGTGACATATCAGGGCCATTTTATGATTAATTGAAATACATTTCTTACATATGGTTCCTTTAACATACAGAAATTACAATGTGCAGTTTTATTTTAAGTTCACAGGGCTCCAGACTAACATTTGAGGGCAGCAGCACTAAGTTCTACAGAAAGTATTTGGTAGCACTGTGGGATGACAAGGAACTGATCTTAATTTGAGGTGTATAGATAAAGTTAACTTTAATTATTATCATTCATAATGTCTTAATATTATTTAAAAAGCAAAATGAGTGACAAAATAGCTATTAGAGAGCAGTGGCGGCTGCTGGTCTTTCAAAGAGGGGAAGCTCATTTTCGGCCTACATCATAAAAATTGTCCATTTATTTATACGTAAATTCTGCTACTGTTAAAATTAAAGTATACCATAGTTACAGTTAGTGTTACTACATTAAATCCATGGTGAATGTTGCTGATCTATAGACCTAAAGCCTTCTATAACTTGTTCGTTCATGGCACATGTTTCTCCTGGTTTCCACGTCAGCGCTGTTTGATCTGATATGGCTTATAACAGAGAATTCTGCGTCGAATCTGAATGTTTCTCACTGGATCTCGCAGCAATGTTATTAATTATGTGGCGAACTCAATGAATTTCTTCACTGGATCTCCATGATGTAACGGTGTTGCCGCGTGATCGAGATCGGCCCGCGACTGGCGAGAGAAGCTCTGCGCTGTCTATTATTGGTTCGAACTATTAAACGGTCCGTGAAGCAGAATTGAGTAGCGCAGTTTTTTTCCACTTTCAACATGTCACGGCATACCCTATGCTTGAGGCTGAGATTGTGTCTATCTAGCGAAGTGCCTACACTGTCTGCAAACTTTGTGTTCCCCGCAGTTCTGGGGGTAGCAACTGCAAAATTTGCAGTTCATGGAGTTCGTCTCCTTAAAGTACCTCAACCAGCTGAATTCTCTCAGCCAGTTTTCCGAAAATGGTGGGATCAGGCATTATCACCTTACAAACCTCTGACTCTGAATCATCATCCGACTGTGTCTGTGACAATTATCTCTAGGACCCTCCCCCTCCACACATTAGCCAGTTACAGTGGCCATTCCCTTTTCACACTCGTCATCATTGGCCTGCTACACATTCCGGATTCACTGACGCGCCCCTTCCACGCTTAACGTAAATTTTTTTTTACAATTTTGGTCGCAATCTGGAGCCCTGTACACATGTATCAGATGTGGCTCGGATCTGGGCCGACACTATGTTGATGTCAGGGTTACCACAGTGAATCACGGTAAGACAAAAACATGTTTTGGAGGAAGGATTGATGATGTATTGACTCATTATTTAAATGTTGTTACATAGTGTACCTTCAGATATATTCTCCTATCCCAGTTAGATTGATTGCGCTGAAAAGTGTACAGTGTGTCATTGTGGCTCAATCAATACATTGCTCTGTTTGTTTGAGCATCTCGACATTGGTTGTTCAGTCACAGGCATTAGTTTAGGCTGGACTTTCTATTTGACTGACACAAATGACACACTTCACCTTTTACAACAATAGAAGTCTACGGGAAGTTCTGTTTAGATAATTACATAAACTGTACAGATGAAAACAGCCTTGAGAGGAACTTGACTATCATAAGCCCCTTTCACACAGCGCTTTGAACCCGGGAAATTGCCAGCAAATTGCCAGAGGGCCTTCTATGTTAACGCAAACTCGACCCGGGATTTATGCCGGGATCGATGCCGTGTTGGGGACCTAGTAACATTGCCGTGTTCAGTCCCGAAACACGCTCTGTGTGAACAAAAGCCGTAATAATGCCGTGTCGTAGTGATGACGCTGAAGCCGGGATCGTTCGCCAGCTGTGTAACGGTACGTAATGCGCAAGTTTATGATCGAATTAGAGAAAAAAAATGGATAAGCTTGGTTTCTCATAAGCAAACTTAAGACCTGCTGAGACATTACAAGTCACATCAATGTCACGTGTCTTTACGGGATTTTTACGGGTTGTGTGTGAACGCACTCTCTGATTCCGGAAAATCACTGGCAGTGTGAAAGAACCAAAATCGAACGAACCCAGGTCAAATCCCGGGTCACTTTATCCGTGTATTTTCCGGAATCTCTGTGTAAAAGGGGCTATATAATCTGATAACCCTAAACTGTGTTTTTAAAGAGAGGGTTAGAGGAAAGGTTAGGTTGGATTATTTTCTCTCATACCTTCTCTTTATCTTCTAGAAGACTGTCCACAAGAGTCCTCAGATGAATCAGCTGCTCCGGCACATGGTCAGGAATCTGCCGCTCTCCTGCAGACGTCACAAACAAAATGTCAGAAACATACTTATACAAGCATATTAACAAAAAGTAACAGGTCGTGCACTAGTTTGAGTTGTTGGGTTACGTCACAACCAAACGTTAGCGATTGGTTATGGCAGATCCAGAGTGGCTCTGGGCAGATCCAATAGTTTTAAACTTCAACAGAGTACCCGCCTACAAGGAAGTTAACGCTTGTCAATGGAGTGGCCAGACTCTCTGTACAAATGAGATGTACGAGAGTCTGGTAGGACCAGGCTAACTTAAACCTACCCTTACCACCAAACCTGTCCCTAACTTTACCCGTATCCACCTCAATAGCAGCACAAGTGTTTTGCAATACACCATCAATGCTGTAATTACATTGTACCTAACAAATATTTTTTGATGCAAGTACATAGTAGTTAATATAAAGTGGGACCGATGGATATATGGTGGCTTTTAAGTGAAAAGTCAATTGTTTTTATTATTGTTGTTTTGGACCCCATTGACTTCCATTGAATGGAAAAAACTGTCTTCAAAATATCTTGTTTTCCATAGATAAAGAAAGCCATACAGGTTTGGAATGACATGATGGTGAGTAAATAATGACAGAACTATCCTTTTAATCACAGACGGCAACGTAGTGTCGGCTCAGATCCGGGGCACATCTGGTACATGTGGATTCAATGTGGGCCGGTTCTGGGCCGACACTATGTTGCTGTCTGTGATAAAACTTGTTTTAACATTGGCATCTTTTCAAGTAATAAGCCTCTTTCTATAGATGCCTCTGAATTATAAATGTGATTAGAATTATTATTGAATAATAGAAATAACGCAGGATGTTGTCGGTTGAGACCCTGCTGTGTATGTCGTACCCATTGCAGAGAGGAGATCCTGCATATGTTGAATCTGGGTCCGATCAGCCTTGTTTGCTTCCAGCTGTCCCACACGGGTCTCCAGACTCTCGTGCCTGTCTCTCAGTCTGTCCACCTCCTTCAGAGCCTCTAAGGTCTCTGGGTATCCTTGATCGGGCTACCAAGGTTCAAAGGGAGGACGGGTACGGTGTCTTTAGTGGCAGAGACTGTGTCCTGCAACCTCTGGGAACGCAAGAGGGAATGTCATTTACAAAAGCACAGTTAATGCCACCTGAGGCTGAGATAAATGTCTTCGTTTTTGGCCTCAGTTTCTGTTTGTAGATGTTGGTTATGCATTTACATTTAGGAAATCATTCATTCAGGTCAATGTTTGCCTCAACTGCAGCTGCCGCCTGCTCTGACAAAACAATGACTGCGATAAGAACCTGTGAGATTTAGGATGGTTGTGAAAGGTTACTGGCTTCTGAAAGCTACAGGACACACTAAATTGACTTCGCGCTGTGTGTTGAGTGATTACGGCTGGACGTGCCTCTTGGATCTTCTGCCTCTCGCTGATGAACGCCGTCTGCGAATCGTCCCATGTAACGCTATGTGAGCTCGTCTGGAACAGGGTGGTCGGTCATCTTGTCCTTCAGCTCTTTCTGAGAGAGAGGAAAAATGTAATTCGGCCTAAAGCCCTTGTTATTGTTTCAGCACAAATCTCGATCATCAGGAACAGTTACGCTGAAGTGGAAAACTCTGACAACACTAACCCTAACATTTACATGAACCCCGCCCCCGGGAACGCGATTTATAAATTATCATGACAGAATATGATGATCGAAGACTAGATTAGAAGATAACTACACACAAGCTACATAAATTCATCAACTAATCATTCTGAAATGCATTTTTGCTCACCCTCAAAAAGTGACAATTTTAATATGCAATAAAAAATATCTGTGGGGTATTTTGTGCACTCTGGGGACATCAGAGACTTATTTTACATCTTGTGAAAAGGACATTATCGGACCGCTTTAATACTTTTATTTCAAAAGGACTTTCAACAGGAATCAGTGTGATCTGGAGATCGCGTGAGGGATGTGAAGTGACTTCTGTGTACAAGAAGCTTCATACATTGGCACACTTTTGACAGTGGACTTTCTTTGTGAAATTTCATGAGGGTGAATTTGAAAAGTTTGGTTGAACTATTCCTTACTCACCAGGGTGTTGTCCAGATCTTGCAGTCGGTTGCAATACCGCTCCAATACGGGCACAAAACGGAGAGCCAACCAATCATTGATGTTCAACTGAGGATGACAACATGTTATCAAGTGCTGAATATAAATGAGCAGAAATGTGAGTGATACTGGTGTGTGTGTGTGTGTGTGTGTGTGTGTGTGTGTGTGTGTGTGTGTGTGTGTGTGTGTGTGTGTGTGTGTGTGTGTGTGTGTGTGTGCATAGGCGCCGATACCGTGGGTGCTCCGGGGCTCGAGCACCCACGGAAAATACCGAGCACCCACGGAAAATACCGAGCACCCACGTGTGCCAAACTGCCAGTTACATTCATTTAAAATTAAACATTGCAGTTGGTGCTATGTGAAGCGTCTGTCACACTGTGATTGGTTATGTCGCTGTCAGTCGCCTGCTCCATATCCTATCCACCAATCACAGCGTTTCTCGGATGAAAACGCCTCTTTAGTGACCCCGCTCTGTACGCAGAGACACGTACGTTCCTCCTGAAGAATTAACCGCAATGGTGAGTCAACAAATATATTTTTTACTGTGTGGACTTGTGTGACCGAGTCCTGCACGGGTTCAGGTGACCCACAAATTTTGCTCAAACGGGTGCAGGTTGGGTCGGACACGGGGGAAACACGGGTCTAAACACGGGCTTAAAACAATCACGTGCAAACGTAAAACATATATATGCACATTTTTAGCAACACATCTACAAAAATATGCCTGTATTTCAACTTAATAAAATAATTTAAAATCCACATCAGTTTATTTGTGCCCACGCGACACGCCCTCCTACTTTCATACCTACTTTCACTTTTAAAAAGTCATCATAACCGCGCGCGCGACCTGCTTGCAGTCGTCGAGATGGATGCTGAGGAGGTGAAGAAAATAATAGCTAGTGGAGATGGTAAAGTTGTCGAAAAAACTGAAGAAAACAATGTTGTGAAAGGCTTGGTGCATGCATTTTCGGATAGCCGCAAATGTGGAACTTCATCGCTAAGGAAGCACGCAGATAACTGTTACTGTGGTAACAAACCAAGCCGTTCTATCGAACAGTATGTCAAATTTAACACTGTTCAGTATGTGTGGTGTGCAGGGCGTGTTTGAACCCAACATTGTCAGATGTAGGCTAGACGAAATTGCGTGGCAGATATAGTATTGTAGCCGCGTCTGTTCGACTGGTAAAATGTTATAAGGCTACTCAGTTTTGTGGTAATGTTAGCCATGTTCTTCATGTAGCCTACCGGATGAAGTTGTCATTGTGTTAATGGTTGTGTGATAACTTATGTATGATCTGGCAATAAACAATAACATTTTTGTAAGTGTGTCTATAATGTGATAGTATAAACTGATTTTATTTCGGGTCGGGTCGCGGATTTAAATTAGTGCTGCTGTCGGTAAACGGGTCGGATGCAGTTTTAAGAACTGCGGGTTTACAAAATCGGACCCGTGCAGGACTCTGTTGTGTGACATTGATTCTTAATTTCCCACGAAGCTGATCGCGGTTACGTGTCAGTTAAACTTTTCATCTCCAATCCTGTCTGTATTTGTGAGAAGTGGCGCTGTCCTGAGTTGAAAGATAGCCTACTTTACGGCTTTATTATCAAGTAAATAGGTGTGCGTGTTCGTGTCGGCCGCTGTCCATTTCCTAAGGTTCTGAAATGCAAACATTTTTTGACTACTTTTTTTTTTTTTTTTTTAAAGGGCGTGCGCCCATGAGCACCCACGGAGGAAAACATAAATCGGCGCCTATGTGTGTGTGTGTGTGTGTGTGTGTGTGTGTGTGGGGCGCGTTCACCTGGCTGAGCTGACCATTCACCACATTAACTTCCAGTCTCAGAGCATGTCTGAAGTCTCTGAGCTCCATATATTCCAGTCCCAGAACATATATAATGTCTATTTCGTGTCTCAGATCTTCTCTGGACTCTGTGAGCACCTCAACTTCCTGTCTCAGAACAACTCTGGACTCTATGGCCGCCTGGACGTCCCTCAGCAGGTCTTGGATTAAGTCGATAAACTGAGGAGGAAACAGTTTTTGAAGATTTACTTGGTTTAATTTCATACCTCTCATACAGTAACTGGGAAACCAACACGCTCTTCAGAGAAAAAGCCCATAATGCCCCTTTGCCTGAACTTTGAAGAGGGATCAAACTCTATGAGAGCACTGCTGAATCAGTTAAGCACATCCTCCGTGTCTCTTTCTTTGAAAAGGCAAGTAATATACTTTCTGAACTTTGACCTTTAACCCCAGGAGAGGTTGCCATGACGGCACACAGCCCTGGGAATCACCCTTGAATCAAACAGGATGTGGCATCGCTGTCCGTTCACTTTCTGATATGTTTGCGTAACCCCTGATGTCTAACCTGTGTTACTCTAGTGCTGTTTGCTTCCCTGTTAGATGGACACATTTATCTTGGATGTAACTTTATTAAACTGAAGGGATGACTAGCGTACAGAGTATGGAAGCTTTTGATTCCACCACAGAATAAGAAATAAAAAAGGTAACTGTGATTTTTAATCTCACAATTCTGACTTTTGACACAATTGTTTTGGCACAATGAGTTTGCATCTCGCCATTGTGAGTTATAAAGTCAGAATGAATAGATATAAACCCAATTCTAAGAAAAGAAATTCAGTCTTTTTTCCATCAGAATTGCACTTTTGAACTCACAATTGCGAGTTTATATCTCACAAGAAGTCAGAATTGTGAGTTATAAAGTCAGAAATGCGAGTACATATCTGTTTTTCCATCAGAATTGACCTTAATAACTCTCAATTGCGAGTTTATATGCAAGAAAAAAAGTCTGAAATTGCAAGATAAACATGCAATTCTGACTTTATAACTTGCAAGTGCGAGTTTATTTCTCACAATTGTGAGGGGAAAGAGATAAAAAGTCGCAATTATCTTTTGAATTGTTTTATTCAGTGGAGGAAGAGTAGATGTGTAGATGACAAACATGAATTAGATTATTATACTGACTATCAAGACAGTTACTGACTGTTCAATCCTTCCTTGTCAATGAAAATAAAACTCTAGCAAAAAGAACAAGCTATTAACATGTTTCTGTACAGTACAAGAGTTAGGCCTATACATTGTTTGTGGACACATAGCATGAAAATATGATTATGTTTTTAGATGGTAATACCATGTTTTTTGAGCATATATATATATATATCAGGGTTTCCGTTGTCCGGTAATTACCGGACATTGTCCGGAAAAAAAATTAAATGTCCGACAAAAATAAATCTCTCCGGTCAAATTGTCCGATTAAAATTGCCTAATAATCCCGCCCCCCTAACACAATCTGAATTTGAGAATAAGCCTAAAATTTATAAAGCAAAAATACACCGACCTTTGGCTATATTATAAAGGAACAGGCTCTACCGTTTGAAAGTTATTAAACATTATTACATGGCTTGGTTGAATTCCAATGTGGAATGCGGTCTTTTATTTCTTATCAGACCGAAGCACTAGCAGCGCCAGGATTTTGATTGTAGGTGGGCCTCCAGAAAACTGGATGGGCCAGTTAAAATAAGCCAAAAAATAAATAAAAACGGGTTCCCCTTCATCTCCGTTTCAGCGCTTTTCTGGGCACTGAGGACAGTGACTCAGCAGCCTTAATGCGTAAAAAAAAAAAAACTTAAACAGGATTTTTTTTTTTTTTTGCTTTTTTAATACAATTACAATTTCATTGAATTTATTGTTTAATAAAATTATTTTTAGTTTATTAACAGCAACAACAGCTGTAAAGATGAAGTTGACGATCGCCATCTCCTTAGTGAACGCCTATAGAGAGAAATGCGCATCATGGATTACATAATCAGAGAGTAGCCTATTTCTTTTCGTTTTAAATTGTTAAAAAGACATTTCAAGCTTTCTTAAGATATATTTCATGTCTGTGAGGCCTACGCGCTGAGTTTCGTTAAATTAGGATGAGATGCGCTCCCATTCACGAGCAATGCAAGTGACCGCGTGGGCGCCTCCATGATTAGGCCTATCGTCTGGTATTTTTGCTGCTTATATATTAAATACAGGCAATTGGTTGATAAAAAAAAAATTAAAATTAAGATACAATTTATACAAAACGAAATTCACTTCAAAAAAAGTCTTTCTACAAAACCAAACTTAATTAAGTGGTCAAAATCATGTCTGACCCGCTCCATGTCTCTCGATATTGCGCATCCATCCTACTCGTTCACTTTTCATAATCAACATAAATTAAAAAATAACATTATAATATTTTAACAAATATTAAACTAAATGAGCTTATTTAATGGCTACAACACATATAGTAGCTAGACATAGACTCTCTATTTGTACAAATTGCTGCACATTCATGTTATTCTGAATTTTGCACACATAAGTTGAAAGGCATTTGTTTGTGCATGCATAGCAAAACATATCTGCAACATTTATCAAGTTCACTGATAATTATGCGCGCATTTATTAGGCTAATTATTATCTTAATAATGAAACAAGGACGAAGCATATAAACTGCGTTGTTTGTTTAGAATGGAATGGATCGCAAATAGATCCGAATGAAGAAACGTACATAACCATAGTGGAAAACGGGTCTCGAGTGTTCCTGCGGGGGTTCTCGCTGCAGAATCGGAGCAAGACGAAGCAGCGAAGTCGCCTTGCAGAGAACAAGGTTACGCGGCTTATGCGCATTGCAGGTTGTGGAGAGACACTGGGAAGTTCGCTTGAGTAAAAACAATAGGCTTCAGATATTTTATGTGGGGAAGGGGGATTGGTTTGTTAAACTATGAATGTGAAACCCTAGTAAAAACAATTGGCGTTGATTGACGCCAAACGGACGTTCATGTTTTTTTTCCGTTTTTTTTTTTTTTTTTTTTTTTTTTGAAAGTTAGGCTAATAAACATGTTGCATTCGGCCTGATTATGTCATTTTTAAGTTACATAGCCTTCCTCCAGTTTTCCTCAACTTGACTAATTAAGAGGCGATATTTGACCGGCATATCATTGAAATGTCCGGAAAACGAAACCTCTGCTGGTCACTTTGACCGGCACCATTTTTTTCTAGCGGAAACTCTGATATATATATATATATATATATATATATATATATATATATATATATATATATATATATATATATATATATATATATGTGCCTTATTTATGCATATATATATATATATATATATATATATATATATATATATATATATATATATATATATATATATATATATACATATTACATATAGGCTATATATACTTACATATACATACATCTAATTTTTTAAGACGTGTATTAAAGTAGGCCTAATACCCTTTTTTATTTTTTTATTTATCTATTTTGGTAGTTGGGACATATTACAATGGAAATTCTATGCTTATAGTCCTTTTTTTGAAAATCTGGTAATACCCTGTTTTTATATAAAATACCATGGAAATAATAGGCTATGGGTGTTACCTTGTAGTACCTTGTAAACACTATGGTTTATGAATCTAGTAATTAGTCAGTTCCATTTCCATATTATGTGATGGTATACCAAATAGTACACCTACAAAACAGTATTAAAAACTATAAGTATCCCTAGCTTTTGGGAGTAACATGTAAAATACTATTTATAATTCTATTACTATGATATTCAGTCATGTGAAAAAGAAAGGATACCCTACTGGATTCTATGGTTTTACGTATTTAGTATTATACATTTACTATAAATTGGGAATTATGTTTGTTGCCTTAATGTAACATGTTTAGAAAACAATTTGAAAAATTAGAAAAAAAATATTTATTTAAAAGTAAATCATACAGCAAAATTAAAAGGCTTAATTTGCATATTTATTGCAAAAATATTCAGATTATTTTATGCTCCTTATTTATGCAATGCCATTTTTATACCTAACAGCTGCTGTTATTTCAGAGTGTGACTCCAGATGTACATTTATGCAGCTTTCCATTACATATACTCTTCTACTGTTCAAAAGTTTGGGGTCGGTACAATTTGTGTGTGTGTGTGTGTGTGTGTGTGTGTTTGTGTGTGTGTTTAAATGTAATGAAAAACAGTTATATTGTGAAATATTAGTACAATTGTAAAAACTTTTTTCTATTGTAATATATATATTAAAGTGTAATTTATTCCTGTGATCAAAGCTGATTTTTTATAGTACTCCAGTCTTCAGTGTCACATGATCCTTCAGAAATCATTATTTTTATTATCAATGTTGAGAGGATTTGTGCTGCTTCATATTTCTGTTGAAATACACTCTGGACATCAAATACTTATTTTACATCTTATGAAAAGGACATTATACCACCCCTTTAACTAATGTTAACTAACGAACTGTAAAGTGTTACCAGCAAGTTATTAACTGTGTTCTGTGGTGATAGACCCACGGTGTAGTGGAGGTAACTTACCATGGTTTTGTGAAGCATACACTTCTAGTTCACAGTACTATATTTTTTGTAAGTTTCCTCCTTTCTCTTACCTGCTTTGACCCTACGTCCTCGTTCCCCTGGGCGATGGGAAGAGCCATCATCGCCCGCACTCTCTCCTCCAACACCCGATGCGGGCTCGACGGCTCCGGCAGAGGGGCTATGATCTGCAGGTATTCCAGGATGGTGTATAGCAAAGGGCGCAGGGCCCTGAAATCGACCGTTCTGATGTCAAATATAATTGAGAGATCCATCAAGCTTTTGTCTGTTGACACGATTTAAGAAAATCGCACGTTACTGGCTCTTTTGCTTTGATGGTTTGCTTGTTTGCTCTGTTTACGCTTAGTGTTGTGAGCGGCGGCGTCTTTGGGTGCTTAGCAACTAATTCAGCGGTATGGCGCACTGGGGGTGGGGGGTGAAATATACAGGGGGTCCCAATAGATGCCTCTCGGGGGTCAGGGATTCATATTATTTTGAAGTTTCCCTGGGCGCCGCCATTGGCTAGCAGACCATTATGGAAGCAGATTAGTCTCAAATATAATTCACGCAAAAAACATGATTCACAAATGCGTAGACAATTTCACATGCATGAAACCTAATTCACGTGCACACAAAAAAAATCCACGTGCGTGAAAAAAAAAATATATTCACAAAAAGCAATTCACATGCGCAAAATAAAATTATATACTCATAAAATACATTTCACAAATGCAAAACACAATTTGTAGATATACAACTGTGCACAAAAACCTTTGAATGTTTAAAATGTACGAGTGTATTCTTGCATTTGAATGTGCAAATCGTCATTCATGTACGAATCGCCTTATATGTGTGTGTGTGTGTGTGTTTTTGAGACTTTGCTGGCAGCATAAGACCGTGTGTCCACCAAAGCGTTTTTACTCAGCTGAAAACGCTAGGCGCTCTGCTGAAAACGCCTAGCTGTGGGCGCTTGAGAGCGTTTTGCCAGTGTTGCGTTTTTTTTTTTTTCAGTTGAGACGGTTGAGACACTTGCTTGTTATGATACGGAATATCCGCGAAAGTCTTACTATATCTCATTTCACACATATTTTGTTTCTGTGTTGATTCTATATTAAAATGTCAATACAATGTAATGTATTTTCTCTGGCTCTTGTTTTAAATGATTTTGTTCCGTTATTATGCTTGTTGTTGTCATCTGTTGACGTTGTACAAGCAGAATCATGTGGCGGACGCGGTTGGTCGGTGTGGTATTAGTCCCGCCCCTCCTCCACTGTGATTGGATGGTTGGGTAAAAAGTGACAGTGATGAGCGCTGCGTTTTACCCAAAGTTGAACATTCTTCAACTCTCGGCGACCTGTAAAAAAAGCCGAGCGCTCGGCGCTTCAGCGTGAAAAAAACGCTCAGCGCCTCGCTACGCTCATGGCGTTTTAAAAATGCGGCGCTCCCATTGAAAACAATTGAAAAAACAAGCCAGCCGCGAGTAAAAACGCTTTGGTGGACACACGGCCTAATGGGCCTTTCACACAGGACGCGGTATGCGCGGCGCTTGCCGCTGGGTTCAGCGTTGCCCTTCAGATACAACGCGATTTGCGCTGCGCTATGACGTAGGCGGAGTTTTAAAAACTTTTAGCGGGAGCTCTATTACGTCTGTTTTTGTTTCTTAGTTTCAGGTTTAATGTTTGAATAAATGTTTTATTCTAAAAAAAGAGTTGACTTCATGATTCTTTTTTTAATTTAGATATAAAATTTTGCCGTTCATCCATTTTGATTTCCGTCCTTGTTTGGATCCCCCGATTCTATTGGCCGCGCTGGTAAACGTCACAGAGCGCAGCGGCAAAAGTTGAACTATTTTGAACTTTGACCGCGGCGTGCGCGTGAGCACGCCAATGATGCGCACCGCTGCGCTTGCGCTTTGGTCGACGCAGCAACAAAACGTCCTTGCGCGGCGCAAGCCATTGAGATGAATGGGTTTTATAGCGCAGCGCCGCGCGTACCGCGTCCTGTGTGAAAGGCCCATAACACTCGTAACACAGAGCAGTCGTACTCTTTAGCCAATCAGATTTAAGCTTATCAATCGACCAATCAGTATCACGTGAGGGCGGGCCTACCTACATGTTACGTCATCAGCTTTCGACCAGTTCATGGCTGAGCAGAGGTAAGTGCAGTTAATCGTTCATTTCTGTGTTAACTGAAGTTAAAGAAGTTTGAGATCAGTTGAAGCAATAGTTTATGAACTATTAACTGATGTAAGCAAGTGTTGTTGTAATCAGATGTCCCATATCGTGTCAAAAATGAAGAAGAATGATGCTTGTTTTGTTGTATTTTAGCTGAAGGTAGACAGCTCTCACAGCTACAATCACGCTAATGATTGCAAAACAATCATCTGTGGTCAATACCCATCGAGATTGTTCTTTAAATAGTGAATAGACCTATTTTAATGAGCACCCAGTGTTTTTTGCCATTTGTGTATGATGTTAAATTATTATTAACACTTGTTTCCCTGCATTTTATCAGGATTACTCACCTTTGGTGTGACATCTGGATAGCAGTCACAACATCTTAATTCATGTTGTTTCTTAATTTTCTTTTATACTTTTATTTTTATTTATGTCTTAATTGGTAACACTTTATTAAAACGTTTCATTAGTTAACATGTACTAATAATGAACTGCACGTGAACAGCCTTTATTATTTTTTGTTAATGTTAACATTTACTAATACTTCATTAAAATCTTGTTAACATTAGTAAATGCACTGTAAACTAACAATGAACAGCTGTATTTTTAACTAACGTTAATAAAGATTAACAAACACAGCAACAAATGTATTGCTCATGGTTATTTAATACATGAACTAATGTTAACTAAGTTATTGTACCTTATTGTAGAGTGTTAGCAATATATTCAACATGCATTTCCTTATGTTTTGTGCTGTATTGTCATCGCAAGGTTTTTAAATAAGGTTTTTTATTGTCATCTTAAGGTCTCAGGACAATATTGTGAAGCATTAATTTTACTTTGCCTAGTAAAATAGGCAAATCAGATTTTATGCTGATGAGACAAAGGTACTTATCATAGAGAGGCAATTAAGATTATGCGACTAAGATTACTCAGTAAACTCTATTCAAATACCATCACTTAATCTCCCACGTCCTCTGTCTGCACCTCTTGTACTATAGGGTTTTAGTACTTTAAATATCAGGACAAAATCTTATATGTCCTAACAGAGAGGTCTACTGATGACTGGACTGAACACAATTCATTTTTTAACTTTTCACTTGATGTATTGCACTTATATTTATATACTCTAAAAGCAAAGTACACTCTGACTGGATCTCACAACTCCTGAAGAGACGTATGTTTCTCTGTACTGAATATTGTGCTTCACAGTTTAGACTGTCAGTTCATGATCTTCATATGTAACAGGAACATTAATCATGATCAACTAATTTTATATATTTTATTCCCAAAGGATTCAGAAACTTTCAAATTAATTGTACATCAAATTGAACTATGTCTGAATCTTTTCATTCTTACAAGAACATTTAATAATGCATGCATAGCAAGGCTTTATTCCTAAAGCGTGTACAGTCCGCAGGAGACAAATGAATACAGTAACAATGCATCACTTTCAACCACTTGTTGAAACAACTGTCAAAATGGATGGCTTGCAACATGACTGTTTTCAAAGAATTGCAGTAGAAATGGTAAGATCACAGTACTGGTTGTCTGCAACTTCATACATCATCTGTCTTGGAAATCTGAAACAATAAAACTACATAATATATGCAGATCAAAACATGTCTCCTATATATGCACGTCATTACATTATCATAGGTTGAATGTGTGGTGGTATCCATCAATACTAAAAATAAATGTTTATATTCACATGTGGACTAAACAGCAGTTAATAAACTATTGCTTCAAATGATCTCTAACTTCTAAACACAGAAATGAACGATTAACTGCACTTACCTCTGCTCAGCCATGAACTGGTCGAAAGCTGATGACGTAACATATAGGTAGGCCCGCCCTCATGTGATACTGATTGGTCGATTGATAAGCTTAAATCTGATTGGCTAAAGAGTACGACTGCTCTGTGTTACGAGCAAGCGTGCCGCACAAGCCCTGAAAAGTGAAGCCAAAACCATAGACAGTAAAAGAAATGGACACAGCGACCCCATTGGAACTCAATTGAGACAAGTGAAGCCCATTTTTAGCGATTTCTTAGCACTTCCTTTCCTGACGCGCAGACTCAAACCGAGCAAAGCGTTACACGGACCACGTGAGCAACCCGTCTGTCTTCTAGTAGCTGTGCCAAGAGAAATCTGAATCATTCCCTTCCGAATCTTGCAGAGACGGAGAGTGTGAGTAGGAATTGTCCATGAGCATGGAGCAGGATCAACTTTTGCTAGGTATTCTGATTAATTATATTGTCATTTTGCCTCTACGTCCCCCCGATTGCCAGCGAGCTTCTCCTCCCGTCCATACGGTAATCTCTCTAATGTGCGACAAAGAGTCGCTTGGTTATGACGCAATCGTTAGCCTACTTTTACAAAAACTGCTTCTACGGGGCCATAACATAAGCTACAAGGTAATGGAGCATTTTATACATTGTCGTGTTTCTTTAGAAATAAAAAATGGACAAATGGAGTCTTCAAACGCCTCAGATGTAAAGTTATTCGCTGTCAAAGTGACGCCAAAATGAATGGAAGTCAATGGGATTGCTAACGCAAGTGAAGTTCCGCTCAAGATGGCGGCACCCGGCCGACTTCAACTTCCGGTCGACTTCCTTCCCGCTTGGCCAAAACGTCTCGATCGCCCCCCGGTGACTGGTCCTAGTATAGGTCATAAGCCCCGCCTCCCCGTGTTAGTCAACGGGACGTGAGACCAACTAAACAATTAAATACACTTTAAATATCTTTTTTCCAAAGGTGGTTTCTTTAATTTGCTGTCGTTTTTATTACGCTGATGTAAGTTCAAGTGTCTGTTTCAAAAATACGTTGGTTTTTAGTTAGTTATGTGATGCGGTGGTGTAACGTCATGATTGACAGCTGTGATTGACAGGTTCTCTGAGCGAAGTAGTCACTGAAGCACCAACGGACATTTTTTTCGGGATCTTCGGAGGACTGAGGAGATTGTATTTACTTTATTTTAACAAGCCTCTTGTCATACTGCAATCAATTTTCAAAAAAGTGTGCAGAATGCACTCTCCCGACGAGAGTGAGGGCGGAGTGTTGACTTCGCGGCTTTACTTCCTGCTCACTACTGCGCAGGTCTGGTCCCCCCACATGGAAAGAACCTATATGAGGATATATGCGCATATATGAAACCTATATGCAGTTTATATGCACATATATGCTGCATATATACAGCATATATGCACATATATGATCATATATATGCGTATATATGCCACATATAGGCAAAATTGAGGTGCATATATGTGCATATACAGGCCATATAGGTCTCCTGTATTGCTTCTTTATATCCACATATAAGCCCTATATGTACATACAAGATATGTCTCCTCATATCTCACTTTGGCAACTGTCATACATGATGCCTAGCTCATATTTTCTATTATCAAGGCAATAACTAAGAACTAACTAAAAAAAATTATGCAAGAACTTATCCCAGATAGCAAGCACAGTCGGGCCGATTCCGGCTGAAATGCGTCACTGTTGGCTCACTGTCGGCACCGGTGAACAGATAATGGGCCAGATCCGTGCCAACTGTGCATAACACATCTGGCTGACTTACGGCTTTTTCTGTATGGGCCAGCCTCGGCTGAAAGCAGTTGTACTTGTGTCAGGTCCATACTCGGTATAGCTGTGTGTATTTATAATCGGCCCGAGTTAGTTTTGTCACAAGCGGGCCACTACTACAATTAAGGAACTCAGCCGCTTGAAAAAACGTTTTGGCGGTTAACATACTCGGTATAGCTTTGTGTATTTACAATCGGCCCGAGTTCGTTTTGTCATAAGCGGGCCACTACTACAATTAAGGAACTCAGCCACTTGAAAAAAGGTTTTGGCGGTTAATTTAAATCCTGAGGAAGATCCTGCAGACGCAGACCAACGTTTTCGAGAGGAATCATTCATCTGAAAAAACGAGTAAGTAATTTAATTCATTTATTGTTCTAGTGCTGTTTGATGTATTAATTGTCAAGATAAATATAGTTTTGTTTTATATCTAACGTTAGATCAGATGTTTACGATGATAATACGTTAAAAATCCATTCGGTCCCGGAGAGAGTGTTGATGAGAAGGCCTAACGTTACGGTCTCTTTTTAGAATAAATTTGAGTCTTTTTTTTTTATTAGAAATACTGCTGTTCTGTATCCAGTGCACTGTGATTTTGGCTAATGAAATGATATTGAGTTATACCGGTATTCTTGTGCTCAAATTTAGTCAGCCAATTCGTCTTATTCAACGAGTGATTAGTTGGTTCATAGGAGTCGAATCATAGGAGTCGGACTAACGTTGCGCTTTCGGCGCCATAGTTCTCTATACAGGCGACTCTTTCTGATTTGATTCACTAACCTCTCAAAAGAGTCATTTATTTGTGATTCGAACTACACTGACCACAGTGTACAACTTACACCCGCGGAGACGTGTAGGCTACAATCTGAAATAAAAAAATAAGATTTATTTGCTTTTAACACTGCTGTGGGGAACTCCAAAATGGAAAAGCGCTGTAAGATACAAGAGAAGCTGCAAAATAAGTGCAGCTTCTTAATTCATTGTCTTTGGCACGTCTTGTGTTCTTGAATGTAGCGTAATCTGCGTTAGCATTTTAGAGTTAAAGAAAAATGTAAAGCGTAGGCTATATATCACTGTGTAATGTTATTAAAATGGTAGTTCTTCTTAACATTTTACTGCAGAGGGGATTACTGGGATTACTATGATTATGATCGAACATCTGAACGCACTGTTTGGAATCTGACCCAACACTTTTTACAGATATTTTTGTAACACTACAATAAGGTTTCATTCGTTAATATAAGTTTAACTACATTAGTTAAGATGGACTAAGAATGCACAATACTTAAGCTTTTATTCATTTTAGTTCATTTTCATTTTAGCATTTGCTAATGCATTATTAAAATCAAAATTTGTATTTGTTAACATTAGTTAATGCACAGTGAACTCATTTTTATTATATTTTTATTAGCTAATGTTAACAAAGACTGGAACAAATGTATTGTTCATTGGTAATGTTAGTTAACACATTAACTAGGCTAATTTTAACAATTGAGACCTTATTGTAAAGTGTTGCCTATATTTTAAACTGCTGTGTGAACTCTGGCAACAACATTTGTTAAACCTATGTGCTTAAACTAATGCTTAAGATTTAATATTGACCTCACAATATCTATTCCTTTATTTAACAGATGCAGTTCAGAGAAACCCTCACAGCTAATGCTGCTGAAATGGAGATCGAGGGATCATGGACTGGCAGCAGATCGAGGGGCAGACACAAGATAAGTTTAAATCTATGTAAAAACACACACCTCTTTAACCTAGCATAAACATAACACACTCTCACATTTCTAAAATTCACATCTGTTAAAGGATTGTTAGGCTGCATAAATTCGGTCAACCAGAACCGGAAACACTTCCCATAACACTGAATGTACTTGTTACATCGTAAGAAGAATGGCATCTATGCTAATGTTAGTCTCTCTGTCTCAGTCTTATCCCAAGGTTACTGTATTCAGCCGGATCTAGGCCATATCCAGACCAGATGATGGACCTGGACCCTCAGATGACCACAACAGCCCTGAATGCCAGACGAGAACATCACAACTAGATGAGACCTAGAAACAAACACTGTGAAGACCCCTTTGACACAACAGTCCTCAGCACAGTCATCGGATCAGATCCACGAGAACCAGACCAGTCCTCCGCACAGACCCAACGGCCAGCTTCAACTTTTATTGTACAAATATCTATTGTACAAGTTCTCAAATTCACATCTACATGCTCTCGAGTTTTGCTACTCTTTTACCTTGATGTAATCTTTTCCAATCTTCAAGCAAAAGGAGCTGAATAAAATACTCTGAATGATATCAATCCACAATCTGACTTGTGAAGCGACCTGAATCCTAACACACACCATGTTCGTTGTTTGACCAGAGGAGAACTGCCCCCCTGACTAAGCCTGTTTTTCTTTCTCCATTCTGTCACTGATGGAGTTTAGGTTCTTGGCTTCTTGCCACTGTCGCCTCTGGCTTGCTTAGTTGGGGACACTTATTCTTAATAATATTGATCTGCCTGCATTGACACCATTATATGAGAACTGAACTGAGCTGGACGATGACATCACTGTTTTCTGCAGAGCTGTTTAATAATGAAAATGAACTCTTTTTATAATTGATATACTTTATACAGTTATTGAACAGAACTGAATCAACACTGAACTGAATTCAGCTGAACAATGACACTATTTTCTTTTTAGAGCAGCTTTACAGCCAAATTGAGCTGTTTGCATCATTGATCATTGTCCTGTTTAACCCTGTAAAGCTGCTTTGAAACAGTCATTACTGTATATAGCACTAGATATTTAATGGTGACTTGACATTTGCAAAAGGAATTTATTTAGTGTTAAAGAGTGAAAGATAGTTTGTGTGTGAAAGAGTGATGTTTTTATTTTAATCGTATACAGTAAATATAATTTACTTGTTATTTTGTAGTTTACATATTGTGTTGTAAATAAATGTTAATAGTGTGTATTTGTTCATTGTTAATACAGGTTTATATTAAAGTGTATTAGTTCATTTTATAATAAAAACCCTTAATCTGTTTAAATGGTTGAATTTGTGTTTCACTGCCACTGTTTCACAGTTTCTGGGCCACATCTGGCCCGGGGACCCAGCCGACACTCAGCCAGATCTGTCTTACAGTGCCTGGGCCAGACCTGGTCCATATCAATAAATAAGAGTCATTTTACAGGGTGTGGGCCACATATGGCCCGGGGACCCAGCCGACACTCAGCCAGATCTGTCTTACAGTGCCTGGGCCAGACCTGGTCCATATCAATAAATAAGAGTCATTTTACAGGGTGTGGGCCACATATGGCCCGGGGACCCAGCCGACTCTCAGCCAGATCTGTCTTACAGTGCCTGGGCCAGACCTGGGCCATATCAATAAATAAGAGTCATTTTACAGGGTGAGGGCCACATCTGGGCCAGAGGAAGTTGTTTAAGTCCGTTTTCAGTGTGTTGGGCCAGTTTTGGGCCGGGGACCCAGCCAGAACTGGGCCAGAATTGAAGCAAGGATGAGGCCCAGAGGTGGGCCAGACAAATTTTGCTACGTGGGATGTATGTGCGAACACGTGAATTTTTTTTTTTTTGCAATCAAGCCTTTTTTCCAATTCCAAGTCACTTCCAGATTTACATTACAGCTCATACACATCCACACATTCACCATTACATCCACCAAATGCAATGCAAAATGCAATGTTTTCTGTATTGTCTTAATGCAGGTTTTTTTTTTTTTTTTTTTTTTTTTTGTGAGCATGTTTTTGTTCAGTCCGATGTAAATATATCTGCTGTGCTGTGCATATGTTGCACTGACTTGTTTGGTGAAAAAAAAATGTTTCAATAGCGTACCTGCTGCAAATATTTATGTAAACAATCTGAAGAATTTTCTACAATTTGAAATATTTTAGTATTATGGCAAAGCATACTAAAGTGATTTTATGCCCAACAGTGTAGTTGGTTAGTCAAAAATCTGGTGATATGAATCAAGTGTGTGCCATTTTGTGGTGAAGTGTGCAACCAATACTAAATGTAGTTTTGGTTGCAGTGCTTCATTTTGCATGATATATTAGGTATTTTGCAGTTTGGGTGTGTGGTTTTGTAAATTGTGTTAAATATAAGTATATATTTTTTTTAATAAAACCACGAAAAAAATTGTTCGCAAAATTGTGTGTTAGCAATTAAAAAAAAAAAAAAATTGTTCTCAGAGCAAGGGTGCAGTAGGTCAAATTACTGTTTCATTCATGATTGGTTGATGTATTTAGTATTTGGCATAGCAACAAGATGCTGATTGGTCGAAATCGCTTCAGCCAAGTTTTTTTCCAAACTGACAGGCAGCTGGAAGTCGACTATCGTTCGTTACACGACACAGCGCAGTCGAGTTTATTGGCTTATTTGAAATATTTAACTTGGAGAAGACAAAATTGAAAGGTGAGTTCTGATAATTTATGTTTATATGTAATTCACAAGTTGAAAAATATAAATGTTTCAGCCACTTGACGTTCATTTAGCGAGTTAAACTAGCTTTGCACCGAATGCTTTTTAGCCGGTTTGACTTGTATAAGTTACACTTTTTAATCTTTGACTAGTATTAAGTCATTGCGTGTACATAATATGGCATTTTTCTCTCCATTATCCACTATAACTGTTAAATGTTAACTTTGCTATTAGGCAACATACAACTGATTGCCCAAGGTCGCTGCAGCCGTTACTGCATTTTCAAATAGATGGAGAGCGGGAACTTCAGAGCACGAGCACCACAACAAACATGGCTTCGTCCTCTATCGTCAGAACACACACTCGAATAAGATGAAGAGAAGAGGAAATTCAAAGGTGGGTTTTATGTTTATGTTTAACCAAATAACAAATATATAAAGCGTTACAGCTTCTCAACATGACAATAACGAGTGTAAATTGTGTAATTACGTACGAATCGAGTCGGTGATATTAACCGTCTACAAATATATTTTAATTTAATAGGTAATTATTGTAAATAAATGCTTAACCAGAGGTGCCATGCTGGTGTACTTTACATTAGTCCACAATATCTTACTGTATGCAGTTGGAACAACGTGACTGAACACCACTGAACAGTGCACAGATAAAATAGTTGATCACTCGTTCTCTGTGTTTAAATGATTGCGATTACCTGATTCTGCCCTAAGTCATATACAGGTCATTCATTTTAACAGAGAACTTTGTTGAAACTCAGCAAATGTGTGTTTGATTTTTAGATCATGAAGATGATGGGGTAATCTGCCAGTGCTGGTCTCACTGATCATCACACATCTGAAAGTCTTCCTGCATCCTCAGCTGTGAGGCAAGTATCATTACAATGAGTTATTTGAGTTTTTTAATCTTATGATATTTTTTTCTGGTGTGGTTGAATTTTTAGTCCTAAGAGTTTATTTGCCATAATGACAGAGTGATGTCAATCTGGATAACCCAGCAGGCACAGGATAATAGACTACAACGTCGGTCAGACGTTGGATTTTGGTTGAAAATGAACGATCGGCTCAGAATCCTTTTTTTAAATCCACATTGAATTTTGCTACGTTCATTGCGGGTATTTATAAAAATGCAATCGTAAGTGTCTTAACTGTCAGTGTAAATGTTATTAAGAAAAAATAGCATTTAAATGATCATTTTGCTACAATTTTAACTTGAACATGTTAAAGGGTTAATTCACCCAAAAATGAAAATTCTGCCATTAATTATTCATCCTCATGTTGTTCCAAACTTGTAAGACATTTGTTCATCTTAGGAACACAAATGAAGATCTTAATAATGAAATCTGAAAGCTTTCTGACCCCCATAGACAGCTAAGCAACTACCACTTTAATGCTTTAAAAAGTTAAAGTGATTGTAAAACTAATCCATATGAATTTAATGATTTAGTCTAAATTTTGTGAAGACATGATCGCTTCCTTTATGATGAACAGGTTGAATTTAGGCATTTATTCACATAAACATTCATAAATTCACACATCAGTTACGGTAAACAGGAGCTCAAGCATGTTCGCTTGACATGCAAGAACAAACGAGGTTCATTCTCGTGTGTTGTGCAGCACATTTGAGAGAGGTTTGCTCTCACGTGTCAAGCATGTTCGGTTGAGCTTCTGTTTATGTTCGCCAATCATTGTTTAAGTGTGAAGAAAAGACTAAATTAAATCTGTTCATCATATAAATAGGGCTGTGGCGATAACCGCAATATTGCAGTACTGCGCTACTGACAAGGCTATACCCTTCTTGTTTTGAACTTCGTGCATGTGTATTGAATGTAAAATAAGTTAATAATGATAACAAGACTGTTTATCATGGTGGTTTGTATAGAGGCTTCGCTGATTTGCACTTAAGCCTAAACAGACAGTGAATGAGAGTGATCGACTGAGTGCGTGCGATGACCTGCGTCTGTTTTTGAGGTCAAGTCATATATTCATGAAAAGGTTGCCGTGTCCAAGGAAAGCGAAATATTTGTCTTGTCATCCTTTTAACGTTTAAGGGTATTTAACATGAATGGTGACAGTGTCAACCTGTTCATCATAAAGGAAGCGATCATGTCTTCACAAAATTTAGGCTAAACCATTAAATTCATATGGATTAGTTTTACGTTAAAGAGGTAGTTGCTTAGCTGTCTATGGGGGGTCAGAAAGCTCTCAGACTTCATTATTAAGATCTTCATTTGTGTTCCTAAGATCAGGGTTCGTACGGGTGCTTGAAATCCTTGAAAGTGCTTGAATTTTGATGTTGTGTTTTCAAGGTTTGAAAAGTGCTTGAATTTTGGATAAAATGCTTGAAAATGCTTGAATTTGTAACTGTATTTCTTTCACAAGAAATATCTTTCTGACGAAATAGTTCTTTATTAAATGGAGAAAAAAATGTAGCCCTTTAGAATCAGATACAGATTGATTTACATTACGCTGGCCAGAGCAAAAGTAGGCGGAGTTTTCATTTTGATTTCCGCGGGGTTGTTTGGATGCACCGTTTTTATTGGCCACGCAGCGGCAACAGTTGAACTATTTTAAACTTTGACCGCGGCGTGCGCGCGAGCTCGCTGAGCTCCGCTTTGGTCCGAGTCGCGCGGCGCAAGCCACTGAAATATATCGGTTTCATTTCATAGCGCAGCGCGGTCCACGTCCTCTCTGAAAGGGCCATTAGTGATTGAGAGTACTTGGTGTGATAATCTAATGTAAGTATTGCATGTCCGTTATGTCACGTTCATTTGTGGAATATGCAGTGAACATTGCCAAAATTACAGAACCGTAACGTGCAAATGAACCTGCAAACGTTAGCCCAGTGCATAACAACAGTCGTTGATTGCTGAACTGAAATCATTCAGTGTCACAAGAAGTAGCCTATATTGTTACTGTAAGGTTTAGGATGGCCCTATGCAATATTTACACTGCTCTATTCCAGTAAATGTATTAGCTAACGTTATGTCTTGGCCCAAGACATCTTGGCAATGAAATACATTTATCAGGCAGGTGCCTGTGCACTCAGATATTGTTCAAACCTTGTCTATATTAATGTGTCCCAAAACGGGAAGGCCTGTCAAATATTTCTGTTCAAATCCTAAGTCTTCATATTTGAAATTAATTCAGTTTTACAGCCTATAAATCACATTATCTGGTAAGCAATATTTGGACATTAATATAATGAAAAGTATATTATTCATATGCTTTAGGCTATATACTTAGTGGTACATTTTGAAGAATAAAAATTGTGATTGGCTTAAATATTAGGGCTGCACAATATATCGAAATATTGCAAATGTATATATTACAATATGCATAATTGCATATCGCAGCGGCTTGCAATAACTGGGGTCATGAACAAAAGACAAAGAAAATCACTCACTGCTCTCGGCTGAATAACTTTTGTAGCTTTAATAAGAATGAGTATATTTAATTCATGCAGTGAAAACTAAGCAGTGTTTATTTTTACATTTGATTAATCGGTTTCTGTTGTTAAATAACCCTAATGTAGGATAACCTGAACCCCTAAACCCCAGTGATGTTAAAATAACACTTCTTATGCTACAGAACACTGATGTTCACTGTCTTGAAGTAGTAGGGATATTTTCTTATCACAAAAAGAATGTGAAACACGTATGTGTATGTTATATCATTTTAAAGATATTTTAAAGATAATTTAAATTAATTTGACACACTAAGCATTATCGTATCGCGTATTGAATATCGCATTATTTAATGAGTTATCGCATATCTCATTTTTCTTCAATATCGTGCAGCCCTCTGCTATTATGAAACATTTGGCTGTTTATCTCTTTTGATGTGATAAAAACACTAAATAATAATTTTAACTATGTATTGTTATGTAATTTACGGTAGTGTAAGGTGCTGGAAAAAGCTTTAAAATGGACCTGGAAAGTGCTTGAAAAGTGCTTGAATTTAACCTTGGAAAAAGTGTACGAACCCTGTAAGATGAACGAAGGTGAACCGAAGTGGGAGAGGGAGTGCGCTGTGATTGGCTGCTGTGAGAACCTGGCAGATCTATAACCAATTCAAACTGAATTTGAATCTAAAATCTTGTTCCGTATTGTTAATATATTTTGACATCCACACAGAGTTGTCTATCCATGCACTGGTCTTAAGCATTACATTTAATGACATTGGACAACTTGTTACTGGCAAAAATGTAATTTCTAATTATCATCTTCTTTAATACAGACGAGAGAGTGTGAAACCATCAGCTGTTTGCCAGGTAAATAGTGAAGTCATAGTGAATACCATTAATAAACATAATGATTATATGGTATGTACTGTATATCTAAATTTTCTGTCTTTTAAAATCGTTTTTTTGTTGTTGTTGTTGTTGTCCCCAGTCTGCCAAAAAAAAAACAGTCCAATCTATACCAACATGGAAAAAAAGAATTCTTGGACTGGAAGAAAGCGAGTTCTATTGGCAATCCAAGTGTATTAGTGGTAAGTACATTTACAAACCAATTAAGTTTTGTCTAACAAATGTCAGTATAACTCCCAAAAATATGATAAACATTAAAGGGATAAGTAACTTACCAAAAAATATTTTATATCTGTCGTCATCTACTCTCACGTTTTTTCAGACCTTTATGACTCTGTGAAACACAAAACGTGAACTTTGGAAGTAGGGGTGTGCGATATGACGATGTTCTGGCGCCTCTGTCCCAACATACTGAACAACGCAACATATATTCACATAAAATGTTAGCGCAGCGGAACGGGACACTGCAGTTCACAAAAGTTAAATGGTTTCAGTAAAACCATAGTAACTATGACTGTAGTAACAGTGGTTTTTGGAGAAAACTACAGTCATGGTTACTATGGTTTTATTGTAGCATTACTACAATATAACTGTAGTAAAACCATGGTTAATTTTCGTAAGGGCGTGGTTAATAACTTTTAAAGACAATCAACATTTCTGTTCACAGTTTTAATTTTAACAGACACTTTTCTTTTATCTGAGATGCTTGTATAGCAACTACAGGCACCAGACTTTTCCCTACAGGGATGAAATAACAAGGATTCTTAAATTGACCGCAGATTTTGACATCCGCAGAGCGGTCTTAATTTCCCTAAAACAACTGCAGAAGTTGTACTTCACCTGTGTTTTAAGCAAACCAAAAAACCCGGGAGTGGCTAAATTTTTCCTATCCATGAATTTTCTCTGCTTTGGATGCACGATTGACCGTGTGACTGTTAACAGTGCAGTCCCCATGATGGACATGTGCATATGAAAGAACAATGCCGCTAAAAAAAGGGGGGGTGATGTTTCCAATCAGAATTTCTTTCTGAATCCAATCAGAATCTTCCAATTGACGTGTTTACATGACGCATTTTTTATTATGATCAGCCCTTTATCCAAAATATGTGTCCAATCGCAGCTGTACTGTAAGCACTTTGGGTTCCTGATGAAGCACTATATTATTATTATTATTATTATTATACTGTCTTATTATTTTTGTCTTCTCTAGATGCTACATTGAAGAAGTGGCCGGCAGCCAGTCGAGGGCAGATAGGCACGTCTTATCAATTCGAAGCTCACGGAGCTGAGAAGATCAACAAAATAATAGTTTTTTTTGTGTTTTTTTTCTGTTCAGTTTTTTTGTCTTATTTTTGTTCTTGTACTATTTGATTGTTCTTAAGTAAATAAAAAATGTAAATTTCTACATTTTGGGCTTTTATTTATGTTGTCTAGCAGCTATGGATTTCAATAATTTTACTAACATATAGGTGAACATATAGGTGCATATATACGTGCATATATGTAGGCCTACCTATATAGGTAGCCTACATGTATGCACGTATATATGTACACATATATGTACATATATGTCACATGTATATGTGACATATATAAAATTGGCCGTTTTCCTATATTATATGTACATATAATATAGGAAAACGGCCAATTTTATATATGTCACATATATTAAAAACCTATATCAAAACCTATATTAAAACATATATGTTTATATAGGTTATTTCCATGTGGGCGAGATCGCTACTGCGCAGACTCAAGTTCCAATATGTCAGCGCCATATCGGGACTCTGGCGGCTTCAGTTCTCATCAATGGAAGAGAGCGAAGGGGCGTCGTCCATATTTTTTTACAGTCTATGGTTACGAGTGTTATGCTGCCAGCAAAGTCTCAAAAACTCACACACACATATCTAAGGCGATTCGTACGTGAATGACGATTTGCCCATCTAGTTTGTATATATATATATTAAAATGAAGCAATTCTACTGTCAGCAGTTCCATCAGTCCGCCAGCAGAGGACATCATCACTCCATTACTAATCAGATTCATTACAGCTCATTGCTCCTTATTATAATGTGTCATGGTGAAGAATTGTTTGCCATTCCCAACTGCAATTATGAGCATAATGAAACTTTTTTCATAGGGACATAGGGCCATAATGAAATATTTTTTTTTGTTGCTGAGTGAAAGTGTTGTGGCAATTTAATAATGTACTACTTAGTTGGATCAAAAATGAAACAGTATACCAAGCTGTTCAGATATAACACCAGCAGTCCTCTGACAGATCTCATGCACTGAGAGGATCATATGTCAGGGAGTTGTAAGAAATGTAGCCTATGCCGAATATCAAGTCCAACCAGTTTCTGAGTTGTCATGAGTGCACAACTTTTGATTTAACACAACTTTACACACTTACAGAAATCCAAAGGTCGCTGTAACAGCTTGTTTCTTAATGTCTGAAGTGCTTCACTGTACAAAAGTGACAAATGAATGAAGATGGCCGATTGGAGCGGATTATCCACACAACCTGGTGAGTCTTCATTTCTGTTCATTTCTGTTCTTTTGAAATAATGCAGCGCTTTAAGAGTGCGAACACAAGTTCTGTGAATATAAAATCTAAATATTGTATTGAGAGATGAAATACCTTACAATTCCCACAATAAGACATGTCAATTCATTGTTTCATCATTAATGATAATACTCTTTGTGTGTGTGTGTGTAACAGGTGAAGATCAGGGAAGTTCAGGATTATTTAACAGAAGAGGAAGCAAACGTCAGCCTCCAAACAGTGAGTTTTACATTTAGATCAAATATAGTACAACAAGATATGTGACCTATATGCTTGCAAAATTAGTCGAAATCCACACAAGATAATTACAAGCTATAGACAAAACAAGTGAAAAAATGTCAATTTTGGTCGAATTTTAGTTTTTTTTTTACAAAAATGAGTTCATTAAGCCCTTTTCTAGCGATCCCAATGCTCCAAATAGCAATTAAACATCTAAAAGTATATTTATTTTTGCGTTTTCTGAGAGGAATATCTTTCCTTTCCTCAAGAAAAATGCTGTTTTTCTCTGCTCACTTCTCAATGACTGGCACTTCCCCTCGGCACAAGTTTGGTATCGTTTTAAAGTGCAGCATTACAGCCTTGTGAATATTCATAGCAAATTTTAATAAAATCTCCCATAAGTACAAGACATATTGTGTATATTTAGTTTCTCTTTCCATTAATATGAGGCGAACAGCAATAACCATGTTACCAACCATCAGTGTCTGTGATTAAAGAAGAGCTGAGAATAGTTTTGTTGGGGTCACACGCAGATGTTAAAGCCTCCTGTGGAAACACAATCTTTGGACGAAACGTGTTCTCAGAGTCGCTGTCCTCCCTACATTTGTTTGAGAGGCATGATGGGATGGTGCTGGAGAGACATGTGTTGGTCATCAACACTCCTGACCTGCTCAATCCTGCTCTCTCTTCTGAAGAACAAGACCTGAAGAGATTCTTCCATCTCTCTGATCCTGGACCTTATGCCCTTCTTCTGGTCCTCAAGCATGGCACATTTACAGGAGATACAGACGCTCTCAAGCTCATTAACATCATTTTTGGTGCAGGTGCATCTGAGTATGTTATTGTCGTCTTCATGCATGAGGAGCAGGAGTATGTGAGTGTTAAAGACTCTGACAATGACAACAGATCAGTAAAGTCCCTACTGCAGACCTGCAGACGACCACCCTATCATCTACAGAGGAATGGAGACCAGTCACAGGTGCAGAAACTTCTGGAGAGCATTGAGAAGATGGTGGAGGAAAACGGAGGCCATCATCTAAAGATTTCTGAAGACCCAAGACCTTTCCTGATGAAAAAATACACAGTTTGTCAAACATCAGATAAGACGCATAAAGGTAAACCTTTACCACCAGCTCATTTGAAATATGAATGGGGAGTATTGATAAAAATATTTGTGAATTGGATAAAAATAAGATATTTGTTATGCATTTGAACAAACTGCTTTTATGATCTGTAGATGAAATTACATGTTTCCTGTTCTCTTTTTTTAATGTTGAACATCCAGATTTCAGTAGAAAGGCATGTAGCGTAAATCAAAGCAAGTATGAAATGAATATTTCCATCAAATTAGAGTAAGCTTTCTTCTTTTTGTTTGACATTAGTCAGTTTTCCACACTGCAAAAACTCAAGTGTTCAATTAACTCTCCTGGGAGTTTATGTGAGACCACACTGAGTGGTAAAATAAGGGTGTTAAAGGAACACTGATAAGCAGTACATAAAGTATTGAATGAAAATGTCTCTGAAAAGATTTGTCCAGCCGATGTCCAACAAACCTTACGTCTTCTTTTATCTTCAGTTTATTTCTAAGGCTGTGGCTGGAAGTCAGTTGTAGTTCTTGTGTTCCTCTTTCCTTCAGTGATTCTGCTTGTTCATCACTAATGCTTAGGCCTGTCACGATAACAAATTTTGCTGGACGATAAATTGTCCCAGAAATTATTGCGATAAACGATAATATTGTCGGTCTGAGACCATTTTCATCTAATATAATGATAATGGCATAATAATGCAGGTACACCTTTTCGGAGATTTATAAACTTTTATTTCTAAAGAATATTAAACATTGAAAACATTTTAAATATCCACAAAAAATTAACAAAACAACCAAAAACAATAAAAGCAATGGACTCTCAGTGTCTGTTAACAAAAAAATTCAATTGAATAAATACCAAAAACAATAAATAAAATGGATGTAAACAAAATTGCACTTCAAAAAATATTAAACATTAGGCTCAGACATAAAGTGATACATTCCATAACAGGCAAAACTGCCAGTTAGGACCTTTGTAAACAAATTAAAAAAAGCCTCAACAGGCCATATCACACCTTTTTGCACTGTCCTCCTGTTACTTTGTCGACTAAACGCCCGAGTGATTGTGTAGGCTACTGTCGGGAAGACGGAGACGCACTTTATTGCGTGTATATGCTACGCACTGAAAATACTTGTGTGGCGATAGAGCGGTATTACAGGTAGAAAGATTTACGACTACGCCACCCGGGGAGTTTCGCCCCGGGAAATATGGACAACACTCAGATTATCATCATTAGGTCACTCAGGTTCACTTTCTCTAGTAAAGGTAGGCAGAGACATGGGTATCAAAAATACAAAAGATTTATTACAATTTAATTTATAGCAAAAAGACAAATCACATTAAAAGACAACCATTTCATAAAATAACATCTGGAACTAAAAAGAATATACTGACACAAGGTCAACAATATACACAAAACATTAATACAGTTGACAAAAAAACCAAAAAGACACAAATTGACAGGGCTGAGGTACACCACGGGAGACGCAGTCGCTAAGTTTAATTTACCAAAGCACACTCACACACCATAGTGCACTCAGGTCACACCATCAAGCACTTCAACAGTGTCACACGGCAAACACTCGAAGAAACACCACCACCAGAAGAGACCCTCTACCCGTGGGACCCCAGCTCCTGAAAAGAAATAAGAAAATTAATACACAACTTCTAAATAATAATAAATTACAACAAACCACAATTAGAGATTGTCCCAGTATAAGCAAACAAATGATGGTAATAATTTAACAAACACTCACAATTGGTACACAAAGATCTAAACAAACAACAACACACTCAATTTCCATCACGGGTTCGCATAGAGCCACGGACGGTTTTGTGCACTGGTTACAGACCCTAATGAGTGTTAGTTCCACATGTAGCAAATGGTAATATTACACCCTCAATAAGTAAAACCAAACCAGACAGCAGCAAGAATAAACGCCACAGGTGTGACCGGAAAGCGGCAAGCCCTTCTCTTTGCAGAAATATATGATGTTCTTGTAATATGGCAGCAAGGAATCGACAAGATTATAATGGCTATTTATAGCATCAGTAGAGAAAATTATCACCCAGACGAGAGGGAAAATCCTGGTCCAAAGACAAAGAAAACACCACTAAAATGTTATGCCTCAACGCTAAATGTTAAACTCAACTCAGTTACATGCGCAATAAACTTACCAAAAGAAGATGATCTAACCACCCATGGGGTTTATCCTTTCGTCGCACAGACGCTCTGAATTTGTGCACTCAGCTGGAGCACAGAGACACTGATTGTAAAGCAAGCACACGAATGCACTCACTAAGACGATGCCACGGACAAGGCAGAGAGAAAAGACAGGCTACAGCCACTGTCAACAACGAATCAGGGGGCGGAGTCGGACGTGACGCATGCCAGGCTACAGCCAACCAGCTCTTAAATAGGGTGGATTACCTGCTGATAGGTGCTCACTAATGTCAATCATCTCATTCATTCGGTTACACTTGGTTAGGATTAGGGGTGAGGAGTGCGTGCGTATCATATGCACGCAAAAACTATTTTTGGCGTATAAATGGCACAAGAAATAACGTTCGTGGTATAGATACGCATTTTCATGAGATCGGGCTCGCTGTCGCGTTTGGCTTTGAAACCAATTCCCATCTTTTTCTTTTGACAGGCCTACTAATGCTTAATCATCACTTAATTAATCACTTAATTATCACATTAACTTTAACTCTGATTTACTTTAACTCTCTGTAGAGTAAGACCATATGTTCTCTGAGCAGAGTTAATTTAACTCTGGGGATTTTGCTGTGAATAATAATTTAGTTAACTAAAATTACAGTTGCAGTATGTATTTATTGCATGAAATGTATTTGAAGTATACTTTGCATAAAAAATGTAATTCAAATACATTTTATTATATTTATTTCTCACTAGGGTTATTTCTTTCTTTTGCATTTGCACTGTATGATCTGAAAACTGAATACAGCTGTTGATTGATGGAGATTTGTTTTGTTTATATCTTCATAATCTGCACTTGCGATGTGGAACATTTTCCTCACATTTTCTTTCATTAACTCTATTGGTCCAGTTATTTGTTATTTTCAAATATGAGCATTATTAGCTCAACTCACCGGCGCTAATACCGGGCTGATAAGTTTGTAACTGTTGATTGTTGATTATGATTGGTAAATAATGTTCTTCATCTTTAGAACCAAAGACACAGAGGTTTCAGCCAAAGTTTCCGGACTATTAGTGCGATCAAAATGTGAGTATTACACAAAATAACATACAAGTTATTAGAGTATTTATTAATATGAATATTTCTGACAGGCTTTTCATAGATGATTTATTTTTTCTCTATCAAGATTAGTTAGGATCTATATGGCGGCGCAGAAATGACACGCTTCATCTTTGTTTAAAGAATCTTGACATTTGTGTTTGTGATTCATAGCCACAGCCAGCTCTGAGAGAAGCTTGGAGTGTGTGAGGATCGTCCTGATTGGAAAAACTGGAGTGGGAAAGAGTGCAACTGGAAACACCATCCTGGGATGCAACGTGTTTCAGTCGAGGGCCAGCATGAAGTCTGTTACCAAGACATGCCAAAGCGAGACAGGAGACGTCTGTGGACGACCTGTGAGTGTTGTGGACACACCAGGACTCTTCAACACAAGCCTCAGCAATGAAGAGATCCAACAGGAGATCATGAGATGCATTGAACTCTCGGCTCCTGGGCCGCACGTGTTTCTGGTGGTCATCGCTGTCGGCCCGATCACACAAGAAGAGAGAGAAACGCTTCAGCTCATCAAGATGACCTTCGGACAGAAGGCAGAGACCTACACTATGGTGCTGTTCACACGAGGAGACAATCTAGCAGATCAAAGTATTGAAGACTACATTAAAGAAGGAGATCCACACGTCCAGAAACTGATCCACGACTGTGGAGGAAGATTTCATGTGTTCAATAATAAACAGAAGGATTCTGCTCAGGTTGTGAGTCTGTTAAAGAAGATCGATAAGATGCTGTGGAATAATAAACAAACATTCTACAATGACAAAATGTTTCAGGAGGCCGAGAGAGCATTCAGACTCATGCAGATCAATAGAGAGAGAGAGGAGGAGGTCAGACGAGAGATAGAGGCCATTAAAGCCAAACATGAGTCTGAAATCAAAGAAATTAAAGAGAAACTACAGGAGGAAAAAGAAAAAGGAAAAGTTAGAGAATGTCTATTTTTGGAGAGAGAGAATACACTCTTGAGAAAATATCAGATAAGCCAAAAGAGAGAAGTCACAGCAGACACTGAACAAAAGCAAGATCAATTTGAATCTGAGTCACATGTTGAGGGAACGGATAATTATCAGACTGAAAAGCAAGAAAATCAGCTTTCAGGAAAAACAGATCTAGGCAAAGAGAGAACAGAAACTGGCAGGAAATCTGATAAAGATCACAAGACAAATGTTAAAAAATGGAGGGGTATTAATTCATTAAGAATACGCATGAAGAAAAGGGAAAAGAGTGAAAGGAGGACAGAAGAAAGTAAAACAGCAAGTGGAGAAGAAAATGAAGAAAAGATAAAAGATGTTACAGATTAACATATCAGTGAGGATTTACCTAAAATATCAGAAGAGGAGAGAGATGCAGAGAAAGAGCATCTGCATCAGCAATATAAAGAAATGGAAGAATGCAGACAGAAGTTGGACGAGGCCATGAGGAGTTACAAGGAGAACGCTGATATGTTTGCTGCAGAACTCAAGATAATTGAAGACAGAAATGCTGATATCATTGGCAACCGGGTGAAGAACCATGGAAAACCTTGTGTGCTTCAATAGCAGACATTCAATTACTTGATAAATGCAGTGTTGGGGGAGCTACTCTGAAACTGTAGTTTGACAAGCTTGTAAGTTAAAGTACACTGTAAAACCTTGCTGTAAAAAAACTGTAAAAATTCTGACAGTAACATACCATTCCATTAAAACAGTAACATACTGTAGAAAACAATGCATTATGGGTAACATTTGTCATTTTCAATAAAGTAGCCTACAGGAATATACTGTGAATTAACAGCGATGTGTTCCAAATCACACCCTATACCCTTATTCACTATTCCCTACATTAGTTCACTAATATCGGTAATATCGGTATTCACTTGAGAGAGTGAATGAAAGTGAATTCAGACACTGATGAACACCTGATAAGACAATCATCTTCAATGTCAAGCCAACTTTATGTATTTCACTGGGAAACGCTTAGAATGAAACTTTGCACGTTACACAGCAAAATCCCCAGTGTTAAATTAACACTCCTCAGTGTTTATATGTGTCCACACTACAGGGTGTTAAAAATTAACACTGAAGCAGTGTTGAAGTTAATGAGATAATTAAGTGATTAATTAAGTGATGATTGGCCATTAGTAGTGACACCTGATGTTAATAAGCAGAATCATTGACGGAAACAATAACAGAAAAAAGAGAAACACAAGAACTACTGACTTCGAGTCGTTACACATTGTCGCACTTATTATTACCAGTTTGACTTTATTTCTGTCATACATCGACAAAAGTTCTTGAGATTCAACAGAAGTTTAGACGGTAATGTTTTATGGAATTTTTCTTTTCAAGTTACCAATATGGTGGTCAGTGTTTGCTTTAGTTGGGCTCTTGACACTTTTCATTTTTTAATAATAGTTTTTCTCTGGTTGCTATAACTCTGTGTTTATAAAGCACATTTGTTACTGCAAGAGAAAACATGACCTGCTGACAATATGTTTTGATGATAAAAACATTATCATGTAGTGACCTGATTCACTGATGTCATTCAGAGTCTACATTTTTGACTTTATGCTTGATATCTTGTTTTAGTGTTGGTGATTGTAGCTCTGAGATTCTACAGTTTGAGATCCAACAGCAATATCAAAACATTTTTAAATACTTTGAGCAAAGAAGTTATTGTGTTTAAACGCACAGACATCAATAATCAGCATATGAATCTCAACAATGGTGACAATAAACAAACTAGTGACAAACAGATCAACTCTGAACATCACAAAACAAGCTACTAAAGTCAGAACAAAACAATAGCAAAATAAAAGCAAACAGAAAAAAACAATGAAAATTACACGACAATTCAGCTGCATAATTTATTCATGCTGCAATGCATGATGTCAGCCATTGATGCGTTCTGATTGGTGGCTCCCATCATGCATTGCAACATTAAGCATTTGTTTGATTGTCACCATTGTTGAGATTCATATGTAGATTCTTGATGTCTGTGTGTGATTTTAAATCCTTCAGATCTTTAAAACATTGTTGGAAGTAACTACTTTAGTGAAAAATTAATAAAACAATTAGATAATCAGTTTATAATGCTGGGTGACATTATTGAATCAGGTCACTAGTAATTTCATCATTGAAACATAACCAGGGCTGAATTTCCAAAAGCATCTTAAACTTAACTTGATTGCAGACCAACTGCAACAAATGGTCTATACGATCAAATTAGGCTTGCGATGTTTTCAGGAAACACAGTCCAAATCATAATTTCTCTTGCCACAACACATATGCTCTATAAGCACAGAGTTGGAGCAGCCAGAGAAATACTAATGTTAAAAAGGAAAGGGTCAAGAGCCCAACTAAAGCAACCACTGGTCACCATAATGGTGACATGAAACGAAACATTCCATCAAACATTACCATCTAAACTTCTGTTAAATCTAAATAAGAACGTGTGTAGATGTATGACAGAAATAAAGTCAAACTGGTAAAATAATAACTGCAATAATGGCTCGAAGTCAGTAGTTCTTGTGTTTCTCTTTTCTGTTATTGTTTCTCTTTCCTTCAGTGAGTCTGCTTGTTATCATCAGGTGTCACCACTAATGCTCAATCATCACTTAATTAATCACTTAATTATCGCATTAAATTCAACACTGCTTCAGTGTTAACTTAATTATCTCATTAACTTCACCACTGCTTCAGTGTTAAGTTAATTAACTCATTAACTTCAACACTGCTTCCGTGTTAATTTTTAACACCCTGTAGTGTGGACACATATAAACACTGAGGAGTGTTAATTTAACACTGGGGATTTTGCTGTGTATGTTCATATTCTGAGTCTGCTTGCCTGTAGCCTATAGTCTATTCACAATAAGGTGCGAGCTTGGTCTTTTATATCACTGTATTAGTCCATTACGCTACGTTCAGTGTCCTGACTGCAGGGGAATCCTGGAGTGCAGCACAGTGACGCGATATAAAGTTAAGGAAACTAAACAACCGAGAGAAATATATGTCTACTACCTCAGATTTAACTTTTGATCTGTGCAAAACTAACTGTGAAGACTTAAATGTAAACACAGCTTTTATGTCTTTATCTTCTTTATGTCTTTATCAGCTCAAAATGGACTGAAAATTGCAACGAGTTTTGGCCCAGATCCGGCCCACATCTGTTACACACAGATTCCACACGTACCAGATGTGGGCTGGATCTGGGCCGAAACTATGTTGCTGTCTGGGAAAGGTTGTATTTTTAAACAGAATGAACATTTTGGAAGTGAAATCTGAAAGGTGAATGTAAGGACCACCCATTGGCCCAATGACGGAATCCAACGGCCTGGCGAAGGTTTAATACGTGTATGTCTTTTCAGCGCTCCAGTGAAGTTCACTTAATTTATTGGAATATAGTTTTAGTATTACTTTAGCTCTACGCTTAATCTGACTCCAATTTCAAATGATAATCAAATTTAGATCGTATTTCTGATTAGAAAATAATCATAAATATTGATTATGAATTAATTTAGATCTTTGATTATTCTGATTATCCCATACTTTCAATTATTCGTTCATTACGGACCTAGTGTCGCTTTGAGACGTCACGTCGTGACTGCGCGCTCACGATCACAAACTAGCCAGTCCTGAAATAGTCAGAGGATGCAGTGCAAGTATTTTACCCTATGCAGTCGCTCACTGCAGACCCATAGGTGTAATTTTTTATAATATTTGCAGTGTACAACATGCTAAGTCAGGAGATCAGAAATCAGAAGGTCTTCCTAAGATGTGCCCCATGGTCCATTCAAAGTGCCTTCAGTTTGATCTATCCTGGACAAAGATTTGCGGAAACACCAGACTACACATTAATCTATTAAAATGAATGATTTCTAAAACTTGAGAATAATTCAAGATGTAACATTTATTTGTCAGGTAAAATGTTTCATGCCAATTACAGAAGTAAATTATTAAAAGCCAATTCAGAAAATACATGACATCATTTACTCAAAGATGACTCTAAAAGTAAGCAATGTTTTCCTGACAGAGACACACAGTAATGTGTCAGGGCTTTCCAACAGGAAAACACTTAAACATCACTATGGGGGATGATCCTGGTAAAGAGTCCCAAAGATTGCTCTGTCCCCTCACCTTAAATACCAGACCAGAACAACAGGGGTTATACAAATGAGGTTTAGAGTGTTTTGGGCCAATCCATGTACCCCAGGGGGGTAACACCTGGTTTCTTGAGATATCGTAAAGAGATATCAGCCAGAGAGGAGAAACAGGATTCTCCTAAGTTCTCAATCTTTCTCATTAAACCAATGACTGCAATGAAATTAAGTCCATTTTACCAATTGCACTGCGACCCCTAAAATGACACCAAACATGAAAAGGAAAAACAACAAATTCAAAAGATACACCATATGTGTTATATAGACATTCTTAATGAACTTTTGGTGTCTTGAGGAGGGAGAGGGGGGATGAGTTGAAGTCAAACAAGGGGACAAGGAGATAAGTTTGGGCAGGGCAAGGTTCTGTGCTCTGTCTTTGCTATCTGCTGTCCAGGGTGCATTTTATGGCTTTATTGCAGGGTGCGTTTTGTTTTAGCAGGAAAATCAGTTCTTACATGAATATGGATTATTGAATTTAAATAATGAAAATGTGTGTAAAATGTTTTGAATTCACAGCTTAAATATTCAACCATTTTGAATTTCAGCCCATAAAAAATGCAATACAATCACGTTTAATGCAATGCATTTTTTTTTCAATTATTGCAATTGAACAAGCTTTTTTGTTTCAAAACGATTTGTCATTATTTTCCATACTTGGCTGATTATGCAAAAGGAAATTACTGTTTCCATAAAGTAGCTGATAAATGTTTGAAAATGATTAATGAAATACATCACGTTAGGGTTGTTATACAGTTTTCTCTTAGCAGGAAAAGAGAAAGTCGAATTCCCATCTAAAATGTATGTATTTTTTAATAAAGCAATTCTATTGTCTGCAGTTACATCAGTCCGCAGGCAGAGGACCTCATCACTCCGTTACCAACCAGGAGACAGAGGATGTTGCCTTACAAAATATTGACTAAAATCTCTGGATAAAGCTATTAAATATAATGTGTTCAACAACAGAGATCTGTCTGACAGACAGCAGGTCAATGATCTACTGCTGAAGATTGACTCAATGATAACGAGGAATAAAGGATTCTACACTAATGACATGTATGAATGCACAGCAAAAAGTCCCGTGTTAAATTAACTCTCCTGGGAGTTTATATGGCTCCAGAGTCAGTGTTAAAATATGAGTGTTAAATTAACACTGAAGAGTGTTAAAGGTAATGAGCTCATTAAGTGATTCATTGAGTGATAATTGACCAATATTGTAGACACCTGATGTTAACAAGCAGAATCACCAAAGGAGAAAATCTCATTTTTTAAGACACCGTTATGGTGATCAGTGCTTGCTTTAGTTGGGCTCTTGACCCATAAAGCATTAACTTTAAATTTTGTTTGGCTGTTGTATCTAAGTAATAACTCTCAGATGAACAAAGAGAAAAGGTGATCAGGTGGTGTTGGTTGTGATTTGATAATCATAATTTGACCTGAATATCAACTCTCATTTAGAGAGTCAGGTTTACCTTGTTGATTACAGCAGCCTGTGATTCTACAGCAAATGATTTTTATCATTATCAATATAATCCAAAATATTTCTTAAAAATTGTTCTGTTAAAAATGCTTAGAAAATTACTTTATTTAGACACACAGATATCAATAATCAGCCTGTGAATCTCAACAATGGTGACAATAATAAAGCATGTTGCAGTGCATTCTGGGTGCCACCAATCACAACTCATTAATGGCTCCCATCATGCATTGCGGTATGAATAAATTATGATCTGAATTCTCTATGTAATTTACTTTTCCTAATTGAATATTCTGCTCCTCACCATTGTTGAGATGCATAGACTGAATCTTGACATCTGTGTGTGCCTAAAAGAATGATTTTTTTTTTTTTTTTTACTTTTAAGAAATCCTTTATATTATATAAAAAATTCTGGGCATTTATGCAGATTCACAGTTATGCTGTAACCAACAACATATCGAAGTCAGAAAGAAGGATTTTAATGAGTTAAGTGATCAAGTTCAAATGATGATTATCATAATATAACCAAAACACCATAAGATCACTTTTTTCTTTGTTCAACTGGCGATTATAAGCCAGATACAACAGCCAAACAAAATCTAAAGTTAATAATATATGGGTCAAGAGTCCAACTAAAGCAACCATTGATCGTCATAACGGTAACTTACAATTTGAGATTTTCTCCTTCAGTGATTCTGCTTGTTAACATCAGGTGTCTTCAATAATGTTCAATCATCACTCAATTAATCACTTAATTATCTCATTAACTTAAACACTCTTGAGTGTGGACTCATACACTCCCAGGAGTGTTAATTTAACACTGGAGTTTTTGCTGTGTACAAAGAGCCGTAGTTAACTGACAAGCTGAGCCATATCGCATTAAAAATCGCTGGCGATATGTCCGCTATATTAATGCGATATGGCTCAGCTTGTCAGTTAACTACGGCTCTTTGTAGTAAATGCCGCTCCATCTGAAAGCAGGTGATGGTGATTTACTACTAATCAAGGAACCGGCTTTACTGACGAGATGCGCATAACAATATCGCGATTTAAATCGCCCAGCCCTATTCTGAATTCAATATAATTGTATTTGTGAAAATGATTCAGTACTGAATCTTCAAGAAACTGCTTGTTTCTGCAGTTCGTGTAGGCCTCTAAGACTATGAATTACTAAAAATGATTATTGATGAACTTGAATAACTTGAATTTTGTTGGCGATGTAAAAAAATTGTCTTCCCATACCGGGAGTCGAACCCGGGCGGCCTGGATGAAAACCAGGAATCCTAACCGCTAGACCATATGAGAGACATTGATACTGCCCCAGGCACATTTGAAAGGCTGCACTGGTCGTCGCCAAAAAGCAAAAAATTGATTTATCGGTATGTAAATAAATATCGGGATAGCTTTTCCCAGGTGAAAAAGAGCTAATGAAGGAGAAAGACTTTGAAAGGGAAGTTGCCTGCTTTCTTCTCGACGGGTAAGTCAAAGTTACGGTCTAAATGACGAGCTTGGTTGTGTAAATCATTATATAGAACGGTAGAACATGTAACAAGTACATCATAACGGTAGAACATGTACAATTAAACTCGATGAAGCGCTATCGGAAGACACGTTGTCATAGATTCTTGGCACATTTACCAAAGTTGAAAAAGCGAGTAGATGGGAGAACCGCTAGATGGGAGAAATCTTTAACAAAAAGGCCTGCAAAAATCGAGGAGGTCAAAGGTCATGATTCCTGCTATAGCTCTCCCCAAAGTCTGTTCATGCGGCCACCATCAACAAATGCTAACATTTGAAACTTCTACATGTATTTTGAGTAGATGACCGTTAGTATATTCTCAGTAAAGGGTTTCACCCTAGTTCGGGAGATACGAGTAAAAATGATCTTATACATCTTATACGTGTAATAGATCATAGCTACCGTAGAAAAAGTAAGATCATGTTTTGAATTAAGACGATGTGTGATTTTTACTTTGATTTTCCAAATGATACAACCTAGTCTAAATTAGAGCAATGTCGAGTCCTCGGATTTCTTAAAAACATTGTGACAAACTTTGACAACATGTTTCATGTTGTCTGTTGTATGTTGTATGTAACAATCTAAAGTTTTTGGACAGACGCTGCTTAGTAACAATAATACATACATCTTCTAAGAAGATATGATTTTAAAGATTTGATTTAAACTTTTAAGGTTATGCTTTTAAATGAAATTAGTGTAAACTCTGGATGTACTCTGGAAAGGCGTTAGCAGACTAGATTTACTGCGACATTGTCTCTGTGAGGGTCTGAAGTTTCAGTTCACACTGTAGTTTATCACTGAAGGGTCTGGGGCTGTTTATGACAACTTAAACTATTTGCTTTTTTGGATTATTTTTATCATTGCATAAAGAACTACTTCGCCTCTCTGGAAATGCAAGGTGTTTTTATTTAGCTAAAACTTTGTTTACATTTTATTCAATTATTTATTTCATTTTTTTTTTTTTAAATGTAGTTTTCTGTGATGGTCGTGTTTAGGTGTACGGGATAGCTATGGAAAGCCATAAAAATTGAAACCCCCAGATGGACAAAAAAAATGCTGATTGAATCTTTTTCATATAAATGAGATTTAAGACGACCACCTAAAGTTTTGAACAGACATTGTTTAATAACAATTATACTTTAGGTCACCGTTAAACAAAATAAAAATATCATACACAAGTCTTCTAAAAGATAAATAGAAGATGAGTATGTATTCAAACTTTAAAGATTTAATTTAAACAATATTTAAACTTTTACGATTATGATTTGAAATAAATTTAGTATGGAAAGGTGTTAGCAGACTAACTCTGACACGATGCACAGAGGCTCATCTGTCATCCGATATCCTGAAGCTATCATTATTGTCAAGTAACTTCTTTCTCAGCGCTGATCGGAAGGACCTTATTTCTGGAAGATTCTCAGTTTCTAAATGTTTTCATGGTTGCTCTCTCTGAAGATAGGCCTATGTGGTTGTCATTTTCTCACAGATACAACTTAAGAAATTATTGAATATTTCACAGGCGTGAGATGACTTGTGCCGCTTCAAATTTCAAATGATTTTACATACCCATGATAAATAAATAAAAATACTTTAAGTGCAAGTCAAATTTTTCCACAGACCATCGTTGTAGAATATTTGTTTTAAGACTTTTAATAATTTATTAAAGTTTTTATTAAAAGTTTTATAAACTTTTATTTTTAAAAGATGTCATTTAAACTTTTAGGATTATAAGTTTAACACACCATTCAAAATGTCTCATCCCATCACTGAATACACTCCTCTGAGTCAGAGACGCTGGTGTGAGAGAGAACCTCTGTGATTTATAGCTCTCAACAGCTTCTTGAACACGTAAGTTCAAGAGTTGTAACTCTAAACATGTAAGATGAATTTTATTCTTTTTACAAGCATGTCAGTAGATTTTTTTTAGTAAGATATTTATTTTATATTATTGTATATGATGTTTAATCTCACTTTAAATGAGATTTACTTTACTGGCTTTACACTTTACTGGCTCAGGAATGTGGAGTGGGGTCCTGTTTCATATGTCAGAGCACGCAGGAATAGGGGGGCGCGCATAGACAGACACACACACACACACACACACACAGACACGTGTGTTTTACTTTTTGACACACATACCGCACGCCTCCCTATGTTTTGAGACGGTGCTTTGAGAGACATTCAGGAATGACTATATGAATTCAGTTGTGTAAAACAATTTTGAATCCATTCATACATTGCATTTTTGTGGACATCAATGGACAATGATGTGTTAGGAGCCACTTCTTCAACTCTCTCTCTAAAAATAAGGTAAGATGATTTTATTTACTTTTATCTAAAACTAAAACAATTGGTTTTAGTAAGCTTTTTATGTTATATTCTTTTAAAAGAACTGAATATTTTTTCAACCTTAGTAAAATTATTTTATAACCATTACATTTATACAGTTTTAAAGGTATGTTTATCAACTATAGTTTAATTATTTTTGTGGGCATCAATATGGACATTGATGTGTTAATTTTAACTCAGTCATTTTTTATTCTTTTATTCATCTAAAACTAAAATAGTTGGATCAATAAGATATTTATATTTTACTTTTAAGGAACGGTATGTTTTTCAACTTTAGCAAGATATTTTATTTTATATTATACACTTTTAAAGGTATGTTTTTCAACTTTAGTTTAATTATTTTTGTGGACTTGAATGGTATGGACATTGATGAGTTAATTTTAACTCAGTCATTTTTTATTCATCTAAAACTAAAACAATTGGATCAATAAGATATTTAGATTATTCTTTTAAAGGCATGTTTTCAACTTTTGTTAGTGTGAGATTCACTTGACAGTTACACTGTAAGGAGGGGGGTTAGAGCTCGCAGGAAGAGGACGCGCGCATAGACACACAGACACGCGCACGCTCCTTATGTTTTGAGACAGTGTGAGGTCATTCAGGAATGACTATGTGAATTCAGTTGTGTAAAACAATTTTGAACCCATTCATACATTGCATTTTTGTGGACATCAATGGTATACTTCAACTTTCTAAAACATGTAAGATTATTTTATATTCTTTTAAAGAACAGGATGTTTAAATTAGTTAAATTGCTTTAGATTATATAATTTATATTATATAAATTATATAAAGGATAGAATATAAAGGATACATTTTATGTAATTTTTATCTAAACAATTGGTTTCAGTAAGCTTTTAAAAGAACAGAATATTTTTCAACCTTAGTTAAATTGCTTTAGATTATATAAAGGATAGAATATAAAGGATAGGATGTTTTACATATGAATGTGAAATAACTAAATGTTTTTTCAACCTTTAATTGTTTTAGATTATATAAATTATAGAATGTTTTATATATAAATGTGAAATACCTGAATGTCACATATATGAAATAACTGCAGGCACAGGCACAAGCCATATAACCACACACGCACACACATAACTGGGACAAAGTTCAAACAACCGGCAAAAAAACATCTGTTCAAATATAATTAAAACTAACCGTCAAAACTATGATTTAGTACTAGCTAGGTCATAGTTCAAAACTAACTGTCAAAAACCATGATCGATAGGGAGGAAGGGCAAAGGTTAATCCCATGACCCCAGTCGGGAAGTTCAACCCATCAATCATAAAAGGTCACCGGAAGTTCAACCTGTCAAAAGGTCAAAGGTCAAAGTCATTAATCATTTTGACATAAGGTCCAGGGTAAGTACTACTCAGGAAGACTATTCCAGAGTTTTGGAGCTAAATGTGAAAATGCTCTCCCTCCTTTGGTGGATCTGGATATCCTAGGTATGACCAGAAGCCTTGAATTTAGTGATCTTAAAGAGCACGATGGATTATAGGGCGATAGAAGATCGGTTAAATAGACTGGAGCTAAGCATTTTCACATTTAGCTCCAAAACTCTGGAATAGTCTTCCTGATACTGTTCATTGCTCAGACTCGCTCTCCCAGTTTAAAACTAGATTAAATTACAAACAAACAAACATTACAAACAAACCTTGTTGTATTATTTTAATTTAATACTGTGAAGCTGCTTTGATACAATCTGTATTGTGAAAAGCGCTATATAAATACACTTGACTTGACTTGAAAATTTACTCATTTAGGCTCACAATAAGCAGATTACATAATTATACCATGAAAAAAAAAATTATATATATATACACACACACACACACACACACACACACACACACACACACACACACACACACACACACACACACACACACACACACACACACACACACACATATAAAGGCAGGATCACTTACTGGTGTAACCCAAATGGAAGTTCAGTCCTGGCTGTATAATGAAACAACAAAACGAGAAACAATGCATGCCATCAAGAACATTCATTGATTTCACAGGAACTTGATCCAATTTCCCCCATTTTTACTAATAACTACTTTGTGTTAATTCAGAGGACAGTAAGGCAAACTATTAAGTATGAACTCAAACAGGATCAATTAAGATTTTCAAAGCATTTTGGAACTCTTCTTGGTGAAAATTGACAGCACGTTTTCAGCTCATTCTGCAGGACAATTGTCTATTACAGTATACAGTATTTAACACAGATAGAAGGGTGTCAATAAATCTGTGGTGATTTACAAGAAGCTTTAAGAAAAGTTTATTTCCATCACACTGTTAAGTGTATTTAGATATTACATATAGATTACATATACCAAAGAGTTTACATATAAACTGGGTCAGCATACTGTTAATTACAGTGGGAAGTAGGGGTGCTGAGCTCGTGGAGCCCATGAAGAAATATGGTTGGGGATAGAAGTTAATACAAACAAAACCAAAAAACTGTGGTGTTTTGCCTATAGGCATACATATTACGTGTGTTTGTTTTTATTTATGCTGTATTATAAAATACCCATATTATAAGTATTAGCCTAAATAAAATATATTTGGAAATTGCCCTTTAAAACGAAGGCTCAGTTTGTGGTTCACAATTATTTGATTAAAAACAACAAAACAAAGACAAAGTCACTTATATTAAACACTTTTTTATTTATGTTTTTTGTTAACAGAAGTTATCTTGCGCCTTTAATTGCCTCCGCTATCGTCCTGTCAATCATCTGTCTCATTCTCGGGGTCACGGATATGATTACAGTTTCAGTAAAAATGTATTTCACCATCATCGGTACCCACCCTCAGCCGATTGGCATTACAGTTTTTGCAATCACCATCCCGTGGCAAAACGGAGCGTCTAAAAGAAAAGTTCTGACTGCTGCCTGAACATTGGTCAGTGAGCCTCTCCCGCTCGGCGCTGTCAAGCGCAGCTTCACCACACACAGCTAAATAAAACAGGCTGGTGGCAGATTGATCCTAATAATTAATATTTCTGATGTAAAGATTTCTGTGAAATGCGTAAAGTTGCACAGAAGAAAGCCCAATAGGACCTGCCCTGTACAGTTTAAGAATCTGTAGCCATAGTAAAGGACTATTATTTTGTTGAACAGACCCTGACCTGAGCGACAACTGATGACGTCACATGCTCAAATTTGCTTGACCAATCGGCGGAAGGGGGCGTGTCAGGCCGCCCACATGTGGAAAACGAATTTTGAAGTCATTTATTCGTTTTTTGCATGTGAACTAAAAAAAGGAAAAATCAAGCCGAAATCTCGTTTTTTTTTTAAAACGAAAAAACGAATAAAGGGGCTGTTTTCTCGTTTCTGCTTATTTCATTTCAAATTGGAAAACAAACTATCAAAACGTACACGGACCAACAAGCCTAATGACACTGGTAGTGACGATTCTGTCTGACCAATCAGTGATCTTCAGTGTTTTCACGTCACATTTTAGTATCGGTACGGTACACTTGGAACCTCAACAGAGGTGGTACCATAGACATGTATAGACCTTATGTAGCTCCGCCCCTTTTCAGCGCTGCGCTCATTGTCTTTTGACTTCCGGTCTGTATTTTCACAGCGTTTTGCGTGTTTATTAATGAACGGCTCGTTTTAAAATCTTCCCGGTCGATTTACATTTGTTAAGTCATCTGCTTTAAACATTACAGTCCTCATGATAACTTTCGTTAACTTTACATGAAGTAAATCCACTTAAAAGCTAATTACTCATGGACAGAAATGCCATATAAATATACAGAGCGACCGCAAAACGGAAGTTAAAAGACAATTTTCCAAAGATGGCGGCGCCCTTGTTTCTCTGGTGCATAAGGTCTATAGAAAGGCTAGATGGCTCAAGGCAGAGTCAGATAGCATACATATCCGGGCCTCATCTGGGCCAACTATGGCACATGTGGCTCAGTTCTGGCAGCGGCAAAGGTTATATGGGCCGTCTCTGGCCCACACACATCAAGCCGGTTTTAGTGTGAGTCGTGGCATGCTGTTCATGGGCCAGATCTGGCCCGTGTGCAACAAACCGGCTTTAGTTTGAGTCGTGGCTTGCTGTGTGTGGGCCAGATCTGGCCCGTGTGCAACAAACCGGCTTTAGTTTGAGTCGTGGCTTGCTGTGTGTGGGCCAGATCTGGCCCGTGTGCAACAAACCGGCTTTAGTTTGAGTCGTGGCTTGCTGTGTGTGGGCCAGATATGGCCCGTGTGCAACAAACCGGCTTTAGTTTGAGTCGTGGCTTGCTGTGTGTGGGCCAGATATGGCCCGTGTGCAACAAACCGGCTTTAGTTTGAGTCGTGGCTTGCTGTGTGTGGGCCAGATATGGCCCGTTTGCGACAAACCAGTTTTAGGATTGTTGTGGGCCAGATATGATATTTAGTATGATATTAATTAATAGTTATTAAGTTTTAAAATGTAAAGGAAGAAGGCTGTCTTTTGTTCTTTTCCCTTTGTTTGTCTTAGATCTGATAAAGAATCATTGGATTAAATCATCCTTTCTTTTTCATAATCCGACAGATTTGTCTGTATAATTAAGATACTATTCTGTTCTTTAACTTTGACACTGAACTTGAGGAATTCTAGGTAATAGCAGTCATTCTGGTCATTCATTAGTAATCAGTAACCTAGATATGAATAGCTTATTCTAGATTGCCAAGGGCATGTTGTTTATTTGTTAATTTATATATTGGACAATGATGGAAATAAACTACTGACATATGCAATGTATACAGCCTTATGAAAAGCAGCAATCAATTAGATCAAAAGTAATCAGAAAAAAAATTTCAGTCACCTGCAACATCTGAATATTCAATCAATAATTTTTTTGGACTAATGTAGTTTGCACATGCACACAGATTATCTGTTATCTTTGTGGGCACTCTCAATAGACATCTTTAAAGGTGCAGTCTGTAAGAATGTCTGTGAGCTAGTGGTGGAAATAGGTACTGCAGTCCAAATTCAAGTTATGGGAGATTGTTGTTTACCCCGTCCCCTCCTCCTCAGACTCGACCCTCATGCAGGTTGCCAGTTTAAGGTCACGCAACAGGAACGAGCGCAATTGACAATTGAAGCCGAGGAGACTTGCTCATAAGTTGATGAGTTGATTTATCCATGTTATTATATGCTCTTGGTCATACCCTTACAATGACCTGGGGGTCCGGCAGCGTTTTTTTGGGGAGCACAAAGTCAGCGGCTTGATACGGTTGGACCTAAACCAGGAACTTCCGCCAATAGCTTTATGAATTATGAAAAGGTTCCTCCTGTGCGAAAGCCCTTAATGACGTTTGTATACCAGTTAAAGGCAGCAATGCACTAATCTGGCTTTAACACACAGTTGTCTTCATTAAAAGTAGGAACACTTCTTATCAGTGCTGATGCCACCAGTGCTGATTTTCCGTATCGGAAAACTTTAAAATGGCACTTTATGACAAAAAGATTGCTGACCCCTGTTGTTGAACAATTTTAAAATAGTTTGCACTGTCACTAATTTGTAAATGTGATGAATGGAACCTTTTTTTATCGATTTATAATGTATGTGTGAAGTGCTTAAGTGGAGTAAAACATATTTTAAGGCAATCAGTTTGCATTGTTTTAATAAGATGTATAATTAAATACAACTGAAATTCCAAGTTGCAGGAAATATTCCATTATTTAGCTCAACTTACACCACTAAATAAGCATTTGTTACAGCATTATATTCTTTCATTTTTACTAAGTTAAAGGCAATCACTTTACATGATTTTTTGAGGGAGCTTAACAAATAACAATTTACTGTGTAGAAGAGTCTGAAAGCACAGAATAAAATTAAAAATTGTGAGATGGGCTTATTGACAAACAAAAACAAAGTTAAATACAAATAGGTTGAATGTAAAAATCGATCGTGTGAACATTACATCCAACAACACAACATGTTCTTCCCATAAATCCCATGACTTTCTTTTGTTATGTAACTACAAAATTGAAAAATTACCAGCAATATTATCTGATTTTCACAGGCAATCCCTCTTGGCATGATATTCTTTGAGTCTTTGATATTCAAGCACAACTTTTCACCTCATAAATATTTTATTTGGAATAACTGTAATATTTTATACATGTGTGTGTGCGTGTGTGTGTGTGTGTATATATATATATTAAATATTACAGTTATTCCAAATAAAATATTTATAAGGTGAAAAGTTCCGTATCAAACTGTAATATGTAACTGTCTATATTTTTTCATAATTGGTTTGATAAAAATATCTTGTTAGTTAGTCAGTTAATCAATTCTCAAGGGTTGTTGTTTTCATATAAGGAGTTTTTATATCACTTTCAATTTCCTGTTTCTCCCAAAGAATTTTCATTATTTATGGGTTCAATCCCATCAGGTGCTCTTGCTTTATTGAGAGGAACTCAACCTCTACAGTCTCTATGAGTTTGGTCAATACTCCTGTTGGCAAATTGTGCTTTGCTTCTCCCTGTAAAAACAATCGATCAGTCCGGTCACTTTTTCAGCAAAACATTGTTACTTTACCGTCTGTGACCGCTTACTGGAATAATGCAGTTCCACATCTTTTTCTTTTTTTTAACCAATAAAGTAAAAGAAATTTCTTTTAAAATAATTCATAAATACCCTGCAAGTCACTACCTCAAAAAGGAATCTAAAAAAAAGGTCATTTTTATGTAATTAATCTGATCTTAGCAAAGTTTCATATTCATAAATCTAAATGTTTAAATATGAAACCTCTTTTTCTTACATTTTTTAAATAACTTGAAAATTACCTATTTTCAATTAAGTTGTCTGAGAACAAAAAGGCCTTAAAAACATTATCTGTTTGCAGGGGTGTAGTTTGTGGGGGTTGGGGGGGAGATAACCCCCCCCCCCCCCAATATTTAAATCTATGCATTACAACCCCCCCAATATTTATACATGAAACATGAAAAATATGCAGAACCCAAACTTCAACCCCCCCCCCCCCCCCCCAATGTTCAAATCAAATCTACGCCCTTGTCTGTTTGTAATTCTTTTCCTTTTTTCAGTGTCATGTAATTCTCATGATTTATCAGTTTAATTTACATGATTCCCCCCTTTGTGATTTTTATTTTATTTTTATTTATTTTAGTTCTGTTGTTGTCTGTTATTATGTATATTTTTGTAAGCATAAAAAAAAAAAATTAAATCCCTCTTCGGAGCATCACAAAGTGGTCTCACAAAATGGCAATTTTACCCATCAACCACCGCGGCGCTAGAGCCGCGAAGCTCTATTAACCAATCACAGCAGTTTTATTATTATTAATAATTGAATGCCAGGATAATTTAACAAGGTATGCTGTGTGATGATATACATTTTATATATGTATAAATATTCAAATATATAAACTCTGCTGCCAGACTCGCGTGCAAAGCCCGCGAAAACAATAGGTAGCGAAAACGGAAGTCTGGCCACTGTGGCCACTGGCCAGTCAGAGCCAGCGCGTGCACACATCCTGACTGTCTACTCGCTGCTGAGAGGAATAACTTGAGTTTTCTGGAGGTAAGTACTTTAATTATTCGATATACTTCACAAATTATAACTACAATTATCAATGACGTTTAAAAGAAGGAACTAAGTGAATTATACAATCTATTAACAGAGGCAAACAACCTGTTGCTGTTAAATCTGTTACGTCACTTGTGCGTGCGCATGTCTGTCATGTTAACGTTTGGCCCTACTTATTAATGATAATTACAATAAAGTATTTAAAAAAAAACTATGAATCACAGATGCGAAAGGGAACTGAATTCGTTAAACATAAGTTACTCCTGAAGCGCGGCCACTTCTCAGACAGCGCGTGAACACTGCTCAAGCACCCACAGAAATGGCCAAACGACACGGGAAAATACGATATTCTCTTTTAACCTCACAGCGGTTCTCGGCGCGTGTGTGGCAGAAACATAAATATATGTGCCCATGTTATCATTATATCTGCCTGAGAAGTTTTCCTTTGTAGCTTAGATGACATTTTTTTGAGACCATTTTGTCCTGTAACGTTAAAAATTCAGGGCTTTTCAGAGATACCAAATGTTTGGAGTTTGCGTCATGACAACCCCCCTATCCTGACTGACATTGACTGGATGATTAAATTCAGCACTCTTATAGAAATATGATTTGATCAATTACATTTTTTTTTAATATAAATTCACATCTTTGGGGTTTTAAATAAGAATATGACGTTCTGTTATGAGACATGCATCTGTTTTATTCATGTCCACTGTAGAGGTCACCGGGACATTCTTGTCAGGCATTTTAGGAGACAAGTGAATAGGAAATGCTAAATATTTATATGAAATATGAGCTATTATAAAAATGTTGTCTATTTATTACTCGTTATAGCTACTTTTTTTCCTTTACATGTTTCCTAAAAACACATTACTATTCAAATTAGAGACAATGAAAATATAGGCTACATATCGCATATAATAGAAAACCAAATTTTTGGCCATGTTTACAAATAATGTAAAGATTTTTCAAAAATCTTGTTTTCCCTTATGGGTCTCAGGAAGGATATTGGATTAGGTCTTACAATTACATCAACCTTAGAAACGTGGTGCTGTCTGTCATTAACGTCAATTAAACAACCAAAGTAAACACCGGTATTCTTATGAACTGCTATACAGCCTAGCATAACAAAAATTTCTCCTTCAATACGCAAAAAAGACCCAACAGCGTTCATAACTCAGGCAGTTTGTTCTTAGGTTAATTGTGGCCAACACGCCACTAAAAGTAAGAAAAACAAGGGAGAAAAACAACATTATCAATGACTTCACAGAATTCCCAATCAAAAGAAATAAACACAATTCCAACAGCTTCCCTTTCACCCTCGCACTTCATTTCCGCTGTTAAAAGACGGACACTCTCTGTGACCAGTAGTGCTGTAGCGGTGCGTCGATGACGTCGACGCGTCGACGTCAAAATTACGTCGACGTCATATTTTTTGCGTCGACGCTTCTTTATTTATTTATTTATTATTATTATTTTTTTTTTGTACCATTCCCGGAGGTACAGCTCGCCACACACACACCGCCCGCCGTGTTATTCTGTCATGTTTTCTCCCTTTCTTTCCAAACCGCGACAAACGCCTGTCTCCTTTCTCTGCAGAATGTGATAAATCCGCTCAACCAATCACAGCGCACCATTCCACGCATTGTAAACAGTAACGGTGGCGCTTTGAATACACCCGGCATCCTAGTTTTCCTTATCTACTTTGCACTTTTTGATCAACAAACAAACAAAAAAATGAATACATTCGACGGCATTGATGGACCTGTGGTGGATTCTGCCGTAGGGAAGAAACGTAAGCCATCGAAATCTAATCATTTACGTGAGGAGATTAACAAGATGAGGCACGCGGGAGGAAGAGAAATGCCGACTGTTGCTTGTTCTCACACTGCGTCAAACTTCTGTCGAATGCTGACACGTGAACCCCAGGGGATCTTTAAAAAAAATTCTTGTACTCAGTCAACGAAAACCGAGCAGGACCAAGCCATTTTACAGCTGATCGCCGTCAAAAAATTTCAGAAGGTATTTCTTAGCGATGGCTGATTGAATGTAGCCTATGTTTAGTCCAGTACGTGCTAAATATAAGATTAGTATTGACCGAGTTCAGAGGCTGTCATGTGGATCAACTTACTTTGTTGTGTATTTTCAACAGTTTCAATATGAAAAATAACTTTTATATTGATTCAATGGATTAAATTGCATTTAAAAAAAAAAACGTGTCATGAATTTATTGCATTTTTGGGAAAAAAAATAATCTGTTTTTATAATAAATCTTTGAAAATCAAAATCTGGATTTGAATTATTTATGTTATTATAACCTAAAGATGCTATGTGAAAGTTTGAAACAGAAAATAGTGGTTTTAATCTTGCCACTTTCTTGGTAAAGAAAATCAATTTTTTACTCAAATTAATCAAAATGGATTTATCACGTTTATACTATATTATTCAGAAGTAAACATTGTAGCTGACAGTGTGTTTGTCAGAATGTTTATTTTTTAAACCACAACCTTCTAAGTGCTTCTTTTACTGATATATTTAACAATATCTTTTGCATTTCTCATCCAAACAACGTCAAACTTGGCACTGCACTTACTCGTGCCCAGACAGCTGTCGAGTTTGAAATCCATCGGAGTAACGGTTCGAGAGATATGCGAATAACAGACAGGATAATTAATTCAAATTAGTCGTTAGATTAGTCGACTAATCGATAAAATAATCGCCCGACTAATCGTTTAATAAATAATCGTTTACCCCAGCCCTAGTGACCAGGCACCATGCGCGCTGACCAGTTAGGGTAGAACAACCTATGAGAAATGGGACAGGAGGGGAGACAACAATGGAGGGAGAGAAACACACACCCACTTTTTTTTTTCTTTTTTTTTTTTATTCCAAGTAATATCAATCAGCAGCTGGGTTGTTTTGATTAAGTAATAATAACTCAAAGTTTACTGAATGTGTGTATATATATATATTGATAAAATTAATTCTGTTCAGTCATGTTTCTTATTTTTCTCCATTTTGCTTTTGTGTCAACAGCAGCTATATGACCCCCAAAAGCTCTTTTAAGAGCTCTTTCAACCATTAAGCATCTTTATCCATGTAAGTATATTTTTGAGACACTTCAGTTAGTATTTGGGCTTATATTCTTTAAAGATACATCATCAGCCATGTTTTAACAGCTTGAGATGTTTCCCTTATTTGCACTTTATCTTAGCTGTCCATGTTAATGTTTATTTATCTGCCTTTACCAGTTCAAAATTGTGACTAATTGAAAATTCTGAAAAGATGAGAAACATGGGCATAATTAATGCAGTTTCTTGTGTTACCATAATATTTTGCTAGTCAATAAATTAAAAGCCTTTTTTTTTTACCACAATTTGATCAATCAATGAATTTCTTTGACTACTGCACGTCTATAAATACAGACCTAGGTAATAGTTGATATTTCAGTAGTTACTCCGTCTTATTTTACCCATTTTTCTTGTCTGTAAACAGATCATTGTGACTGTGGTGAGCAGGGTGAGGCTGAGAGTGAGAGAACGGAGGCTGGTGAGTGATTGATAATGAGCAACGTACAGGTGTCACTCATCAGTAATCACACTGGCCTCCAGCTATTCTCTCAAAGCCCTCAGCCTCGGCCTGCTCGCCACAGTCATCCTTTTCTATAAGATGTTTTTAAGCACATTCTTAGTTTCACTTTAGATTTATTTTATATATTCATATTAGATTAATTTGCAGCATACACCTCATTCAAAATTTTGGACTACTGTAGTGGTTACCTGTAATATATTCTTTTTATTGTTTCCTTTTTTAGATTTTGCATCATCCTCCACTGTTTTTTTTTTTCTTTTCTCTAACCATCCCTTATTTCAACCAAGGTAAGTTGTCTTTTTTTTTTTTAAGCATCACTTAAAGGTGTTTACAGTTGTCTAGTTATTTTCTCTTTAGTGTATATGTGCTTGTCATGGAAGCATAAATGAATTTATTATATTAAACAGAACTTTTAACAAGGTGAATTAGACTGATGACATAGGTATACCTGCGTTTTAACACAAAAGGTCTTTGGATTTCCACTTACTTCTAAAATGAATGCTTAATTCGTGGTTATTATTTTTAATGAAAACAACTCATCAATAAAGATGTACAATCCTAAATTTGCTTACCGTATATCTAACATTAAAGGTAGGGTAGGTCAGAATTGTCTAAAACTTTTATTCAAATTTGTTTAAACTGTCTTTATATACCAATACATAATTAAAATGCAAGTACTCTGAAATAGAGAGTATAAAAAATTGAGTGACTCTAGTGTATTTAATCTTCAATAAACACAGCTCATTAATTCCATTCACTCCCACCTAAAAACGGGTGCGCGACTGCGCGCACGTGGGCAGAGCCAGTATTAGCGGCGGTAGTCATGGCGACGGAGAGTGATAATCGCGCAAGCCAATCACTTGTTTCGTCCCGGTAGGAATTAATGAGCTGTGTTTTTTGAAGATTAAATACACTATAGTCACTCAATTTTTATACTCTCTTTTTCAAAGTACTTACATTTTAATTATGTATTGGTATATAAAGACAGTTTAAGCCAATTTGAAAAAAAGTTTTTTAGACAATTCTTACCTACCCAACCTTTAAAGGGATACTTCAGGATTTAGCATTAAGCTTTGTATCAGTAGAAAACCTGTAGTATTTTCAAATTACCCTGCTTTCCCCCCTCATATCCCCCTGAGACGAGAGATTTGTTTGTTTGTTTTTTGTTTTTTTGGTCTGGAAAAAATCCTCCGATGATGCAAAAATCATCATTTTGCGTCATCTGAGGATTTTTTGTCCAAAGGCTAAAGACTACAGCCAATAGAAAGCGCTGTTCCGCATGTTCTCAACCCACCCATAGAGGGTGGGATCTCACTCACAGCATGTCCACAGATAGTGTCAGATATCTTTTATTTGGAAGCTAAGCTAACAGACTCTTGTTCTGTGGAGAAAGCTGAGTAGTAGGAGAAAGTATTAGGGGTTACCATCCTCTTTTTCCCGGACTTGTCTGGCCGTCGAGATCGTCCAAAATGTCCGGGATTCGGCTTTTGCTTTCTGCAGTCGCCATTCATTGTTTACATGCACACCTTTTGTTTCAATCTCACTGAATTCCTTCCGATTGGTGAATCTGAATGTAGTGTTTACATGAGCGCTAAACAAGTGATCGGTTGATGTGGATCGATTTATAAGGAAATTCCCGCTCCTCTGTGAGATACGAGAACGGCGCGTCTCACAGGTGTTGCTCATCATCAGTAAACAAGCCACCGGCCTCGTGTCGCTCTCAGTCGTCGTGCTCGCCACAGTAAACCTAATCAATGGAGACTGTAGAACACAAAAGCCGAATCCAGGAGATTTTGGGCGATCTCGAAATCCCTGTCAGACTGGTCACAGAGACTCACTAGTAGCTAGCCTTGTGTTTAACTGCACTCTCTCACCGGTAGGCGTGGCTTCCTAGGGCAGTGAAGCAAGTGCATTGTGGGAGTTGTAGTTTTTCATCCACAAAAGCTAAAAATAAATGTTCTGGCCTTTTTCAGTCTAGAAGGCTCCAAATTCAAAAATAATTTCACATTTCTACTACATAAATTACCTATTTAAATACACATTCCTCTTTCCTGTGCTGAAGTATCCCTTTAATGAAGCAAACTTTACATTTAATATTAGTCCTAGAGCAGAAAAAGTTTAATACATTTAAAATACTATAATCACTTGACGCCATTAAAACGGCTACTATCATGCAAAAACTGCAACAAATCCATTATTCATGATTAAAAATCTAAACCAAAAGATTACTTTTAGTATCATAATTATTAAACTGTAATGAATTAAATTTGACTCACCTAATATAGGCGGGACTCAAAAGAGGTCCACGCTTCCAGTCAGCACCTCCTGTCTTTCACAATTTTTTTCCTTTTTTTTTTTCAAATGAATAAAACACACTTTAAGATTCAAAATTAACACTAGAATGCCAAAATATTATATTTTTAAAAAAATACCGACATTAAAGACCCTAGAACGCAATTTTACTCTTTGGTTATGAATGCAGCTTGGAAAAAAACTGCAAATTCATTATTTAGGAATAAGATTCAACAAGATTTAGTTTAGTATCACAATTGTCACTCTTATTCAGATCTGTCCATATGTCTGCCCTTCTCTTTCTCCCAGACGTTTACATTTTTGAACGATTTGTGAGACATGCAGCAAGCGCATTCCAACTCGTGTGCCGCTGGGTAGATCAGCACGTTACAATTCAAATGTGCGCATCTACCACAAACGCAAATCAGTTCTGACTGGATCTCTCGTCCCTCCCTAACATTTTCGTCTATTTTTTATTCGTTGTTCATAATTCATAGTTGTCGTCATTTAAAACTGTTTTTATATAGTTATCGAACGTGTTAGTCTGTGAAAAAATGTCGTTGACGAAAATAATGACGAACATTTTTCGTCAACGAAATTCACAATATATATACTGTAATTGAGTGTGTACCATAAACAGTGACGTGTCGAGGTGTCTCTCACCTGACTCCTGTTAAACGCGGACCAGAGATTCTGCTTTGTGAATCGCAAATCAAGCAGTGATTGACAGCGCTCTGATCCAATGGCGTTGGGCATTGTCATGTTGACAGTAAATCTAGCCCAATGATGTTAGGGGGGCACCAGGGGGGGCCAATCATATTCCAGGGGGGGCCGGTGCCCCCCCGTGCCCCCCTTCTAGACACGCCCCTGTATCTGCTTACCTTGATTGTCATCCAAACTTTCAAACGCGCATCAGTAGGCTCGAACTCCGAACCTGTGCTCTGAACTCTCTCTGAACTATTCACACGCAACTGACGTATCAGGTGCAAGGTTTTCAGCGAATCAACGATCAGAGAATACTGCTGTGAGAACGTTGTAGGCAGATGTTACAGCTGTGGGCCTTAAACTCCGCTCCTGTCATTAATACGCAGTGGTCTAGTCATCAACAGAAAATTAACGGATTGAGAGGGGAGAAACATGGATTTTGGCGTGACATTTCTTGCGTGTGCGTGAGAGCGTGAGATTGATGCTGAAAGCTGAGTGTCACGCCAGATGCGTGAGAGTTGGCAACCCTGGGTTTTCAGAGAAGCAAATTGAAGAAAAAGTCAAACTATTTATTGTCCTTACATTTCCCATTGGTGTCTTTAGTGAGCTGAAAGGTAAACTCTACAATCAGTCCAGCAACACTCCTCATGTACTCCATGTGCTGCTTGACTTCACGAACCACAATAACTTCTTCTTCTTTCAGTCTAGCCAGCAGCATTATCTTGTCAAAAACAAATTTTTCCCGCTCCATATCACCATGACCTGCAATACATTACATCAAAGTGTTATCTTACAACCTATAAAAATATTGGGACAGAAGATATTTTGCATGCTGTACTACTACTACAATAGAGAAATAAACCCTGAAAGGATGAGATAGAACCCCAGCGCTTCACGAAGGGGTTCGATCACATCCATTTACAAATTACTGCATTCTTTTTTTTTTTGCATATTGCCCAATGTCTTAACATTTTGTATTCAAAACAAAGCATCAAACAATTTGTATTCAGTGCATTTCAGAGGAAGTACTTACATTCCCATGGCCAGGAGTAGTTGTCCACAGCCAAGAGTTCATTGGGAGGAGGCAGTTTTTCAACTTCCCCCACAGTAGCATTGTGGTCATTGATGGCAACTTTCAAGGCTTTCTTCTCAACAGCAATCTTTCTTCTCAGTTGATGCCTTCGCTTATTCCCACCTACAATGAGAAACACAAAATGAGTGTGCATTCACACGATGACTACACAATAGCACCATACAAAATAGGACTTCACAATATGCATGTATGTGTTATGATTATTGTGAAAGATTTTGTGTGATAATTTTTGCATCAAAGGTTTCATTATCATTTGAAAAATTGTGAATTTTTTTTTTTTCAGAATCTATTTTAAACAATCATATTTTTTTTAAAAATAGAGGACAAAATTGGTAGGTCAGGACATCTCTGCACTTTGCAGAAATATTGGAAATATTTGGATATCGCATTCAACCTTATTATGATTTTGACAGTTTTTCAGTATGCTGCCCTGACGTACTTTTTTTTTGTATAAATGGCTTTGCTATTTTTACTATGTATAAATCAGTAGTAGACTTGTGCCGGTATTCGGTAATGCGATAAATCGCGGTAATGAATATGCACGATATTGTTATCGCGGGCACTTCAAAATACCGTGAAAAATAATAGATCCGAATTTAGATTTTTAGAACGCGCATTATAGTTTATTTTCCATCAACCGCTTAAACAAACACTGCGTATACTGCGCGAAACACGTGCGCACTCTGATGTAAACAATCGCCACGTGTATAAGCATGCGGCCGGTGCGCACTTCTAGTCTAATGTAAACAGTCCTCACATAGAGAAGCAGCATGGTGGAAGGAGGAACGCCGCCGCCTACAGTCTATGGCCGCCGCCGATCTATCCGGATCCATCCCGCTTCTAAAAGCAGAGCTGCCAACTCGACGCATTCAGCGCGAGACTCTTCACACGCTCACGCCACACATCCGTTTTCTCACGCAGAGAAAAATCGCGGAGCAAAGAGGACACGAAGACCGTCAAACAAGACAGAGCAGGTTACTTTTGATATGAAACAGAAGAACAATTGTGTCACAGAACGTTACATTTAAACCATTTAATGACCAGCAGCATGTTAGATGACTAAAACAAATAGATAAAGGGGAGTATTTTGCTGAATATGTGCACTGCACTTTTTTTTACATATTTATTATATTTTTACTTGTGTCATTACATAATTGTTATTATAATGAAAACCACATTATATTTGATTTAACTAGTTATTTGTAGCCTTTAATAATACCAGCTGATAGGGCTCTATATGGTTACATAGCATTATGTGAAATATTTTTTTTCATGAGAAAAAAATAACATGTGGGCTATCTACTGTAGCCTTCCTAATATTTATCCAAAATTAGTCAATATTGAATCAATATTTAAATCAAATCCCAAGTATTGAATTGAAATCGTTAAATTTGTGTTAAGCAACACAAACTGTAGCCTACCAAACAGTCATTGTACCATGTTATCACTAAACTTAATAAAATTCAGTTTAGTTAACAAATGTTTTGACAATCACAATTACACCTTGTGATGCAAGTTTTATTTTATTTTTTACACCCCCCGATATTAAAATATCGTGATAATACCGTATACCGTGATAAAAGATCACTCAATTAATCGCAGCATGAAAATGTGATACCGGCACATGCCTAATCAGTAGTGAATAAATTTTTTCACAAATCTGCATTACTAGTGGCCTTTTCTGCTCTCACCAGACTGATGATACAGCTGAAATTTTCGCTCTTTGATGCCCAAATATAGCCCCTCGATGGTCCTCTGCAGGTCATTTTGGATTGTTGCTCCTTTGTACGACAACAAACAAATTAATGCCCATTTCAGTTTACAATCAGCCTCTTTTCAGATCCCCTGTACAAGAGCAGAGCGATTGATTCTTTAAAATATGCCATTAAATAATTTTTTCAAAGTACCTGAGGTCCACTGCTGAACATCAGACACCCACTGCTGGACTGTGTCTTGCTGTAGAGGTAACTCAGCGGTGAGTTTCTCTAGGTCCTTTGTTGCCTCTGCAATCCTTTGTACGGTCTGTCGAAAAGAAATGTCCATGTTAACAAATGCTGAGACAATTTAAAAACAAAAATGTTATTATACATATTTGCCTAGTTAGTACCTTGATGTATCTTTTGGCCAATGTCCGGTCAAGGTTTTCTGCCTTTCGCTTGTTCCAGCCACTTGCCTGGATTGTTAGCATGTCTGTGCGAACTTGACACACAATGTATGTGCAGTAATTTAGGTTCACAGTGAGGACCAAAGGTCATATACTACATTGATCATTCATTCTCTAATATTGTCACATAAACCTGGAAATAATCATACACTTAATTAACGAGTCAGAAGTTAAATTAAAAAATAGAATCCTGAACAGTGTAAAAGTACTTACTAGACAGTTGTTTTCTAAGGGAGCAACTCTAAAATGCAAAGGCCGAGCATCAGTGTTCAAACCCCTTGGTCTCAATTTGGACACAACTATACATGAAAAATGCTTAACGGCTTTTGACATGTACTTGGAACATATGGCTGCTCGGGAGAGAAAGCTGTTAACCTGTTCAACCTCCTCCCCGATTGTTGTTCCAGCTCCTTCTTGATTGCGTCCCCCCCATTTTAACTGTAACACATTTACATGAATGTTATCATTTGGAAAACAACAAGTAGGGGCAGAGGACAGACAATCATAATGTGTGGTACAAATGGTAAGAAATACATCTAATTGTCATGATTACCTCACACATCCATGAATGCGCTTTTGCATGCATGATGGAGAGAAATAGGCGCATGTTCAGCAAGTCCTCCAACTCTGGACAGTGGTCCACAACTCTCTGCAGATATGGCCAATATTTGCAGACCACATCAGAGCAAAAGAACTAAACGGTCTGTGAAGCTAGCTGTTTCTGGAGATATAATGGGTATGCAAATATTTCTCCACGGAACATATTCAGTCCCTTCAGCAAAACCCCATGACGGCAGACAGCAACTTCAACACCTTCCTCGTCTAGTTTGCTTGCAGACTTGTTGGTGGACTCTCGTGCTGCGGTCCACTGACCCGCACCACATCTCCCTTTTCCTGGATTCTTAAACAGATGAGGGCAAATACATTTACACAGTTACATTTTATAAAATAAGCTGTAAATCATGGTATTATGGCATTTGATGGAGTAATGCCACTCTATTATTAAATAAACCAAATAATGTTTAAATTTTGGGGAAAAAAACTGGCAAGCATTCATAAAAATGTGAAATCGTGGTGTTACACATGAAGAAATATAAATTTAGCTTACATGTCCAGTTGTTCCATGGATGTAATCAACAAAGGAGGACACCTCAGCATCATTGGCCAAAAAGACTCCGTCAAAAAACCCATCAGGTCTTGAAAGATATATGTAGATGTGGGTAAAATTTATTGTATAAAAGTAATTTGTGGCTCACTAGCATTTCATTGTACATGAATGTTACACACCCTGGTTGGCTTTTGAAACGATATCATTTGTGGTTCCCATCCACTGCAACTGCCAACATGGAGGGTTTGCTTGCAGGGCACTGAAAATGCTGGACCTGAGCTTGTCAACCTCAAGTTTGGAATAGGCCCATTCGAGGAAGGCCCTCTGCATTGTGTCCCCACATATCTTACCACTCTGAGAGCAAAAGTGAAAAAAAACAAAACAAAACAGTAAGTAACTGTTTCGAAGGTTACCTCAGACAGACCGTGGTCGTGAAGAAGAAAGGGCTCTGTCAAGAAATATGTACTGAAACTTTGGGGATTGTAAGAACAAGTCCTAACAATGAATCAGTTATTTAAAAGGTAAGATAACTTAAATGAATGAGTCCACTCACTCGCCCGAAGAGTTTTGTACGACACTCGAGCATGCTGACAAAAGCTATTCTCGACATCCCTGGGGCAGTGATTTTTAGATCCTCATACGTGGTGAACAAGTCCACCATGTACAAGGTCTCAAAATTGACAGTGGCTGGCCAGTAACCACTTTCAACCAGATCACTTATGGTCACTGGCAAGGTTTTTCCACAGGAGCAGTTTACTGATGGAAGGAAGAGGTTGTATCTTCCTGAAATTTCTGAGAAAAACAATTATCTCTTGTTTGCAAGAAACAAAAAACACAATATGAAGAAATAAAAAAAAGTTACCATTCATTCCAATTAAAATAACTGGCTTTCCCTTGGAAAAGCTTGTTTGCCCAGTGGAGCAGTCGCAGCAGGGAGGAACGATTGGTAACATGCAATCTAAAAAGCAGAATTAGTTTACATATTAGTGTAAATGAAACAGTGAGGGTGTTGTTTCTATCAAACAAAACTTCATCCAGCATGTTTGTTGGAGTAAACCAGGGTTCGTGTAAAATGTAAAACAGCCTATATAACCTGAGACATAAAAACTACCTTTTTCATAATAGGAGAACTTCCCTCCCTCATCCTGCTGAACAAAAGTGGATGGCGGCAGGTGTCTGAAGAACCCCTCCACCATGGATGCTCTGTTATGAAGCACCAGGGCCTCATGTGTGGAAAGGTCACAGGCTGTGCAGTAGAGTGATCGTGGTAAACAGTCCCTACACATCACTACTGCAGCCTTGTGTCCACAATGATGGCAAACCCCCTCCTTCGGCTTCTCAGATGAAAACATATTGTTCACCATGAAGGGCCTTATTACTGTCCAATTCTCCAGAGAGGACGTTTGCCTGTTCCTCCAATGTGAGGGGAGAGGTTGTTCAGCACCACTTCCCAAGAAGTCACGGACATCTTGAATGAGGGAGTCTGAAAATGAAAAGGGAAGAAGGCAATGGTAAATCTGGGCAATAACAAATGAAGAAACAAGTATTAAGGAAAAAAAAAATATAAATTTCGATGGTCACAGTGTCTTCAGTTGTGCTGGTAGACAGAGCACAGGAGGGTGTAACGATTGCTGAAGAAACTGCAAAAATATGAATATTCATTTAGAACTTGCTCAATGAATAATGAATGCAACTACTGATAAAAAAAACAAAAAAAAAAACAACAACCAGTAACGTTAGCTGAATTTCGCTTTTGTTTCTCCCCAGCTCTACATCTTTTTGGCAGAGGTTGACCATCTTTGTCCTCATCAAGCCAAACACACAGCTTTGTCGATTGTTTTGACCCTCTTTCAGTGTGTCCATGCTGATCCACCTAAATAAACAATTGAGCCACAGAATAAACCTCCACCCACTAAGGTTATCGCCACCTACAAACATCTCATTATAAAACCAATGTTATAATAAATATTACATTGTAAAGATTCAGTCTAACGGTTGTGGTCCTGTACTGTACTGACAGATCTAGAAAACCCTTTCTACATTAAAAAAAAGAAAGAAAAGAAAGTGAAACGTTTTGACAGAATATTTAATTAAACTCTCACTGGGTCTAACGTGTGAACTCAGCTCAGCACTATAGCTTGCATTTGAATAAAGACATTGAACCAGGTACTGTATTCACTTTGTAGAAGTGCCGGAACTGCGCACTGGTTAGTACCGCCCCACTTCGAGCACTGTCTAGTGTGTGTATCATACCTGAGTGGCATGCTGGTATTGAAAATTATGACTAAGTAAATTATCCATGTGGATTACAGAGCAATATGATTGAAAGTAAACAAACAGAGGTATGAGAAATACAGATGGTGCAGGCTAATAGGTCCTTTAACTCACCTGTTCATAATCACATAATCTTCTGTGGTGCACAGCTGATTGGTTCCTGCTGTATCAGTAGCCAATGAGCTTGCTGCTCAACCTTCAAATACTTGGGCACCATTTACCTTAGCAGTGCAGTTTTCAGAAACTCTTTACCTCCTCCAGGTTCATCTGTATGGGTAATTCAAGTACGCTATATTGTACAGCAGCAGCATGTCTTACTTGCTCACAGCAGTGTGTTGTGTATGTATTGAGAGTAGCAAGTCCCATACTTGCCCATACTTGCTCTACAGCAGCATTAGTAGAGCTATTCCACCAAGACCAAAAATACAACATTGTCATATACATTACCAAGCCAATCACTCAGAGAGTTTTCATGACATAACTGTCTTATTAACTATCATAAAATGGGTAAAAGCAAATTTTTTTCATTTTTGTGTCTACTTTATTCCAAATCACAGCTAATTATAAATGAGATAAAAAATACTTGAATAGAATAAACATTTGAAATGTGCCTTTATTTTTGCTAATATGATTACAACAGTATGATATAGACTTCAAACGGCTACAAAACAGCCTTTAGGATTTTGCTAACATTACTTAAAGGGTTAGTTCACCCAAAAATGACAATTCTGTCAGTAATTACTCACCCTCATGTTGTTCCAACCCCGTAAGACTTTCGTTCATCTTCAGAACACAAATGAAGATATTTCTGATTAAATCTGAGAGCTGTCTCACTCCTCCATAGGCTTCTATGTTATTGAAACTTGCCGGCCCAGAAAGTTAGTAAAGACAATGTTTAAAATAGTCCAAGTGACTACAGTGGCTCAACCTTAAGTTTATCAAACAATGAGACTCCAGAATGTAGGCGGTCGTGTGTGATGCGTGTGATGCTGGCCAATAGTGAGCCTACGTTCTGACGTACAACCCAGAAGCGCTGCACTGTTACACTACGTGAACTCACTAAGAGCCCCACACAGAAGAAAATCAATAGTTGAATAAAGTTGTTATTTTTGTGGGGGTTTTTTTGTGTACAAAAAGTATTCTCGTCTCTTGATAAACTTAAGATCGAGCCACTGTAGTCACTTGAACTATTTTAAACATTGTCTTGTCTAACTTTCTGGGCTGGCAAGTTTCAATAACATAGAAGCCTATGGAGGAGTGAGACATCTCTTAGATTCCGCCACGCACACAATACTTTTTTTGTATTGGGCCGATAACAATAAAATTAAAATGATCATATATCGGCCGATATCTCGTGCATCCCTAGTTTTCACTTACTTTTTTCATTCTCTTTTTAAAAAAATTTTGGAATGGGAAGCTGTTGTTCTCCAGCTGTTCGAAGCATTCGGCACATTTGTCTGTGTTTAAAAGAAGAAGAAAAAAGAACAGCCTCAACCATCTCATTACTACGGAGCCCCCCTAGTCCCACTTTGTCAAAAAAAAAAATTATAACTATCTTGTGGCCTCAAGATAGTAACTCGTGGCCTCAAGATAGTAACTCGTGGCCTCAAGATAGTAACTCGTGGCCTCAAGATAGTAAAGTGTCTGACACATGGACCCATTGTTATTAAACTGGACCCTGTAGTGCAATACTTTACATTCTGTGCAATATTCTATGTTTTAATATTCAGTGTGCAATATAGTTTGCTGCAGTTCTGCTTCTATTTATTTACTAGTACTGTAAATCTTGTAGGCTGCATATCCATAGTCCTTTATAATTCTTCTTCATATTTTATAGTCTATATTTATACTTTTTACATGTATATAGGCTACTTGTTTATTTACCAACTTCTATTATTATTTATATTCCTTTTAGAGATGCACCGATTGTTTGGCTGGTGACCGGAATTGGCCGATTTTCACGTGATCGGCCATGACCGGCGACTGGCCGGTCAGTCTGACATATACCGATTTTATGCCGGTCAAATGCAGTCGGGCGCCGCATGATAACCTTTTGAGCGGTACGGTCTCATATATGGGATTTTATTTCTGTGCCCCTGAGAGTACGGCGCCACATTTAGAGTGTTCAGTGACGTCGCATCACTGCCAGATCCAAACTGTGCTTTCGCGCATTGGCTGGCGCTGAGCCAGAGTCGGACGCGTTCAGCGCTGTCATATATCACAACTTAACCCTCTGGGCTTCTTCGTATTATAGTCACACTTAGCTTCCTCCCGCCCGAAAACGGGCGAAGCCTTAAAATCTTACTTTACTTTTTCCCAGGATAACCAATCAAATATATTTTTGTTCTATAATGTTTTCTGATTATTATTTAGAATTTTTGGAATTTTTTATGATATTTTGCATTAATTATATAATTTTTATGAGCTATTTTTTCCATTAGAATTAATATATTATTTTTTATTTTTTTTATTTTTTTTTATTTTTCAATAAATGCAATTTCAACTGAGAAGAGCGCCATCTAGTGGCTTCAAAATGTATTAATTTGTGTCATGTCCTATAACCGCCTATAGGCGGCCTATAGCTTTTTTATTTATTTATTTGATTTATTCCCATTCGGAAAGAAAAAAAAATTATTACTAAGCAACCACTGAATGGAACAACACAAATTATATATCATTTTAAAGCTTAGGATCTCAGCTTAATTACTCTAATCTAATTACATTTATTAACTCCTAACGAGTGCTGAGTAATCCCTCTAAAACCGAGTGTACCGCCAGCAGGCGCCACCTAGCTGCAAAAATATTCTTTACCATATTTTTAAAAAATCTTGCCTTGATTAACACAAAGTTGATGTCATTTGAAAGCTTAGAGTCTGAACTTTACAGTGAATGTATCCACTTTGAAAAACTCTTAAGTATTGCTGAGTTATTTGCTGATAAATAGAATTTCTTTTTTTTCATAATCTATAAAATAATGTACTGCAATGTGTCAAAAACATCATACAGCTCATGAAACATTCTCAGATAATTGAAAATGGCACTTCATTTTTTACAGCATATTATTACAATTAAAATGAGCCCAAAATTAACATAATCTATTGCTTTTATGACAAGATATTCTTCATGAAGAAAAAATTGCCCATGAGGGGGTGTCAAAGACTGTACAAAAAGGCTATCTCTTTTCCAAATGCTGTAACTTTTGATTCCTTTGTCCAAAATTTTTTATTTTTTTATCCACATGTAGGGGGACTTCACTAAAAAAGAATTTTCCTCCTACCTTATTTCCTTCCTGAGTTATTCCATGACAAATAAGAAAGATATGCAAAATCATAATAAAAATTATATATATATATTGTCTTTTATCCGCTGTTTCTTGGCAGGACAATGTCCAAATGTAATGTAATTTATATTTTCAAAAAATTTAAAAAGAGTTCTTTCAAACGATACCTACCTTTTGACTCTCCTTGCTATAGTTTTGGAGTTATTATGATTATATCATTTTTATATAGTTTGGGGCAAAATGTGCTGTTTCAGTCTTACCAGTTCATTTCTCTCAGTGTGTGTGTGTGTTTGTGTGTGTAGGTGTGTGTGTGGGGGGGGGAGGGTGTCTTATTTGCACTCTTGATGTTCTAGAGTGTCACCCCTTCATTGCTGTACACTTTTTTTCAGCACAGTTGCTGATCTGTAGCTTGTACCACCAAAAGTTTATCTGAGTTTGCCTATTTTTTCGTATTTCCCATTCATTTCCTATGTCGCCCGTTTTCGGGCGGGAGGAAGCTAAGTGTGACTTTTTTTTTTACGACCCTTTAACATATCAGAATCATCTCCTTGATTTTTTTGTGTGTTCATATAGGTAATAAAACAAAAGTCACCAAGTTTCACCCCCATCCGATGAAGCAAAAAAATTAAACAATTCGAAACGTTCAAGTTTTCGCCCGTTTTCGGGCGAAGAAGCCCAGAGGGTTAAGCAGTGTTTTCAACTTCATAATGTTTATTTTTGGTTTCAGATATTTAAATACACATAAGCACGAGTAAAACAATACATTTGGAGTTTGTAAAATACACACTGATGTCTGTGGAAGCAGCAATAACAATCTATTCAAATATAATATCAGACAAACATAGTGGAAGTAACTATAAAGTTTACTCTATTCTTCTCAGTTCCCTTTCGTTGTCACTCCGGGTTACGTCGGATGACGACGAATGGGGTTTCGCTTAGAAAGCCTATCATCTTCGAGTATATAAAACGAGCCAATGGCAATAAAAATGCCATGGGTCTGCGGAATTTGCATAGCGTATCTCCGCCCCACCCTGGGGGTATATAAGGAAGTGCGCTGGCAACATGCAGATATGTTTTCGCTTCGGAGCCAAGTTTAATACTTCACTCCACAAGCCTTTTGAATGTCATCTCAAATCTCTTCGAGACGAGCGGCTCTTCAGAGTGTTGGTGTGACGGCGGATTCCAGCGAGATCGCATTTCCTGCTGCTGGTCTGTGCAGTGATCTGCCGACAGCGAGTGTGTTTCTCCCTGGGCGTTTCAGCACTCTGTTGAGCTTTTCCAATCTCTAAAAGAGCTGCACGCGGCACGTCTTTTTCAAGACGGTTCGCCCGTGTATTTTCTATTTCCTGGATGTGTGTGCGTGATTCATCTGCTTAACGGTCGCGAGCGCTGTTTCGCGTGTTGGGCTTAATCACGCTCGGCAGCGCTCGTGGATGAGTCATGTTTTCATTGCGGGAACATGACCATCGCGATGTTTATAGATCAAGACTCAATGATCTCCATGAAGTAGAGTCCCCTCTGCCACACCCCAATTTATCTTTTCCTCGAGAGGGGATACTTTGGCTGGTGGCCAGGGTGATCTGAGGGTTACGGTGTGGCACAACAACCGACGAGTCATTCCTCGGGCCACACCCCCCTCCACATTGCAAACCGTGGAGCTTCTGCATATGCCTGGTTTCCTTCGGGGACCCAGTGTTTTATTCGGGGCTCCGGCAGATGATCTCATGTCACTCACAGCATCACAAGGCGGGCTTGATTTCTCTGGAAATGAAGTTCGGCTGCGTTGCCTCCCACGGGAGTGCCATCGTTGCCGGGACTGATTCAGAGCTGTCAGCCATGCTTTCCCGGACAGCTGAAAGCATCGGTTGGAGTGGCGCTGCCCTCCCCCCGAGCGCTGTAGGCTTCGTCCGGATGTGCATTAGGACGCCTCCGCTCCGCGAGAGTCCACGTGACTTTTCGCGGCCCGCGGGCGTCCTCCGCCTTCGCTGCTTGATCGCACAGCGATCATGGTCTGTATGTTCTCTGTCACTATCGTGACACAGTCGTGCAGTGCTGTGTGTCGCCTGCGCCTTCGATGCAGTGCTGTCCCGGGAGTTCTGTCTGAACCGGCCGCAGTGGAACGCTAGTCCTTCCCTGGCCAACCCTGACAGAACGCGGAAACTCTAACCACGCCCCCATCCTGGGACGCTATGCCTCCCATGCCGGGCCTGGTTGTTCCGCCACGCACACTACTGACCTCGCTCAGGCGACATCGGTACCTGCGTGATCCTGGGTCAGGTGATGCCCACTAATGTGGTCCAGACATGGGTTTAGCCAGGTTGAAGTGGGGCGGTCTGAGAATGAATTTTCTCAACTTCCCCATGTCCCGGGCTGGGCTCTTTGGCGGTGTGGCTTCGACCACCTGAAGCAGACTCGGGTCCGGCACCGATGGTCATCCATCCGTGCGGCCTCCTCAGTCTGCTTCCCGCCAAGCCCCCCTCCATGCGGCTGCTCCCCTCGGGCCTGCAAAAAACGGACCTGAGCAGGAGGAAGCCGCAGGAGGGCGGCGCTGCCCGTCTCCGCCCCTTAGACTGCCACGCCAGCCTAAGCAGCACCTTGAGGCGGGCAGCCTGGTCGGCGGGCTGGTTGAGGACTGCGCCCAACAGTCTTCGATCAATCCAGAAGCAGACTGAGGCTTCTGCACTGACGGTCATCCGTCGGTGTGGTCTGCTTAGTCTGCTTTCCGCAGACGCCGCCTCCTTGCGGCTCCTCCCCTCGAGCCTTCACTTGCGGCTTGCGGCTCCTCCCCTCGAGCACAAGGAGGTCGCTGGAGGCTGGCACCGCCTGTTTCTGCCCCTTAGCCGGCTAACACCTGGCTGAGCAGCACAAACCTGAAACAGGCAGCTTGGAGTTAGGGCTCAGTTCTTCAGGAGCTGGTAGCAGGACCACTCCTTCCCCCGCTGGAGGGTCGGGGCAGAATCTCTACAAAAGAACTGATGCTCTTTCTCTGAGCCCCAAGAGGCTGTGGATGACAGCACGCGCCGCCCACGGGCCACGCTCCTCTCATCCCCCTCTGTCGCCAGACCCCTGCCAGAGCACGCCCCCGTGGGACGCTGGTCCTCCCCCGCTATGCCACCCTCGCCTGGGCTGGTCATTCTGCCTCGCTGCACCCCCGACGGTACGTCTGTGGTTCGAATAACCCCGCTGGCGCAATTTCTGGAGGCCTGGCTAGAGCTTTCCGGACTGTCCCACCGGGTCGCGAGAACCATCAGGCTCAGCTCCGTGATTCAGTTTGCGCGGTCTCCCCGGCTCAGGGGAATCCGCTCACTATGGCCGGTGGCAATGCCCCTGTCATAAGAGCGGAGGTCGCTACCCTACTGGCGAAGGGTGCGATCGAGACTGTCCCTCCAGCCGAAATGAGGTCCCGCTTCTACAGCCCCTACTTCATTGTACCGAAGAAATCCGGTGGGTTACGACCGATCCTGGACCTGCGCGTCTTGAACCGCTCCCTTAAAAAAAAAAAAAAAAAAGAAGTAGGCTGCCGTTCAGGATGCTCACGGCCAAACGCCTTTTCGAATGCGTACGGCCCCAGGATTGGTTTGCAGCGATCGACCTGAAGGACGCCTACTTTCATGTCTCCATTCTTCCTCGACACAGACCGTTTCTTCGGTTTGCTTTCGAGGGGCAGGCATACCAGTACGCGGTTCTCCCTTCGGGCTAGCCCTGTCTCCTCGCGTCTTTACGAAGGTCGCCGAGGCAGCCCTTGTTCCCCTACGAGAACACGGGGTTCGCATCCTGAATTTCATCGACGACTGGCTGATCCTAGCTCACTCTCGAGATCAGGTTTGCGAACACAGGGACCTTGTGCTCCAGCACCTAGCTCGTCTGGGCCTTCGGGTCAACTGGGAGAAGAGCAAACTCTGCCCCGTGCAGAGGATCTCTTTTCTCGGTATGGAGATCAACTCAGTCGCCATGTGCGCGCAGCTTACGAGCGAGCGCGCGCAGTCACTGCTGACTTGTCTTCACCAATTCGAGGACAAGAGTGCGGTTCCTCTGAAACTATTTCAGAGGCTCCTGGGGCATATGGCATCCGCAGTCGCAGTAACGCCGCTCGGATTGCTTCATATGAGACCGCTTCAGCTTTGGCTTCGCGATCGAGTCCCGAGGTGGGCATGGCAACACGGCACGCTCCGAGTCCCAGTGACTCCGACCTGCCGTCAGACCTTCTCCCCGTGGTCGAACCTCAAATTTCTACGGGCCGGAGTTCCCTTAGAACGAGCTTCCAGGCATGTTGTTGTATCAACAGATGCCTCCGCCACGGGTTGGGGTGCCATGTGCAATGGACATGCTGCCGCGGGCTCCTGGACAGGACCCCAGCGTCTTTGGCATGTCAATTGCCTCGAGTTGCTGGCTGTACGCCTTGCCCTGCACCGCTTCCGGGCGTTGCTCAGGGGTCAACACGTACTAGTCCGATCAGACAATACCGCCACAGTAGCGTACATCAACCGTCAAGGTGGTCTACGCTCCCGCCGTATGTCGCAACTCGCCCGCCACCTCCTCATATGGAGTCAGAAGCATCTGAGGTTGCTTCGAGCCATTTATATCCCGGGACACCTGAACCAGGCGGCCGACGAGCTGTCTCGAGTTCGGCCTCTCGCTGGAGAATGGCGACTCCATCCCCAGTCGGTCCAGCTGATTTGGGATCAGTTCGGGGACGCACAGGTAGATCTGTTTGCCTCCCGCGACTCGTCCCACTGCGACCTGTTTATTCCCTGTCCGAGGGCACGCTCGGCACGGATGCACTGGCGCACAGCTGGCCGCGGGGCCTACGCAAGTATGCGTTTCCCCCAGTGAGCCTCCTTGCGCAGACTTTGCGCAAGATCAGGGAGGACGATGAGCAGGTAATATTGGTTGCCCCGTATTGGCACAACCGCACCTGGTTCCCAGAACTAGTACTCCTCGCGACAGCACCTCCCTGGCCAATTCCTCTGAGGAAGGACCTGCTTTCTCAGGGACGGGGCACCCTTTGGCACCCTCGTCCCGATCTTTGGAACCTCCACGTGTGGCTCCTGGACGGGAGGAGGTAGGGTTGAGTACCCTACCACCAGCGGTGGTGGCTACCATCACTTCCGCTAGAGCATCGTCCACGAGACGTGCCTATGCGTTGAAGTGGAACCTCTTCGTCAACTGGTGTTCTTCTAACCCACGAAATGCCCGATCAGTGTCGTGCTTTCCTTCCTGCAAGAAGGGTTGGAGCGAAGGCTGTCTCCCTCCACCCTGAAAGTGTATGTTGCCGCCATTGCCGCACATCACGATGCAGTTGAAGGTAAGTCTCTAGGGAAGCACGACCTGATCATCAGGTTCCTGAGAGGAGCGAGGAGACTAAATCCTCCCCGCCCTCCTCTCGTTCCCTCTTGGGACCTCTCAGTGGTTTTAACTGCCCTGCAGAGTGCTCCCTTTGAGCCTCTGCAATCAGTGGAGCTTAAGTTCCTATCAATGAAGACAGCGCTCCTGGTTGCATTGGCCTCCATCAAGAGGGTAGGGGACCTGCAGGCATTTTCGGTTGACGAAGCGTGCCTGGAATTCGGGCCGGCTAACTCTCACATGATCCTGAGACCCCGGCCTGGATATGTGCCCAAGGTTCCCACCACTCCCTTCCGGGACCAGGTGGTGAACTTGCAAGCGCTGCCCTTGGAGGAGGCAGACCCAGCCTTGGCATTGCTCTGTCCAGTACGCGCCCTCCGTGCTTACGTAGACAGAACGCAGTGTTCAGGACCTCAGACCAGCTCTTTGTCTGTCATGGTGGGAAGCTGAAGGGAAAGGCTCTCTCGAAGCAAAGGTTGTCACTGGATAGCGGACGCCATTGCTTTGGCTTACCAGCAGCAAGGTCGACCGTGCCCCCTTGGTGTGACGGCCCACTCCACCCGGAGTGTGGCATCCTCTTGGGCTCTAGCGCATGGCGCCTCGCTAACAGACATCTGCAGAGCTGCAGGCTGGGCGACACCTAACACATTCGCGAGATTCTACAATCTCCGAGTTGAGCCAGTTTCTTCTCAAGTACTCGCTTCAACTAGCCGGTGCTAGATTCTGCTCAGGTGTCTTCGGTTGCTCGCCATTCCTCTCCACGGACGGGATACGTGCGATATTCTCCTCAGGTGAGCCTAATAAGCCCTGAGTCTCCTCCAGCACTGACGACGTCAACGCCAGAGTTATGCCACCGGCAGCTTTCGCGCTTGGCTAGGTGCCTCCATGTGCATGGTTCCCCCTCCGGGCGACCCCCACATGTGTATTTCCACTGTAAGCCTCTCTGAGCATGTGTCTTTCCCTCGGCAAGCCACCTTGCCACCCCTGGGGTTGAAATATTCCACCTGCGGCTGGACACCCCAGTGTTACTCCGTATGCAGCCCTTCGGGGTCATATGTGTATTCCAAGTCCCCCCCCTTCGGGTTGGGCATGATTGCATATTTCCACTGAGATATGCCTCCCAGTGTACCTTGGTATTCCTGTGTTAAGTAGGAGTCCTTCGTCCGTGCCAGTCTCACGACAGGGAGCTCAGACTTACGCAGGGCACTGGAAGACAGTCGAGAGGTGGCGTGATTACACTGGGAACCCCATTCGTCGTCATCCGACGTAACTCGGATGACGTCTCCCTGCCACTTCCGCTGTACCGCTGGAACACCTGAGTTCAGCCTCGGCTCCTCAGCGAAGACATATCTGCATGTTGCCAGCGCACTTCCTTATATACCCCCAGGGTGGGGCAGAGATACGCTATGCAAATTCCGCAGACCCATGGCATTTTTATTGCCATTGGCTCGTTTTATATACTCGAAGATGATAGGCTTTCTAAGCGAAACCCCATTCGTCGTCATCCAATAAATAAATAACATCATAAGCAAATATACAAAAAATAAGCAAAGAAAGCGACATGCAAAACGAAATCTGCCATGGTTCAACAAAATGATTTGGGATATGATGAAAAAGCGAGATGTGGCGCTAAAAACATTTATAAAATCAGGACTAACAACGGATCGATTTGCCTTTACAAGTCAAAGAAATAAAGTTACAGCTGAGCTTAGAAAGGCCAAAGCCAGTTTTTTTCTTGAAATCATTAGAAATGCACAAGGTAATAGTAGAATGATATGGAAAACTATTGATAAATTGATTGGAAAAGAAAAGTCAAAATGTGAGAATATTCGTCTTAATATTAATGGAAAAATTATTGATGATTCTTTTGCAATAGCAACGAATTTTAATGAATATTTTTTAAACATTGTCCAAAAACTGGCTCACAATTTTCAAATTGTTCATTCCCCTCTCATAATCAGTGACAAATCTGACTTTAATCTTAGCTTAATAACTAAAACTAAAGTTGAAAGAATAATTATTGACCTAAACAGCAGCAAAGCAAAAGATATTTATGGACTTGATACTTCTTTTCTGAAACAATATAAGGACATCTTCTCTGATCCGTTGACAATAATGATCAATCAATCGATTAGTGAGGGTATTTTCCCAGCAGTCCTAAAACCGGCGATTGTTACCCCTATATTTAAGTCTGGAAGCAAACATGACATGAACAATTATCGTCCAATAAGCATTCTCCCAGCTGCGTCAAAAGTGCTCGAGAAGACGGTGGCGGAGCAACTTACCACCCACTTTGACTCACAAGCTCTCTTAAATCCAATGCAATTTGGTTTCAGACGGAAATACTCGACAGACTCTGCCTGTTGCTACCTCCTGGAAACTATCAGGGCATATGTGGATCAGGGAAGGGTGGTGGGAGCAGTCTTCCTTGATCTGCGTAAAGCTTTTGATACTGTCAATCACCAGATACTCTACAGTAAATTAAATCAATATAGTCTCTCTGAGCACACCCAGAACTGGATAAGATCTTATTTGAGCGACCGACATCAGTGTGTACAAGTGAATAACATCAAATCTGCGTTTAGAGCCACCTCGATGGGAGTGCCGCAAGGGTCTATTTTGGGACCCTTGCTTTTTAGCATCTATATAAATGACCTCCCTAGAGTGTGTTCGGACGTTGACGTAATCATGTACGCTGATGACACGGTGATCTTCACTTCTGGGGAAAACGAGCTGGAGGTTGCTGACAAATTATCAAAAGAGATGCAAAAAGTTGCAGAATGGTTGCAGACGTCCAGTCTGACTTTAAACGTAGATAAAACGGTCTCAATGTTTTTTTCAAATAAACGTAAATTACAGCTAACTCAAGAAATTCAAGTTAATGGACAAAAAATTAAAAATGTAAATGAAACAAATTATTTAGGTCTAATACTTGATTCGAACCTTGGTTTTAAAAGTCACATAAAAAAACTTGGTAATAAATTGAAATTTAATTTGATGAATTATAAACATATCAGAAATTCATTAACTACGGAAGCCTCAAATATATACCTTAATACTATGATTGTCCCACATCTTCTGTATTGCATGTCTAGTTGGTCTCAGGCGTGTAAAACATCGTTAAAATTACTTGAATCGTTATATAAAAGGGCCATAAAAATTCATGATAAAAAGCCTCGCCAGTACCATCATTGTAAAGTACAAAGTAAATATAACATATTGAGTTTTGAAAATCTCATTAAATATAATCAAATTTCTGCTCTATTTAAAATTATCCATAATATCGCTGCTCCCCCTTTGAGAAAATTTGTCACACTAAATTCTGAGAAAATTTCTAGAGTCACACGGTCGACAGTCAGAGGAGAGTGCAGCGTTCCAAGACGCAGAACCACATATGGTCAACAATCGTTCTCTTATAAAGCAGTGAGCCTTTGGAACACTCTTCCAAACGAAATTATTTCATGCACAAACTACGGTACTTTTACACGCCTGACCAAACAGTGGTTATTATCAAAGCAAATCTGTACGCACTGAATGACTGTGATATGAATGATGTAAACTGTGAGTAAATGAGTGATAGATTCCTGAAGTGGGGAGGGTTTTTATGATGTGAGTGAAGTAATGCTTCCATGTATTATTATTCTGTATATATTTTATGAATATTTGTAAGTAGCCTATAATATCAACCTGTCCAGGGACTGCGGGTGGAAATTAGCATTTTTTGCTACAACCTGGCACATGACATCTCTTCTTTTTTAGACTAATGTTGTTTGTGCATTGTACCTGATCAAATAAAAATAAATTCAAATTCAAATTCAAATCCGACGTAACGTCTCCGTTCCCTACTCAGGGAACGAGGGTTACATACGTAACCGAGACGTTCACCGGCCACTTTCTTGCATTTATTTCGGGAGAAACTGATGAATTCACGTGCTGTAAATCCGACTGACAGGACAACATTGCAGCGCCCATCTCATGTTATAGATCAAGATTATTTATAAAGGTTTTTAAACGACCAAACACACTCACTTACACGTATTTGAGAATCGGAATATCAGATAGGCTAGTTGATGACATGGTAAGCAAGTTTGTGAATATTTTGAATAAAAAAGGAAAAGCGAAATAAAAGCGACACATCTGTCATACAGTATTATTGTGGCTGCGGTGTATCGCGTGACGCGTCGCCATGGAAACATTAAAGGGAACGTTCGCCTTGAAAAAACTCACTTTCTCGTGGCCACGAGTTACTATCTTGAGGCCACGAGATACTATCTTGAGGCCACGAGTTACTATCTTGAGGCCACGAGATAGTATCTAGAGGCCACGAGTTACTATCTTGAGGCCACGAGTTACTATCTTGAGGCCACAAGATAGTATCTTGAGGCCACGAGTTACTATCTTGAGGCCACGAGTTACTATCTTGAGGCCACGAGTTACTATCTTGAGGCCACAAGATAGTTATAATAATTTTTTTTGACAAAGTGGGACTAGGGGGGCTCCGTACATTACAGTCAGAGAGCAGTCAAGATTGCAGAGCCAGGGCTAAGGCATATCTGAAGCAACTGTAGACTTCCATAATTTTGCTCAGTTTAAAATACAATATTTTATTTAAAAAAAAATTGACCTTTAATGCAAGTTGTATAGTTGTATACAACTAACATTTTTTAAAATATAGAATCTTTGCCTTAGATGTACTTTTCTTTCTTTCTTTTTTACTTTTCTTTCTTTTTTTCTTTTTCTTTCTTTTTCAAACTAATCTTTCTTTCTTTCTAACTAATCTTTCTTTCTTTCTTTCTAACTAATCCATCTTTCTTTCTTTCTTTCTTTCTAACTAATCTACTTTCCTTTTTTCTTTCTTTCTTTTCTCCTAACATTTTCTTTCTTTTTTACTTTTCTTTCTTTCTTTCTTTCTTTCTTTCTTTCTTTCTTTCTTTCTTTCTTTCTTTCTTTCTTTCTTTCTTTCTTTCTTTCTTTTTTCAAACTAATCTTTCTTTCTTTCTTTCTAACTAATCTTTCTTTCTATATTTCTTTCTAACCAATCCATCTTTATTTCTTTCTAACTAATCTATCTTTCTTTCTTTGTTTTCTCCTAACATTTTCTTTCTTTTTTACTTTTCTTTCTTTCTTTTTCTTCCTTTTTTTCTTTTTCTTTCTTTTTTCAAACTAATCTTTCTTTCTAACTAATCTTTCTTTCTTTCTTTCTATTTTTTTCTTTCTTTCTTTCTTTCTAACTAATCTTTCTTTCTTTCTAACTAATCCATCTTTCTTTCTTTCTAACTAATCTATCTTTCTTTCTTTGTTTTCTCCTAACATTTTCTTTCTTTTTTACTTTTCTTTCTTTCTTTTTCTTCCTTTTTTTCTTTTTCTTTCTTTTTTCAAACTAATCTTTCTTTCTAACTAATCTTTCTTTCTTTCTTTCTTTCTTTCTTTCTTTCTTTCTTTCTTTCTTTCTTTCTTTTCTCCTAACATTTTCTTTCTTTTTTACTTTTCTTTCTTTTTCTTTCTTTTTTCAAACTAATCTTTATTTATTTCTAACTAATCTTTCTCTTTCTTTCTTTTTTACTTTTCTTTCTTTTTTTCTTTTTCTTTCTTTTTCAAACTAATCTTTCTTTCTTTCTAACTAATCTTTCTTTCTTTCTTTCTAACTAATCCATCTTTCTTTCTTTCTTTCTAACTAATCTACTTTCCTTTTTTCTTTCTTTCTTTTCTCCTAACATTTTCTTTCTTTTTTACTTTTCTTTCTTTCTTTCTTTCTTTCTTTCTTTCTTTCTTTCTTTCTTTCTTTCTTTCTTTCTTTCTTTTTTCAAACTAATCTTTCTTTCTTTCTTTCTAACTAATCTTTCTTTCTATATTTCTTTCTAACCAATCCATCTTTATTTCTTTCTAACTAATCTATCTTTCTTTCTTTGTTTTCTCCTAACATTTTCTTTCTTTTTTACTTTTCTTTCTTTCTTTTTCTTCCTTTTTTTCTTTTTCTTTCTTTTTTCAAACTAATCTTTCTTTCTAACTAATCTTTCTTTCTTTCTTTCTTTCTTTCTTTCTTTCTTTCTTTCTTTCTTTCTTTCTTTTCTTCCTTTCTAACTATTCTTTCTTTTTTACTTTTCTTTCTTTTTTAACTTTTCTTTCTTTCTAACTAATATTTCTTTCTTTCTACAAATCTTTCTCTTTTTTTCAAACTAATCTTTCTTTCTTTCTAACTAACTAATCTTTATTTCTTTCTTTCTAACTAATCTTTCTTTCTTTCTAACCAATCTATCTTTATCTCTTTCTTTCTAAATAAGCTTTCTTTCTAACCAATCTATCTTTCTTTTTTCAAACTAATCTTTCTTTCTAACTAATCGTTCTTTATTTCTTACCAATCTATCTTTCTCTCTTTCAAACTAATATTTCTTTCTTTTTATTTAACTATTCTTTATTTCTTTATTTTTAACTTTTCTTTCTTTATAACTAATCTATATTCTAACTAATATTTATTTCTTTTTCATGCTTATCTATCTTTCTTTCTTTCTTTCTAACTAACTAATCTTTCTAACTAATCTTTCTTTCTTTTTTCAAACTAATCTTTCTTTCTAACCAATCTTTCTTTCTAACTAATCTTTCTTTCATTCTTTCTTTCTTTTTTCAAACATTTCTTTCTTTCTAACTAACTAATCTTTCTTTCTTTCTAACTAAGCTATCTTTCTTTCATTCTTTTTTCAAACTAATCTTTCTTTCTAACTAACTAATCTTCATTTCTTTCTTTCTAACTAATCTTTCTTTCTTTCTTTCTTTCTTTCTAACTAATCTTGATCTATCTATCCTTCTTTCTTTCTAACTAATCTTGACCTATCCATCCAACCATCCATGGTCATATTAAAACATGGTTAATCATGCTAGCAATGTGGTCAACCATACTAGAAACATGGTAAATCATGGTAAACCATGCTAGAACAGTTTAAAACTTTTTCAAACTTTCTGGCTAGGCTTTTTCAAGCCAACTTAAAGTTTGACTACGAACTTTACCATCTAGTTATATATAAATATATATATACACTGTAAAAAATTATCGTAATTTTAACGGTAAAAGACTGTAAAAATGCTACAGTGAAAAACTGTTAATTGGTTAACAGAAAGTTTCCGTACTATATACGGTAAATAACTGTGATAGATCTAACGGTACATTTAATGTAATTTTACTGTAACATACCGTTAAATTTACAGTTTTTGAAAGTGAAAAAACAACTCATTGTATCATTTACAGTGAAAAACCGTAAATTGACATTCCCACAATTCCCTGTGACACTTCACATTTGATGTATTTTTGTTGAAATAACTATGTTTGTTTCTTCATAGTTTTCTTCGTTTTTTCTAATCAGTTATGTACATTAGGGGTTTATGTTACATTTAATGTTGTTAAATTAATGTTTATTGCATTTTTAAAATTTCATGTGTTACCATGATGGTGTTTAATGTTTGTGTGAATGACACTGTGCAGCTTCTATATATATTAGTATTAACTCTCTTGTGGAAGAACTGCTTATGTTGAGCTTTGATTGATCATGTGACTCTCATCACTGCTGTGATTGGTGGTTATCAGTGTAAAAAACAGATATTAACCCTCTGGAGTCTGAGCTGTTTTCTGGGCCCTGGAGGTGTTCTGACATGCTCTGACATTTGTGCTTTTTTCAGTTATTTATAAACATATTAATGGCAAAGGTGTAAATTCACTCTATATAGCACAAACAGGGCTACCAAAATATCTGATCAACATGCATGTATATGTTTGAATTTTTAAGAGAATAATGTTTATGCGTGGTTATTGGAAAAAATAAAAATGAAAGTTGCAGAAATAAGACCTCAAAACACATACTAAATATGTGTAAATAAGACTTTTGACCAATGAATTGTGTAGCTTTGAGTTCTGGCTTCAAAATTATGTGAAAATTATCCAGCCTTATCGTTCTCATAAAACAGTACATTGATTTGAACTTTCTAAAACAGTTTTTTTGTCAGAAGAGGTTTATGCATGGGAGGGGTGGCCCATCAATATTAATGGGCCAATGGCCCATCAATATTAATGAGATTCAGACCAGGGGTGTGACATACACTCTTCCAGTGACTAATGGGCCATCAAGTGCCTGAACAAAGAAGAGGAGATTCAAAGGTTTTGTTTTTCAATCTGTTTTATTGTAATTCCTCTATGTGGAGGAACTAAATGTTCTAAATTTGCTCTAAGCAAATCAAATGTGAGCAATTGTGAGCGATAAACAAAAGTAAAGGCAGGTATCTCACAGTAAATTCCTGTGCCCCGTTTATATGCGGGCTACAAGTAAATCAAATGAGCAAAATAAAGAATCCTGAAAAAACTATCACAGGTTATAAAAAATATATATTAAGCAGCACAACAGTTTCCAACATTGATTTAAAAAAATAGTCATCATATCAGAATGATTTCTGAAGGCTGATGGTTAGTGGAAGGTGGTCAGCAGAGCACACACATCTGAACACAGTCACACATCTTTATGCCACTCCTGAAAACAGTTCCTGTTTAACTGAAGACATAAGTGAACATTGCATGCCTGGCATTTCCATGGTGTTAATTGTCTTTTACCGCGCACTGCTGTGCAATGCACACAATTGCGGCGACCAACTGTGGCAGCATCCCTGTCATCTGATGCCAGCTCACAGTCTGCGGAACCATGTCAACATCAGTCTCTGTTTTCCATGCCAGAGTGGACTGCCTGTTGCTTGCCTGCTGGTTAGACTTGGCTCTCTTCGGGACAGGTGCTTTGTACATGTTCATTGTCACATCTGTAAAAAACAAAAACAAAACAAAAAACACATGAGCATGCTGATAACACAATAAAAGAACTTGTATTATCATTATCAATCACTAATGGCCATGGATAAAAAAAGACAACGGTTTTTGTCATTTCACACAAGAATAGGTATAGGCTACTTTTATATTATTATGATGTAAACACAATTAGGCTACATTTCATCTGTAAAATATTACGTATATGTACTTACTCAGTATGATTCTCGATCGCACTGAGAACTGACCGACACCTGCGTGCCCCTCTGCGGGGTGCTGGAGAAGGAGAGCTTGAAGCAGACACATTCCTAAAAAAAATAAAATTAAAATAAAACTGTTAGCATACATTATTCAAAGTAAACTGATGAGCAATTGATGGTTATGGACCATTGATGGGCCATATAGACCGCACGCATTTATTGAAGCACGCAATAAACGGATCGTTCGCGAACGACACATCACTAAAACATTACACAGTCTGTATTCAAAAACATCTGCAGCATGATAAATACTGTCATAGGCCAACCAAAACCAGAACATTTATATAAAAATATAATGTATTTAGACAGTATCACATATTTTACCGGAGGCTGAAATACTATAGTTGCACTAAACCACATATAACCTATAAGCAGATATTCGCAAACAATCTACATTATGCATAATGCAGTATTTTAGCATGAATCAGTGTCATAAGCTAATCAAAACTGAGTGAAATATATTTAATATACAAATATGTTTAAAGAGCAATATCACATTTAAAAAAAAGTTTACACTTGAGCATATAAGTTCCACGGATGTTAGGGATATTGTAAGGCAATCGTTCCTGTAAGTTGTCAAAAGCTAGCCAAAACTAGGGAAAATATAGTCTGAAAATTCAGAAATTAAATATATTATAAAGTTCTATATTATCAGAAAAGGAATTATATAACAGTAAACAACTTACTCTGAACTTGTATCCTCTGCGGGATCAATTCGCTCTTGAAAATGCTGCCGTTCTTCGTCTGAATTACAATCTTCCTCTGAGGAAAAGGTGAATTCTTCCTCGCTGTCCAGAATCATCTGAAGGGCGTCTTTACTGCGCGTCCATAATGGAGAAAAAACAGAGCGCATGCCGTTCATTCGTCAATAAACAGAAACCCGAGAAGGAAAAACTTACTAGTATTCCTCAGCTCGTATTCCTCGTATTCCTCATTATTCCTCACAGCGCTGCAAGACGGTGTAAGCAAGTAATGTTCTGAATAAACTTGTGTTTTGGTTTTCTCGAGCTGATGGGGGCGTTCACAGGATTGCGCGGATTACCTCAGCCATTTGCGTTTGAATAGCGTGCGCTCTTCGTGGGCGGAGTCACATTACATTTGAATTAGCTCTAATTAGGTCGACTGGAATCGCTCTCTTTTAATACAGATTTCACAAGATGAGAATATTTGTTTTTTATATAAATTACTTCATTTAAAAGAAGAGATTTCAAGCTTCATAAAGACATATATCACTTGTATGTGTGAGAAGTATTCACTGAGTTATGGTTCATTTTCGGACGCGTTTCAGAATGGACTACACGGACAGAGAGAAGGCAGAACTCGCTTCGTGTTTATTTTTCTTTATTTGACGAAAAGCACAACACTATGTTTTTATTGTGAGTATACATAAAAATAATACACATTTAACAGAATCGATTGATGTATGGAAATCCTATGGAAAATCAAAGTCAACAGAGTATTCATGAGTTTCTTTTACACTGATAAAAAAAAAGCGAGCTGGTATCGCCGGCGATACCGTCGACCTCAGGGGGTTAAACAGTGCGATACCTCTTTAAAAAATACTGTTGGTATAGGGTCAAGATAGCTGGAAGAGGAATTTAGCTGAGAGATAATTTGGAGAAGATTTTCTTTATTAACTGTCCTGAATATTTCAATTTTGTGTGAAGGACTTCCCAGTTCATCCATAGTAAAATTATCAGTATGATCAATGGCAGATCTGATCTGTATTATTTTATTATTAAAAAACGTAGCAAAATCTTCACACATAGTTACCGTGGGCTGATCAAGCCAATTATATGGTTTGTTATTTAAAAGACGATCTATAGTGGAGAAAAATATTCTGGGATTTTTATTATTTTCGTTAATAATTTTTGAATAGAATTGTTGTCGTTCGGAGCGCACTGTTTTTGTATATTCTGAGATATTAAACATAAGATTCTCACGATGAACAGTTAATTTAGTTTTTCTCCAGACGCTCTGATTTACGGCATTCCCTCTTAAGCCGACAGATGCGTTCATTTTTCCATGGCATATTTTTAGATTTCGATCTTTTTTTAGTTTTCTCTGGTGCCACTACATCAAGAGTTGATTTTAAAGAGGCATTAAAACTATCAACCATATCATGTACAGTAGGCATTTCACTTAACACATAAATGAACTGATCAAGTGCAGTACACATACCTCTGCTCAGCCACGAACCGGTTCTTGGTCGAAAGCTGATGACGTAACATGCCGGTAGGCCCGCCCTCACGTGATACCGATTGGTCGATCGATAAGCTTAAATCTGATTGGCTAAAGAGTACGACTCATCTGTGTAGGAGGAGTTTGCTGCCAGGAAAGTCTCAAAAACACACACACACAAAGCCAAGGCGATTCACACGTGATTGACGATTTGTACATTCATATTCAAGGATAAATAAACTCGTACATTTTAAACATTCAAAGGTATTTGTGCACAGTTGTGTATCTACGAATTGTGTTTTGCGATTGTGAAATGTAATTTATGAATATATAATTTTATTTTGCGCATGTGAATTGCTTTTTGTGAATATATTTTTTTTTTCACGCACGTGAATTTTTTTTGTGTGTGCGTGAATTAGGTTTCATGCATGTGAAATTGTCTACGCATGTGTGAATCATGTTTTTTGCGTGAATTATATTTGAGACTAATCTGCCTCCATAGAACACCACCGAACAGTACGTTACACAGATAAAATAGTTGATCACTCGTTCTCTGTGTTTAAATGATTGTGATTACCTGATTCTGCCCTAAGTCATATACAGGTCATTCATTTTAACAGAGAACTTTGTTGAAACTCAGCAAATGTATTTTTGATATTTAGATCATATAGATGATGGGGTAATCTGCCAGTGCTGGTCTCACTGATCATCACATATCTGAAAGTCTTCCTGCATCCTCAGCTGCGAGGCAAGTAAGTTATCAGTACAATGTTATTTGAGTTTTTTAATCTTATGATATTTTTTTCTGGTGAGGTTGAATTTTTAGTCCTAAGAGTTTATTTGCCATAATGACAGAGTGATGTCAATATTGATAAAGCACAGTAACTGCTCTTCAAATTAAATCTGAAAGATTTCTGTCACTTAATTGAAAGTTAATTCACATAAAACTGACATTCATAAAGTATGGTAGCATACAGCTACCAAATGTCAATTTGAAATGAAACATGCAAAATGTCAATGCAAGGTGTAAAATGGCAATGTATTTCTGTATTTGAATTTACATTTTCCTTACGATATACATCTGGAGTAAATTTTTTATTTCAAAATCAGAAATATAATAATTTGCATTACTACACTAGCTTTAAAATAATTAGAATTTTGCTGCGTTCATTGCGGGTATTTATAAAAATGCAATCGTAAGTGTCTTAACTGTGAGTGTAAATGCAATTAAGAAAAAATAGCATTTAAATTATAATTCAGCTACAATTTTAACTTGAACATGTTAAAGGGTTAATTCACCCAAAAATGAAAATTCTGGCATTAATTATTCACCCTCATGTCGTTCCAAACCTGTAAGACTTTCATTCATCTTAGGAACACAAATGAAGATCTTAATAATGAATTCTGAGAGCTTTCTGACCCCCCATAGACAGCTAAGCAACTACCACTTTAACGCTTTAAAAAGTTAAAGTGATTGTAAAACTAATCCATATGAATTTAATGGTTTAGTCTAAATTTTGTGAAGACATGATCGCTTCCTTTATGATGAACAGGTTGAATGTAGGCTTTTATTCACATATAAACATTCATAAATTCACACATCAGTTACGGTAAACAGGAGCTCAAGCATGTTCGCTTGACATGCGAGAACAAATGAGGTTCATTCTCGTGTGTTGCGCAGCACGTTTGAGAGAGGTTTGCTCTCACGTGTCAAGCATGTTCGGTTGAGCTTCTGTTTATGTTCGCTAATCATTGTTTAAGTGTGAAGAAAAGACTAAATTAAATCTGTTCATCATAAAGCGATCATGCTCTTCATAAAATTTGGACTAAACTGCTCAATTCAAATGCATTAGTTTTACAATCTCTTTTTAAAAGCGTTAAACACTTTTTAAAGCGTTAAAGTGGTAGTTGTGTAGCTGTCTATGGTTGGTCAGAAAGCTCTCAGATTTCATTGTTAAGATATGTATTTGTGTTCCAAAGAGGAACTAAAGTCTTGCAGGTTTGAAGCTACATGAGGGTGAGTAATTAATGACAGAATTTCCATTTTTGGGTGAACTATCCCTTTATTTACTTAATTTAAAATTCTGAAAGTATCAAAAATATTGTCCATGAGAGAGAGTGTAGAGGGATACAAACTGTCACTTTGAGTGATTTATGACCCTCTAAGCCCCGCCCCATTTTTGACCGTGGGAATTTCCCACGCAAGCTCCTCCCACTTATGGCTGTACAGTATACCGTGGGAAAATCGGACTTGTGGCACGCCTCCTTATGGGTTGAACATCTGAAGCGTAGGAAAATCTCCCATGCTTAGTAGTTCTAAACAGGTGTATATTCAAACTTTTTAAGAAATGTACAATAAAGACATAGTCAGAGATGAGTTCAGTGTTTTTTATTTATTAAAGAAGACATATGTACATTCATCACTTTTAAAACGTTAAAACATCAATGAAATAAGTTTAAATTGCATTTTTCTCTAAAAGAGTTATTTCAAGATGTTATTTTAAGATGTTAAAACAACTTTTACATAAAACACAGTCATTGTTAAAAAGCCTTGCGTTTTTTTTACATACCCAGTTGTTAAAAACTCAGAGTTTAAAGATTCAAAAGTGTTTTCCTTGTGTAATTTTTCTGGAGCAAAGTGAAAAAGTGTCCACACACGCCGAAAATTTGTCAGGACTGAGAGGGTGTGAAGGTTACAGAGAGACACAGTCAGACTCCGCCTCTACCCCCACCCACAACAGATGTCACCCGTGGAAATTCCCACAGTCCCTTCAAGCTCCCAAATAGAAAAAGCGACCGGTCAGCTCGATGTCCGAGCCGAAATGACCAAAGAATCAGGCTGCAACGGCTCGAAGAGACCACACCCCTAGCACACCCCTCTCAAAACTGAGTGGTCAATTTCGATTTAAGGGTGTGTGTAAAAAATGACATCACTCACGGGAATCCCCCTCCTACAGCGTCACAGTCACATGAGATGTTTAAAAAGGAGCGCAAACTTACAGTGAAATGCTATTTGTTAATCACTTTGAACATTCATATGAAATGTCTAATTGTCACAAAGTTATCCTATGTTTTAAAGTTTAGGCCATATAGTTTTTAAGGTTATACAACACACACACACACACACACACACACACACACACACACACACAAACGGTCGGATCCATCAGGTCTGCAGTTGCGCTGATATCAAGCTGTTTTATGCTTTGTCGAGCGAGAATTGGTTTTTATTACAGGCTGTATCCGGGAAAGATTATCCGGACATGTAAACAAAACGACCATATGTTGTTCTAGTTGTAGAAATCACGACGAAGACTTCACGCTTGTGAAAAAGGGGATGTTTTCTTTGAAAAAAATAAGCGGGAGAAATGTGTTTTTCAAATCCCTCGCACAATCTTTAAAAGGAAGCAAAGTAATTCATTCATTCACGCACCAAACCATTGAAGGAGACTGAACGTCGAATTGCGAATCCTAGCTTCATTATGTCTGCAGATTATCAGGGAACAGAAGAAACAGCTATACCTGACCAATATTTTGATGCTGAATTAGCCGAGATTTTGAACGAAATATGTGAGTTTTTCATCATAAATTATACATTATACATTATATCCCACAATATTGAAAAGATATTTCAATAAATGCTTTTATTCGCAGATGATGCATCATTTCCAGAAGGAGTATCGGCAGACGACTTTTTACAAGGTACAAAATATATTTTGTCATGTCTTTTTAATATTTTCTAATTACTAAATATTTTAAATAAAAAAAACAACTCATTATTTCAACAGAAATTACAGAGGACGTTCCGACTCATAGCACCGCCCACCCGACGGAGCCATCAACACACCCATTGGATGATATTTCAACCCCGACCAACCAGATTTACGAAGACATTACGCCAAACTCGACACCACGACCTCAAGCCTCCAGAGAGGCAGAGAGCATCGAACGCCACGTTTCACCTGCGGTCGAAGAGAATTCTCCTATCCGTTTGATAAACAGTGGAGCTGCTAACATCTTTGATGGTTCACGAGGGGTGAAACGTCTTCGGGAAATTTATGGAGAAGAATTCATCTATCCGGACGACGGTAAGGGAAAAACTATTTTTTTGTCTAATCATAATATTTTATTTGTTGGTTTTTTATTTTTTATTTAAAATAATATAATGTTGTTTTTTAGAAGAAAAGACTGATTCTGTTTCATCAACAACTGGATGTAAAAAACGATTTGAGGATTATTCTCACGAGAGTCCGATTTATTCGGAAGACGGTAAGATTTCATGGGTCATTATATTTTATAAATAAGTCGTATAATTGGGCTATATGTTTGATTGTTTTTTTTTGTTTTTTCTCTAGAAGAAATCTCAGACGAAAGAGAGGCACAGGTGTTTTTAGATTCTCAGAACGCTGTTCTGAACGCCATCAATTCTGAAAGGGAATCTTCAGATAGCAGTGATGATGAAGGAGACGATGAACGCTGCTTCACACCAATATTCAACGTTGGAGAACTTCAAGGACTAAGTTATACCACATTACGCCTAGCCAACAGAAACTTTCAACGTGTCTTGGAAATAGCTTCATCGCCACTATCATATCATCAAACGGAGAAGATCGTTTCCGAGTCACAAAGAGAAGTTATAGCGCTGCTCCACAGAATCTCAGATCAGCAAGCTCACCATACGAATGAATTAAGAAACGCTGTGGAGTTTTTTGGGAGATGTCACGATCAAACATCGGACGAAATCAGACAAATAAGCAATGATGTGTTTTCACTCCAACAAGAGCTGACAGAGGTGAGGAATGATGATTCATTACGTACAACTGTTTTATCTCTGATCTCTGAAAGATTGAACATTATTCAACGGAATTGGACCAATTCACAAAATCCAAGAAGATAGGTTTTTTTTTTACAAATATTACAAATATTACCATGTGTGAGATTTTATATTTCATTATATACATCTGTGTTTAGTTTTAAATGATTTTCTCTGTCGTTTTTTATTATTTTTTATTCATTTGGAACTGTTATTGGTATTGTTTTTTTATTCATTTATTCATTTAATTCATTTGAGTGATACTTTTATAGGCTACGTGCGTGTGATTTTGTTTTACTGATAGCCTACTTTTATAATGTATACATATTAACAACATTATGATCTATATTTGATGTTACGCTTCTGTTTCACACAATTTTAAAATAAAAAAACATCAAAATGCTTTCAAAAAGAGCACATCCCGAATCTGAAAATGAAAATGAAAATGTATCTCGAACAAGAGTAAGACGTACGACCACTGAAAATAACGACAGACTCAACTCTTTAATACGGGATCAACTACAAGCGCTAAATACTACAGACCTCTCCGATAGAGAGAGGTTAAATAATATCTTAGTTGAACAGCGATCCTGGTTAGATCCGTTCGTGGATGATGAAGATGAGACCATACAGACAGGTGGTGATGGATCAGCTCAAACGAAGATGGGGCGTACGGAACTAAGTCAGGAGGAAATAGACAGATTAATGACCGAAGGTGGGCGCGTGGCTGATTTTACAATAACACCAAGACCGCGTTTCAATGGCGTGCAGTTACACAGACCGCTAGATCTCCGTGGAATAGAGGCTTGTGATTTTGCAGAGTACAATTTGCTTTTGCAAAATATCTTGAATGAGGTTGTGGATTTCTCTCAACAGTTTGCAGGACGAACAGGGTATATGAACATATCATTAGCTGGAGATTCGCTTGCAACTTCTGTAAATGCTGTTTTAACACCTGAGAGCAACCACGACGCATCAGTTTTCATAAGTCAGATAGAACAAGCCGCTCAAAGCAATCGTGACGTATCGACAGATTCGACTTTGACATTACAAATCTCAATTGTGAGAGATAAATCTGCAGGTGGTTGTAGGAAAATCACAGACCTTGCAATAAGTGAGAGTATTAGTCGGAATAAAATGCACTTATTTAGTCCTGTAAACATCGGCAATGAAATGTGCTTGAGCTACTGTCTTGCCTATTTTTTGAACCCTGAATTCACAGACCAACAGTTGCAAACACCGGCGACTCAAATCCACACACAATGCGGTTTTACAACGTATGATAAAATAGGATTTCATGATCTAAACATTTTCGAAAGAGAATTAGGAGTAAAAATTGTAGTTTTCCACAGAGACTGTTCAGGAAAGATACAGGTTTACAAAAACACAGACGAAATTCACCCAAAGACCGTACATCTATTTAATCACGAAGGACATTTCCATCTAATAAAAAATTTGAAGGGTTTTCTTGGATCTCCATACGTCTGTCCATACTGTTTTAAAGGATATAGAGATAGGAGAACACACATTTGCAAGTTTGTTTGTAAAATATGCATGACAAACGAGTGTCGAACACAACCAACCAAAAGTAGACAGTGTCCAGACTGTCTCAGATTCTGTAAAAACATCTTCTGCTACAAAACACATAAACAAGAGGGCACATCTAATGAAAAATCTCAATGTGACACGATCAAATTCTGCTCAAAATATCACACCATTTATAGGCCGTCAGGTGGAAAACCCCACAAGTGTAAATCTGACAGGTGCATGCACTGTGATGAGGCTTTGGTAAGTGAAGGTGTTCATGAGTGCTACATACAGCCTCTAAAACCCGAACTATGTGTCGAGAAATACATATATTATGACTTTGAGACTAGGTATCAGAATGATAAACATGTGGCTAACTATGTTTGCGCCATGACACAGGGAGGAGAGACGTTTGAAGCCGGTGGTACAGATTGTGTGGCACGTCTAATTAAGCATTTTAGACGTCCAAAATATGCAGAATACACTTTCATAGCTCACAACGCATCGGGATTTGATTCCTACATCCTGTTAGAGTATCTTAGCAACGAAGGAATAACTCCTAAAGTTATTCTGCAGGGGTGTCGAATTCTATATATGTACGATAGGGTGTTTAAACAGCGTTTTATAGACTCGTGGCAATTCATCCCGTTTAAACTCACAAAGATACCCAAGGCCTTAAATCTGAGTGTCGGTGAAAAGGGTTTCTTTCCACATCGTTTCAATAAGCCTGAAAATGAGGAATGTATCGGACCATATCCTGCAAAAGAGTTTTACGGATATGATTCGATGCATACAGAGGAGCGCGCACAGTTTAATGAGTGGTATGCAGGTGTAGCGGGTGACGTATTTGACTTCAAAAAAGAACTCGCTTTCTACTGTCGGAACGATGTTGTTATTCTACGAGAAGCGTGCAAACGCTACAGAACCGAATTCCTCACTATCACAAACATTGATCCTTTTAAATCAATAACGCTGGCAGGAACATGCATGAAAACGTTCAAAACCAATTTTCTTCCTCGCGACACGCTGGCTCTAACACACAGCCACGCATACATAAATCAGTATAAAACGTTCTCAAACGTATCCATACAGTGGTTAGAGTATATCAAAACTAGTCAAAGCATTAATATAGAGCATGCCTTAAATCACGGAGAACGTGCGGTAGGCCCATATCACCTCGATGGATTTCATGAATCTGATTGTGGGTTAAAAACTGCATATGAGTACTTAGGATGCTTTTTCCACGGTCACGACTGTCGTTTTAAATCAGATGAAATTAACCCTTTATCAAAAGTGTCTTTCGGTACTCTTAGGAGGCAAACTGATGCAAAACTAGAATCACTAGATAAAGTGTATGGCATGCGTGTCATTTGTATTTGGGATTGTGAGTGGGAGGGGTTAAAACAGACAGATCCTGACGTCATCCGGTTTATGGAGTCTTATGACGCGCCCGAGAGACTGAAAGCTTGTGATGCAATTTACGGAGGGAGAACAAATGCGTACAAATTGTATCACAAAGCAGCTGAAGATGAGAGAATCGATTATTATGATTTCACATCGTTATACCCTTTTGTTCAGGCCACTAAAACGTATCCTATCGGTCACCCTAAAATTATCTTCAAGGACTTTGAAGAGATAGAGAACTATTTTGGTTTCGTCAAAGCCATAGTTCTACCGCCCCGAGGATTGTATCACCCCGTGTTGCCTTACAGATGTGGGGGCAAATTAATGTTTCCTCTCTGTAGAACGTGTGCCGAAAATCTGATTCAGGATACACAATGCTGCCACACAGAGGCTGATAGATGTATTACAGGCACTTGGGTAAGCGCGGAACTCCAAAAGGCTGTTCAACAAGGCTATCGCATAATAAAAATACAAGAGGTCTGGCATTTTCCACACACATCTGACAGCTTATTCACCGGTTATGTCAAAACATTCCTAAAATTCAAACAGGAAGCCTCAGGATTTCCTTCTCATGTTGTGACAGAGACAGACAAACAATCTTACGTGGATGAATATCTCGAGAAAGAGGGTGTTCAGCTAGAAGTCTCTAAAATAATAAAAAATCCGGCAAAAAGATCCATTGCTAAGCTCATCTTGAACACATTATGGGGTCGTTTCTCTCTGCGCACGCATCTGCCAACCACAGAGCTCCTAACAGACCCGGAAGACTTCACTCAACGTCTCTTTAGCCACGCCCACGTAATACGTCATTTCTCTTTCGTATCTGACACAGTGGCAATGATTCAGTGCTCTAGCTTAACGCAAGACCCAGCTCCCACGCACGACGTGAATGTGTTCGTAGGTGCTTTCACGACTTGTTGGGGTCGACTTGAATTATATAATCTTTTGGAGAAGTTAGACAGGCGTGCGATTTATTCAGATACAGATTCAGTGGTTTTTGTATCAAAAAAAGATGATTGGATGCCAGAAACAGGATCTTATCTCGGTCAGCTCACAAACGAGCTAGATCCTGATGACAGCATTTTGCAGTTCGTCTCATCAGGACCAAAGTCATATGCATTTAAAACAGTCAATGGCCGTTCGTGTCTCAAAGCGAAGGGTATTACACTCAATGCAAAGAATGCAGAAATAGTTACACTACAGAGTCTGACCGATCTTGTGCAAGACTATGTCGAAACAGGTGTCAAATTACACCTGTTAGCAAAAACAGACACCATCACAAGAAACAAGAGGGGATTCACACTGCACAATAGATCAGATGTGAAAAAATTCTCCGTAGTGTACGATAAGAGTTAAAAATGTGTGAAACAGATGTGTTTGACTACAGAATGCAGCATCCTTTCTCGGCTATAATAGCCGGACAAAGTGGTTCTGGGAAGACTTTTCTTGTGAAAAATCTAATGTATAATTCAGAGAAAATGTGCTCTGTCAAGTTTGACAATTTTGTGTATGTGTATACATCCTGGCAATCGATGTATGATGAAATGTCACATGCTTTTGATATTAAATTCATTGAAGGTATACCAAAGAAATTGGATGACGAATCTTTATTCCCCCTGCCAAACGATCCCTCCTTATCATGGACGACGTTATGAGTCAAGCAGCGTCCAGCCCTGAGGTCGAAAACGTTTTTACACGACTAGTGCATCATATGAAGATTAGCTGTTTGCTATTAATACAGAATCTGTTTTTCCAGGGTAAATCTAGCAGAACAATCGGTCTAAATACTAATTATTTAATAATATTTAAAAATCCTCGCGATAAGCAGCAGATCGGTATTTTGGGTCGGCAAATGTTTCCTGGTAATGCTAGGTTTTTTATCGAAGCATATAACGATGCAACTGAACGTCCTCACAGTTATTTGTTAATCGATTATAAACCACACACACCTGAAAAATTCCGGCTCAGAGCGGATTTACTGTCAGACTATCCGGTGGTCTACCTCCAAAAGTGAAGATGAGCACACGGCTTTCCAGAAATCTCTACCTCTTAAAATTATTATACAAGAGTTCGCCCAAGCAGCGACGTGTTATTCTGCAATCGTCACCCGACGAGTTAATATTAGCTCTATGTGAAGTGGCTCTAAATATTATTCATGGCAAGATCCCCCTAACTACGAAACAGCACGGGTCTTTAAAAAGAAGAAAAAAAGAATTAAAATACTTTGCAAATAAAAAGATTAATATCAGCAGGAAGAGACGTATGATTAATCAAAAAGGGGGTTTTCTGCTTCCCCTTCTCAGCGTAGCACTTCCTTTCATTTCTAGTCTAATAACTAGGAACTAAATCTGAAGAGAAAAAAATGCAACACGCCGAGAAATTGTATCTCGTGCCAAAACATCAGCTGGATAGACTAAGAACTGCCTCGTGAAAATATTCATACGACTGTGGAGAATGACTTGGACTCATCCATTAGAGATATACTGCAGAGGCATGATTTGAACACTTACGAAAAATCCAAGCTCTACACTAGTGTTTTACAACGATTCTTAAACGTGGTAAAACATGGTGATATGGAAAGTAGCACTCTAACTCTTACATCCCCGGAACATGAGACACCTGTCACCCCCCATACCCCGGATGTTAGGAATGATGACGTCAGTGAGGACCCTATTGTCTCAGAAGTTTTAAACAATATTCCTCAGAGAAGGTTAAAAAATGTCAAATATATTATGGATAAAATGTCCAAAGCCAAACACGTGTCTTCATGGACAGATGATGGAGAATTTATTTATAAAGGGAGAATCATTTCAGGATCCCATATATTTGATCTGGTAAAAACTCTAACTTCACCACAAATGAAACATAACAGTCGACACCCTCCAGGATGGTATGAGTTTCTGGATGCATTTGCGGCATTAAAGATTCCTTATTCGACTGTAACCAATCATAATGTAAGACGGATGATTGAAACGATTAAAACAAAAACACACGCGGATGACTTTGGTGCTGTACCTACCAAGTCATTGAAAAAACGCCACACGCACACACATGCACACGATCCTGATGAAAACGTATTTAACTCCCCCAGAGTAGATGCCTACCAATGGATGAATTTTTAACAAAATATAACCGTGTGAGAGGTTTTGTATCTGTGTTTTATTTTTTTTATTTTTTTTTAAAACTATGTATGTTATTATGTTGTTAACATCCATGTGTTATTGTTTTTGATGTCAAATAAAAAGAAAGAAAATGAAATTATTCATCTGCTCACGACTCGCTTTTATTCATTACATATTCTTTATTTATTCGTTACACAGGTATTAATAAGACTGGAACATTTTACCAGACTGTACACATTGGATACATTTAAATCTTTTACTAACACAAACCATCGGTTTCAATTTTTTCACAAAAAGAGACACCATAGTATCATTTCTTAATAGATTATCGTTATGGTAAAATTTCATTATATCCTTATACTCAACACCCCGTGAAATATGATACAGAAAAAAGACACAATGTTGTCCACAGGTGACTGATGTAAAATCTTGGACTTGTCTGGTAGAATGATGAACTTGTGTAGAATTGTTTTTTAGAAAGTCAAGAATGGACGGTGGAAAAAAATCTGAATCAGGAGGATTTCCAAAACTGTCAAAAAAACATCCGTATCCGTTTCGATCTATGTATATAGATAACCAGTGGCGTCCCGGCTCGTCCGATCGATCCGTATTACAAATTAATAGAGCTGGAACGTCTATCAATGGTTCTTTGGGGAGATGATCGCTAGCGAGTACTCCTAAAAAATTTACATTACACGTAATGTTATCCATAATTTCCGTTAGCTCTACAGTATTCATTTCAAACTCTTCAGTAGTGGTCTGCCAACACCTGTCTTCTGTGTGATATCTCAAGCAGAGAATCATAGGTCGCATAAATTAAAATGTTTACTGTGTTTTGTAGAGGCTCTCTAAAACGGGCTTCCAACCTAATATTGCCTGACCTAATCAGAGACACATGCTGCTCGCACTCTGAATCTGGCGTAAGGTTATAGGCAAACAACGTGTAGCCGTTGAGAAAATCCTCCCTGTCTATAGCGAGAGACTGATTCTTCAGATGCCGCCCCGTGGCTGTAACCAGCTGATAATATTCTTTTACCGCGTTGCCTAAATTAAATTGTGGCTGTAGCGGACGGTATGGGACATGACCACCATCTGAGGTGAGATTTAAATATTCAAAATGGAAATGTTTGAACGAGAATGGATTTTTTTCGTATGATCCTGTGAAAGCATCATTATCCGTCATTGCTATAATAATGGATTTCGGAAGAGTTCCAAGGAAGAGATTTTCGTGGTTTGAGACGCGCGCCCCTGCTGGTACAGAAAAAGACTTCACACAGACCTTATCATAAGGATATTTTGCTGTGGCTGCCAGTAGCGCTTGGGCATGCCCTAATCGGAGCGATGGTGAGACAGACACTCTTTTGATAAAGAGAGAAGCGGAGATTATTTTTAGTTTATAATCGATCGCGTCCCCGCGCATAAGGCAGAATTCGTCTTTTGCTCTAGTTAGACGAATACGAATATCAACTCCTTTCAAAAGTAATTTTGGCTGAAAGAATATATCGCTGTGTATCGGAGCTAGTAACTCAACAACATTGCCACCGTCAGTAAACGCAGCTCTCTTTGTCAGTCCTGCATTTGCACCTGCCGGATCCGTAGCATCCATGTGCCCTGCTGTGTCTTTGTAAAACAATCCTGCTGAAAAGTTGTTCTCTAGGGTATCTTTTCCATAATTAATAAGCATCTCCAGAATGGATCTGTAAGGATAAGTGTTGGACGACTGTGATACCAACCGATCTCCTAGCGACACATCCACCTGCGAGAAAATACATGCTCCAGGATAGTTAAGAAGTCCCACTGGAGCTCCCTGCGGGGGATCAGTCCCATCTGGCAGCGTTATTTTAACACGAGTATATAATAATGTATTATTCAGATCAGTGTAATCTTCACCAGTCCCTGCAATGAAAAACTCAATCGGAGAAGCATCATTAATCGCTGACATAGGGGGGATTTCCACATAAGTGTTTTTCTCAATAGCTGTCTGAGTTAAAGGAAGGGTAAAAATATCCAGTTCGGATTTAATACATTCGTCCGACATTGCATGAATCAGTGACATGATTTAGAAGATAGTGTTGCTTCGTCTTTTCAAACTTGTAGATCTTTTTACACGCTTCGTCCGGCTTCTTCCTCTCTTTTTTGCAACTGGGCGTTTCTTCGTGACGCGTCTAGTCTTCTTTACGCCGTGACCACGCCCCCTCCTCATACGGGTCCCAGGGGGCTTCAACCCTCTGCGCATGACCATAAGACCTTGACCGCTCTGTCTCTCGGTGTTATCATTATTATTATTAAATGATTTTGACAAGGCACTGGTAACTACGTCACTTACTATATTTTTTGCCGCAGCTTTTATGTGTGGCTTTGCAATACTAAAACCCCTTCTTAGAAACGGTATTGCCATACGATATAATCCACGAAAGAGACCCCCGATCCCTGACGCAAAACCGGAACCGTACATGACTCCGCTTCCGGCATAGCCCGGCATTCCGTGACCCGTCTGGGCCTGATAATATGATATGTAGCGGTGGGGATCGTCCTGGTACGGTGTGAGATAAGCCATTTTTAAAACAAATGTTTTCTCACTGGTCTAAAGTGCAGCTTCGTCACAACTTTGCCATAGGTGAATCGTACGTCTTTATTCTGATCGTCTTTAATCTCAATGCCGATATCTGATATGATGTTTTTATTAAGACGCACGTAATGAGACTTGTTGTGCCTGACACAGACTGCTTTGTTGGTGGTCGATTCGATATGTATCGTCTCTAATAATGGAACATACGCGTCACCGACTGCTTGATATTCTATTATATCTATGTATACAAATAGAGTGTAAAATCCGCCGCTTATATCAGCCTGGTGTGGTGCGTATGTGCGCACTTCTTCGTGTTCATCCGAACTGTTTACATTTTCTATAGGAACGCCTGGTTTTAATCCTAGAATAATGGCCAGCTTTCCGTAAAAAGTTAGCGATGCTCTCTGATTTGATTTCAGAGATATCTTATTTTTTATATTATCGTACCTGAGCTGCACCCGAGGTGGAAGAGTTGCGTTTATTTCCTTGAGTAATACTGAAATATCCTCAAAATACCCGTGTTTTATAGTATTATGATTCGTAGATATTTTTTGGGCTTTCCTGAATGTTTGAATATTAAGATCCCCTCGCACTTGACTATGTTCATCGTCATTCAAACATTGCTCGCATTCAATAATAAAAGTAGCGTCTTCCTCGTTGAAAGTATGCCATGTTTTTGGATAGTGGAACTCGACCAACGCCACTTCCCATAATCCTTTTAAATGTATTGCTCTTGCCAGTCTAGTTCTGTAATTAGCTATCTGATTTTCAGGGTAAACATGAGCTGATGCATTACACGGTAGGGTGACGTAAAACCCCTCCTCCTCTGACATGTTTTTGATTGAATGAGAACGCGAGCGACTCTCCCTAGGGTTTTAAAGGAGAGTGAAGATCTATCACCTGTTTTTCAGGAATCCAGCTATTGAATTTCATTGGCCAACCAAACCATTTCACCAAAACGTACATGGTTTTTCCACGTCGCTTTTTATCGAGAATTTTTTCGACCTTAAATGATTTATCATCACTCACAATAATTTTTTGGAGTTCTTTTTCGTAGAAAAAGCCCTGTATTATCTCTCCATCATAGTCCTGTAATTTATACACAGGTACCTCCCTGGGTATACAAGATGCTATTGTAAAATATTCTTCGGTATAATTCTGCTCGTAGCCTTTGGCAAATATATTCCGGACTTTAGATATTCTGACCACATCACCCACTGAGAATTTAAAGACGGGTGTCTCTTTACGCATTTTTCCGTATAAATTTCTGAATACCATGGATTCGTTTTCTTTATTTACATCCAACGGCCTCATTTTAATGGACTTGTGGTAACTGGAGTTATACCCCTCTGTCAAATCTTGCAGAATATCACAGTAGCGTCTGGAATTTATCGATGTAAGATAGCGCCACATTCGTCCTTTTAAAGTTTTATTAAACCTTTCGATTACACTCGCTTTTAATTCAGAAGCTGTTGAAAAATGTGTTATATTATATTTTTTCATCATCTGTTGAAAAGGCTTGTTGAAAAACTCTGTACCCTTATCTGTCTGTAACTTGACGGGAATTCGCCCCTCTTTCAAAACTGACAAAAATGCTTTAGTTACTTCACACGCGGATTTATTTCGCAACACCCGGGTCCACGCGTACTTGCTAAAGACGTCTATAATGGTAATTATAAACTTGATATTGTCGTTCTCTTTTGCGTATGCAGACATATCGACTAAATCGGCCTGAAATTGTTGGTCTTTCCCATACACCACTACGCGGTTCCGCTTATAATTTATTGGCGCAGTTCTATGAAGAGTGTATGTGTCCTGACTAGCGAGCCAATTGGACACTTCATTATCAGATAGTCTTACACCGTGTTGTTCTAATACAGCTTGTTTTAATCTATCTTTACCCCCAAAAGCTCCAGAGCTCGAGGGGTCATAGTATATCTTTTTCATTAGTTCTGCCATGTCAACGCTGTGAGATTTCAGTCATAATGATTCGAGTTGCAAATTTGTTCAGTATTTATTTATTTTATTTATTTTTTCACAATATAAAAGTCAGAAACATTTTTTTTTTTTTTTCACAATGTAAAAGTTACATAATTTTTTTTTATTTCACAACATAAAAGTTACAAAACATTTTTATTTTACAATATAACGTTACAAAAAAAAACATTGCAAACAACAAAAATGATTTTATTAGAAAGTTACAAACATGTGTAATGTGTAATGTGAATTATATCACACAAACAAGAAATAAAATTTCACAGACATTTCAAAATTCTTCTCCATAATGTATTCGACTAAAAAATCAATAATATTACATACATCACGTTTTTCGTTACTTAGCAAACTACAGACATCAGTTACATACGTACAAATACATAATATATTTCCTATTCTAAAAAGAGAGTTCTGATCATCAGACATTAGATCGAGAATGTTTTTGATAACAGCAGATGGTATGTTGTCGCAGGTGACAGACATGTTTACCATATGATTCCATTCGTCCGATAATCCACGTACGTCTTTCATTAATTCCATTAGTCGTTTTTCATCCGGACTCACGTCGATATTTGTAGTCCTATTATTCAGGATAATCTTATGGAGCAGGCTAGATATTCCACATTTAACACGTGATTTAAAGAAATATTTTGTAATCCTTGAGGTAGAGCAGAAGTTCCCCATTTTTAAACCTGTGTGATCTCCGGATCTTCAGATACGGCAAGTTTCCATTTATCCACAGCCGTGTAAATTATCTCCTCGCATGATTCGTCGATTAATTTCTCACGGATTAAAGATAATTGTTCCACTATGTACATCTCATCTTTGAGGCCGTATAAAATTGCCTCAACAGCTCCCTCGATCCTCTGGAGATGAGGCCTGCCTCCGTACTGACTCAAGGCCTGAGCCAATATGTTTTTTAACTCCGGGGTGAGAAGCTCCACACTGATTTCTTCAAAACATCCGTAAAAATAATAGGCAGAAGGTTCAAACAAGCAACTGTGTCTTGTCTGAGATGGATGGTCCACCATGCAGCCATCGCAATTCTTTTTCATCCGCTTGTCGACCAAAATTTCCAGAATAACCGCCAAAATAGCTTTGATAATCCGATGACCTGTATCCCCTAGGCACCCGTCCGTCTCATCGACAGTTGTGTCAGGGGTTTCAGCGTCTGCGGCAGGTGTTGCAACTCCGTAGTTTGTGAGGAAAGCCAGATTGTGATAACCGAGTTCTGTACAGAAATTATTTATCCAATCGATGCTTTTCTGAGGTAATCCATTTGCCATAGTCATTAATCCGTTTGTTGTAAATCCATCAGTAGTTCCAATTAGTTGAGATGATGATGAAGAGTCAGTTCCTTGAGACATGGTGCGTGAATGAGGTAACCTTTCAAGAGCCCGTCTTTTAATGCTTGTAGAGAGTGGGCGGGGTTATATAAGATCCGCGTCTCTCGGGGACCGCCCACTCGGGGTGGAAAAGTTTCACTTTAATGTTGGCGTAGCGTTCATACGCATTAGTCCACTGGAAAAGCTGATTGATCTTGGAAAAAATATTTTCCATCACAGCTAGATCCTTCCATTGGAACATGAATTTCAGATCATATAATTCTAAATGATCTTTTTCACAAATTGGCCATGAGTATTCTGCAATCTTGCCAAAATCACTACAAAGTATGAAAATATAGTCTTCTGAGTGCTTATGTATTTGGTCCGCTAAAATCCGGTATCTTGTACCCATGGTTAATCCACTCCACTCACCGATAAAAAGAGGTGTATCCATCCCTTCATTCAAATCTCTCCATACTTTTGTGTAGAATAAAATCCAATCTCTTTCTGTGAATATTAAGTCCGGATCATTCGTGGCATTCGTGGTGAATCTCTCGTCATTATCCACGTTAACCAGTCTGACTTCTCTGTTGATTTTGTCATAAACATACGTACACGCACGTCCTTCAGATAGGTGGAATGTATATTCCACACGATCCGCCGGCTCATGAAGAAATCGCGTTAAGCAGGGGCCATGCGTTTCCCGTTTTTTTCGTGGAGCTAGAGTCAAATCATCCATAGCTACATCGATGCTTTTTTCAGGTGTTTTCGGGGTTGCAACCGTTGCCATTGCAGATTTGTTTTGTAAAATCACAAGTATCTCTTGTCATGTTTGCGCTCCTTTTTAAACATCTCATGTGACTGTGACGCTGTAGGAGGGGGATTCCCGTGAGTGATGTCATTTTTTACACACACCCTTAAATCGAAATTGACCACTCAGTTTTGAGAGGGGTGTGCTAGGGGGTGTGGTCTCTTCGAGCCGTTGCAGCCTGATTCTTTGGTCATTTCGGCTCGGACATCGAGCTGACCGGTCGCTTTTTCTATTTGGGAGCTTGAAGGGACTGTGGGAATTTCCACGGGTGACATCTGTTGTGGGTGGGGGTAGAGGCGGAGTCTGACTGTGTCTCTCTGTAACCTTCACACACTCTCAGTCCTGACAAATTTTCGGCGTGTGTGGACACTTTTTCACTTTGCTCCAGAAAAATTACACAAGGAAAACACTTTTGAATCTTTAAACTCTGAGTTTTTAACAACTGGGTATGTAAAAAAAAAAAAAAAAAACGCAAGGCTTTTTAACAATGACTGTGTTTTATGTAAAAGTTGTTTTAACATCTTAAAATAACATCTTGAAATAACTCTTTTAGAGAAAAATGCAATTTAAACTTATTTCATTGATGTTTTAACGTTTTAAAAGTGATGAATGTACATATGTCTTCTTTAATAAATAAAAAACACTGAACTCATCTCTGACTATGTCTTTATTGTACATTTCTTAAAAAGTTTTAATATACACCTGTTTAGAACTACTAAGCATGGGAGATTTTCCTACGCTTCAGATGTTCAACCCATAAGGAGGCGTGCCACAAGTCCGATTTTCCCACGGTATACTGTACAGCCCATAAGTGGGAGGAGCTTGCGTGGGAAATTCCCACGGTCAAAAAGGGGGCGGGGCTTAGAGGGTCATAAATCACTCAAAGTGACAGTTTGTATCCCTCTACACTCTCTCTTCCATGTGACTTCTTCATCTTATTTTTTAGTGAACATCTGCCCTTTCATCATACAGTAGCCCTAGCTCTACTTTGCACATTCAAGAGTGCATGACAAATTAAAATTTGTTAAAGCAATATTTTTGTGTAAACACAATTTCTCAAATGTGGGAACAAGCTTCGGTCATAGAAGTGCACAGTATGGAGAGGATTTGCGCTGTAAAATAGGGCTCAGCTAACATTTTACTTTTCTGGGTACTTTATATGAAGCTTTAAGTGAATCGTTTAAACCTGCTGTGCTTTTTTGTGAAACTGTTGTTTTCTTATCTGCATTTCAGTCATTCCAGAAAATGGACCGAAAGCATGCTGTGGTTGAGTTAAGGTGTTTCCAGGATTCCTTAAAGGTATAGTTCAGCTAAAAATTGTAAAAAATTTCTGTCATTAATTACTCACCCTCATGTCGTTCCAAACCCGTAAGACCTTCGTTTATCTTCGGAACACAAATGAAGATATTTTTGATGAACTCCAAGAGCTTTCTGTTCCTCCATTGGTAGCCTACGCAACTAATGCATTCAAACCCCAGAAAGGTAGTAAAGACACCATTGAGGTAATCCATGCGACACCAGTGGTTAAACCTCAATTTAATGAAGCGAGTGCTTTGTTTTGTGCAAAAAAACAACATTTACAAAATAATATTTTCTAAAGCACATTCACGGAACAACTTCCGGAGTCAACACAATACGCATGCGTCATAGTGCTCCACCTACTGGATTGCAGGCCAGTATTTTTTTGCAAAAACAAGCAAAGCATCGCTTCATAAAATCAGTTAAACCACTGGAGTCACATGGATTACTTCAATGTAGGGCTGGGCGATATGGACCAAAAGTCATATCCCGATATATTTAGGCTGAATATCGATATACGATATATATCCCGATATTTTTTCCGCAGAGTGAGAGCAAATGTTCAGTCAAAGTCAAAGCCAAATATAACATGTCACAAGTAGTTTTATTGAAACCAGCTATTTCAGTGAACAATTGCAAAATCAAATGAATAAATAATAAACAGGTTTCTTCACCTTAGGGCTGCACGATTATGACAAAAATCATAATTGCCGATTATTCCCTTCGAATTGTAATTGCGATTTATTAATTATGATTATCAAAGTTTACATTGAATATATATAAACAAATTTTGTGTTAACATGTTATATATATATATATATATATATATATACATACATACATACATACATACATATAGGCAAATTATAACACGTTTACACAAAATTTGTTAACACACAAAAGTACTTTTCCCCTTTACTTAACATAATTTGTAAGAATGACTAATAGTAAAGACTAGTACTAATAAATAAACATTAGGCCTATGCTAAAGCTTTTAAATAGCAGTCCCAAACTATTTTTTGTTAATACAATGTTGGTATGAGCCACTAAAGTCATTTAAAAATATAAAAAATAACACAAAGAAAAATAGTGGCATTTTGGGGTTAAAGGTCCCCTTCTTCGTGATCCCATGTTTCAAACTTTAGTTAGTGTGTAATGTTGCTGTTAGAGCATAAATAATATCTGTAAAATTATAAAGCTCAAAGTTCAATGCCAAGCGAGATATTTTATTTAACAGAAGTCGACTACAGCGAACGGCTCGTTTGGACTACACCCCTCTACTTCCTTCTTTAATGATGTCACTAGAACCGTTCTTTGACTAACCTCCGCCCACAGGAATGCTACCTCAACTCTACTGGCTACTTGCGCACTTCTAATAACTTAGCCTACTGTGTTTACTCAGCTCTTACGGTGATTTTCTGAAGTAAAACTGACGCTTCATCTTTTGTGTGATGTACAATAAACTTTATTAAACTCATCAGTACATGTTTGATCATCATTCGGACCAGGTCCGAAACAACATAACTTGTAGGCTATTAAAAAATAATGGATACATACAAGCAGATGACAAATACGTTATAATAACGGTAATCAAACTACTAAACTATACCTGTTTCATCTCTATACAGCACTCTGACTCTGTAGGCATTATTGTCAGACTCGAAATGAACACCATTACTGAGAGTTTCTGATATTATCATCATTCCGTGAGATGAATTTGTCCTGAGAGACTGAGCGCGAGCTCATGAAGCTCCGCCCCCTGGGTCGTCCAGCAGCACCTCATTTGCATTTAAAGGGCACACACTAAAACAGCTCGTTTTTCTGAACCCCCAAAAAAGTCAATTTAAACATGCTGTAAAAAATTATCTGTTGGGTATTTTGAGCTGAAACTTCACATACACACTCTGGGGACATCAGAGACTTATTTTACATCTTGTGAAAAGGGGCATAATACAGGACCTTTAATATAGAAACGACAGTTACCATGGTGAATACACAATATTAACAATAACTGTTAATGAAACATGGAAACTGCTCCTGGTGAATAGAATGAAAATCATCCCTGCATTACTTTTATTTCGTGTAATTTACAACGTAACGGCGTTGCATGCTCGTAGTTTCTTTTGCACTTGATCAGTGAGGCGATACAGCGCGCGCCGCTGCATTTGCGCGTGCAATTGATGTGTGCTACGATAACAGGATAACGGCTGACAGGACAAGAAAGTCCGTTTTTCTGAGGTGAAACACTTTATTTCAGCGTACACTTATGTCACTGCCCGGTAGTTCCTATTGTGCTGGGTTTTCTGAAGTAGTCATGATTCGCCTCTCATAACATAACATGCTCTAAACACGCACGCAGAGTGGGAAAGGAGGAGCGGGGGCGCGGGGAGCAAAGATCACAGCGCAAATTTGAACTATATCGATATATGCGATATGGTCTAATTCCATTTTGCATTTCAAAAATATATTGATATATTTTTTATATCGATATATCGCCCAGCCCTACTTCAATGATGTCTTTCCTATCGTTCTGGGCCTTGAATGTGTTCGTTGCATTGCTCCCAATGGAGAGACAGAAAGCCCTCATAATTTCATAAAAAATATCTTCATTTGTGTTCCGAAGATGAACGAAGGTGAACCGAAGTGGGAGTGCGCTGTGATTGGCTGGGGTGAGAACCTGGCAGATCTATAACCAATACAATTTGAATCTAAAATCTTGTTCAGTATTGTTAATATATTTTGACATCCACACAGAATTGTCTATCAATGCACAGATCTTAAGCATTACATTTAAAGACTTTGGACAATTTGTGACTGGCAAAAATGTAATTTCTAATTATCATCTTCTTTAATTCAGACAAGAGAGAGTGTGAAACCATCAGCTGTTTGCCAGGTAAATAGTAAAGTCATAGTGAATATCATTAATAAACATATAATGATTATATGGTATGTACTGTATATCTCAATTTACTGTCTTTATAAAATGTTTTTTCTTTTTTTGGGGACCAACCTGCCAAAAAACTGTCCAATCTATACCAACATGAAAATAAGAATTCTTGGACTGGAAGAAAGCGAGTTCTATTGGCAATTCAAGTGTATTAGTGGTAAGTACATTTATAAACCAATTCATTTTTGTCTAACAAATGTCAGTATAACTCCCCAAAATATGATAAACATTAAAGGAATAAATAACTTACCAAAAAATATTTTATATCTGTCGTCATCTACTCTAGTTTTTTCAGACCTTTATGACTCTGTGGAACACAAAACGTGAACTTTGGAAGAATGTTCTGATTTGTTCTTTTCATGTAGTGAAATTTAACAGAGCCAATCTTTTTTTAAACTGTAAAAGGAATGAAAAATCACCATAAAATAGGTCCACATGACTCGTGCACTGTTTTCCAGGTTGAAACAATACAATAGCTTTGGGTGAGGAAAACCCCTTTCTTGCTTACATGTCTGGGTATTTCTCAATTCTCTATCATTCTGCATTTGAGATTGAATTGAGTGTCTAGAGCTCTATCCCTTTGTTGGTTGCAGATGCCTCTACTCAAACCAATACTTTCTCCATCTCTTTTGTCCTTTATTCCAAATCATTTTCTATTTCGTGAAATTATATATATATATATATATATATATATATATATATATATATATATATATATATATATATATATATATATATATATATATATGAGACTTATACTCTCGAAAGATTAAACAGAACAAAAAGTACAAGTAAAAGAGAATACACTCAGCTGATCATATAAATGTACAATCTTTCTGCTTGGCTTTTGGAGCCCTAATAATTTATGGGTTATGAAAACACTGGCTGAATGGACATTATTGCACATTATTACTCGGCAACCCAATTGTACAGTTGAGTATTCCAGCAATCCGTGTATTAATGTGGTGTGTTTTCTTCTCATTTCAGCTCCTGAGTCCATTTGGGCTGCAGGTCGAGACAGAACCAAACCAAAGCTGGACTGTAACCTGCTGGTCTATAAGACAGACTTCATACTGACAGCTACTGGCATAGATGCTGCATCACGTTTTTGAACAAAACCTTTTTCACCTAGAGTTTAAAGTGTTCATCCCCCATGAGGAGACTCCATTTCTTCATCTCTTGTGAGTGGATATAATTTAAAAAATTCTTAAAATAACTGCTCATTACTTCTGAATTTACTTTGTTGTATATGTAAGAATTCATTAAAAGAAAAAAAACTTTTTGTAATATTTTTAAGTAATGAAGTAATTGTTAAGTAATGTTGTAATCCTGTTAATGTATGCACAGCATAAATTGCAAACATATTCTTGTGTTGGACACGTGTTTACAGGTTATAGACATTTTAGAGGAGGTAGATGCTGTGTATTTTAAAGGTGCTTATATGTTATATGAATATTTTATTTTTGTACATCATTATTACAGTGACATTTTTTTTTTATTTTTTTATTTTTTGTAAATTAGCAACTGAATTTAACCATTACACAGCACCACTTTATGACCAATAACTTTGTATAACTTTGTAGTTTGTTTTAGGTCACATGTGAAAACAAATGCAGGTTTATATTTTCTTTCAGATTATGTAATTTCTGCAATAAAGTCTGTATCATAGAATGGTCACTTCTTTGTTGTTATTTTGTAGATGTTTGTTGTAACTAAATGCTTCAATGTAGATAATTCTATGGTAATACATCCAATTTTATGGTACATGATCCATGTTTTTTTGCTCCAAAATACCATGGTTACTATGGTCGTATAGTTAACTACAGTTTTACTATAGTATTACTACAATATAACTAGTAAAACCATGGTATCAACACCATGTTTTAAAAAAAAACATGGTTCCCGTCAAAATACCACGGTTACTAAATACCACGGTTACTACGGTCAAGTCAAGTCAAGTCACCTTTATTTATATAGTGCTTTTTACAATACAGATTGTATCAAAGCAGCTTCACATTGATAAAATGAAAATAATACAACAAAGTTTGTTTCTAGAAGAAAATTGCATCATTGTCTACCCTAATTAGGCAGATCATTAATATCGTTGAATATTAAATGTCCCCAACTAAGCAAGCCAAAAGCCAAGGCAACAGTGGCAAGGAACCAAAACTCCATCAGGTGACAGAACGGAGAAAAAAACCTTGGGAGAACCCAGGCTCAGTCGGGGGCCAGTTCTCCTCCTGCCAACGAGCGAACAGTGTATGATTATGATCCAGGCAGCGTTACAGGGCAGAAGTCAGATTGGTCGTGTCGATGAAGCCGGCACTTCAGGGATGCGTCATGGTTGGGTCCAGGTGCAGGTCCACCATCTAGTCTGGATACGGCCGGAGTCCACCTCACTTCAGAAAACGAGAAAAAGAGACTAGTTGACACTTCAGTACTGCGTTGTTGTCGCGTCCAGGCGTAGGTCCTTCATCTCATCTGGATACGGCCTGGATCTGGCGGACTGCGGTAAACCTCGGTAAAAGCAAAGAGACTAATATTAACGTAGACGCCATTCTTCTTATGATGTAACGAGTACATCAGGATTTATGGGAAGTGTTCCCGGTCATAGTTAACTACAGTTTTACTATAGTAAAACCATGGTTAATTTTCGTAAGGGCTTGCTCAAGTCCTGCAGAGCTAAACCATTTAGTGCTTTGAAAGTAATCAGCAATATTTTAAACCTTATACAATGTTTAATAGGGAGCCAGAGCAGTGTTGACAGAACTGAGCTAATATGGTCATACTTCCTGGTTCTGGTAAGAACTCGAGCTGCTGCGTTTTGGACCAGCTGTAATCTGTTTATTAAGCGTGCAGGGCAACCACCCATAATAGCATTACAATAATCTAGCATTGAGGTCATGAACACATGGACTAATTTTTCCGCATTTGTCAATGAGAGCATATGACGTTATTTACATATATTTTTAAGATGGAAGAATGCAGTTTTACAGATACTAAACACGTGACTTTCAAATGAAAGATTGGTATCAAAGAGCACACATAGGTTCCTAACCGACGACGAAGACTTAACAGAGCAGCCATCAAGTGTTAGACAGTATTCTAGATTATTACGTGAGGAAGTTTTTTGTCCAATAATTAGAATCTCTGTTTTTTTTTCAGAATTAAGTAGCAGGAAATTACTAGTCATCCAATTTTTTATATCACCTATGCATTCCGTTAATTTTGTGAATTGGTAAGTTTCGTCAGGGCTGAAGAAATATAGAGCTGAGTATCATCAGCATAACATACTTCCTATGGGTATGGGAATTCCATACTTCCTAATGATATCCCCCAAGGGTAGCATGTACAGAGTGAAAAGCAACGGTCCTAGTACTGAGCCTTGTGGTACGCCATACTGAACTTGTGATCAATGAGACATCACTTAATTTACTGCTACCAACCGATAACGGTCAGATAATTATGATTTAAACCATGTTAATGCAATTCCACTAATGCCAACGTAATTTTCGAGTCTATTTAAAAGAATGTTGTGGTCAATAGTATCAAATGCAGCACTAAGATCGAGTTACACTAATAGAGAGATACAACCTCGATCGGATGATAAGAGCAAATCAATTGTGACTCTGATGAGAGCAGTCTCAGTACTATGGTACGGTCTAAATCCTGACTGAAAATCCTCGCAGATATCATTTCTTTCTAAAAAATAACATAGTTGTGAGGATACCGCCTTTTCTAGTATATCTGACAGAAAAGGTAGATTCGAGATTGGCCTGTAATTCACTAATTCTGTACGATCAAGTTGTGTTTTTTTAACAAGCGGTTTAACCATAGCCAGATTAAAGGTTTTTGGTACGTATCCTAATGACAAAGATGAATTAATGATAGTAGTATTAACATATACCATGTGTCACTTTTGGGTTGATTTATGACCCCCTTTTATTGATTTATGACCCTAGTGATTGACAGGGAATCCATGTGTCAAAAAAACAGGGTCTCTGATTTACAGTGCCAGGCTGGCTGAGATTTGTGTCCTGATTGACGTGTGAATACTCGCACCTCACCATATGCCAATGAAGTTTTTATGATATGGTACTCCCTGGTATGTCTTTTCACACCTACGTCACTACACCATGGATTAAATAAGGTTAGGGGCTGCAGTGTTAGACACAGAAGACATTCTGCATCTTTTCCTGTTACAATGGCTGCTCCGGGAACTCCTAAAACCCCTAGAAAGGTTATGTGTATTTCACCAGCAAGAGGACCTGTAGAAATGAGAGAGGAACTAACTTTTGCACCAAGGAAAAAGCAAAATGTTAGCTTGAAAAAGTTTCTTCATGAAGACATAGCTAATGTGAAATGTGATTTCCCAATGTCTGGTAAACGCGTACTGAGATATGCGTTTGACAAAGTGCTGCGTATTGTGAAACTCTACACTGCTGATGTTGGAGACGAATTTACATGGCATACTCCATGTCTGATTTTTCAAGACAAAGACTGGTTTCTGTTTTTTCAACTACGTTTGGAGAGATTTGAACGACTGTGGTGACGATCCGTTATACGTCGCCGAGTGGGATGGATCAACTCCTAACACAAGATTTCGTGTGGTCGGGGATCACAGTAAAAAGCTACCAGACGACTGTGTTTATATTTTTTGCTGCAACGACAAGACAAAGCTCAACGTACATGCGTGGCCTATTCGAGAATCTGAGCATCACACGTGCTACGACATGAAATTTCTGTTTCAGTGGAGAGATGTTTGTATGCTTGACAATATATTTACAAGCATAGACAAGATGTTTAGATGGTGTGACATGTATGATCGTTACAGTTCTGTAAAGATGCAATTACTTCACCCTGAGAAGGGCGTTACCAACCCCGAAGACCGCCTCTTAAGCCCACCCACATATTACAGTCATTAAAAACGCGTTCAGACCGGTACAATCGCTACATTCATTCACCATGTCTCAAGGATCTACACCTGTCTACTGCTACAGCAACACCCCAGAGACTGTCCCAGCGATGCCTGATGACAATGCCACACTGCTGGAACCACACCCCTAAACCTGTGACAACAGTTGGTTGGATAAGTTTTGCATGGATCTAGGATATCACAACCTGACCTTCCTTACAACTCCATCCGGCAACACCGGTGCAATAGCTGGAGCTGCGGCCTTAGCAGGAATTGACGACACAGACAGTTGTATCCGTTCTGATGGGTTTAAAATCATAAAAGCAACTGTTGTGGTCCTTCTGGAACACGTCATCAACAAAAAACTGAAAGAAATCTGTTTGGGTTGTGAAGTAGATCACCCCAGTCAGATTAGACATTCCTGCACAGCAAAATCCCCAGTGTTAAATTAACACTGCTCAGAGTTTATATGAGTCCACACTCAGAGTGTTATAATTAACACTGAAGCAGTGTTAAAGGTAATGAGATAATTAAGTGATTAATTGATTAATTGAGTGATGATTGAGCATTATTGAAGTCATATGATGTTAATAAGCAGAATCACTGAAGGAGAATTTTTTTTTTTTTAAATGGTCACCATTATGGTGATGGGTGTTTAGTTTAGTTGGACTCTTGACCCTTACTTTATTAACTTTAGATTTTGTTTGGCTGCTGTAATTCAGTTACAATAACAGCCAGATGAGCAAAGAAAAAAGGTGATCTGATGGTGTTGGTTGTGTTTTAACATAATCAGTAGTTGGCCTGAATCACTGAACTCATTGAGAGTAAAATTTCTGAGTTAAGTTTCCCTAATGGATTATAGCAGCACTGTCCTTGTCGAGCATGCCATTTTTAGCCTTTTCAATGAAAACCAAATGATCAAATCAATTACGAAAAAAAAAAAAATCTTAAAAAGTGTTCTTTTCAGGCACACACAGACATCAGGAATTAGCATATGAATCTCAACAATGGTGACAAACAGATCAACTCTGAACATAAGCTCATTATTTATTCATGCAGCAATGCATGATGGGAGCCATGAATGAGTTTTGATTGGTGGTACCCAGAATGCACTGCAACATGCTTTATTATTGTCACCATTGTTGAGATTCACAGGCTGATTCTTGATGTCTGTGTCTAAAAAAAAAAAAAAAAAAAAAAAAAAACCAAAGCATGTGAACCACTTTTAGGAAATTATTTGGATTACATTGTAAAAGTTAAAAATATTATGCTTTTCAAGGACAGTGCTGCTATAATTAATAAAGTATATATAATTCAAAAATTAGGCTCTATATGAGTTCAGTGATTCAGGTTAAATGATTGTGAAATAATGATTATATTAAAACATAACCAACACCATCATAACACCTTTTCTCTTTGTTGATCTGGCTGTTATAATCGAATTACAGCAGCCAAACAAAATCTAAAGTTAATAAAGTAAGGGTCAAGAGTCCAACCAAACTAAACACCCATCACCATAATGGTGACCATTAAAAAAAAAATTTCTCCTTCAGTGATTCTGCTTATTATGACCGCCGCTAGCGTAGCTAGCGAAAGCGGTCATATAGGGATTGTCAAAGTTTTTTTTTTTTTTTTTTCCCGTCACCTTACTGAATTTTTCGTCAACGATACCAGGGACACCGAAGCACCGGGGAACATGAAATTTGGTGGGCATGTAGCCCCACTAGACTTCTAAGGAAAAATTTCGTTTGGTCCCCGGGGGCCACTCCCCCCCCCCGCGCTGGGCCCCCCCAAACCCCAAAAAATGCAGTTTTTCCTAAATAACTACCTGAACCGTGGCACCGAGGATGAAGACATTTTTATGGTATGTTGGTCTACTAGACTTTTACGGAAAAAATTTGTTTGGTCCCCGGGGGCCACTTCCCCCCCCGCGCTGGGGCCCCCGTAAATTTTTCGTCAACGATACCAGGGACACCGAAGCACCGGGGAACATGAAATTTGGTGGGCATGTAGCCCCACTAGACTTCTAAGGAAAAATTTCGTTTGGTCCCCGGGGGCCACTCCTCCCCCGCGCTGGGCCCCCCCAAACCCCAAAAAATGCAGTTTTTCCTAAATAACTACCTGAACCGTGGCACCGAGGATGAAGAAATTTTTATGGTATGTTGGTCTACTAGACTTTTACGGAAAAATTTCGTTTGGTCCCCGGGGGCCACTTCCCCCCCCCCGCGCTGGGGCCCCCGTAAATTTTTCGTCAACGATACCAGGGACACCGAAGCACCGGGGAACATGAAATTTGGTGGGCATGTAGCCCCACTACACTTCTAAGGAAAAAATTCGTTTGGTCCCCGGGGGCCACTCCCCCCCGTGCTGGGCCCCCCCAAACCCAAAAAAATGCAGTTTTTCCTAAATAACTACCTGAACCGTGGCACCGAGGATGAAGAAATTTTTATGGTATGTTGGTCTACTAGACTTTTACGGAAAAATTTTGTTTGGTCCCCGGGGGCCACTTCCCCCCCCCGCGCTGGGGCCCCCGTAAATTTTTCGTCAACGATACCAGGGACACAGAAGCACCGGGGAACATGAAATTTGGTGGGCATGTAGCCCCACTAGACTTCTAAGGAAAAATTTCGTTTGGTCCCCGGGGGCCACTCCCCCCCACGCTGGGCCCCCCCAAACCCCCAAAAATGCAGTTTTTCCTAAATAACTACCTGAACCGTGGCACCGAGGATGAAGACATTTTTATGGTATTTTGGTCTACTAGACTTTTACGGAAAAATTTCGTTTGGTCCCCGGGGGCCACTCCCCCCCCCGCGCTGGGGCCCCCGTAAATTTTTCGTCAACGATACCAGGGACACCGAAGCACCGGGGAACATGAAATTTGGTGGGCATGTAGCCCCACTAGACTTCTACGGAAAAATTTCGTTTGGTCCCTGGGGGCCACTCCCCCCCACGCTGGGCCCCCCCAAACCCCAAAAAATTCAGTTTTTCCTAAATAACTACCTGAACCGTGGCACCGAGGATGAAGAAATTTTTATGGTATGTTGGTCTACTAGACTTTTACGGAAAAATTTCGTTTGGTCCCCGGGGGCCACTTCCCCCCCCTTCGCTGGGGCCCCCGTAAATTTTTCGTCAACGATACCAGGGACACCGAAACACCGGGGAACATGAAATTTGGTGGGCATGTAGCCCCACTAGACTTCTACGGAAAAATTTCATTTGGTCCCCGGGGGCCACTCCCCCCCGCGCTGGGCCCCCCCAAACAATGTAGTTTTTCCTAAATAATTACCTGAACCGTGGCACCGAGGATGAAGAAATTTTTATGGTATGTTGGTCTACTAGACTTTTACGGAAAAATTTCGTTTGGTCCCTGGGGGCCACTTCCCCCCCCCGCGCTGGGGCCCCCGTAAATTTTTCGTCAACGATACCAGGGACACCGAAGCACCGGGGAACATGAAATTTGGTGGGCATGTAGCCCCACTACACTTCTAAGGAAAAATTTCGTTTGGTCCCCGGGGGCCACTCCCCCCCGCGCTGGGCCCCCCCAAACCCAAAAAAATGCAGTTTTTCCTAAATAACTACCTGAACCGTGGCACCGAGGATGAAGAAATTTTTATGGTATGTTGGTCTACTAGACTTTTACGGAAAAATTTTGTTTGGTCCCCGGGGGCCACTTCCCCTCCCCGCGCTGGGGCCCCCGTAAATTTTTCGTCAACGATACCAGGGACACAGAAGCACCGGGGAACATGAAATTTGGTGGCCATGTAGCCCCCCTAGACTTCTAAGGAAAAATTTCGTTTGGTCCCCGGGGGCCACTCCCCCCCACGCTGGGCCCCCCCAAACCCCCAAAAATGCAGTTTTTCCTAAATAACTACCTGAACCGTGGCACCGAGGATGAAGACATTTTTATGGTATTTTGGTCTACTAGACTTTTACGGAAAAATTTTGTTTGGTCCACGGGGGCCACTCCCCCCCCGCGCTGGGGCCCCCGTAAATTTTTCGTCAACGATACCAGGGACACCGAAGCACCGGGGAACATGAAATTTGGTGGGCATGTAGCCCCACTAGACTTCTAAGGAAAAATTTTGTTTGGTCCCCGGGGGCCACTCCCCCCCACGCTGGGCCCCCCGAAACCCCAAAAAATGCAGTTTTTCCTAAATAACTACCTGAACCGTGGCACAGAGGATGAAGAAATTTTTATGGTATGTTGGTCTACTAGACTTTCACGGAAAAATTTCGTTTGGTCCCCGGGGGCCACTTCCCCCCCCTTCGCTGGGGCCCCCGTAAATTTTTCGTCAACGATACCAGGGACACCGAAACACCGGGGAACATGAAATTTGGTGGGCATGTAGCCCCACTAGACTTCTATGGAAAAATTTAGTTTGGTCCCCGGGGGCCACTCCCCCCCGCGCTGGGCCCCCCCAAACCCCAAAAAATGCAGTTTTTCCTAAATAATTACCTGAACTGTGGCACCGAGGATGAAGAAATTTTTATGGTATGTTGGTCTACTAGACTTTTACGGAAAAATTTCGTTTGGTCCCCGGGGGCCACTTCCCCCCCCTGCGCTGGGGCCCCCGTAAATTTTTCGTCAACGATACCAGGGACACAGAAGCACCGGGGAACATGAAATTTGGTGGCCATGTAGCCCCCCTAGACTTCTAAGGAAAAATTTCGTTTGGTCCCCGGGGGCCACTCCCCCCCACGCTGGGCCCCCCCAAACCCCCAAAAATGCAGTTTTTCCTAAATAACTACCTGAACCGTGGCACCGAGGATGAAGACATTTTTATGGTATTTTGGTCTACTAGACTTTTACGGAAAAATTTTGTTTGGTCCACGGGGGCCACTCCCCCCCCGCGCTGGGGCCCCCGTAAATTTTTCGTCAACGATACCAGGGACACCGAAGCACCGGGGAACATGAAATTTGGTGGGCATGTAGCCCCACTAGACTTCTAAGGAAAAATTTCGTTTGGTCCCCGGGGGCCACTCCCCCCCACGCTGGGCCCCCCGAAACCCCAAAAAATGCAGTTTTTCCTAAATAACTACCTGAACCGTGGCACAGAGGATGAAGAAATTTTTATGGTATGTTGGTCTACTAGACTTTTACGGAAAAATTTCGTTTGGTCCCCGGGGGCCACTTCCCCCCCCTTCGCTGGGGCCCCCGTAAATTTTTCGTCAACGATACCAGGGACACCGAAACACCGGGGAACATGAAATGTGGTGGGCATGTAGCCCCACTAGACTTCTATGGAAAAATTTAGTTTGGTCCCCGGGGGCCACTCCCCCCCGCGCTGGGCCCCCCCAAACCCCAAAAAATGCAGTTTTTCCTAAATAATTACCTGAACTGTGGCACCGAGGATGAAGAAATTTTTATGGTATGTTGGTCTACTAGACTTTTACGGAAAAATTTCGTTTGGTCCCCGGGGGCCACTTCCCCCCCCTGCGCTGGGGCCCCCGTAAATTTTTCGTCAACGATACCAGGGACACCGAAACACCGGGGAACATGAAATTTGGTGGGCATGTAGCCCCACTAGACTTCTATGGAAAAATTTTGTTTGGTCCCCGGGGGCCACCCCCCCCCCCGCGCTGGGCCCCCCCGCGCTGGGCCCCCCCAAACCCAAAAAGATGCAGTTTTTCCTAAATAACTACCTGAACCGTGGCACAGAGGATGAAGACATTTTTATGGTATGTAGGGCCCACTCTTAAGGGCCCACATCAACCTAGCCCATAATCACTCATTTGTGATTTGCGCCCCTCCCATAAAAAATGAAAATGCAATATTATTCTGCTTTAATCGCCCCTATCTTCAGTGGAGATGTTCAGAACTGCACCATATTTCATGTGTATGATTAACTTGACATCCTCTGGGGGTATCCTCTGCTAAGTTTTGTAGAATTTCATCCATGGGGGGGGTATAAAATAAATTCATTTATGTGCACATTTAGTGACTGTACACTCATCGGCCTGTAGATGGTGCTGTTGAGCGAAGGGTTGCTAGTTTAGGATGATACTGTCACACACACACATGCAGGAATACAAACAAACGCAAGCATGCACACACACTGACATCCACACGCACAGATACACACCCATACACACACATACAAATCCACATGCACAGACACACAAACACACACGCGCACACATGTACGCACACATACATACACGCACAGACACACACACACACACACACACAGACACACACATACACAAACACACACACACACACACACACAGACAGACATGCACATACTATTACTTTTTTTAGGTATATACATAAACACGCAATACAGCCAAATTACTCCACGTCATTTATTTTTGTGGAAAGCCAGTGCAGGCCTGAGCGGCGGTCATATTTTGTACCGCGATGCGGTACATCTAGTTAACATCATATGTCTTCAATAATGCTCAATCATCACTCAATTAATCAATTAATCACTTAATTATCTCATTAACTTTAACACTGCTTCAGTGTTAATTATAACACTCTGAGTGTGGACTCATATAAACTCTGAGCAGTGTTAATTTAACACTGGGGATTTTGCTGTGTGCTTGTTTGAACCGGACCCCTATTTCTTTGACCACTTAAACCATCTGTGTTATTCTTTTGTGGAGCGTGAAGTGTCAATATGTCTGAAGAAATGAAAAAGATTTATTACACACCTTCTAACCCTGGTTCTTTAGGGGGTAAAAAACGTTTAAAAGAAGGTGTTTTAAAAGAGACGGGGGTTCGTTTAACCGATAAAGAAGTTTCAGACTGGCTCGCTGGTGAGGATGCGTAAACACTACACAGAAGTGCACCACTAAAATATAAAAGGAATCGGGTTTTTGTCTATGGTGTTGATATGCAGTTCCAAGCCGAACTAGTAGATATGTCTGCATATGCCAAGGTAAATGACAACAATCACTTTCTGTTGACATGCATCGATTTGTTTAGTAAGCACGCATGGACGCGGGCATTAAAAAGCAAGAGTGGTGTAGAGGTCTCTAAAGCTTTTGAATCCATACTGAAAGAGGGTCGTGTGCCACAGAAATTACAGACAGATAAAGGAAAGGAGTATTTTAACAAACACTTTCAAAACGTGACAAAAAAGTACAATATTAACCATTTTGCAACAGACACAGAATTAAAGGCTTGTGTTATCGAGCGGTTTAATAGAACCTTAAAAGGAAGAATGTGGAGATATTTAACAGCTATAAACTCCAAACGTTACATCGACATACTTCAAGACATTACACAAGGATACAATGTGAGCTATCACAGAAGCATCAAGATGAGACCGATTGATGTGGGAAAAGAAAACTAATCTGTGGTGCTACATAACTTGTATGGAGATACCAAACCACGCAATGTTACCCCCATATTTAAATACAAGATCAGTGACGTGGTTCGAATTTCTAAAGTCAGAGGCCCGTTTGCAAAAGGGTATGAGGAAAACTACACACAAGAGTATTTTACTGTATCAGCGTGTATTCCACGAGACCCCCGTTTACAGATTGAGTGATTATGATGGGATTATCAACGGTGTTTTTTATGCTGAAGAATTGCAAAAAATATATGTCAGTAAAAACAAGACATTTAAAGTTGAAAAGATTTTGGATAAGAAGACGAAGGGTCGCAAAACATTAGTACTGGTACAGTGGCTCGGATGGCCTGCAAAATTTGCGTCATGGATCGATCAGAAAGAATTAGTCGACGTACAGGTGCCATAAAAACAAAGGACAAACACAGACTGTCTGCAGTTGTATAAAAACAGACATGGCAGAGGGTGGTTTTTATGTTACACTACCATGCAATGCTTCACGGTCTGTATACCCTGATAATACAATCTCTAATTATAGAACAAGGATGGCTACTCCTATAAATATAAAAGGAGAATGGGAGGTGGGCCTTGTTCAAATCGAATATCCTAGAAGTTGGTACACGTTTAACAGCAAAGATGCCATTTTTGAGATAAACATCGAACCCACCACAGTCGACTACGAAAAAAACACTAACAACATACGCCATGGTGTAGATGTGAAGAAGACCGAATTATCGAGACTACGCATACCGATAAAAACAGGTTATTACGACAAAGTCCCATCCCTTGTTGGTGTGATAAATGATTTACTAGCCCCTCACGGGTCATTCGGTTACGATGTTGTAAAAAACTAAGTATTTCTGAAAGCAAAACCTAACATTTCAAAAACCTTCCATGGAAAACTAGCCATTATTTTAGGGTTGAAACCAGGTGTCCTGATAGGAGATTCTATGCGACAAAAAACAAACCCTGGAAAAACTAATTTTGAAAAGGATGTTGTAAGATATGCAATGCATCAGGCAGACATACACGGTGGCTTCTATACTCTTTATATATACACAGATATTATCAGATACCAGTCAGTAGGTGATGCCTTCGTACCACTCCTGGAGTGTGTACAAATAACAGGTGATAACAATAACACAGTCAGTGTTCGATACGACAAACCCCACTACGCATCTATCAACAAATCGGTCATCACAGATATTGCTATAGAAGTGAAGGACGATCAAAATCACCACGTCCCATTTTCTTACGGGAAAGTGTGCATTAAACTACACTTTAGGCCAGTGAAAAATTTTCATTAAAATGGTGTATTTCAACAATCACAATGTTGATCCCATGCGTTATGTGGCCTATTACCAGAATCAAGCGGGAAATGGACTTCCTGGGTATGCAGGAGGCGGAGTTATGTATGGAGCTGGTTTGGGCGGACTTTTTAGGGGTCTCTTTAGAATGGCTATACCACTACTAAGACGAGGATTTAACATAGCCAAGCCACATCTTAAATCAGCAGCGAAAAACATACTAAGTGACGTTGTTAGTAATACGTTATCACAATCTTTTAATAACTATCACGATACTCAAGACGCATCCGGGTTAATGGTGATGGCACGCAAAAGTGTACCTAGGCCTCCGGGAGTGCGGAGGAGTGGCCATAAGCAGAAGAAAACAAAACAGCCCCCCAAGAAAACATCAGTTGTAAAACGCAAGCGCAAGGAGACAGCTAAGCGCAGTGCTTCAAAAAGATCAAGGAGTTCTGTTAAAACAATATTTTAGATCATGGCGTTACTACACAACATGTCAGAAGAGTGTTTAAAAACCGAACTGGATCTGTTTACTGTACCACAGACTCAAACCGCTATTGAAAAAAACACTTATATAGAAATACCACCATTATCAGTGATATCTGACACATCCCCTCTGGAATTTTTTATTGCGGGGAATGGAGAGGATTACGTGGATCTAAACAACACATTGCTGTTTATGCGTCTCAAAATCACTTATGCAGATGGAACGGATATTGCAGACGGAGATCCTGTTGGGTCTTGTTAACTACCCGGGAGCTAAAATTTTTTCACAAGTGGACGTATCGCTTGGAGATCGTCTCATTTCACAGAGTTCTAGCACATATCCATACCGCTGTATGATAGAATGCCTTACTAATTATGGTAAAGACACCCTTGAAACCCTCTTCTCAGCGGGGCTCTTTTACAAAGACAAGGCGGGGCACATGGATGTGTCGGACCCCGCCGGAGAAAATAGTGGCCTGACAAAGAAAGCGGCCTTCACCAATGCTAGTAACGTGGTCGAACTACTCGCACCAGTTCACAGTGACATCTTCTTTCAAGATAAACTTTTACTCAATGGATTGGACCTTAAAATTAGGATGACTAGAGGTAAAGACGAGTTCTGTCTGATGAGGAGCAATGACATAGCCTACAAACTGAACATCCAGACAGCATCGCTATTTGTGAAAAAAGTGACAGTGTCACCAGCTGTAAGACTGGGTCATGCGCAAGCCCTACTCTCAACCACAGCCAAGTACCCCATCGACAGGGTGTGTTTGAAAAACTTCTCAATACCAGCCGGATCACGGGTCTGTAATCAAGAGAACTTATTCTTAGGGCCTTTACCAAAATCTCTGGTTCTAGCGATGGTTGATAATGATGCATTTGTTGGGGCATATAATAAAAACCCTTTTGCCTTTAAAAACTACGATTTAGAATTTTTAGCTATTTATCTGGATGGTCAACAATACCCCTTGAAGCCTCTGCAGCCTGAATATGAAAATGGATCTGCAGTGCGGGAGTTTTACCAGTTAGCGCTGGCTTCAGGAAAGCATCTTAAAAACCAGGCTCTGAGTATCGATAGGGAGGATTTTCTGCATGGCTATACACTCTACGCGTTCAATTTTACACCAGACGAGGAGTGTGGACAGCATGTATCGCTTATCAAAAGTGGTAATATCAGACTAGAAGCCCGTTTTAGACAACCACTACCACAGACTGTTAACTTAATTGTTTATGCTTTATTTGACAGCATAATTGAAGTGTCAAATCGACGACAGGTCCTTGTTGATTACTATTAAGGAGTTCAAATGAACACCGTACAGCTTACGGGTGTCATGGATAAGATTTCGTGCAATACATATTTTCTTGGAGTACTACCGTGTGACTATCTACCGAAAACCCCTTTAAGAACATTACCATCAATGGTTTTAATCAATACAGACCCATCAGGACTCCCAGGCCAACATTGGTTGGCCATCTACATAAATGATGAGAGCGTAGGTTGTTTTTTCGATAGTTTTGGTAATAAACCAGATTACCAAGGCTTTCACCCTGTTATCAAAGACTTTTTAAATCACAATTCTAGTGAAGTACAACATTCCACCGTGCAAGTCCAAGATTTTTCATCAGACACATGTGGTCAACACTGTGTGTTCTTTCTCTACCATATATCAAAGGGGTTTGATTATGATTATGTGTTGAAATTGTATACCAATGATTTAATTAAAAATGATAAAATGGTGTCAACATTTGTGAAAAAACTAAAACATGTTCCATGTAATGAAAATGTTTTCAAATGTATTCAGTGTGTGCAATTGGGTGAAATGTACATGTATCATGCTTAATATTTTTAAATAAAACAACTTAAGAACAGATCTTTCTTTAAACTCTTTTTTTATTACACATACACACATCATATTCAACAATACATGTCATAAGTTCTCAAAACATACAAATAAAAGAGAGAACACAACAGGCTACACACAAACTGGGGGATTAAAAACTTAACCATCGACTCTGGTCTAGACTGGGTGATTTGAATATGAGGTCTTCTGGATGTTTTGAATGTATCGGTGTGCTCGGATGCACTTTCCGTTTTTTACTCTTCCTATGAAAATCGGTTACAGTTGGGGTCGATTTGTTTTTGAAAGAGTTAATTGCATGTCTGACATAGTGGTTTGGCACCACAGAGTGTGGCAAATTTAAACTAGCAAAAGCCTCCAGAAACTCGTGCCACCCACCAGGTCTCCGTTCATCAGCAATCTTCTGTGGAGCCGTTACACTTTTAATTAAGTCAAGCATGTGTGAACCAGGTATTGTTCTGCCTTTAAACACAAACTCTCCCGACTCAGTCCACGATGTAATATCTTTAGTTTTAGACATTTTATCTAAAATGTAACGGACATTTTTCACACTCCTCTGTGGAATATTCTTTAAAATCTCATCTGCAAAATCATCTAAACCATCGCGGACAGTAACACAGCCTGTTGGGGGTGGATCTTCTTTTACAATGCTGTCAGGTTGTGGAAGACTTAATGTTAATGTGGTTGATTCCCTATCCCCCAGTCTAGCGAGTGTTAAAAACCTCTGTAAAACACCGGTGTACATCTTAGCTTTTTCGTGGTGATCTATGTCAGACCTTTGCAATATATTCCTTATAGTCGCATCCAAATCGTTCTCCACAACATGCTGTATAGACTCACGGGTGTTAGAGGATTTCAGCTTATCCAACTGGTGTTGCGGGATCAAAAACATCTTCTCAGCGTACTCCATTACCAGGTTATTTAGATGTAATTAAACTGTTTATAAAGGGGATTGCAACGCTTAACAAAGGTAATAAAAAATCCTCCTTGTTGATTGATTAACCGTTTTTTACGTCTAACGCCAACCTTTTTATCGGCAACAATCTTGATCTCGTTTCTTTTTCTCTTTAGTTTCTGATATTGTTGTGGTGATAGTGGAATATTTCCATGGACTACGTTAAGAGCTACTTCACACAACGACACAATGAGTTCGTCTGTAGCGGCCTCTAAAATAACGCGTCTTTGTTTAGGTGTGGCTTTTAATAACAATTTTAAAAGAGGCAGGTTTCTTAAAAGTCTTGCAGACATTTTCAAATCCCCGTCTAACAAAGTCAATGTTTTCTTTTCTGAATGTACACAACTGGATATTGTGACAGAATGTCTGTTCTGAGACGGTACTGCTCTGGTGTTTTTGCTTTAAAGTCAATCAAAAGGTACCCGAAAGGCATGCTGGTCGCATTTTCATAACACTCCATAAAAAATGTTGTGTTTCTGGGGTACATTTGGCGTGCTAATACATTAATTTGTGTATTGTCTCTGGGGTTTTTGAACAGCACTAGATAATTGGTGTTCAAACTGATGGACCTGCTGGATTTACCTTGAGAAAATAAGTTTTGTACAATATACAAAGCACTCAGGTTTTTGTGGTGCACATACATCGTGAATAAACGTTGGATTTCAGAATTGTTACTAGCATAACATCGTCTAAAAAAACAAAATTATTCTTGTCGGGGGGAAACAAACGATCATCATTCAGAGTCTGGGGGATACCTTCAATAAATTTAATATCATACAGTTTCAACAATTTGTCATATAAAGATTGCCAGCAATTATAAATGTATACAATGTTTTCAACATTTTTAGAAATCACACTTTTAGCATTTTCCAACAACATTTTTACAAAAAATGTTTTTCCTGAGTTAGAAGGACCACTTAATACACATGAAAAGGGGTGTTGCAATCTGAAATCGAATCCATCTGTGTCTACCACCCCTCGATGACCAAAAACGTTGTCAGTAGCCATATGGTAATGTAGTTAGGTCAGGTAGCAAAACACGCTTATTGTACACAACTTGGAATTTTTTCACAACTGACTTGTTGTGTAATGTGAACTGCTTTTTGTTCCTCACTATACTGTCGGCGTGTGCCAGAATATAATTGCTGTCGCCCCGCCCCCTCACATACTGATCAACAAGCCCTATTAACGAGTCTAGCTTAATGGCCTCAGAGTTTACTGCATTCAGTGTGATACCTTTGGCCTTCATACAAACCTTACCCTTGGCAGTACGATACCCATAACTCTTAGGACCACTTGACGCAAACTCCACAATATGGTCTCCGCCCCCAACTTCATCAGTAAGGTCGCCAAGGTATGGGCCTAGTGGGGGTTCGTATTCACCGTCTTTAGATATGTACACAACGCTATCGGTATCGCAATAAATCAGTCTGTCCCCCAACCTCTCCATAAGATCATAAAGTTCCAACCGTGCGTGGGCTGTCGTAAAAGCACATAGAAAAATATTAATGTCACGAGTCTGAGCTCCTTTCCCATCTGCGTAAGACCACTGAACAATCGCAACGGTGTCTGACACAAATGAGAAATGTTTGACGTCATACTCAATGCCAAAAATGTGTCGGGCAAACTGTTCAGGGTCTGTAAGTATTTCAGTTGTCGGGAGCTGTTCGCGCATAGAGAACCTTCCCCATAGAGAATTAAGAATAAGCTTCATAATGGATCTGCGTTCGGCATTAAACTCGATCTTGTCCAGATTCAGCTTAATCCCTTCTTTCTCAAAGTAATCTCTAACATAAGATTCTTTGTCTGCGTCAGTCACAACATCTTTTGGAAAACCTGAACTTTCCTGTTTGAACTGTAAATTTTTTTTAACATAATCCGAAAACAATGTTTCAGATCGTTGGGGAAAATGCCAGACCTCATCGATTTTTGTCACTACATAACCCTTCTCAATTGCTTTTAACAGCTCGATGCTAACCCAACATCCGTGAATAGCCCTTTCCTCAGCTGTGTGTACACATGGATGTGTCTGGTTTTGTTGTTCAGCACAGGCCCTACAAAGTGGAAACATTAACTTCCCTCCTGTCCTATAAGGCAATACAGGATGAAGCAGCTTCCGCGGCGGAAGGACCGTAGCCTTGACGAAGCCATAATAATCTTCAAGGTTTTGAAAATCCTTGTATATTATTTCAGGATGGCCAATTGGGTAGCATTTTCGAGCCTGACAGTGGGGATACATACATACATACATACATCTACATACCTAATACGCTCGCCCTCTGTGACTTTGTGGTACAGTTTTAACGCATTAGTTCGACCCCCGAATAGCGCTTCACGTGGTTTCAATCTTTCAGGGTGATTGTAAGTAGCCATGAAGTCCATCACTGCTGTGTCGGTCTGTTTAGCACGGGCCCAATCACACTCCCAAACCACCTCGACCTGAGGACCGTACGCACGCTCCAAAATTTCAAGCTTGTCATCACATTGTCTTTTCAGAATACCATAAGGTACTTTTGATAACGGATTGAGATCATTAGGGTTATAACAACGTTCGCAACCATGAAAAAAACACCCAAGAAATTCGAATGCTTTTTTCACGGTACCGTCGCCATAAAAACCATCCACATAGTATTTACCAAATGACGCCTCACCACGGTTTAGAGCATGTTGAACATCTATGGACCGCGTTGTTCGGATATATTCAAGCCATTCAATTGAAATGTTTGAATACGTCTTGTTCTGGTTGATGTACGCATTGTTGCGTGTTAGCGCTATTGTGTCTTTAGGGATGAAGTGTGTTTTATACGTAGCCATACATGTGGCCGCCAACGTAGTGTAATTAAACGGATCAAGGCCTGCACACTGAATGAATTCATCGCGATACTTCATACATACGTTCCTCAGCAGAACAACGTTGTTTTTACCATAAATTGCCAGTTCTTTTTTGAAATCAAACACTTTGTCGGAAATGGTACTGTACCAGTTATCAAACGCCTCTCTGTCGTGACTTGACATAGTCGTGTACCCGTAAAATTTCTTGTCAGGGTACGGGCCTATGTAGTTGTCATTTTCAACGCGGTTAAAGTGATGAGGGAAATATCCCTTTTCAGCATCAGTCAGATTAAATGCAACAGGTGTCTTGGCCAACCGCATGGGTATGAAGGAGTATGAATCAATAAACCGCTGTTTGAATGCTGCGTCATACATTAAGATTAGACGACAGCCTTGCATCGTAATTTTAGGGGCAAACCCCTTCTTAGTAAAGTATTCCAAAAGGATGAAATTATCAAACCCTGATGCGTTATGCGCAATCCACGTGTAATTACAGTAACGAGGCTGTCTGAATTTTTTAACGAGGCGATCCACACAATCAGGTCCTTCGGCCACAAATTCATCGCCAGCAAAAGTAATAGCGCATACGAAATTGGCGATGTGCCTTCCATTTTCATAACGGGTCTCAAAATCGTAGAAAATGTAACGATCGTTTGGCATCTCTGCCTTATCTGCCTTAACATTGATGCACACCATCGGTAACCAAACTCTCACCACAGTGCACACAACGATCTGCAGGGCATTTATGGGGTCTGGGTTTAGGGCCGCTGACATGGTAACGTCTATTACATTTACCGCAATATTTAGTCACATTGCATTGTGCGTATTGCATACCTTGAGGTGGTTTTTTATGCATCTCAAAACAGTAGTCAGACTTACAATAGCGCAGACAGTCGTCGCAATGTTTTGGCTTTTTGGGTTGTTTATGACATTCCGGGTCATTACAGACATCGCAGACGTACCGACATCTATGATCTCTCCTACACGTGAATCCTTGGTAACAAAACTCACACACATATGGTGTCCCAATAAATGCGCATAGATTTTTAATCATAAAATAATGATTGTCATGCAGGTACAAAAATACTGTTTTAGGATGCGGATCGTCTGTGTTTGTATACTTCTCCAAAACACCCGTATCAGACCGATAGAAGACAACTATTTTAACTTTCAGCATGCATTCAAACTGTCTGATGTCATTAAACACTATCTTGTGTTGATCAGCATATCCAGCTGTCTTCTGCAATGAAGATGCTACAGACTCTAGCTCAGCGTGCGGTTTCTGAGGGTTAAGGAAATGTGCCAGGCAGATTGCAAAACAAAGGTTGTTTGAAACGTTCGTGGGACAGAACAGATTAAGCCTGTTTTTGGCAATCACCTCATTGTGAGCAAGGTCACGTAACTTTCGATAAGCATCGCCACGTTTACTTCTTGCTATCGACACTCTTAAATTCATTCTCTCATCAAACTGCACATCTGAGTTGCTCTGCATTATTTTTTCAAGCTCGTTTATAAATAGATATACACTGTAACCATTGCCACCTGACAAAAGTGTACTAACATCTGATGTCAAACTAGGACCCCTCAAGGTGATGCTGATTAAACTACCATCTCCGCCTAACAGTCTGGAAAACGCCACTATTTCAGAAAGTGTATCATGTAAAAACACTGTGTAGGCTGCTAAATCTGTAGAAGATATCTCCCGCAGATTTATAAGCCTATGGATTTCCAGACCATTAAACCGAGTTCGTGGCAGCACAGTATACCCACTCACATCACCACCCTCTCTTACAAGTGATTCTATATCATCATGTGTGAGACCCATGTTGGGTGCTTCAGGATTGAGTGTGGGTTGTGACTGTGTACACACCCCTTCTCCTGACTGTTGGGGAGTATCAAAATGTTCAAAATCAGAATTTGGTTCTGGAGTAGGTTCAGACACCTCTCCTGACTGTTGGGGTGTTTCAAAATGTTCAAAATCAGAATTTAGTTCTGGATCTTCATCTGACATCGAGCTCATAATGGTTAATAATTCTAGCAATGTATCTGTTGTAGACTTAGGCCTATTAATTTCCTCCATTGTCTGTATTAAATAACGCAAAGTTTCTGTGTTATTGCACTGATCAAGGGGTACCATACTACCATCATCACGTCTAAACCTCGCTACCCGATCCTGATCAAAATCATCTGACTCCCGACAACGTTTGGCCATTTTAAAACAAATTTGTTTTGTTTTTATTTAAACAATAGGTAGGTTGCACAGCTGAAACTACAGAAAATAAAACCACTGAAAAAAGAAAGAAAGAAAAAACTACCTAATCAACAACTATACAACCAGTCTGAAATTACACACAGTAAAAGAAAAAAAAACATTGTGTAAAAGAAAAAGTAAAAAAACACAAAAAACTAAAATAAAAATAATACACAACTAATCATAACTCAACAGTGATTCTTTTTAAGCATCAACACGACCTGTTTTAACAAATCCACAGTCAGACTCTGATCTTGGGCTTCTTTTTGGTTATCACTCCTATGCAATCATTGCACAGCTAAGACTTGTTTAATCCAAATACCATGCTGTTGTAGCACCGCCTTCGTAGAACAATCACAAACATCATGCTTTTTCTCATAAGCATCTAAGCGTCTCTCAAAACCATTAAGGCGTTCGTTAAGGGTTTTGTTTAAACGTACCTCGACGGTGTTCAATGCGGTCTTGACAGTCTCCTGTATCACCCCGTATATGTGTTTAATGTCTATTTTGGGTTGTGATTCCCGTCTGAAAGCCTCCTGGTTTGAAGGCAGCTGTTCGGGGTCGGATTCTTCCACAGTCACCATGCGCTTGCTGGATGGAACAGGTCGCGGTGTTTCGGGCTCAGGTGTAAATACACAGTCATCCCACGATTCTATCAGACCATCACTCCAGCTCTGAACATCATTTATATCGGGAACTACATTGTCATCCACTACCACATCTGTTGAGAAAAAAAAAGATGGGAGAAAATAAAAATTAGTATAATGTTTGCATAAAAAATATGAAAATATAATTATTATTTTTTTTTTTCTTCAACAGGACTATTTATAAAGGTGTTTGAGAAGAGATGTCTACACTTCTACACAGTGTTCTCCACTACAGACAATTAAAAAGATAAGCTAAAAGCATACTCTAAGAGATATGCAAGTTTACGTTTTTAAACAACAGGCATGTCAACACACAATGTTATGTTGTATAGACCTATGCATGCACACACACACACACACACACACACAAACACACACGGGCTCTCTCTCTCTCTCTCTCTCTCTCTCTCTCTCTCTCTCTCTCTCTCTCTCTCTCTATTACAGCCAAATAAAAACATTAACATACTCTGCTACATTGTTTGCATATGATTTAGTATAAACAGAAATCAATCCATAAGCTTTATTTGTTCACATACTTTTAGCAGCTGATCGTCTTGGCTTCTTCTGCGCTGATGTCCGTGGTTTGAAACCAGCTGATACTTTTGCTTTTGGGGCGATGTCCGCAGTAGACACGATTCACGAGTCACGATTACGCTTGAGTCTGTTTTTCGGTTTTGCGTCTATTCCACGCGAACTAGTCTTCTTTGTATCATTAGTGAACTCAGACGCATCAATACGGTTCACAACATTTGATAATCCTTCTGGAAATACACATAAGGAGGTTTTAAACTAAAATCATCATGCCATAATGCAAATATTATACTGATCGATAATGTCAAAATACAAACACTTACGGATTGGGCCAATGTGCACGCTGTCTCCCGGAGCTGCATGTACTAATGCTGTGACAGTTTCCCGTTTCTGTCGGGCTGGTAAAAAAAAGATATATAGAGAGAGAGGGTGAGACACAAAGAAGATAAATTTTTTTTTTTTTTTTTCCTACAGCCAATACAGTATATGAGGCATATGTGTTCTCACACACACCGCATACGGTTCAGTTTTAGGAAGCAGAATACACCGCACTCACGCACAAGGACGTCCGCGCTCTCTCGCGAAGGGGCCATACAGTGCTAGATCTCCGATTCGGAGCTCCTCCTGGTTTATAAAAAACAAAAAACGATTATGCATCACACGCACGCATACACATACAAACAATATCAACATTTAAACATAAAAGGTAATTATTACGTACCACTCGCTTGATTCAGGAAATTAAGCTCCTCAACAATATCGAAAAGACTCATATCAGTCACGTCACCTGAAGCGCAGAGAAACCTGTTAAAGTAATGCAATAGAACAATGACTCTCGTATAAATAAAGTTTCTTAACAACATTACCAAATAATAAAAACACTTACTGTTAGGACAGGCATCCATCTTCTTGTGAAGTACGCACACGTATCCAATAACGAAATGCAGCGTGGAAAAATAGTAGTTTGAGAAACGAGACAGAGACGCTGACGTGAGCTGCTTGCTTAGATTACTGATGAAATGAACCCCAATTTTTATACAGGTAGCCTACCATCGCATGGTCAAAAGTGTTAAATGTAGGCTGTTCCCTTACAACGCCATACACACCTAGCACCACAGATAATGTCACAAACACATCCTGCGTCCTGTCCAGACAAACACCTTTTTCCCCATCAGACTGGAAGGAGCCAGATACCAATCAACAAATGGCTAGACAGTTTGCCACTGTAAATCAGAGTCACATCTGTTTGATCTGTTTTTGTCTTTTTAAAATATCACCCACCAGACAACACCACGGGTGAACATGTGACAACGCGGTCACACGTCAACCAGGAAGCAAATCTCAGCCAGCCTGGCACTGTAAATCAGAGACCCTGTTTTTTGACACATGGATTCCCTGTCAATCACTAGGGTCATAAATCAATAAAAGGGGGTCATAAATCAACCCAAAAGTGACACATGGTATATGTTAATACTACTAATGATATTAAGAAGAGGATCTATGACCTCTGGAAGCATCTCTTTCAGTAGCAGTCGGTATAGGGGCTAACATACATGTTGTCGATTTAGATGATTTAACGAGTTTAACGAATTCTTCCTCTTCTATAGCAACGATTGAATACATTTTTTCCTTAGGGAGTCTACAATGCACTGCCTGATGCGATACTGTAGTAGACGGTTGCATAGTTATAATTTTCTCCCTGATATTATCAATCTTATAAGTGAAGAAGTCATTTCTGCTGTGCTGCTTGGAAACTTCTGAGCTTGAAGCTTTATTTTTCGTTAGTTTAGCCACTGTTTCAAATAAATACCTAGGGTTTCGTTTATTTTCTTCTAATAGGGTTGAAAAATAAGCAGATCTAGCAGCTTTTAAGGCCTCTCTGTATGCAATCGAGGTCTCTTTCCAGCCCGTTCTCATCCTAGGGCGTCATATATTGACGCTCTTGACATTTCGTCTACATCGAACGCACATGGCACCCTTTAGCGTCAATATGAGACGCACAGAGCTTTGTTCGGTGATGGGTAGGTTTAGGTCTAGTGTAGGGACAGGGTCTGGCTGCTCTCTTAAGGGCCAGAGTGTGCTCGTTGTACCACGGCGTTGGACTATTTTCTTTAATCTTCTTTAAGCGCAACGGAGCAACTGTGTCTGGAAAAGAGAGAGTTAAAAGTTTCTGTCGCAATATCGAGTTCTTCTAAGCTATCTGGGATGCTGAGATGATGAAACTGATGAGGAAGATTATTAATAAAGCAATCTTTGGTAGCAGAAGTGATAGGTCTAACATATTTGTAACACAGAGTCCGCTTTGCATCCTTGGCAAAATGAAGTTTACACGAGACTAGATAACGATCTGAGATGTCATCGCTCTGCTGCAGAATTTCAACGGCATCAACATTGATTCCGTGTGATAATATTAGATCTAGAGAATGATTACGACAATGAGTAGGTCCTGACACATGTTGTCAACTCCAATAGAGTTAAGAATGTCTTTAAATGCCAATCCCACTGCATATTTTTCGTTATCTACATGTATATTAAAATCACCAATTAGGACTTTATCTGCAGCCAGTGATAGAAAGTCAGCAAACTCTTTGATAAAGTCTGTATGGTGCCCTGGTGGCCTGTATACAGTAGCCAGCACAAATCTCAAACGTGATTTATCATTTACAAACGTGACTCTTCATCTTCTCTAACACAGCTTAGCCAGGCCTCGCCAACTTTTTTTGCATATTGCGTGGGCGAAGATTATTAAATGAGAAACATTATGATTTCATAAGATCTGGAAAAATCGCGTTGTAGCCTGAACGAGCCATTCGTTGCAGTTCTTGAAAAGTGGACTCTGTAAAATAAAATTTAAACATAATATAAAATAATAAAATATAAAATGGAAAAGCACAACAGGACCCCTTTAAAGCTGGCTCCTCATAACCCAATTGAGTGGCTGCGCTGAGTCTTGGCACTTCCAGGGCCAGCATCCACTACACTGGACCTCTGGGACTGCCAGTGGGTCTCTTCCAGTTTCCTGCAACACCATCAACAATCCACATGTCAGGCATGAGGGCAGTGACCGCAACACTGACCTTTATCAGTCAGCTTTGTTCCTGAAGTCAGTCAGCTGTGTTTGTCTAGATCTATTAATTCATTCAGAAATACATTACAAATGCAATTCATTCATGCAATGACTAAGATACACCTCTTTTATGATGATCATGTTTCAAATTTCTAAATTAAAATTGATTTTAATATTTTCTTTTCTCTTGAACAAACCCACCAGGTTCCAGATGAATCACATTCCAAACTTACATCCAATCAGAAAAAAATAAAAGACTTGTGCCCGGTTTCACAGGCAAGTCTCAAAGGGGTTAGTTCACCCAAAAATAAAAATTCTGCCATCATTTACTCACCATCATGTCGTTCCAAACCCGTAAGACTTTCGTTCATCTTCTGATTACAAATTAAGATCTTTTTGATGAAGTCTGAGAGCTTTCTCCTCCATTGACAGCTATGCAACTAACACTTTGACGCTTCAAAAAGTTCATAAAGAGATCGTAAAACTAATCCATATAAATTGAGCGGTTTAGTCCAAATTTTCTGAAGAGACTATCGCTCTAAATGCTTGAAAAGATTTACTTTAGGCTTTTATTCACAAGTTGCTCATCAACTCCCACATCAGTTGTGCTAAACGGAAGCTCAAGCATGTTCATTTACAGCCAACTTAAACAGCTTTGTTCTTCACTGCTGTGCGTGTGTTTAAAGAGGTCCTATCATATCCTTTTAAGAAGTCTTGATTTTGTTTTTGGGGTGTACTAGAATATGGTTTCATGCTTGATTGTTCAAAAAAAACATTATTTTTCAAATTTTTATATTATTACAGCTCCTTTCATTTTCGAAGTCCCTCCTTCCGACATACGAAATGTGCTGTGATTGGTTAGCTGAAACAGTGTGTTGTGATTCGCATAGCTTAGCGTGTATTCAGGAATTGTCCCGCCCCTACATAACCGCAAGCTCTACTCAGATGCAAATATTAACAATGGCATCAATTTCAAACCATTTCAAACCCGATTCAGACCCTGACAATGTTAACGAACAAGAAGATCGTGCAGAACGGATTTCAAGCATGGACTTTGCAAGCTTGGATTTCACAGGGCATTTCAGAGTGGTATGTTTTTTTGTATTTTTCTTATAGAAATCAATGAGGTTCATTCTTGTGTTACGCAGCACATCTGTTCGCTGATGTATGTTTAAATGTGAATAAAAGTCTAAATTAAATCTGTTCATCATATAAAGCGATTGAGTCTCTTCAGAAAATTTGGACTAAGCCGCTCAATTCATATGGATCAGTTTTGCGATCTCTTTATGCATTTTTTTGAAGTGTCAATGTGTGACGTGAAGTAACAGAGGAGACAATAGCAAGTAAAACTGGTTCTTTATTGAACAATACGAGAAACCAGACTCAGAAGGTGTAGGAAGATAATAGGAACAGTCTCAATCAATTGCAGGCAGGTCTCACGATCACTCTCAGCATCACAGGGAAGAAACTCAGGAACGGATGCGTTGGCAGCGCAGGCTTGCGTGGGCAACTCGAAGATGCACGGTCAGATGAGTGACGGTGAAATCCCAGTGAAGACGTGACGTGAAGACAAACTGCAACGAAGAATCTCCCAAACGAAACACAGGCTGGAGACACGAGGAGTCGAGGAGGAACAGAAACAGAAAGGGAAACATCCACAAACAACGATCTGACAAACACAAGACGCACAAGGTGGGTATAAATAGGCACTGGAAAATGAGAATCACCTGCCGCTGATTCTCCCGGAGGATAATCAGCGACCACGCCCACACACCACACACACACACACACACACACACACATACACACACACACACACACACACACCCACAACGTGATAAATACCAACTCTCTCTCTCTCACACACACACACGCACACACACGCACGCGCACACACACGCACGCGCACACACACGCACGCGCACACACACGCACGCGCACACACACACGCACACACGCGCACACACACGCACACACACGCACACACACACACACACACACACACACACACACACACACACACACACACACACACACACACACACACACACACACAGCTAGCACAGCCAGTTTTGCACCCAGTTAGTAGGCCCCACATGGGTTTGCCACATGGGTTTAGTCAGTTTTGGAGGTAATGAGATAATTAAGTGATTGAATCATGATTGTGCATTAATGATGAACACCTGCTGTTAACAAGCAGAATCACTGAAGGAAAGAGAAACACAAGAACTACTTCCAGCCACTGCCTTGGATGAAATCAACTGAAGATAAAATACATTAAATCTCTCAAGATCTGATTAAACAACTCCACAAACAGCATTACCAGCTTCACTTATTACTAACCAGACTGACTTTATTTATGTCAGACATCTACAGAAGTTCTTATTAAGAATTAAAAGAGGTTTAGATGTGGATTACTTATTTGAAAGTAATAGTTTGGTTTGATGTTACCATTGTGGCGATCAGTGTGTGCTTTAGTCAGGCTCTTGACTTTTAACATTAGTTTTTTTCAGGCAGCTGTGTCGGTTTGTTATGGTGAGAACAGCAAGAGAAAATATAATCAGATGCTGTTATCTGATTGGTGTTAAGAATATAATCATCATTTAGTGGCTTAACTCACTGATATTATGTGAGAGGTTTATAAGGGTAGTATGTTATTCATTTTGTTTTATTGTTGTGATTATACAGCAATAGAATAATAGAATTTAATCAGAACATCAAATTATTGTTAACACACCATTTACATGTTTTGGGTTCCTGTGAGTTTTACTCGCACACAGACATCAAGAATCAGCATATGAATCTCAACAATGGTGACATGCAAACAACGGTATAATGGTCTGTCTTAGAATGGTCTGGTCCTCTATGAATCTTCAAGAAAAAGACTTCTGCTTTGTTGGGAAACAGACTTCTGACCTTAAAAACTGAGGGAGGCCTTCACAGGAAAGAGCCTAGTTGACATTTCAGGACTGCGCTGTCGTCGCATCCAGGCGCAGGTCCTTCATCAGATCTGGATACGGCCTGGATCCGGCGGACTGCGGTAAACCTCGGGATAAACAGAGAGACTAATATTAGCGTAGATGCCATTCTTCTTATGATGTAACGAGTACATCAGGATTTATGGGAAGCGTTCCCGATTCCGGCTGACCTAATCTATGCAGCCTAACATTTAATTATAAAAGTCTATAATGTGTTTTGTGTATGCTAGGTCAAAGAGATGTGTTTTTAGTCTAGCTTTGAACTGACAGAGTGTGTCTGCTTCCCGGACAATGTTAGGAAGCCTGTTCCAAAGTTTTAGTGCTAAATAGGAAAAGGATCTACCACCAGCAGTCGATTTTGATATTCTAGGTATTATCAACTGGCCGTAATTTTGAGATCGCAATAGACGTGAAGGACTATAATGCGTTAAGAGCTTGCTCAAGTACTGCGGAGCTAAACCATTAAGTGCTTTGTAAGTAATCAGCAATATTTTAAAATGTATACAATGTTTAATAGGGAGCCAGTGCAGTGTTGACAGAACTGAGCTAATATGGTCATACTTCCTGGTTCTGGTAAGAACTCGAGCTGCTGCGTTTTGGACCAGCTGTAATCTGTTTATTAAGCGTGCAGGGCAACCACCCATAATAGCATTACAATAATCTAGCCTTGAGGTCATGAACGCATGGACTAATTGTTCCGCATTTGTCAATGAGAGCATATGACGTTATTTAGATATATTTTTAAGATGGAAAAATGCAGTTTTACAGATATTAGACACGTGACTTTTAAATGAAAGATTGGTATCAAAGAGCACACCCAGGTTTCTAACCAACGATGAAGACTTAACAGAGCAGCCATCAAGTGTTAGACAGTATTCTAGGTTATTACGTGAGGCATTTTTTTGTTCAATAATTAGAATCTCTGTTTTTCAGAATTAAGTAGTACGAAATTACTAGTCATCCAATTTTTTATATCACCTATGCATTCCGTTAATTTTGTGAATTGGTAAGTTTCGTCAGGGCGTGAAGAAAAATAGAGCTGAGTATCATCAGCATAACAGTGAAAACTAATTCCATGCTTCCTAATGATATCCCCCAAGGGTAGCATGTACAAAGTGAACAGCAACGGTCCTAGTACTGAGCCTTGTGGTACGCCATACTGAACTTGTGATCGATGAGACATCTCTTCATTTACTGCTACAAACTGATAACGGTCAGATAATTATGATTTAAACCATGTTAATGCAATTCCACTAATGCCAACATAATTTTCGAGTCTATTTAAAAGAATGTTGTGGTCAATAGTATCAAATGCAGCACTAAGATCGGGTTACACTAATAGAGAGATACAACCTCGATCGGATGATAAGAGCAAATCAATTGTGACTCTGATGAGAGCAGTCTCAGTACTATGGTACGGTCTAAATCCTGACTGAAAATCCTCGCAGATATCATTTCTTTCTAAAAAGGAACATAGTTGTGAGGATACTGCCTTTTCTAGTATCTTTGACAGAAAAGGTAGAATCGAGATCGGCCTGTAATTGACTAATTCTGTACGATCAAGTTGCGTTTTTTTAACAAGCGGTTAAATGATAGCCAGCTTAAAGGTTTTTGGTACGTATCCTAGAGACAAAGATTAATGAATGATATTAAGACGAGGATCTATGACCTCTGGAAGCGTCTCTTTCAGTAGCTTAGTCGATACAGGGTCTAACATACATGTTGTCGATTTAGATGATTTAACTAGTTGAATGAATTCTTCCTCTTCTATAGCAACGAATGAATCATTTTTTTCCTCAGGGAGACTACAATGCACTGCCTGATGCGATACTGTAGTAGACGGTTGCATAGTTATAATTTTGTGAAGAAGTTCATAAAGTCATTTCTGCTGTGCTGCTTGGAAACTTCTGGGCTTGAAGCTTTATTTTTCGTTAGTTTAGCCACGGTTTCAAATAAATGCCTAGGGTTTTGTTTATTTTCTTCTAATAGGGTTGAAAAATAAGCAGATCTAGCAGCTTTTAAGGCCTCTCTGTATGCAATCGAAGTCTCTTTCCATGAAACGCGAAATACCTCTAGTTTTGTTTTCTTCCAGTTGCGCTCCATTTTTCTGGCTGCTCTCTTAAGGGCCAGAGCGTGCTCTTTGTACCACGGCGCTGGACTATTTTCTTTAATCTTCTTTAAGCGCAACGGAGCAACTGTGTCTAAAGTGCTGGAAAAGAGAGAGTTAAAAGTTTCTGTCGCAATATCGAGTTCTTCTAAGCTATCTGGGATGCTGAGATGATGAAACTGATGAGGAAGATTATTAATAAAGCAATCTTTGGTAGCAGAAGTGATAGGTCTAACATATTTGTAACACAGAGTCCGCTTTGCATCCTTGGCAAAATGAAGTTTACACGAGACTAGATAACGATCTGAGATGTCATCGCTCTGCTGCAGAATTTCAACGGCATCAACATTGATTCCGTGTGATAATATTAGATCTAGAGAATGATTACGACAATGAGTAGGTCCTGACACATGTTGTCAACTCCAATAGAGTTAAGAATGTCTTTAAATGCCAATCCCACTGCATATTTTTCATTATCTACATGTATATTAAAATCACCAATTAGGACTTTATCTGCAGCCAGTGATAGAAAGTCAGCAAACTCTTTGATAAAGTCTGTATGGTGCCCTGGTGGCCTGTATACAGTAGCCAGCACAAATCTCAAACGTGATTTATCATTTACAAACGTGACTCTTCATCTTCTCTAACACAGCTTAGCCAGGCCTCGCCAACTTTTTTTGCGTATTGCGTGGGCGAAGATTATTAAATGAGAAACATTATGATTTCATAAGATCTGGAAAAATCGCGTTGTAGCCTGAACGAGCCATTCGTTGCAGTTCTTGAAAAGTGGACTCTGTAAAATAAAATTTAAACATAATATAAAATAATAAAATATAAAATGGAAAAGCACAACAGGACCCCTTTAAAGCTGGCTCCTCATAACCCAATTGAGTGGCTGCGCTGAGTCTTGGCACTTCCACGGCCAGCATCCACTACACTGGACCTCTGGGACTGCCAGTGGGTCTCTTCCAGTTTCCTGCAACACCATCAACAATCCACATGTCAGGCATGAGGGCAGTGACAGCAACACTGACCTTTATCTGTTAATAAGTCATCATATAAAGCGATTGAGTCTCTTTAGAAAATTTGGACTAAGCCGCTCAATTCATATGGATCAGTTTTGCAATCTCTTTATGAATTTTCTGAAGTGTCAAAGTTGTAGTTGCGTAGCTGTCATTGGAGGAACAGAAATCTCTCAGATTTTATTAAAAAATATCTTCATTTGTGTTCTGAAGATGAACGAAAGTCTTACGCGTTTGGAACGACACAAGGGTGAGTAACTAATGACAGAATTTTCATTTTTGGGTGAACTAACCCTTTAAATCTAGTTCCAGACTAAACGGAATGTTTGAGCTGTTTTAACTGAAAGGAACTTGCACTGGCATATCTTAAAATATGTCCGTGCCATTGTTTTGTCTCAAGATGCACACCAGTAATGTTTTTTTCTTCTAAGGAACTTTTTTAAAAGCTACTTAAAAGTCCTAATTTAACTAAGGCCTAATCCTGGCTTAATCTAAGCCCTGTTTGTGAAACCAGGCCTTGAGGTATTAGACAGTGAGAACGTCTTTTATGAGGAAATGAAATGCTTATTACTGATAATCATGTAATTGAATCAGAAACAACGGTATAATGGTCTGTCTTAGAATGGTCTGTTCCTCTATGAATCTTCAAGAAAAAGACTTCTGCTTTGTTGGGAAACAGACTTCTGACCTTAAAAACTGAGGGAGGCCTTCACAGGAAAGAGCCTAGTTGACATTTCAGGACTGCGCTGTCGTCGCATCCAGGCGCAGGTCCTTCATCAGATCTGGATACGGCCTGGATCCGACGGACTGTGGTAAACCTCGGGATAAACAGAGAGACTAATATTAGCGTAGATGCCATTCTTCTTATGATGTAACGAGTACATCAGGATTTATGGGAAGCGTTCCCGATTCCGGCTGACCTAATCTATGCAGCCTAACCTTGAATTATAAAAGTCTATAATGTGTTATGTGTATGCTAGGTCAAAGAGATGTGTTTTTAGTCTAGCTTTGAACTGACAGAGTGTGTCTGCTTCCTGGACAATGTTAGGAAGCCTGTTCCAAAGTTTTAGTGCTAAATAGGAAAAGGATCTACCACCAGCAGTCGATTTTGATATTCTAGGTATTATCAACTGGTCGGAATTTTGAGATCGCAATAGACGTGAAGGACTATAATGCGTTAAGAGCTTGCTCAAGTACTGCGGAGCTAAACCATTTAGTGCTTTGTAAGTAATCAGCAATATTTTAAAATGTATACAATGTTTAATAGGGAGCCAGTGCAGTGTTGACAGAACTGAGCTAATATGGTCATACTTCCTGGTTCTGGTAAGAACTCGAGCTGCTGCGTTTTGGACCAGCTGTAATCTGTTTATTAAGCGTGCAGGGCAACCACCCATAATAGCATTACAATAATCTAGCCTTAAGGTCATGAACGCATGGACTAATTGTTCCACATTTGTCAATGAGAGCATATGACGTTATTTAAATATATTTTTAAGATGGAAAAATGCGGTTTTACAGATACTAGACACGTGACGTTCAAATGAAAGACTGGTGTCAAAGAGCACACCCAGGTTTCTAACCAACGATGAAGACTTGACAGAGCTGAAAATCCTCGTAGATATCATTTCTTTCTAAAAAGGAACATAGTTGTGAGGATACTGCCTTTTCTAGTATCTTTGACAGAAAAGGTAGAATCGAGATCGGCCTGTAATTGACTAATTCTGTACGATCAAGTTGCGTTTTTTTAACAAGCGGTTAAATGATAGCCAGCTTAAAGGTTTTTGGTACGTATCCTAGAGACAAAGATTAATGAATGATATTAAGACGAGGATCTATGACCTCTGGAAGCGTCTCTTTCAGTAGCTTAGTCGATACAGGGTCTAACATACATGTTGTCGATTTAGATGATTTAACTAGTTGAATGAATTCTTCCTCTTCTATAGCAACGAAAGAATATTTTTTTTCCTCAGGGAGACTACAATGCACTGCCTGATGCGATACTGTAGTAGACGGTTGCATAGTTATAATTTTGTGAAGAAGTTCATAAAGTCATTTCTGCTGTGCTGCTTGGAAACTTCTGGGCTTGAAGCTTTATTTTTCGCTAGTTTAGCCACGGTTTCAAATAAATGCCTAGGGTTTTGTTTATTTTCTTCTAATAGGGTTGAAAAATAAGCAGATCTAGCAGCTTTTAAGACCTCTCTGTATGCAATCGAGGTCTCTTTCCATGAAACGCGAAATACATCTAGTTTTGTTTTCTTCCAGTTGCGCTCCATTTTTCTGGCTGCTCTCTTAAGGGCCAGAGTGTGCTCTTTGTACCACGGCGTTGAACTATTTTCTTTAATCTTCTTTAAGCGCAACGGAGCAACTGCTGGAAAAGTGAGAGTTAAAAGTTTCTGTCGCAATATCGAGTTCTTCTAAGCTATCTGGGATGCTGAGATGATGAAACTGATGAGGAAGATTATTAATAAAGCAATCTTTGGTAGCAGAAGTGATAGGTCTAACATATTTGTAACACAGAGTCCGCTTTGCATCCTTGGCAAAATGAAGTTTACACGAGACTAGATAACGATCTGAGATGTCATCGCTCTGCTGCAGAATTTCAACGGCATCAACATTGATTCCGTGTGATAATATTAGATTTAGAGAATGATTACGACAATGAGTAGGTCCTGACACATGTTGTCAACTCCAATAGAGTTAAGAATGTCTTTAAATGCCAATCCCACTGCATATTTTTCGTTATCTACATGTATATTAAAATCACCAATTAGGACTTTATCTGCAGCCAGTGATAGAAAGTCAGCAAACTCTTTGATAAAGTCTGTATGGTGCCCTGGTGGCCTGTATACAGTAGCCAGCACAAATCTCAAACGTGATTTATCATTTACAAACGTGACTCTTCATCTTCTCTAACACAGCTTAGCCAGGCCTTTTTTGCGTATTGCGTGGGCGAAGATTATTAAATGAGAAACATTATGATTTCATAAGATCTGGAAAAATCGCGTTGTAGCCTGAACGAGCCATTCGTTGCAGTTCTTGAAAAGTGGACTCTGTAAAATAAAATTTAAACATAATATAAAATAATAAAATATAAAATGGAAAAGCACAACAGGACCCCTTTAAAGCTGGCTCCTCATAACCCAATTGAGTGGCTGCGCTGAGTCTTGGCACTTCCACGGCCAGCATCCACTACACTGGACCTCTGGGACTGCCAGTGGGTCTCTTCCAGTTTCCTGCAACACCATCAACAATCCACATGTCAGGCATGAGGGCAGTGACAGCAACACTGACCTTTATCTGTTAATAAGTCATCATATAAAGCGATTGAGTCTCTTTAGAAAATTTGGACTAAGCCGCTCAATTCATATGGATCAGTTTTGCAATCTCTTTATGAATTTTCTGAAGTGTCAAAGTTGTTGTCAAGTGTTTTTCTTCTTAGCTGTGCTTAACCCTCACTTGATAGGGAGGCACCAATCCTGAACAATTAAACTGGGTTTCACTCAATAACCAGGCCTCTGTTGCATCTTTGACCTTTTATTTGTCTTCACTTTTTGCAGCCCAGATATTTACAGGTGAAAAACCTTAAAACCAGAAAACACCAATGATTTACCAACTTGCACATTTCTTTTTGTAAAAACAGACATACAGGGCTCAAAATGATTAATTATCAGAACTTCTCTAAACACATATGTATATGTATATATAAATAAATGGATTTCTAAATGAATTATTTCAATTTGAATTCATCACAGATATTAAATTACAATTTAAACTACGGGAGGCACAATTAATTACGTGAGTAACCAAACAATAAATCGCTCAACAATTAAATAGTCAAGCAGTGAGTTTAACACATTTTTTACCCATATAAATATTTACAATACATATTCACTCCCATTGAACTACAATCTACAATTTTAGCACTTAAATTCTTGATTTCCATTTTTAGACAAATGTTATATGAAAGTAGGACCATGCACACTCTTAAACCATGTCTTTACAAACAACCAATTCAATATAATAGTATCCCACATATCAGAACACATATCAGAATTAAATCACTAAATTAAACAAACTGGAATAAAATTGACCAATTATTAACACAATACATTCTGTGAACTACCACATGAATATTTACAACACACAGATACCACAGCGCACAAACACAAGTTTCATCTCCCGCCCGCATGTCAACGCCTCATCAGCGTGCAACAATCAACAAGTGAACGCTCGCAACAAAGTCTGATTAACGCGGTGGTCTTACCGGCTGTCTGTTCAGTCTTTTGAATTGGTACCAGATTCCGCACGGCTTCACAAAGGTTTGATGAGAAATGCCGCTTTCCTCTCTCGCGCTATACTGGCGTTGTTGCCGGTTCTAGCTGACACCTTGATAAGGAAATGCGTGCGTCTTTTTCTGCTCGAGTGCACACAGGTGAGTGATAATTCGTTCCGCCTGATCGCTGACGAGAAGGGGCGTTCGCCGCGACACCTCCCACTCAAGCTTTTTGTTCTTGGACGGAAAGGTTGCAGAACTTTAAAGCGAACTTAAACACTACGGAGACTGCTCCTCGACAGGCAAAAGGACCACAACACGTCTGACATCTCTGCGCAATATCACTCCATCAGACCTCTTTGTCTTCTTCTTCTGGTCACTAGAAACTGAGGACTGGGTCACTGGCTCTTGAAGCTGGACTGAAGCACAGTTGCCTGATGTGACAAGAATCTCAACATCTCTCACGATACCCTTTGAGTCTGGAGCTACAGTGACGACTCTGCCAAGCCTAAACTGACCCCGCAGAGCATTTTGGTCACAAAGCCAAACGACATCCCCAACAGCAACATTTCTTTCTGTGGTGTGCCATTTGGTTCTGACGAAGAGACTTGGGCCAGCAAGCTGGGACCACGCTTTCCAAAACTCGTTAACCTGGGTTTGAACTTCACGAAGGCGCTTATAGGGGTAGTTATTAAAGTTGAAAGACTTGAAGTCACCACTGGGAAATGCTCGCCCTAAGAGAAGCGAGTTCGGTGTTACATACTCAATGCGATCCTCTCGACTCTGGATTCTTGCATCAATTGGCCGCTCATTAGCCAGGTTAGCTGCCAAATGGAGGGCTGTTAGGAACTCACTGAAAGTAAGGTTTGCCGATTTGCTCAAGCTTTGAAGAGCTCTCTTAGCAACCCTAACGGCAGCTTCAGCAGCTCCATTTCGATGTGGCGAATCGGCAGGGAGTACTTTCCACGTCCAGCTTGTCCCATTCTTTACAGCATACTCCTCCAGGCTTGCTGTATTTTGGCTTTGCAGAAAGGTATACAAGTCCTCCAGAAAAGATCTTGCACCAATAAAATTGGTCCCAGGGTCTGACCAAACCTTAAGGGGGTGGCCCCTGATGGCAGCGAATCTTTGGTAGGCCATTAGGAAGCTCTCTGTGGACATACTACTGGCAAGATCTATGTATAGAGCCCGGCTCGCCATGCAGCAGAAGATGACCCCCCAGACCTTCATGGACACTCTTTTTTTGATGTCATCTCTCACCAGGTATGGCCCAAACAAGTCAACAGAAGTAAACTGGAACGGCGCAGCGGGTCTTGACCTTTCTACTGGTAGATCACCCATCACTTGTTGGCATACTTGAGCTCTAGCCTTCCGGCAGTGGATACACTGGTTCATAACTTTCTGGGCCAGCCTTCTACCTTGTATGACCCAAGCCTCCTGCCGCATCCTTAACAGAGTCCCAGCAACCCCTTCATGCCCTTTCTGATGACATTGGCGTGCCAATAGAGTCCCCAGCCAAGTGTCAAAGGGAATTAGTGGAACAGCCCAGCAGTCTTCTTTGAAATACTGTATCCGGCCTCCGCACAGTAACAGCCCACTAGTTTCATCCTTGTACACGACCAGCCGGTCTGTTGTGGTGCTGGGGAAAGTAACTCCTTCTTGTGCTGCTAGACACAGATCTTGGAAAGCGTCCTTCCTCTCGGCCACAGTGACAATGCCAACCAACGGGACTGCCTCCCACTTTAATCTTCCCCTGGCTCTGCCATGAAGAAACTTCTTTGCCGCTCTCCAGACCAGCGCTAGTGACTTTATCAGTTGTGCTAGGCTACTGAACCGCTTGATATCCAGCAGGCTTGTAGCTGCAACCCCAGCAGGTAGCCTATGCAGATCCACGGAGGGCTCTTTCTTTGCTCCAGCCCGGGTAAGAGCAGCAACAAAAGCCTTCTTCTGGATGCGTGTAAGGTTCTCTCTTGCTTCGACAGCAACATCCTTGGCGGACTTCACTGGCCACTCACTCTGCGGGAGACTTAAGAACTTAGGGCCCAGCTGCCACTCTGTGCCTTCATCCAGCTCCTTGGGGCTTGCCCCTCTGGAAATAATATCCGCTATGTTGAGTGGCCCAGGAACCCACCACCAGTCTTGGACGTTTGTGCTGCCTTGAATTTCCCCAATTCTATTAGCAAAGAATGTCTGGTAGCCGTAGCTTTCACGTTGGACAGCTCCCAGGACTGTCTGGCTGTCAGGTGGTACCACCTCTCCACACGAATTCTGCAGTGCTTCTGGAAGTGCTTCTTCAGACGGGCAGCATAGACAGCTCCACAAACTTCAGCCTTGATAGCGTCCCCCTTATGGTCTAAAGGTGTCAGTCTGGCCTTGGATTCGACTAGCCGTATGATCACGTCTTTTGGCAATTTCCACCGTAGATACAATACAGCGCCGTATGAGCGTTCACTACCATCAGAGAACGTAATACCGCAGGGCTCGGCGGATGGGTCAGGAGGTGTTAAGGCTCTGATGAATCTCAACCGGCCAAGCTCAGCATAATCTTCAAGGAGCCAGATGGCGTCTTCCCGGAGGCCCTCGGACAAAGGTACGTCCCATGTGTTTTCTAATGGACTATATTTGACCTTCGCTTCTTGAAAAGCTCTCCTCACCAAGATGGCTCCCTTCTGCTTGACAGGTGTTACAAGACCGAGGGGATCGTACAGCCCAGAGACCTGACTTAGGAGCTCTCTACGGGTAAGTGGATTTGGCACCTGCGCCCTTACTTCATCTTTCAACAGATTTTCTCCCAATCTCATTTTCTTTTTCTTTTTGGAGAAGTTCACAGCTACCATCAAGCAAAGTTTGTCACTCTCTGGATCATAACCAAGACCCAGAGCTTTGTTGTTTTCTTCAGAGAGTTGGTTTGGAAGGACCATCACCGAGGGTTCTTTCCTCTCCAGGTCTCTGGGTCCTGGCCTCCCAATTTGGCCTGAGTAAATCCACGGCTTCATGTAAAATCCGCCGGCTTCCAGGATTTGCTCAACATTAGCTGTTATTTTCTTGAGCTTGCTTAGGTCATTGTGTGAGGTCAGGATGTCATCAACATACGCATCTTGTTCCAGCACACGGCGCTCTTCTGTGAGGTGGTTGAACATTGGCAGATTCGCTGTCTCACGCATGGCAACTTGTGCGATGCACCCAGCTGGTTTGTCTCCGATATTAACCCTCGTAATAGCATATTCCTGAACGTCCTCCTCTTCAGAGTCTCTCCACAAAAACCGATGAAGATGTACCTCCTGGTCCTCAAGCCATACGGAATTATACATTTTTTTGATGTCCCCAAGTGCAGCGAAAACACCTTGCCGAAACCGTATGAGGACAGCACGGATCTCATTTAGGACATCTGGACCCTTGATGAGTAGGTCATTCAGGCTCTGGCCCCTGAATTTCTGACTACTATTCCACACAAGGCGAACCGGCGTGGTAACAGAGTGGGGGTTTGGCGCAATTAGGTGACTAATATACCACACGGATTTAGTCCAGCTCGCCAGCTCTTCTTTTGACAGCTTGACAGCAGCATTCCGCTTAACCATGTCATGGACTTGTGCTTTATAGGCTACCTTCCATTCCAGCTCTCTTGCCAACTGTTTTTCCGTCCTCAGGAATGTTGCTTCAACAGCCCTCCTATTGTTGGGCAATGCTACCGGATCCTCCACCCAGGGGTACTTTGCATGCCAATGTGGCTTCTCACTGTGACGATCTCCAGTTACATATGTCAATCCACTCTTTATTTGCTCCAGCTCCCGCTCCTCAGAAATGGTCATCTCCTTCCCCCCAGGTTGACAATTTCCACATCTACAGCCGCCACACCTGGGTTCACAGGCAGCCCCAATACTGTCCCATCTCCACCAATCCATGAAATTTCGGCTGGCAGCACATGTAGTGGCTTGGGTGAGTGGAGACGGTCGAACTGAGCCATAACAGATGATTTCCTTGTACTCCACAGCTGCTGTCCGCATGGAGCGTGCAAAATGCGTTCTGGAGCCATGAGCTGTGATTGTAACATCTTCCAAGAGATCCGGATGAGAACCACCCACCGTTTTCCCAAGGGGACCATCCCACAGAACAAGGTCACCGACGGAATGCACCTTCTGAGGGACGAGCCGGCCTTCTTTATGACTAATGAGGAGCTTGATCTTAGTGGGACGGACCAGTTCGTGAAGGGGAACGTCGGGAAATATTCTTTGTAGTCTCTTGGGTGGCACGTGCCGATTGACTTCTGCGATGCTATCCAGCCCGTAACACACAAGCTGGTGGGATCTCAGGGTTCCCTTTGAAGTTGTAACCCGGATCCTCAATAGATATCGCTTGGTCTCAACCGTTACTTGCATCCCGCCAACTCCATGGACTATGAGCGTGACATCCTCACTCCTCAAATTCAGCTCACCTGCAGCCTCATGAGTAATGTAATTGGTGTCGGATGCCAAGTCTATCAAGGTCCCAATCTTTTGCCCAGCATTTGCAGTGACTTCGAGGATCATCATTATGACTGGAAACTCCTCAAGGCCGTTCTCCACCATGGCTGCACTGAACGTTTTTGAGACAGAGTTACAGAACACATTCCGACACCGCTGAGCCAAGTCGGGGGCAAGGCTTGTCAGGAACTCCTCCTGGGTCTCCGTGTACTTTTTCAATTCGCCTCTTGCTGGGTTGGGCTTCAATCTCCTCAGCCCATCTCCCCTGCTTCCACCCTTGGGACAGAGGTAATAATGATGACCCAGGCCTTGAGTGTCCTTACACCCCTCGCTTTTGCACAGAAAGGTGGTCTTGCACTCTGCATCGTTGTCGTGAACCTCGAGACACCTCCCACAAGCACCAAGTTTCTTAACTGCTTCTTTCTTTTCTGCTACTCTGAGCATTTTAAACTTTTTGCAATAATACAGCTTCCTCCCGTGGGCCCTCTCTCCACAGACAATGCACAATGCTTGGGAGCTTGAGGAATTGGTGGACCTTGTCCGGGCATGCTTTTGTGGAACTCTTGCTTCCCTCTTGCTGGGGTCATCATCCCTCAATTGGTCTAATTGCTCGTAAATCTTCTCCTGACTTCTCAGAAACTTAAGGAGCATGTCGAACCTATCTTCAGGTGATACGGCTTCTTCCCCTTTTGATACATAGACCAGCCACTCTTTTTTTAAGCTCTCAGGTAACTTGCTCTCCAGGGACTTTGTGACGAGTGGATTTTTCAAGGCGCCCGTATTCCCCAACCTGCTGAGGTCGTACAAGGCTTTTTCCACAACCTGGATCAAGTCCACGATCTTCCTGGGTTGGTGGCTTCTCACCGGTGGCAGCGCCTGCAGCTCTTCAACAATTTCCAAGGCGATTGCGGTTTTATTTCCAAATCGGTTTTCAAGGATACGGAAAATTTCGTCCGCCGTTCCGTAAGTTGACAGACGAAGGTCCCTTGCTACCTTTTCCTCAAGGCTATCCAATAGCTGGTATTTCCTCACCTCCTTGGAGCCGGTAGGTTCCCCTTGCTCTTGAAGCGCCTCCCATTCCTTTTTCCAGAGGTAGAAATTTCGCTTATTTCCATCAAACTGCGGGAGTGCTGTTGGCCTCAATTTGATAGCAGGTGACCGGTGTGGGGTTTCTTCTGGGGACCCCTCGTTCTCTAACTTCGCTTGTAATAGGGTGGCTTTCCCTGAAATCAAGTCAAGCAGCCAACCTTCCACACGCCTCATGCGCTGCTGAAAGTCAGGCCGCTCTTCATCTGGGACCCAGCGAGTCCATCGGCGAATGGCTTCTTTTGCTGCTTTCACCAGCCCTTCAAGGTTCCTAAGTATTAATTCATATACCTCCAATTTCAGGCCAGATTTATTTTTCTCCAGCCGCTCGCACTCCTTTTCAGCTGCCTCCAATGCCAGGGACAATTCAGGGTAGCCAAAACTTAACCATATAACCCTCTGGACAGCCCCCTCCACTTCCTCAAGCTTTTGCTCACACTCTTCTGCTGTCTTTTTAACGTCTTGCACTTCACCCTCTTTGGGGGTGGACGCAAGCTCCACTTCCTCAGTCCAAGCAATTTCCACCTCCTCATTTGCCTCCATCACCCGGTCAGCCTCCAGCGCGACCTTGCTGAAAGCTTCCACCAGTTCTTCCGCCGACATTTTCTTGCAAGACTTCAGTACTGAGTTTGCCAGTCGGGAAAACCGCTGCTTGGCAGTCGTTCTCTCTTTCTTTAACTGCTGCAGAGACTTTGACTCAGCCATCTTGGGCTTTGGAAAGAACTTTAATTTAGCACACTGGGCTTGGCTTGGCAGGAGCCGTGAGCGACTCGGGCAGAGCTGCAGGGGCTTGGGGGGAGCTGTGAACGACTCGGACAGAGCTGCAGGGGCGTGGACTCAGCTACAGGTAGGCTTGGTGGGAGATTTGGGTGGACTTATCTTCACAAGAGCTGTTGGGCCAGCTTGATAGGAGCTTCTTCAACCAGCGTTCAGCGGTTTTTCACTGTCAAGTGTTTTTCTTCTTAGCTGTGCTTAACCCTCACTTGATAGGGAGGCACCAATCCTGAACAATTAAACTGGGTTTCACTCAATAACCAGGCCTCTGTTGCATCTTTGACCTTTTATTTGTCTTCACTTTTTGCAGCCCAGATATTTACAGGTGAAAAACCTTAAAACCAGAAAACACCAATGATTTACCAACTTGCACATTTCTTTTTGTAAAAACAGACATACAGGGCTCAAAATGATTAATTATCAGAACTTCTCTAAACACATATGTATATGTATATATAAATAAACGGATTTCTAAATGAATTATTTCAATTTGAATTCATCACAGATATTAAATTACAATTTAAACTACGGGAGGCACAATTAATTACGTGAGTAACCAAACAATAAATCGCTCAACAATTAAATAGTCAAGCAGTGAGTTTAACACATTTTTTACCCATATAAATATTTACAATACATATTCACTCCCATTGAACTACAATCTACAATTTTAGCACTTAAATTCTTGATTTCCATTTTTAGACAAATGTTATATGAAAGTAGGACCATGCACACTCTTAAACCATGTCTTTACAAACAACCAATTCAATATAATAGTATCCCACATATCAGAACACATATCAGAATTAAATCACTAAATTAAACAAACTGGAATAAAATTGACCAACCACTATTAACACAATACATTCTGTGAACTACCACATGAATATTTACAACACACAGATACCACAGCGCACAAACACAAGTTTCATCTCCCGCCCGCATGTCAACGCCTCATCAGCGTGCAACAATCAACAAGTGAACGCTCGCAACAAAGTCTGATTAACGCGGTGGTCTTACCGGCTGTCTGTTCAGTCTTTTGAATTGGTACCAGATTCCGCACGGCTTCACAAAGGTTTGATGAGAAATGCCGCTTTCCTCTCTCGCGCTATACTGGCGTTGTTGCCGGTTCTAGCTGACACCTTGATAAGGAAATGCGTGCGTCTTTTTCTGCTCGAGTGCACACAGGTGAGTGATAATTCGTTCCGCCTGATCGCTGACGAGAAGGGGCGTTCGCCGCGACAGTTGTAGTTGCGTAGCTGTCAATGGAGGAACAGAAATCTCTCAGATTTTATTAAAAATATCTTCATTTGTGTTCTGAAGATGAACGAAAGTCTTACGCGTTTGGAACGACACAAGGGTGAGTAACTAATGACAGAATTTTCATTTTTGGGTGAACTAACCCTTTAAATCTAGTTCCAGACTAAACGGAATGTTTGAGCTGTTTTAACTGAAAGGAACTTGCACTGGCATATCTTAAAATATGTCCGTGCCATTGTTTTGTCTCAAGATGCACACCAGTAATGTTTTTTTCTTCTAAGGAACATTTATAAAAGCTACTTAAAAGTCCTAATTTAACTAAGGCCTAATCCTGGCTTAATCTAAGCCCTGTTTGTGAAACCAGGCCTTGAGGTATTAGACAGTGAGAACGTCTTTTATGAGGAAATGAAATGCTTATTACTGATAATCATGTAATTGAATCAGAAACAACGGTATAATGGTCTGTCTTAGAATGGTCTGTTCCTCTATGAATCTTCAAGAAAAAGACTTCTGCTTTGTTGGGAAACAGACTTCTGACCTTAAAAACTGAGGGAGGCCTTCACAGGAAAGAGGCTAGTTGACATTTCAGGACTGCGCTGTCGTCGCATCCAGGCGCAGGTCCTTCATCAGATCTGGATACGGCCTGGATCCGGCGGACTGCGGTAAACCTCGGGATAAACAGAGAGACTAATATTAGCGTAGATGCCATTCTTCTTATGATGTAACGAGTACATCAGGATTTATGGGAAGCGTTCCCGATTCCGGCTGACCTAATCTATGCAGCCTAACCTTGAGTTATAAAAGTCTATAATGTGTTATGTGTATGCTGGGTCAAAGAGATGTGTTTTTAGTCTAGCTTTGAACTGACAGAGTGTGTCTGCTTCCTGGACAATGTTAGGAAGCCTGTTCCAAAGTTTTAGTGCTAAATAGGAAAAGGATCTACCACCAGCAGTCGATTTTGATATTCTAGGTATTATCAACTGGTCGGAATTTTGAGATCGCAATAGACGTGAAGGACTATAATGCGTTAAGAGCTTGCTCAAGTACTGCGGAGCTAAACCATTTAGTGCTTTTTAAGTAATCAGCAATATTTTAAAATGTATACAATGTTTAATAGGGAGCCAGTGCAGTGTTGACAGAACTGAGCTAATATGGTCATACATCCTGGTTCTGGTAAGAACGCGAGCTGCTGCGTTTTGGACCAGCTGTAATCTGTTTATTAAGCGTGCAGGGCAACCACCCATAATAGCATGAAGACTCAAATTTCATCATTTAATGTTGTTTTTAGTATTATTATTACTTTTTATTAATATGCATAATCAGTAGTATTAATATTCATAATTAGTAGTATTATGTATCTCTTTTATTACTTTTTATATACATTTATAATCATTTACTCAATGTATGTGGGGAGAGAGACTTTGGGGGACTTTGAGTGTGTGCTGACTTTGTGTGCTGGACTGTTTATATAATGGTATACATTTCACCCCTAATGGAAACCATATGTTCATCTGCTGAATGTATGGTCGCTATGGTGATGTAGTTTTTTTCCTTTGGTCAATATAAAAACCAAGCCTGTGTCTGTAAAGGCAGAGAAGATGACCGGAGAAGATGATGAGAAACTAGCATGAGGACTTTTGTTTTGTCCACTGTCTCTTCTCTCCTATGTTTTATATAATAAATAAATAAGAGATCTCTTGGCAAAATCACTGGTGTCTGTTTCCATGAAACTAAACAACAGGGGAAAGCCAGATTTTTAAATCAACAGCTTGGCGTCACTAAGAACCGGATTGCATAAGGCATTGGTCTAGATCATTAAGGTAAGACTTTTTCCTTTATATAAAAGTTTTAAGTCTGCCTGATGATTAGAGACAATGACTGTAACTGCTAAAAAGAACTGTGCTGTTTAAGGAACCTGTGATTTTGCCAAATAAAATATAAAACATAGTATGATAAAAAAAATAAAAAATAATTCAATTTAATTTGGCTTATTTAAATTCTCTGAAAAGTAAACCTCTAAAGTTATTTGATATGCTGGGATTGAGAAGGATCTTTTTTAGAAAAAAGACCATCTAGTCAAAAATTTGGGAGAATTAGCTGTAAGACGGTTAAACTATTATTTGCTGGTTGTCACTGTTTGGTGGTTGGATAATATGGCGAGACTGTTTAAAACGATGGCAGAGTAATCTCTAAAATATATCCAACACACGGAAGATTCGTACTCGAGGCGAGGAGGTGAAACACAAGCAAAGCTCGATTGACATGAGCGGTTAAGTGTGGCGAGTTCCCAGAGAAAGGGGTAAAGATAGTCTCTAAAACATTAACACGCTGGAGTAATACGAGTTAAAATAGTTAGGATCGCGTGCATTCCAATTTTGACCGTAAAGCTTTTCAAATTTTTGAGGATACTGATCCGAGTAAGCTTAAAGAAAGAAAGAAAAAAAAAAAAGGAAAAAGAAAACAAGAAATTAATCTGAGATAAAATCCACAAATATTTAAAAAAAGAAAGAAAAAATTGTTTTGAGTTAACTGGAAACTAAACAAAATACTGAAAAACATTGGAGTTAACTTTTCTCTAAAAATTTCTTTTGTTCTGTGAAGTGAAGAGAGGGAAAGAGAGTGAGACAGCCCCTCCCTTCAGAATTTGCTCCATACCTTCACACACACATATACTGTAGTTGGAGAAGGGAGGGAGAGAGAGAAGAAGGGCAGCCTCTGACACACACACATCCCTGCTGTTCTGAGCAGCACAAAGTAACTTTGCAAGATGGCAGAAAGTGACTGTAACAGCAGAACAATTTCGGCTTGGTACCTTGAAAGAAAGAGCAAGAAACAAGCTAAGCTTTTGAAAAAAGGACTTGACATAAATGCAAATATGGATGCACAGTTACACTGGTTCGAGTCTCAAAAAGACAAGATAAAATCACAAGCATTTCCAATACTGGCAGCTCATTGGATTGTAAAGCAAGGTGGAATTTGTTGTGATATAAATGGCGGTCCAGTTCCACTTGCCGAAGCAATGAAGCCTCAAATTGAAGCATTTAATAAGTTGAACAAAATCATGTCAATTAAATGTTCAGATGGAGAAAATACAACCAATGATGATTTGTTTGATCCAGATTGGACAAATATAATAACTGAAGCGGAAAGAAAATATTCACAACCACCACTGAAATCCGCAACCACAGTAACGCCTCCTCCTTACAAACCAATCTATCCAGCTTTGCCTGAACAATATACAAGTTCATCTAAACCTTTGACACAGCCTCAAGCTTTGAGATCAAATGGAGGTCCAGTTGACAAGATGTACATTGCATCTGCACAAGCAGCTCCAATAATAACAAGATCTAAATCAGCCCAGCCGAACAGAGACATGTTACGATGTACACCAGCTCGTAATTATGGATCTGACTGGGGTGATGAGACAAGAGATGACGACATGATCACAGTTGACAAGATCGGTCCTGAATTTTCTTCACCTGTTGTTAAAAGGGAAGACTTACAATCTGAAATGATGACAGAAGAGAGACCATTCACACCAGGAGAACGTCAAGCCATTCTCACAGCCTTGCCTCCTCTGAAGAGACAAGATCCAAACACAGAGTTTTGGCGAGAATTAGACTCTCTGGTTGAAGCACATCAAATGACATTAAAAGACATACACACCATTGTGAAAGCTAAAATCCCAAGAGACAGATGGGAACGCTTGCCAGCTTCGATAACCACAGCCCAATGGATAAATTTGTGGGTTGATGACCAGGGGCGACCCCTGGGTCTTTGGCAAGCATTAGATGTGTTTCGAAAAGAAATCCAAGAAATCTTGGGCAGCGGAAAAATTCCTTTCACATTAGTGACATTGATTAAGCAAAAGGATGATGAATCTCCAGATGAATATGCTCTGCGTAAGTGGAATGCTTACGAGAGATGGGCTCTTTGTGCTGAGAAACAACCTGACAGAGATGATGTGCAGTTCACTGACACACTTGTGGATGGCTTTAGCTCAAAATACCAACAAGCCTTATCACTTGGAGTCAATCCAGGTGAGACATATGATCAGATTATTCAATGGGCTGGGCGATTAGAGATGGCTATGAGATCAAACAAGGAAGAAGGAAACAAGCCAAATCGAAGAGGAGTGGCAACAGCTCAATATAACATGGACACAAAGAAGAGGATGATTTTCTGCACCAACTGTGGGAAGCGTGGCCACTCAATAAAAGATTGTTGGGCTAAAGGAGGTGGAGCAGAAGGTCAAGGTCCATCATTTAAACAAGTCAGTGCGAAAAAAAATGATGAAACCTCTCAAGGGAAGACGTGGACTGAAGCACAAGTCCGTCAACTCATAGAGGGAATTATGCATCCGCAATAGGAATCAGCGGCCCCCTGTATTAGTAAGAAAAGAGACAATCGCCTTTTCGTTAATGCATTAATAGGGGGCCACCCATGTGACATTTTGGTCGACACAGGAGCGGCGATTTCAATAACAGATCTGAACCTACCTACAACAGATGAAACTATGGAAGTTCAAGGAGTTGGAGGAGGTATCACTAAATTTCGCAAAAGTATACAAGTTCCTTTGCAAATACATGAAGATGAAGTCTTATGGACATCCTTCTGGGTGGGTCCAAATTCACAAGGAAGCCTTATTGGCATGGACATTCTTCCATTGTTGAACATGATCATATTTACCGACAGTCGTCAAATCGCTACAACTGCTGGGATAATACCACACGAAGATCGCACATGTAATCTAACGTCTGTTGGTACAGCAAAACCAATTATCAGAGATTGGGGAAAAGACGGTGTGTGGGGACTTCTGTGCAGTTTATATCCAGATGTTTGGGCTAAACACAAATTGGATTGCGGTAAAGCCAACATCGACCCTGTTGTTATTGAGGGACCGATACATGCCCCTCATAAACAATACCCTATCCGACCTGAAGCAAGACAAGCCGTGGAAGAGATAGTGGCAGACTTGGAAGCTGAAGGAATCATCAGACAAACTTCATCAACCACTAATAGTCCTGTATGGCCTGTCAAGAAATCGGATAACTCATGGAGATTAACCATCGATTACACAAGACTTAACAGTGTAACACCAAAACCGCATCCTATTGTGGCCAATCCAGCCACCATTCTGAATGATATTCCAGGAAACGCAAGAATTTTTACGGTACTAGATGTACTGTCGGCTTTCTGGTCTATACCTATTGACGAAAAATCTCAAGAGAAATTGGCCTTCACAGTGGGGGCAAAACAGTTTGCCTGGAACCGACTCCCACAAGGGCTAAATTTATCTCCTGTGGTATTCCATAGAACTTTGGATCAGTTCTTAACGGAGCGAAAAGCTGAAATTGAGAGTTCAGGGAGTGTTTGCATCCAATATGTTGATGACTTGTTGATTGCAAGCCCAGATGAAAACAGCCATATATTTGCTCTGAATGTTGTCCTACAAGCCCTTAGGAAAGGGGGATTCAAAGTCAACCCCGACAAAGCACAGTTGGCCAAAACCAAGGTTATCTACTTGGGCCAAGAAATATCTGTCGAGGGAAGGAGAATGACAACAGAGCGTGTAGAGGCATTACGGCAACTCCCAAAACCTCTAACAGTTACAGGAATACGGAAGGTGATGGGACTTTTCAACTACTGTCGCCAGTATATACCTGATTTTGCCAGCATTACTAGCCCTCTCATCGACTTGTATAAGGGAGGAAAGCCTGGAGTGGAGCAGATAACCTGGACACCAGAAGCTGAGGAAGCATTTACATCTATGAAAGAGAAACTGACATCAGCCCCAGCCTTGGGACTTCCCGATGGACGATTGCCATTCCATTTGTGGACCAGGGTGGGAAATGAGACCTACTCAGCAGTACTGTGTCAAAAACCAGGTGATCGATACAGACCAGTTGGATACTTTTCCACAAAGATTCCTGTCACAATGATTGGTCAACCACGATGTATACAAGCTCTCGATGGTGCCACATGGGCAGTGGATGCTGTGGAAAATCTGATAGGAGCACAAACCATCATACTTCACACTCCACACAGTATAGTGACGTTGTTGAACAACACAAACATCAAGACCATAACTGACGCAAGAAGAGCAAAATGGGAAGCAACCTTGTTGAACAAGGATTTGAGAGTGGAAATAATCAGAGACACATCCCTTAACCCTGCAACAATGATGCTAGAACCACATGAGGGAACACCACATGAGTGTGAAAAACAAGTAGAAGAGGAAAGCCATGGTCCTGTTAATCCAATCCCTCTTAAAAATCCAGATAAGGAGTTATGGGTTGATGGATCCAGTTATTACGTTGATGGAAAACGACATACTGGATGGGCTGTAGTGGAAGCTGATGGAACTGTTGTGAAGAAAGGAGCTCTTCCAGGGCAATTTTCAGCACAAGTAGCTGAGCTCACGGCACTTACAGAAGCTTTTGAACTATCAGAAGGAGATCGAGTCAACATCTACACAGATAGTCGTTATGCTTTTGGCGTGGTCCATGACTATCTTGCCCTGTGGAAAAGGCGTGGACTTATCACTAGCAGTGGGAGCGAAATACAACACGCTTCCATAATTCGTCGCTTGATTGCAGCATGCCACTTACCAAGAGAAGCAGCCGTGATCAAAGTAAAATCACATCAATCTGACAAGTCCAAAGAAAGTCAAGGAAACGCGGCAGCAGATGCAGCAGCTAGAGAAGCAGCTTTACTACCTCTTACTCCTGTTACCATGGTACAGGAAAACAGCAAAGATAATCCTGAGCGCCATCTTCTGTCATATCAAACAGAGACAGATGAAGAGAAAGAACAATGGATAAAAGCGGGAGCGAAAGAGGATGATCAAGGTATCTGGAGAATTCCAACCGGACAAGTGGTGATGCCGATTGGAACAAGAAGAGAATTAATGCAGCTGTATCATGGAAAGGTGCATGCTGGAGCAAAAGCAATGAAAGCTCAAATCAGCGAGACGTGGTGGTGGCCACGAATGATGAGAGACATTGATGACTACTGTAGGAGATGCTTAATTTGCATGAAAGCAAATGTGGGAAAATCTGTAAAGGTGCGAATGTCACATGCACCCAGACCAACAGGTCCATGGACACACCTCCAAATCGATTTCACAGGACCTTTATCACCCAGTGGAGGGTACCAATACATTCTAGTAATCATGGACAGATTTACTAGGTGGGTGGAAGCATTCCCTACGAGAACTTGCACAGCTGAAGCGGCAGCACGAGTAATGGTGGAAGAAGTTTTTCCTCGCTGGGGTCTTCCATATGAAATTGATTCTGACAATGGAACTCACTTCACTGGAAAACTGATGAAGGAAGCAATGAAATTGATGGGGATCAAACAGAAGTTTCACATTCCGTACAGGCCGGAAAGCTCAGGCATGGTAGAACGAATGAACAGATCGTTGAAAACCGCTCTTACCAAAGCCATTCTGCAAACTGGCCAAGGTTGGCATAAGTTATTACCTGCTATTCTGTGGAACTTGAGAGCAACTCCAAACAGAGTAACAGGACTAACTCCTTTTGAACTGATGACTGGAAGAGCAATGGTCCTACCTCCTGATGCTCCGCCACCTGCGGGAACAGGAGGAGATTCTACTTTGTTCCAAGAGAAGTTACGACGCTATCTAACAATGCTGGACAAAGCTACCAAAGACAATAATAAGAAAGTGCGAGAAGCTCAACAGCAATGGGATGAAAAACATACCACTACTGACATTCCACACATTCCTGAGTTAGGCAGTTTTGTTATGGTCAAACGCATTGCTAGGAAAGGTTTAGAGCCTAGATGGGAGGGACCATATGAGATACTCTTAACAACTGATACAAGTGTTTGCCTTAAAGGGAAGGGTGTAGGAACAGATAGATGGTATCATTGGTCACAAGTTAAACCTTGCTTAGTGAATGAACAAAATGATAATGACGGCTTACGGCCTGATATTGAGCACTGTTCATCAATTAGCTTTAAAGATTGGGAATAAAGAAGTGATGTTTAATTATCTCTCTGCTTCCATTTCAGGAATCAAGTTCATTGACATTGATTAGAGATGGTTGTAAGTTATTCTCAATAAGAAACATATTGATAGAACCGGGAACGGGAAATTCGGTGTGAAATAGGAGATTTTACACATTCTACACTACATACAAAACACAACCTCACAAACAATGAACATGCGCTCACTGATTTTCTACCCCAAGGGATAAGATCCCTCAACATCAACGTTTATTTTAGTTTGTTGTTTTGGCCAGGAACTTGAGGAGTTAAGTAATTAACGAGTCAAGGCACTGGCAGAAGACTTATTAGTTTTTCTTTTCTTAGATGATTGGGGTTCATTTTTGAATGCATACACATAGATGTTAAAACGAACACATAGTATACGGGGACATGACATGGGGGGTTCTTTGTTGTTTTGTTTTGTTTTTCTTCTTTTCTGTTTCTATTCTTCTGTCTATGTTTATGTCTATTTCTTGGTCTGCTTTTCCTCCTCACTATCACTTCTATAGGTTGGCCCCCTGGGAGATGATGGTGTAACTGACGGCCGTAGTTCCAAGAGGAGGGACTGAAGACTCAAATTTCATCATTTAATGTTGTTTTTAGTATTATTATTACTTTTTATTAATATGCATAATCAGTAGTATTAATATTCATAATTAGTAGTATTATGTATCTCTTTTATTACTTTTTATATACATTTATAATCATTTACTCAATGTATGTGGGGAGAGAGACTTTGGGGGACTTTGAGTGTGTGCTGACTTTGTGTGCTGGACTGTTTATATAATGGTATACATTTCACCCCTAATGGAAACCATATGTTCATCTGCTGAATGTATGGTCGCTATGGTGATGTAGTTTTTTTCCTTTGGTCAATATAAAAACCAAGCCTGTGTCTGTAAAGGCAGAGAAGATGACCGGAGAAGATGATGAGAAACTAGCATGAGGACTTTTGTTTTGTCCACTGTCTCTTCTCTCCTATGTTTTATATAATAAATAAATAAGAGATCTCTTGGCAAAATCACTGGTGTCTGTTTCCATGAAACTAAACAACAGGGGAAAGCCAGATTTTTAAATCAACATAGCATTACAATAATCTAGCCTTGAGGTCATGAACGCATGGACTAATTGTTCCACATTTGTCAATGAGAGCATATGACATTATTTAGATATATTTTTAAGATGGAAAAATGCGGTTTTACAGATACTAGACACGTGACGTTCAAATGAAAGATTGGTGTCAAAGAGCACACCCAGGTTTCTAACCAACGATGAAGACTTGACAGAGCAGCCATCAAGTGTTAGACAGTATTCTAGATTATTACGTGAGGACGTTTTTTTTTGCCAATAATTAGAATCTCTGTTTTTCAGAATTAAGTAGTACGAAATTACTAGTCATCCAATTTTTTATATCACCTATGCATTCCGTTAATTTTGTGAATTGGTAAGTTTCGTCAGGGCGTGAAGAAAAATAGAGCTGAGTATCATCAGCATAACAGTGAAAACTAATTCCATGCTTCCTAATGATATCCCCCAAGGGTAGCATGTACAAAGTGAACAGCAACGGTCCTAGTACTGAGCCTTGTGGTACGCCATACTGAACTTGTGATCGATGAGACATCTCTTCATTTACTGCTACAAACTGATAACGGTCAGATAATTATGATTTAAACCATGTTAATGCAATTCCACTAATGCCAACATAATTTTCGAGTCTATTTAAAAGAATGTTGTGGTCAATAGTATCAAATGCAGCACTAAGATCGGGTTACACTAATAGAGAGATACAACCTCGATCGGATGATAAGAGCAAATCAATTGTGACTCTGATGAGAGCAGTCTCAGTACTATGGTACGGTCTAAATCCTGACTGAAAATCCTCGCAGATATCATTTCTTTCTAAAAAGGAACATAGTTGTGAGGATACTGCCTTTTCTAGTATCTTTGACAGAAAAGGTAGAATCGAGATCGGCCTGTAATTGACTAATTCTGTACGATCAAGTTGCGTTTTTTTAACAAGCGGTTAAATCATAGCCAGCTTAAAGGTTTTTGGTACGTATCCTAATGACAAAGATTAATGAATGATATTAAGACGAGGATCTATGACCTCTGGAAGCGTCTCTTTCAGTAGCTTAGTCGATACAGGGTCTAACATACATGTTGTCGATTTAGATGATTTAACTAGTTGAATGGATTCTTCCTCTTCTATAGCAACGAATGAATCATTTTTTTCCTCAGGGAGACTACAATGCACTGCCTGATGCGATACTGTAGTAGACGGTTGCATAGTTATAATTTTGTGAAGAAGTTCATAAAGTCATTTCTGCTGTGCTGCTTGGAAACTTCTGGGCTTGAAGCTTTATTTTTCGTTAGTTTAGCCACGGTTTCAAATAAATGCCTAGGGTTTTGTTTATTTTCTTCTAATAGGGTTGAAAAATAAGCAGATCTAGCAGCTTTTAAGGCCTCTCTGTATGCAATCGAGGTCTCTTTCCATGAAACGCGAAATACCTCTAGTTTTGTTTTCTTCCAGTTGCGCTCCATTTTTCTGGCTGCTCTCTTAAGGGCCAGAGTGTGCTCTTTGTACCACGGCATTGGACTATTTTCTTTAATCTTCTTTAAGCGCAACGGAGCAACTGTGTCTAAAGTGCTGGAAAAGAGAGAGTTAAAAGTTTCTGTCGCAATATCGAGTTCTTCTAAGCTATCTGGGATGCTGAGATGATGAAACTGATGAGGAAGATTATTAATAAAGCAATCTTTGGTAGCAGAAGTGATAGGTCTAACATATTTGTAACACAGAGTCCGCTTTGCATCCTTGGCAAAATGAAGTTTACACGAGACTAGATAACGATCTGAGATGTCATCGCTCTGCTGCAGAATTTCAACGGCATCAACATTGATTCCGTGTGATAATATTAGATCTAGAGAATGATTACGACAATGAGTAGGTCCTGACACATGTTGTCAACTCCAATAGAGTTAAGAATGTCTTTAAATGCCAATCCCACTGCATATTTTTCGTTATCTACATGTATATTAAAATCACCAATTAGGACTTTATCTGCAGCCAGTGATAGAAAGTCAGCAAACTCTTTGATAAAGTCTGTATGGTGCCCTGGTGGCCTGTATACAGTAGCCAGCACAAATCTCAAACGTGATTTATCATTTACAAACGTGACTCTTCATCTTCTCTAACACAGCTTAGCCAGGCCTCGCCAACTTTTTTTGCGTATTGCGTGGGCGAAGATTATTAAATGAGAAACATTATGATTTCATAAGATCTGGAAAAATCGCGTTGTAGCCTGAACGAGCCATTCGTTGCAGTTCTTGAAAAGTGGACTCTGTAAAATAAAATTTAAACATAATATAAAATAATAAAATATAAAATGGAAAAGCACAACAGGACCCCTTTAAAGCTGGCTCCTCATAACCCAATTGAGTGGCTGCGCTGAGTCTTGGCACTTCCACGGCCAGCATCCACTACACTGGACCTCTGGGACTGCCAGTGGGTCTCTTCCAGTTTCCTGCAACACCATCAACAATCCACATGTCAGGCATGAGGGCAGTGACAGCAACACTGACCTTTATCTGTTAATAAGTCATCATATAAAGCGATTGAGTCTCTTTAGAAAATTTGGACTAAGCCGCTCAATTCATATGGATCAGTTTTGCAATCTCTTTATGAATTTTCTGAAGTGTCAAAGTTGTAGTTGCGTAGCTGTCAATGGAGGAACAGAAATCTCTCAGATTTTATTAAAAATATCTTCATTTGTGTTCTGAAGATGAACGAAAGTCTTACGCATTTGAAACGACACAAGGGTGAGTAACTAATGACAGAATTTTCATTTTTGGGTGAACTAACCCTTTAAATCTAGTTCCAGACTAAACGGAATGTTTGAGCTGTTTTAACTGAAAGGAACTTGCACTGGCATATCTTAAAATATGTCCGTGCCATTGTTTTGTCTCAAGATGCACACCAGTAATGTTTTTTTCTTCTAAGGAACTTTTTTAAAAGCTACTTAAAAGTCCTAATTTAACTAAGGCCTAATCCTGGCTTAATCTAAGCCCTGTTTGTGAAACCAGGCCTTGAGGTATTAGACAGTGAGAACGTCTTTTATGAGGAAATGAAATGCTTATTACTGATAATCATGTAATTGAATCAGAAACAACGGTATAATGGTCTGTCTTAGAATGGTCTGTTCCTCTATGAATCTTCAAGAAAAAGACTTCTGCTTTGTTGGGAAACAGACTTCTGACCTTAAAAACTGAGGGAGGCCTTCACAGGAAAGAGCCTAGTTGACATTTCAGGACTGCGCTGTCGTCGCATCCAGGCGCAGGTCCTTCATCAGATCTGGATACGGCCTGGATCCGGTGGACTGCGGTAAACCTCGGGATAAACAGAGAGACTAATATTAGCGTAGATGCCATTCTTCTTATGATGTAACGAGTACATCAGGATTTATGGGAAGCGTTCCCGATTCCGGCTGACCTAATCTATGCAGCCTAACCTTGAATTATAAAAGTCTATAATGTGTTATGTGTATGCTAGGTCAAAGAGATGTGTTTTTAGTCTAGCTTTGAACTGACAGAGTGTGTCTGCTTCCTGGACAATGTTAGGAAGCCTGTTCCAAAGTTTTAGTGCTAAATAGGAAAAGGATCTACCACCAGCAGTCGATTTTGATATTCTAGGTATTATCAACTGGTCGGAATTTTGAGATCGCAATAGACGTGAAGGACTATAATGCGTTAAGAGCTTGCTCAAGTACTGCGGAGCTAAACCATTAAGTGCTTTGTAAGTAATCAGCAATATTTTAAAATGTATACAATGTTTAATAGGGAGCCAGTGCAGTGTTGACAGAACTGAGCTAATATGGTCATACTTCCTGGTTCTGGTAAGAACTCGAGCTGCTGCGTTTTGGACCAGCTGTAATCTGTTTATTAAGCGTGCAGGGCAACCACCCATAATAGCATTACAATAATCTAGCCTTGAGGTCATGAACGCATGGACTAATTGTTCCACATTTGTCAATGAGAGCATATGACGTTATTTAGATATATTTTTAAGATGGAAAAATGCGGTTTTACAGATACTAGACACGTGACGTTCAAATGAAAGATTGGTGTCAAAGAGCACACCCAGGTTTCTAACCAACGATGAAGACTTGACAGAGCAGCCATCAAGTGTTAGACAGTATTCTAGATTATTACGTGAGGACGTTTTTTTTTGCCAATAATTAGAATCTCTGTTTTTCAGAATTAAGTAGTACGAAATTACTAGTCATCCAATTTTTTATATCACCTATGCATTCCGTTAATTTTGTGAATTGGTAAGTTTCGTCAGGGCGTGAAGAAAAATAGAGCTGAGTATCATCAGCATAACAGTGAAAACTAATTCCATGCTTCCTAATGATATCCCCCAAGGGTAGCATGTACAAAGTGAACAGCAACGGTCCTAGTACTGAGCCTTGTGGTACGCCATACTGAACTTGTGATCGATGTGACATCTCTTCATTTACTGCTACAAACTGATAACGGTCAGATAATTATGATTTAAACCATGTTAATGCAATTCCACTAATGCCAACATAATTTTCGAGTCTATTTAAAAGAATGTTGTGGTCAATAGTATCAAATGCAGCACTAAGATCGGGTTACACTAATAGAGAGATACAACCTCGATCGGATGATAAGAGCAAATCAATTGTGACTCTGATGAGAGCAGTCTCAGTACTATGGTACGGTCTAAATCCTGACTGAAAATCCTCGCAGATATCATTTCTTTCTAAAAAGGAACATAGTTGTGAGGATACTGCCTTTTCTAGTATCTTTGACAGAAAAGGTAGAATCGAGATCGGCCTGTAATTGACTAATTCTGTACGATCAAGTTGCGTTTTTTTAACAAGCGGTTAAATCATAGCCAGCTTAAAGGTTTTTGGTACGTATCCTAATGACAAAGATTAATGAATGATATTAAGACGAGGATCTATGACCTCTGGAAGCGTCTCTTTCAGTAGCTTAGTCGATACAGGGTCTAACATACATGTTGTCGATTTAGATGATTTAACTAGTTGAATGGATTCTTCCTCTTCTATAGCAACGAATGAATCATTTTTTTCCTCAGGGAGACTACAATGCACTGCCTGATGCGATACTGTAGTAGACGGTTGCATAGTTATAATTTTGTGAAGAAGTTCATAAAGTCATTTCTGCTGTGCTGCTTGGAAACTTCTGGGCTTGAAGCTTTATTTTTCGTTAGTTTAGCCACGGTTTCAAATAAATGCCTAGGGTTTTGTTTATTTTCTTCTAATAGGGTTGAAAAATAAGCAGATCTAGCAGCTTTTAAGGCCTCTCTGTATGCAATCGAGGTCTCTTTCCATGAAACGCGAAATACCTCTAGTTTTGTTTTCTTCCAGTTGCGCTCCATTTTTCTGGCTGCTCTCTTAAGGGCCAGAGTGTGCTCTTTGTACCACGGCGTTGGACTATTTTCTTTAATCTTCTTTAAGCGCAACGGAGCAACTGTGTCTAAAGTGCTGGAAAAGAGAGAGTTAAAAGTTTCTGTCGCAATATCGAGTTCTTCTAAGCTATCTGGGATGCTGAGATGATGAAACTGATGAGGAAGATTATTAATAAAGCAATCTTTGGTAGCAGAAGTGATAGGTCTAACATATTTGTAACACAGAGTCCGCTTTGCATCCTTGGCAAAATGAAGTTTACACGAGACTAGATAACGATCTGAGATGTCATCGCTCTGCTGCAGAATTTCAACGGCATCAACATTGATTCCGTGTGATAATATTAGATCTAGAGAATGATTACGACAATGAGTAGGTCCTGACACATGTTGTCAACTCCAATAGAGTTAAGAATGTCTTTAAATGCCAATCCCACTGCATATTTTTCGTTATCTACATGTATATTAAAATCACCAATTAGGACTTTATCTGCAGCCAGTGATAGAAAGTCAGCAAACTCTTTGATAAAGTCTGTATGGTGCCCTGGTGGCCTGTATACAGTAGCCAGCACAAATCTCAAACGTGATTTATCATTTACAAACGTGACTCTTCATCTTCTCTAACACAGCTTAGCCAGGCCTCGCCAACTTTTTTTGCGTATTGCGTGAGCGAAGATTATTAAATGAGAAACATTATGATTTCATAAGATCTGGAAAAATCGCGTTGTAGCCTGAACGAGCCATTCGTTGCAGTTCTTGAAAAGTGGACTCTGTAAAATAAAATTTAAACATAATATAAAATAATAAAATATAAAATGGAAAAGCACAACAGGACCCCTTTAAAGCTGGCTCCTCATAACCCAATTGAGTGGCTGCGCTGAGTCTTGGCACTTCCACGGCCAGCATCCACTACACTGGACCTCTGGGACTGCCAGTGGGTCTCTTCCAGTTTCCTGCAACACCATCAACAATCCACATGTCAGGCATGAGGGCAGTGACAGCAACACTGACCTTTATCTGTTAATAAGTCATCATATAAAGCGATTGAGTCTCTTTAGAAAATTTGGACTAAGCCGCTCAATTCATATGGATCAGTTTTGCAATCTCTTTATGAATTTTCTGAAGTGTCAAAGTTGTAGTTGCGTAGCTGTCAATGGAGGAACAGAAATCTCTCAGATTTTATTAAAAATATCTTCATTTGTGTTCTGAAGATGAACGAAAGTCTTACGCGTTTGGAACGACACAAGGGTGAGTAACTAATGACAGAATTTTCATTTTTGGGTGAACTAACCCTTTAAATCTAGTTCCAGACTAAACGGAATGTTTGAGCTGTTTTAACTGAAAGGAACTTGCACTGGCATATCTTAAAATATGTCCGTGCCATTGTTTTGTCTCAAGATGCACACCAGTAATGTTTTTTTCTTCTAAGGAACATTTATAAAAGCTACTTAAAAGTCCTAATTTAACTAAGGCCTAATCCTGGCTTAATCTAAGCCCTGTTTGTGAAACCAGGCCTTGAGGTATTAGACAGTGAGAACGTCTTTTATGAGGAAATGAAATGCTTATTACTGATAATCATGTAATTGAATCAGAAACAACGGTATAATGGTCTGTCTTAGAATGGTCTGTTCCTCTATGAATCTTCAAGAAAAAGACTTCTGCTTTGTTGGGAAACAGACTTCTGACCTTAAAAACTGAGGGAGGCCTTCACAGGAAAGAGCCTAGTTGACATTTCAGGACTGCGCTGTCGTCGCATCCAGGCGCAGGTCCTTCATCAGATCTGGATACGGCCTGGATCCGGCGGACTGCGGTAAACCTCGGGATAAACAGAGAGACTAATATTAGCGTAGATGCCATTCTTCTTATGATGTAACGAGTACATCAGGATTTATGGGAAGCGTTCCCGATTCCGGCTGACCTAATCTATGCAGCCTAACCTTGAGTTATAAAAGTCTATAATGTGTTATGTGTATGCTAGGTCAAAGAGATGTGTTTTTAGTCTAGCTTTGAACTGACAGAGTGTGTCTGCTTCCTGGACAATGTTAGGAAGCCTGTTCCAAAGTTTTAGTGCTAAATAGGAAAAGGATCTACCACCAGCAGTCGATTTTGATATTCTAGGTATTATCAACTGGTCGGAATTTTGAGATCGCAATAGACGTGAAGGACTATAATGCGTTAAGAGCTTGCTCAAGTACTGCGGAGCTAAACCATTTAGTGCTTTGTAAGTAATCAGCAATATTTTAAAATGTATACAATGTTTAATAGGGAGCCAGTGCAGTGTTGACAGAACTGAGCTAATATGGTCATACTTCCTGGTTCTGGTAAGAACTCGAGCTGCTGCGTTTTGGACCAGCTGTAATCTGTTTATTAAGCGTGCAGGGCAACCACCCATAATAGCATTACAATAATCTAGCCTTGAGGTCATGAACGCATGGACTAATAATTCCACATTTGTCAATGAGAGCATATGACGTTATTTAGATATATTTTTAAGATGGAAAAATGCGGTTTTAAAGATACTAGACACGTGACGTTCAAATGAAAGATTGGTGTCAAAGAGCACACCCAGGTTTCTAACCAACGACGAAGACTTGACAGAGCAGCCATCAAGTGTTAGACAGTATTCTAGATTATTACGTGAGGACGTTTTTTTTTGCCAATAATTAGAATCTCTGTTTTTCAGAATTAAGTAGTACGAAATTACTAGTCATCCAATTTTTTATATCACCTATGCATTCCGTTAATTTTGTGAATTGGTAAGTTTCGTCAGGGCGTGAAGAAAAATAGAGCTGAGTATCATCAGCATAACAGTGAAAACTAATTCCATGCTTCCTAATGATATCCCCCAAGGGTAGCATGTACAAAGTGAACAGCAACGGTCCTAGTACTGAGCCTTGTGGTACGCCATACTGAACTTGTGATCGATGAGACATCTCTTCATTTACTGCTACAAACTGATAACGGTCAGATAATTATGATTTAAACCATGTTAATGCAATTCCACTAATGCCAACATAATTTTCGAGTCTATTTAAAAGAATGTTGTGGTCAATAGTATCAAATGCAGCACTAAGATCGGGTTACACTAATAGAGAGATACAACCTCGATCGGATGATAAGAGCAAATCAATTGTGACTCTGATGAGAGCAGTCTCAGTACTATGGTACGGTCTAAATCCTGACTGAAAATCCTCGCAGATATCATTTCTTTCTAAAAAGGAACATAGTTGTGAGGATACTGCCTTTTCTAGTATCTTTGACAGAAAAGGTAGAATCGAGATCGGCCTGTAATTGACTAATTCTGTACGATCAAGTTGCGTTTTTTTAACAAGCGGTTAAATCATAGCCAGCTTAAAGGTTTTTGGTACGTATCCTAATGACAAAGATTAATGAATGATATTAAGACGAGGATCTATGACCTCTGGAAGCGTCTCTTTCAGTAGCTTAGTCGATACAGGGTCTAACATACATGTTGTCGATTTAGATGATTTAACTAGTTGAATGAATTCTTCCTCTTCTATAGCAACGAATGAATCATTTTTTTCCTCAGGGAGACTACAATGCACTGCCTGATGCGATACTGTAGTAGACGGTTGCATAGTTATAATTTTGTGAAGAAGTTCATAAAGTCATTTCTGCTGTGCTGCTTGGAAACTTCTGGGCTTGAAGCTTTATTTTTCGTTAGTTTAGCCACGGTTTCAAATAAATGCCTAGGGTTTTGTTTATTTTCTTCTAATAGGTTTGAAAAATAAGCAGATCTAGCAGCTTTTAAGGCCTCTCTGTATGCAATCGAGGTCTCTTTCCATGAAACGCGAAATACCTCTAGTTTTGTTTTCTTCCAGTTGCGCTCCATTTTTCTGGCTGCTCTCTTAAGGGCCAGAGTGTGCTCTTTGTACCACGGCGTTGGACTATTTTCTTTAATCTTCTTTAAGCGCAACGGAGCAACTGTGTCTAAAGTGCTGGAAAAGAGAGAGTTAAAAGTTTCTGTCGCAATATCGAGTTCTTCTAAGCTATCTGGGATGCTGAGATGATGAAACTGATGAGGAAGATTATTAATAAAGCAATCTTTGGTAGCAGAAGTGATAGGTCTAACATATTTGTAACACAGAGTCCGCTTTGCATCCTTGGCAAAATGAAGTTTACACGAGACTAGATAACGATCTGAGATGTCATCGCTCTGCTGCAGAATTTCAACGGCATCAACATTGATTCCGTGTGATAATATTAGATCTAGAGAATGATTACGACAATGAGTAGGTCCTGACACATGTTGTCAACTCCAATAGAGTTAAGAATGTCTTTAAATGCCAATCCCACTGCATATTTTTCGTTATCTACATGTATATTAAAATCACCAATTAGGACTTTATCTGCAGCCAGTGATAGAAAGTCAGCAAACTCTTTGATAAAGTCTGTATGGTGCCCTGGTGGCCTGTATACAGTAGCCAGCACAAATCTCAAACGTGATTTATCATTTACAAACGTGACTCTTCATCTTCTCTAACACAGCTTAGCCAGGCCTCGCCAACTTTTTTTGCGTATTGCGTGGGCGAAGATTATTAAATGAGAAACATTATGATTTCATAAGATCTGGAAAAATCGCGTTGTAGCCTGAACGAGCCATTCGTTGCAGTTCTTGAAAAGTGGACTCTGTAAAATAAAATTTAAACATAATATAAAATAATAAAATATAAAATGGAAAAGCACAACAGGACCCCTTTAAAGCTGGCTCCTCATAACCCAATTGAGTGGCTGCGCTGAGTCTTGGCACTTCCACGGCCAGCATCCACTACACTGGACCTCTGGGACTGCCAGTGGGTCTCTTCCAGTTTCCTGCAACACCATCAACAATCCACATGTCAGGCATGAGGGCAGTGACAGCAACACTGACCTTTATCTGTTAATAAGTCATCATATAAAGCGATTGAGTCTCTTTAGAAAATTTGGACTAAGCCGCTCAATTCATATGGATCAGTTTTGCAATCTCTTTATGAATTTTCTGAAGTGTCAAAGTTGTAGTTGCGTAGCTGTCAATGGAGGAACAGAAATCTCTCAGATTTTATTAAAAATATCTTCATTTGTGTTCTGAAGATGAACGAAAGTCTTACGCGTTTGGAACGACACAAGGGTGAGTAACTAATGACAGAATTTTCATTTTTGGGTGAACTAACCCTTTAAATCTAGTTCCAGACTAAACGGAATGTTTGAGCTGTTTTAACTGAAAGGAACTTGCACTGGCATATCTTAAAATATGTCCGTGCCATTGTTTTGTCTCAAGATGCACACCAGTAATGTTTTTTTCTTCTAAGGAACATTTATAAAAGCTACTTAAAAGTCCTAATTTAACTAAGGCCTAATCCTGGCTTAATCTAAGCCCTGTTTGTGAAACCAGGCCTTGAGGTATTAGACAGTGAGAACGTCTTTTATGAGGAAATGAAATGCTTATTACTGATAATCATGTAATTGAATCAGAAACAACGGTATAATGGTCTGTCTTAGAATGGTCTGTTCCTCTATGAATCTTCAAGAAAAAGACTTCTGCTTTGTTGGGAAACAGACTTCTGACCTTAAAAACTGAGGGATGCCTTCACAGGAAAGAGCCTAGTTGACATTTCAGGACTGCGCTGTCGTCGCATCCAGGCGCAGGTCCTTCATCAGATCTGGATACGGCCTGGATCCGGCGGACTGCGGTAAACCTCGGGATAAACAGAGAGACTAATATTAGCGTAGATGCCATTCTTCTTATGATGTAACGAGTACATCAGGATTTATGGGAAGCGTTCCCGATTCCGGCTGACCTAATCTATGCAGCCTAACCTTGAGTTATAAAAGTCTATAATGTGTTATGTGTATGCTGGGTCAAAGAGATGTGTTTTTAGTCTAGCTTTGAACTGACAGAGTGTGTCTGCTTCCTGGACAATGTTAGGAAGCCTGTTCCAAAGTTTTAGTGCTAAATAGGAAAAGGATCTACCACCAGCAGTCGATTTTGATATTCTAGGTATTATCAACTGGTCGGAATTTTGAGATCGCAATAGACGTGAAGGACTATAATGCGTTAAGAGCTTGCTCAAGTACTGCGGAGCTAAACCATTTAGTGCTTTTTAAGTAATCAGCAATATTTTAAAATGTATACAATGTTTAATAGGGAGCCAGTGCAGTGTTGACAGAACTGAGCTAATATGGTCATACATCCTGGTTCTGGTAAGAACGCGAGCTGCTGCGTTTTGGACCAGCTGTAATCTGTTTATTAAGCGTGCAGGGCAACCACCCATAATAGCATGAAGACTCAAATTTCATCATTTAATGTTGTTTTTAGTATTATTATTACTTTTTATTAATATGCATAATCAGTAGTATTAATATTCATAATTAGTAGTATTATGTATCTCTTTTATTACTTTTTATATACATTTATAATCATTTACTCAATGTATGTGGGGAGAGAGACTTTGGGGGACTTTGAGTGTGTGCTGACTTTGTGTGCTGGACTGTTTATATAATGGTATACATTTCACCCCTAATGGAAACCATATGTTCATCTGCTGAATGTATGGTCGCTATGGTGATGTAGTTTTTTTCCTTTGGTCAATATAAAAACCAAGCCTGTGTCTGTAAAGGCAGAGAAGATGACCGGAGAAGATGATGAGAAACTAGCATGAGGACTTTTGTTTTGTCCACTGTCTCTTCTCTCCTATGTTTTATATAATAAATAAATAAGAGATCTCTTGGCAAAATCACTGGTGTCTGTTTCCATGAAACTAAACAACAGGGGAAAGCCAGATTTTTAAATCAACAGCTTGGCGTCACTAAGAACCGGATTGCATAAGGCATTGGTCTAGATCATTAAGGTAAGACTTTTTCCTTTATATAAAAGTTTTAAGTCTGCCTGATGATTAGAGACAATGACTGTAACTGCTAAAAAGAACTGTGCTGTTTAAGGAACCTGTGATTTTGCCAAATAAAATATAAAACATAGTATGATAAAAAAAATAAAAAATAATTCAATTTAATTTGGCTTATTTAAATTCTCTGAAAAGTAAACCTCTAAAGTTATTTGATATGCTGGGATTGAGAAGGATCTTTTTTAGAAAAAAGACCATCTAGTCAAAAATTTGGGAGAATTAGCTGTAAGACGGTTAAACTATTATTTGCTGGTTGTCACTGTTTGGTGGTTGGATAATATGGCGAGACTGTTTAAAACGATGGCAGAGTAATCTCTAAAATATATCCAACACACGGAAGATTCGTACTCGAGGCGAGGAGGTGAAACACAAGCAAAGCTCGATTGACATGAGCGGTTAAGTGTGGCGAGTTCCCAGAGAAAGGGGTAAAGATAGTCTCTAAAACATTAACACGCTGGAGTAATACGAGTTAAAATAGTTAGGATCGCGTGCATTCCAATTTTGACCGTAAAGCTTTTCAAATTTTTGAGGATACTGATCCGAGTAAGCTTAAAGAAAGAAAGAAAAAAAAAAAAGGAAAAAGAAAACAAGAAATTAATCTGAGATAAAATCCACAAATATTTAAAAAAAGAAAGAAAAAATTGTTTTGAGTTAACTGGAAACTAAACAAAATACTGAAAAACATTGGAGTTAACTTTTCTCTAAAAATTTCTTTTGTTCTGTGAAGTGAAGAGAGGGAAAGAGAGTGAGACAGCCCCTCCCTTCAGAATTTGCTCCATACCTTCACACACACATATACTGTAGTTGGAGAAGGGAGGGAGAGAGAGAAGAAGGGCAGCCTCTGACACACACACATCCCTGCTGTTCTGAGCAGCACAAAGTAACTTTGCAAGATGGCAGAAAGTGACTGTAACAGCAGAACAATTTCGGCTTGGTACCTTGAAAGAAAGAGCAAGAAACAAGCTAAGCTTTTGAAAAAAGGACTTGACATAAATGCAAATATGGATGCACAGTTACACTGGTTCGAGTCTCAAAAAGACAAGATAAAATCACAAGCATTTCCAATACTGGCAGCTCATTGGATTGTAAAGCAAGGTGGAATTTGTTGTGATATAAATGGCGGTCCAGTTCCACTTGCCGAAGCAATGAAGCCTCAAATTGAAGCATTTAATAAGTTGAACAAAATCATGTCAATTAAATGTTCAGATGGAGAAAATACAACCAATGATGATTTGTTTGATCCAGATTGGACAAATATAATAACTGAAGCGGAAAGAAAATATTCACAACCACCACTGAAATCCGCAACCACAGTAACGCCTCCTCCTTACAAACCAATCTATCCAGCTTTGCCTGAACAATATACAAGTTCATCTAAACCTTTGACACAGCCTCAAGCTTTGAGATCAAATGGAGGTCCAGTTGACAAGATGTACATTGCATCTGCACAAGCAGCTCCAATAATAACAAGATCTAAATCAGCCCAGCCGAACAGAGACATGTTACGATGTACACCAGCTCGTAATTATGGATCTGACTGGGGTGATGAGACAAGAGATGACGACATGATCACAGTTGACAAGATCGGTCCTGAATTTTCTTCACCTGTTGTTAAAAGGGAAGACTTACAATCTGAAATGATGACAGAAGAGAGACCATTCACACCAGGAGAACGTCAAGCCATTCTCACAGCCTTGCCTCCTCTGAAGAGACAAGATCCAAACACAGAGTTTTGGCGAGAATTAGACTCTCTGGTTGAAGCACATCAAATGACATTAAAAGACATACACACCATTGTGAAAGCTAAAATCCCAAGAGACAGATGGGAACGCTTGCCAGCTTCGATAACCACAGCCCAATGGATAAATTTGTGGGTTGATGACCAGGGGCGACCCCTGGGTCTTTGGCAAGCATTAGATGTGTTTCGAAAAGAAATCCAAGAAATCTTGGGCAGCGGAAAAATTCCTTTCACATTAGTGACATTGATTAAGCAAAAGGATGATGAATCTCCAGATGAATATGCTCTGCGTAAGTGGAATGCTTACGAGAGATGGGCTCTTTGTGCTGAGAAACAACCTGACAGAGATGATGTGCAGTTCACTGACACACTTGTGGATGGCTTTAGCTCAAAATACCAACAAGCCTTATCACTTGGAGTCAATCCAGGTGAGACATATGATCAGATTATTCAATGGGCTGGGCGATTAGAGATGGCTATGAGATCAAACAAGGAAGAAGGAAACAAGCCAAATCGAAGAGGAGTGGCAACAGCTCAATATAACATGGACACAAAGAAGAGGATGATTTTCTGCACCAACTGTGGGAAGCGTGGCCACTCAATAAAAGATTGTTGGGCTAAAGGAGGTGGAGCAGAAGGTCAAGGTCCATCATTTAAACAAGTCAGTGCGAAAAAAAATGATGAAACCTCTCAAGGGAAGACGTGGACTGAAGCACAAGTCCGTCAACTCATAGAGGGAATTATGCATCCGCAATAGGAATCAGCGGCCCCCTGTATTAGTAAGAAAAGAGACAATCGCCTTTTCGTTAATGCATTAATAGGGGGCCACCCATGTGACATTTTGGTCGACACAGGAGCGGCGATTTCAATAACAGATCTGAACCTACCTACAACAGATGAAACTATGGAAGTTCAAGGAGTTGGAGGAGGTATCACTAAATTTCGCAAAAGTATACAAGTTCCTTTGCAAATACATGAAGATGAAGTCTTATGGACATCCTTCTGGGTGGGTCCAAATTCACAAGGAAGCCTTATTGGCATGGACATTCTTCCATTGTTGAACATGATCATATTTACCGACAGTCGTCAAATCGCTACAACTGCTGGGATAATACCACACGAAGATCGCACATGTAATCTAACGTCTGTTGGTACAGCAAAACCAATTATCAGAGATTGGGGAAAAGACGGTGTGTGGGGACTTCTGTGCAGTTTATATCCAGATGTTTGGGCTAAACACAAATTGGATTGCGGTAAAGCCAACATCGACCCTGTTGTTATTGAGGGACCGATACATGCCCCTCATAAACAATACCCTATCCGACCTGAAGCAAGACAAGCCGTGGAAGAGATAGTGGCAGACTTGGAAGCTGAAGGAATCATCAGACAAACTTCATCAACCACTAATAGTCCTGTATGGCCTGTCAAGAAATCGGATAACTCATGGAGATTAACCATCGATTACACAAGACTTAACAGTGTAACACCAAAACCGCATCCTATTGTGGCCAATCCAGCCACCATTCTGAATGATATTCCAGGAAACGCAAGAATTTTTACGGTACTAGATGTACTGTCGGCTTTCTGGTCTATACCTATTGACGAAAAATCTCAAGAGAAATTGGCCTTCACAGTGGGGGCAAAACAGTTTGCCTGGAACCGACTCCCACAAGGGCTAAATTTATCTCCTGTGGTATTCCATAGAACTTTGGATCAGTTCTTAACGGAGCGAAAAGCTGAAATTGAGAGTTCAGGGAGTGTTTGCATCCAATATGTTGATGACTTGTTGATTGCAAGCCCAGATGAAAACAGCCATATATTTGCTCTGAATGTTGTCCTACAAGCCCTTAGGAAAGGGGGATTCAAAGTCAACCCCGACAAAGCACAGTTGGCCAAAACCAAGGTTATCTACTTGGGCCAAGAAATATCTGTCGAGGGAAGGAGAATGACAACAGAGCGTGTAGAGGCATTACGGCAACTCCCAAAACCTCTAACAGTTACAGGAATACGGAAGGTGATGGGACTTTTCAACTTCTGTCGCCAGTATATACCTGATTTTGCCAGCATTACTAGCCCTCTCATCGACTTGTATAAGGGAGGAAAGCCTGGAGTGGAGCAGATAACCTGGACACCAGAAGCTGAGGAAGCATTTACATCTATGAAAGAGAAACTGACATCAGCCCCAGCCTTGGGACTTCCCGATGGACGATTGCCATTCCATTTGTGGACCAGGGTGGGAAATGAGACCTACTCAGCAGTACTGTGTCAAAAACCAGGTGATCGATACAGACCAGTTGGATACTTTTCCACAAAGATTCCTGTCACAATGATTGGTCAACCACGATGTATACAAGCTCTCGATGGTGCCACATGGGCAGTGGATGCTGTGGAAAATCTGATAGGAGCACAAACCATCATACTTCACACTCCACACAGTATAGTGACGTTGTTGAACAACACAAACATCAAGACCATAACTGACGCAAGAAGAGCAAAATGGGAAGCAACCTTGTTGAACAAGGATTTGAGAGTGGAAATAATCAGAGACACATCCCTTAACCCTGCAACAATGATGCTAGAACCACATGAGGGAACACCACATGAGTGTGAAAAACAAGTAGAAGAGGAAAGCCATGGTCCTGTTAATCCAATCCCTCTTAAAAATCCAGATAAGGAGTTATGGGTTGATGGATCCAGTTATTACGTTGATGGAAAACGACATACTGGATGGGCTGTAGTGGAAGCTGATGGAACTGTTGTGAAGAAAGGAGCTCTTCCAGGGCAATTTTCAGCACAAGTAGCTGAGCTCACGGCACTTACAGAAGCTTTTGAACTATCAGAAGGAGATCGAGTCAACATCTACACAGATAGTCGTTATGCTTTTGGCGTGGTCCATGACTATCTTGCCCTGTGGAAAAGGCGTGGACTTATCACTAGCAGTGGGAGCGAAATACAACACGCTTCCATAATTCGTCGCTTGATTGCAGCATGCCACTTACCAAGAGAAGCAGCCGTGATCAAAGTAAAATCACATCAATCTGACAAGTCCAAAGAAAGTCAAGGAAACGCGGCAGCAGATGCAGCAGCTAGAGAAGCAGCTTTACTACCTCTTACTCCTGTTACCATGGTACAGGAAAACAGCAAAGATAATCCTGAGCGCCATCTTCTGTCATATCAAACAGAGACAGATGAAGAGAAAGAACAATGGATAAAAGCGGGAGCGAAAGAGGATGATCAAGGTATCTGGAGAATTCCAACCGGACAAGTGGTGATGCCGATTGGAACAAGAAGAGAATTAATGCAGCTGTATCATGGAAAGGTGCATGCTGGAGCAAAAGCAATGAAAGCTCAAATCAGCGAGACGTGGTGGTGGCCACGAATGATGAGAGACATTGATGACTACTGTAGGAGATGCTTAATTTGCATGAAAGCAAATGTGGGAAAATCTGTAAAGGTGCGAATGTCACATGCACCCAGACCAACAGGTCCATGGACACACCTCCAAATCGATTTCACAGGACCTTTATCACCCAGTGGAGGGTACCAATACATTCTAGTAATCATGGACAGATTTACTAGGTGGGTGGAAGCATTCCCTACGAGAACTTGCACAGCTGAAGCGGCAGCACGAGTAATGGTGGAAGAAGTTTTTCCTCGCTGGGGTCTTCCATATGAAATTGATTCTGACAATGGAACTCACTTCACTGGAAAACTGATGAAGGAAGCAATGAAATTGATGGGGATCAAACAGAAGTTTCATATTCCGTACAGGCCGGAAAGCTCAGGCATGGTAGAACGAATGAACAGATCGTTGAAAACCGCTCTTACCAAAGCCATTCTGCAAACTGGCCAAGGTTGGCATAAGTTATTACCTGCTATTCTGTGGAACTTGAGAGCAACTCCAAACAGAGTAACAGGACTAACTCCTTTTGAACTGATGACTGGAAGAGCAATGGTCCTACCTCCTGATGCTCCGCCACCTGCGGGAACAGGAGGAGATTCTACTTTGTTCCAAGAGAAGTTACGACGCTATCTAACAATGCTGGACAAAGCTACCAAAGACAATAATAAGAAAGTGCGAGAAGCTCAACAGCAATGGGATGAAAAACATACCACTACTGACATTCCACACATTCCTGAGTTAGGCAGTTTTGTTATGGTCAAACGCATTGCTAGGAAAGGTTTAGAGCCTAGATGGGAGGGACCATATGAGATACTCTTAACAACTGATACAAGTGTTTGCCTTAAAGGGAAGGGTGTAGGAACAGATAGATGGTATCATTGGTCACAAGTTAAACCTTGCTTAGTGAATGAACAAAATGATAATGACGGCTTACGGCCTGATATTGAGCACTGTTCATCAATTAGCTTTAAAGATTGGGAATAAAGAAGTGATGTTTAATTATCTCTCTGCTTCCATTTCAGGAATCAAGTTCATTGACATTGATTAGAGATGGTTGTAAGTTATTCTCAATAAGAAACATATTGATAGAACCGGGAACGGGAAATTCGGTGTGAAATAGGAGATTTTACACATTCTACACTACATACAAAACACAACCTCACAAACAATGAACATGCGCTCACTGATTTTCTACCCCAAGGGATAAGATCCCTCAACATCAACGTTTATTTTAGTTTGTTGTTTTGGCCAGGAACTTGAGGAGTTAAGTAATTAACGAGTCAAGGCACTGGCAGAAGACTTATTAGTTTTTCTTTTCTTAGATGATTGGGGTTCATTTTTGAATGCATACACATAGATGTTAAAACGAACACATAGTATACGGGGACATGACATGGGGGGTTCTTTGTTGTTTTGTTTTGTTTTTCTTCTTTTCTGTTTCTATTCTTCTGTCTATGTTTATGTCTATTTCTTGGTCTGCTTTTCCTCCTCACTATCACTTCTATAGGTTGGCCCCCTGGGAGATGATGGTGTAACTGACGGCCGTAGTTCCAAGAGGAGGGACTGAAGACTCAAATTTCATCATTTAATGTTGTTTTTAGTATTATTATTACTTTTTATTAATATGCATAATCAGTAGTATTAATATTCATAATTAGTAGTATTATGTATCTCTTTTATTACTTTTTATATACATTTATAATCATTTACTCAATGTATGTGGGGAGAGAGACTTTGGGGGACTTTGAGTGTGTGCTGACTTTGTGTGCTGGACTGTTTATATAATGGTATACATTTCACCCCTAATGGAAACCATATGTTCATCTGCTGAATGTATGGTCGCTATGGTGATGTAGTTTTTTTTCCTTTGGTCAATATAAAAACCAAGCCTGTGTCTGTAAAGGCAGAGAAGATGACCGGAGAAGATGATGAGAAACTAGCATGAGGACTTTTGTTTTGTCCACTGTCTCTTCTCTCCTATGTTTTATATAATAAATAAATAAGAGATCTCTTGGCAAAATCACTGGTGTCTGTTTCCATGAAACTAAACAACAGGGGAAAGCCAGATTTTTAAATCAACATAGCATTACAATAATCTAGCCTTGAGGTCATGAACGCATGGACTAATTGTTCCACATTTGTCAATGAGAGCATATGACATTATTTAGATATATTTTTAAGATGGAAAAATGCGGTTTTACAGATACTAGACACGTGACGTTCAAATGAAAGATTGGTGTCAAAGAGCACACCCAGGTTTCTAACCAACGATGAAGACTTGACAGAGCAGCCATCAAGTGTTAGACAGTATTCTAGATTATTACGTGAGGACGTTTTTTTTTGCCAATAATTAGAATCTCTGTTTTTCAGAATTAAGTAGTACGAAATTACTAGTCATCCAATTTTTTATATCACCTATGCATTCCGTTAATTTTGTGAATTGGTAAGTTTCGTCAGGGCGTGAAGAAAAATAGAGCTGAGTATCATCAGCATAACAGTGAAAACTAATTCCATGCTTCCTAATGATATCCCCCAAGGGTAGCATGTACAAAGTGAACAGCAACGGTCCTAGTACTGAGCCTTGTGGTACGCCATACTGAACTTGTGATCGATGAGACATCTCTTCATTTACTGCTACAAACTGATAACGGTCAGATAATTATGATTTAAACCATGTTAATGCAATTCCACTAATGCCAACATAATTTTCGAGTCTATTTAAAAGAATGTTGTGGTCAATAGTATCAAATGCAGCACTAAGATCGGGTTACACTAATAGAGAGATACAACCTCGATCGGATGATAAGAGCAAATCAATTGTGACTCTGATGAGAGCAGTCTCAGTACTATGGTACGGTCTAAATCCTGACTGAAAATCCTCGCAGATATCATTTCTTTCTAAAAAGGAACATAGTTGTGAGGATACTGCCTTTTCTAGTATCTTTGACAGAAAAGGTAGAATCGAGATCGGCCTGTAATTGACTAATTCTGTACGATCAAGTTGCGTTTTTTTAACAAGCGGTTAAATCATAGCCAGCTTAAAGGTTTTTGGTACGTATCCTAATGACAAAGATTAATGAATGATATTAAGACGAGGATCTATGACCTCTGGAAGCGTCTCTTTCAGTAGCTTAGTCGATACAGGGTCTAACATACATGTTGTCGATTTAGATGATTTAACTAGTTGAATGGATTCTTCCTCTTCTATAGCAACGAATGAATCATTTTTTTCCTCAGGGAGACTACAATGCACTGCCTGATGCGATACTGTAGTAGACGGTTGCATAGTTATAATTTTGTGAAGAAGTTCATAAAGTCATTTCTGCTGTGCTGCTTGGAAACTTCTGGGCTTGAAGCTTTATTTTTCGTTAGTTTAGCCACGGTTTCAAATAAATGCCTAGGGTTTTGTTTATTTTCTTCTAATAGGGTTGAAAAATAAGCAGATCTAGCAGCTTTTAAGGCCTCTCTGTATGCAATCGAGGTCTCTTTCCATGAAACGCGAAATACCTCTAGTTTTGTTTTCTTCCAGTTGCGCTCCATTTTTCTGGCTGCTCTCTTAAGGGCCAGAGTGTGCTCTTTGTACCACGGCATTGGACTATTTTCTTTAATCTTCTTTAAGCGCAACGGAGCAACTGTGTCTAAAGTGCTGGAAAAGAGAGAGTTAAAAGTTTCTGTCGCAATATCGAGTTCTTCTAAGCTATCTGGGATGCTGAGATGATGAAACTGATGAGGAAGATTATTAATAAAGCAATCTTTGGTAGCAGAAGTGATAGGTCTAACATATTTGTAACACAGAGTCCGCTTTGCATCCTTGGCAAAATGAAGTTTACACGAGACTAGATAACGATCTGAGATGTCATCGCTCTGCTGCAGAATTTCAACGGCATCAACATTGATTCCGTGTGATAATATTAGATCTAGAGAATGATTACGACAATGAGTAGGTCCTGACACATGTTGTCAACTCCAATAGAGTTAAGAATGTCTTTAAATGCCAATCCCACTGCATATTTTTCGTTATCTACATGTATATTAAAATCACCAATTAGGACTTTATCTGCAGCCAGTGATAGAAAGTCAGCAAACTCTTTGATAAAGTCTGTATGGTGCCCTGGTGGCCTGTATACAGTAGCCAGCACAAATCTCAAACGTGATTTATCATTTACAAACGTGACTCTTCATCTTCTCTAACACAGCTTAGCCAGGCCTCGCCAACTTTTTTTGCGTATTGCGTGGGCGAAGATTATTAAATGAGAAACATTATGATTTCATAAGATCTGGAAAAATCGCGTTGTAGCCTGAACGAGCCATTCGTTGCAGTTCTTGAAAAGTGGACTCTGTAAAATAAAATTTAAACATAATATAAAATAATAAAATATAAAATGGAAAAGCACAACAGGACCCCTTTAAAGCTGGCTCCTCATAACCCAATTGAGTGGCTGCGCTGAGTCTTGGCACTTCCACGGCCAGCATCCACTACACTGGACCTCTGGGACTGCCAGTGGGTCTCTTCCAGTTTCCTGCAACACCATCAACAATCCACATGTCAGGCATGAGGGCAGTGACAGCAACACTGACCTTTATCTGTTAATAAGTCATCATATAAAGCGATTGAGTCTCTTTAGAAAATTTGGACTAAGCCGCTCAATTCATATGGATCAGTTTTGCAATCTCTTTATGAATTTTCTGAAGTGTCAAAGTTGTAGTTGCGTAGCTGTCAATGGAGGAACAGAAATCTCTCAGATTTTATTAAAAATATCTTCATTTGTGTTCTGAAGATGAACGAAAGTCTTACGCATTTGGAACGACACAAGGGTGAGTAACTAATGACAGAATTTTCATTTTTGGGTGAACTAACCCTTTAAATCTAGTTCCAGACTAAACGGAATGTTTGAGCTGTTTTAACTGAAAGGAACTTGCACTGGCATATCTTAAAATATGTCCGTGCCATTGTTTTGTCTCAAGATGCACACCAGTAATGTTTTTTTCTTCTAAGGAACTTTTTTAAAAGCTACTTAAAAGTCCTAATTTAACTAAGGCCTAATCCTGGCTTAATCTAAGCCCTGTTTGTGAAACCAGGCCTTGAGGTATTAGACAGTGAGAACGTCTTTTATGAGGAAATGAAATGCTTATTACTGATAATCATGTAATTGAATCAGAAACAACGGTATAATGGTCTGTCTTAGAATGGTCTGTTCCTCTATGAATCTTCAAGAAAAAGACTTCTGCTTTGTTGGGAAACAGACTTCTGACCTTAAAAACTGAGGGAGGCCTTCACAGGAAAGAGCCTAGTTGACATTTCAGGACTGCACTGTCGTCGCATCCAGGCGCAGGTCCTTCATCAGATCTGGATACGGCCTGGATCCGGTGGACTGCGGTAAACCTCGGGATAAACAGAGAGACTAATATTAGCGTAGATGCCATTCTTCTTATGATGTAACGAGTACATCAGGATTTATGGGAAGCGTTCCCGATTCCGGCTGACCTAATCTATGCAGCCTAACCTTGAATTATAAAAGTCTATAATGTGTTATGTGTATGCTAGGTCAAAGAGATGTGTTTTTAGTCTAGCTTTGAACTGACAGAGTGTGTCTGCTTCCTGGACAATGTTAGGAAGCCTGTTCCAAAGTTTTAGTGCTAAATAGGAAAAGGATCTACCACCAGCAGTCGATTTTGATATTCTAGGTATTATCAACTGGTCGGAATTTTGAGATCGCAATAGACGTGAAGGACTATAATGCGTTAAGAGCTTGCTCAAGTACTGCGGAGCTAAACCATTAAGTGCTTTGTAAGTAATCAGCAATATTTTAAAATGTATACAATGTTTAATAGGGAGCCAGTGCAGTGTTGACAGAACTGAGCTAATATGGTCATACTTCCTGGTTCTGGTAAGAACTCGAGCTGCTGCGTTTTGGACCAGCTGTAATCTGTTTATTAAGCGTGCAGGGCAACCACCCATAATAGCATTACAATAATCTAGCCTTGAGGTCATGAACGCATGGACTAATTGTTCCACATTTGTCAATGAGAGCATATGACGTTATTTAGATATATTTTTAAGATGGAAAAATGCGGTTTTACAGATACTAGACACGTGACGTTCAAATGAAAGATTGGTGTCAAAGAGCACACCCAGGTTTCTAACCAACGATGAAGACTTGACAGAGCAGCCATCAAGTGTTAGACAGTATTCTAGATTATTACGTGAGGACGTTTTTTTTTGCCAATAATTAGAATCTCTGTTTTTCAGAATTAAGTAGTACGAAATTACTAGTCATCCAATTTTTTATATCACCTATGCATTCCGTTAATTTTGTGAATTGGTAAGTTTCGTCAGGGCGTGAAGAAAAATAGAGCTGAGTATCATCAGCATAACAGTGAAAACTAATTCCATGCTTCCTAATGATATCCCCCAAGGGTAGCATGTACAAAGTGAACAGCAACGGTCCTAGTACTGAGCCTTGTGGTACGCCATACTGAACTTGTGATCGATGTGACATCTCTTCATTTACTGCTACAAACTGATAACGGTCAGATAATTATGATTTAAACCATGTTAATGCAATTCCACTAATGCCAACATAATTTTCGAGTCTATTTAAAAGAATGTTGTGGTCAATAGTATCAAATGCAGCACTAAGATCGGGTTACACTAATAGAGAGATACAACCTCGATCGGATGATAAGAGCAAATCAATTGTGACTCTGATGAGAGCAGTCTCAGTACTATGGTACGGTCTAAATCCTGACTGAAAATCCTCGCAGATATCATTTCTTTCTAAAAAGGAACATAGTTGTGAGGATACTGCCTTTTCTAGTATCTTTGACAGAAAAGGTAGAATCGAGATCGGCCTGTAATTGACTAATTCTGTACGATCAAGTTGCGTTTTTTTAACAAGCGGTTAAATCATAGCCAGCTTAAAGGTTTTTGGTACGTATCCTAATGACAAAGATTAATGAATGATATTAAGACGAGGATCTATGACCTCTGGAAGCGTCTCTTTCAGTAGCTTAGTCGATACAGGGTCTAACATACATGTTGTCGATTTAGATGATTTAACTAGTTGAATGGATTCTTCCTCTTCTATAGCAACGAATGAATCATTTTTTTCCTCAGGGAGACTACAATGCACTGCCTGATGCGATACTGTAGTAGACGGTTGCATAGTTATAATTTTGTGAAGAAGTTCATAAAGTCATTTCTGCTGTGCTGCTTGGAAACTTCTGGGCTTGAAGCTTTATTTTTCGTTAGTTTAGCCACGGTTTCAAATAAATGCCTAGGGTTTTGTTTATTTTCTTCTAATAGGGTTGAAAAATAAGCAGATCTAGCAGCTTTTAAGGCCTCTCTGTATGCAATCGAGGTCTCTTTCCATGAAACGCGAAATACCTCTAGTTTTGTTTTCTTCCAGTTGCGCTCCATTTTTCTGGCTGCTCTCTTAAGGGCCAGAGTGTGCTCTTTGTACCACGGCGTTGGACTATTTTCTTTAATCTTCTTTAAGCGCAACGGAGCAACTGTGTCTAAAGTGCTGGAAAAGAGAGAGTTAAAAGTTTCTGTCGCAATATCGAGTTCTTCTAAGCTATCTGGGATGCTGAGATGATGAAACTGATGAGGAAGATTATTAATAAAGCAATCTTTGGTAGCAGAAGTGATAGGTCTAACATATTTGTAACACAGAGTCCGCTTTGCATCCTTGGCAAAATGAAGTTTACACGAGACTAGATAACGATCTGAGATGTCATCGCTCTGCTGCAGAATTTCAACGGCATCAACATTGATTCCGTGTGATAATATTAGATCTAGAGAATGATTACGACAATGAGTAGGTCCTGACACATGTTGTCAACTCCAATAGAGTTAAGAATGTCTTTAAATGCCAATCCCACTGCATATTTTTCGTTATCTACATGTATATTAAAATCACCAATTAGGACTTTATCTGCAGCCAGTGATAGAAAGTCAGCAAACTCTTTGATAAAGTCTGTATGGTGCCCTGGTGGCCTGTATACAGTAGCCAGCACAAATCTCAAACGTGATTTATCATTTACAAACGTGACTCTTCATCTTCTCTAACACAGCTTAGCCAGGCCTCGCCAACTTTTTTTGCGTATTGCGTGAGCGAAGATTATTAAATGAGAAACATTATGATTTCATAAGATCTGGAAAAATCGCGTTGTAGCCTGAACGAGCCATTCGTTGCAGTTCTTGAAAAGTGGACTCTGTAAAATAAAATTTAAACATAATATAAAATAATAAAATATAAAATGGAAAAGCACAACAGGACCCCTTTAAAGCTGGCTCCTCATAACCCAATTGAGTGGCTGCGCTGAGTCTTGGCACTTCCACGGCCAGCATCCACTACACTGGACCTCTGGGACTGCCAGTGGGTCTCTTCCAGTTTCCTGCAACACCATCAAAAATCCACATGTCAGGCATGACTTACATCCAATCAGAAAAAAATAAAAGACTTGTGCCCGGTTTCACAGGCAAGGCTTAAAAGGGTTAGTTCACCAAAAAATAAAAATTCTGCCATCATTTACTCACCATCATGTCGTTCCAAACCCGTAAGACTTTCGTTCATCTTCTGATTACAAATTAAGATCTTTTTGATGAAGTCTGAGAGCTTTCTCCTCCATTGACAGCTATGCAACTAACACTTTGACACTTCAAAAAGTTCATAAAGAGATCGTAAAACTAATCCATATGAATTGAGCGGTTTAGTCCAAATTTTCTGAAGAGACTATCGCTTTAAATGCTGGAAAATATTTACTTTAGGCTTTTATTCACAAGTTGCTCATCAACTCCCACATCAGTTGTGCAGTCGTGTAAACAACTCCTGAGTTTGACCTACATATAATTGATGAAAAATAATTGCCAAAATACTAATTAACCAGAAGTAAGATAAATCCGACAAAATCATGTGCTGTGTGTTATTCAGAATTGAATTGAGTGAACCATTTAATTTCCAGAATTTAAAATGAGGTGGAAAACAACAATTCGGAACAGAACTTAACAAATTGTCCAAATCATATTTGGAAATGCCATTTATAAAATGTCCAGGAGAAAATGAGCAACGTTGGCATCTGTCTTCAAATTCTTCTCCGTTTTCAGCCGTCTCCATCTTTCAAAGGCATCTCCTATACAAATCCTTGTTTTATTTCGGACTTTATCACAACGTATTTCATATTCATAACGAGGTCTTTTAGGTTTCGTAACGTTGTTATCCGACACGTTTGTAGCTGCAGCTGTGGTAACTAGAGCAGAGCTGGCAACCCGGATGCCGAAACACTACTGACTTTGTGAATGGTAGATAGGTCGAGTGCAGCGCATCAGGCCAAAAGACAACATGACAACATCAACATCAGTTGAGGGCCGCAACTTCACTTTTAAATGACAATATCCTGGCCGGACTACTGTTGTCAGTGATATAAGTATTTGAAATAAACATGATTTCTTAATGTCTAGTGACATATCAGGGCCATTTTATGATTAATTGAAATACATTTCTTACATATGGTTCCTTTAACATACAGAAATTACAATGTGCAGTTTTATTTTAAGTTCACAGGGCTCCAGACTAACATTTGAGGGCAGCAGCACTAAGTTCTACAGAAAGTATTTGGTAGCACTGTGGGATGACAAGGAACTGATCTTAATTTGAGGTGTATAGATAAAGTTAACTTTAATTATTATCATTCATAATGTCTTAATATTATTTAAAAAGCAAAATGAGTGACAAAATAGCTATTAGAGAGCAGTGGCGGCTGCTGGTCTTTCAAAGAGGGGAAGCTCATTTTCGGCCTACATCATAAAAATTGTCCATTTATTTATACGTAAATTCTGCTACTGTTAAAATTAAAGTATACCATAGTTACAGTTAGTGTTAGTACATTAAATCCATGGTGAATGTTGCTGATCTATAGACCTAAAGCCTTCTATAACTTGTTCGTTCATGGCACATGTTTCTCCTGGTTTCCACGTCAGCGCTGTTTGATCTGATATGGCTTATAACAGAGAATTCTGCGTCGAATCTGAATGTTTCTCACTGGATCTCGCAGCAATGTTATTAATTATGTGGCGAACTCAATGAATTTCTTCACTGGATCTCCATGATGTAACGGTGTTGCCGCGTGATCGAGATCGGCCCGCGACTGGCGAGAGAAGCTCTGCGCTGTCTATTATTGGTTCGAACTATTAAACGGTCCGTGAAGCAGAATTGAGTAGCGCAGTTTTTTTCCACTTTCAACATGTCACGGCATACCCTATGCTTGAGGCTGAGATTGTGTCTATCTAGCGAAGTGCCTACACTGTCTGCAAACTTTGTGTTCCCCGCAGTTCTGGGGGTAGCAACTGCAAAATTTGCAGTTCATGGAGTTCGTCTCCTTAAAGTACCTCAACCAGCTGAATTCTCTCAGCCAGTTTTCCGAAAATGGTGGGATCAGGCATTATCACCTTACAAACCTCTGACTCTGAATCATCATCCGACTGTGTCTGTGACAATTATCTCTAGGACCCTCCCCCTCCACACATTAGCCAGTTACAGTGGCCATTCCCTTTTCACACTCGTCATCATTGGCCTGCTACACATTCCGGATTCACTGACGCGCCCCTTCCACGCTTAACGTAAAATTTTTTTTACAATTTTGGTCGCAATCTGGAGCCCTGTACACATGTATCAGATGTGGCTCGGATCTGGGCCGACACTATGTTGATGTCAGGGTTACCACAGTGAATCACGGTAAGACAAAAACATGTTTTGGAGGAAGGATTGATGATGTATTGACTCATTATTTAAATGTTGTTACATAGTGTACCTTCAGATATATTCTCCTATCCCAGTTAGATTGATTGCGCTGAAAAGTGTACAGTGTGTCATTGTGGCTCAATCAATACATTGCTCTGTTTGTTTGAGCATCTCGACATTGGTTGTTCAGTCACAGGCATTAGTTTAGGCTGGACTTTCTATTTGACTGACACAAATGACACACTTCACCTTTTACAACAATAGAAGTCTACGGGAAGTTCTGTTTAGATAATTACATAAACTGTACAGATGAAAACAGCCTTGAGAGGAACTTGACTATCATAAGCCCCTTTCACACAGCGCTTTGAACCCGGGAAATTGCCAGCAAATTGCCAGAGGGCCTTCTATGTTAACGCAAACTCGACCCGGGATTTATGCCGGGATCGATGCCGTGTTGGGGACCTAGTAACATTGCCGTGTTCAGTCCCGAAACACGCTCTGTGTGAACAAAAGCCGTAATAATGCCGTGTCGTAGTGATGACGCTGAAGCCGGGATCGTTCGCCAGCTGTGTAACGGTACGTAATGCGCAAGTTTATGATCGAATTAGAGAAAAAAAATGGATAAGCTTGGTTTCTCATAAGCAAACTTAAGACCTGCTGAGACATTACAAGTCACATCAATGTCACGTGTCTTTACGGGATTTTTACGGGTTGTGTGTGAACGCACTCTCTGATTCCGGAAAATCACTGGCAGTGTGAAAGAACCAAAATCGAACGAACCCAGGTCAAATCCCGGGTCACTTTATCCGTGTATTTTCCGGAATCTCTGTGTAAAAGGGGCTATATAATCTGATAACCCTAAACTGTGTTTTTAAAGAGAGGGTTAGAGGAAAGGTTAGGTTGGATTATTTTCTCTCATACCTTCTCTTTATCTTCTAGAAGACTGTCCACAAGAGTCCTCAGATGAATCAGCTGCTCCGGCACATGGTCAGGAATCTGCCGCTCTCCTGCAGACGTCACAAACAAAATGTCAGAAACATACTTATACAAGCATATTAACAAAAAGTAACAGGTCGTGCACTAGTTTGAGTTGTTGGGTTACGTCACAACCAAACGTTAGCGATTGGTTATGGCAGATCCAGAGTGGCTCTGGGCAGATTCAATAGTTTTAAACTTCAACAGAGTACCCGCCTACAAGGAAGTTAACGCTTGTCAATGGAGTGGCCAGACTCTCTGTACAAATGAGATGTACGAGAGTCTGGTAGGACCAGGCTAACTTAAACCTACCCTTACCACCAAACCTGTCCCTAACTTTACCCGTATCCACCTCAATAGCAGCACAAGTGTTTTGCAATACACCATCAATGCTGTAATTACATTGTACCTAACAAATATTTTTTGATGCAAGTACATAGTAGTTAATATAAAGTGGGACCGATGGATATATGGTGGCTTTTAAGTGAAAAGTCAATTGTTTTTATTATTGTTGTTTTGGACCCCATTGACTTCCATTGAATGGAAAAAACTGTCTTCAAAATATCTTGTTTTCCATAGATAAAGAAAGCCATACAGGTTTGGAATGACATGATGGTGAGTAAATAATGACAGAACTATCCTTTTAATCACAGACGGCAACGTAGTGTCGGCTCAGATCCGGGGCACATCTGGTACATGTGGATTCAATGTGGGCCGGTTCTGGGCCGACACTATGTTGCTGTCTGTGATAAAACTTGTTTTAACATTGGCATCTTTTCAAGTAATAAGCCTCTTTCTATAGATGCCTCTGAATTATAAATGTGATTAGAATTATTATTGAATAATAGAAATAACGCAGGATGTTGTCGGTTGAGACCCTGCTGTGTATGTCGTACCCATTGCAGAGAGGAGATCCTGCATATGTTGAATCTGGGTCCGATCAGCCTTGTTTGCTTCCAGCTGTCCCACACGGGTCTCCAGACTCTCGTGCCTGTCTCTCAGTCTGTCCACCTCCTTCAGAGCCTCTAAGGTCTCTGGGTATCCTTGATCGGGCTACCAAGGTTCAAAGGGAGGACGGGTACGGTGTCTTTAGTGGCAGAGACTGTGTCCTGCAACCTCTGGGAACGCAAGAGGGAATGTCATTTACAAAAGCACAGTTAATGCCACCTGAGGCTGAGATAAATGTCTTCGTTTTTGGCCTCAGTTTCTGTTTGTAGATGTTGGTTATGCATTTACATTTAGGAAATCATTCATTCAGGTCAATGTTTGCCTCAACTGCAGCTGCCGCCTGCTCTGACAAAACAATGACTGCGATAAGAACCTGTGAGATTTAGGATGGTTGTGAAAGGTTACTGGCTTCTGAAAGCTACAGGACACACTAAATTGACTTCGCGCTGTGTGTTGAGTGATTACGGCTGGACGTGCCTCTTGGATCTTCTGCCTCTCGCTGATGAACGCCGTCTGCGAATCGTCCCATGTAACGCTATGTGAGCTCGTCTGGAACAGGGTGGTCGGTCATCTTGTCCTTCAGCTCTTTCTGAGAGAGAGGAAAAATGTAATTCGGCCTAAAGCCCTTGTTATTGTTTCAGCACAAATCTCGATCATCAGGAACAGTTACGCTGAAGTGGAAAACTCTGACAACACTAACCCTAACATTTACATGAACCCCGCCCCCGGGAACGCGATTTATAAATTATCATGACAGAATATGATGATCGAAGACTAGATTAGAAGATAACTACACACAAGCTACATAAATTCATCAACTAATCATTCTGAAATGCATTTTTGCTCACCCTCAAAAAGTGACAATTTTAATATGCAATAAAAAATATCTGTGGGGTATTTTGTGCACTCTGGGGACATCAGAGACTTATTTTACATCTTGTGAAAAGGACATTATCGGACCGCTTTAATACTTTTATTTCAAAAGGACTTTCAACAGGAATCAGTGTGATCTGGAGATCGCGTGAGGGATGTGAAGTGACTTCTGTGTACAAGAGGCTTCATACATTGGCACACTTTTGACAGTGGACTTTCTTTGTGAAATTTCATGAGGGTGAATTTGAAAAGTTTGGTTGAACTATTCCTTACTCACCAGGGTGTTGTCCAGATCTTGCAGTCGGTTGCAATACTGCTCCAATACGGGCACAAAACGGAGAGCCAACCAATCATTGATGTTCAACTGAGGATGACAACATGTTATCAAGTGCTGAATATAAATGAGCAGAAATGTGAGTGATACTGGTGTGTGTGTGTGTGTGTGTGTGTGTGTGTGTGTGTGTGTGTGTGTGTGTGTGTGTGTGTGTGTGTGTGTGTGTGTGTGTGTGTGTGTGTGTGGGGCGCGTTCACCTGGCTGAGCTGACCATTCACCACATTAACTTCCAGTCTCAGAGCATGTCTGAAGTCTCTGAGCTCCATATATTCCAGTCCCAGAACATATATAATGTCTATTTCGTGTCTCAGATCTTCTCTGGACTCTGTGAGCACCTCAACTTCCTGTCTCAGAACAACTCTGGACTCTATGGCCGCCTGGACGTCCCTCAGCAGGTCTTGGATTAAGTCGATAAACTGAGGAGGAAACAGTTTTTGAAGATTTACTTGGTTTAATTTCATACCTCTCATACAGTAACTGGGAAACCAACACGCTCTTCAGAGAAAAAGCCCATAATGCCCCTTTGCCTGAACTTTGAAGAGGGATCAAACTCTATGAGAGCACTGCTGAATCAGTTAAGCACATCCTCCGTGTCTCTTTCTTTGAAAAGGCAAGTAATATACTTTCTGAACTTTGACCTTTAACCCCAGGAGAGGTTGCCATGACGGCACACAGCCCTGGGAATCACCCTTGAATCAAACAGGATGTGGCATCGCTGTCCGTTCACTTTCTGATATGTTTGCGTAACCCCTGATGTCTAACCTGTGTTACTCTAGTGCTGTTTGCTTCCCTGTTAGATGGACACATTTATCTTGGATGTAACTTTATTAAACTGAAGGGATGACTAGCGTACAGAGTATGGAAGCTTTTGATTCCACCACAGAATAAGAAATAAAAAAGGTAACTGTGATTTTTAATCTCACAATTCTGACTTTTGACACAATTGTTTTGGCACAATGAGTTTGCATCTCGCCATTGTGAGTTATAAAGTCAGAATGAATAGATATAAACCCAATTCTAAGAAAAGAAATTCAGTCTTTTTTCCATCAGAATTGCACTTTTGAACTCACAATTGCGAGTTTATATCTCACAAGAAGTCAGAATTGTGAGTTATAAAGTCAGAAATGCGAGTACATATCTGTTTTTCCATCAGAATTGACCTTAATAACTCTCAATTGCGAGTTTATATGCAAGAAAAAAAGTCTGAAATTGCAAGATAAACATGCAATTCTGACTTTATAACTTGCAAGTGCGAGTTTATTTCTCACAATTGTGAGGGGAAAGAGATAAAAAGTCGCAATTATCTTTTGAATTGTTTTATTCAGTGGAGGAAGAGTAGATGTGTAGATGACAAACATGAATTAGATTATTATACTGACTATCAAGACAGTTACTGACTGTTCAATCCTTCCTTGTCAATGAAAATAAAACTCTAGCAAAAAGAACAAGCTATTAACATGTTTCTGTACAGTACAAGAGTTAGGCCTATACATTGTTTGTGGACACATAGCATGAAAATATGATTATGTTTTTAGATGGTAATACCATGTTTTTTGAGCATATATATATATATATATATATATATATATATATATATATATATATATATATATATATATATATATATATATGTGCCTTATTTATGCATATATATATATATATATATATATATATATATATATATATATATATATATATATATATATATATATACATATTACATATAGGCTATATATACTTACATATACATACATCTAATTTTTTAAGACGTGTATTAAAGTAGGCCTAATACCCTTTTTTATTTTTTTATTTATCTATTTTGGTAGTTGGGACATATTACAATGGAAATTCTATGCTTATAGTCCTTTTTTTGAAAATCTGGTAATACCCTGTTTTTATATAAAATACCATGGAAATAATAGGCTATGGGTGTTACCTTGTAGTACCTTGTAAACACTATGGTTTATGAATATAGTAATTAGTCAGTTCCATTTCCATATTATGTGATGGTATACCAAATAGTACACCTACAAAACAGTATTAAAAACTATAAGTATCCCTAGCTTTTGGGAGTAACATGTAAAATACTATTTATAATTCTATTACTATGATATTCAGTCATGTGAAAAAGAAAGGATACCCTACTGGATTCTATGGTTTTACGTATTTAGTATTATACATTTACTATAAATTGGGAATTATGTTTGTTGCCTTAATGTAACATGTTTAGAAAACAATTTGAAAAATTAGAAAAAAAATATTTATTTAAAAGTAAATCATACAGCAAAATTAAAAGGCTTAATTTGCATATTTATTGCAAAAATATTCAGATTATTTTATGCTCCTTATTTAATATGCAATGCCATTTTTATACCTAACAGCTGCTGTTATTTCAGAGTGTGACTCCAGATGTACATTTATGCAGCTTTCCATTACATATACTCTTCTACTGTTCAAAAGTTTGGGGTCGGTACAATTTGTGTGTGTGTGTGTGTGTGTGTGTGTGTGTGTGTGTTTGTGTGTGTGTTTAAATGTAATGAAAAACAGTTATATTGTGAAATATTAGTACAATTGTAAAAACTTTTTTCTATTGTAATATATATATTAAAGTGTAATTTATTCCTGTGATCAAAGCTGATTTTTTATAGTACTCCAGCAGTGTCACATGATCCTTCAGAAATCATTATTTTTATTATCAATGTTGAGAGGATTTGTGCTGCTTCATATTTCTGTTGAAATACACTCTGGACATCAAATACTTATTTTACATCTTATGAAAAGGACATTATACCACCCCTTTAACTAATGTTAACTAACGAACTGTAAAGTGTTACCAGCAAGTTATTAACTGTGTTCTGTGGTGATAGACCCACGGTGTAGTGGAGGTAACTTACCATGGTTTTGTGAAGCATACACTTCTAGTTCACAGTACTATATTTTTTGTAAGTTTCCTCCTTTCTCTTACCTGCTTTGACCCTACGTCCTCGTTCCCCTGGGCGATGGGAAGAGCCATCAGCGCCCGCACTCTCTCCTCCAACACCCGATGCGGGCTCGACGGCTCCGGCAGAGGGGCTATGATCTGCAGGTATTCCAGGATGGTGTATAGCAAAGGGCGCAGGGCCCTGAAATCGACCGTTCTGATGTCAAATATAATTGAGAGATCCATCAAGCTTTTGTCTGTTGACACGATTTAAGAAAATCGCACGTTACTGGCTCTTTTGCTTTGATGGTTTGCTTGTTTGCTCTGTTTACGCTTAGTGTTGTGAGCGGCGGCGTCTTTGGGTGCTTAGCAACTAATTCAGCGGTATGGCGCACTGGGGGTGGGGGGTGAAATATACAGGGGGTCCCAATAGATGCCTCTCGGGGGTCAGGGATTCATATTATTTTGAAGTTTCCCTGGGCGCCGCCATTGGCTAGCAGACCATTATGGAAGCAGATTAGTCTCAAATATAATTCACGCAAAAAACATGATTCACAAATGCGTAGACAATTTCACATGCATGAAACCTAATTCACGTGCACACAAAAAAAATCCACGTGCGTGAAAAAAAATATATATTCACAAAAAGCAATTCACATGCGCAAAATAAAATTATATACTCATAAAATACATTTCACAAATGCAAAACACAATTTGTAGATATACAACTGTGCACAAAAACCTTTGAATGTTTAAAATGTACGAGTGTATTCTTGCATTTGAATGTGCAAATCGTCATTCATGTACGAATCGCCTTATATGTGTGTGTGTGTGTGTGTGTTTTTGAGACTTTGCTGGCAGCATAAGACCGTGTGTCCACCAAAGCGTTTTTACTCAGCTGAAAACGCTAGGCGCTCTGCTGAAAACGCCTAGCTGTGGGCGCTTGAGAGCGTTTTGCCAGTGTTGCGTTTTTTTTTTTTTCAGTTGAGACGGTTGAGACACCAATTGCTTGTTATGATACGGAATATCCGCGAAAGTCTTACTATATCTCATTTCACACATATTTTGTTTCTGTGTTGATTCTATATTAAAATGTCAATACAATGTAATGTATTTTCTCTGGCTCTTGTTTTAAATGATTTTGTTCCGTTATTATGCTTGTTGTTGTCATCTGTTGACGTTGTACAAGCAGAATCATGTGGCGGACGCGGTTGGTCGGTGTGGTATTAGTCCCGCCCCTCCTCCACTGTGATTGGATGGTTGGGTAAAAAGTGACAGTGATGAGCGCTGCGTTTTACCCAAAGTTGAACATTCTTCAACTCTCGGCGACCTGTAAAAAAAGCCGAGCGCTCGGCGCTTCAGCGTGAAAAAAACGCTCAGCGCCTCGCTACGCTCATGGCGTTTTAAAAATGCGGCGCTCCCATTGAAAACAATTGAAAAAACAAGCCAGCCGCGAGTAAAAACGCTTTGGTGGACACACGGCCTAATGGGCCTTTCACACAGGACGCGGTATGCGCGGCGCTTGCCGCTGGGTTCAGCGTTGCCCTTCAGATACAACGCGATTTGCGCTGAGCTATGACGTAGGCGGAGTTTTAAAAACTTTTAGCGGGAGCTCTATTACGTCTGTTTTTGTTTCTTAGTTTCAGGTTTAATGTTTGAATAAATGTTTTATTCTAAAAAAAGAGTTGACTTCATGATTCTTTTTTTAATTTAGATATAAAATTTTGCCGTTCATCCATTTTGATTTCCGTCCTTGTTTGGATCCCCCGATTCTATTGGCCGCGCTGGTAAACGTCACAGAGCGCAGCGGCAAAAGTTGAACTATTTTGAACTTTGACCGCGGCGTGCGCGTGAGCACGCCAATGATGCGCACCGCTGCGCTTGCGCTTTGGTCGACGCAGCAACAAAACGTCCTTGCGCGGCGCAAGCCATTGAGATGAATGGGTTTTATAGCGCAGCGCCGCGCATACCGCGTCCTGTGTGAAAGGCCCATAAGACTCGTAACACAGAGCAGTCGTACTCTTTAGCCAATCAGATTTAAGCTTATCAATCGACCAATCAGTATCACGTGAGGGCGGGCCTACCTACATGTTACGTCATCAGCTTTCGACCAGTTCATGGCTGAGCAGAGGTAAGTGCAGTTAATCGTTCATTTCTGTGTTAACTGAAGTTAAAGAAGTTTGAGATCAGTTGAAGCAATAGTTTATGAACTATTAACTGATGTAAGCAAGTGTTGTTGTAATCAGATGTCCCATATCGTGTCAAAAATGAAGAAGAATGATGCTTGTTTTGTTGTATTTTAGCTGAAGGTAGACAGCTCTCACAGCTACAATCACGCTAATGATTGCAAAACAATCATCTGTGGTCAATACCCATCGAGATTGTTCTTTAAATAGTGAATAGACCTATTTTAATGAGCACCCAGTGTTTTTTGCCATTTGTGTATGATGTTAAATTATTATTAACACTTGTTTCCCTGCATTTTATCAGGATTACTCACCTTTGGTGTGACATCTGGATAGCAGTCACAACATCTTAATTCATGTTGTTTCTTAATTCTCTTTTATACTTTTATTTTTATTTATGTCTTAATTGGTAACACTTTATTAAAACGTTTCATTAGTTAACATGAACTAATAATGAACTGCACGTGAACAGCCTTTATTATTTTTTGTTAATGTTAACATTTACTAATACTTCATTAAAATCTTGTTAACATTAGTAAATGCACTGTAAACTAACAATGAACAGCTGTATTTTTAACTAACGTTAATAAAGATTAACAAACACAGCAACAAATGTATTGCTCATGGTTATTTAATACATGAACTAATGTTAACTAAGTTATTGTACCTTATTGTAGAGTGTTACCAATATATTCAACATGCATTTCCTTATGTTTTGTGCTGTATTGTCATCGCAAGGTTTTTAAATAAGGTTTTTTATTGTCATCTTAAGGTCTCAGGACAATATTGTGAAGCATTAATTTTACTTTGCCTAGTAAAATAGGCAAATCAGATTTTATGCTTATGAGACAAAGGTACTTATCATAGAGAGGCAATTAAGATTATGCGACTAAGATTACTCAGTAAACTCTATTCAAATACCATCACTTAATCTCCCACGTCCTCTGTCTGCACCTCTTGTACTATAGGGTTTTAGTACTTTAAATATCAGGACAAAATCTTATATGTCCTAACAGAGAGGTCTACTGATGACTGGACTGAACACAATTCATTTTTTAACTTTTCACTTGATGTATTGCACTTATATTTATATACTCTAAAAGCAAAGTACACTCTGACTGGATCTCACAACTCCTGAAGAGACGTATGTTTCTCTGTACTGAATATTGTGCTTCACAGTTTAGACTGTCAGTTCATGATCTTCATATGTAACAGGAACATTAATCATTCAATTCAATTCAATTCAAATTTATTTGTATAGCGCTTTTCACAATACATATTGTTTCAAAGCAGCTTTACAGAAAGTGCATTTCAGAAATGTACATATAAAAAAAATAGTTATTTAAACATGCATTAATTTAGGGCATAATTGTACATAGAAAAAGACATAGAAATGTACATAGAAAAATACAGTTAGTTCAACATGCAATAATTTAGGGCATAAACATATCGCCAGCGTCGAGTCGTCTCTTCACAGGCTTCGAGTCGTCTCTGCACGGGTGTTGGGGCATCTGTAGTTTCCATGGGAGGCTGGATACAAACTGGAGCTGACAATCTGTATTTACCTCGGGACTAGCGTCCCGAGATAACAAAAGAAAAGCAGAAGGAAAATAATTAGCGTAGCTGCTGTTCATAACAATAATGCATTCATTCTGATTCACCTGTAGTATAAAAGGTAAATATTATGTGAATGCTTGGTTAAAGAAATGCGTCTTCAATCTAGTTTTAAACTGGGACAGCGAGTCTGAGCCTCGAACAATTTCAGGAAGGCCATTCCACAGTTTAGGAGCTAAATGTGAAAATGCTCTCCCTCCTTTAGTGGACTTAGATATCCTAGGAATGACCAGTAGCCTCGAATTTTGTGATCTTAAAGAGCGCGATGGATTATAGGGTGATAGAAGTTCCGTTAAATACCCAGGAGCTAAGCCATTTAGGGCTTTATAGGTCATTAGTAATACTTTGTAATTGATACGGAACTTTATAGGTAGCCAATGTAGAGATGATAGAATCGGTGTTATATGATCATATTTCCTCGATCTAGTAAGAACTCTAGCAGCTGCATTTTGGACTAACTGTAGCTTGTTTATTGAGGATGCAGGACAACCAGCTAATAAAGCATTACAGTAATCTAGTCTCGAGGTCATGAATGCATGAACTAACTTTTCTGCATCAGAAACAGATAGCATGTTACGTAGTTTAGCAATGTTTCTAAGGTGGAAAAAGGCTGTTCTTGTAACATATGAAATATGATTTTCGAAAGACAAGTTGCGGTCTAATATAACACCCAGGTCTTTTACTGTAGTGGATAAAGTAACAGGACATCCTTCTAACGTAAAGTTGTATTGTAAGAGGTTTTGTGGGCAGTTTTTTTGACCAATAAGTAATACCTCCGTTTTATCTGAATTTAATAGCAGAAAATTACACGTCATCCAGTATTTTATATCATTAACACACTCTGTCAATTTAGATAATTTATTGTTCTCATCTGGTCGTGATGAAATATATAATTGAGTGTCATCAGCATAACAGTGGAAATTAATTCCATGTTTTCTTATAATATTTCCAAGCGGCAACATATATATTGAGAATAGCAGAGGGCCTAACACAGATCCTTGCGGCACTCCATAGTTTACTGGAGTTATCTTTGATTTTTCCCCATTTAAACAGACAAAATAGTAACGGTCTGATAAGTACGATCTAAACCAGCTTAATGCTTGTCCATGAACACCAGTGTAGTTTTGTAGTCGATCTAATAGTATTGTGTGATCTATAGTATCGAACGCAGCACTAATCATGATCAACTCATTTTATATATTTTATTCCCAAAGGATTCAGAAACTTTCAAATTAATTGTACATCAAATTGAACTATGTCTGAATCTTTTCATTCTTACAAGAACATTTAATAATGCATGCATAGCAAGGCTTTATTCCTAAAGCGTGTACAGTCCGCAGGAGACAAATGAATACAGTAACAATGCATCACTTTCAACCACTTGTTGAAACAACTGTCAAAATGGATGGCTTGCAACATGACTGTTTTCAAAGAATTGCAGTAGAAATGGTAAGATCACAGTACTGGTTGTCTGCAACTTCATACATCATCTGTCTTGGAAATCTGAAACAATAAAACTACATAATATATGCAGATCAAAACATGTCTCCTATATATGCACGTCATTACATTATCATAGGTTGAATGTGTGGTGGTATCCATCAATACTAAAAATAAATGTTTATATTCACATGTGGACTAAACAGCAGTTAATAAACTATTGCTTCAAATGATCTCTAACTTCTAAACACAGAAATGAACGATTAACTGCACTTACCTCTGCTCAGCCATGAACTGGTCGAAAGCTGATGACGTAACATATAGGTAGGCCCGCCCTCATGTGATACTGATTGGTCGATTGATAAGCTTAAATCTGATTGGCTAAAGAGTACGACTGCTCTGTGTTACGAGCAAGCGTGCCGCACAAGCCCTGAAAAGTGAAGCCAAAACGTCTCGATCGCCCCCCGGTGACTGGTCCTAGTATAGGTCATAAGCCCCGCCTCCCCGTGTTAGTCAACGGGACGTGAGACCAACTAAACAATTAAATACACTTTAAATATCTTTTTTCCAAAGGTGGTTTCTTTAATTTGCTGTCGTTTTTATTACGCTGATGTAAGTTCAAGTGTCTGTTTCAAAAATACGTTGGTTTTTAGTTAGTTATGTGATGCGGTGGTGTAACGTCATGATTGACAGCTGTGATTGACAGGTTCTCTGAGCGAAGTAGTCACTGAAGCACCAACGGACATTTTTTTCGGGATCTTCGGAGGACTGAGGAGATTGTATTTACTTTATTTTAACAAGCCTCTTGTCATACTGCAATCAATTTTCAAAAAAGTGTGCAGAATGCACTCTCCCGACGAGAGTGAGGGCGGAGTGTTGACAGGCGGGAAGGAAGTCGACCGGAAGTTGAAGTCGGCCGGGTGCCGACATCTTGTAGCAGAACTTCACTTGCGTTAGCATCCCATTGACTCCCATTCATTTTGGCGTCACTTTGACAGCGAATAACTTTACATCTGAGGCGTTTAAAGACTCCATTTGTCCATTATTTATTTCTAAAGATACACGACAATGTATAAAATGCTCCATTACCTTGTAGCTTATGTTATGGACCCGTAGAAGCAGTTTTTGTAAAAGTAGGCTAACGATTGCGTCATAACCACGCGACTCTCTGTCGCACACTTGAGAGATTACCGTATAGACGGGAGGAGAAGCTCGCGGGCAATCGGGGGGACGTGGAGGCAAAATGACAATATAATTAATCAGAATACCTAGCAAAAGTTTCTCCTGCTCCAAGCTTATGGACAGCTCCTACTCACAATCTCCGTCTCTGCAAGATTCGGAAGGGAATGATTCAGATTTCTCTTGGCACAGCTACTAGAAGACAGACGGGTTGCTCACGTGGTCCGTGTAACGCTTTGCTCTGTTTGAGTCTGCGCGTCAGGAAAGGAAGTGCTAAGAAATCGCTGAAAATGGGCTTCACTTGTCTCAATTGAGTTCCAATGGGGTCGCTGCGTCCATTTCTTTTACTGTCTATGAGTGTTGACTTCGCGGCTTTACTTCCTGCTCACTACTGCGCAGGTCTGGTCCCCCCACATAGAAAGAACCTATATGAGGATATATGCGCATATATGAAACCTATATGCAGTTTATATGCACATATATGCTGCATATATACAGCATATATGCACATATATGATCATATATATGCGTATATATGCCACATATAGGCAAAATTGAGGTGCATATATGTGCATATACAGGCCATATAGGTCTCCTGTATTGCTTCTTTATATCCACATATAAGCCCTATATGTACATACAAGATATGTCTCCTCATATCTCACTTTGGCAACTGTCATACATGATGCCTAGCTCATATTTTCTATTATCAAGGCAATAACTAAGAACTAACTAAAAAAAATTATGCAAGAACTTATGTATGTGCGAACACGTGAAATTTTTTTTTTTTGCAATCAAGCCTTTTTTCCAATTCCAAGTCACTTACAGATTTACATTACAGCTCATACACATCCACACATTCACCATTACATCCACCAAATGCAATGCAAAATGCAATGTTTTCTGTATTGTCTTAATGCAGGTTTTTTTTTTTTTTTTTTTTTTGTGAGCATGTTTTTGTTCAGTCCGATGTAAATATATCTGCTGTGCTGTGCATATGTTGCACTGACTTGTTTGGTGAAAAAAAAAATGTTTCAATAGCGTACCTGCTGCAAATATTTATGTAAACAATCTGAAGAATTTTCTACAATTTGAAATATTTTAGTATTATGGCAAAGCATACTAAAGTGATTTTATGCCCAACAGTGTAGTTGGTTAGTCAAAAATCTGGTGATATGAATCAAGTGTGTGCCATTTTGTGGTGAAGTGTGCAACCAATACTAAATGTAGTTTTGGTTGCAGTGCTTCATTTTGCATGATATATTAGGTATTTTGCAGTTTGGGTGTGTGGTTTTGTAAATTGTGTTAAATATAAGTATATAATTTTTTTAATAAAACCACGAAAAAAATTGTTCGCAAAATTGTGTGTTAGCAATTGGAAAAAAAAAAAAATTGTTCTCAGAGCAAGGGTGCAGTAGGTCAAATTACTGTTTCATTCATGATTGGTTGATGTATTTAGTATTTGGCATAGCAACAAGATGCTGATTGGTCGAAATCGCTTCAGCCAAGTTTTTTTCCAAACTGACAGGCAGCTGGAAGTCGACTATCGTTCGTTACACGACACAGCGCAGTCGAGTTTATTGGTTTATTTGAAATATTTAACTTGGAGAAGACAAAATTGAAAGGTGAGTTCTGATAATTTATGTTTATATGTAATTCACAAGTTGAAAAATATAAATGTTTCAGCCACTTGACGTTCATTTAGCGAGTTAAACTAGCTTTGCACCGAATGCTTTTTAGCCGGTTTGACTTGTATAAGTTACACTTTTTAATCTTTGACTAGTATTAAGTCATTGCGTGTACATAATATGGCATTTTTCTCTCCATTATCCACTATAACTGTTAAATGTTAACTTTGCTATTAGGCAACATACAACTGATTGCCCAAGGTCGCTGCAGCCGTTACTGCATTTTCAAATAGATGGAGAGCGGGTGTTACAATATATTCAGTTCCTGAAATATTTGGTTCCAATGGGTGGAGCTATCATGAATATTCACGAGACCATAGCGTGGGCGGGGCGACAAATACAAGCGAGTGGAACAGAAATTATTAGCGTGAGCGCCTCAGATCGCGTTTTGTTTTATGGATTATTTATTTCAAACAGGTAATAAAGTTGAACGAAGATAAGCTTAAACTACTCGTTTATATTTTATAAATAATGAATCGTTTTGTAGCATGTGTTTCAGTACTCTGAGTTTACCTGAACTATTACAGACCTGATCCTGAAGCGTTGCAAGACCTACAATAAAGGTATATTTCTCCAATTTTCTTTTACATTTGATAGAACTGCTCGTTTCTCATGAATGACTGAGATTAGGATTTTTAAAGGTGTGTGATTGCTGTTCAAATAAATATTTACAAATATATTCTTGTGTCTTTATTCTGTCTCCCAAAGTTGTCTGCATATTATTAAAAAAGCCTTTAAATTATAGGCTAATATAGCTCAAGACAACATACAAACTTGGAGTTGCATGTTGCATGCTTTGGATGTTGCTTTACTCAACTGGAAATCTTTTTGATACACAACCTTTACTTTATCAAAGGTTATCATAAATGTTAAGCTTCAGATGCATTAACAGGTGTTTTCTCTAGCAATGCTTTAGAACGTTGGTCAAATTAATTGATAATAATGACTAACCATTAGGCTAATCATAAAAATTAGGCCTACATCTTATCAGTTTAGTAATGTTATCATTCTTATCTTATGAAATCTTTTTGTAAACAAGTGAACACAACAACACACTGGTGTAGAAGGCATGGGTATAGGCTACCGAAATATTAAGGAAAGGTATATTCATAAATACATATTTGAATAATATAGTAAATATTTTTTTAGTCCTGCTGTATTAATTTTGTCCTTGATCCCATGTTTTTCTCTTGTCTAACATTCACGTTTTTACAGATGAATATAAATAAAATATGTAATTTTAAGACACTGTATCTTACTATAAAAGTAATTTCGAGTTAATGAGTGACTGCTTTAAAAAAAACTTAATCATTTTTACACAGAAATATGTTGAGGAAAATTTTTTTTGTTTATCAGTTTTATGTATGTATATTTTTTTTTATTAATTTATTTGCACAAATTAAAGGAAGTACAACACCAAGGACAAACTGATGCAGTGCCGGAGAAGGCAAAAAGCCAGTATGGCTTATCTAAAGCCTCCACCAAAGAAAGATAAAAAATAACCAAAGAATGCAAACACAATATAATACAACTCATACAAACATTAATAAAAGAAAAAAAGAAAAAAACAAACAAAATATGTAATGATAATACTGGTGATAAAACAGCAAGCACTTCTCAGTAAAATAAAAATACAAAAAAATATAGAAACAACCAAGTGCACAAACTAGTTCATCAGCAGACCTCTTAAAACTCTTTTAAAACTCTCTACTGAGGTGCATTGTCTCGCCACATGAGAAAATCTATTCCATATCTGTGTACCTTTAAATCTTATTGAAAATTGGCCTCTACATGTGGTAAAGTTTGGAGGATGGAGATCCATTACCTGCCTGGTATTATGGGCATGAACAGCTGAGTTAGCTTTAAAGTATAACATGAACTGACCAGGAATCTTTCCTTCCAATGAAAATAATTTGTACATGAAAACACATATTTGGAAGGTGTTAATGTCAAAAATTGAAAAAATCTGCAGTTTCTTAAATAACATAGCTGAAGATGTCTGGGAACCTGAACGAGTCGCTATCCTGACAAACCGTTTCTGGAGAATTAAAATTTTATGTAGCTTTGTAGGAAATGTGCTCCCCCACACCATGTTAGAATAAGACAAATACGGATAGATTAAACTGTAATATAGGGTACGGAGACATTTTGGAGTAACAAGATGACTAATCCTCCTTATTATGCCAATTGACTTGTTAATTTTGCCACAAACATAGTCTATGTGTCCTCTCCAACTCAAACCTTCATCAATAACTCCTAAAAATGTTTTTGTTGTTGTTAACTGAAGCATCTCAGCAGGCCCAATTCTAATTTGCGCTAGTTCTTTGTTGTATGTTTTTTTGCCACTGAAAATAACAAAATTACATTTCTTAATATTTAAAGATAATTTATTTAACGTGAACCAAGCAGTGTAAGCAACTAAGCCAACATTTGCATTGCTCATTAACGTACTAAAATGTGAATGTGAAAGAACAAGGGTTGTATCATCCACAAACATGATGGGGGAAAGCACATCTGAAACACTAAACATGTATATATGTATATGTATTTAGGATAGGTAGATAACTTTATGCATAATGTTTTATATTATAAAAATTATATGTATTACATTCTTTAAATGAGAATCATTTTTAATTATATGTCCATATCCCACCACACCTGAGAAACTTCTTTTCTGATCTCTATTTCGGTGCAATTTACTATTGTACAGCTTTGGCCAATAAATAATTGGTTCATTACATATAGTTTGCAAAGCATTCATCATCCAATTAGTTATGGTGATGTTTTAGAATAACGCGTCTTAACCACAATTCATGTAAATAAACCTACCCATCTTTGTTGAATTTGTCATTTTGGCTGTCAATATAGATAAGGAAATGTTTAAAACCTTGTATGAATTTAAAGAATCTGGAAAGGTTCCTCATGGTGTTTCTAAAAAAAAATGAAAAATATGTCCTTAGAAGGGCACAGACCTATACAATGAGAGGTGAGTTAAGTAACACTTAGTGATTTCTCTGTCTCTTTATGATCAAAACATACTACTTTTAGATGAGGTCTTATACTATATTATACAGTGAGGTTTTTATTTGCCCTAGATGTAAACACCCTTAATTTTGCACTCCCATGCATGATATCAATGAAAGAAAATATGAAATTTGGCAGTGTCAAATAAAAAACAAAATTAAATGAATCAATTTGCTAGAGTTTTGTCTCTGTTTTATTACAATTAGGTGCACTTACCTTTGGAATGGTACATTCAAAACGACAAATTGCACAAACTGAGTATAACATTACTTTAGTTGGACCTTGCTATGTATACATCAATACAATTGAAATAATTATCACTTAATTTGACCAACGTTCTAAAGCATTGCTAGAGAAAACAACTGTTAAAGCAACTGAAGCCTAACATTTATGATAACCTTTGACAGTTGTGTATCAAAAAGATTTTCAGTTAAGGGTGTTTCTGCAACTACGGGCACTTTTAAGTCCCAGGAGTGAAATTTTAGATTTATGTTAAAATTTGTCATTTGATGTTTCATAAATATAAACGTAGTGTCAATACACACCTTGACATAAAAAATAATGAATAAATAATATGATTTAATGTAAAATTATGAAGCATTTATAGGTCCAAACACCATTTTTGCTCATGTCCCACACCCGTGGTTTCAATGTTGAGATACTTAAAATTAGCTCATTCTTTTACAATATGACATTATTTCAAATGGAATTGTTTAATATTCAGATTCATTTACAGCAACTTAAAATTATTTGTATTATTTACTGATCATTTTTATGATTTTTTTAACTAAACATGCCTGTCCCACACTTTTGAGTCCTTACCGCAACAATGAAAAAAAGCTTTTATTTTGAAATTTTATCGAACACAAACAAGTCTAGTTTCTAAGGAAACAGAATTTATCACTTGAGCACATTGCTGACAGACTGGGCCACCATACTACCTCACTCTCAAGATACCAAAAAAATAAGGTAAACATCATCTTTTCTACTCTAGTATTTATTGTGCGTCCTTACCATTCAGCTTAATAATTGTGTATTTTTTAACTACATTTTAAAAATAAATGTATAATACTGTTGAATTCATGTATATTAAGATGCTAAGAGTCAAAACTAATGTGGTAGGCCTTGCTAGCTGCCAATTAGCTAAAATATTAGCAAAAATGTCATTTCCGCAACATGTCTTTACCGCAGCAAATTTAGGTGTTGCGGTAAAGACCTTGTGTTGCGGTAGAGACAAATTCAAGGTTTACTGTATATTAAATTACAAATATTCATTATATTATTAGTACTGAAGTATATATTAGTATATATATTAGTATATATATATATAAACATGCCATTTTTTACGTATTTTTTTTTAATTTTGTCCTTACCGACACAAGATGTCATTACCGCAGCACTGCTCTATTTTCATTTTTTTCACATTTTCATTTGCAAAAAAATATTTGTACACTTATGTTGAGATGATTAACACATTGAAATTGCAACATCTGTCATAAAAAAGTTAATTATGTTATATTTTCTGTGTATGGAAACAATTGACATCTAAGGTTACTGTACATTTTTCACATGGCTTAGAAAAAAACATGAAATTCTCTATTTTGTATATTATTTTTTTATATCAGTATTTACAAAACTGCATCAAATTTGAAAAAGCTATTTAAATATATTACATTTTTTATAGAAATTACTAAAGAAAAATGTATAAAATTAACGTTATTGTAACATTGCGGTAAGGACACTTTTTAAGAAGATGACCCGAAAAACATAAAAAATAAACATGTTCCAGATTAAAATCTTAACGACTACATTCTATTTTGTGTACATTTTTATATGTATTACAGACTGTGATGGTTAAAATTGAAATTCATAGAGGTTGATTTTTTCAAATTGGGATAGTCAAAAGTGCCCGTAGTTGCAGAATCACCCATAAGCGTAAAGCAACATCCAAAGCTTCCAACAACATGCAACTCCAAGTTCGTATGTTGTCTTGAGTTATCATATATCATATAAAAGCTATTTCAATAATAACCTACAGACAACTTTGGGAGACAGAATCAAAACACAAGAATATATCTGTAAATATTTATTTAAACATACAATAATAGACATTTAAAAAGCTTAATCTCAGAAACGAATAGTTATAGTTTAGGACGCGATCTGAGGCGCTCACGCTAATAATTTCTGTTCCACTCGCTTGTATTTGTCGCCCCGCCCACGCTAATGGTCTCGTGAATATTCATGATAGCTCCACCCATTGGAACCAAATATTTCAGGAACTGAATATATTGTAACACGGGAACTTCAGAGCACGAGCACCACAACAAACATGGCTTCGCCCTCTATCGTCAGAACACACACTCGAATAAGATGAAGAGAAGAGGAAATTCAAAGGTGGGTTTTATGTTTATGTTTAACCAAATAACAAATGTATAAAGCGTTACAGCTTCTCAACATGACAATAACGAGTGTAAATTGTGTAATTACGTACGAATCGAGTCGGTGATATTAACCGTCTACAAATATATTTTAATTTAATAGGTAATTATTGTAAATAAATGCTTAACCAGAGGTGCCATGCTGGTGTACTTTACATTAGTCCACAATATCTTACTGTATGCAGTTGAACAACGTGACTGAACACCACTGAACAGTGCACAGATAAAATAGTTGATCACTCGTTCTCTGTGTTTAAATGATTGCGATTACCTGATTCTGCCCTAAGTCATATACAGGTCATTCATTTTAACAGAGAACTTTGTTGAAACTCAGCAAATGTGTGTTTGATTTTTAGATCATGAAGATGATGGGGTAATCTGCCAGTGCTGGTCTCACTGATCATCACACATCTGAAAGTCTTCCTGCATCCTCAGCTGTGAGGCAAGTATCATTACAATGAGTTATTTGAGTTTTTTAATCTTATGATATTTTTTTCTGGTGTGGTTGAATTTTTAGTCCTAAGAGTTTATTTGCCATAATGACAGAGTGATGTCAATCTGGATAACCCAGCAGGCACAGGATAATAGACTACAACGTCGGTCAGACGTTGGATTTTGGTTGAAAATGAACGATCGGCTCAGAATCCTTTTTTTAAATCCACATTGAATTTTGCTACGTTCATTGCGGGTATTTATAAAAATGCAATCGTAAGTGTCTTAACTGTCAGTGTAAATGTTATTAAGAAAAAATAGCATTTAAATGATCATTTTGCTACAATTTTAACTTGAACATGTTAAAGGGTTAATTCACCCAAAAATGAAAATTCTGCCATTAATTATTCATCCTCATGTTGTTCCAAACTTGTAAGACATTTGTTCATCTTAGGAACACAAATGAAGATCTTAATAATGAAATCTGAAAGCTTTCTGACCCCCATAGACAGCTAAGCAACTACCACTTTAATGCTTTAAAAAGTTAAAGTGATTGTAAAACTAATCCATATGAATTTAATGATTTAGTCTAAATTTTGTGAAGACATGATCGCTTCCTTTATGATGAACAGGTTGAATTTAGGCATTTATTCACATAAACATTCATAAATTCACACATCAGTTACGGTAAACAGGAGCTCAAGCATGTTCGCTTGACATGCAAGAACAAACGAGGTTCATTCTCGTGTGTTGCGCAGCACATTTGAGAGAGGTTTGCTCTCACGTGTCAAGCATGTTCGGTTGAGCTTCTGTTTATGTTCGCCAATCATTGTTTAAGTGTGAAGAAAAGACTAAATTAAATCTGTTCATCATATAAATAGGGCTGTGGCGATAACCGCAATATTGCAGTACTGCGCTACTGACAAGGCTATACCCTTCTTGTTTTGAACTTCGTGCATGTGTATTGAATGTAAAATAAGTTAATAATGATAACAAGACTGTTTATCATGGTGGTTTGTATAGAGGCTTCGCTGATTTGCACTTAAGCCTAAACAGACAGTGAATGAGAGTGATCGACTGAGTGCGTGCGATGACCTGCGTCTGTTTTTGAGGTCAAGTCATATATTCATGAAAAGGTTGCCGTGTCCAAGGAAAGCGAAATATTTGTCTTGTCATCCTTTTAACGTTTAAGGGTATTTAACATGAATGGTGACAGTGTCAACCTGTTCATCATAAAGGAAGCGATCATGTCTTCACAAAATTTAGGCTAAACCATTAAATTCATATGGATTAGTTTTACGTTAAAGAGGTAGTTGCTTAGCTGTCTATGGGGGGTCAGAAAGCTCTCAGACTTCATTATTAAGATCTTCATTTGTGTTCCTAAGATCAGGGTTCGTACGGGTGCTTGAAATCCTTGAAAGTGCTTGAATTTTGATGTTGTGTTTTCAAGGTTTGAAAAGTGCTTGAATTTTGGATAAAATGCTTGAAAATGCTTGAATTTGTAACTGTATTTCTTTCACAAGAAATATCTTTCTGACGAAATAGTTCTTTATTAAATGGAGAAAAAAATGTAGCCCTTTAGAATCAGATACAGGTTGATTTACATTACGCTGGCCAGAGCAAAAGTAGGCGGAGTTTTCATTTTGATTTCCGCGGGGTTGTTTGGATGCACCGTTTTTATTGGCCACGCAGCGGCAACAGTTGAACTATTTTAAACTTTGACCGCGGCGTGCGCGCGAGCTCGCTGAGCTCCGCTTTGGTCCGAGTCGCGCGGCGCAAGCCACTGAAATATATCGGTTTCATTTCATAGCGCAGCGCGGTCCACGTCCTCTCTGAAAGGGCCATTAGTGATTGAGAGTACTTGGTGTGATAATCTAATGTAAGTATTGCATGTCCGTTATGTCACGTTCATTTGTGGAATATGCAGTGAACATTGCCAAAATTACAGAACCGTAACGTGCAAATGAACCTGCAAACGTTAGCCCAGTGCATAACAACAGTCGTTGATTGCTGAACTGAAATCATTCAGTGTCACAAGAAGTAGCCTATATTGTTACTGTAAGGTTTAGGATGGCCCTATGCAATATTTACACTGCTCTATTCCAGTAAATGTATTAGCTAACGTTATGTCTTGGCCCAAGACATCTTGGCAATGAAATACATTTATCAGGCAGGTGCCTGTGCACTCAGATATTGTTCAAACCTTGTCTATATTAATGTGTCCCAAAACGGGAAGGCCTGTCAAATATTTCTGTTCAAATCCTAAGTCTTCATATTTGAAATTAATTCAGTTTTACAGCCTATAAATCACATTATCTGGTAAGCAATATTTGGACATTAATATAATGAAAAGTATATTATTCATATGCTTTAGGCTATATACTTAGTGGTACATTTTGAAGAATAAAAATTGTGATTGGCTTAAATATTAGGGCTGCACAATATATCGAAATATTGCAAATGTATATATTACAATATGCATAATTGCATATCGCAGCGGCTTGCAATAACTGGGGTCATGAACAAAAGACAAAGAAAATCACTCACTGCTCTCGGCTGAATAACTTTTGTAGCTTTAATAAGAATGAGTATATTTAATTCATGCAGTGAAAACTAAGCAGTGTTTATTTTTACATTTGATTAATCGGTTTCTGTTGTTAAATAACCCTAATGTAGGATAACCTGAACCCCTAAACCCCAGTGATGTTAAAATAACACTTCTTATGCTACAGAACACTGATGTTCACTGTCTTGAAGTAGTAGGGATATTTTCTTATCACAAAAAGAATGTGAAACACGTATGTGTATGTTATATCATTTTAAAGATATTTTAAAGATAATTTAAATTAATTTGACACACTAAGCATTATCGTATCGCGTATTGAATATCGCATTATTTAATGAGTTATCGCATATCTCATTTTTCTTCAATATCGTGCAGCCCTCTGCTATTATGAAACATTTGGCTGTTTATCTCTTTTGATGTGATAAAAACACTAAATAATAATTTTAACTATGTATTGTTATGTAATTTACGGTAGTGTAAGGTGCTGGAAAAAGCTTTAAAATGGACCTGGAAAGTGCTTGAAAAGTGCTTGAATTTAACCTTGGAAAAAGTGTACGAACCCTGTAAGATGAACGAAGGTGAACCGAAGTGGGAGAGGGAGTGCGCTGTGATTGGCTGCTGTGAGAACCTGGCAGATCTATAACCAATTCAAACTGAATTTGAATCTAAAATCTTGTTCCGTATTGTTAATATATTTTGACATCCACACAGAGTTGTCTATCCATGCACTGGTCTTAAGCATTACATTTAATGACATTGGACAACTTGTTACTGGCAAAAATGTAATTTCTAATTATCATCTTCTTTAATACAGACGAGAGAGTGTGAAACCATCAGCTGTTTGCCAGGTAAATAGTGAAGTCATAGTGAATACCATTAATAAACATAATGATTATATGGTATGTACTGTATATCTAAATTTTCTGTCTTTTAAAATCGTTTTTTTGTTGTTGTTGTTGTTGTCCCCAGTCTGCCAAAAAAAAACCAGTCCAATCTATACCAACATGGAAAAAAAGAATTCTTGGACTGGAAGAAAGCGAGTTCTATTGGCAATCCAAGTGTATTAGTGGTAAGTACATTTACAAACCAATTAAGTTTTGTCTAACAAATGTCAGTATAACTCCCAAAAATATGATAAACATTAAAGGGATAAGTAACTTACCAAAAAATATTTTATATCTGTCGTCATCTACTCTCACGTTTTTTCAGACCTTTATGACTCTGTGAAACACAAAACGTGAACTTTGGAAGTAGGGGTGTGCGATATGACGATGTTCTGGCGCCTCTGTCCCAACATACTGAACAACGCAACATATATTCACATAAAATGTTAGCGCAGCGGAACGGGACACTGCAGTTCACAAAAGTTAAATGGTTTCAGTAAAACCATAGTAACTATGACTGTAGTAACAGTGGTTTTTGGAGAAAACTACAGTCATGGTTACTATGGTTTTATTGTAGCATTACTACAATATAACTGTAGTAAAACCATGGTTAATTTTCGTAAGGGCGTGGTTAATAAATTTTAAAGACAATCAACATTTCTGTTCACAGTTTTAATTTTAACAGACACTTTTCTTTTATCTGAGATGCTTGTATAGCAACTACAGGCACCAGACTTTTCCCTACAGGGATGAAATAACAAGGATTCTTAAATTGACCGCAGATTTTGACATCCGCAGAGCGGTCTTAATTTCCCTAAAACAACTGCAGAAGTTGTACTTCACCTGTGTTTTAAGCAAACCAAAAAACCCGGGAGTGGCTAAATTTTTCCTATCCATGAATTTTCTCTGCTTTGGATGCACGATTGACCGTGTGACTGTTAACAGTGCAGTCCCCATGATGGACATGTGCATATGAAAGAACAATGCCGCTAAAAAAAGGGGGGGTGATGTTTCCAATCAGAATTTCTTTCTGAATCCAATCAGAATCTTCCAATTGACGTGTTTACATGACGCATTTTTTATTATGATCAGCCCTTTATCCAAAATATGTGTCCAATCGCAGCTGTACTGTAAGCACTTTGGGTTCCTGATGAAGCACTATATTATTATTATTATTATTATTATACTGTCTTATTATTTTTGTCTTCTCTAGATGCTACATTGAAGAAGTGGCCGGCAGCCAGTCGAGGGCAGATAGGCACGTCTTATCAATTCGAAGCTCACGGAGCTGAGAAGATCAACAAAATAATTGTTTTTTTTGTGTTTTTTTTCTGTTCAGTTTTTTTGTCTTATTTTTGTTCTTGTACTATTTGATTGTTCTTAAGTAAATAAAAAATGTAAATTTCTACATTTTGGGCTTTTATTTATGTTGTCTAGCAGCTATGGATTTCAATAATTTTACTAACATATAGGTGAACATATAGGTGCATATATACGTGCATATATGTAGGCCTACCTATATAGGTAGCCTACATGTATGCACGTATATATGTACACATATATGTACATATATGTCACATGTATATGTGACATATATAAAATTGGCCGTTTTCCTATATTATATGTACATATAATATAGGAAAACGGCCAATTTTATATATGTCACATATATTAAAAACCTATATCAAAACCTATATTAAAACATATATGTTTATATAGGTTATTTCCATGTGGGCGAGATCGCTACTGCGCAGACTCAAGTTCCAATATGTCAGCGCCATATCGGGACTCTGGCGGCTTCAGTTCTCATCAATGGAAGAGAGCGAAGGGGCGTCGTCCATATTTTTTTACAGTCTATGGTTACGAGTGTTATGCTGCCAGCAAAGTCTCAAAAACTCACACACACATATCTAAGGCGATTCGTACGTGAATGACGATTTGCCCATCTAGTTTGTATATATATATATTAAAATGAAGCAATTCTACTGTCAGCAGTTCCATCAGTCCGCCAGCAGAGGACATCATCACTCCATTACTAATCAGATTCATTACAGCTCTTTGCTCCTTATTATAATGTGTCATGGTGAAGAATTGTTTGCCATTCCCAACTGCAATTATGAGCATAATGAAACTTTTTTCATAGGGACATAGGGCCATAATGAAATATTTTTTTTTGTTGCTGAGTGAAAGTGTTGTGGCAATTTAATAATGTACTACTTAGTTGGATCAAAAATGAAACAGTATACCAAGCTGTTCAGATATAACACCAGCAGTCCTCTGACAGATCTCACTGCACTGAGAGGATCATATGTCAGGGAGTTGTAAGAAATGTAGCCTATGCCGAATATCAAGTCCAACCAGTTTCTGAGTTGTCATGAGTGCACAACTTTTGATTTAACACAACTTTACACACTTACAGAAATCCAAAGGTCGCTGTAACAGCTTGTTTCTTAATGTCTGAAGTGCTTCACTGTACAAAAGTGACAAATGAATGAAGATGGCCGATTGGAGCGGATTATCCACACAACCTGGTGAGTCTTCATTTCTGTTCATTTCTGTTCTTTTGAAATAATGCAGCGCTTTAAGAGTGCGAACACAAGTTCTGTGAATATAAAATCTAAATATTGTATTGAGAGATGAAATACCTTACAATTCCCACAATAAGACATGTCAATTCATTGTTTCATCATTAATGATAATACTCTTTGTGTGTGTGTGTGTAACAGGTGAAGATCAGGGAAGTTCAGGATTATTTAACAGAAGAGGAAGCAAACGTCAGCCTCCAAACAGTGAGTTTTACATTTAGATCAAATATAGTACAACAAGATATGTGACCTATATGCTTGCAAAATTAGTCGAAATCCACACAAGATAATTACAAGCTATAGACAAAACAAGTGAAAAAATGTCAATTTTGGTCGAATTTTAGTTTTTTTTTTACAAAAATGAGTTCATTAAGCCCTTTTCTAGCGATCCCAATGCTCCAAATAGCAATTAAACATCTAAAAGTATATTTATTTTTGCGTTTTCTGAGAGGAATATCTTTCCTTTCCTCAAGAAAAATGCTGTTTTTCTCTGCTCACTTCTCAATGACTGGCACTTCCCCTCGGCACAAGTTTGGTATCGTTTTAAAGTGCAGCATTACAGCCTTGTGAATATTCATAGCAAATTTTAATAAAATCTCCCATAAGTACAAGACATATTGTGTATATTTAGTTTCTCTTTCCATTAATATGAGGCGAACAGCAATAACCATGTTACCAACCATCAGTGTCTGTGATTAAAGAAGAGCTGAGAATAGTTTTGTTGGGGTCACACGCAGATGTTAAAGCCTCCTGTGGAAACACAATCTTTGGACGAAACGTGTTCTCAGAGTCGCTGTCCTCCCTACATTTGTTTGAGAGGCATGATGGGATGGTGCTGGAGAGACATGTGTTGGTCATCAACACTCCTGACCTGCTCAATCCTGCTCTCTCTTCTGAAGAACAAGACCTGAAGAGATTCTTCCATCTCTCTGATCCTGGACCTTATGCCCTTCTTCTGGTCCTCAAGCATGGCACATTTACAGGAGATACAGACGCTCTCAAGCTCATTAACATCATTTTTGGTGCAGGTGCATCTGAGTATGTTATTGTCGTCTTCATGCATGAGGAGCAGGAGTATGTGAGTGTTAAAGACTCTGACAATGACAACAGATCAGTAAAGTCCCTACTGCAGACCTGCAGACGACCACCCTATCATCTACAGAGGAATGGAGACCAGTCACAGGTGCAGAAACTTCTGGAGAGCATTGAGAAGATGGTGGAGGAAAACGGAGGCCATCATCTAAAGATTTCTGAAGACCCAAGACCTTTCCTGATGAAAAAATACACAGTTTGTCAAACATCAGATAAGACGCATAAAGGTAAACCTTTACCACCAGCTCATTTGAAATATGAATGGGGAGTATTGATAAAAATATTTGTGAATTGGATAAAAATAAGATATTTGTTATGCATTTGAACAAACTGCTTTTATGATCTGTAGATGAAATTACATGTTTCCTGTTCTCTTTTTTTAATGTTGAACATCCAGATTTCAGTAGAAAGGCATGTAGCGTAAATCAAAGCAAGTATGAAATGAATATTTCCATCAAATTAGAGTAAGCTTTCTTCTTTTTGTTTGACATTAGTCAGTTTTCCACACTGCAAAAACTCAAGTGTTCAATTAACTCTCCTGGGAGTTTATGTGAGACCACACTGAGTGGTAAAATAAGGGTGTTAAAGGAACACTGATAAGCAGTACATAAAGTATTGAATGAAAATGTCTCTGAAAAGATTTGTCCAGCCGATGTCCAACAAACCTTACGTCTTCTTTTATCTTCAGTTTATTTCTAAGGCTGTGGCTGGAAGTCAGTTGTAGTTCTTGTGTTCCTCTTTCCTTCAGTGATTCTGCTTGTTCATCACTAATGCTTAGGCCTGTCACGATAACAAATTTTGCTGGACGATAAATTGTCCCAGAAATTATTGCGATAAACGATAATATTGTCGGTCTGAGACCATTTTCATCTAATATAATGATAATGGCATAATAATGCAGGTACACCTTTTCGGAGATTTATAAACTTTTATTTCTAAAGAATATTAAACATTGAAAACATTTTAAATATCCACAAAAAATTAACAAAACAACCAAAAACAATAAAAGCAATGGACTCTCAGTGTCTGTTAACAAAAAAATTAAATTGAATAAATACCAAAAACAATAAATAAAATGGATGTAAACAAAATTGCACTTCAAAAAATATTAAACATTAGGCTCAGACATAAAGTGATACATTCCATAACAGGCAAAACTGCCAGTTAGGACCTTTGTAAACAAATTAAAAAAAGCCTCAACAGGCCATATCACACCTTTTTTGCACTGTCCTCCTGTTACTTTGTCGACTAAACGCCCGAGTGATTGTGTAGGCTACTGTCGGGAAGACGGAGACGCACTTTATTGCGTGTATATGCTACGCACTGAAAATACTTGTGTGGCGATAGAGCGGTATTACAGGTAGAAAGATTTACGACTACGCCACCCGGGGAGTTTCGCCCCGGGAAATATGGACAACACTCAGATTATCATCATTAGGTCACTCAGGTTCACTTTCTCTAGTAAAGGTAGGCAGAGACATGGGTATCAAAAATACAAAAGATTTATTACAATTTAATTTATAGCAAAAAGACAAATCACATTAAAAGACAACCATTTCATAAAATAACATCTGGAACTAAAAAGAATATACTGACACAAGGTCAACAATATACACAAAACATTAATACAGTTGACAAAAAAACCAAAAAGACACAAATTGACAGGGCTGAGGTACACCACGGGAGACGCAGTCGCTAAGTTTAATTTACCAAAGCACACTCACACACCATAGTGCACTCAGGTCACACCATCAAGCACTTCAACAGTGTCACACGGCAAACACTCGAAGAAACACCACCACCAGAAGAGACCCTCTACCCGTGGGACCCCAGCTCCTGAAAAGAAATAAGAAAATTAATACACAACTTCTAAATAATAATAAATTACAACAAACCACAATTAGAGATTGTCCCAGTATAAGCAAACAAATGATGGTAATAATTTAACAAACACTCACAATTGGTACACAAAGATCTAAACAAACAACAACACACTCAATTTCCATCACGGGTTCGCATAGAGCCACGGACGGTTTTGTGCACTGGTTACAGACCCTAATGAGTGTTAGTTCCACATGTAGCAAATGGTAATATTACACCCTCAATAAGTAAAACCAAACCAGACAGCAGCAAGAATAAACGCCACAGGTGTGACCGGAAAGCGGCAAGCCCTTCTCTTTGCAGAAATATATGATGTTCTTGTAATATGGCAGCAAGGAATCGACAAGATTATAATGGCTATTTATAGCATCAGTAGAGAAAATTATCACCCAGACGAGAGGGAAAATCCTGGTCCAAAGACAAAGAAAACACCACTAAAATGTTATGCCTCAACGCTAAATGTTAAACTCAACTCAGTTACATGCGCAATAAACTTACCAAAAGAAGATGATCTAACCACCCATGGGGTTTATCCTTTCGTCGCACAGACGCTCTGAATTTGTGCACTCAGCTGGAGCACAGAGACACTGATTGTAAAGCAAGCACACGAATGCACTCACTAAGACGATGCCACGGACAAGGCAGAGAGAAAAGACAGGCTACAGCCACTGTCAACAACGAATCAGGGGGCGGAGTCGGACGTGACGCATGCCAGGCTACAGCCAACCAGCTCTTAAATAGGGTGGATTACCTGCTGATAGGTGCTCACTAATGTCAATCATCTCATTCATTCGGTTACACTTGGTTAGGATTAGGGGTGAGGAGTGCGTGCGTATCATATGCACGCAAAAACTATTTTTGGCGTATAAATGGCACAAGAAATAACGTTCGTGGTATAGATACGCATTTTCATGAGATCGGGCTCGCTGTCGCGTTTGGCTTTGAAACCAATTCCCATCTTTTTCTTTTGACAGGCCTACTAATGCTTAATCATCACTTAATTAATCACTTAATTATCACATTAACTTTAACTCTGATTTACTTTAACTCTCTGTAGAGTAAGACCATATGTTCTCTGAGCAGAGTTAATTTAACTCTGGGGATTTTGCTGTGAATAATAATTTAGTTAACTAAAATTACAGTTGCAGTATGTATTTATTGCATGAAATGTATTTGAAGTATACTTTGCATAAAAAATGTAATTCAAATACATTTTATTATATTTATTTCTCACTAGGGTTATTTCTTTCTTTTGCATTTGCACTGTATGATCTGAAAACTGAATACAGCTGTTGATTGATGGAGATTTGTTTTGTTTATATCTTCATAATCTGCACTTGCGATGTGGAACATTTTCCTCACATTTTCTTTCATTAACTCTATTGGTCCAGTTATTTGTTATTTTCAAATATGAGCATTATTAGCTCAACTCACCGGCGCTAATACCGGGCTGATAAGTTTGTAACTGTTGATTGTTGATTATGATTGGTAAATAATGTTCTTCATCTTTAGAACCAAAGACACAGAGGTTTCAGCCAAAGTTTCCGGACTATTAGTGCGATCAAAATGTGAGTATTACACAAAATAACATACAAGTTATTAGAGTATTTATTAATATGAATATTTCTGACAGGCTTTTCATAGATGATTTATTTTTTCTCTATCAAGATTAGTTAGGATCTATATGGCGGCGCAGAAATGACACGCTTCATCTTTGTTTAAAGAATCTTGACATTTGTGTTTGTGATTCATAGCCACAGCCAGCTCTGAGAGAAGCTTGGAGTGTGTAAGGATCGGCCTGATTGGAAAAACTGGAGTGGGAAAGAGTGCAACTGGAAACACCATCCTGGGATGCAACGTGTTTCAGTCGAGGGCCAGCATGAAGTCTGTTACCAAGACATGCCAAAGCGAGACAGGAGACGTCTGTGGACGACCTGTGAGTGTTGTGGACACACCAGGACTCTTCAACACAAGCCTCAGCAATGAAGAGATCCAACAGGAGATCATGAGATGCATTGAACTCTCGGCTCCTGGGCCGCACGTGTTTCTGGTGGTCATCGCTGTCGGCCCGATCACACAAGAAGAGAGAGAAACGCTTCAGCTCATCAAGATGACCTTCGGACAGAAGGCAGAGACCTACACTATGGTGCTGTTCACACGAGGAGACAATCTAGCAGATCAAAGTATTGAAGACTACATTAAAGAAGGAGATCCACACGTCCAGAAACTGATCCACGACTGTGGAGGAAGATTTCATGTGTTCAATAATAAACAGAAGGATTCTGCTCAGGTTGTGAGTCTGTTAAAGAAGATCGATAAGATGCTGTGGAATAATAAACAAACATTCTACAATGACAAAATGTTTCAGGAGGCCGAGAGAGCATTCAGACTCATGCAGATCAATAGAGAGAGAGAGGAGGAGGTCAGACGAGAGATAGAGGCCATTAAAGTCAAACATGAGTCTGAAATCAAAGAAATTAAAGAGAAACTACAGGAGGAAAAAGCAAAAGGAAAAGTTCGAGAATTTCAGCTTCTGGAGAGAGAGAATACACTCTTGAGAAAATATCAGATAAGCCAAAAGAGAGAAGTCACAGCAGACACTGAACAAAAGCAAGATCAATTTGAATCTGAGTCACATGTTGAGGGAACGGATGATTATCAGACTGAAAAGCAAGAAAATCAGCTTTCAGGAAAAACAGATCTAGGCAAAGAGAGAACAGAAACTGGCAGGAAATCTGATAAAGATCACAAGACAAATGTTAAAAAATGGAGGGGTATTAATTCATTAAGAATACGCATGAAGAAAAGGGAAAAGAGTGAAAGGAGGACAGAAGAAAGTAAAACAGCAAGTGGAGAAGAAAATGAAGAAAAGATAAAAGATGTTACAGATTAACATATCAGTGAGGATTTACCTAAAATATCAGAAGAGGAGAGAGATGCAGAGAAAGAGCATCTGCATCAGCAATATAAAGAAATGGAAGAATGCAGACAGAAGTTGGACGAGGCCATGAGGAGTTACAAGGAGAACGCTGATATGTTTGCTGCAGAACTCAAGATAATTGAAGACAGAAATGCTGATATCATTGGCAACCGGGTGAAGAACCATGGAAAACCTTGTGTGCTTCAATAGCAGACATTCAATTACTTGATAAATGCAGTGTTGGGGGAGCTACTCTGAAACTGTAGTTTGACAAGCTTGTAAGTTAAAGTACACTGTAAAACCTTGCTGTAAAAAAACTGTAAAAATTCTGACAGTAACATACCATTCCATTAAAACAGTAACATACTGTAGAAAACAATGCATTATGGGTAACATTTGTCATTTTCAATAAAGTAGCCTACAGGAATATACTGTGAATTAACAGCGATGTGTTCCAAATCACACCCTATACCCTTATTCACTATTCCCTACATTAGTTCACTAATATCGGTAATATCGGTATTCACTTGAGAGAGTGAATGAAAGTGAATTCAGACACTGATGAACACCTGATAAGACAATCATCTTCAATGTCAAGCCAACTTTATGTATTTCACTGGGAAACGCTTAGAATGAAACTTTGCACGTTACACAGCAAAATCCCCAGTGTTAAATTAACACTCCTCAGCAGAGGTGGGAGTAAGTCACATGAACAAGTCACAAGTCTCAAGTCTTAACCTTCAAGTCTCAAGCAAGTCCAAGTCAATTTTGTGAAAAGCAAGTCAAGTCAAGTCATTAATTGAGTGATGATTGAGCATTATTGAAGACACCTGATGATAACAAGCAGAATCACTTAAGGAGAAAATCACAGATTGTAAGTTACCATTATGGCGATTTGTGTTTGCTTTAGTTGGGCTCTTGACCATTTTATGTTTACTTTAAGTTTTGTTTGTCTGCTGTTATTGATTTATAACAGTCAAATGAACAAAGAAAAGTGTGATCTGATAGTGTTGGTTATGTTTTGACATAATCATGTTGTGAACCTTAAAAACGAAATTTATTGAGGTATCTTATCTTGATAATTACAGCAGCTCTGCCATTCTACAGCATATGATTATCAGTATTTTTCATATAATTCAAATTATTTATTAAATATTGTTCTGATCAAAACACTTTCAAATGAATTTATTTAGAAACACAGATATCAATAATCTCTAATCTGCCTGTGAATCTCAACAATGGTGACAATAATAAAGCATGTTGCAGTGGCTGCCACCAATCACAACTCATTAATGGCTCCCATCATGCATTGCGGTATGAATAAATTATGATCTGAATTGTCTATGTAATTTACTTTTCCTAATTGAATATTCTGCTCGTCACCATTGTTGAGATGCATAGACTGAATCTTGACGTCTGTGTGTGCCTAAAAGAAAGATTTTTTCATCTTTTTTTTTTTCAAAACAACTTTTAAGAAATCCTTTGTATTATATCTATCTGGATATTTATGCAGAATCACAGTTATGCTGTAAACAACAACGTAAATCTAAGTCAGAAATAAGGATTTTAATGAGTTCAGTGATCAAGTTCAAATGATGATTGTCATAATATAACCAACACCATCAGATCACTTTTTTGCTTTGTTCATCTGGCAGTTATAACTCAGATACAACAGTCAGACAAAATTTAAAATAAACATATATGGGTCAAGAGTCCAACTAAAGCAAACACAAATCGCCATAATGGTAACTTACAATTTGATATTTTCTCCTTCAGTGATTCTGCTTGTTATCATCAGGTGTCTTCAATAATGCTCAATCATCACTCAATTAATGACTTGACTTGACTTGCTTTTCACAAAATTGACTTGGACTTGCTTGAGACTTGAAGGTTAAGACTTGAGACTTGTGACTTGTTCATGTGACTTACTCCCACCTCTGCTCCTCAGTGTTTATATGTGTCCACACTACAGGGTGTTAAAAATTAACACTGAAGCAGTGTTGAAGTTAATGAGATAATTAAGTTAACACTGAAGCAGTGTTGAAGTTACTGAGATAATTAAGTTAACACTGAAGCAGTGTTGAAGTTAATGAGATAATTAAGTGATTAATTAAGTGATGATTGGCCATTAGTGACACCTGATGTTAATAAGCAGAATCATTGACGGAAACAATAACAGAAAAAAGAGAAACACAAGAACTACTGACTTCGAGTCGTTACACATTGTCGCACTTATTATTACCAGTTTGACTTTATTTCTGTCATACATCGACAAAAGTTCTTGAGATTCAACAGAAGTTTAGACGGTAATGTTTTATGGAATTTTTCTTTTCAAGTTACCATTTTGGTGGTCAGTGTTTGCTTTAGTTGGGCTCTTGACACTTTTCATTTTTTAATAATAGTTTTTCTCTGGTTGCTATAACTCTGTGTTTATAAAGCACATTTGTTACTGCAAGAGAAAACATGACCTGCTGACAATATGTTTTGATGATAAAAACATTATCATGTAGTGACCTGATTCACTGATGTCATTCAGAGTCTACATTTTTGACTTTATGCTTGATATCTTGTTTTAGTGTTGGTGATTGTAGCTCTGAGATTCTACAGTTTGAGATCCAACAGCAATATCAAAACATTTTTAAATACTTTGAGCAAAGAAGTTATTGTGTTTAAACGCACAGACATCAATAATCAGCATATGAATCTCAACAATGGTGACAATAAACAAACTAGTGACAAACAGATCAACTCTGAACATCACAAAACAAGCTACTAAAGTCAGAACAAAACAATAGCAAAATAAAAGCAAACAGAAAAAAACAATGAAAATTACACGACAATTCAGCTGCATAATTTATTCATGCTGCAATGCATGATGTCAGCCATTGATGCGTTCTGATTGGTGGCTCCCATCATGCATTGCAACATTAAGCATTTCGTCGCTGTCGGGCGGAATCCTCGTATCTCCAAAACCATTATTTTTCAGGAAATTAAAAAAACTGCATATTTTTTGAGTTATTAAACATTGTATCGTTAAAGTTGGTATTATAACTTATATTGCTATCATATACTGTTGTATACAAACATTAACACAACATTTCCCCAAAATCATGTTTAATTGGAGATACGAGCTTTATGACTTGGGAGCGGGGAGATACGAGGTTACGCTGTCATTGATTAGAATGGTATGGACACAGACGTCGCTGCTGCCAGCAGTGTTCATCAAAGTCTGCAGTCGCATTGAGTCTTTTGACAAGAGATAAGGCTTTAAGAGCTATTCAAATCTAATGATTGTGGTTACATACATCTTCCTAAACTATTTTAAACGTTTAAGAGATATGAGTGCGCAATACCAAAATACTAGGCTGTCTAACAGTGTTAATTTTGACAGCAAATTTTGATTTAGTTTTAGTCATAGTCTTTTGACTAAAATGCCATTTAGTTTTAGTCATATTTTAGTCATCTGAATTGTTTTAGTTTTAGTCTAGTTTTAGTCGACGAAAATTCAATAACATTTTAGTCGACTAAATCTACAGTATATTTAGTCGACTAAAATCGAATTTAAATTGTAATGCATTAATTTAGAATTTCTCTAAAATTTCCAAACCCATTATAGCCTACTCCCAAAACACTATTTACCTGTTAATATGAATAATTTGTAAAGTTTGAACATGCAATACAGACACATTTTTAACTGCTGTGAAATACAAAAAACATCTTAAAATTAAATAAAACCACTTCTCCTAAAGAAATAGCCTAGTCTTTTTTTCAATGCATGATATATGTAGTATTCATTCTTTATTCTTTCAAGCAGTCATATTTATATAAATTAAATATAATTCATCCTTATTACAGCTTTTAAAGAGCAGTGAGTGCTTTTCTCTTTTTATTTTGTTGTTTGATTAAGTGCACAGACGGCATTATGTTTATTACGCACTGTCACTTTAAGAACGAGTGTGCAGATCCAATGTCACTAATGCACATGATCCGCTATTCTCACAACGGTACATTCTTTATTCTCACAACAACGGTACATTCTTTAAAGACATAACCGACTGTGTTTACGTGAATACTCTCCAAAACTGACATTTAGACAATGTTGTGTGTATTTTATCCATTCAGACGCGAAAGAGAGCTCAGTTCAGTCCTCGCGCGCTGTATAGCTGTGCAGGCACGCTTCGGGTCGGGTGTGTGTGTGTGTGTGTGCGCGCGCGCGCAGAAAAACATTCAGATCTATCCATGTCTGCTCTTCTCTTTCTCCCAGACGTTTACATTTTTTAACGATCTATAGACATGAATCAAGCGCATGCCAACTCCTGTCCGCGGGTAGATAAGCACGTCACAATTCAAATCTGCGCTTTACCACAAACGCATCAGTTATGACTGGATCTCTTCCTCAATCGTCCCTCCCCAACATTTTCGTCTAGTTTTTATTCGTTGACGAAAATGTCAATACATTTTCGTCATAGTTGTCGTCATTTAAAACTGTTTTTTATTTAGTTTTCGTCTCGTTTTCGTCACTGAAAAAATGTCGTTGACGAAAATAATGACGAAAATTATTCGTCAACGAAATTAACACTGCTGTCTAAAATAGGCGGAAATTAATCTGCACGCAAAGTCGGCGGTCGTGTTGAGCCTTTTGACAAGAGAAAAGGCTTCAATAGTTAACCAAAGCTAACGACTGTGGTTACATACATCTTCCTAAACTCTATTTTAAAGGTTTAAGTGCTATACGTGAAGCAGAACAAAAAACGATGAGGTAACTAGGCTGTCTAATAGGCGGAAATTTGCCTAATCTGCACGCAAACTTACCGTGGCTCACAGGCTTCCTTCTGCACCAAAGCATTACAGCAATCGATTTTTAACAAAACAAGCTTACTCAAATGTATCTAACCTAACCTAACTATTTTCACTCGTTATTGTCTAAAAAAACAGACAGAGTTATGCAATGATAGGCTTAGCTGCTACTGGCACCAGAAACGTTAACGTTAGACAGACCCTTTTTCTCCCATAAATAAAACCTGCTGGGGGTATTTTACATGCACAGTGCCAACTTCGAGTCAGTAAAATAATAATAAAAACAATAATTTAATGCTGGTATCCAAAACATTTATTTCAATTCAAGTATTATATTAGATACATTTTAAAACAATGCACACGTAATAAGCCTAGTAATAATAAGCCTATATACGTAGACATTTAAAATATATCAATAACTCATAGTTTAACACAGATAAAAATCAAAGTTAAGGCTTGCTTTACGTGTTAGTCGACGAGGATTTCTTATCGTTGCGACTTTCAATCCTGAGGAGACAAAATGCCGGATTATGCCGCGTAAACTCCTGCCGCGGAGTGAAGAAGAGGTGGAGTTACGAGGATTCTTAGACAGTTTAAGTGTCCAATGGAGTTACGAGATTTGCTCTCAAGCTATTTTCAACACTTTAGATTGGTTAATAATTTGTAAAAATAACAGAACCACGTGGGGACTGACCAATAGCATCGATTTGTGGAAAAATATGAAATTGACCAAATTTGGACATACGAGGTTTCCGCCCGACAGCGACGATTTGTTTGATTGTCACCATTGTTGAGATTCATATGTAGATTCTTGATGTCTGTGTGTGATTTTAAATCCTTCAGATCTTTAAAACATTGTTGGAAGTAACTACTTTAGTGAAAAATTAATAAAACAATTAGATAATCAGTTTATAATGCTGGGTGACATTATTGAATCAGGCCACTAGTAATTTCATCATTGAAACATAACCAGGGCTGAATTTCCAAAAGCATCTTAAACTTAACTTGATTGCAGACCAACTGCAACAAATGGTCTATACGATCAAATTAGGCTTGCGATGTTGTCAGGAAACACAGTCCAAATCATAATTTCTCTTGCCACAACACATATGCTCTATAAGCACAGAGTTGGAGCAGCCAGAGAAATACTAATGTTAAAAAGGAAAGGGTCAAGAGCCCAACTAAAGCAACCACTGGTCACCATAATGGTGACATGAAACGAAACATTCCATCAAACATTACCATCTAAACTTCTGTTAAATCTCAATAAGACCGTGTGTAGATGTATGACAGAAATAAAGTCAAACTGGTAAAATAATAACTGCAATAATGGCTCGAAGTCAGTAGTTCTTGTGTTTCTCTTTTCTGTTATTGTTTCTCTTTCCTTCAGTGAGTCTGCTTGTTATCATCAGGTGTCACCACTAATGCTCAATCATCACTTAATTAATCACTTAATTATCGCATTAAATTCAACACTGCTTCAGTGTTAACTTAATTATCTCATTAACTTCACCACTGCTTCAGTGTTAAGTTAATTAACTCATTAACTTCAACACTGCTTCCGTGTTAATTTTTAACACCCTGTAGTGTGGACACATATAAACACTGAGGAGTGTTAATTTAACACTGGGGATTTTGCTGTGTATGTTCATATTCTGAGTCTGCTTGCCTGTAGCCTATAGTCTATTCACAATAAGGTGCGAGCTTGGTCTTTTATATCACTGTATTAGTCCATTACGCTACGTTCAGTGTCCTGACTGCAGGGGAATCCTGGAGTGCAGCACAGTGACGCGATATAAAGTTAAGGAAACTAAACAACCGAGAGAAATATATGTCTACTACCTCAGATTTAACTTTTGATCTGTGCAAAACTAACTGTGAAGACTTAAATGTAAACACAGCTTTTATGTCTTTATCTTCTTTATGTCTTTATCAGCTCAAAATGGACTGAAAATTGCAACGAGTTTTGGCCCAGATCCGGCCCACATCTGTTACACACAGATTCCACACGTACCAGATGTGGGCTGGATCTGGGCCGAAACTATGTTGCTGTCTGGGAAAGGTTGTATTTTTAAACAGAATGAACATTTTGGAAGTGAAATCTGAAAGGTGAATGTAAGGACCACCCATTGGCCCAATGACGGAATCCAACGGCCTGGTGAAGGTTTAATACGTGTATGTCTTTTCAGCGCTCCAGTGAAGTTCACTTAATTTATTGGAATATAGTTTTAGTATTACTTTAGCTCTACGCTTAATCTGACTCCAATTTCAAATGATAATCAAATTTAGATCGTATTTCTGATTAGAAAATAATCATAAATATTGATTATGAATTAATTTAGATCTTTGATTATTCTGATTATCCCATACTTTCAATTATTCGTTCATTACGGACCTAGTGTCGCTTTGAGACGTCACGTCGCGACTGCGCGCTCACGATCACAAACTAGCCAGTCCTGAAATAGTCAGAGGATGCAGTGCAAGTATTTTACCCTATGCAGCCGCTCACTGCAGACCCATAGGTGTAATTTTTTATAATATTTGCAGTGTACAACATGCTAAGTCAGGAGATCAGAAATCAGAAGGTCTTCCTAAGATGTGCCCCATGGTCCATTCAAAGTGCCTTCAGTTTGATCTATCCTGGACAAAGATTTGCGGAAACACCAGACTACACATTAATCTATTAAAATGAATGATTTCTAAAACTTGAGAATAATTCAAGATGTAACATTTATTTGTCAGGTAAAATGTTTCATGCCAATTACAGAAGTAAATTATTAAAAGCCAATTCAGAAAATACATGACATCATTTACTCAAAGATGACTCTAAAAGTAAGCAATGTTTTCCTGACAGAGACACACAGTAATGTGTCAGGGCTTTCCAACAGGAAAACACTTAAACATCACTATGGGGGATGATCCTGGTAAAGAGTCCCAAAGATTGCTCTGTCCCCTCACCTTAAATACCAGACCAGAACAACAGGGGTTATACAAATGAGGTTTAGAGTGTTTTGGGCCAATCCATCCAACACCTGGTTTCTTGAGATATCGTAAAGAGATATCAGCCAGAGAGGAGAAACAGGATTCTCCTAAGTTCTCAATCTTTCTCATTAAACCAATGACTGCAATGAAATTAAGTCCATTTTACCAATTGCACTGCGACCCCTAAAATGACACCAAACATGAAAAGGAAAAACAACAAATTCAAAAGATACACCATATGTGTTATATAGACATTCTTAATGAACTTTTGGTGTCTTGAGGAGGGAGAGGGGGGATGAGTTGAAGTCAAACAAGGGGACAAGGAGATAAGTTTGGGCAGGGCAAGGTTCTGTGCTCTGTCTTTGCTATCTGCTGTCCAGGGTGCATTTTATGGCTTTATTGCAGGGTGCGTTTTGTTTTAGCAGGAAAATCAGTTCTTACATGAATATGGATTATTGAATTTAAATAATGAAAATGTGTGTAAAATGTTTTGAATTCACAGCTTAAATATTCAACCATTTTGAATTTCAGCCCATAAAAAATGCAATACAATCACGTTTAATGCAATGCATTTTTTTTTCAATTATTGCAATTGAACAAGCTTTTTTGTTTCAAAACGATTTGTCATTATTTTCCATACTTGGCTGATTATGCAAAAGGAAATTACTGTTTCCATAAAGTAGCTGATAAATGTTTGAAAATGATTAATGAAATACATCACGTTAGGGTTGTTATACAGTTTTCTCTTAGCAGGAAAAGAGAAAGTCGAATTCCCATCTAAAATGTATGTATTTTTTAATAAAGCAATTCTATTGTCTGCAGTTACATCAGTCCGCAGGCAGAGGACCTCATCACTCCGTTACCAACCAGGAGACAGAGGATGTTGCCTTACAAAATATTGACTAAAATCTCTGGATAAAGCTATTAAATATAATGTGTTCAACAACAGAGATCTGTCTGACAGACAGCAGGTCAATGATCTACTGCTGAAGATTGACTCAATGATAACGAGGAATAAAGGATTCTACACTAATGACATGTATGAATGCACAGCAAAAAGTCCCGTGTTAAATTAACTCTCCTGGGAGTTTATATGGCTCCAGAGTCAGTGTTAAAATATGAGTGTTAAATTAACACTGAAGAGTGTTAAAGGTAATGAGCTCATTAAGTGATTCATTGAGTGATAATTGACCAATATTGTAGACACCTGATGTTAACAAGCAGAATCACCAAAGGAGAAAATCTCATTTTTTAAGACACCGTTATGGTGATCAGTGCTTGCTTTAGTTGGGCTCTTGACCCATAAAGCATTAACTTTAAATTTTGTTTGGCTGTTGTATCTAAGTAATAACTCTCAGATGAACAAAGAGAAAAGGTGATCAGGTGGTGTTGGTTGTGATTTGATAATCATAATTTGACCTGAATATCAACTCTCATTTAGAGAGTCAGGTTTACCTTGTTGATTACAGCAGCCTGTGATTCTACAGCAAATGATTTTTATCATTATCAATATAATCCAAAATATTTCTTAAAAATTGTTCTGATAAAAATGCTTAGAAAATTACTTTATTTAGACACACAGATATCAATAATCAGCCTGTGAATCTCAACAATGGTGACAATAATAAAGCATGTTGCAGTGCATTCTGGGTGCCACCAATCACAACTCATTAATGGCTCCCATCATGCATTGCGGTATGAATAAATTATGATCTGAATTCTCTATGTAATTTACTTTTCCTAATTGAATATTCTGCTCCTCACCATTGTTGAGATGCATAGACTGAATCTTGACATCTGTGTGTGCCTAAAAGAATGATTTTTTTTTTTTTTTTTACTTTTAAGAAATCCTTTATATTATATAAAAAATTCTGGGCATTTATGCAGATTCACAGTTATGCTGTAACCAACAACATATCGAAGTCAGAAAGAAGGATTTTAATGAGTTAAGTGATCAAGTTCAAATGATGATTATCATAATATAACCAAAACACCATAAGATCACTTTTTTCTTTGTTCAACTGGCGATTATAAGCCAGATACAACAGCCAAACAAAATCTAAAGTTAATAATATATGGGTCAAGAGTCCAACTAAAGCAACCATTGATCGTCATAACGGTAACTTACAATTTGAGATTTTCTCCTTCAGTGATTCTGCTTGTTAACATCAGGTGTCTTCAATAGTGTTCAATCATCACTAAATTTATCACTTAATTATCTCATTAACTTAAACACTCTTGAGTGTGGACTCATACACTCCCAGGAGTGTTAATTTAACACTGGAGTTTTTGCTGTGTACAAAGAGCCGTAGTTAACTGACAAGCTGAGCCATATCGCATTAAAAATCGCTGGCGATATGTCCGCTATATTAATGCGATATGGCTCAGCTTGTCAGTTAACTACGGCTCTTTGTAGTAAATGCCGCTCCATCTGAAAGCAGGTGATGGTGATTTACTACTAATCAAGGAACCGGCTTTACTGACGAGATGCGCATAACAATATCGCGATTTAAATCGCCCAGCCCTATTCTGAATTCAATATAATTGTATTTGTGAAAATGATTCAGTACTGAATCTTCAAGAAACTGCTTGTTTCTGCAGTTCGTGTAGGCCTCTAAGACTATGAATTACTAAAAATGATTATTGATGAACTTGAATAACTTGAATTTTGTTGGCGATGTAAAAAAATTGTCTTCCCATACCGGGAGTCGAACCCGGGCGGCCTGGATGAAAACCAGGAATCCTAACCGCTAGACCATATGAGAGACATTGATACTGCCCCAGGCACATTTGAAAGGCTGCACTGGTCGTCGCCAAAAAGCAAAAAATTGATTTATCGGTATGTAAATAAATATCGGGATAGCTTTTCCCAGGTGAAAAAGAGCTAATGAAGGAGAAAGACTTTGAAAGGGAAGTTGCCTGCTTTCTTCTCGACGGGTAAGTCAAAGTTACGGTCTAAATGACGAGCTTGGTTGTGTAAATCATTATATAGAACGGTAGAACATGTAACAAGTACATCATAACGGTAGAACATGTACAATTAAACTCGATGAAGCGCTATCGGAAGACACGTTGTCATAGATTCTTGGCACATTTACCAAAGTTGAAAAAGCGAGTAGATGGGAGAACCGCTAGATGGGAGAAATCTTTAACAAAAAGGCCTGCAAAAATCGAGGAGGTCAAAGGTCATGATTCCTGCTATAGCTCTCCCCAAAGTCTGTTCATGCGGCCACCATCAACAAATGCTAACATTTGAAACTTCTACATGTATTTTGAGTAGATGACCGTTAGTATATTCTCAGTAAAGGGTTTCACCCTAGTTCGGGAGATACGAGTAAAAATGATCTTATACATCTTATACGTGTAATAGATCATAGCTACCGTAGAAAAAGTAAGATCATGTTTTGAATTAAGACGATGTGTGATTTTTACTTTGATTTTCCAAATGATACAACCTAGTCTAAATTAGAGCAATGTCGAGTCCTCGGATTTCTTAAAAACATTGTGACAAACTTTGACAACATGTTTCATGTTGTCTGTTGTATGTTGTATGTAACAATCTAAAGTTTTTGGACAGACGCTGCTTAGTAACAATAATACATACATCTTCTAAGAAGATATGATTTTAAAGATTTGATTTAAACTTTTAAGGTTATGCTTTTAAATGAAATTAGTGTAAACTCTGGATGTACTCTGGAAAGGCGTTAGCAGACTAGATTTACTGCGACATTGTCTCTGTGAGGGTCTGAAGTTTCAGTTCACACTGTAGTTTATCACTGAAGGGTCTGGGGCTGTTTATGACAACTTAAACTATTTGCTTTTTTGGATTATTTTTATCATTGCATAAAGAACTACTTCGCCTCTCTGGAAATGCAAGGTGTTTTTATTTAGCTAAAACTTTGTTTACATTTTATTCAATTATTTATTTCATTTTTTTTTTTTAAATGTAGTTTTCTGTGATGGTCGTGTTTAGGTGTACGGGATAGCTATGGAAAGCCATAAAAATTGAAACCCCCAGATGGACAAAAAAAATGCTGATTGAATCTTTTTCATATAAATGAGATTTAAGACGACCACCTAAAGTTTTGAACAGACATTGTTTAATAACAATTATACTTTAGGTCACCGTTAAACAAAATAAAAATATCATACACAAGTCTTCTAAAAGATAAATAGAAGATGAGTATGTATTCAAACTTTAAAGATTTAATTTAAACAATATTTAAACTTTTACGATTATGATTTGAAATAAATTTAGTATGGAAAGGTGTTAGCAGACTAACTCTGACACGATGCACAGAGGCTCATCTGTCATCCGATATCCTGAAGCTATCATTATTGTCAAGTAACTTCTTTCTCAGCGCTGATCGGAAGGACCTTATTTCTGGAAGATTCTCAGTTTCTAAATGTTTTCATGGTTGCTCTCTCTGAAGATAGGCCTATGTGGTTGTCATTTTCTCACAGATACAACTTAAGAAATTATTGAATATTTCACAGGCGTGAGATGACTTGTGCCGCTTCAAATTTCAAATGATTTTACATACCCATGATAAATAAATAAAAATACTTTAAGTGCAAGTCAAATTTTTCCACAGACCATCGTTGTAGAATATTTGTTTTAAGACTTTTAATAATTTATTAAAGTTTTTATTAAAAGTTTTATAAACTTTTATTTTTAAAAGATGTCATTTAAACTTTTAGGATTATAAGTTTAACACACCATTCAAAATGTCTCATCCCATCACTGAATACACTCCTCTGAGTCAGAGACGCTGGTGTGAGAGAGAACCTCTGTGATTTATAGCTCTCAACAGCTTCTTGAACACGTAAGTTCAAGAGTTGTAACTCTAAACATGTAAGATGAATTTTATTCTTTTTACAAGCATGTCAGTAGATTTTTTTTAGTAAGATATTTATTTTATATTATTGTATATGATGTTTAATCTCACTTTAAATGAGATTTACTTTACTGGCTTTACACTTTACTGGCTCAGGAATGTGGAGTGGGGTCCTGTTTCATATGTCAGAGCACGCAGGAATAGGGGGGCGCGCATAGACAGACACACACACACACACACACACACAGACACGTGTGTTTTACTTTTTGACACACATACCGCACGCCTCCCTATGTTTTGAGACGGTGCTTTGAGAGACATTCAGGAATGACTATATGAATTCAGTTGTGTAAAACAATTTTGAATCCATTCATACATTGCATTTTTGTGGACATCAATGGACAATGATGTGTTAGGAGCCACTTCTTCAACTCTCTCTCTAAAAATAAGGTAAGATGATTTTATTTACTTTTATCTAAAACTAAAACAATTGGTTTTAGTAAGCTTTTTATGTTATATTCTTTTAAAAGAACTGAATATTTTTTCAACCTTAGTAAAATTATTTTATAACCATTACATTTATACAGTTTTAAAGGTATGTTTATCAACTATAGTTTAATTATTTTTGTGGGCATCAATATGGACATTGATGTGTTAATTTTAACTCAGTCATTTTTTATTCTTTTATTCATCTAAAACTAAAATAGTTGGATCAATAAGATATTTATATTTTACTTTTAAGGAACGGTATGTTTTTCAACTTTAGCAAGATATTTTATTTTATATTATACACTTTTAAAGGTATGTTTTTCAACTTTAGTTTAATTATTTTTGTGGACTTGAATGGTATGGACATTGATGAGTTAATTTTAACTCAGTCATTTTTTATTCATCTAAAACTAAAACAATTGGATCAATAAGATATTTAGATTATTCTTTTAAAGGCATGTTTTCAACTTTTGTTAGTGTGAGATTCACTTGACAGTTACACTGTAAGGAGGGGGGTTAGAGCTCGCAGGAAGAGGACGCGCGCATAGACACACAGACACGCGCACGCTCCTTATGTTTTGAGACAGTGTGAGGTCATTCAGGAATGACTATGTGAATTCAGTTGTGTAAAACAATTTTGAACCCATTCATACATTGCATTTTTGTGGACATCGATGGTATACTTCAACTTTCTAAAACATGTAAGATTATTTTATATTCTTTTAAAGAACAGGATGTTTAAATTAGTTAAATTGCTTTAGATTATATAATTTATATTATATAAATTATATAAAGGATAGAATATAAAGGATACATTTTATGTAATTTTTATCTAAACAATTGGTTTCAGTAAGCTTTTAAAAGAACAGAATATTTTTCAACCTTAGTTAAATTGCTTTAGATTATATAAAGGATAGAATATAAAGGATAGGATGTTTTACATATGAATGTGAAATAACTAAATGTTTTTTCAACCTTTAATTGTTTTAGATTATATAAATTATAGAATGTTTTATATATAAATGTGAAATACCTGAATGTCACATATATGAAATAACTGCAGGCACAGGCACAAGCCATATAACCACACACGCACACACATAACTGGGACAAAGTTCAAACAACCGGCAAAAAAACATCTGTTCAAATATAATTAAAACTAACCGTCAAAACTATGATTTAGTACTAGCTAGGTCATAGTTCAAAACTAACTGTCAAAAACCATGATCGATAGGGAGGAAGGGCAAAGGTTAATCCCATGACCCCAGTCGGGAAGTTCAACCCATCAATCATAAAAGGTCACCGGAAGTTCAACCTGTCAAAAGGTCAAAGGTCAAAGTCATTAATCATTTTGACATAAGGTCCAGGGTAAGTACTACTCAGGAAGACTATTCCAGAGTTTTGGAGCTAAATGTGAAAATGCTCTCCCTCCTTTGGTGGATCTGGATATCCTAGGTATGACCAGAAGCCTTGAATTTAGTGATCTTAAAGAGCACGATGGATTATAGGGCGATAGAAGATCGGTTAAATAGACTGGAGCTAAGCATTTTCACATTTAGCTCCAAAACTCTGGAATAGTCTTCCTGATACTGTTCATTGCTCAGACTCGCTCTCCCAGTTTAAAACTAGATTAAATTACAAACAAACAAACATTACAAACAAACCTTGTTGTATTATTTTAATTTAATACTGTGAAGCTGCTTTGATACAATCTGTATTGTGAAAAGCGCTATATAAATACACTTGACTTGACTTGAAAATTTACTCATTTAGGCTCACAATAAGCAGATTACATAATTATACCATGAAAAAAAAAATTATATATATATAAACACACACACACACACACACACACACACACACACATATAAAGGCAGGATCACTTACTGGTGTAACCCAAATGGAAGTTCAGTCCTGGCTGTATAATGAAACAACAAAACGAGAAACAATGCATGCCATCAAGAACATTCATTGATTTCACAGGAACTTGATCCAATTTCCCCCATTTTTACTAATAACTACTTTGTGTTAATTCAGAGGACAGTAAGGCAAACTATTAAGTATGAACTCAAACAGGATCAATTAAGATTTTCAAAGCATTTTGGAACTCTTCTTGGTGGAAATTGACAGCACGTTTTCAGCTCATTCTGCAGGACAATTGTCTATTACAGTATACAGTATTTAACACAGATAGAAGGGTGTCAATAAATCTGTGGTGATTTACAAGAAGCTTTAAGAAAAGTTTATTTCCATCACACTGTTAAGTGTATTTAGATATTACATATAGATTACATATACCAAAGAGTTTACATATAAACTGGGTCAGCATACTGTTAATTACAGTGGGAAGTAGGGGTGCTGAGCTCGTGGAGCCCATGAAGAAATATGGTTGGGGATAGAAGTTAATACAAACAAAACCAAAAAACTGTGGTGTTTTGCCTATAGGCATACATATTACGTGTGTTTGTTTTTATTTATGCTGTATTATAAAATACCCATATTATAAGTATTAGCCTAAATAAAATATATTTGGAAATTGCCCTTTAAAACGAAGGCTCAGTTTGTGGTTCACAATTATTTGATTAAAAACAACAAAACAAAGACAAAGTCTATTAAACACTTTTTTATTTATGTTTTTGTTAACATAAGTTATCTTGCGCCTTTAATTGCCTCCGCTATCGTCCTGTCAATCATCTGTCTCATTCTCGGGGTCACGGATATGATTACAGTTTCAGTAAAAATGTATTTCACCATCATCGGTACTCACCCTCAGCCGATTGGCATTACAGTTTTTGCAATCACCATCCCGTGGCAAAACGGAGCGTCTAAAAGAAAAGTTCTGACTGCTGCCTGAACATTGGTCAGTGAGCCTCTCCCGCTCGGCGCTGTCAAGCGCAGCTTCACCACACACAGCTAAATAAAACAGGCTGGTGGCAGATTGATCCTAATAATTAATATTTCTGATGTAAAGATTTCTGTGAAATGCGTAAAGTTGCACAGAAGAAAGCCCAATAGGACCTGCCCTGTACAGTTTAAGAATCTGTAGCCATAGTAAAGGACTATTATTTTGTTGAACAGACCCTGACCTGAGCGACAACTGATGACGTCACATGCTCAAATTTGCTTGACCAATCGGCGGAAGGGGGCGTGTCAGGCCGCCCACATGTGGAAAACGAATTTTGAAGTCATTTATTCGTTTTTTGCATGTGAACTAAAAAAAGGAAAAATCAAGCCGAAATCTCGTTTTTTTTTTAAAACGAAAAAACGAATAAACCCAGCTAACACACGACGTCGCAGTTACGTAATTTATTCATACTTTTTGGTCATTTCATGACTTACCAACTGACAACGTAACTACAACGTCGTATGCTCGGAATTTCATTACCATCATATTACCAAACCACAACGTCGTCAGTACGTTCTCCTAACGTTATAAGATAACCAACTACGTTCCAGATACGTACTCTATTCGTAATATCTTGGTAATTTCATGACTTACTGGCAACGTAACTGCAATGTAACAGGACCGTAATTTCATTACCATCATATTACCATCCCACAACGTCGTCAGTACGTCCTCCTAAGGTTATAAGATAACCAACTACGTTCCAGATACGTACTCTATTCGTAATAACTTGGTAATTTCATGACTTACTGGCAACGGAACTGCAACGTAACAGGACCGTAATTTCATTACCATCTTATCAGACTGCATTTCTATGAAATATTTTATTTGTTTCAATTGTTTGTTTAGTATTCCGTACTGTACGTTTGAAATATGTTCATTTTATTCAAGTAAGGTTATAATTTTAGATGTTTATGTTTGTAAATGTTGCGTGGCTTTGACGTTTTAATGGGCGTGCGCGTGAACCTTCGAGTCGCCCTCAAACACTGGAGCGGAGATGAGTTGCCATGGAAACGGCGCGTCACCGACCGCCCCACTGACTGCAACTGACAAAGCGGCAGAACTCCGTCTCTCGCTGTTGTTTTCACTGCTTTCAGGTGAGTTTAGTCTCTAAAATCGCACAAATAATACACACAACTGTTCTTGACACTTCTCGTACTTGTAATTGACACGCTTCTGTTGAATATTTGCTTTATAGAAATAGTTTAGTGTCTTAGGAAAAAGTCCGTTAGCATCTCAACCGTTTTCAGAAGAGATAGCAGCATAACGTTATGCTAACTTCATAGCTTGAGCTTTTGATATGAAAGTTTAGGATTTTAATCACATCTTATGGGTAGATGAGAGGTTTTGATAGTTTTGTAAAAAATAAGTTAGTTTGGAAGTGAGCCAATTTATTTAACATAAACGTATTTAACATAAACGTACTCGATGACGTCACTTAACGTTACATGGAGTGTGAAAATTGGCTGAAACTAGCTCAATGGTAAACACAAATTGATAAAACTAGTTCTGTGATTTCAGCATCAACAAAATAATCCTTCTACAACAGAGGGAAGCTCCACGACTTCAATATTTCTGAAGAAAGCTGCTGCCAGAGAAGTTGGAAACAGGTGAAGTGAGGAAGCTCATTAAATAACTTCATATCCATTTTCTCACAATATTTTGTCACCTACTGTACATCACCATGCATCTGTTATTTTAAATTCTCATATTTACATTTATATTTATTTGTTTAATTTATTTTAAGAAAGTTTTGACATCCAAGCTTAAGTGACACTGTATGAGCAATATGAATAAGTGAATAAGTAAAACTAAAAACATAGATGAAACATTTAAGATTATTATCAGTGTTGAAAACAGCAGTGCTGCTTCATATTTTTGTGTTTTTCTGGGTTATTTGATGAATGAAAGAAAAAAAAAAAAAGCATAATTTATTTGAAACAGAAATCTGTACTCTCTCTTCTGGTCAATTTAAGCATCCTTGCTGAATAAAATATGATTTCCTTTTATTTTTACTCTATTGAACCCAAACTTTTGAACAGTAGTGTATATGTTGGGTCTATTTAAAGGAACACTCCACCGTTTTTTGAAATAGGGCTTATTCACCTTCTTTCCTACAGTTAGATAGGTGGGCAAATGCATTTTTGTCTCAGTGCATGCATTGTTTTAGTTTGACAGGGTCGGCGCTAGCTTAGCTTAGCATAATGAATGGAATCCTTTGTTGCCAGCTAGCATGTCCTGAGTAAAAGTGATATAAAAAATAAAAAAACCCCACCTAATTACTTCTTGCGGCCTGCATATTCACAACGAGTACAAATAGCGATGCAGATTAACACTAGGCGATTTCCTAGGCAGATATTGACTTATATATTAAGGACTATATTAGGGGGAAGCACAGGCGAAGCACTGCTACTTGGGCATGATATCTCTGCGCCCAAGTAACAGTGCTTCGCCTGTGCTTCCCCCTAATATAGTCCCAAGTCAATATCTGCATAGGAAATCACCTAGTGTTAATCTGCATCGCTATTTGTACTCGTTGTGAATACGCAGGCGTAATTAGGTGTTTTTTTTGTTTGTTTTTTTGTTTTTTATATCACTTTTACTACGGACATGCTAGCTGGCAACAAAGGATTCCATTCATTAAGCTAAGCTAAGCTAGCGCCGACCCTGTCAAACTAAAACAATGCATGCACTGAGACAAAAATGCATTTGCCCACCTATCTAAATGTAGGAAAGAAGGTGAATAAGACCCATTTCAAAAAACGGTGGAGTGTTCCTTTAACAATGAATCCTGGAGAGAGAAAAAAGAAAATGGATTAAACTTTTACATTGGTTTACACAAAAAGATTAATCAGCACAACTGTTTTCAACATTGATAATACTCAGAAATGTTTAGGACGTTTTTATTGTAAGAATGTATAGTATTCAAATATTAAAATGCTGACTCGTTAGGCCATGTATTCTTTTTAAAATCAGATTATTTCCTATTAATTCAATAGAATGTAATGGCGCTTTTCCACTGCATGGTACGGCACAGTTCGGTTCATCTTTGCCATGCACAGACACTGACAGAAAACACTTTTTTATAAATAAAAATCAGTGCTTGCGTTTTAATAAAATTAAAACTTTAATTGTGATCATTAAAATAATTGAATATTAAATATTTTGTGGCCAAGTTTTGCTCATTTATTAATAGTATATATATAGGCTATATAGGCCTATAGGCGTAATTTTATTAAACTGAACAAGCGCAAAATTCAACATTCAATCAAATATTCAAAAAGACTTAATAATAATGTTATTTCAACATAATATCTCGTTATTTCGACATAATGTGCGTGCAACAAGCAAGATGTGCATTTGTAAATCCGGGGATCATGCGTGCATTGATTTTTATTTATAATATAGTGTTTTCTGTCAGTGTCTGGCAAAGATGAAGTTGACGATCGCCATATTCGTAGTAAACGCGCCTATAGAGAGAAATAACATTATTATTAAGTCTTTTTGAATATTTGATTGCTGAATTTAATAAAATTAAAACTTTAATTGTGATCATTAAAATAATTGAATATTAAATATTTTGTGGCCAAGTTTTGCTAATTTATTAATAATATATATATATATATATATACACACACACATACACGCCCTCAGCACATGCGTTAAAAATTATCCGGCGCCGCCCCTGACTGCAAGAAACAGTTTGCAAGAAACTTTTTAACTGCAAGAAACTACAGTGTTGGCTGTTGTCTATTGGCTATTTAAATCTAGCGGGTTTGTCTTGTGCATGGTCTCGTGTCGCAAATACAATGACACTGGTAGTGACGATTCTGTCTGACCAATCAGTGATCTTCAGTGTTTTCACGTGACATTTTAGTATCGGTACGGTACGCTTGGAACCTCAACAGAGGTGGTACCATTTAAAGCGAGCCGTACCGTACCGTACCACGCAGTGGAAATGCGCCATAAGTGAGCCGTACCGAACCGAGCCGTACCGTACCATGCAGTGGAAAAGCGCCAAAGCGCTTAAATCTAGATTAAAGACACATCTCTTTAGCCAAGCATTCAATTAACACATCTAATAATCTTGCACTATATGTGATGAAATAGTAAAAAGTGCACATGACCATCTTTTGCCTGAAATAATATGAACAGCAGCAATGCTAATCTTTCTCCTGTTGTCTCCTTGTTTCCATCTCAGGATGCTCAGCACATTTTACTAGAGATTACAGCAGCTCCAGTTCAGATCCAGCCTCACTTGGGAAGACTTCTAATGACATCAACACTCTTGAAGACAATGTGTTTAAACAATTTTCAGATGTTAAATGATATTTTAAAGTGTTTAAACTAATTTAAGTTTTTATGTCAGGTGGTACAGCAAAAATATTATGTATTGTAGTTGTACCACCTGACATGTAAAGTGTACCATCAACCTACCCATACTTGAAATTAGCAGGTTTTTATCAGTATTTGAGAGAGCTCTACCAGGGTTTCCGCGGGGTTGTAAAAGGTAGTAAAAGGTAGTAAATTAAATTATGCCAAATTAAGGCCAGTAAAAAGTAGTAAACGTCATCTGACGAGGTAGTAAATTTTCGAAGCCCCATCTAACTGGATCTATATCATGGGTGTCCAAACTACGGCCCGCGGTCCATTTTTTATTGAATTTATTTTTATTCAATTATCTCAACAGCTTTAAAACTACTGATATTTATAAAAAACAATTCTATGAAAGGCTTCAAACCTAAAATGATGGAATAGTTTTTATTTTGTTATTATTAAGACACCATTTTAAATTGTTTTCTTAATCTGTTTATTTGTTCGGACAGTTGCACCACCACCTGACATTTTAGGAGTTTAATGCTGCCTTCAGGAATAATCATAAATAGGCCTAGTTTCCTAGTTAAAAAAAAGGACATTGTAATTATGACTTAAGAAGAAGAAAAGCAAAATATGTATTATTAAATGTACAAAAAAAAATGATTTCAAACTAAGGTTTTATAGAATATAGTGATACATGTCATTAAGTTATCAAATTATTTTAAAAGGAAATAATGCACTTGCCACAACATAACTTTGTGACAATGTTTAGAAAAATATACAAGCGATTTTTAAACAAAACTGTCTGCTTATACAGATTCTATCTTTCAGTGCTAATTGCTTTGTGTATTTAAATGTTAAATGGGAAAACACTCAACTGTTCTTTTTTCTTGCATTTTTCTTTTCTTATTCTTGCTTTGTTATTAGGGCCACCAAAATGAAGACGTGTAGGAGTAGTTAGATGTTCAAGCTTTTGAGGAAAATCTTGTTCATTTAAATGTATAACCTGTTTGCAAACTGTTTGTGCTGTTTGTGCTTTGTTCTATAGTAAATGAACTGAATTAACCAAATTTTGAGTCTGTATATCGTTCATATGTCGTTGAAAAAGTCTCTAAAATAGTTTTGGGCCAATGAGGACAAGTTAAATTAGACCACTGCATGTCCGCCCATATTATTAAAAACTAAAATGACCAACTGGTTACCAACATACGACTGTCGATCCACAACGTTGCCACGACGTCGCCGTTACCTGCTGACAACGTTACAAAGTTACGTTGTAGCAACGTATCTGGGAATTTCACTTTTCCGGTTGCCACGACGTAACTAATTACGTCGCCACGACGAAAGTTTGGTCACCAGATTACGTTGCAGTTACGTAACAGTCACGTATTTGTGTTAGCTGGGAAGGGGCTGTTTTCTCGTTTCTGCTTATTTCATTTCAAATTGGAAAACAAACTATCAAAACGTACACGGACCAACAAGCCTAATGACACTGGTAGTGACGATTCTGTCTGACCAATCAGTGATCTTCAGTGTTTTCACGTCACATTTTAGTATCGGTACGGTACGCTTGGAACCTCAACAGAGGTGGTACCATAGACATGTATAGACCTTATGTAGCTCCGCCCCTTTTCAGCGCTGCGCTCATTGTCTTTTGACTTCCGGTCTGTATTTTCACAGCGTTTTGCGTGTTTATTAATGAACGGCTCGTTTTAAAATCTTCCCGGTCGATTTACATTTGTTAAGTCATCTGCTTTAAACATTACAGTCCTCATGATAACTTTCGTTAACTTTACATGAAGTAAATCCACTTAAAAAGCTAATTACTCATGGACAGAAATGCCATATAAATATACAGAGCGACCGCAAAACGGAAGTTAAAAGACAATTTTCCAAAGATGGCGGCACCCTTGTTTCTCTGGTGCATAAGGTCTATAGAAAGGCTAGATGGCTCAAGGCAGAGTCAGATAGCATACATATCCGGGCCTCATCTGGGCCAACTATGGCACATGTGGCTCAGTTCTGGCAGCGGCAAAGGTTATATGGGCCGTCTCTGGCCCACACACATCAAGCCGGTTTTAGTGTGAGTCGTGGCATGCTGTTCATGGGCCAGATCTGGCCCGTGTGCAACAAACCGGCTTTAGTTTGAGTCGTGGCTTGCTGTGTGTGGGCCAGATCTGGCCCGTGTGCAACAAACCGGCTTTAGTTTGAGTCGTGGCTTGCTGTGTGTGGGCCAGATCTGGCCCGTGTGCAACAAACCGGCTTTAGTTTGAGTCGTGGCTTGCTGTGTGTGGGCCAGATATGGCCCGTGTGCAACAAACCGGCTTTAGTTTGAGTCGTGGCTTGCTGTGTGTGGGCCAGATATGGCCCGTGTGCAACAAACCGGCTTTAGTTTGAGTCGTGGCTTGCTGTGTGTGGGCCAGATATGGCCCGTTTGCGACAAACCAGTTTTAGGATTGTTGTGGGCCAGATATGATATTTAGTATGATATTAATTAATAGTTATTAAGTTTTAAAATGTAAAGGAAGAAGGCTGTCTTTTGTTCTTTTCCCTTTGTTTGTCTTAGATCTGATAAAGAATCATTGGATTAAATCATCCTTTCTTTTTCATAATCCGACAGATTTGTCTGTATAATTAAGATACTATTCTGTTCTTTAACTTTGACACTGAACTTGAGGAATTCTAGGTAATAGCAGTCATTCTGGTCATTCATTAGTAATCAGTAACCTAGATATGAATAGCTTATTCTAGATTGCCAAGGGCATGTTGTTTATTTGTTAATTTATATATTGGACAATGATGGAAATAAACTACTGACATATGCAATGTATACAGCCTTATGAAAAGCAGCAATCAATTAGATCAAAAGTAATCAGAAAAAAAATTTCAGTCACCTGCAACATCTGAATATTCAATCAATAATTTTTTTGGACTAATGTAGTTTGCACATGCACACAGATTATCTGTTATCTTTGTGGGCACTCTCAATAGACATCTTTAAAGGTGCAGTCTGTAAGAATGTCTGTGAGCTAGTGGTGGAAATAGGTACTGCAGTCCAAATTCAAGTTATGGGAGATTGTTGTTTACCCCGTCCCCTCCTCCTCAGACTCGACCCTCATGCAGGTTGCCAGTTTATGGTCACGCAACAGGAACGAGCGCAATTGACAATTGAAGCCGAGGAGACTTGCTCATAAGTTGATGAGTTGATTTATCCATGTTATTATATGCTCTTGGTCATACCCTTACAATGACCTGGGGGTCCGGCAGCGTTTTTTTGGGGAGCACAAAGTCAGCGGCTTGATACGGTTGGACCTAAACCAGGAACTTCCGCCAATAGCTTTATGAATTATGAAAAGGTTCCTCCTGTGCGAAAGCCCTTAATGACGTTTGTATACCAGTTAAAGGCAGCAATGCACTAATCTGGCTTTAACACACAGTTGTCTTCATTAAAAGTAGGAACACTTCTTATCAGTGCTGATGCCACCAGTGCTGATTTTCCGTATCGGAAAACTTTAAAATGGCACTTTATGACAAAAAGATTGCTGACCCCTGTTGTTGAACAATTTTAAAATAGTTTGCACTGTCACTAATTTGTAAATGTGATGAATGGAACCTTTTTTTATCGATTTATAATGTATGTGTGAAGTGCTTAAGTGGAGTAAAACATATTTTAAGGCAATCAGTTTGCATTGTTTTAATAAGATGTATAATTAAATACAACTGAAATTCCAAGTTCCAGGAAATATTCCATTATTTAGCTCAACTTACACCACTAAATAAGCATTTGTTACAGCATTATATTCTTTCATTTTTACTAAGTTAAAGGCAATCACTTTACATGATTTTTTGAGGGAGCTTAACAAATAACAATTTACTGTGTAGAAGAGTCTGAAAGCACAGAATAAAATTAAAAATTGTGAGATGGGCTTATTGACAAACAAAAACAAAGTTAAATACAAATAGGTTGAATGTAAAAATCGATCGTGTGAACATTACATCCAACAACACAACATGTTCTTCCCATAAATCCCATGACTTTCTTTTGTTATGTAACTACAAAATTGAAAAATTACCAGCAATATTATCTGATTTTCACAGGCAATCCCTCTTGGCATGATATTCTTTGAGTCTTTGATATTCAAGCACAACTTTTCACCTCATAAATATTTTATTTGGAATAACTGTAATATTTTATACATGTGTGTGTGCGTGTGTGTGTGTGTGTATATATATATATTAAATATTACAGTTATTCCAAATAAAATATTTATAAGGTGAAAAGTTCCGTATCAAACTGTAATATGTAACTGTCTATATTTTTTCATAATTGGTTTGATAAAAATATCTTGTTAGTTAGTCAGTTAATCAATTCTCAAGGGTTGTTGTTTTCATATAAGGAGTTTTTATATCACTTTCAATTTCCTGTTTCTCCCAAAGAATTTTCATTATTTATGGGTTCAATCCCATCAGGTGCTCTTGCTTTATTGAGAGGAACTCAACCTCTACAGTCTCTATGAGTTTGGTCAATACTCCTGTTGGCAAATTGTGCTTTGCTTCTCCCTGTAAAAACAATCGATCAGTCCGGTCACTTTTTCAGCAAAACATTGTTACTTTACCGTCTGTGACCGCTTACTGGAATAATGCAGTTCCACATCTTTTTCTTTTTTTTAACCAATAAAGTAAAAGAAATTTCTTTTAAAATAATTCATAAATACCCTGCAAGTCACTACCTCAAAAAGGAATCTAAAAAAAAGGTCATTTTTATGTAATTAATCTGATCTTAGCAAAGTTTCATATTCATAAATCTAAATATTTAAATATGAAACCTCTTTTTCTTACATTTTTTAAATAACTTGAAAATTACCTATTTTCAATTAAGTTGTCTGAGAACAAAAAGGCCTTAAAAACATTATCTGTTTGCAGGGGTGTAGTTTGTGGGGGTTGGGGGGGAGATAACCCCCCCCCCCCCCAATATTTAAATCTATGCATTACAACCCCCCCAATATTTATACATGAAACATGAAAAATATGCAGAACCCAAACTTCAACCCCCCCCCCCCAATGTTCAAATCAAATCTACGCCCTTGTCTGTTTGTAATTCTTTTCCTTTTTTCAGTGTCATGTAATTCTCATGATTTATCAATGTTTAATTTACATGATTCCCCCCTTTGTGATTTTTTTTTTTTTTTTTTTTATTTTAGTTCTGTTGTTGTCTGTTATTATGTATATTTTTGTAAGCATAAAAAAAAAAAATTAAATCCCTCTTCGGAGCATCACAAAGTGGTCTCACAAAATGGCAATTTTACCCATCAACCACCGCGGCGCTAGAGCCGCGAAGCTCTATTAACCAATCACAGCAGTTTTATTATTATTAATAATTGAATGCCAGGATAATTTAACAAGGTATGCTGTGTGATGATATACATTTTATATATGTATAAATATTCAAATATATAAACTCTGCTGCCAGACTCGCGTGCAAAGCCCGCGAAAACAATAGGTAGCGAAAACGGAAGTCTGGCCACTGTGGCCACTGGCCAGTCAGAGCCAGCGCGTGCACACATCCTGACTGTCTACTCGCTGCTGAGAGGAATAACTTGAGTTTTCTGGAGGTAAGTACTTTAATTATTCGATATACTTCACAAATTATAACTACAATTATCAATGACGTTTAAAAGAAGGAACTAAGTGAATTATACAATCTATTAACAGAGGCAAACAACCTGTTGCTGTTAAATCTGTTACGTCACTTGTGCGTGCGCATGTCTGTCATGTTAACGTTTGGCCCTACTTATTAATGATAATTACAATAAAGTATTTAAAAAAAAAACTATGAATCACAGATGCGAAAGGGAACTGAATTCGTTAAACATAAGTTACTCCTGAAGCGCGGCCACTTCTCAGACAGCGCGTGAACACTGCTCAAGCACCCACAGAAATGGCCAAACGACACGGGAAAATACGATATTCTCTTTTAACCTCACAGAATATGACGTTCTGTTATGAGACATGCATCTGTTTTATTCATGTCCACTGTAGAGGTCACCGGGACATTCTTGTCAGGCATTTTAGGAGACAAGTGAATAGGAAATGCTAAATATTTATATGAAATATGAGCTATTATAAAAATGTTGTCTATTTATTACTCGTTATAGCTACTTTTTTTCCTTTACATGTTTCCTAAAAACACATTACTATTCAAATTAGAGACAATGAAAATATAGGCTACATATCGCATATAATAGAAAACCAAATTTTTGGCCATGTTTACAAATAATGTAAAGATTTTTCAAAAATCTTGTTTTCCCTTATGGGTCTCAGGAAGGATATTGGATTAGGTCTTACAATTACATCAACCTTAGAAACGTGGTGCTGTCTGTCATTAACGTCAATTAAACAACCAAAGTAAACACCGGTATTCTTATGAACTGCTATACAGCCTAGCATAACAAAAATGTCTCCTTCAATACGCAAAAAAGACCCAACAGCGTTCATAACTCAGGCAGTTTGTTCTTAGGTTAATTGTGGCCAACACGCCACTAAAAGTAAGAAAAACAAGGGAGAAAAACAACATTATCAATGACTTCACAGAATTCCCAATCAAAAGAAATAAACACAATTCCAACAGCTTCCCTTTCACCCTCGCACTTCATTTCCGCTGTTAAAAGACGGACACTCTCTGTGACCAGTAGTGCTGTAGCGGTGCGTCGATGACGTCGAAATTACGTCGACGTCATATTTTTTGCGTCGACGCTTCTTTATTTATTTATTTATTATTATTTATTATTTTTTTGTACCATTCCCGGAGGTACAGCTCGCCACACACACACCGCCCGCCGTGTTATTCTGTCATGTTTTCTCCCTTTCTTTCCAAACCGCGACAAACGCCTGTCTCCTTTCTCTGCAGAATGTGATAAATCCGCTCAACCAATCACAGCGCACCATTCCACGCATTGTAAACAGTAACGGTGGCGCTTTGAATACACCCGGGGGCTGTTCCATAAACCAAGATTAGAGTATAAGCCAGGCTTATTTCGGTTAGTCAGGCTTATTTTTGGTAGATTCGGTTTCATAAAGCAAACTTAAAATAGTTCAAACTCAGTTACCCTGGCAACTTATGCTGGGAAACTAGCCTGGTCCAGGGCAGGCTAACTGTCAGGCTAAGCCTCAGTTGTTACACAGATCCTCTAACACTGACCAACAAGAACACAATGATATTACCACTGACACTCTCTCATACCATTATTGGACTTTATTAACCACTATTAGTCCAAAAATAAATACACAGTATACAGAAAATCAACTTAAATAAGGCTACAATGATAAATTAGACAATATAGACCTATATAGATAGATAGATAGATAGATAGATAGATAGATAGATAGATAGATAGATAGATAGATAGGCCTAAATACAATATATATACTACAGGTTTTTTTACTGGCTGAATGTTTTGTGCCCAAGATTTAATTAGATTGTTTTAAAGATTTATGAATACATTTCTCACTGGTTTTGTTTGGCAGCTGTAGTACATGTTTATGATTAGAAGAACATTAGAACACAATCTGAAAAATGCTTTGTAAAGCACAAGTTAAAATCACAAAATTAAAAATAAATAATTACAAAAGCAGAGTATAAATTTTAACTGGTAAGATGAATCTGAGCTTAGTAATTGACAGTATATTAGCCTACATTTGATTTACCCCATTACAATAGTTATTACCCCTTTACAGTTATTGCTATCATAAAAATACACACAGGTTTAAAATTCTAAATAAGGCACATCTAATGTCCAAATAACAAATATTTTAGTATATATATATATATATATATATATATATATATATATATATATATATAGAAATAATGTACTTTATTATGTCTTTCAATTCAAACACATTTAACACAATTATACAAATTGACAGTTCCTTTAAAGACATCATATTTTCCCCCAATAAATATTCCTTATTTTTCCGTCTACTTTTTTTCTTTTGTGATAATACCCACCAACACACATGATTAGAACAATAACCAAAAAGTACATAGACACTTTTACATATGATTTAAGGGGGAAAAGACAAAAAACAATAAATAAATAGTAATAAAAATGTAACATTAACATATTTATATCAAACTCTTATAATGACACATAATTCCTAATAGTTATTCAAGTAATATTATTTGAATATCAAATATTCAATATTAAATAAGTAAATAAATAAAATAACAAATAACTAGAAATAAAAGGGAGGGAGGGTTATATAAAAATGTAGTTAATGTAGGCTAATATATATTCCTTTATTTTATGGAATATTCTTTGATTTTAGAGTTGCACATATCTTTTCAAAATGTATACATTTGCTCTTAATTTAATGTTATCCTCTCCATAATGTACTTTAGAAACTAAATCTACTCATTTAAAACTGGGGATTCTTGCTTTCTCCAAAAAAATATTGCATTAAAAGCTGTAATTCTCAGCATTCTAAATAAGTATACATCATCTTTATTAAGTAGCATAGGTCCTATACCCAAAACTATATTTTGTATCTTTATATATTTAGTTTCTTAAAAAAAATCTTCCCTGAATTATAGGCTACTTCACTGAAGTACTTCTGTTCGCTAGAAGTTCACTGCAACTTATCCAACATCCTAAAGATAAATTATTATAATTAGAAGATATTTCTAGTGTTATAAAATATCGCATATTAATTTTCCAAGCAAAATGTATATTTTAGTCAGAATTATTGCGCTCCTATTTGGCGCGCATGCGCGCAGCAGCGCTCGTTCAATATGAAAATTAGCAGCAAAATGGATACATTTGCATGACTTTCGAACATTTACAGATGGAGAATATAACTGTAAAATGTAAGTTTTGCACTGAGGGGGAAAAAAAACATGTTACAAACGCATAAAACAGCACAAAATATACGCTGTTTGATGGTGGATCGATTTGATCCACGATCGACCTCTAGGGCTGCTTAAGAAACGCGTGCACACGCAATTATCTAGACTAGATAAACCTGGATCAAATTAGTGAGATTGCGTGAGCTTCAATTACCTTTTATGGAACCACTTTAGCCCCAACTCATTTGTTAGGCTCATTCAAGTCCGGTTTTGGAGTTTAATCCCCGCTTTTCTAAGCGGCTTTTATGGAACAGCCCCCCGGCATCCTAGTTTTCCTTATCTACTTTGCACTTTTTGATCAACAAACAAACAAAAAAATGAATACATTTGACGGCATTGATGGACCTGTGGTGGATTCTGCCGTAGGGAAGAAACGTAAGCCATCGAAATCTAATCATTTACGTGAGGAGATTAACAAGATGAGGCACGCGGGAGGAAGAGAAATGCCGACTGTTGCTTGTTCTCACACTACAGCGTCAAACTTCTGTCGAATGCTGACACGTGAACCCCAGGGGATCTTTAAAAAAAATTATTGTACTCAGTCAACGAAAACCGAGCAGGACCAAGCCATTTTACAGCTGATCGCCGTCAAAAAATTTCAGAAGGTATTTCTTAGCGATGGCTGATTGAATGTAGCCTATGTTTAGTCCAGTACGTGCTAAATATAAGATTAGTATTGACCGAGTTCAGAGGCTGTCATGTGGATCAACTTACTTTGTTGTGTATTTTCAACAGTTTCAATATGAAAAATAACTTTTATATTGATTCAATGGATTAAATTGCATTAAAAAAAAAAAACGTGTCATGAATTTATTGCATTTTTGGGAAAAAAATAATCTGTTTTTATAATAAATCTTTGAAAATCAAAATCTGGATTTGAATTATTTATGTTATTATAACCTAAAGATGCTATGTGAAAGTTTGAAACAGAAAATAGTGGTTTTAATCTTGCCACTTTCTTGGTAAAGAAAATCAATTTTTTACTCAAATTAATCAAAATGGATTTATCACGTTTATACTATATTATTCAGAAGTAAACATTGTAGCTGACAGTGTGTTTGTCAGAATGTTTATTTTTTAAACCACAACCTTCTAAGTGCTTCTTTTACTGATATATTTAACAATATCTTTTGCATTTCTCATCCAAACAACGTCAAACTTGGCACTGCACTTACTCGTGCCCAGACAGCTGTCGAGTTTGAAATCCATCGGAGTAACGGTTTGAGATATATGCGAATAACAGACAGGATAATTAATTCAAATTAGTCGTTAGATTAGTCGACTAATCGATAAAATAATCGCCCGACTAATCGTTTAATAAATAATCGTTTACCCCAGCCCTAGTGACCAGGCACCATGCGCGCTGACCAGTTAGGGTAGAACAACCTATGAGAAATGGGACAGGAGGGGAGACAACAATGGAGGGAGAGAAACACACACCCACTTTTTTTTTTCTTTTTTTTTTTATTCCAAGTAATATCAATCAGCAGCTGGGTTGTTTTGATTAAGTAATAATAACTCAAAGTTTACTGAATGTGTGTATATATATATATTGATAAAATTAATTCTGTTCAGTCATGTTTCTTATTTTTCTCCATTTTGCTTTTGTGTCAACAGCAGCTATATGACCCCCAAAAGCTCTTTTAAGAGCTCTTTCAACCATTAAGCATCTTTATCCATGTAAGTATATTTTTGAGACACTTCAGTTAGTATTTGGGCTTATATTCTTTAAAGATACATCATCAGCCATGTTTTAACAGCTTGAGATGTTTCCCTTATTTGCACTTTATCTTAGCTGTCCATGTTAATGTTTATTTATCTGCCTTTACCAGTTCAAAATTGTGACTAATTGAAAATTCTGAAAAGATGAGAAACATGGGCATAATTAATGCAGTTTCTTGTGTTACCATAATATTTTGCTAGTCAATAAATTAAAAGCCTTTTTTTTTTACCACAATTTGATCAATCAATGAATTTCTTTGACTACTGCACGTCTATAAATACAGACCTAGGTAATAGTTGATATTTCAGTAGTTACTCCGTCTTATTTTACCCATTTTTCTTGTCTGTAAACAGATCATTGTGACTGTGGTGAGCAGGGTGAGGCTGAGAGTGAGAGAACGGAGGCTGGTGAGTGATTGATAATGAGCAACGTACAGGTGTCACTCATCAGTAATCACACTGGCCTCCAGCTATTCTCTCAAAGCCCTCAGCCTCGGCCTGCTCGCCACAGTCATCCTTTTCTATAAGATGTTTTTAAGCACATTCTTAGTTTCACTTTAGATTTATTTTATATATTCATATTAGATTAATTTGCAGCATACACCTCATTCAAAATTTTGGACTACTGTAGTGGTTACCTGTAATATATTCTTTTTATTGTTTCCTTTTTTAGATTTTGCATCATCCTCCACTGTTTTTTTTTTCTTTTCTCTAACCATCCCTTATTTCAACCAAGGTAAGTTGTCTTTTTTTTTTTTAAGCATCACTTAAAGGTGTTTACAGTTGTCTAGTTATTTTCTCTTTAGTGTATATGTGCTTGTCATGGAAGCATAAATGAATTTATTATATTAAACAGAACTTTTAACAAGGTGAATTAGACTGATGACATAGGTATACCTGCGTTTTAACACAAAAGGTCTTTGGATTTCCACTTACTTCTAAAATGAATGCTTAATTCGTGGTTATTATTTTTAATGAAAACAACTCATCAATAAAGATGTACAATCCTAAATTTGCTTACCGTATATCTAACATTAAAGGTAGGGTAGGTCAGAATTGTCTAAAAAAACTTTTATTCAAATTTGTTTAAACTGTCTTTATATACCAATACATAATTAAAAAATAGAGAGTATAAAAAATTGAGTGACTCTAGTGTATTTAATCTTCAATAAACACAGCTCATTAATTCCATTCACTCCCACCTAAAAACGGGTGCGCGACTGCGCGCACGTGGGCAGAGCCAGTATTAGCGGCGGTAGTCATGGCGACGGAGAGTGATAATCGCGCAAGCCAATCACTTGTTTCGTCCCGGTAGGAATTAATGAGCTGTGTTTTTTGAAGATTAAATACACTATAGTCACTCAATTTTTATACTCTCTTTTTCAAAGTACTTACATTTTAATTATGTATTGGTATATAAAGACAGTTTAAGCCAATTTGAAAAAAAGTTTTTTAGACAATTCTTACCTACCCAACCTTTAAAGGGATACTTCAGGATTTAGCATTAAGCTTTGTATCAGTAGAAAACCTGTAGTATTTTCAAATTACCCTGCTTTCCCCCCTCATATCCCCCTGAGACGAGAGATTTGTTTGTTTGTTTTTTGTTTTTTTGGTCTGTAAAAAATCCTCCGATGATGCAAAAATCATCATTTTGCGTCATCTGAGGATTTTTTGTCCAAAGGCTAAAGACTACAGCCAATAGAAAGCGCTGTTCCGCATGTTCTCAACCCACCCATAGAGGGTGGGATCTCACTCACAGCATGTCCACAGATAGTGTCAGATATCTTTTATTTGGAAGCTAAGCTAACAGACTCTTGTTCTGTGGAGAAAGCTGAGTAGTAGGAGAAAGTATTAGGGGTTACCATCCTCTTTTTCCCGGACTTGTCTGGCCGTCGAGATCGTCCAAAATGTCCGGGATTCGGCTTTTGCTTTCTGCAGTCGCCATTCATTGTTTACATGCACACCTTTTGTTTCAATCTCACTGAATTCCTTCCGATTGGTGAATCTGAATGTAGTGTTTACATGAGCGCTAAACAAGTGATCGGTTGATGTGGATCGATTTATAAGGAAATTCCCGCTCCTCTGTGAGATACGAGAACGGCGCGTCTCACAGGTGTTGCTCATCATCAGTAAACAAGCCACCGGCCTCGTGTCGCTCTCAGTCGTCGTGCTCGCCACAGTAAACCTAATCAATGGAGACTGTAGAACACAAAAGCCGAATCCAGGAGATTTTGGGCGATCTCGAAATCCCTGTCAGACTGGTCACAGAGACTCACTAGTAGCTAGCCTTGTGTTTAACTGCACTCTCTCACCGGTAGGCGTGGCTTCCTAGGGCAGTGAAGCAAGTGCATTGTGGGAGTTGTAGTTTTTCATCCACAAAAGCTAAAAATAAATGTTCTGGCCTTTTTCAGTCTAGAAGGCTCCAAATTCAAAAATAATTTCACATTTCTACTACATAAATTACCTATTTAAATACACATTCCTCTTTCCAGTGCTGAAGTATCCCTTTAATGAAGCAAACTTTACATTTAATATTAGTCCTAGAGCAGAAAAAGTTTAATACATTTAAAATACTATAATCACTTGACACCATTAAAACGGCTACTATCGTGCAAAAACTGCAACAAATCCATTATTCATGATTAAAAATCTAAACCAAAAGATTACTTTTAGTATCATAATTATTAAACTGTAATGAATTAAATTTGACTCACCTAATATAGGCGGGACTCAAAAGAGGTCCACGCTTCCAGTCAGCACCTCCTGTCTTTCACAATTTTTTTCCTTTTTTTTTTTCAAATGAATAAAACACACTTTAAGATTCAAAATTAACACTAGAATGCCAAAATATTATATTTTTAAAAAAATACCGACATTAAAGACCCTAGAACGCAATTTTACTCTTTGGTTATGAATGCAGCTTGGAAAAAAACTGCAAATTCATTATTTAGGAATAAGATTCAACAAGATTTAGTTTAGTATCACAATTGTCACTCTTATTCAGATCTGTCCATATGTCTGCCCTTCTCTTTCTCCCAGACGTTTACATTTTTGAACGATTTGTGAGACATGCAGCAAGCGCATTCCAACTCGTGTGCCGCTGGGTAGATCAGCACGTTACAATTCAAATGTGCGCATCTACCACAAACGCAAATCAGTTCTGACTGGATCTCTCGTCCCTCCCTAACATTTTCGTCTATTTTTTATTCGTTGTTCATAATTCATAGTTGTCGTCATTTAAAACTGTTTTTATATAGTTATCGAACGTGTTAGTCTGTGAAAAAATGTCGTTGACGAAAATAATGACGAACATTTTTCGTCAACGAAATTCACAATATATATACTGTAATTGAGTGTGTACCATAAACAGTGACGTGTCGAGGTGTCTCTCACCTGACTCCTGTTAAACGCGGACCAGAGATTCTGCTTTGTGAATCGCAAATCAAGCAGTGATTGACAGCGCTCTGATCCAATGGCGTTGGGCATTGTCATGTTGACAGTAAATCTAGCCCAATGATGTTAGGGGGGCACCAGGGGGGGCCAATCATATTCCAGGGGGGGCCGGTGCCCCCCCGTGCCCCCCTTCTAGACACGCCCCTGTATCTGCTTACCTTGATTGTCATCCAAACTTTCAAACGCGCATCAGTAGGCTCGAACTCCGAACCTGTGCTCTGAACTCTCTCTGAACTATTCACACGCAACTGACGTATCAGGTGCAAGGTTTTCAGCGAATCAACGATCAGAGAATACTGCTGTGAGAACGTTGTAGGCAGATGTTACAGCTGTGGGCCTTAAACTCCGCTCCTGTCATTAATACGCAGTGGTCTAGTCATCAACAGAAAATTAACGGATTGAGAGGGGAGAAACATGGATTTTGGCGTGACATTTCTTGCGTGTGCGTGAGAGCGTGAGATTGATGCTGAAAGCTGAGTGTCACGCCAGATGCGTGAGAGTTGGCAACCCTGGGTTTTCAGAGAAGCAAATTGAAGAAAAAGTCAAACTATTTATTGTCCTTACATTTCCCATTGGTGTCTTTAGTGAGCTGAAAGGTAAACTCTACAATCAGTCCAGCAACACTCCTCATGTACTCCATGTGCTGCTTGACTTCACGAACCACAATAACTTCTTCTTCTTTCAGTCTAGCCAGCAGCATTATCTTGTCAAAAACAAATTTTTCCCGCTCCATATCACCATGACCTGCAATACATTACATCAAAGTGTTATCTTAACCTATAAAAATATTGGGACAGAAGATATTTTGCATGCTGTACTACTACTACAATAGAGAAATAAACCCTGAAAGGATGAGATAGAACCCCAGCGCTTCACGAAGGGGTTCGATCACATCCATTTACAAATTACTGCATTCTTTTTTTTTTTGCATATTGCCCAATGTCTTAACATTTTGTATTCAAAACAAAGCATCAAACAATTTGTATTCAGTGCATTTCAGAGGAAGTACTTACATTCCCATGGCCAGGAGTAGTTGTCCACAGCCAAGAGTTCATTGGGAGGAGGCAGTTTTTCAACTTCCCCCACAGTAGCATTGTGGTCATTGATGGCAACTTTCAAGGCTTTCTTCTCAACAGCAATCTTTCTTCTCAGTTGATGCCTTCGCTTATTCCCACCTACAATGAGAAACACAAAATGAGTGTGCATTCACACGATGACTACACAATAGCACCATACAAAATAGGACTTCACAATATGCATGTATGTGTTATGATTATTGTGAAAGATTTTGTGTGATAATTTTTGCATCAAAGGTTTCATTATCATTTGAAAAATTGTGAATTTTTTTTTTTTCAGAATCTATTTTAAACAATCATATTTTTTTTAAAAATAGAGGACAAAATTGGTAGGTCAGGACATCTCTGCACTTTGCAGAAATATTGGAAATATTTGGATATCGCATTCAACCTTATTATGATTTTGACAGTTTTTCAGTATGCTGCCCTGACGTACTTTTTTTTTGTATAAATGGCTTTGCTATTTTTACTATGTATAAATCAGTAGTGAATAAATTTTTTCACAAATCTGCATTACTAGTGGCCTTTTCTGCTCTCACCAGACTGACGATACAGCTGAAATTTTCGCTCTTTGATGCCCAAATATAGCCCCTCGATGGTCCTCTGCAGGTCATTTTGGATTGTTGCTCCTTTGTACGACAACAAACAAATTAATGCCCATTTCAGTTTACAATCAGCCTCTTTTCAGATCCCCTGTACAAGAGCAGAGCGATTGATTCTTTAAAATATGCCATTAAATAATTTTTTCAAAGTACCTGAGGTCCACTGCTGAACATCAGACACCCACTGCTGGACTGTGTCTTGCTGTAGAGGTAACTCAGCGGTGAGTTTCTCTAGGTCCTTTGTTGCCTCTGCAATCCTTTGTACGGTCTGTCGAAAAGAAATGTCCATGTTAACAAATGCTGAGACAATTTAAAAACAAAAATGTTATTATACATATTTGCCTAGTTAGTACCTTGATGTATCTTTTGGCCAATGTCCGGTCAAGGTTTTCTGCCTTTCGCTTGTTCCAGCCACTTGCCTGGATTGTTAGCATGTCTGTGCGAACTTGACACACAATGTATGTGCAGTAATTTAGGTTCACAGTGAGGACCAAAGGTCATATACTACATTGATCATTCATTCTCTAATATTGTCACATAAACCTGGAAATAATCATACACTTAATTAACGAGTCAGAAGTTAAATTAAAAAATAGAATCCTGAACAGTGTAAAAGTACTTACTAGACAGTTGTTTTCTAAGGGAGCAACTCTAAAATGCAAAGGCCGAGCATCAGTGTTCAAACCCCTTGGTCTCAATTTGGACACAACTATACATGAAAAATGCTTAACGGCTTTTGACATGTACTTGGAACATATGGCTGCTCGGGAGAGAAAGCTGTTAACCTGTTCAACCTCCTCCCCGATTGTTGTTCCAGCTCCTTCTTGATTGCGTCCCCCCCATTTTAACTGTAACACATTTACATGAATGTTATCATTTGGAAAACAACAAGTAGGGGCAGAGGACAGACAATCATAATGTGTGGTACAAATGTTAAGAAATACATCTAATTGTCATGATTACCTCACACATCCATGAATGCGCTTTTGCATGCATGATGGAGAGAAATAGGCGCATGTTCAGCAAGTCCTCCAACTCTGGACAGTGGTCCACAACTCTCTGCAGATATGGCCAATATTTGCAGACCACATCAGAGCAAAAGAACTAAACGGTCTGTGAAGCTAGCTGTTTCTGGAGATATAATGGGTATGCAAATATTTCTCCACGGAACATATTCAGTCCCTTCAGCAAAACCCCATGACGGCAGACAGCAACTTCAACACCTTCCTCGTCTAGTTTGCTTGCAGACTTGTTGGTGGACTCTCGTGCTGCGGTCCACTGACCCGCACCACATCTCCCTTTTCCTGGATTCTTAAACAGATGAGGGCAAATACATTTACACAGTTACATTTTATAAAATAAGCTGTAAATCATGGTATTATGGCATTTGATGGAGTAATGCCACTCTATTATTAAATAAACCAAATAATGTTTAAATTTTGGGGAAAAAAACTGGCAAGCATTCATAAAAATGTGAAATCGTGGTGTTACACATGAAGAAATATAAATTTAGCTTACATGTCCAGTTGTTCCATGGATGTAATCAACAAAGGAGGACACCTCAGCATCATTGGCCAAAAAGACTCCGTCAAAAAACCCATCAGGTCTTGAAAGATATATGTAGATGTGGGTAAAATTTATTGTATAAAAGTAATTTGTGGCTCACTAGCATTTCATTGTACATGAATGTTACACACCCTGGTTGGCTTTTGAAACGATATCATTTGTGGTTCCCATCCACTGCAACTGCCAACATGGAGGGTGTGCATGCAGGGCACTGAAAATGCTGGACCTGAGCTTGTCAACCTCAAGTTTGGAATAGGCCCATTCGAGGAAGGCCCTCTGCATTGTGTCCCCACATATCTTACCACTCTGAGAGCAAAAGTGAAAAAAAACAAAACAAAACAGTAAGTAACTGTTTCGAAGGTTACCTCAGACAGACCGTGGTCGTGAAGAAGAAAGGGCTCTGTCAAGAAATATGTACTGAAACTTTGGGGATTGTAAGAACAAGTCCTAACAATGAATCAGTTATTTAAAAGGTAAGATAACTTAAATGAATGAGTCCACTCACTCGCCCGAAGAGTTTTGTACGACACTCGAGCATGCTGACAAAAGCTAGTCTCGACATCCCTGGGGCAGTGATTTTTAGATCCTCATACGTGGTGAACAAGTCCACCATGTACAAGGTCTCAAAATTGACAGTGGCTGGCCAGTAACCACTTTCAACCAGATCACTTATGGTCACTGGCAAGGTTTTTCCACAGGAGCAGTTTACTGATGGAAGAAAGAGGTTGTACCTTCCTGAAATTTCTGAGAAAAACAATTATCTCTTGTTCGCAAGAAACAAAAAACACAATATGAAGAAATAAAAAAAAGTTACCATTCATTCCAATTAAAATAACTGGCTTTCCCTTGGAAAAGCTTGTTTGCCCAGTGGAGCAGTCGCAGCAGGGAGGAACGAACATGCAATCTAAAAAGCAGAATTAGTTTACATATTAGTGTAAATGAAACAGTGAGGGTGTTGTTTCTATCAAACAAAACTTCATCCAGCATGTTTGTTGGAGTAAACCAGGGTTCGTGTAAAATGTAAAACAGCCTATATAACCTGAGACATAAAAACTACCTTTTTCATAATAGGAGAACTTCCCTCCCTCATCCTGCTGAACAAAAGTGGATGGCGGCAGGTGTCTGAAGAACCCCTCCACCATGGATGCTCTGTTATGAAGCACCAGGGCCTCATGTGTGGAAAGGTCACAGGCTGTGCAGTAGAGTGATCGTGGTAAACAGTCCCTACACATCACTACTGCAGCCTTGTGTCCACAATGATGGCAAACCCCCTCCTTCGGCTTCTCAGATGAAAACATATTGTTCACCATGAAGGGCCTTATTACTGTCCAATTCTCCAGAGAGGACGTTTGCCTGTTCCTCCAATGTGAGGGGAGAGGTTGTTCAGCACCACTTCCCAAGAAGTCACGGACATCTTGAATGAGGGAGTCTGAAAATGAAAAGGGAAGAAGGCAATGGTAAATCTGGGCAATAACAAATGAAAAAACAAGTATTAAGGAAAAAAAAATAAAAAATTTCGATGGTCACAGTGTCTTCAGTTGTGCTGGTAGACAGAGCACAGGAGGGTGTAACGATTGCTGAAGAAACTGCAAAAATATGAATATTCATTTAGAACTTGCTCAATGAATAATGAATGCAACTACTGATAAAAAAACAAACAAAAAAAACAACAACCAGTAACGTTAGCTGAATTTCGCTTTTGTTTCTCCCCAGCTCTACATCTTTTTGGCAGAGGTTGACCATCTTTGTCCTCATCAAGCCAAACACACAGCTTTGTCGATTGTTTTGACCCTCTTTCAGTGTGTCCATGCTGATCCACCTAAATAAACAATTGAGCCACAGAATAAACCTCCACCCACTAAGGTTATCGCCACCTACAAACATCTCATTATAAAACCAATGTTATAATAAATATTACATTGTAAAGATTCAGTCTAACGGTTGTGGTCCTGTACTGTACTGACAGATCTAGAAAACCCTTTCTACATTAAAAAAAAGAAAGAAAAGAAAGTGAAACGTTTTGACAGAATATTTAATTAAACTCTCACTGGGTCTAACGTGTGAACTCAGCTCAGCACTATAGCTTGCATTTGAATAAAGACATTGAACCAGGTACTGTATTCACTTTGTAGAAGTGCCGGAACTGCGCACTGGTTAGTACCGCCCCACTTCGAGCACTGTCTAGTGTGTGTATCATACCTGAGTGGCATGCTGGTATTGAAAATTATGACTAAGTAAATTATCCATGTGGATTACAGAGCAATATGATTGAAAGTAAACAAACAGAGGTATGAGAAATACAGATGGTGCAGGCTAATAGGTCCTTTAACTCACCTGTTCATAATCACATAATCTTCTGTGGTGCACAGCTGATTGGTTCCTGCTGTATCAGTAGCCAATGAGCTTGCTGCTCAACCTTCAAATACTTGGGCACCATTTACCTTAGCAGTGCAGTTTTCAGAAACTCTTTACCTCCTCCAGGTTCATCTGTATGGGTAATTCAAGTACGCTATATTGTACAGCAGCAGCATGTCTTACTTGCTCACAGCAGTGTGTTGTGTATGTATTGAGAGTAGCAAGTCCCATACTTGCCCATACTTGCTCTACAGCAGCATTAGTAGAGCTATTCCACCAAGACCAAAAATACAACATTGTCATATACATTACCAAGCCAATCACTCAGAGAGTTTTCATGACATAACTGTCTTATTAACTATCATAAAATGGGTAAAAGCAAATTTTTTTCATTTTTGTGTCTACTTTATTCCAAATCACAGCTAATTATAAATGAGATAAAAAATACTTGAATAGAATAAACATTTGAAATGTGCCTTTATTTTTGCTAATATGATTACAACAGTATGATATAGTCTTCAAACGGCTACAAAACAGCCTTTAGGATTTTGCTAACATTACTTAAAGGGTTAGTTCACCCAAAAATGACAATTCTGTCAGTAATTACTCACCCTCATGTTGTTCCAACCACGTAAGACTTTCGTTCATCTTCAGAACACAAATGAAGATATTTCTGATTAAATCTGAGAGCTGTCTCACTCCTCCATAGGCTTCTATGTTATTGAAACTTGCCGGCCCAGAAAGTTAGTAAAGACAATGTTTAAAATAGTCCAAGTGACTACAGTGGCTCAACCTTAAGTTTATCAAACAATGAGACTCCAGAATGTAGGCGGTCGTGTGTGATGCGTGTGATGCTGGCCAATAGTGAGCCTACGTTCTGACGTACAACCCAGAAGCGCTGCACTGTTACACTACGTGAACTCACTAACAGAAGAAAATCAATAGTTGAATAAAGTTGTTATTTTTGTGGGGTTTTTTTTGTGTACAAAAAGTATTCTCGTCTCTTGATAAACTTAAGATCGAGCCACTGTAGTCACTTGAACTATTTTAAACATTGTCTTGTCTAACTTTCTGGGCTGGCAAGTTTCAATAACATAGAAGCCTATGGAGGAGTGAGACATCTCTTAGATTCCGCCACGCACACAATACTTTTTTTGTATTGGGCCGATAACAATAAAATTAAAATGATCATATATCGGCCGATATCTCGTGCATCCCTAGTTTTCACTTACTTTTTTCATTCTCTTTTTAAAAAAATTTTGGAATGGGAAGCTGTTGTTCTCCAGCTGTTCGAAGCATTCGGCACATTTGTCTGTGTTTAAAAGAAGAAGAAAAAAGAACAGCCTCAACCATCTCATTACTACGGAGCCCCCCTAGTCCCACTTTGTCAAAAAAAAAAATTATAACTATCTTGTGGCCTCAAGATAGTAACTCGTGGCCTCAAGATAGTAACTCGTGGCCTCAAGATAGTAACTCGTGGCCTCAAGATAGTAAAGTGTCTGACACATGGACCCATTGTTATTAAACTGGACCCTGTAGTGCAATACTTTACATTCTGTGCAATATTCTATGTTTTAATATTCAGTGTGCAATATAGTTTGCTGCAGTTCTGCTTCTATTTATTTACTAGTACTGTAAATCTTGTAGGCTGCATATCCATAGTCCTTTATAATTCTTCTTCATATTTTATAGTCTATATTTATACTTTTTACATGTATATAGGCTACTTGTTTATTTACCAACTTCTATTATTATTTATATTCCTTTTAGAGATGCACCGATTGTTTGGCTGGTGACCGGAATTGGCCGATTTTCACGTGATCGGCCATGACCGGCGACTGGCCGGTCAGTCTGACATATACCGATTTTATGCCGGTCAAATGCAGTCGGGCGCCGCATGATAACCTTTTGAGCGGTACGGTCTCATATATGGGATTTTATTTCTGTGCCCCTGAGAGTACGGCGCCACATTTAGAGTGTTCAGTGACGTCGCATCACTGCCAGATCCAAACTGTGCTTTCGCGCATTGGCTGGCGCTGAGCCAGAGTCGGACGCGTTCAGCGCTGTCATATATCACAACTTAACCCTCTGGGCTTCTTCGTATTATAGTCACACTTAGCTTCCTCCCGCCCGAAAACGGGCGAAGCCTTAAAATCTTACTTTACTTTTTCCCAGGATAACCAATCAAATATATTTTTGTTCTATAATGTTTTCTGATTATTATTTAGAATTTTTGGAATTTTTTATGATATTTTGCATTAATTATATAATTTTTATGAGCTATTTTTTCCATTAGAATTAATATATTATTTTTTATTTTTTTTATTTTTTTTTATTTTTCAATAAATGCAACATTTCACATCAAAATAGAGTGCAGGCCTAAAAAAAAAAAAATTTCAACTGAGAAGAGCGCCATCTAGTGGCTTCAAAATGTATTAATTTGTGTCATGTCCTATAACCGCCTATAGGCGGCCTATAGCTTTTTTATTTATTTATTTGATTTATTCCCATTCGGAAAGAAAAAAAAATTATTACTAAGCAACCACTGAATGGAACAACACAAATTATATATCATTTTAAAGCTTAAAAGGATCTCAGCTTTTTAATGCATCTAATTACATTTATTAACTCCTAACGAGTGCTGAGTAATCCCTCTAAAACCGAGTGTACCGCCAGCAGGCGCCACCTAGCTGCAAAAATATTCTTTACCATATTTTTTAAAAATCTTGCCTTGATTAACACAAAGTTGATGTCATTTGAAAGCTTAGAGTCTGAACTTTACAGTGAATGTATCCACTTTGAAAAAAACTTAAGTATTGCTGAGTTATTTGCTGATAAATTTCTTTTTTTTCATAATCTATAAAATAATGTACTGCAATGTGTCAAAAACATCATACAGCTCATGAAACATTCTCAGATAATTGAAAATGGCACTTCATTTTTTACAGCATATTATTACAATTAAAATGAGCCCAAAATTAACATAATCTATTGCTTTTATGACAAGATATTCTTCATGAAGAAAAAATTGCCCATGAGGGGGTGTCAAAGACTGTACAAAAAGGCTATCTCTTTTCCAAATGCTGTAACTTTTGATTCCTTTGTCCAAAATTTTTTATTTTTTTATCCACATGTAGGGGGACTTCACTAAAAAAGAATTTTCCTCCTACCTTATTTCCTTCCTGAGTTATTCCATGACAAATAAGAAAGATATGCAAAATCATAATAAAAATTATATATATATATTGTCTTTTATCCGCTGTTTCTTGGCAGGACAATGTCCAAATGTAATGTAATTTATATTTTCAAAAAATTTAAAAAGAGTTCTTTCAAACGATACCTACCTTTTGACTCTCCTTGCTATAGTTTTGGAGTTATTATGATTATATCATTTTTATATAGTTTGGGGCAAAATGTGCTGTTTCAGTCTTACCAGTTCATTTCTCTCAGTGTGTGTGTGTGTTTGTGTGTGTAGGTGTGTGTGTGGGGGGGGGAGGGTGTCTTATTTGCACTCTTGATGTTCTAGAGTGTCACCCCTTCATTGCTGTACACTTTTTTTCAGCACAGTTGCTGATCTGTAGCTTGTACCACCAAAAGTTTATCTGAGTTTGCCTATTTTTTCGTATTTCCCATTCATTTCCTATGTCGCCCGTTTTCGGGCGGGAGGAAGCTAAGTGTGACTTTTTTTTTTACGACCCTTTAACATATCAGAATCATCTCCTTGATTTTTTTGTGTGTTCATATAGGTAATAAAACAAAAGTCACCAAGTTTCACCCCCATCCGATGAAGCAAAAAAATTAAACAATTCGAAACGTTCAAGTTTTCGCCCGTTTTCGGGCAAAGAAGCCCAGAGGGTTAAGCAGTGTTTTCAACTTCATAATGTTTATTTTTGGTTTCAGATATTTAAATACACATAAGCACGAGTAAAACAATACATTTGGAGTTTGTAAAATACACACTGATGTCTGTGGAAGCAGCAATAACAATCTATTCAAATATAATATCAGACAAACATAGTGGAAGTAACTATAAAGTTTACTCTATTCTTCTCAGTTCCCTTTCGTTGTCACTCCGAGTTACGTCGGATGACGACGAATGGGGTTTCGCTTAGAAAGCCTATCATCTTCGAGTATATAAAACGAGCCAATGGCAATAAAAATGCCATGGGTCTGCGGAATTTGCATAGCGTATCTCCGCCCCACCCTGGGGGTATATAAGGAAGTGCGCTGGCAACATGCAGATATGTTTTCGCTTCGGAGCCAAGTTTAATACTTCACTCCACAAGCCTTTTGAATGTCATCTCAAATCTCTTCGAGACGAGCGGCTCTTCAGAGTGTTGGTGTGACGGCGGATTCCAGCGAGATCGCATTTCCTGCTGCTGGTCTGTGCAGTGATCTGCCGACAGCGAGTGTGTTTCTCCCTGGGTGTTTCAGCACTCTGTTGAGCTTTTCCAATCTCTAAAAGAGCTGCACGCGGCACGTCTTTTTCAAGACGGTTCGCCCGTGTATTTTCTATTTCCTGGATGTGTGTGCGTGATTCATCTGCTTAACGGTCGCGAGCGCTGTTTCGCGTGTTGGGCTTAATCACGCTCGGCAGCGCTCGTGGATGAGTCATGTTTTCATTGCGGGAACATGACCATCGCGATGTTTATAGATCAAGACTCAATGATCTCCATGAAGTAGAGTCCCCTCTGCCACACCCCAATTTATCTTTTCCTCGAGAGGGGATACTTTGGCTGGTGGCCAGGGTGATCTGAGGGTTACGGTGTGGCACAACAACCGACGAGTCATTCCTCGGGCCACACCCCCCTCCACATTGCAAACCGTGGAGCTTCTGCATATGCCTGGTTTCCTTCGGGGACCCAGTGTTTTATTCGGGGCTCCGGCAGATGATCTCATGTCACTCACAGCATCACAAGGCGGGCTTGATTTCTCTGGAAATGAAGTTCGGCTGCGTTGCCTCCCACGGGAGTGCCATCGTTGCCGGGACTGATTCAGAGCTGTCAGCCATGCTTTCCCGGACAGCTGAAAGCATCGGTTGGAGTGGCGCTGCCCTCCCCCCGAGCGCTGTAGGCTTCGTCCGGATGTGCATTAGGACGCCTCCGCTCCGCGAGAGTCCACGTGACTTTTCGCGGCCCGCGGGCGTCCTCCGCCTTCGCTGCTTGATCGCACAGCGATCATGGTCTGTATGTTCTCTGTCACTATCGTGACACAGTCGTGCAGTGCTGTGTGTCGCCTGCGCCTTCGATGCAGTGCTGTCCCGGGAGTTCTGTCTGAACCGGCCGCAGTGGAACGCTAGTCCTTCCCTGGCCAACCCTGACAGAACGCGGAAACTCTAACCACGCCCCCATCCTGGGACGCTATGCCTCCCATGCCGGGCCTGGTTGTTCCGCCACGCACACTACTGACCTCGCTCAGGCGACATCGGTACCTGCGTGATCCTGGGTCAGGTGATGCCCACTAATGTGGTCCAGACATGGGTTTAGCCAGGTTGAAGTGGGGCGGTCTGAGAATGAATTTTCTCAACTTCCCCATGTCCCGGGCTGGGCTCTTTGGCGGTGTGGCTTCGACCACCTGAAGCAGACTCGGGTCCGGCACCGATGGTCATCCATCCGTGCGGCCTCCTCAGTCTGCTTCCCGCCAAGCCCCCCTCCATGCGGCTGCTCCCCTCGGGCCTGCAAAAAACGGACCTGAGCAGGAGGAAGCCGCAGGAGGGCGGCGCTGCCCGTCTCCGCCCCTTAGACTGCCACGCCAGCCTAAGCAGCACCTTGAGGCGGGCAGCCTGGTCGGCGGGCTGGTTGAGGACTGCGCCCAACAGTCTTCGATCAATCCAGAAGCAGACTGAGGCTTCTGCACTGACGGTCATCCGTCGGTGTGGTCTGCTTAGTCTGCTTTCCGCAGACGCCGCCTCCTTGCGGCTCCTCCCCTCGAGCCTTCACTTGCGGCTTGCGGCTCCTCCCCTCGAGCACAAGGAGGTCGCTGGAGGCTGGCACCGCCTGTTTCTGCCCCTTAGCCGGCTAACACCTGGCTGAGCAGCACAAACCTGAAACAGGCAGCTTGGAGTTAGGGCTCAGTTCTTCAGGAGCTGGTAGCAGGACCACTCCTTCCCCCGCTGGAGGGTCGGGGCAGAATCTCTACAAAAGAACTGATGCTCTTTCTCTGAGCCCCAAGAGGCTGTGGATGACAGCACGCGCCGCCCACGGGCCACGCTCCTCTCATCCCCCTCTGTCGCCAGACCCCTGCCAGAGCACGCCCCCGTGGGACGCTGGTCCTCCCCCGCTATGCCACCCTCGCCTGGGCTGGTCATTCTGCCTCGCTGCACCCCCGACGGTACGTCTGTGGTTCGAATAACCCCGCTGGCGCAATTTCTGGAGGCCTGGCTAGAGCTTTCCGGACTGTCCCACCGGGTCGCGAGAACCATCAGGCTCAGCTCCGTGATTCAGTTCGCGCGGTCTCCCCGGCTCAGGGGAATCCGCTCACTATGGCCGGTGGCAATGCCCCTGTCATAAGAGCGGAGGTCGCTACCCTACTGGCGAAGGGTGCGATCGAGACTGTCCCTCCAGCCGAAATGAGGTCCCGCTTCTACAGCCCCTACTTCATTGTACCGAAGAAATCCGGTGGGTTACGACCGATCCTGGACCTGCGCGTCTTGAACCGCTCCCTTAAAAAAAAAAAAAAAAAAGAAGTAGGCTGCCGTTCAGGATGCTCACGGCCAAACGCCTTTTCGAATGCGTACGGCCCCAGGATTGGTTTGCAGCGATCGACCTGAAGGACGCCTACTTTCATGTCTCCATTCTTCCTCGACACAGACCGTTTCTTCGGTTTGCTTTCGAGGGGCAGGCATACCAGTACGCGGTTCTCCCTTCGGGCTAGCCCTGTCTCCTCGCGTCTTTACGAAGGTCGCCGAGGCAGCCCTTGTTCCCCTACGAGAACACGGGGTTCGCATCCTGAATTTCATCGACGACTGGCTGATCCTAGCTCACTCTCGAGATCAGGTTTGCGAACACAGGGACCTTGTGCTCCAGCACCTAGCTCGTCTGGGCCTTCGGGTCAACTGGGAGAAGAGCAAACTCTGCCCCGTGCAGAGGATCTCTTTTCTCGGTATGGAGATCAACTCAGTCGCCATGTGCGCGCAGCTTACGAGCGAGCGCGCGCAGTCACTGCTGACTTGTCTTCACCAATTCGAGGACAAGAGTGCGGTTCCTCTGAAACTATTTCAGAGGCTCCTGGGGCATATGGCATCCGCAGTCGCAGTAACGCCGCTCGGATTGCTTCATATGAGACCGCTTCAGCTTTGGCTTCGCGATCGAGTCCCGAGGTGGGCATGGCAACACGGCATGCTCCGAGTCCCAGTGACTCCGACCTGCCGTCAGACCTTCTCCCCGTGGTCGAACCTCAAATTTCTACGGGCCGGAGTTCCCTTAGAACGAGCTTCCAGGCATGTTGTTGTATCAACAGATGCCTCCGCCACGGGTTGGGGTGCCATGTGCAATGGACATGCTGCCGCGGGCTCCTGGACAGGACCCCAGCGTCTTTGGCATGTCAATTGCCTCGAGTTGCTGGCTGTACGCCTTGCCCTGCACCGCTTCCGGGCGTTGCTCAGGGGTCAACACGTACTAGTCCGATCAGACAATACCGCCACAGTAGCGTACATCAACCGTCAAGGTGGTCTACGCTCCCGCCGTATGTCGCAACTCGCCCGCCACCTCCTCATATGGAGTCAGAAGCATCTGAGGTTGCTTCGAGCCATTTATATCCCGGGACACCTGAACCAGGCGGCCGACGAGCTGTCTCGAGTTCGGCCTCTCGCTGGAGAATGGCGACTCCATCCCCAGTCGGTCCAGCTGATTTGGGATCAGTTCGGGGACGCACAGGTAGATCTGTTTGCCTCCCGCGACTCGTCCCACTGCGACCTGTTTATTCCCTGTCCGAGGGCACGCTCGGCACGGATGCACTGGCGCACAGCTGGCCGCGGGGCCTACGCAAGTATGCGTTTCCCCCAGTGAGCCTCCTTGCGCAGACTTTGCGCAAGATCAGGGAGGACGATGAGCAGGTAATATTGGTTGCCCCGTATTGGCACAACCGCACCTGGTTCCCAGAACTAGTACTCCTCGCGACAGCACCTCCCTGGCCAATTCCTCTGAGGAAGGACCTGCTTTCTCAGGGACGGGGCACCCTTTGGCACCCTCGTCCCGATCTTTGGAACCTCCACGTGTGGCTCCTGGACGGGAGGAGGTAGGGTTGAGTACCCTACCACCAGCGGTGGTGGCTACCATCACTTCCGCTAGAGCATCGTCCACGAGACGTGCCTATGCGTTGAAGTGGAACCTCTTCGTCAACTGGTGTTCTTCTAACCCACGAAATGCCCGATCAGTGTCGTGCTTTCCTTCCTGCAAGAAGGGTTGGAGCGAAGGCTGTCTCCCTCCACCCTGAAAGTGTATGTTGCCGCCATTGCCGCACATCACGATGCAGTTGAAGGTAAGTCTCTAGGGAAGCACGACCTGATCATCAGGTTCCTGAGAGGAGCGAGGAGACTAAATCCTCCCCGCCCTCCTCTCGTTCCCTCTTGGGACCTCTCAGTGGTTTTAACTGCCCTGCAGAGTGCTCCCTTTGAGCCTCTGCAATCAGTGGAGCTTAAGTTCCTATCAATGAAGACAGCGCTCCTGGTTGCATTGGCCTCCATCAAGAGGGTAGGGGACCTGCAGGCATTTTCGGTTGACGAAGCGTGCCTGGAATTCGGGCCGGCTAACTCTCACATGATCCTGAGACCCCGGCCTGGATATGTGCCCAAGGTTCCCACCACTCCCTTCCGGGACCAGGTGGTGAACTTGCAAGCGCTGCCCTTGGAGGAGGCAGACCCAGCCTTGGCATTGCTCTGTCCAGTACGCGCCCTCCGTGCTTACGTAGACAGAACGCAGTGTTCAGGACCTCAGACCAGCTCTTTGTCTGTCATGGTGGGAAGCTGAAGGGAAAGGCTCTCTCGAAGCAAAGGTTGTCACTGGATAGCGGACGCCATTGCTTTGGCTTACCAGCAGCAAGGTCGACCGTGCCCCCTTGGTGTGACGGCCCACTCCACCCGGAGTGTGGCATCCTCTTGGGCTCTAGCGCATGGCGCCTCGCTAACAGACATCTGCAGAGCTGCAGGCTGGGCGACACCTAACACATTCGCGAGATTCTACAATCTCCGAGTTGAGCCAGTTTCTTCTCAAGTACTCGCTTCAACTAGCCGGTGCTAGATTCTGCTCAGGTGTCTTCGGTTGCTCGCCATTCCTCTCCACGGACGGGATACGTGCGATATTCTCCTCAGGTGAGCCTAATAAGCCCTGAGTCTCCTCCAGCACTGACGACGTCAACGCCAGAGTTATGCCACCGGCAGCTTTCGCGCTTGGCTAGGTGCCTCCATGTGCATGGTTCCCCCTCCGGGCGACCCCCACATGTGTATTTCCACTGTAAGCCTCTCTGAGCATGTGTCTTTCCCTCGGCAAGCCACCTTGCCACCCCTGGGGTTGAAATATTCCACCTGCGGCTGGACACCCCAGTGTTACTCCGTTTGCAGCCCTTCGGGGTCATATGTGTATTCCAAGTCCCCCCCCTTCGGGTTGGGCATGATTGCATATTTCCACTGAGATATGCCTCCCAGTGTACCTTGGTATTCCTGTGTTAAGTAGGAGTCCTTCGTCCGTGCCAGTCTCACGACAGGGAGCTCAGACTTACGCAGGGCACTGGAAGACAGTCGAGAGGTGGCGTGATTACACTGGGAACCCCATTCGTCGTCATCCGACGTAACTCGGATGACGTCTCCCTGCCACTTCCGCTGTACCGCTGGAACACCTGAGTTCAGCCTCGGCTCCTCAGCGAAGACATATCTGCATGTTGCCAGCGCACTTCCTTATATACCCCCAGGGTGGGGCAGAGATACGCTATGCAAATTCCGCAGACCCATGGCATTTTTATTGCCATTGGCTCGTTTTATATACTCGAAGATGATAGGCTTTCTAAGCGAAACCCCATTCGTCGTCATCCAATAAATAAATAACATCATAAGCAAATATACAAAAAATAAGCAAAGAAAGCGACATGCAAAACGAAATCTGCCATGGTTCAACAAAATGATTTGGGATATGATGAAAAAGCGAGATGTGGCGCTAAAAACATTTATAAAATCAGGACTAACAACGGATCGATTTGCCTTTACAAGTCAAAGAAATAAAGTTACAGCTGAGCTTAGAAAGGCCAAAGCCAGTTTTTTTCTTGAAATCATTAGAAATGCACAAGGTAATAGTAGAATGATATGGAAAACTATTGATAAATTGATTGGAAAAGAAAAGTCAAAATGTGAGAATATTCGTCTTAATATTAATGGAAAAATTATTGATGATTCTTTTGCAATAGCAACGAATTTTAATGAATATTTTTTAAACATTGTCCAAAAACTGGCTCACAATTTTCAAATTGTTCATTCCCCTCTCATAATCAGTGACAAATCTGACTTTAATCTTAGCTTAATAACTAAAACTAAAGTTGAAAGAATAATTATTGACCTAAACAGCAGCAAAGCAAAAGATATTTATGGACTTGATACTTCTTTTCTGAAACAATATAAGGACATCTTCTCTGATCCGTTGACAATAATGATCAATCAATCGATTAGTGAGGGTATTTTCCCAGCAGTCCTAAAACCGGCGATTGTTACCCCTATATTTAAGTCTGGAAGCAAACATGACATGAACAATTATCGTCCAATAAGCATTCTCCCAGCTGCGTCAAAAGTGCTCGAGAAGACGGTGGCGGAGCAACTTACCACCCACTTTGACTCACAAGCTCTCTTAAATCCAATGCAATTTGGTTTCAGACGGAAATACTCGACAGACTCTGCCTGTTGCTACCTCCTGGAAACTATCAGGGCATATGTGGATCAGGGAAGGGTGGTGGGAGCAGTCTTCCTTGATCTGCGTAAAGCTTTTGATACTGTCAATCACCAGATACTCTACAGTAAATTAAATCAATATAGTCTCTCTGAGCACACCCAGAACTGGATAAGATCTTATTTGAGCGACCGACATCAGTGTGTACAAGTGAATAACATCAAATCTGCGTTTAGAGCCACCTCGATGGGAGTGCCGCAAGGGTCTATTTTGGGACCCTTGCTTTTTAGCATCTATATAAATGACCTCCCTAGAGTGTGTTCGGACGTTGACGTAATCATGTACGCTGATGACACGGTGATCTTCACTTCTGGGGAAAACGAGCTGGAGGTTGCTGACAAATTATCAAAAGAGATGCAAAAAGTTGCAGAATGGTTGCAGACGTCCAGTCTGACTTTAAACGTAGATAAAACGGTCTCAATGTTTTTTTCAAATAAACGTAAATTACAGCTAACTCAAGAAATTCAAGTTAATGGACAAAAAATTAAAAATGTAAATGAAACAAATTATTTAGGTCTAATACTTGATTCGAACCTTGGTTTTAAAAGTCACATAAAAAAACTTGGTAATAAATTGAAATTTAATTTGATGAATTATAAACATATCAGAAATTCATTAACTACGGAAGCCTCAAATATATACCTTAATACTATGATTGTCCCACATCTTCTGTATTGCATGTCTAGTTGGTCTCAGGCGTGTAAAACATCGTTAAAATTACTTGAATCGTTATATAAAAGGGCCATAAAAATTCATGATAAAAAGCCTCGCCAGTACCATCATTGTAAAGTACAAAGTAAATATAACATATTGAGTTTTGAAAATCTCATTAAATATAATCAAATTTCTGCTCTATTTAAAATTATCCATAATATCGCTGCTCCCCCTTTGAAAAAATTTGTCACACTAAATTCTGAGAAAATTTCTAGAGTCACACGGTCGACAGTCAGAGGAGAGTGCAGCGTTCCAAGACGCAGAACCACATATGGTCAACAATCGTTCTCTTATAAAGCAGTGAGCCTTTGGAACACTCTTCCAAACGAAATTATTTCATGCACAAACTACGGTACTTTTACACGCCTGACCAAACAGTGGTTATTATCAAAGCAAATCTGTACGCACTGAATGACTGTGATATGAATGATGTAAACTGTGAGTAAATGAGTGATAGATTCCTGAAGTGGGGAGGGTTTTTATGATGTGAGTGAAGTAATGCTTCCATGTATTATTATTCTGTATATATTTTATGAATATTTGTAAGTAGCCTATAATATCAACCTGTCCAGGGACTGCGGGTGGAAATTAGCATTTTTTGCTACAACCTGGCACATGACATCTCTTCTTTTTTAGACTAATGTTGTTTGTGCATTGTACCTGATCAAATAAAAATAAATTCAAATTCAAATTCAAATCCGACGTAACGTCTCCGTTCCCTACTCAGGGAACGAGGGTTACATACGTAACCGAGACGTTCACCGGCCACTTTCTTGCATTTATTTCGGGAGAAACTGATGAATTCACGTGCTGTAAATCCGACTGACAGGACAACATTGCAGCGCCCATCTCATGTTATAGATCAAGATTATTTATAAAGGTTTTTAAACGACCAAACACACTCACTTACACGTATTTGAGAATCGGAATATCAGATAGGCTAGTTGATGACATGGTAAGCAAGTTTGTGAATATTTTGAATAAAAAAGGAAAAGCGAAATAAATCGACACATCTGTCATACAGTATTATTGTGGCTGCGGTGTATCGCGTGACGCGTCGCCATGGAAACGTTAAAGGGAACGTTCGCCTTGAAAAAACTCACTTTCTCGTGGCCACGAGTTACTATCTTGAGGCCACGAGATACTATCTTGAGGCCACGAGTTACTATCTTGAGGCCACGAGATAGTATCTAGAGGCCACAAGTTACTATCTTGAGGCCACGAGTTACTATCTTGAGGCCACAAGATAGTATCTTGAGGCCACGAGTTACTATCTTGAGGCCACGAGTTACTATCTTGAGGCCACGAGTTACTATCTTGAGGCCACAAGATAGTTATAATAATTTTTTTTGACAAAGTGGGACTAGGGGGGCTCCGTACATTACAGTCAGAGAGCAGTCAAGATTGCAGAGCCAGGGCTAAGGCATATCTGAAGCAACTGTAGACTTCCATAATTTTGCTCAGTTTAAAATACAATATTTTATTTAAAAAAAAATTGACCTTTAATGCAAGTTGTATAGTTGTATACAACTAACATTTTTTAAAATATAGAATCTTTGCCTTAGATGTACTTTTCTTTCTTTCTTTTTTACTTTTCTTTCTTTTTTTCTTTTTCTTTCTTTTTCAAACTAATCTTTCTTTCTTTCTAACTAATCTTTCTTTCTTTCTTTCTAACTAATCCATCTTTCTTTCTTTCTTTCTTTCTAACTAATCTACTTTCCTTTTTTCTTTCTTTCTTTTCTCCTAACATTTTCTTTTTTTACTTTTCTTTCTTTCTTTCTTTCTTTCTTTCTTTCTTTCTTTCTTTCTTTCTTTCTTTCTTTCTTTTTTCAAACTAATCTTTCTTTCTTTCTTTCTAACTAATCTTTCTTTCTATATTTCTTTCTAACCAATCCATCTTTATTTCTTTCTAACTAATCTTTCTTTCTTTGTTTTCTCCTAACATTTTCTTTCTTTTTTACTTTTCTTTCTTTCTTTTTCTTCCTTTTTTTCTTTTTCTTTCTTTTTTCAAACTAATCTTTCTTTCTAACTAATCTTTCTTTCTTTCTTTCTATTTTTTTCTTTCTTTCTTTCTTTCTAACTAATCTTTCTTTCTTTCTAACTAATCCATCTTTCTTTCTTTCTAACTAATCTATCTTTCTTTCTTTGTTTTCTCCTAACATTTTCTTTCTTTTTTACTTTTCTTTCTTTCTTTTTCTTCCTTTTTTTCTTTTTCTTTCTTTTTTCAAACTAATCTTTCTTTCTAACTAATCTTTCTTTCTTTCTTTCTTTCTTTCTTTCTTTCTTTCTTTTCTCCTAACATTTTCTTTCTTTTTTACTTTTCTTTCTTTTTCTTTCTTTTTTCAAACTAATCTTTATTTATTTCTAACTAATCTTTCTCTTTCTTTCTTTTTTACTTTTCTTTCTTTTTTTCTTTTTCTTTCTTTTTCAAACTAATCTTTCTTTCTTTCTAACTAATCTTTCTTTCTTTCTTTCTAACTAATCCATCTTTCTTTCTTTCTTTCTAACTAATCTACTTTCCTTTTTTCTTTCTTTCTTTTCTCCTAACATTTTCTTTCTTTTTTACTTTTCTTTCTTTCTTTCTTTCTTTCTTTCTTTCTTTCTTTCTTTCTTTCTTTCTTTCTTTCTTTTTTCAAACTAATCTTTCTTTCTTTCTTTCTTTCTAACTAATCTTTCTTTCTATATTTCTTTCTAACCAATCCATCTTTATTTCTTTCTAACTAATCTATCTTTCTTTCTTTGTTTTCTCCTAACATTTTCTTTCTTTTTTACTTTTCTTTCTTTCTTTTTCTTCCTTTTTTTCTTTTTCTTTCTTTTTTCAAACTAATCTTTCTTTCTAACTAATCTTTCTTTCTTTCTTTCTTTCTTTCTTTCTTTCTTTCTTTTCTTCCTTTCTAACTATTCTTTCTTTTTTACTTTTCTTTCTTTTTTAACTTTTCTTTCTTTCTAACTAATATTTCTTTCTTTCTACAAATCTTTCTCTTTTTTTCAAACTAATCTTTCTTTCTTTCTAACTAACTAATCTTTATTTCTTTCTTTCTAACTAATCTTTCTTTCTTTCTAACCAATCTATCTTTATCTCTTTCTTTCTAAATAAGCTTTCTTTCTAACCAATCTATCTTTCTTTTTTCAAACTAATCTTTCTTTCTAACTAATCGTTCTTTATTTCTTACCAATCTATCTTTCTCTCTTTCAAACTAATATTTCTTTCTTTTTATTTAACTATTCTTTATTTCTTTATTTTTAACTTTTCTTTCTTTATAACTAATCTATATTCTAACTAATATTTATTTCTTTTTCATGCTTATCTATCTTTCTTTCTTTCTTTCTAACTAACTAATCTTTCTAACTAATCTTTCTTTCTTTTTTCAAACTAATCTTTCTTTCTAACCAATCTTTCTTTCTAACTAATCTTTCTTTCATTCTTTCTTTCTTTTTTCAAACATTTCTTTCTTTCTAACTAACTAATCTTTCTTTCTTTCTAACTAAGCTATCTTTCTTTCATTCTTTTTTCAAACTAATCTTTCTTTCTAACTAACTAATCTTCATTTCTTTCTTTCTAACTAATCTTTCTTTCTTTCTTTCTTTCTTTCTAACTAATCTTGATCTATCTATCCTTCTTTCTTTCTAACTAATCTTGACCTATCCATCCAACCATCCATGGTCATATTAAAACATGGTTAATCATGCTAGCAATGTGGTCAACCATACTAGAAACATGGTAAATCATGGTAAACCATGCTAGAACAGTTTAAAACTTTTTCAAACTTTCTGGCTAGGCTTTTTCAAGCCAACTTAAAGTTTGTCTACGAACTTTACCATCTAGTTATATATAAATATACACTGTAAAAAATTATCGTAATTTTAACGGTAAAAGACTGTAAAAATGCTACAGTGAAAAACTGTTAATTGGTTAACAGAAAGTTTCCGTACTATATACGGTAAATAACTGTGATAGATCTAACGGTACATTTAATGTAATTTTACTGTAACATACCGTTAAATTTACAGTTTTTGAAAGTGAAAAAACAACTCATTGTATCATTTACAGTGAAAAACCGTAAATTGACATTCCCACAATTCCCTGTGACACTTCACATTTGATGTATTTTTGTTGAAATAACTATGTTTGTTTCTTCATAGTTTTCTTCGTTTTTTCTAATCAGTTATGTACATTAGGGGTTTATGTTACATTTAATGTTGTTAAATTAATGTTTATTGCATTTTTAAAATTTCATGTGTTACCATGATGGTGTTTAATGTTTGTGTGAATGACACTGTGCAGCTTCTATATATATTAGTATTAACTCTCTTGTGGAAGAACTGCTTATGTTGAGCTTTGATTGATCATGTGACTCTCATCACTGCTGTGATTGGTGGTTATCAGTGTAAAAAACAGATATTAATACTTCAATAGGATGGTAAATTAACATTATATCATATTACCGAAATCCAATGTTAAATATACAGTTTTTTTCCGTAAAAACAATGGGAAGAAAGACCATTTTTTACAGTATTTTTCCGTTTTTTAACAAGAATTTTCTGGCGCCCCAGCTGCCAGAAAATTACCGTTTTTTTACGGGTTTTTTTTTTACAGTGTATTACTAGAATCCGTAAGGTAATGTGGTATAGTCCTGCTGAAGGACTCTCTTATCGTAGACTACTGAAAATTTTTTCACATCTGATCTATTGTGTAATGTGAATCTCCTTTTGTTTCTTGTGATGGTGTCTGTTTTTGCTGTCAGGTGTAATTTGACACCTGTTTCGACATAGTCTCGCACAAGATCGGTCAGACTCTGTAGTGTAACTATTTCTGCATTCTTTGCATTGAGTGTAATACCCTTTGCTTTGAGACACGAACGGCCATTGACTGTTTTAAATGCATATGACTTTGGTCCTGATGAGACGAACTGCAAAATGCTGTCATCAGGATCTAGCTCGTTTGTGAGCTGACCGAGATAAGATCCTGTTTCTGGCATCCAATCATCTTTTTTTGATACAAAAACCACTGAATCTGTATCTGAATAAATCGCACGCCTGTCTAACTTCTCCAAAAGATTATATAATTCAAGTCGACCCCAACAAGTCGTGAAAGCACCTACGAACACATTCACGTCGTGCGTGGGAGCAGGGTCTTGCGTTAAGCTAGAGCACTGAATCATTGCCACTGTGTCAGATACGAAAGAGAAATGACGTATTACGTGGGCGTGGCTAAAGAGACGTTGAGTGAAGTCTTCCAGGTCTGTTAGGAGCTCTGTGGTTGGCAGATGCGTGCGCAGAGAGAAACGACCACATAATGTGTTCAAGATGAGCTTAGCAATGGATCTTTTTGCCGGATTTTTTATTATTTTAGAGACTTCTAGCTGAACACCCTCTTTCTCGAGATATTCATCCACGTAAGATTGTTTGTCTGTCTCTGTCACAACATGAGAAGGAAATCCTGAGGCTTCCTGTTTGAATTTTAGGAATGTTTTGACATAACCGGTGAATAAGCTGTCAGATGTGTGTGGAAAATGCCAGACCTCTTGTATTTTTATTATGCGATAGCCTTGTTGAACAGCCTTCTGGAGTTCCGCGCTTACCCAAGTGCCTGTAATACATCTATCAGCCTCTGTGTGGCAGCATTGTGTCCCTGAATCTGATTTTCGGCACACGTTCTACAGAGAGGAAACATTAATTTGCCCCCACATCTGTAAGGCAACACGGGGTGATACAATCCTCGGGGCGGTAGAACTATGGCTTTGACGAGACCAAAATAGTTCTCTATCTCTTCAAAGTCCTTGAAGATAATTTTAGGGTGACCGATAGGATACGTTTTAGTGGCCTGAACAAAAGGGTATAACGATGTGAAATCATAATAATCGATTCTCTCATCTTCAGCTGCTTTGTGATACAATTTGTACGCATTTGTTCTCCCTCTGTAAATTGCATCACAAGCTTTCAGTCTCTCGGGCGCGTCATAAGACTCCATAAACCGGATGACGTCAGGATCTGTCTGTTTTAACCCCTCCCACTCACAATCCCAAATACAAATGACACGCATGCCATACACTTTATCTAGTGATTCTAGTTTTGCATCAGTTTGCCTCCTAAGAGTACCGAAAGACACTTTTGATAAAGGGTTAATTTCATCTGATTTAAAACGACAGTCGTGACCGTGGAAAAAGCATCCTAAGTACTCATATGCAGTTTTTAACCCACAATCAGATTCATGAAATCCATCGAGGTGATATGGGCCTACCGCACGTTCTCCGTGATTTAAGGCATGCTCTATATTAATGCCTTGACTAGTTTTGATATACTCTAACCACTGTATGGATACGTTTGAGAACGTTTTATACTGATTTATGTATGCGTGGCTGTGTGTTAGAGCCAGCGTGTCGCGAGGAAGAAAATTGGTTTTGAACGTTTTCATGCATGTTCCTGCCAGCGTTATTGATTTAAAAGGATCAATGTTTGTGATAGTGAGGAATTCGGTTCTGTAGCGTTTGCACGCTTCTCGTAGAATAACAACATCGTTCCGACAGTAGAAAGCGAGTTCTTTTTTGAAGTCAAATACGTCACCCGCTACACCTGCATACCACTCATTAAACTGTGCGCGCTCCTCTGTATGCATCGAATCATATCCGTAAAACTCTTTTGCAGGATATGGTCCGATATATTCCTCATTTTCAGGCTTATTGAAACGATGTGGAAAGAAACCCTTTTCACCGACACTCAGATTTAAGGCCTTGGGTATCTTTGTGAGTTTAAACGGGATGAATTGCCACGAGTCTATAAAACGCTGTTTAAACACCCTATCGTACATATATAGAATTCGACACCCCTGCAGAATAACTTTAGGAGTTATTCCTTCGTTGCTAAGATACTCTAACAGGATGTAGGAGTCAAATCCCGATGCGTTGTGAGCTATGAAAGTGTATTCTGCATATTTTGGACGTCTAAAATGCTTAATTAGACGTGCCACACAATCTGCACCACCGGCTTCAAACGTCTCTCCTCCCTGTGTCATGGCGCAAACATAGTTAGCCACATGTTTATCATTCTGATACCTAGTCTCAAAGTCATAATATATGTATTTCTCGACACATAGTTCGGGTTTTAGAGGCTGTATGTAGCACTCATGAACACCTTCACTTACCAAAGCCTCATCACAGTGCATGCACCTGTCAGATTTACACTTGTGGGGTTTTCCACCTGACGGCCTATAAATGGTGTGACATTTTGAGCAGAATTTGATCGTGTCACATTGAGATTTTTCATTAGATGTGCCCTCTTGTTTATGTGTTTTGTAGCAGAAGATGTTTTTACAGAATCTGAGACAGTCTGGACACTGTCTACTTTTGGTTGGTTGTGTTCGACACTCGTTTGTCATGCATATTTTACAAACAAACTTGCAAATGTGTGTTCTCCTATCTCTATATCCTTTAAAACAGTATGGACAGACGTATGGAGATCCAAGAAAACCCTTCAAATTTTTTATTAGATGGAAATGTCCTTCGTGATTAAATAGATGTACGGTCTTTGGGTGAATTTCGTCTGTGTTTTTGTAAACCTGTATCTTTCCTGAACAGTCTCTGTGGAAAACTACAATTTTTACTCCTAATTCTCTTTCGAAAATGTTTAGATCATGAAATCCTATTTTATCATACGTTGTAAAACCGCATTGTGTGTGGATTTGAGTCGCCGGTGTTTGCAACTGTTGGTCTGTGAATTCAGGGTTCAAAAAATAGGCAAGACAGTAGCTCAAGCACATTTCATTGCCGATGTTTACAGGACTAAATAAGTGCATTTTATTCCGACTAATACTCTCACTTATTGCAAGGTCTGTGATTTTCCTACAACCACCTGCAGATTTATCTCTCACAATTGAGATTTGTAATGTCAAAGTCGAATCTGTCGATACGTCACGATTGCTTTGAGCGGCTTGTTCTATCTGACTTATGAAAACTGATGCGTCGTGGTTGCTCTCAGGTGTTAAAACAGCATTTACAGAAGTTGCAAGCGAATCTCCAGCTAATGATATGTTCATATACCCTGTTCGTCCTGCAAACTGTTGAGAGAAATCCACAACCTCATTCAAGATATTTTGCAAACGCAAATTGTACTCTGCAAAATCACAAGCCTCTATTCCACGGAGATCTAGCGGTCTGTGTAACTGCACGCCATTGAAACGCGGTCTTGGTGTTATTGTAAAATCAGCCACGCGCCCACCTTCGGTCATTAATCTGTCTATTTCCTCCTGACTTAGTTCCGTACGCCCCATATTCGTTTGAGCTGATCCATCACCACCTGTCTGTATGGTCTCATCTTCATCATCCACGAACGGATCTAACCAGGATCGCTGTTCAACTAAGATATTATTTAACCTCTCTCTATCGGAGAGGTCTGTAGTATTTAGCGCTTGTAGTTGATCCCGTATTAAAGAGTTGAGTCTGTCGTTATTTTCAGTGGTCGTACGTCTTACTCTTGTTCGAGATACATTTTCATTTTCATTTTCAGATTCGGGATGTGCTCTTTTTGAAAGCATTTTGATGTTTTTTTATTTTAAAATTGTGTGAAACAGAAGCGTAACATCAAATATAGATCATAATGTTGTTAATATGTATACATTATAAAAGTAGGCTATCAGTAAAACAAAATCACACGCACGTAGCCTATAAAAGTATCACTCAAATGAATTAAATGAATAAAAAAACAATACCAATAACAGTTCCAAATGAATAAAAAATAATAAAAAACGACAGAGAAAATCATTTAAAACTAAACACAGATGTATATAATGAAATATAAAATCTCACACATGGTAATATTTGTAATATTTGTAAAAAAAAAAACCTATCTTCTTGGATTTTGTGAATTGGTCCAATTCCGTTGAATAATGTTCAATCTTTCAGAGATCAGAGATAAAACAGTTGTACGTAATGAATCATCATTCCTCACCTCTGTCAGCTCTTGTTGGAGTGAAAACACATCATTGCTTATTTGTCTGATTTCGTCCGATGTTTGATCGTGACATCTCCCAAAAAACTCCACAGCGTTTCTTAATTCATTCGTATGGTGAGCTTGCTGATCTGAGATTCTGTGGAGCAGCGCTATAACTTCTCTTTGTGACTCGGAAACGATCTTCTCCGTTTGATGATATGATAGTGGCGATGAAGCTATTTCCAAGACACGTTGAAAGTTTCTGTTGGCTAGGCGTAATGTGGTATAACTTAGTCTTTGAAGTTCTCCAACGTTGAATACTGGTGTGAAGCAGCGTTCATCGTCTCCTTCATCATCACTGCTATCTGAAGATTCCCTTTCAGAATTGATGGCGTTCAGAACAGCGTTCTGAGAATCTAAAAACACCTGTGCCTCTCTTTCGTCTGAGATTTCTTCTAGAGAAAAAACAAAAAAAAACAATCAAACATATAGCCCAATTATACGACTTATTTATAAAATATAATGACCCATGAAATCTTACCGTCTTCCGAATAAATCGGACTCTCGTGAGAATAATCCTCAAATCGTTTTTTACATCCAGTTGTTGATGAAACAGAATCAGTCTTTTCTTCTAAAAAACAACATTATATTATTTTAAATAAAAAATAAAAAAACAACAAATAAAATATTATGATTAGACAAAAAAATAGTTTTTCCCTTACCGTCGTCCGGATAGATGAATTCTTCTCCATAAATTTCCCGAAGACGTTTCACCCCTCGTGAACCATCAAAGATGTTAGCAGCTCCACTGTTTATCAAACGGATAGGAGAATTCTCTTCGACCGCAGGTGAAACGTGGCGTTCGATGCTCTCTGCCTCTCTGGAGGCTTGAGGTCGTGGTGTCGAGTTTGGCGTAATGTCTTCGTAAATCTGGTTGGTCGGGGTTGAAATATCATCCAATGGGTGTGTTGATGGCTCCGTCGGGTGGGCGGTGCTATGAGTCGGAACGTCCTCTGTAATTTCTGTTGAAATAATGAGTTGTTTTTTTTATTTAAAATATTTAGTAATTAGAAAATATTAAAAAGACATGACAAAATATATTTCGTACCTTGTAAAAAGTCGTCTGCCGATACTCCTTCTGGAAATGATGCATCATCTGCGAATAAAAGCATTTATTGAAATATCTTTTCAATATTGTGGGATATAATGTATAATGTATAATTTATGATGAAAAAATCACATATTTCGTTCAAAATCTCGGCTAATTCAGCATCAAAATATTGGTCAGGTATAGCTGTTTCTTCTGTTCCCTGATAATCTGCAGACATAATGAAGCTAGGATTCGCAATTCGACGTTCAGTCTCCTTCGATGGTTTGCTGCGTGAATGAATGAATTACTTTGCTTCCTTTTAAAGATTGTGCGAGGGATTTGAAAAACACATTTCTCCCGCTTATTTTTTTCAAAGAAAACATCCCCTTTTTCACAAGCGTGAAGTCTTCGTTGTGATTTCTACAACTAGAACAACATATGGTCGTTTTGTTTACATGTCCGGATAATCTTTCCCGGATACAGCCTGTAATAAAAAACTAATTCTCGCTCGACAAAAGCATACAGCTTGATATCAGCGCAACTGCAGACCTGATGGATCCGACCATTTGTGTGTGTGTGTGTGTGTGTGTGTGTGTGTGTGTGTGTGTGTTGTATAACCTTAAAAACTATATGGCCTAAACTTTAAAACATAGGATAACTTTGTGACAATTAGACATTTCATATGAATGTTCAAAGTGATTAAAGGTCCCATGACATGAAATTTTCACTTTCTGAGGTTTTGTAACATTAATATGAGTTCCCCTAGCCTGTATATGGTCCCCAAGTTTCTAGAAATTTGAATCGGTGTAAATCGAGCTTTTGCTATCTTTCTCTGCCTTTGAGAAAATGGAGGCTCAATCAGGCTGATCTTGAATCTCCTCCTTATGACGTCATAAGGAGAAATGTTACCTCCCTTTCTCCGCTTTGCCCGCCCAGAGAATATTTCCCGACCATGAGAAAATGAGCTAGGAAGTAGGAACGCGCGCGCGCGATTTTAGTTTGTCCACGAGAGATATCATGGCTTTTGAGCGAGCGAATAATTGCTCAATAACTGGATGTACAAATGAACACCGAAGCCTTCATCCAAGCCCCAGAAGAACCAGTGGATTAATTTCATTTTCTCTGGAAATGCGCAGACACAACTTCCCAAAGTTTTGCATGTCTGCGGCAAACATTTCACCGACGACTGTTCCCTCAACTTGGGTCAATACAGAGCTGGGCTTGCTGAACGTCTGAAACTAAAGTCTGGATCAGTACCAACTCTCTTTGGCTCAGCTACACACCTCGGACAAGCAAGTCAACTAATGATATATAAGTGTGTTGCTTGTTTACTGTTTATGGTTACCTAGCTTGTTACACGTAGAATGTGGACACACACACTGTAAAGCGAGTGTTGTACACTTCTTTGTTATTTGGATAACCGTTTTCCTGTTGGTTATATGGTGCGCGCGATATCCGCATTTCAAGATCGCAGAGCTTGATGTAATTGTAATAAGATAAATTACAGACGTTACAGATCTCTGTACTAGAACATCTAGGCACAATAAACAGTTTTCCCCCCATGCTATATATATATATATATATATATATATATATATATATACTTTTATATATATTACTTTTAATATATATGAAATATAAATTATGTAAACAAATAAATTATGTAATATCATTTTGTCGTTTCATAGATCTAATTTTAAGTATTATTGTTATTCACTAAAGTACCGTATCCAGACATAATATTTTAAACTAACCATTCGGAAACGTCCTGCTGGTGCCGCTGAGTTGCAACTTCTTCATCCGTTGCTTCTCCATCTGGATCCGATTCTGGGTCGAACTTAAATGCTTGAACGACTGCGTGTCTTCGTGCCATTGCAATACATCCAACGTAAACATGCATGGTACCGTTGCTCAATAGTATGTTCCTGCAAGATGGTCAAGGCCACACCCAGCCTCCACCTTGCGCCGCCTTTCTGCTCCTCATTAACATTTAAAGCTACAGACACCGAAACGGCCCGTCTGAAAGAAGGTCATTCTGGGACTGGCTTGTAGTGGCTATAATTCTGCACCAAGGCTGAATTTTTGGAAAAAGATTTCAGATACAGTACTAGGGACCACTAATGCCTATATTAAAGCCTACAAAAAGTAGCATGTCATGGGACCTTTAACAAATAGCATTTCACTGTAAGTTTGCGCTCCTTTTTAAACATCTCATGTGACTGTGACGCTGTAGGAGGGGGATTCCCGTGAGTGATGTCATTTTTTACACACACCCTTAAATCGAAATTGACCACTCAGTTTTGAGAGGGGTGTGCTAGGGGGTGTGGTCTCTTCGAGCCGTTGCAGCCTGATTCTTTGGTCATTTCGGCTCGGACATCGAGCTGACCGGTCGCTTTTTCTATTTGGGAGCTTGAAGGGACTGTGGGAATTTCCACGGGTGACATCTGTTGTGGGTTGGGGGTAGAGGCGGAGTCTGACTGTGTCTCTCTGTAACCTTCACACCCTCTCAGTCCTGACAAATTTTCGGCGTGTGTGGACACTTTTTCACTTTGCTCCAGAAAAATTACACAAGGAAAACACTTTTGAATCTTTAAACTCTGAGTTTTTAACAACTGGGTATGTAAAAAAAACGCAAGGCTTTTTAACAATGACTGTGTTTTATGTAAAAGTTGTTTTAACATCTTAAAATAACATCTTGAAATAACTCTTTTAGAGAAAAATGCAATTTAAACTTATTTCATTGATGTTTTAACGTTTTAAAAGTGATGAATGTACATATGTCTTCTTTAATAAATAAAAAACACTGAACTCATCTCTGACTATGTCTTTATTGTACATTTCTTAAAAAGTTTGAATATACACCTGTTTAGAACTACTAAGCATGGGAGATTTTCCTACGCTTCAGATGTTCAACCCATAAGGAGGCGTGCCACAAGTCCGATTTTCCCACGGTATACTGTACAGCCATAAGTGGGAGGAGCTTGCGTGGGAAATTCCCACGGTCAAAAATGGGGCGGGGCTTAGAGGGTCATAAATCACTCAAAGTGACAGTTTGTATCCCTCTACACTCTCTCTCATGGACAATATTTTTGATACTTTCAGAATTTTAAATTAAGTAAATAAAGGGATAGTTCACCCAAAAATGGAAATTCTGTCATTAATTACTCACCCTCATGTAGCTTCAAACCTGCAAGACTTTAGTTCCTCTTTGGAACACAAATACATATCTTAACAATGAAATCTGAGAGCTTTCTGACCAACCATAGACAGCTACACAACTACCACTTTAACGCTTTAAAAAGTGTTTAACGCTTTTAAAAAGAGATTGTAAAACTAATGCATTTGAATTGAGCAGTTTAGTCCAAATTTTATGAAGAGCATGATCGCTTTATGATGAACAGATTTAATTTAGTCTTTTCTTCACACTTAAACAATGATTAGCGAACATAAACAGAAGCTCAACCGAACATGCTTGACACGTGAGAGCAAACCTCTCTCAAACGTGCTGCGCAACACACGAGAATGAACCTCGTTTGTTCTCGCATGTCAAGCAAACATGCTTGAGCTTCTGTTTACCATAACTGATGTATGAATTTATGAATGTTTATATGTGAATAAAAGCCTACATTCAACCTGTTCATCATAAAGGAAGCGATCATGTCTTCACAAAATTTAGACTAAACCATTAAATTCATATGGATTAGTTTTACAATCACTTTAACTTTTTAAAGCGTTAAAGTGGTAGTTGCTTAGCTGTCTATGGGGGGTCAGAAAGCTCTCAGAATTCATTATTAAGATCTTCATTTGTGTTCCTAAGATGAATGAAAGTCTTACAGGTTTGGAACGACATGAGGGTGAATAATTAATGCCAGAATTTTAATTTTTGGGTGAATTAACCCTTTAACATGTTCAAGTTAAAATTGTAGCTGAATTATAATTTAAATGCTATTTTTTCTTAATTGCATTTACACTCACAGTTAAGACACTTACGATTGCATTTTTATAAATACCCGCAATGAACGCAGCAAAATTCTAATTATTTTAAAGCTAGTGTAGTAATGCAAATTATTATATTTCTGATTTTGAAATAAAAAATTTACTCCAGATGTATATCGTAAGGAAAATGTAAATTCAAATACAGAAATACATTGCCATTTTACACCTTGCATTGACATTTTGCATGTTTCATTTCAAATTGACATTTGGTAGCTGTATGCTACCATACTTTATGAATGTCAGTTTTATGTGAATTAACTTTCAATTAAGTGACAGAAATCTTTCAGATTTAATTTGAAGAGCAGTTACTGTGCTTTATCAATATTGACATCACTCTGTCATTATGGCAAATAAACTCTTAGGACTAAAAATTCAACCTCACCAGAAAAAAATATCATAAGATTAAAAAACTCAAATAACATTGTACTGATAACTTACTTGCCTCGCAGCTGAGGATGCAGGAAGACTTTCAGATATGTGATGATCAGTGAGACCAGCACTGGTAGTTTACCCCATCATCTATATGATCTAAATATCAAAAATACATTTGCTGAGTTTCAACAAAGTTCTCTGTTAAAATGATGACCTGTATATAAGGGTGTCACGATTTCGATTTTAAATCGAAATCGATCGAAATTAATGCTCAATCTCGATCATCGAATCAAAAAATGGAATCGTCGATGCTGCCACGCCCCATATGTCACGTCAGCTCGGCTTGCCTGTAATAGGTAAAACTCCTTTTCTCAAGAATATTGAAGCCTTTATTTTAAAACGCATTGCAGCTGCACAGCGAGAGCATCATAGCTCGTCTGAGCGAGCTGTTTGCCTGTGCTGCGGCAACTGCACGAACCTATGGCGAGTTAGCAGTGGCGTGCGGTCCAACGGGAGCGCTTGGCGCCCTGCCAACCTCGAGCGCGCCAATTTGGACGCGGCTGAAGTGTATACATTCAGAGAAAACTCGCTAAAGGACTTTAGGTTTAAATCGACTCAAGCGAAGTACCTGATATGAGCGAAATAGCACGGCAAGGCAACGCAGTACTCGTTCCCTTATCTCTAAGGGAACCGAGGTTACGCAAGTAACCAAGTACGTTCCCTCACGAGAACGTTCTCTCGTACTGCGATGCAAACGCTGTGGGAACCCAATTTAAAACACCGTGCTATTCGCCTGTGACTGCTCTGAGGAGTCCAGGGAGCCCCGGGACTATAGTAGGTAATAGGTTATATTGTTTAAGTTTCCAATTGACTTAAGATATAAGTTATTGTTACATTATGTTGTTAATAAACGTTTTAAATTTGACAATGTAGTGTGTGGTACATTGCGAACAAAGGTCAGATATTATTATATTGCATAAAAGTCTAAAAATGGCATAGCTTGTGCTTTCAATTTTTTTATTTTTTTTAAATCGAGAATCGAATCGAACCGTGACTTTAGAATCGAAAATGTAATCGAATCGAGGATTTGGAGAATCGTGACACCCATATGACTTAGGGCAGAATCAGGTAATCACAATCATTTAAACACAGAGAACGAGTGATCAACTATTTTATCTGTGTAACGTACTGTTCGGTGGTGTTCTATGGAGGCAGATTAGTCTCAAATATAATTCACGCAAAAAACATGATTCACACATGCGTAGACAATTTCACATGCATGAAACCTAATTCACGCACACACAAAAAAAATTCACGTGCGTGAAAAAAAATATATATTCACAAAAAGCAATTCACATGCGCAAAATAAAATTATATATTCATAAATTACATTTCACAATCGCAAAACACAATTCGTAGATACACAACTGTGCACAAATACCTTTGAATGTTTAAAATGTACGAGTTTATTTATCCTTGAATATGAATGTACAAATCGTCAATCACGTGTGAATCGCCTTGGCTTTGTGTGTGTGTGTTTTTGAGACTTTCCTGGCAGCAAACTCCTCCTACACAGATGAGTCGTACTCTTTAGCCAATCAGATTTAAGCTTATCGATCGACCAATCGGTATCACGTGAGGGCGGGCCTACCGGCATGTTACGTCATCAGCTTTCGACCAAGAACTGGTTCGTGGCTGAGCAGAGGTATGTGTACTGCACTTGATCAGTTCATTTATGTGTTAAGTGAAATGCCTACTGTACATGATATGGTTGATAGTTTTAATGCCTCTTTAAAATCAACTCTTGATGTAGTGGCACCAGAGAAAACTAAAAAAAGATCGAAATCTAAAAATATGCCATGGAAAAATGAACGCATCTGTCGGCTTAAGAGGGAATGCCGTAAATCAGAGCGTCTGGAGAAAAACTAAATTAACTGTTCATCGTGAGAATCTTATGTTTAATATCTCAGAATATACAAAAACAGTGCGCTCCGAACGACAACAATTCTATTCAAAAATTATTAACGAAAATAATAAAAATCCCAGAATATTTTTCTCCACTATAGATCGTCTTTTAAATAACAAACCATATAATTGGCTTGATCAGCCCACGGTAACTACACTGTAAAAAATTTCCTGTAGAAATTACAGTAACTTACTGGCAGCAGTTTGCCAGTAACTTACTGTAAATTAAACTTACAGTAAAAATACTGTATTCATATTTACAGTACCATTTAACTTGCTGTAAATTTATTTACAGTATAATATATTTTTTACTGTAAAACACGTTATGGTCTTTTCTCCAGTAATATATTTTAATACAATAAAAATATTACTTTACACTGTGAAATTTACTGTAATTTGTTGTCCACTTTTACTATTTATTGTAAAACTGCACAAATTATTGTATTTCAACAGGTCTCAGTAGTAAAAACTAGTAAATAACTATAAAAAGAAACAAAAGACTGTTTAACTTCTTTTATTGATTTAATTGTTCAATTGTAATACTTGAAATAACATTTTAATATTCTTGCAGATTGTACTTTCAGTTTTCCAAAAACTTAAAAACATTTCATTTATACATAGACGTTTCATATTAAGAGCATTTTAAAACAATTCATGAACAGATTCAGTCATAAGAACAATCTTAAAAATGTACAAATTCAGAAAACTCCTGTGTATGTATTTGCTCTTAGCTTAATAGTTTTGCCAGCTGAAATCCAGAAACTCCTTAAAGGACAATTCCGGTATTTAACACTTTGAGTCTATTTTGTAGTTTGTTTTGGATGAACAAGAGTGGTGGACAAAGAAATTTTGACAATGGTTCCTGTCGCGACTTTTTGACTATTTTAGAATTGCCCATGACCGCTTTAGAATGGGAGTCAATGGCCATGCAAAAACATGTCCTTAAAACAACCCTTAACGTTCGTTTTCAAAACTGTGCAACTCACCGAGTGGTTAGTGGTGTTCGTTGATGATTAAAAACAAGTAGCGCAGCGAAATACAGTTTCTGTCGTGTTTTATTTGGCATTTTGTAAAATCCATTGATTTCCGTTGGAGGACTCATTGCTCGTTGATATTACTGCGCTAACGGAAACGGAAAGGATGCTGTTTACATTTGATTGTAGTCTTTTAGGTCTTTTCGCTCATCTCTCAGAAGGCTAGCGTGAGCAGAGCAACGGAAGAGCGGAAGTTTATACGCGGTCGTGAGGTATCTGAAAAAATAGTTCCACTATAGAAAAATAAACGGATTGAAACCATACATTGCGCCGATATTTGTTTTTAATCATCAACGAACACCACTTGGTGAGTTGCACAGTTTTGAAAACGAAAGTTAAGGGTTGTTTTAAGGACATGTTTGTGCATGGCCATTGACTCCCATTCTAAAGCGGTCATGGGCAATTCTAAAATAGTCAAAAAGTCTAAAAACTTGTTCATCCAAAACAAACTACAAAATAGATTCAAAGTGTTAAATACCGGAATTGTCCTTTAATGAAGGAGGAAACATGAGGGTTCAGGCCAGAGTCCTTCCTTAGTTTGCACCATCTTCCCACTTCTTCTGCTGACCTGGAACTTTGAGGAGCACTTGCTGTTATCAGGGTTAATCCTCACAATGAACCTTTACATAACAGAAAAAAATTGTTAGATCATTTGATGTGTAAAAATGTCTAACAACACAACCAAATACAGAAATGTGCTGCAAATGGCACAGAACACAATGGAAATATTTCCAGGGGACCCCAATAAGTGACGAATCCGGATGGGGCATGCTTAGTGCTCAATGTCTACTTTTTTTCTTGCAAAACATACAGAGATGACATGTTTATGACATAAAACTTTGTATACAATATACAAAATGTAAAAAGAACATGAGGGTAAGATATTAATCTATACATCAGTAACATTGTAAAAAAAAAAAAATGTAATGTTATGTTTAAATAAGTTTCATAGGTAAGAAATGTAAGGTTTATTTTATTTATTTATAGGCTATTTATTTATAGGGTCCAAAGATGAAACAGCAATTTTTAAAGTTGAGACACTCACACACAGATAAAGCATAATATGAATTATTATTCATAATAGCATAATTAATAAAGGCGTATATGTAATATTGCTGAGTAAGATGTGAACAAGATTTACTGTATGTGTTCACCTGAGGTTTAATCCAGTAATCACTTTAAATAATTATAAAATATTAATGTTGTTAAGGACGTTGAAATGTTAAGTTTTGCATTAATTCATATGTTTAGTGATTTCGTATGAGGTTAAAAATGTAATGATGACATGTTTGGGATGAGTGTATCTGATTGGTCGTGTGTGTGCGCGTGCGTTTACTGGGGAGTTCTCTCGAGACGCTTCATTCTAAGTAAAAACTCTGTATATGAAGCACCTCGTCTGATTGTTTATTGATAAACGTGCTCCCTTACAGGTATATGAAGCGTACATTTGCACACATGTGAATATTAGTGTTACTTAATGTATTTTTGCTAGGTATTGTGTTGTATTATTGTGTGAAGTGCGCGATACGGGACGAATCCAATGTAAAATGCTAGAGTTATCAGCGGGGGAGCACGCGGTTCGCGCGCAAATCGTTCATGTGTGTATCGGTAGGGTGATTTAATGTATACGGTTGAATTTATATAACTTTCCCTGTTAAATTAAAGGTCGATGGATGATCTGTGTTGTCACGTGTGTTTTATGTGAGATTGGGGCTTGTGAATCTAGAGTGTCGCTGTTTTAGGATGCGCACTACTTTAAGTGCACTCATTTATTCACGATGAACTTGGGATGCGTTGTACATACGAACATAGTACATACGAGCTCATGCACTGTCTTGGGTATAACATTATATAAATAATAGAGCTCATGCATTGTTGTGTAATAAGTGTTCATTTATTGCCACAATTCATTCTAAGTAAAAACTCTGTATATGAAGCATCTCGTCTGATTGTTTATTGATAAACGTGCTCCCTTACAGGAGTGCTAGCCTACATAAGTTATAATGTCTCCACACAGAGACGCCACAGTGTTTGCACACGAACATTGCGGGTTTTACTCTAGCACTAACGTATGCATGACGTGCATTTATATGGGGTAATCAGTTAACGGCAAGCGATAATAGCGGAAAAAAACGACTGACTTTAAACTAAATCCACAAAAGCTTTGTTGTTCGGCCAACAGTTCACATTCACTCACCACCAGCTCCTGACGTGGTCAAACCCAAGGCAGAGACCCGTTAATGTCCATATTTTGACGGTGAAACGTTCAGAAAAGGGAAAGAAAGAAAAGAAACATGAATGTTTGCAGTGTCACCACAACTCTCTCTAGCTCTCTTCACAGCATTAAATGTGAGGTGACTGCGCGCCGTTAAGTGGCAGCGTTAATTTATTTTTTAGTTAAACCAAAAATATAATATATGTAAAGTAAAAGGAGGAATATTTGTACACACCTTTGCATCTGACTGGTTCGTCTCGCATCTGTGTGTCTTAGTTTTCTTCTTTCTCCAAGTGGAAATGAAAGCTTTTCTGTGATTGGTCAGGTTTCGCGCTCAATTTTTTTTTTACTGTATTTAGATTTACAGTAAATTAAAAATACTGTATTTTAGTGGCGCCAAGGGGATATTTCCCAAAGTGTAACTTTAAAATACAGTAACATGCTGTATAACTGTCATACAGTAAAATACAGTTCATTTTACAGTTAAATACTGTGTAATTTACAGACATTTCTAACAGTGTATGTGTGAAGATTTTGCTACGTTTTTTAATAATAAAATAATACAGATCAGATCTGCCATTGATCATACTGATAATTTTACTATGGATGAACTGGGAAGTCCTTCACACAAAATTGAAATATTCAGGACAGTTAATAAAGAAAATCTTCTCCAAATTATCTCTCAGCTAAATTCCTCTTCCAGCTATCTTGACCCTATACCAACAGTATTTTTTAAAGAGGTATCGCACTGTTTAATAAACTACATCCTTGATATAGTTAATTGTTCCCTGGAGACAGGCATCTTTCCTAATGCTTTTAAATGTGCTGTTGTGAAGCCACTTTTAAAGAAAAGAAACCTGGATTGTTTTCTCTTTTATAATTACAGACCAATTTCTAACATACCATTTTTAAGTAAGATTTTAGAAAAAGTTGTATTGCAGCAGCTTAATAATTATTTAGATGAATATAATATTCGGGAGAAATATCAGTCAGGTTTCAGACATGGTCATAATACGGAAACTGCAATAGTAAAAGTAGTAAATGATCTGAGATTAAATTCAGATAAAGGCAATGCCTCAGTTTTAATCCTTTTAGATCTAAGTGCAGCATTCGACACAGTTGATCACTGTATTCTGTTAAACAGACTGGAAAAGCTTGTTTTAAATTGGCTCAAAACATACATAACAGAAAGGATGTTTATAGTTAATATAGGTGACTGTATATCAAAGACGCATGAAATAACACATGGTGTTCCACAAGGATCAATTCTTGGGCCTGTTTTATTTTCATTATATATGCTCCCTTTGGGCAGCATAATTCAGGAATATGACATGAATTATCATCTTTATGCTGATGATATACAGTTATACATCTCAGTTGAGCTAAGAGATACTGTTGTATTAGAGAGGCTGGCTGATTGCCTGTAAAGTGGATGAACAAAAAAAAATTGAAATTGAATGAAGACAAAACTGAAATTCTTATTGTGGGCCCAAAACATGAGCGGGAGAGGATAGAAGCTGGATTGGGTCCCTTGGCCATGCAATCTAAGAAAGAAGTAAAAAGCCTAGGTGTCATTTTGGACTGTGACCTGAATTTTAAGTCTCAAATCAATCAAGTGACAAAAATTTGTTTTTATCATCCGAGAAATATAGCCAAGATTCGTCCTTTTTTGTCTTTGGATGATGCTAAGAGACTCATTCATGCTTTTATCTTCTCTCATCTTGATTATTGTAATGACATGTACACTGGCCTACCTAAGGGCTCTATAGCAAAGTTACAATTGATACAAAATGCAGCTGCCAGAGTACTAATGAAATTAAAAAGGAGAGAACATATTACACCGGTTTTAATGGAATTACATTGGTTACCAGTTCACCAAAGGATCGATTTTAAGGTTCTTTTATTTGTTTATAAAACTCAGCACAATTTGGCACCTTTATACATTTCAGACTGTTTATCAAGATATGTTCCTAACCGTAGATTAAGATCCTCTAATGCTAATCTTCTGGAACATTGTACAGTTAAACACAAATGATCAGGTGGTGCTTCTTTTAGCCACTATGCTCCAAAAATTTGGAATTCTTTACCCAATGAAGTGAAAGAGGCTACTAGGATTCATATTTTTGAAAGTCAGGTTAAGACATACCTTTTTAAAGTTGCTTATGAGTACAATAATATTATGTGAAGTTGTATAAGTCTTTTATTTTAAACTGTTATTTATATGTATTTTCTTTTTATATTGACATTGTGTGAATTTGTTTTTATGTTTGTGAAGCACTTTGCGTTGCATTCCATGTATGAAAAGTGCTATATAAATTATTTTTTATTTTTTATTATTATTATTATTATTATTAATTATTCTTAATTCTTTTTATTATTTTAATTTCTTCTAAAGCACTTTGAATTGCCATTGTGTATGAAATGTGCTATATAAATAAACTTGCCTTGCCTCATTTCCTTTGTTTATTTAATTACATTTATTTAATTAAATATTCAGATGTTTTTGTGATTGTATGTTCAGACAGGGTGTTTATTTTAGTCTTTAGTCTGTTTTAATATATATATATATATATATATATATATATATATATATATATATATATATATATATATTAGGGCTGCACGATAATGGCTAAAATGATAATCACGATTATTTTGCTCAAAATTATAATCGCGATAATTATTCACGATTATTCTCATTTGAGAATCTACATAGAAAGAGAAGAGTCAGTTAACGGTTTTGCACAAGTATTTGCGCAAAATCCAAGCAGATTTGGTTTACACGAATTTCCCCAGCAAAGTGAGTAAACATAATAACATGCCAAATTGGCCAGTGATTTGACAGAGATACCCGCCAAAGTTCATTTTTAGCCGCATTTGGCGGGTGTTAATTTCAAACCATCAGACTTCATTTAACCAACTGCTACAACTTCCTCAGACAGCAAGTCAATACAAATGGCATGATTTAACGTTAAAGCGTTTTGTGATGCGTCTTCAAATTAGATCTTCTAAGCGACACATTTCGGTTGAAAATGAGACAAAGTAAAGATCCAGATCGCTCAGCAAATTCGTACTGCAGAGAAAAATAGTCTAACGTTAACTTACTTGTTGATACACACTGAAAACGGGCAGTGGCTGTCGTTTTCAACTGATTCACGTCACATCTTGAAAACTGGTAAAAACTTAAACTTAAAAAAATAGAACAGTGAAACTCATTTAGAAACAGATTTAGTCACACAAACAGCACAAGTGGCTTGTGAAGAAACAGACTGGCTGTATAACAATTTCAAGCAAAAGAATATCGCTGTGGAGATCAGTACGTGCTTTTCCCGCAGTGTAGAGCGCGCGCGCTGGGTTGCCAGATTGCACCGACTAAGTAAAACACGGAGGGCATAAAATGTAAGAGAAAAGCTGTTTGGATAATTCGGGAGATTTAAGCTATTCAGATCTGGCAACCACAAACATCAGTGCTAGTGGGGACTTGTTTACAATGCAAGATAATGCAAATGCCTAATAAAAAAGCGTTTTCAGTATAAAAAACGAGCGGGCAAATATCGCGACGATTTTTAAAAATTAATCGAGAGAGGCAGATATCGTTATCGCGATTAAAATACGATTAATCGTGCAGCCCTAATATATATATATAAGATATACTTTCTTCATGCAGTTGTTTTAAGGCCCTGACACAGGCGACTTGAACCAACCCTAGAGTAGGCTTTAGTCATTGCTAGTTCTTTGACGTTGGTTTTTTGTTTCAGGACCTTAATTTATTTATTTATGAATTCTCAATCCTGAAGTCCTCCCCTGCCACCCCACCCTCTGAGAACACCCAGCACCTTTAGTGTCAGTCATTAACATATGAAAGGTCTTCACACCTAACAGTTGTCAGTCCTCTCACACCCAGCAGTGTTTCAGCTGTATATGTCCGTGAAATTTCACGGATTCCTGTATATGTCCGCATATGTGAGGTTTCCGGGTTTGTCTGGAAATATACTGTTCCGTGTTACTCTGAACCGCTTTCTCCCAGGAGCCCCGATCTCCCAATTGACCATTTGTTGAGGGGGGGTACAGTGGAAAAGAGAGGAGGAGGTATGGTGGAGACCTGGGTGATCGAACATCAGCACAAAGTGCAACAGGCTTATAGGCTGCCACAGAGACGGTTGCAGAGTATGGCCAAGCAGAGACAAAGACAACAAGGGGTAATCCAAGATGCCAGCTTGAATCCAGGGGATTTGGTCTACCTGCGTAATCGCAGAGTGAGAGGAAGAAATAAAATCCAGGATGTTTGGGAGGATTTGCCTCACTGTGTGTTGGAAAGATTGGACCCGGACAAGGCCGTGTAAAAGCTAGTTCCAGTGGATCAATCTCGTCCACCAAAGAATGTGCATCGGTTGGAGATACGCCGTTGTGGACCTCTGCAGAAGGAGCCTGTATGGTCAAGGGAGCATCAAGGGACAGACTCAAGTACAAGCATGGTACCGTCAGAGTCTGAGTCTGAGGAGGATTAGGAGGAGCTCCGGGTGGTGGTACCAGAGAATCTGTCTTCAGGGGTTGAAAGGGAAAGGAGTGCAGAAGAAGTATCTTCCAGAGATGATGAGGAATCAATAACCACTGGGACAGACTCTACTGTTCGACGCTCCCAGAGGGCCACAGCGGGACAGCATAGTAATCCCTTTAGGGAGCCACGATTGGTGCAGGGTATGGAAGCTGCAGCAATCCCCACAGGGTTAAATGATGGCTTAAGACCCCCTTATAACGAAGTTGGAGCAATGGAGACAGTCTTAGATCTTTTGCTGCAAGTGATGCATGAATTAAAACACACTCAACCTTATACCACCTCAGAGAAACAAAGGCATGATGGCAGAGAAACAAAGGCATGAGGGCAGAGAAACATAATGGCAGAGAAACCATTTACATCTAGTATGATGGGGTGAGAAGAAATGGGGAACAGAGAAATCTGGAATGAAGACCTCTCATGTAGCCTTATTCTTATATGCCTGTTTCTCTCTGTCTGACACATGATACATAATAAAAATTCTTCTTGGCAAGATAACTGGTGTCCGGCCCTGTAAATCTAATAATAAGGGGAAAGACAAAATTTCAAGTCTACAAAGGCATATTTGTCGATCGGAAACATGAATGAAAAACATTACTCCGTTGCTCTGATTGGTTTTAGGCAGTGGTGGAAATGGGAAAAATTCACTGGGCGGACTCTGTTTAAAAAAAAAAAAAAACATAATTTTTTCTGCTGGTACATAATTCTATATTTTTGAATGAAAACTGTTTGTGAATTTGCTACAGCAAAATGTGTTTTTTTTTTTTTTTTTGTCTGAAGGATTATATTGCTCATTGGAAATAACAAGAGGATGTTGGTTAGAAGTCTATTATTAAATGCTAGAGATTCAGAATATGCTGAAGTTTGTATTAATTTACTACAAGTATGCTGCTAGTACAGGCACACATTTATTTTCCTGTTGGTTCTTTGCAATGTTGGGACAAATGCTGGCAAATGTAACCTTACAGTTGACTTGCCAAATCACTTTCATTTGTTTTATTAAAGGGGGTGGGGGGGTACAATGGTGTTTCATGTATTCAGAGTTGTTTACAGTGTTAAAGAGATGGATTCTCATGCTAAACATGGCCAACGTTTAAAAAAAATTTTTGGACGAATAACGGAGATTTTCTGTGCCAAAAATCTTACTTCCGGGTTGGTACAAGTTTCGGCTGGGTTTTTTTCGATCGTGGATCTAATGACGTAGACGAGAGTGGAACTCCTTATATGAGCATTTCTCTTGGAAAAGCGCGCCCGCCACATGTCGACCAGAGGAGAGCGAGACCGCGCACATCAACAGGAAATCATCGGCAGCGCTGCATAGGATTTGTTCAAGAATGTCTCCAAAGTGTGTTTTTGGATGTGAGGGAAAGCTTACCGTGTTCAGCTTCCCAAAGAATCCAGCGTTACAGGAACAGTGGATGCAGTTTGTTTTTCCGAGGCAGCAACGGAGTGTAGCAAGTGCGGTTGTGTGTTCCGGTCATTTCAGTGACGAACGTTTTATTAACAAGGCCCAGGTCGACGCTGGATTTGCAAACAGGGCCGGCGCTAGCCATTTGGGTGCCCTAAGCACAAACGCTTGGTGGTGCACCCCAACCCCCAATCCTCAACCCCCAACCAACCAACCACCCACCCACCACCACCAAAGGAATAACAACCATTCAGAATTTCTTAGTTAGGTTCTCTTTACTTCCAAAATAACTGCTGCAAATAAATAATTTTACATTAACAATGGCACCAAACATGAAAATAAATAAATAATATAAAATTAGGTTAAAATTATAAATACCAAATACCACCACAATTACTAAGTCTGCTAGTACAGTAGTCACCAGGCTTTTTAACCAGCGCCCCTATTTTTGAGAATTTTCAGAAAACGACTTACCCAAATATAATTGTCTGTAGCTCTTGAACCCTATGGTCCATATTCATAACTCTGATATTTTTTTAAACCAGACACTTCAAACTTTGTTACCCAAGAGTCATTATAACTCAAAGTAGTATAGGAACAGAGTAAAACAAGGTAAAAAATACATGAAAGTGACTTCTTTGAATAATCTTCACTAAAGCCGCTTTTCCACCGAAATTACCCGGAACAATTTGTCCCAGGAACTTTTTTCCCAGGAACCTTTTTTGCCCCAGACCGGTTGCTTTCTGCGTTTACACCGCGGTCTAAAGTACCGGGAAGGTAAACTGCGCGCAACTGCTCCTCCCAGTCTGCGACGGACAGTAATCAGTTTTGAGCGCCACATTTATAAGTATGGAGGAGATTCAAACTGTGCTGCAGTTATTGGTTTACTAACGAGGTAATTAACATAACAAAATAGACGAGCACTGATACTAAAGCGTGTTCAGAAAGCTCGTATGTGTATAAAATTATGACAAGGTACGTTGTGAGATGACTGGGACGAACGCGCAAAAATTTCCTTTTGCGCAAATACTCTTAAAAAAAGCCTGAACCCCGTCTATCAATCATAAATAGTGACAGTCTTGTAAATAGTTGTTTGTTACCAACCTCAATGCGCTATTTCAATCCTGTTAGTAAATTTGTAACATGGTTTGCCTTGCAATAGATGACAATGTGTAAACATAATGACTTAATATTAAAAGCTGTGGCAGAAAAGAGACGAGCACTGATAAAGCGTGTTCAGAGCTCGTAATGCTAACGTTAGATATAAAATTGTATGTTATCAGCTATTGCGGACATTGGCCGTGAGATGGCTGTGACGAACGCGCAGAAAGTTTCCTCTTCCACAAATACCCAAATAATAAAGCCTGAAACTCGTCGCCAGTCCCCCAGTTTTTTTTATTAAATTCCATATTTGCAGACAGACAACTTTACTCAGGGAACTACACTAACCTTTTCCACTGGTGGCACTTGCGCTACTAACCTTTTCAGTTACTGGCGCAAAACATGATTTAGTCGCACAAATTATTTATAGTAAGCCGCTCTGGATAATAATGAACAATAATGAAACTGTATTGCATACAGATGTGCTTTTTATTTTACTTGCCATCTTTTAAACCACATGCCTTCTTGTTTTTGTTTTCTTTAACATTGGTTGGGATAGATTTTCTGCAATAGAAAATACAGTACACAATAAAGTGCAAAATGGATTTCAACATGCTATGGTTGGCACAGTTGGCACAGACTCCTGAACTCTTAAGTAGTGATGCACCGATGTGAAAAGTGTGGCCGATACCGATAATAACCGATATTAATATTGCTGTTATGGCATAAAACAGTAAAAAAAAAAAATAATAAAAAAAAAAAGGAACATTGTGTACAAGTAATATAGGCTACTTAATTTATTATTCCAATTATGGGTGGGCGATATGTCAAAAATATCATATCACGATTCACGATTTTATCACGATTCTTTTTTATGTTGGTTTTACTATTTTGTGACTGAGCATTACAGCCAAACTAATGTCCATATTTTAAAAACAAAGCCTTAGGTAACAAAATAAAAAAATGGCAGACGGGCGAAGATAAAAATATTTGTCATTATTTTCTTTGTTATTAAATATTAAGATCAAAGATAGACATTACACATACACAACTTAATATACAAATTAAATAAACAGTGCTTTGTTTTCAGCTACAGTAGGTGTGTTTAACAGTAGAATTAAAGAAAGTAATTAAATGAACAAATATGAAAATAAAACAAAACAGACTTCACTGTATAAATTATACGTTGATACTTATTAAAGCTACTTCAGTCAATAGCAGTGAATGATTTTCTCTTTGCATTGTGTTGTTTTATTAACATTAAAGGAATAGTTCTCCTAAAAATTCAAATTGTCATAATTTACTCTCTCAAGTTGTTTTAAACTCGAATAAGTTTCTTTCGTCTGTTGAAAATAAAAAGTTATTTGGAAGAATGTGGGTAACCAAACAGTTGATGTACCCCAGTGACTTCGTATATTTTTCTCCTATGGAAGTCAATGGGGACCAGCTACTGTTTGGATAGCCACATTCTTCAAAATATTAATATTAGAAAAATATTAGAAAATATTAAAAGGAAATTAATACAGGTTTGGAACAACATTAGAGTGCGTAAATGATTTGATAATTTTTATTTTTGGGTGAACTATCCCTTTAAGGACAAGCGGCAGAGTGTTTACTATTGCTACTGTTTCTTTAAGAGTTGCGCGCGACGCGTCTAATATACACGCATTTGACAAGCAGATTTACTCAAGTTTTCTCAAGTTTGCTTTCACTTTAGACATAACCGACTTTGTTTATGTAAACCTTGTGTGTATTTAACAGTATAAGCACAATAAGACTCGAAAGATAGTCCAGTATCCAGGCGCTGGTAGACAGGCTTTTAGTGCATGTGAGCTTCACATGTACGCGCTGAGGAACGCACACGTTAGAACACGTTAAAATATTAAACGTTAAATATTAAATGTTAAACTATAGCCCTTCAATTTTCATTTTACAATTATCTTCTCTCTCTGTGTGCGCGCGTCCGTGTTTGTGTGAGAGAGAGAGAGAGCGCAGCACTGATACAATGGTAGGCTACGTTTTAATCTAAGTAACGGTCGCGGGGCTGAAGCCAACTTGATGTTTTGAATGCTCAGAGCACGTTATAAAACGTATTCTTAAAATACACATTTCTGTTTTAATAAATGCACATAGTAAAGCATAGCATACTGCCTAAAACATAGGTACAAAAATAATCAGTGATACATTTGCGACCCATTAAAAATTACGGTCGCAATGGCATTTCAGAAGGTCGCATATGCGACCATTTTGGTCGCAGTGTAGTTCCCTGTTTACTGCATGAAGCCACTTTTTAAAAGGGAGGTTAAAAATAAAGAAAATGCTGCGTGGAGTCATCCAACCAAAATGCGGCGTGAACACAACCAATCAGCTTGTGCAGCGCACAAGTCCCACCCCTGAAAGTTCCTGAACTTTGAAAAAGTACTACCTCGTGAGCAGGGACTATCGGAGGGGGAAATATTTACATATTAAATATTACATATTTTCATTTAGACCCTGGTTCCTGCGGTGTAAACACATCGAGTACCAGCCCAAAGTTCCTAGTTCCTGGGGAAAGTTCCTGCGGTGGAAACGCGGCTTAAAGGGAAAATGTATCAGAATTTTGTATGGAAACACCATAAAGATAAAACTGAATGTCTGACCATGTTTTAATTCAAATTTGAAGATGATACTCCCCAAAATGTAGTTCCTGTAAGCTTTTATTCAATAAAAGTCTAGGCGTTTTTTCCAAAAGGCCATTTGGAGACTCCAAATGGACACCTGGTTACCAAATGACATAAGGAGTAAACACTACATATTACATACATGTATATCAATTTAGAACTATTCTGCCCATCAAACTACATAAGAAAAAATAATTTCAGCACAACATTTTAACAAAATACTCTTTATTTTGAACAATTATACACTGTTAAAAAAACCCCGTGAAATTTACGGTAAAAAACCGGCAGCTGTGGTTGCCAGTATTTTACCGTAAAAAATAAGGTAGCAACCTTTTATGTTTTACGGGATTTAAATTTACAGGCAAAAAAACACAATGTAAAAAAACCCCTGTGAAATTTACGGTAAAAAACGTTAGCTTGGTTGCCAGTATTTTACCGTAAAAAATATGGTAGCAACCTTACTTTAAAAAAAAAAAAAAAAAAAAAACCTTCAGCAGGATTTAAATGTGTGGTAAAAAAAAAATATATCAGCTGTGGTTCCCAGTACTTTACCATAAAAAATACAGTAGGAACCTTTTAGTTTTCACGGGACAACCATTATATTACATAAACCGATAAGTGTTATCATTAAATTTCAATTAAGTATTAAAGTTTACTTTATATCTTTGCAATATACTGAAAACCATCATAATAACACAAATGGCAAAAAAGAAAAAAAAAAAACACGATGATTTAAGTATACCATTAGTTTTTCACAATCTGAGGTACATGGTAATATTGAGAAGGTGCACAGTGTCATACACACAAACACAAAACACCATCATGGTGACACACACACGTGACTCCAAATAATGGCATAAACATTCATTAAACAATATATGATGTAATATAAACCAAAAAATATAATATAAACTGATAACAAAAACCAAGAAGAAACATAATTATTTAAATTAAATAGCATCAAATGTGAAGTGTCACACAGGGAATTCTGGGAATGTCCATTTAGAGAAACAACAGGAACAGAAAAAAGAGACGAGCAGAAACACAAGAACTACAACTGACTTCAGCCACAGCCTCAGATGAAATCAACTGAAGATAAAAAAACATTAAATCTGTGAAGATCTCAGCAGAGGAGGATTAAACAACTCCACAAACAGCATTACCAGCTTCACTTATTACTAACCAGACTGACTTTATTTCTGTCAGACGTCTACAGTTCTGTTTGAGAATTAACAGAGGTTTAGATGATGATTTATTGTTTCATTTGAAGTCACCATGATGGAGATCAGTGACTGCTTTAGTTGGACTCTTGACCCTTGACTTTCTAACTTTAGTTTTTCTCTGCCTGTTATAACTCTGTGTTTATAAGACATGTTGATTATGGCTAGGAAATCAGAGAGAAAATGAATCGTGTGATGGCAGTTGTGAATCAATGATGGCACACACAGATGTCACTGAACTCATTAAAATCCTTCTTTCTGACTTCGATTTATGTTGTTGGTTACAGCATAACTGTGAATCTGCATAAATGCCCAGAATTTTTGATATAATATAAAGGATTTCTTAAAAGTTGTTTTAAAAAAAAAAAATCATTCTTTTAGGCACACACAGACGTCAAGATTCAGTCTATGCATCTCAACAATGGTGAGGAGCAGAATATTCAATTAGGAAAAGTAAATTACATAGACAATTCAGATCATAATTTATTCATACCGCAATGCATGATGGGAGCCATTAATGAGTTGTGATTGGTGGCAGCCACTGCAACATGCTTTATTATTGTCACCATTGTTGAGATTCACAGGCTGATTATTGATGTCTGTGTTTTAAATGAATTTATCTGAAAGTCTTTTGATCAGAATAATTTTTATTAAATATTTTGAATTATTAGTAATAATACTGATAATCATATGCTGAAGAATCTCTAAACTGCTGCTAACAAGTTAAACCAAACTATCTCAATGAGTTTCCTTTTTCAGATCACAGCATGATTATGTCAAAACATAACCACCACTATAAGATAACATTTTACTTTGTTCATTTAACTGTTATAAATTACAACTGCAGACAAACAACAATAAATATTGAAGTAAACAAATAATGGTCTAGAGCCCAACTAAAGCAAACACCCATCACTTTAATGGTAACTTACAATTTGTGATTTTCTTCTTCAGTGATTCTGCTTGTTAACATCAGGTGTCTTCAATAATGTTCAATCATCACTAAATTAATCACTTAATTATCTCCTCAGCCCTAAATGCCGCTTCATCTGAAAGCAGGTGATGGTGATTTACTACTAATCAAGGAACCGGATTTACTGACGAGATGCGCATAACCATATCGCGATTTAAATCGCCCAGCCCTAATTGAGCCTCCAATCAAAACTCATCAGTATCTCCCAGCATGCATTGCAGCAGGAATACATTATGCTGAATTGCCTTAGTATTTTCTTTTATTATTATATCTGCTTTTATTTTTGATGTTGTTTTTGTTGCAGCTTTTTAGTAGCTTGTTTTGTGATGTTCAGAGTTTTATCTGATTATTGTGTTGATTGTCACCGTTGTTGAGATTCATACGCTGAATCTTGATGTCTGTGTTGGTTTCTACACCATGTATTTTTAAAGTTCTTCAGATTATCTGTTGCTCATTTACAGAAATATTATACTCAATAATATGAAATATTTATTTGTAATATTATAATCAATATTATCACTTCACTCAAAATGAGAGATAAGACTCTTTATGAGGTCAGTGAATCAGGACACAATATGATGATTTTCTCATCATTAACCTGCCATCATCACCTGGTCACATTTTTTCTCAGATTTTCATGCCATAACATTTGTGTTATATAACCACACAGTTAAGGCAGTCAGAGTAAATCTAAAGTTAAAAAGTCAGAGAGCCCAACTAAAGCAAACACTCATCTCCATAATGGTAACTTCAAACTTTATAATTTTCAATAAAACATCAACGTCTAAACCTCTGGTAATTCTAAATAATTAGATTACAGGAAACCACATCTGGCAGGTTTTTATTTTTTATATAAAAGTTCAGTTCAATGTTCAATGCCATAAAACCTAAAATATTACTACCGTATTTTACCGTATAAACTTTAGTTCAATGCCGTAAAAGCAAAAACAATTCTACCGTATTTTTTACGGTAAAGTACTGGCAACCACAGCTGCCAGTTTTTTTCCGTAATATTTAGATCACTGCCGTAAAACCTAAAATATTACTACCGTATTTTTTACGGTAAATCGCTTTCAACCAGCTGCCAGTTTTTTACCGTAAACTTTAGTTCAATGCCGTAAAACATAAATATTTATACCGTATTTTTACGGTAAAGTACTGGCAACCAGCTGGCAGTTTTTCACCGTAATTTTTAGTTCGATGATGTAAAACTTTGTAAAATTAGTAAACATTTTCTACCGTATTTTTTACGGTAAGGTACGGTAAATGCAACGGTAAGTTTTTTTTTTACAGTGTACTTCCAAAATCTGTACATTTAACAGTATATTAATGTACAATTACATGAAATGTCCCGTGAGAGCTATTACAGTTTTTCACTGTATATAGTAAGGGTACATACCGTTAAGGAATTAACATTTTTTTTCCGTTGCTTTTTTACAGTTTTTTACTGTTAAAATTACGAACATTTTTAACAGTGTACATTTAAAAATGTGTGAAACAGATGTGTTTGACTACAGAATGCAGCATCCTTTCTCGGCTATAATAGCCGGACAAAGTGGTTCTGGGAAGACCTTTCTTGTGAAAAATCTAATGTATAATTCAGAGAAAATGTGCTCTGTCAAGTTTGACAATTTTGTGTATGTGTATACATCCTGGCAATCGATGTATGATGAAATGTCACATGCTTTTGATATTAAATTCATTGAAGGTATACCAAAGAAATTGGATGACGAATCTTTATTCCCCCCTGCCAAACGATCCATCCTTATCATGGACGACGTTATGAGTCAAGCAGCGTCCAGCCCTGAGGTCGAAAACGTTTTTACACGACTAGTGCATCATATGAAGATTAGCTGTTTGCTATTAATACAGAATCTGTTTTTCCAGGGTAAATCTAGCAGAACAATCGGTCTAAATACTAATTATTTAATAATATTTAAAAATCCTCGCGATAAGCAGCAGATTGGTATTTTGGGTCGGCAAATGTTTCCTGGTAATGCAAGGTTTTTTATCGAAGCATATAACGATGCAACTGAACGTCCTCACAGTTATTTGTTAATCGATTATAAACCACACACACCTGAAAAATTCCGGCTCAGAGCGGATTTACTGTCAGACTATCCGGTGGTCTACCTCCAAAAGTGAAGATGAGCACACGGCTTTCCAGAAATCTCTACCTCTTAAAATTATTATACAAGAGTTCGCCCAAGCAGCGACGTGTTATTCTGCAATCGTCACCCGACGAGTTAATATTAGCTCTATGTGAAGTGGCTCTAAATATTATTCATGGCAAGATCCCCCTAACTACGAAACAGCACGGGTCTTTAAAAAGAAGAAAAAAAGAATTAAAATACTTTGCAAATAAAAAGATTAATATCAGCAGGAAGAGACGTATGATTAATCAAAAAGGGGGTTTTCTGCTTCCCCTTCTCAGCGTAGCACTTCCTTTCATTTCTAGTCTAATAACTAGGAACTAAATCTGAAGAGAAAAAATGCAACACGCCGAGAAATTGTATCTCGTGCCAAAACATCAGCTGGATAGACTAAGAACTGCCCAGCCTCGTGAAAATATTCATACGACTGTGGAGAATGACTTGGACTCATCCATTAGAGATATACTGCAGAGGCATGATTTGAACACTTACGAAAAATCCAAGCTCTACACTAGTGTTTTACAACGATTCTTAAACGTGGTAAAACATGGTGATATGGAAAGTAGCACTCTAACTCTTACATCCCCGGAACATGAGACACCTGTCACCCCCCATACCCCGGCTGTTAGGAATGATGACGTCAGTGAGGACCCTATTGTCTCAGAAGTTTTAAACAATATTCCTCAGAGAAGGTTAAAAAATGTCAAATATATTATGGATAAAATGTCCAAAGCCAAACACGTGTCTTCATGGACAGATGATGGAGAATTTATTTATAAAGGGAGAATCATTTCAGGATCCCATATATTTGATCTGGTAAAAACTCTAACTTCACCACAAATGAAACATAACAGTCGACACCCTCCAGGATGGTATGAGTTTCTGGATGCATTTGCGGCATTAAAGATTCCTTATTCGACTGTAACCAATCATAATGTAAGACGGATGATTGAAACGATTAAAACAAAAACACACGCGGATGACTTTGGTGCTGTACCTACCAAGTCATTGAAAAAACGCCACACGCACACACATGCACACGATCCTGATGAAAACGTATTTAACTCCCCCAGAGTAGATGCCTACCAATGGATGAATTTTTAACAAAATATAACCGTGTGAGAGGTTTTGTATCTGTGTTTTATTTTTTTTATTTTTTTTTAAAACTATGTATGTTATTATGTTGTTAACATCCATGTGTTATTGTTTTTGATGTCAAATAAAAAGAAAGAAAATGAAATTATTCATCTGCTCACGACTCGCTTTTATTCATTACATATTCTTTATTTATTCGTTACACAGGTATTAATAAGACTGGAACATTTTACCAGACTGTACACATTGGATACATTTAAATCTTTTACTAACACAAACCATCGGTTTAAATTTTTTCACAAAAAGAGACACCATAGTATCATTTCTTAATAGATTATCGTTATGGTAAAATTTCATTATATCCTTATACTCAACACCCCGTGAAATATGATACAGAAAAAAGACACAATGTTGTCCACAGGTGACTGATGTAAAATCTTGGACTTGTCTGGTAGAATGATGAACTTGTGTAGAATTGTTTTTTAGAAAGTCAAGAATGGACGGTGGAAAAAAATCTGAATCAGGAGGATTTCCAAAACTGTCAAAAAAACATCCGTATCCGTTTCGATCTATGTATATAGATAACCAGTGGCGTCCCGGCTCGTCCGATCGATCCGTATTACAAATTAATAGAGCTGGAACGTCTATCAATGGTTCTTTGGGGAGATGATCGCTAGCGAGTACTCCTAAAAAATTTACATTACACGTAATGTTATCCATAATTTCCGTTAGCTCTACAGTATTCATTTCAAACTCTTCAGTAGTGGTCTGCCAACACCTGTCTTCTGTGTGATATCTCAAGCAGAGAATCATAGGTCGCATAAATTAAAATGTTTACTGTGTTTTGTAGAGGCTCTCTAAAACAGGCTTCCAACCTAATATTGCCTGACCTAATCAGAGACACATGCTGCTCGCACTCTGAATCTGACGTAAGGTTATAGGCAAACAACGTGTAGCCGTTGAGAAAATCCTCCCTGTCTATAGCGAGAGACTGATTCTTCAGATGCCGCCCCGTGGCTGTAACCAGCTGATAATATTCTTTTACCGCGTTGCCTAAATTAAATTGTGGCTGTAGCGGACGGTATGGGACATGACCACCATCTGAGGTGAGATTTAAATATTCAAGATGGAAATGTTTGAACGAGAATGGATTTTTTTCGTATGATCCTGTGAAAGCATCATTATCCGTCATTGCTATAATAATGGATTTCGGAAGAGTTCCAAGGAAGAGATTTTCGTGGTTTGAGACGCGCGCCCCTGCCGGTACAGAAAAAGACTTCACACAGACCTTATCATAAGGATATTTTGCTGTGGCTGCCAGTAGCGCTTGGGCATGCCCTAATCGGAGCGATGGTGAGACAGACACTCTTTTGATAAAGAGAGAGGCGGAGATTATTTTTAGTTTATAATCGATCGCGTCCCCACGCATAAGACAGAATTCGTCTTTTGCTCTAGTTAGACGAATACGAATATCAACTCCGTTCAAAAGTAATTTTGGCTGAAAGAATATATCGCTGTGTATCGGAGCTAGTAACTCAACAACATTGCCACCGTCAGTAAACGCAGCTCTCTTTGTCAGTCCTGCATTCGCACCTGCCGGATCCGTAGCATCCATGTGCCCTGCTGTGTCTTTGTAAAACAATCCTGCTGAAAAGTTGTTCTCTAGGGTGTCTTTTCCATAATTAATAAGCATCTCCAGAATGGATCTGTAAGGATAAGTGTTGGACGACTGTGATACCAACCGATCTCCTAGCGACACATCCACCTGCGAGAAAATACATGCTCCAGGATAGTTAAGAAGTCCCACTGGAGCTCCCTGCGGGGGATCAGTCCCATCTGGCAGCGTTATTTTAACACGAGTATATAATAATGTATTATTCAGATCAGTGTAATCTTCACCAGTCCCTGCAATGAAAAACTCAATCGGAGAAGCATCATTAATCGCTGACATAGGGGGGATTTCCACATAAGTGTTTTTCTCAATAGCTGTCTGAGTTAAAGGAAGGGTAAAAATATCCAGTTCGGATTTAATACATTCGTCCGACATTGCATGAATCAATGACATGATTTAGAAGATAGTGTTGCTTCGTCTTTTCAAACTTGTAGATCTTTTTACGCGCTTCGTCCGGCTTCTTCCTCTCTTTTTTGCAACTGGGCGTTTCTTCGTGACGCGTCTAGTCTTCTTTACACCGTGACCACGCCCCCTCCTCATACGGGTCCCAGGGGGCTTCAACCCTCTGCGCATGACCATAAGACCTTGACCGCTCTGTCTCTCGGTGTTATCATTATTATTAAATGATTTTGACAAGGCACTGGTAACTACGTCACTTACTATATTTTTTGCCGCAGCTTTTATGTGTGGCTTTGCAATACTAAAACCCCTTCTTAGAAACGGTATTGCCATACAATATAATCCACGAAAGAGACCCCCGATCCCTGACGCAAAACCGGAACCGTACATGACTCCGCTTCCGGCATAGCCCGGCATTCCGTGACCCGTCTGGGCCTGATAATATGATATGTAGCGGTGGGGATCGTCCTGGTACGGTGTGAGATAAGCCATTTTTAAAACAAATGTTTTCTCACTGGTCTAAAGTGCAGCTTCGTCACAACTTTGCCATAGGTGAATCGTACGTCTTTATTCTGATCGTCTTTAATCTCAATGCCGATATCTGATATGATGTTTTTATTAAGACGCACGTAATGAGACTTGTTCTGCCTGACACAGACTGCTTTGTTAGTGGTCGGTTCGATATGTATCGTCTCTAATAATGGAACATACGCGTCACCGACTGCTTGATATTCTATTATATCTATGTATACAAATAGAGTGTAAAATCCGCCGCTTATATCAGCCTGGTGTGGTGCGTATGTGCGCACGTCTTCGTGTTCATCCGAACTGTTTACATTTTCTATAGGAACGCCTGGTTTTAATCCTAGAATAATGGCCAGCTTTCCGTAAAACGTTAGCAATGCTCTCTGATTTGATTTCAGAGATATCTTATTTTTTATATTATCGTACCTGAGCTGCACCCGCGGTGGAAGAGTTGCGTTTATTTCCTTGAGTAATACTGAAATATCCTCAAAATACCCGTGTTTTATAGTATTATGATTCATTGATATTTTTTGGGCTTTCCTGAATGTTTGAATATTAAGATCCCCTCGCACTTGACTATATGTTCATCGTCATTCAAACATTGCTCGCATTCAATAATAAAAGTAGCGTCTTCCTCGTTGAAAGTATGCCATGTTTTTGGATAGTGGAACTCGACCAACGCCACTTCCCATAATCCTTTTAAATGTATTGCTCTTGCCAGTCTAGTTCTGTAATTAGCTATCTGATTTTCAGGGTAAACATGAGCTGATGCATTACACGGTAGGGTGACGTAAAACCCCTCCTCCTCTGACATGTTTTTGATTGAATGAGAACGCGAGCGACTCTCCCTAGGGTTTTAAAGGAGAGGCATAAACAACGATACACGCACACCTCATAACAATAACAAGAGCGCTAAAAGCACCAAACACACACAAACAAACACGGACAAACACAAACCCGTGGATAAAGACACACATGGACATAAACAACGATACACGCACACCTCATAACAATAACAAGAGCGCTAAAAGCACCAAACACACACAAACAAACACGGACAAACACAAACCCGTGGATAAAGACACACATGGACATAAACAAACTGATAAATGTACAACACAACAGTAACATGAGCGCTCAATGCACACATACGCTTGAGGACGAGCTTTAGCCATCTCCAGTTAGCATTGGCCATCTCAAAAAAGTGAAACACAAACACAAGATACTCAGAAAAACACGTCAAATATGTTATATAATATAATATAATAAAACACTTACTTGTTGAAAGAGACGATTTCCCATCAAAAAAGCCTTTCTCCAAAGTCATATGTCATTTGCTACAGCGTTACGCAGTTTTGCGCACGAGCGCACTGATCCACAACAAACATTTGCGCATGCGCATTATTGACATGTAATTTGAAGATATGGTAAATCTTCAAATTACATGTCAATAATGCGCATGCGCAAATGTTTGTTGTGGATGTTCCATAGTTGTGAGAGCTCTGTCGGCTAACTTGGAATGCTACTATTCACAGTAAGTGGATGTTTGTTTATTGATATATGTGTTATGGACTAAATACTTCGCTGAATTGATTGTATGGAGCCTTTACAGTGTAACTAAACCATTGTTGTTGCAATGTAATGGATCAGTGGACGAACAGAAGGCTTTTTAGGCAAGTGTCTTCCACTTCCTGTTTGTTTATTTGGCTGTTGGTGGTCTGACAAAGACACAGATTGTACCCGCTGTGTTTATTGTATCCTAAAATGGCTTATATCGTTAGAATCACAAGAATCTCAGCTTTAGATATGCGACTTGTAAAAAAATTTTTTTTTTTTTTGTCTTTCATAAAGTTAACCCTTCAAAACACCCAATGTCCCGCGGGCGACCCGTCGGACCACTATCTGGAAAACCCAATTTTGACAAAAAAAAAAACAACTACTGACATTCAACCTATTTTTAGACCTTACTGAAAACATACCAGCGTGACATCTGACGGGCTTTCCCAGATCGTATCACATGTGACCCTGCCTGTGAAAACCCAGCTAAAGTCATTTTTTTGTGATTCAATGTTTTCTACATAAAATCATCCTACACAATGTAAAGAACATTCTGTGAAAATATAACCCTGATATCTTTAAAATTGACTGAGTAAGGCCATGTCAAAGATTTGCTAAAATTCGGCCTCAGAAAATCATATTTTTGAGAAATTCCAATTTAAAAATAAGTTATTTGTTAAAACTGCAACACATTTGATCCATAGTTATCCTGCATATGTGCCTTATAACACATTAAAGCTGAGATTCTCCCCTTTTTAGTGATATATGACACATCAGTGGAAAAATTCTTAAAGTTTTGTAAAACACGTCTATTTATTATGATGTGCATGTCCAAAAAGCTAAAAGCATAAACACATTGAAATGAATGGGGGTTCAACAAGAGCTTTATCGTAGCAACAATTACCATGTCAATTCAGTGGAATGATTTGTATAACTTTATTAGTAAAATGTAATATCAGTGAAATGTCAATAATATATAAATTAAATAACATAACATCTCTCATTCTCTGAAATCATCATTCTCTTACTGGCCCACGGTGTAACTGAGTAAAAAAATAAAATAAATAAATAAATAAATAAATAAATAAATAAATAAATAAATAAATAAATAAAATACAATTTCAAGGGATAGTTTACCCAAAAATTACAATTCTGTAATCATTTACTCACCCTGATGTTGTTCCAAACCTGTATGAGTTTCTTTCTTCTGCTGAACACAAAATAAGATATTTTAAAGAATGTTTGTAACCAGACAGTTGACAGCACCCATTGACTTCCATAGGTGCCGCCAACTGTCTGGTTACCAACATTCTTTAAAATATCTTATTATTAACAGAAGCAAGAAACTTATACAGGATTGGAATAACATGAGGGTGAGTATGAGTATGAGTAAATCATTTTTGGGTGAACTATCCCTTTAACAGGTCAGTCTCAAACTTTGTACACATTCTAAAATTGTCTAGATGCAAAATAAAATCCTGAGTGACAGCAACTCTCCCTCCTTGAAAAATAAAGAACACTTTTCCCCATTGAAATACTTGCAGTTGCAAGAGAAACTGATTTTCAGTTTCACATCTGGACTTCCAGCATTCGAAGCAAATTCCTCTTGCTGGTGTTCCCTCTTCATGTTCGCCAGACAAATAGCTTGGGGTTCAATCACCAAAACTGGCTTGTCCTCCTCATCATGTTGGTCACTGCCTGAAAAAGCAAAGATAATTTTTTTCAATTCAAAGCAAGATACCTAAAAACATGATTGCTTAACATGCAAGAATGGGAAGTGGGTTTAATTCCACATTTAAAATGGATAATGAAGAATTTTATATGATATTTTTTCAGTTTAGTCAGACTGGGTCTGATTAATTGAGGGAAGGGCATAGGAATAAGAAACAGCCTATAGGTGGTAAGCAGACTTCAATTCAGAGTGTAATGAAACCGTCAAATTCCTCGTCAGTTTCGTCAAAGAAGTGTCCTGTTCATCATCACAATCATCCTCCAGAAAATAATCCACAATAAAACCGGTTAAATCATAATTTAGGGCAATTCCACCGAGATTAATATCAAGCTAAGTTAGCTGTTTAAGCAAGCAGCGCTATTTTCCGTTCCTGCTCATACTTCGGTGTCGCCGGCGAAGCCATGGCAGATGTCAAAACAACGCATTACGTTACCACCATCCAGCAAATAACACGTAGTAGGCCAATGTCCTTAAAATAAGTTTAATATTATTGGCAGAATACTAAGCTACAAAACAAATAAGCAGTTCTTAAAATATTGGCTATGACAAGAAAAAAAATCACCACAGACATCTAAAATGCGGCTGACTGACATCTCTCTCTTTTTTTTCATTGTGTTGACCTGATTACCGCTCGCGGATTGATATTAAAGTCTGTTTTTACTCTTTCTAATAGAAAAGACACAGAAAAGAAGTTCCTGAACCGAATGATATACGAATCCGCTGTGTTGTTGCGCGAAATAAACCCAGAGACGATTGAAATCAATGTTTAGGAAGCCCACGTCCGTTTTTTTTTGCGCAAAAGTATAACGTAGTGTCAATAAAATCATTAATTTCAGTATTTATCATGTTATAAATGAAAATGTAAGTATTGCATCTCAAAACTATTGGTATAATCTATCATTTACAGCAATAAACACACATGGACTATTTTTGTCATTTTTATGGCTATGACTACTTTGACGCTCGTTAACTCATAATTCGATTCTGCGACTTTAGCCGGGGTTTCACAGGCGGGGTCACATATAGTGACTTCAATGGGGACTTTAAAGTCTTGTCACGATCCCAGCCGAATAATAAGAGTCTTATCTAGACAAACCAGTGGCCATTTTATAACAAAAATAAACATTTATATACTTTTTAACCACAAATGCTTGTCGTGCACTAGCTATGATGCGCCACACATTGCGTAATCACGTTGAAAGGTCAAGCGTGGCGAAGACGGAACCGACCCAGTGTTTACAAAGCCAATGTGCAAGTCAAACGACATTTACAAATCAATAAATATATAAAAGATTAGGGCTGCAACAACTAATCGATAAAATCGTTAATAATCGATTATGAAAATCGTTGTCAACGAATGTCGTTGTCGATTAGTTGGTCTGCTCACGTCACGGGGAGCGTTACTGATGACGTCACTTTCATGACAACGCAGTCACGCGAAATGGCAGAGAGTAATCGGAGAGAAACATCAGCACGGCAAGCAAAAACTGTATATTCTCATTATATGAAGATGTGAAAGTGGTATAGTCTAGTTTAATTCAATGCTACTGTGTAAACAGCTTTGTTTACTAACTTCGGGACAGTCATCCATCACTTATGTTGCGAGCGAACTGATTGCGCAACCTGATGCTCAATACAAAATAGATCTAGTCACTAGATCTATTTTGTATCGAGCATCAGGTTGCGCAATCAGTTCGCTCGCAACATAAGTGATGGATTAAAATTATAGCGCTACCGCAGAAATAGGTTAAATTAAATGGTGTTTACAAAGTGAAGCACTAAATATAAAGGCAGTTAATAACAGCAGCAGTAAAATATTGTTTTTTAGTCACTGTAGTCAGTGGTTTTCAGCGAATGCTTGTGCAGTAATACATAATTTTTCCTGTACTTTTAATCAAGCCTGTTGTCAGCTGCGTACCTCCATTCCGCTCTCTTTTTATAGCATTTGTCTACTATGTAAGGGATAATCCCGCTTATTACATGGCTACCCACCAAATAAATCAATAATTGTACACAAAATATTGATTTAAAAAGGAGTTTATTGATTTAAAAATGATTGTATTGCTTCCGCTAAAGAAAATAGTCCGTTCCGTCTCTACGGTTAGAATCATGCGTCCATAGCAACGCTCTGTTTTTCTGGTGTGTTATACTTCACAGCGGTCTGTTATCAAGAAATAACACACCGCTTTCTACATTGGAATTCAAAATCTGCTGCTTAATATCTTATTACAAACATGTTTGTGTCCTAATTTCATAATGTGAAGTTTATATGAGCAGCGCAACTCAATATTTTGTTTTGTTTATTTATATTTTGGATATTTAAAGAAGTTTTACTGTTTAAAAACTGGACAAACTTTTGTGTTTGGGGTTTAAAATGTAAAAATTAAAGATTATATTAGTAAAACTCCATGTGTGGCTTTTGCACTTTTTAAAGTACACTTTTACACAAATACCCTGATTTAGGGTTTTATTTAGTTATAAACAAAAATCAAATCGAATTTTTAAAAAAACCTATCCGATTAATCAAAAAAATAATCGTCCGATTAATCGATTATCAAAATAATCGTTAGTTGCAGCCCTATAAAAGATAAAACAACGATGTCGGGCTATTTTGAAGTTGGAGGAGAAAATGAGGAGGAGTTTTTCGCGTTTTTCGTTTTCGACCCTTCAATGGCCGATAGTTTGTCTAGATAAGACTCTTATTCCTCGGCTGGGATCGTGTCGAGACTTTGAAGTCACTATATGGAGAAAAATCCTGCAATGTTTTCCTCAATTTCTTTTCGACTGAAGAAAGAAAGATATGAACATCTCGGATTAAGTGGGGGAGAGTAAATTTTCAGGACATTTTAATTCTGAAGTGAACTAATCCTTTAAGAATGAAGCTTTGTTAATGCCTTAACAATAGCAGAAAATCAAAGAAGGGCAGAAGTAGTGAGAGCTCACCTCATCATGATCATCATCATCTTCATAATCTTCATCATCATCCTCCTCATCCTCATGCAGCTGAAACACTGAGAAACAGTGTTTAGATGTGCTGAAGTGTTGAACAGCGCTGATCGAGATGTGCAGGTTCTGTGTGAACACAAGTGACAGTCAATGATGATTCAACAACTGACTTTATGCAACAAATGTAAAAATCAAGTATTAATCACAGTTTAATATAAACAATAAACATTTCTTTACCTGACTGTCACTGATCCAGAGCCATATATCAGCTGGATGCAGATGTTCATGTCCAGCTGTTCTGCTGTATTAGTGTTTTATCCTGTTCTTGAGTTGTCCGGCTGGAGAACAGCAGTGATGAGCTGATATCAGCGGTTTAATTAAACATGTAGACGCTTCTCTTGCTGCTCTGTCCTTATCTCTGAATCCTCTCTTTTGCTTGTCATGGTTTATATTCTTCTCTCCTGTGTGCTTTCTCACTCTCACTTTCTCACATCTCACTCTTAGTTTAGTTAGTCCTTAGTCCTCTTGTTGTTTTCTGTCCTCTTTATCTCCATCTCCATCTGATGAATGATGCAGAACTGCTATAGTTTTCTCTTCTGTCTCACTTCACAATGAGAAGAGCATGTAGACCAGAAGTGAAGATATCTCTGTCATTAACTCATCAGGTTTTCATGGAAGCGTCAAAGAATCCAGGAGTATCAACTACAGACACAGCGCTCTTTTTGTCTCTCCAATCTCGGTCTCTGCTCTTCCAATCTCTGTGTCTGCTCTTTAGTCTCTTCCTCTCTCAGTCTCCTCTCTTCTTCCTCTCGTCTGAATCTTTGAGCATCTTCATACATATTACTGAAATATCCTCCTCCATTCTGCTCTATCATTGTGTCAATCTTCTTCAGTAGATCATTCACCTGATCTCTGTTATTCAGATCTTTATTGTTGAAGACGTGAAATCTGCCTCCACACTCTTGAACTAGATGTCTTAATCTACAGTTCTCCTTAATGAGTTTCTCTATTGGCTTTTCTTCTAGCAGATCTCCATGAGTGAAGAGAATGATGGAGTATTTTAACACCTCCTGACCAAACATCATCTCAATCATCTGAGGAATCTGCTGCTCCTGCTCAGTGACTCTGACATCTGCTCTGAGAACAATGAGAAAAGCGTGCGGTCCAGGTCTGGATATATAAACACTTCTCGCTATCTCTGTCATTAACTCTTCAGGTTTCATGTGTGTGTGAAAGAATCCAGGAGTATCAACTACAGACACAGATCTGCCTGAAACAGTGGTGTGAGCATCTGAACATTCACTGGTTACTGATTTTGTGCTCCTTATGGAAATAAACTCTCTCTGTCCCAGTATTGTGTTTACAATTGCACTCTTCCCAAAACCAGTTTGACCCAGAAGAACAATCCGTCTGTTATCACAAGCATTAGATCTAAAAGATAACCATCCCGGAGAGGTTACGCAGGGGACTGAATCTGCAAAATAATAAACAAAAGCTCAGATAAACACGAAGAACAGAGATATAATTTTTTTCAGGCAAGTCTAACACTATTTGGGTATAGAAATTGAATAATCAAATGTGAAATAACAACAGTCTACACTGCATTAATTAAATACAATTAACATATTTAATCTTTGTTCAAGCTGCAAAAGTGATTTTCTTTGTCTTTTATTGTTCAAATAACAAATGACAGACGGCTGTAGGTTTATTCGGCTGATGTCAGTTTAGGAGCTGCACATATAATGATATAATGATATTCTTAAATGTTTAAGTTCACTTAAAGGGGTCATAAATAGGGCTGGACCCGAATATTCGAATATAGTTCGGTGGGTTGGTATTCGATTTTAAAATTTGACATTCATATATATATTTTTTTTTTCACACCTGGGATCCCCCGCGAAACGGTTCTCATTCACGCTTGAATAAGGCCGGCGACACACTGGCTGCGTGGCGTGTCCGTTTTTATTTTCGGCTCCCATGTTAACAGGTTGGAGTTTGCACACTGCCTGCGTGAGCCACGCGGAAAACGCGTGCATGCTAGAAATAGAACCGACGCCTAAAGGCCCTTGCACACTGAGTCCGAAATTCGCGTCCGAAATTTCCGCACGTTAAAAAAATAAATACGACCTCACGTTATGTCAATCACGCTTGTACACTGCCTCTGAAACTTTCGTCTGTCAAAAAAAAGGTCCTTTGCACCATGACCTCAAGCCAAACACCCCCCAAAAGCCTTTTTCCCCTTGGTCGAACATTATTAAAGTTAGAGCTTATTTAGAGATATCAGCCAAATTGCTTAGTGCAGGCACTAACGGATCCAAGGCTGTATCTGGTAAATTACCCCACTAATAATGCCCAGAATGGCACCAAACTTCTACAGTAGTACAAATAGGTTCTGTACTCATAAAACGAGGCATTGGAAAGTTTGTAAGTACATCAGGAGTTTATTTAAATAACACTTGCCTGATGGCTAATGCTACCGCTAACCCGCACATCCCGGTCACTTCAGTGATTAGGGAAAAGCACGTAAAAGTCCTGACAGAAAGCAATGCATAAGGATGTAGTGTAACGACGCCCAGTTCCAGGAATGCACTAGTATTTTGTTGGTAGCACCAGTTTATAACAATTATTAGTTAACACCAAGTTGTCAACACTTAAAAAAAAATGTGCAGAGACACTGTTTAGTTTGTTACATTGGTTACTGAAAATGTACTCGTTTTTGTGCCTGCTGACCACATTGTAACACTTATTTATATAGCAACAAATAAATCAAAAATCAAAATAAATAAATAAATGGCGATAATACGGCAAACCGCGCTATTGAGCCACTCAAAATTACCGCATCAGAAAATACTTCACCGCGACAGCCCTACGTTCAGTTGAACATACGAGTATCCGATCGATCCGCTTGGTCATCTGCATTTTCAGAATCCAACTCTGGCTCAAACCTATACGATAAAACTGACGACATTATTAATTGTCTTTATTATTGCTTTGGAAGATAAAGCTTGTTATTATGGTAAGGGTATGACATTTACGACACACGCTTGAGGTGTTCGGCCAATCACAACGCACTGTGTCAGCTGGCCAATCAGAGCAACCAACGCTTTTCAGAGGAAGGGGCTTTGTAGAAATCTACTCATCTTAAAAATTCAGGGCATAGATGAGCTGCAATAAATATAGTTTCTGAACAATAAAACATGTTCTAGTACACCCAGTACACAAAATAATGATCTTTGAAAATAGCATCATATGTCAACCTTTAAGACATAGCCGACTGATTTTACGAGGATACTTTCCGAGACTGGAATTTACACTTTTGCATGTATGTGTCCGTTCAAGCACAAAAAGACGAGAACTGAATTTATTCATGTTCTGTCTGCGAGGATCTCTGCACAGCAAACGGGGTGCGAGATCCAGTTCTCTTTCGCATCTTCTTGCGCTTGAATGCTTTAAGCTGGCTTTAATGTTTAAACTGATAGGACTTAAAAATGTGCAAATGATCCGCGAAACACACGCATTACGAACCTGATCTACGAACCCTATACTTGACATCACACATGCTGCAATGTGACTATCAAAGATGCACACATCACGATATTGAATCTAAAGCAATATATCAGCCCTAAGTTCACCTATTCCTTATTCAAGAACACAATGGTGAAATGCAGGGATCAGACTTTGTTAGGCTTGCGAGTCATTATTCCGAGTAGTATGCGTGATCGCGATTTCAAAAGTGAAAGCAAAAGTGAAAAGCAAGCACACATTCAAAAATTACTTCCAATACTGCACATATTGATAGTGGCTCTCGGATGCCTGCAAAACACATACAGTATAATTACACAACTATATAATTGCAAGAGAATGCAAAAGCTTTGAAAGCATTTGAAAAGCATTGAAATATATTTTTTTCTCCAATCTCATATTTTCCCACCACCATATCCCTTTAGAATTTATTTTATGAATATATTAATAAACTACTGACTATGAATGAAAATGACTACATTGTGTCAGTGAGATGGAGTATTTTAACACTACCGTCACAAATCTCAGGCATCGCCGTCATACTCCGAAGATGTGGTGACTTCAGCGGCATAATCCGAGGCGTCCTAGGAGGGACAGGAGGGCATTCTAGACTCTCCACTAGTGTCCGCTCCGGTTTTGCTTTTTCTGTATTAAAAGATATAAAACAAATTGAATTTACTCACTGTGGTTGGACAGATTCAGCTGTTACAGTCCAACATTTCAACTTTTTCCAGACACAATACATAACATAAATGTTTTATTCTAGTCACACCTATTATAGCTTTAACTCAAGCTTTTGTCGAAAAAAGTGTGCAGAACATTTATGTCATGCAGGAGAAAAAATTATAATACCCCAAAAACTGTAATGAGTAGGACATTATAATACAGAGATATCTCTCTCTCTCTCTCTCTCTCTCTGTAACTTTCTCGCTGTGACGCTGCGTTTGAATCTCTAAAGACAGTCAGTGAGAGCAGACTTTCACAATTTGTCTAAATATTCATAATATTTTGTATAATAGCGACTCACTCACCTATTGTGTCAGGGTATGTTGAATCTATTTTTGTAAGCAGCTCTTGAACTTGTCCCTTTGGCTTGTTGTTCAACACATGGTATCTCTGATCATATTTCTGAACGTATTGAATGTTAAATAAGTTAATTATGATAACAAGACTGTTTTTATCATGGTGATTTGTACAGAGGCTTCGTGGCTTTGCACTTAAGCCTAAACAGATAGTGAATGAGAGAGATCGAGCGCGTGCAATTTCCTGCATCTGTCTTTTAAATCTAATCATATATATTTGTTAAAAGATTGCTGTGTCCAAGGAAAGCGAAATATTTGTTGTGTCATCCTTTTAACGTTTAAGGGTATTTACCATGAATGGCGTCAGTGGTCAGCATTCCACAGCGCGAGGAAGCCGCGGCAAACAAAATGAACGCTTTGATGCCTCGCTCAAAGACAGTCTGTTGCTGTAACAATGCTGCGTGCTGAGTGACAGCCTTTCAATGTGCAGAGACACTGTTTAGTTTGTTACATTGGTTACTGAAAATGTACTCGTTTTTGTGCCTGCTGACCACATCGTAACACTTATTTATATACAGTGAGGAAAGTAAGTATTTGAACACCCTGCTATTTTGCAAGTTCTCCCACTTAGAAATCCTGGAGGGGTCTGAAATTGTCATCGTAGGTGCATGTCCACTGTGAGAGACATAATCTAAAAAAAAAAATCCAGAGATCACAATGTATGATTTAACTATTTATTTGTATGATACAGCTGCAAATAAGTATTTGAACACCTGAGAAAATCAATGTTAATATTTGGTACAGTAGCCTTTGTTTGCAATTACAGAGGTCAAATGTTTCCTGTAGTTTTTCACCAGGTTTGCACACACTGCAGGAGGGATTTTGGCCCACTCCTCCACACAGATCTTCTCTAGATCAGTCAGGTTTCTGGGCTGTCGCTGAGAAACACGGAGTTTGAGCTCCCTCCAAAGATTCTCTATTGGGTTTAGGTCTGGAGACTGTCTAGGCCACGCCAGAACCTTGATATGCTTCTTACAGAGCCACTCCTTGGTTATCCTGGCTGTGTGCTTCGGGTCATTAAGACCCAGCCTCGACCCATCTTCAATGCTCTAACTGAGGGAAGGAGGTTGTTCCCCAAAATCTCGCAATACATGGCCCCGGTCATCCTCTCCTTAATACAGTGCAGTCGCCCTGTCCCATGTGCAGAAAAACAGCCTCTATTTTTCACTAAAAAAAGTTCTATTTTGGTCTCATCTGACCACATGACTTTCTCACATGACTCCTCTGGATCATCCAAATGGTCATTGGCAAACTTAAGACGGGCCTTGACATGTGCTGGTTTAAGCAGGGGAACCTTCCGTGCCATGCATGATTTCAAACCATGACGTCTTAGTGTATTACCAACAGTAACCTTGGAAACGGTGGTCCCAGCTCTTTTCAGGTCATTGACCAGCTCCTCCCGTGTAGTTCTGGGCTGATTTCTCACCTTTCTTAGGATCATTGAGACCCCACGAGGTGAGATCTTGCATGGAGCCCCAGTCCGAGGGAGACTGACAGTCATGTTTAGCTTCTTCCATTTTCTAATGATTGCTCCAACAGTAGTGGTGCAACGGATCATCATTGATCCGTGATCCGTTCGGATCAATATCTTCGGTTCGGCACACACGTGATCCGCGGATTGATTTATGGGGGAAAAAAATGCACTCAACATTTGCTTATATTTGTTGTTCATTTAAACCGTTATGAACCGCAGCGAGCGTGACACCTCATTCGCGCCGCAAGACCTCCAGACGCGCGTAAACGCGTATTTACATTGACTTAACATTGAAATCACTCGCGCCAGACGCTCTATTCGCGTTTGGTGTGTGAACGCAGCACGAGGGTGAGGGCGGGCGAGAGAGAGAAAGAGTGCCTGCGAGTGCGAGTGCGTGAGCGAGAGTGAAGTCTGCGGTCTTGGCCATTAGTTGATTTACTTGTTTTTGTGTAGGTAATACGTTGTCAAATATGTTTAAACTTAAATAAACTACCTATACAAGTAGTTATGTCTCTTTGTATTAATGTGTCCTGTTATTGACAATGCGCGTCAATGACAAAATGCGCAACCAGATGTTCGAATATATGTGTTTTTTTAGAGGGAATATTCGAACGTCATTTTTGAGCAATTTTGACAGCCCTATATGACAGTGGAAACACATCAAGCATTGGTCCATGTTTAAAGGAAGGAGATATGCCTTTTTATGTTGCACTTTAAGTTGTTTTTCATTAATTATGTTAAAAAGAAGATATTATGCCTTGTGCACTTTAAGTTGATTTTATATATTTTAATTTAATAATTTAAAAGTGTTAATAAACAAAAAAAAAAAGTTTTTTTTGCTGATCCGAAAAATGATCCGATCCGTGACTCTGATCCGAACCGTGAGTTTTTTGATCCGTTGCACCCCTATCCAACAGTGGACCTTTTTTCACCAAGCTGCTTGGCATTTTCCCCGTAGCCCTTTCCAGCCTTGTGGAGGTGTACAATTTTGTCTCTAGTGTCTTTGGGACAGCTCTTTGGTCTCGGCCATGTTAGTAGTTGGATTCTTACTGATTGTATGGGGTGGACAGGTGTCTTTATGCAGCTAACGACCTCAAACAGGTGCATCTAATTTAGGATAATAAATGGAGTGGAGGTGGACATTTTAAAGGCAGACTAACAGGTCTTTGAGGGTCAGTATTATAGCTGATAGACAGGTGTTCAAATACTTATTTGCAGCTGTATCATACAAATAAATAGTAAAAAAATCATACATTGTGATTTCTGGATTTTTTTTTTTTTTAGATTATGTCTCTCACAGTGGACATGCACCTACGATGACAATTTCAGACCCCTCCATGATTTCCAAGTGGGAGAACTTGCAAAATAGCAGGGTGTTCAAATACTTATTTTCCTCACTGTAGCAACAAATAAATAAAAAATCAAAATAAATAAATAAATGGCGATAATACGGCAAACCGCGCTATTGAGCCACTCAAAATTACCGCATCAGAAAATACTTCACCGTGACAGCCCTACGTTCAGTTGAACATACGAGTATCCGATCGATCCGCTTGGTCATCTGCATTTTCAGAATCCAACTCTGGCTCAAACCTATACGATAAAACTGACGACATTATTAATTGTCTTTATTATTGCTTTGGAAGATAAAGCTTGTTATTATGGTAAGGGTATGACATTTACGACACATGCTTGAGGTGTTCGGCCAATCACAACGCACTGCGTCAGCTGGCCAATCAGAGCAACCAACGCTTTTCAGAGGAAGGGGCTTTGTAGAAATCTACTCATCTTAAAAATTCAGGGCATAGATGAGCTGCAATAAATATAGTTTCTGAACAATAAAACATGTTCTAGTACACCCAGTACACAAAATAATGATCTTTGAAAATAGCATCATATGTCAACCTTTAAGACATAGCCGACTGATTTTACGAGGATACTTTCCGATAGGGCTGAACGATATGGACAAAATTTCATATCTCGATTTTCATGCCAGATATCTCGATATCGATACAATACGATATGACTACCGTAAATCCTCTAATATAGGCCCGGGCCTTTATTTTACTCAAGCGCATCGCGGCCCAGGCCTTTATTGGAAGGAGGCCATAATTAGAGACAGGCCTTTATTTGTATTTGAGCAAAACGGACTACCAGTAGAATGAATAAAAACGAGATTTTGTGTCTATTTTAATCTATAAAATACTAGTTTAATTTATTGAAAACGTACAGTTAGTTACCATATAACATTATGGTATGCATACAGAACATTAACAACAAATAAATATAATATAAATAATATTTTTTGTGAAAAGCAATGATTCATTTTGAAACAGTATTTGTTCCAGCAGTAGTAACGTTAGCTCCACAACAGCACGCATCTGTGCATTCATTGATTTCATTCATTCATTCACACACTAGAAACGCGTGTCTTTTTGCGTGTAACTTACAGACACTATTGCGATTAGAACAAAGCAAATAGAACTGACCTATTTCTCAGCTGGATCCGTTGCTCCTCGAAATAATACTTCCAAGCACTTCTGAGGTAAATTTTCCAGGATTATTATTACTTAGATAGATGTGTGTTATCCAGCTGATTGTGGGTGTTCAGGTTTGCGTGGATCGCCTCAGATTATTTGCGTTTGAATAACGCCGCTCTCCGTAGCCTAATTAAGAGATCAAAGTCAACAGAGTATTTTGAAACTCGTTTGCACTTAAGAAAAAAAGCGAGCCTATCGCGCCAGTGCGATTGTCGATCCCAGGGGGTTAAAAAATAGATTTTCGCCAAAAATCCTCTTTGGCTCCGCAGCTGCCATGGTAAACAACATTAGCCTACCGGTGACTGAATTCTCACGTGCGAGTCAAGAGCGAAGTGATTGACATGACCAGGCTACCATAGCTATGGCTTGGATTCATTAGCAAACATTGCCCCCCTGTGGTATTTGCATGTTACTATCACAAGCATAATGTTGTGGCCTGCCCAGAAAAACGTTGGTTCTAATAATAGCCCCGGCCACTATTAGAGACCGGCCTTTATTTACCTCCGCCAACAGCGAGACCGGCCAATGTTAGAGACCCGGCCACTAATGGAATACAGGCCACTATTAGAGGATTTACGGTACGTAAGTACTAAAAAAACAATACATTTAGAGTTTGTAAAATACACACTGATGTCTATGGAAGAGGTAATAATAATCCTTTCCATTATAATTCGACACATTTTATTCATATCAGATACACATTGTGTAAGTAACTTCAATGTTTACTCTATTCTATTCCCAGTTCACCTGCCACTTACTTTTAAGTATTTCGGGAGAAGTGGATGAATTCACATGTTGTAAACATAGAGGTTGTAAATCCAACAGATCCGATTCTCTGACCTGCGTCTGCGGCACAAACTTACACGGCGGCACCCATCGCGCATACAGCTCAACTAACGCGATCGTTATAAAGGTGTTTAAACAACAATATACTTCCACTTGCATGTATTTGACAATCGGAATATCAGATATTTCATGCCATAGCTAACACATTTGTGAATATTCTGAATAAAAAAGGAAAAATTACATAAAAGCAGATCATCATTCATTCAGCGCTGTTGCTGCTGCGGTGTGTCACGTGACAAGCAATGATGCGTCACCATGGAAACACCGCCCTTTGCTTTTTTCGATAGTAATATCTTGAAAGTTCATATCTCGATATAGATACGATAACGATATATCGTTCAGCCCTACTTTCCGAGACTGGAATTTACACTTTTGCATGTATGTGTCCGTTCAAGCACAAAAAGACGAGAACTGAATTTATTCATGTTCTGTCTGCGAGGATCTCTGCACAGCAAACGGGGTGCGAGATCCAGTTCTCTTTCGCATCTTCTTGCGCTTGAATGCTTTAAGCTGGCTTTAATGTTTAAACTGATAGGACTTAAAAATGTGCAAATGATCCACGAAACACACGCATTACGAACCTGATCTACGAACCCTATACTTGACATCACACATGCTGCAATGTGACTATCAAAGATGCACACATCACGATATTGAATCTAAAGCAATATATCAGGCCTAAGTTCACCTATTCCTTATTCAAGAACACAATGGTGAAATGCAGGGATCAGACTTTGTTAGGCTTGCGAGTCATTATTCCGAGTAGTATGCGTGATCGCGATTTCAAAAGTGAAAGCAAAAGTGAAAAGCAAGCACACATTCAAAAATTACTTCCAATACTGCACATATTGATAGTGGCTCTCGGATGCCTGCAAAACACATACAGTATAATTACACAACTATATAATTGCAAGAGAATGCAAAAGCTTTGAAAGCATTTGAAAAGCATTGAAATATATTTTTTTCTCCCATCTCATATTTTCCCACCACCATGTCCCTTTAGAATTTATTTTATGAATATATTAATAAACTACTGACTATGAATGAAAATGACTACATTGTGTCAGTGAGATGGAGTATTTTAACACTACCGTCACAAATCTCAGGCATCGCCGTCATACTCCGAAGATGTGGTGACTTCAGCGGCATAATCCGAGGCGTCCTAGGAGGGACAGGAGGGCATTCTAGACTCTCCACTAGTGTCCGCTCCGGTTTTGCTTTTTCTGTATTAAAAGATATAAAACAAATTGAATTTACTCACTGTGGTTGGACAGATTCAGCTGTTACAGTCCAACATTTCAACTTTTTCCAGACACAATACATAACATAAATGTTTTATTCTAGTCACACCTATTATAGCTTTAACTCAAGCTTTTGTCGAAAAAAGTGTGCAGAACATTTATGTCATGCAGGAGAAAAAATTATAATACCCCAAAAACTGTAATGAGTAGGACATTATAATACAGAGATCTCTCTCTCTCTCTCTCTCTCTCTCTCTCTCTCTCTCTCTCTCTCTCTCTCTCTCTCTCTCTCTCTCTCTCTCTCTCTCTCTCTCTCTCTCTCTCTCTCTCTCTCTCTCTCTCTCTCTCTCTCTCTCTCTCTCTCTCTGCGTTTGAATCTCTAAAGACAGTCAGTGAGAGCAGACTTTCACAATTTGTCAAAATATTCATAATATTTTGTATAATAGCGACTCACTCACCTATTGTGTCAGGATATGTTGAATCTATTTTTGTAAGCAGCTCTTGAACTTGTCCCTTTGGCTTGTTGTTGAACACATGGTATCTCTGGTCATATTTCTGAACGAGTCTCTTCAGTGCTTTAGTCTCATTGACGAATTCATGTATTGACTTCTTTTCATCCTCCAGTTGATCTCCTCTGGTGAAGAGAATCCAGGTTTTCTTCAAGCGCTCTTTTCCTAACATCTCCTCAATCTTCTCCACAGTTTCTTTCTCTTTTCTAGTGAATCTGTCAGCTTTGATGACCAGCAGAAACACACAGGGACCAGATTCACACTTCTGAAGAACCTTTTCATTTATCATCTGCTGAATCTCCTGTTCACTGAGCTTTGTGTTGAATAATTCTGGCGTGTCATAAACAGTGACCCATCGTCCACAGACCCACCCAGATTCAACAGCAACATCTTGTGTGACAGAAGAGAAACTTTTCTTTGCTTCAAAAGCTTCTCGTCCCAGTATTGTGTTTCCTGATGCACTCTTCCCAGCTCCTATTTTTCCCAGTAACACCAAATTCAGACCTCCAGTCCTTCCTTCAGAATTCAGACCTTCAATCCATTCTGCCATTTTCAAGATGTGGCGTAAAGCTAAAAAGTGCTGCAAGACAAAAATGAACAGACATTTATCAAAAATCTCAGACATTTCCTTTAATACATGAGAATGCTTCTGTTTCAAATCGTTGATCTAACTCGATGCGTTGATCTGTCTTTTCTTGGTGCTTCACTGTATCTGATTCCATCATTATTTTTATAATGACCAAAACGTTCTCACAATTCCCACAATTGACCCTTCGCAGGGAGTTTGATTGACAGGCAATCTGACCAATCATAATCCACCATTTTATCTGACAAAGCCATCAGGAGAGTTAATAGATTAACGTTGGTGGATTTGAACTAGAAAAACGGTGTGTACTGATGTGTTTCCGTGGTTGAAACAACATTTCATCTGATATTAATTCATGTTTTTTTGATGCTGTAAATTAACTAGAAGAAAGAGACGATCGGTTCACAAGGCTCGCTTTAACTGAGGCTCTACAGTGATCTGTCACGACACATTAAAGAGACACAAAATTGTTCAAATTTGCTTAAAAAAAAAAATGACCAAATTTGAAAGTTGAGACTTTGTTTCATATCAAAAGTAACCTGATCTGTCCTGTCTGTCAGTGTCCTCTTTGCTACTCGATGTATTTTTCACTGCATGACAACATGATGTGGCGTGAGAGTCGGACATAGCAACAGTAACTAAACTAAACTTTGCGAAAGGTCAATTATAACAAATGCCTGCAGAGGGCACCATTGGCCTGCTGATTGTTGTTTTTACCCTTAAAGGTGAAAAATGGGTGAATCCCAACATAACACTGACTGTGACGTAACAGTTGGGATCATTAATATTTGCATATACCAGCCCATGTTCTAGGCCACGCATATTAACGTGAACCTGCACAGCCGAATCATCCGAAGTTCTGCAGGTGTTGTGAAGAAGCAAGCAAGGACAATAGCGAAAATGGCAGATCATGGATATAAATGTAGCCTAATGTTCCAGGCTTGTGCGTATGTCACAATTCATTTCACAAGTATATTCTTCATCTGTAAATGCTAGAAACTAGTGCAAATATTAGCCTACCATTTTGCAGTCAGGAGTGACTCTCTGCTAAACTTAACAGATTTCCATGAATACGTGCTTCTGTGCGCATGCGTGAAAAACAGAATAGAAAATTTACATTTTGCTTAAATGTTTTTTTTTGTTGAACAATAAATGTGACATTTATTGATAGCAGTAGGCTAACTGTAAAGTGACTATTGTAATGGATAGACCCAAATCAGATGTAGGTTATTAGTCTGTGCTTTTGTTTGCATTTAGTTTTAGTTTAGTGAATTTAAAAATAAAATCATTATTTTTGTTTTTAGATTGTAATATTAGAATGTAACGTGATTTTAACCCATTTATGCACATAATATAGCTAGCCTACATTTTGCAATTGGTTTTAATTTTATTGCTGACTGTCTTTAACAATATTTAAAATGTACGAGTTGGCATAGTAGTTTTTGGTGACATAACCTTCTTTGTTAAGGTTACATGGATCAAAAACAACTAAAACAATTACTAGCCCTATTTTATTTCATTTATTTATTACTTTTATGTTTTGGGGTCAGTATAAAAAATCCTCAGCATTGAGCCCTGCAACATTAATGATAATTTACCCTGTGTTGCAACGTTAGCATAGAAGTTAATAGTTAGTATGACAACCTATTTACACCGAGATGAATATTATTTCTGTCTGTGTTGTACCATAAATCTACAAAATAGAACTGTATCAGGTAGTCAGGTAGTATTATAATTTGGCCTATTTTTCCATCAACACAACTCATGAGCAGTGCCGGCCCGAGCCTTTTGGGGGCCCTAAGCAGAATTTGATTTGGGGGCCCCCTCCCACCATGCAGTCACCTGTGTTTGACGATTATTGAGTACTGAGAACAGGCGTGCTCAACTCCCAAACCGTTTATGGGTGTGAATTATAAAGAAATGATCAAAATAAAGATGAAAAAACGCACTTTCTAGTTATATTTCATGAATTAATTTATACCATGTCCACACAGACGCATTTCAGCCTAAGCCATCATCAGTGATTGACACAATGTCACGCTATAATGTTACATTACAAATTAATGCAATAAGGTTATATATTAATACTAAATAAATACTTAATAAAAAATAGATACTAAAAAAAACTTTCTTTACTCTTTTACTAACTCTTTGAAACTTCTGAAAACAAACTGTCACAAAACATAAAAAAAATGTATTTGCAAAATATCCTCCAACGTTTTGCAACACTTTGCAGTTTGAATGATGTCTTGTATGAACATGACGGAGTATGTTTTTAAGTTTCCACTGTTTGATCGCGCCCGCGCCTCACACACACCGCACTACTGTGATGTTTCCAAGCACATTTTTGCGCGAGTGAAGATGATTTTTTTCCGTCAATATTGGGAGTGAAGTACAAAGCCTATGATAAAGAATAGTTTAACATCCAAATCCATCGCGAATGTTGAATTCTAATTGAACATTCATTTTGATTCTAATGAGAGAGATACGTGAGCCCAACGCCGCTTACTTTCACTTTCTCTTTAAATTATTTCGTTTTCGGCTTGTTTATAGTTATTTTTTTATTCTTGTTCTGTTCTGAATATCATTACATTTAAAGGATAAATCATTGATCAAATCAAATTTGTGTGACATGGCTTAACATTACCGTGGCTGCGCACAAATTGTCTATGCACGCGAGGTTATGCGCATGACTCAAACACTGGCAGACACAGCAGCAGTTGTAGGCAGGTATATTGATCATGAAATCAGAATTTTCTTGTCTTAAATTATTAATCCTTCCATTCATTTATGTCACTTATTTAAGTTAATTAGGCTAATATGTAAAAAAAAAAAAAAAAACTCGATTGGGGGCCCCCTGGTGGCGAGGGGGCCCCAAGCAGCCGCTTAGTTCGCTTATGCCTCGGGCCGGCCCTGCTCATGAGCTAACTAGGTTAGTTTGGTTGCTAACAGATAGCCCACTCGATCCTTCTAGCTAACGTGACCACCTCCACCTAAGTTGAAACAATTGTCATTTGACAATGCATAGATACAATTTGTTCAAATGGTTTTTTTTTTTTGTTTTGTTTTTTGAGAACTGAAGTATATTATTTTGCAAGTTTGTATTTCAGAATACAGGGTGGGCCATTTATATGGATACACCGTAATAACATGTTAATGGTTGGTGATATTAAAGTCCTGTTTGTGGCACACTCAAGATGCTGGAAAAACAAACTCCTCAAGATGGGTGGTGACCATCACATATACTAATGTGCCACAAACAGGACTTTAATATCACCAACCATTCCCATGTTATTACGGTGTATCCATATAAATGGCCCACCCTGTACATCACAGCTCTTGCATTCAAACCAGTCAAACAGCCAATCAGAGCAAAGCTGAACATTATTCTTCATTATACTTCCAAATAAGGTAATAACAGCACATTTCATTCTAGGGACAAATGGTAGGGTGGTAAATGGAAAACCATATCTGTAGAATTTTTGCCCTTACCTAAGCTACATACCTTCTATGTCTAAATATTTTTATCAATGCATTCTATGGCACCTTTAAACCTCTCTTTTGAAATTGCGATGAACAAGTCACATTTTTAAAAACATAACTCATGATAATGCCAGAACATGTTCAGTATTAGTATTTTTATATAAAGATATCTTTATGATGCAGTTATTATCACTCTTATTTGGACATTTAGGCCATTTAGAAAATATAGCCTAGTTTGTTAAATTTCGAGTATTCATTTCATTTTTAAGATTTACAATAACACAAAGTCGTAATGCATACTTTAAATTTAACTTAAGTATATTATGTACAAACAAGTTATAATGAGCTGGTTGTTTGCAACAAGGTGGAGTCATTGCTAAAACTGTACATGACAGTACAGGTATATTATCATAGAAAAGGAAGAGAATGAATTAAAGTAATATGGAAGTAAAGTTGCAGTTCAGGAGAGAACATTTAATTATTCTGCATGTCCCACCCTAAGGATTTAGATGGTTGTTTCAAAATTTGTTGTGGCCTTGGGTGTATGGGATGGCCTGGATGAGTGTGAGATTTCGAGGCCTGAAATTAGACCCATATCCCAGTCCGCCCTGTGTGTTTATTAGCTGTTTCTCTCTGACCATCTTTGTCCGATTTTCTCAGCGATCTAGCATGCTTGCTACTCATTATAAAATAAGCGCCCCAAAGTCTTCCTCGAAAATATTAGCAGAATTATGACTATGTTTCGAAACTGTCCACGCAGAGAGAGAAAGAGAGGACACTAATGTGATCATACATCTCCACATGTAGGAGAACGAGAAGGAAAGGGAAAGAGTGATTCGGTCTTAAAACTGAACGATACCGCTCCTTTAGTTAACAACAATGCGCCAAAAAAATACAGCAAATGTGCTGACTTCACAGTGATCTACACAAGTTAACATCAGAGTTAGTTTAAAGTCATTTTTTAAACTTACCCAACAGAAAAAAGTTACTTCGAGAATAGTTTCAGTTCTGAAGTGCGCGACGAATAGTAACCAGCATTTCATTTCCAAGGAAAATGGCGATGTTCAGTTTCTTCTTCTTCACGGGGATTGGGGATTTCAGCGCTGCCATCTTCCGGATTACTTTTCTCCTTCTTGCTTGCTTTTTACGGAGGATCGCAGACAAATATGTGCATTATCGCCACCTATCTTGGAAATGGACCATTGACACTTCCTATACTATAACCTCTCAGCCGACATAAATTCCCCTTATTTATTTACCCGCACAGAGGCTTCATAGGGTTTCATCCGGCGCTGCGTGTTCAGCTCCTCCGTCCACTCATTCGCACGCAAATTCAGTATTCCTGTTACTGTACACAATTCAAGTTACTGTCCTATTCTGTCAAAACTATTATTTTAACTATTTTCTATTCCCTCCCCTATTCCTCACAGCACCAATAGGGGTGCACCAGCAGCAGTGACTTTTAATTTGAATTGTATAAAATATCATAAGTATATAAAATCAGCGTTTTTTTAATGTTTTGCTAATTTGTCCACACTCTCTCTTTACCTATGAGTCCAAATCAATTAGATCTCAGTGCATTTCCCCCTTATTCTTGTGTGAGCAGTAGCAGTTCCTAAAAAAGAGACATGTAAACAAATATTTATGGTGAAAACTAAATAAGAGTTTTATTTCAAACTTTTTGTTTCTTTCTTTTTTTCTGCAGAATGTACATAAGACACGGAAAAAGTAACAATGTAAGACACTTGATACACAAATTATTTTTTTTTTTTTACATTGATAAAATTTCGTGTATGAATACGATATTTACCCATCAATAAAACAAAATTTACAACATCAGAGAAGGGTGAATTTAAATCACATTTTAAAAGAAAAAAATAGGACTTTTTTGGGGATATATGAGGAATTTGATCCATTTTAACTGACAATCAGCTATGTATCAAACCAACATTTAAAGAATCACCTAATCAAGTATTTCAGGAAAATAACGGATCCAGATTATTTCATACTTACCAGCGATATTTGTTGTCATTCCAGAAATAAAGATGCTGCATGTCTAATGTAAATGTCAACTGTAATATATATTTCAGAGTACATTAAATTGATTTGTGATTCCCACTGTTATGGAATGTTATGCTGTTACGGAATCTGTAACTAAATCTTTTATTCTCACATAATTCAAAATAATTGTCAGTGTTTTAATTAATTATAATTTTGGTAATATGTACAAATCACATAAGTGCATATAAAAATAATACTACTAATAATAAGTAAAATAAATGTACATTTTCTTAAACACGCACATACAAAAAAAATATTAACAACAGTAATGGTAAACATAGTGTGTGTTAACAGAGGGCAATAACATGTTGGTCATATCACATCATTAACTTGGGATCCATTACTTTTGGGATTTAATTACTCTCTCTCATGTCATTCCAAACCTGTAAGACCTTCGCACATCTTTGGAACACAAATGAAGATATTTTTGTTGAAATTCGAAAGGTTTCTGACATACACTTTAAAAAAAAACATGTGCATATATTTTATGCATATAATGTAATGGTGTGCATAAATATATATATATATATATATATATATATATATATATATATATATATATATATATATATATACTGTATATATATATATATATATATATATATATATATATATATATAATTCCCATCCATTTAGATTAAATAGTTTTAACATACAAATTAATAAACAATGTGATTCATATTTCTCAGTCATATTTGAAATGTGTAAGATTTATGTAATAGTACACAGCAAAACGCCAATGTTAAATTAACACTGCTCAGTGTTTCTGTGTGCACACTACAGAGTTAAATACCACTGAAGTTGAAGTTAATGAGATAATTAGGACTAAACAACTATCAACTTTCAGCTGATTTAAATGGGATAGCACTTTTCTGCGTTTAAGTGGGTGATTTAAAGATTTCATGTTCCACCTTATAAATGTTACTTGATAATGAGTCTTCATATTAATAACACGTAGCCCTTTATAAAGCTCTGACAATGTTTCTGGTAAATAAACATTGCAAATAAATGTTATATTAATGCATGTTTCTGACGTCACAAACTACCTTGTAACCAATCAGATCAACGTGTGATCATCAACGAGTGGATCTCTGAGCTGCTGTGAGTGAGTGGAGGCGGGGCTCATTTAAATATTCACAGATCTACGTATACTAAATGAGGTGAGAGTGACTTTTTTTAAAGGGAAAAAAAAACTATAGAGCTGGGGGATTTAACGCGTTACTCTTTGCGCTTAATTTGAGATGTTTAACGCATTAAAAAAAACAAAACAATTAACGCAGCACTTTTTTTCTGTTGCGGCAGCTATTGCAAGTGTGCCAAACCAAGTCACCCTGTCATGATGGAGAAGTACAAGGATGGAGTTTTAGGAGGAATGTTTGCATTTAAATTTAATTTAGTTTAATTTAAATTTAATTTGGTTGCATTTAAATTTAATTTAGTTTTGACAAAACAAAGATGCTGTGTACAATTAGCAAAGCTGAATTCAAATACCACACCAGTTGGTTTGAAGCTGGATGCACCGAATTTTCGGCCGTCGAATGGCATTTTCGGTTTTTGGCCGAAAGAGAAAAAAGGCCGAAAATATTTAAACCGAATATATGCCGCCCATCGGAGTTCTGCGATCAGGTTTCACGAGCGGGTTTTTTTTCCGCCTTGTGTGTGAGCCACGCTCTCCGTTCTATGTGTGTGTGTGTGTGTGTGTGTCGGCGCGCCGCTCTCTCCGCTCAATGTTCCACTCTGTGTTTGCGCTGCGCGGTCTGCTCTGTCGTTAACGGCCCAAACACTCCAATCATGTACCGATCACGCACTGGAAAAGCAAAGTCCGCTCAAATAACGTGAAATTTCTGTGTAGTAGACTTCTGTTTGCTGAGCTGGTATAGTCATGCAGGCAACAATGGTAAAATGACCTGCTCTGATCACATGCTCTGGCAATAATAGCTTTGTAGGACTATATTCTATAGACCATAGTCTAGCAACTCTCAATAGACCTTCTAGCTGCAAAAACCTAAATTGGGTCAGGCCAATCACGTCGTGTATAGAGTAGGCGGGGGCGGGCTTAACATATGACGACAGAGTTTCGACGGCTGCCACTTGAAAACAAAGAATGACGGCTGCTGATGGAGAACAACGGTCTTTCGAATCGGCTTTGTCCGTGACTCTGGAGGACTTGGAGTTAAGTTTTTCTTTGAGAAAAGAGCAAAGAACGGCACTTAAGTCATTCTTAAAAAAAGGAAGATGTGTTCGTCGTTTTGCCGGCCAGATATGGCTAAAGTTGAATCTATCAACTAAGCTCCGCTGTTGGGAAAACGCTCTGGTTGGTTGAAGCGCTGTCCTATTGCGTGCAGAGGGAATTTGAAAGACAGCCGTTTATCCCGCCCCTCGGATTGAGCCGTGTCTATGGTGAGTTTCCAGACCTAACATCTTGATGTAGGTCTGGCTTGCCAGGCTAACTTGCCAGGCTAACTACTACTACTAATAATTATAATAATAGTTACATACATTTAAACTTTATCAGGAGAACGATCAGGCCCTATTACCTCTGTTAAACGTCCTTACTAGCAGTGAGCAGTGAGGTCACTCTATATTTTGATTAGGCTCCACCCAAAATCAAAAAACACTTTAAAGTATTTTCATACATATTTCAACGGAGCTCACCAAAAACACCAGCGATTCAATCTGTCTGCTCACTAGCGCCCCCAAGACATGTCAATTTAATCAGATTTATAGTACAAATGTTTATGTACAAGTAATACTGTACACTCTGCATTAGCCTTAATATAAACCTGAAAATATAACTGGAATGGGATTAAAATTTGACTTTGGGGCGTTTTAACTTGGTAAGGATCTTTTTCAGTATATTCTCATGAGTAGGAGTCGTTTGTGCCTCCAGTCTGACCTCTCTGAGCTTTGCTTCATAATAACGTTTGAACTCATTCAATCTAGCATCCAGTTTCTGCTTCTCTTCAGCAAATTCGGCTTTCAGGTCCTTCTCTTTCTCTTGTAGTTTCTTCTCGTACAGCTTCTTCAGTTCCTCTTCTTTATTTTTCAGCATGTACTCCACATCCCGGTAAGAGTCATTGGTGTAATATCCTCCTCCATTATCAGTGACCATGGCATCTATCTTCTCCAGCAGATCCACAACCTGATTACGATCATCCATGTCTTTATTATTGAACACATGATATCTCCCTCCACAGCGACTCAGGATTTCTCTGAGATCTTTACCGGCTTCATCGATGTGTTCCTCAATATTGCCGGTCAGTTCATCACCGTGTGTGAAGAGGATGAGTGTGTGTTTATCTGCTTCTTCTCCAAATATGACTCTGATCTTCTCCACTGACATTTTCTCCTCCTCAGAGAACGAATCCAGTTTAATGACCAGGATGATGGCGTGAGGTCCAGGTGCCGTCATGTTTATACACTTACAGATCTTCTGTTTCAGAAACTCCTCCTCTATATCATCAGTGTCAAACATACCGGGAGTATCTACCACTGCGATTTCTCTTCCAGCCACTTCTTCAGTCTGTTTGCCACACTCTTTAGTAACGGATGAACCACTTCTGGCAGCTCTGAAGGCTTCTCTGCCAAGGATTGTGTTTCCAGAAGAGCTTTTCCCTGCTCCAGTCATTCCCACCAACACCATCCTTCTCATGGAAACTGAACAAGAGAGAGAGGATAAGATCATGTCATTACAAAGTTAACAGATTGCTGATTACAAACAGATGAATTGACAGTAAAGTATATTATGTCAAAGTCATAAAGCAAACAAATGCATATATTGTGTACAACTGTATATGTTTATACTTACAATCTGGAGGAAATAAATTACTGCTTCCCCATCTACCTACAACAATGAGTAGACATTCAGTTAATACTAGATTTCAGTTTTGTAGTAGATAATATCGTCAAACTTTAAACTTCAATCTTGTTTTTGTTTTTACATCAAACATGTCTTGGGAAATGTAAGAATTTTTTGGAAGGATGTGGAAACTTTTATTTAGAGTGTTTGATTCAAATATTCTATTTGATGTATTTTTATTTTATTTTGAAGATTAAAATACATAAGGAATAAAGATAAAGAATGTTATGTAAATATTAAAGTATTGAGGTGCAATACATAGTAGTTAATTATACTTAGGGCAGTAACTATTCCTTGATTAAAGTCGAGTATTCGATTTAAAAAAATCCTCGATTGCAATGTGTCGAGTAACCGGCAAAATACCGGAAGTGTCGCATTACACGACGAGAATCCATGAACTATTAGACCGTTTTCTAAGGCTATGCGTTATATTTAAAACCATTTCAAAACATAATATAGCATAGTGCTAAAGTGAAATGACAATGACTGTGACAGTTAAATAAATAAATGCGCTGTTTTTTATTTTGTTTTGTTTTTCACAGAGAAGCTTTTATTTACAAGCATGATAGGCTAAATGTTAAAATGACCCCAGCTCCGTTCACAGTAAACGCTGCTCCACACAAACTCAGTCTCTGTGCTGTTTGTTTAGGTTTCCAATAACATGCATTTGGTAACGCAAAACGTCGGACTCGGTTTGTGTTTCATAGATGCACTGTTTGAGAAACACAGGGTTTCTCAAACCTGCATGCTGAGGGTTTGGGTTGCTTACAACGTTCATATGGGAAAGCAGTGTGCGCCAAGATTTGTAACGTAACTTGTTTGTAAATCTACGCCAACACAGGAGAATACATAAATATGTTTTACTCTTGCACTGAGTATGCATGTTTTGATGTGCACATGTTCATGTTCAGGAAATTACAGCGGCTGTTGCATTTCTATCGTACAGAAGTGACCAAATATTACAGATTAAGTGGACATTTGAATTTAATGTTGTTTGGCCAATATTAAACAAGGATTTGATCATGCTGTTGTGTAACCAGGCTGTTGGCGCTCTCTGCAGGCATTTGTTACAATACGTAATGCAAATTATTTTTATATTAGTTAATTAATATAATTTATTTTACATGGTGTATTTAACAACAGCGTTGTTCAATAAAACCCATATGATTACTTACTTTGATACTTTATTTGAACAAATAAGTTTTGCTTGTTATTATATATTTGGGTAACACTTTACAATAAAGTTCATTAGTTAACATTAGTTAATGTGTTACAAGAACTAGCAATGAGCAATACATTTGTATTTATTCATCTTTGTTAATGTCAAATACAAATACAGCTGTTTGTTGATGTTAGTTCACACAGTACATTAACGTTAGTCTAAGCCTCAGACGTCACGCCCACGGAACGTTGGCTAAACGTCTGATGCATATGGTACACTTAACTGGAAACACTTCAGGAATGTCGAAGTCGTCATCTGATTGGTTGAATTGGTTGCAGCCGTGTGATTGCGGAAGAAAAACTGTTGTGTTTACATGAGTGACAATGAGCATTTATCAAGATCAGCTAAACGTAGGATTCTCAAAAGTATACGTGCACGAACAGATCAATGACTTACTGCTTGTTTTCTTCTCCTTCTTTGATTTTCTATGCTGACTGACTTGTTGCACGCCGGTCTGTTGTTGTGGGAAAATTTCCACGCCCCGAAACGTGACGCTGAACGAAACGAACTGTAATTGGTTGTTTGACATGTCGGTCAAACGGCCTTATGGGCGGGCCTTGGCCAAAGAAAGCTGCTATGAATTCCAGACCTTCAGCCGTCAGTCTGAAGGTCTGGCTACGCGAGACTACATTAACGTTAAAGGAGCATTTCACCCGTGGGAACATTGATCTTTATTGAAAGTGGGTCATATATGTAGTTGAAATGTATTAAAATTTTCGAATTTGTTGCCTTTTTGACTGAGTTATGACAGAAAGTAACTTTAGGGCGCATTTGTATGGAAAACCACAACTCCCACAATGCAACACATTTGCACAGCTCCACAAGCCACTCCCACTAATCCAGAACACCGCCTATGAGAAATCCGCCTATCAGAGAAAGCGCTAGCTACCGCTTGAGTTTGAAATTCATTTCACATAAAAAAAAAAAAAAAATGGTTGTTTGGCGAACTCATTATTGAATCATTCCTTGTTACTACTTATATTGAAATGGTGAACTATTGCATGGTACCGGGATGTTCAGTCTAGAGGTCGACCGATAGTGGATTTTACCGATAACGATAGCTAGGTTGGGCCATACTTGCCGATAACCGATTAATCAACCGATAGTTTTTAAAATTGATACTGGATAAAAACAAACATAACACTCCAAGTAAAACAGTGCTGAACTTTATTATAAAAATAATAAAACTGTATTGAACCATGAAAACATGCTAAATGAAATAAATATATAATATGAATAAATACTGAAGTCAATAAAAGACATTCATTCAAACTGAAACAAAAAGTAATACTCTAAATAACAAATAAAACCAGTTACATTCAAAATGTAACTGTTAAACTGTTCTTTTTCAAGCCAACTTAATGAATAAAAAAGTAAAAAAATTTGATCAGTATAATATTTGAGCAATACAATTGCACCTTGATCATTCATGTTAGTTTGATAGTGCATTAACTATGGTTAACAAATAAAAACCTTAATTTAAAGATGTATTAGTACATGTTAATTAACAAATAATGAACAATCCTTATACAGAAGTTATTAACCTTAGTTAATGATATGGAATTTTATTGTAAGTGTTATCATTTCATATAAATCCAAACAGTCATGCTTAAATATCTACAATGCCAGAGCATTGAAATGACATAAATATTAAATGTATAGTCTCACACTTTTGCTTCTATTTTATAAACACTTGATGATTATCTAATCAAAATAACAAAACATGTATTAAAGTGATGACGAAAAAAATAACCGAAATCGAATGCTTTTCTGATGTTTCTGTCAGCTGTATGAACATATCAGTTTTCTATCTTACGTCTCTAGCTTTAAATATGCAACTTCTCTGCATATTAAATGCATAAAAGTGATCAGCTGGATATAAACTAATGCAAATAGAGGTAACAATTGTGACATTAAACATTCGGGTCGGACTTACGTTTATTTTTGTCGTTTTAACCGCTTGAGGTACTATTGTTAGCGTCGTCTCAGGCTCGAAGGCAAACAAACATACTGTTGTGCTGTTCTTTCTCTACTAATGCAGCATTTAGTCAACAAATTAATCACTTTATAATGATATGACAAAATGTACTGTATACATAGGCTACCTTTTAGCTGTCGGTGCTTTAAACGCGCATCTGATGTCAGCGTTCTCCACACAGCATGTGCTCTCAGTGCAGCACGCAGAATCACGTGTCGAAATAAACAACACGAGGCATCAGTGATAGTTTTTATTACACCTCTAGAGGCCGCTCTTGTACTGCATGATGCCAGCAGACCCTTCTCAGCTCTCTCTTACTGTGTAATGAATGACAGCGCGCGCTTCTCAGCCGCTCCAGCAATGGACGCAACCAGGAAAAACTATCGGTATGTATTTTTGCCGATAACGATAGTTCCACCAATCAACTATCGGTGCCGATTAATCGGCAAAACCGATGAATCGGTCGACCTCTAGTTCAGTCCCCCGACCCGCACCTGAAATAAAATCAGTTTAGCCAATCACATTAGACACAATAACAAAAATGTTTATGCCAGGTCATACTGAAGTTTTTACACGACAATTAACACAAGGACAACTTCAGCCGAAGCTGTCAAAAGACCAGTACATGAAGAACATGGCAAACGTTACCACAAAACTGAGTAGCCTTATCACATTTTACCAATCGAACAGACGCGGCTACAACACTATATCTGCCACGCAATTTCATCTAGCCTACATCTGACAATTTTGGGTTCAAACACGCCCTGCACACCACACATACTTAGTGTTAAATTTGAAATATACTGTTCGATAGAACTGCTTTGTTACCACAGTATCTGCGTGCTTCCTCAGCGAACACTTAAATCCTTATTTCTCCCATCTCAGGGAAAAATAAAGGAAAAATCCACGACCATTATAATATATGACTGGTTTTCTAACAGTACAAAGCTTAATGCAAATGGGTGAAGTGTCCCTTTAACAAATACAACCTTTGATTTTAATAATGTATTAGTAAATGTTGAAATTAATATTAACTAAGATCAATAAATGCTGTTAAAGTATTGTTCTTTCTTAGTATATGTTAACTAAGGTTGTTAACTAATGAGCCTTATTGTAAAGTGTTACCTATATTTGTATTTTAAGTCCTTTTAAAGGCTGTAGTTCACTTGGATCATATCATATCATATCAAAAAGCAGAAAATAGCTTATAATCAGCTTCTTAAATAATTTATTCAACAAGATTTGAAAAATATGTCCCATTAAGTAATCCATTCCATATTCCTTCCACTATAACTAACAATATGTGTATGTTAAATAAAACAACTATATTTCTGTTTGATTCACTTATCACATTAAATTATTATTTATGCATTGACAGACACTTTTATCCAAAGATACTTATGTTGCATTTAAGCTAAATATTTAACCAAGTTTAGTGTTGCTAGATGGATTAAGGAACTTCATAACAGGTTAAGAATGTGATGTACAAATACCTATGTAATGTTGATTAAAAAATTTATTTTATTTTTATGCAGCCAGCAATAATATGTAACTAAAAAATACTTGTATTTATAGTTATTTTTATACTGTTTTACCAGTTTATTTATACCGTATGTACCTGTATAAAATAAATACATTTAAATATACATTTCCACTCAAACACTACAAAATAAAACGCCTGTCTTTAAGTCGTATAGTGTTTAATGTTTTATGTTCGCTCAAGTAACTTAACTAGTGCTAATAGAAAGCTAACCGCTGTGTGAAAAGTGGTTTAGCGAAGTCAATTATGAGAGTATTCTCCCAACACAATACTAGCCTACTTGGTCACTACACACTAACTCTAGTTTAAAGTTAATCAGGAGGGAAAACACCAGATTTGAAGTTGATTAACTTGAATTTTCTTTTTTAGAGTAGGCCTATTTCCACTGCGTGCATTTTGCCATTCAAACACATTTTTTCATGTTTCGTTCTTTTGTTTTAAGTGCGTTAAAGTGCTGCGATCATCAGTTATGTCTTACATAAAGTTACTGAATATATTTGTTTGCATGCATAACGTAATAATTAATGTAGCCTGTAATTAATCAGATGTAAACACTATACAATGCGTGCGGTGCAAATCGAAAGTAAAACCGTACGAAGGCTCTGTGCTAAAGAAAGACATTTGTGTGCCCTAAACAGATAAGCACACATTATTCTCAGTATAATTATTATGATAAAATAACCTTTAAATAAAGACAGAACGTTACCTTGTGTCTTTGGTGTGTCACTTGAGGACGCCATGATGCACAAACTGCGCAGTTGAAACTTTGTAATTTGATTTTTCTTCTTCTTTGACGTTTTTGACAAACCAACTTTGGGGCCTTTTCCGCCGCCTACTGGGATGGAGAGTGGAGCATTGACGTTGAGGAAAACTACATCCTTAAAATAAATAAATAAATAAATGACATACCTAAGGAAAAATAGAAAATAATATAATATTAATAATAATACTCTAATGCGATCACCGGAGAAGAACAGAAAGTCACGTGATACAGTCTTCTTGTAAAACACCTGGTCGTATGAGGGAGGGAATTATAATGACTAATGTAAAGTTAAGTCAGGTTTATTTCTATAGCTCTTTTTTTTTTACAAATAGCAATAGATAAAAAAAGCAAAACAAATCACTTCACTGTCACAACAGTTTATAGAAGTTTAGGCCTATATAAAAAAGTATAATAACAGACACATCATACACAGTACACCAAGGACTGTACCACATTCCAAAACAAAGATGTCAGCAGTGCGAACATCACAACATAATACTTGATCTTTTCTATTTCTTGATTTTTTTATTTATTATGAGAATGCACAATAGCGCGCGCGCACACTGCAAACTGAGTGTGTGTGAAACAGGTGCACGTTCAGCATTATGGCGTAATATATGTGCCTCAATCCTGAGTGCGTAATTGTAAGTTTTGAGCACAGAGAACTATATTTTGCAAGCACATTACATTATATTTTGAACAGAAATTAACAATAGCAAAAAAATGTGTTTGAGCAAAGGAAAAAACGATTCCGTGCTCAAATGTATTTGCTTGTTTGCTATTTTCCATATTAACGTGCAATAATAACCCCTCTCACGCAGAGCGCAGCTCTCTGCGCTCCTGTCAAGTCCCTCTCTCTCTCTCTCAACCTCTTAATTCTGTGCGCGCTCAACTCTTGACACACACGCTCGCTCAACTTGCAACAGCGTTACAAGTGTGCCACAAAATCAACCAATCGGAAAATTAAAGGTCAATTGTGATTGGCTGTTGGTCTCCAATCAAATCGCTAGTAGAACCAAAGCCCGTCTTGTAGAACTATCCATAGATATTAGGGGTGTAACGATTCATCAACTACATCGATGTATCGATTCATATTCTTAATGATCCAACCAGGCCCGCCCACAGAAATGACTGGGCCCCTGAAAAGGTCCAGTGAATGGGCCCTCCCCAAATCTGCTATAGGCTACTCATATCATGCGTGTGCTCTCTCTCTCTCTCTCTCTCCTACATTAACACATACATTTAACTGAGAGACTTAGGGGCGCAACTACCCAGTGTCAGAAGGGTATGCAGCAACAATTTTGCTGTCACTGACTCTAGGGGGTAGGGGGGTTGGGGGGCACCCCCCGTAAGAAAATTTTGTGCTTTTTAATGTTAAATTCATCAATCTGGTGCACTTTGAGAGTTCAAAATTAAAAACTCCAACCCATATTCAGTGTGCAAATTAAAAATTAAAACCTCTTTTAGTTAGTGTCTGTCTACATTACACTACTACTAAGTTATAATATTAATCCCATGATATAATAGCCATATATTGTAAAACAAATGCACTGAAAAATAAAGGAAACTTTCATAATTAGTTTTGTACTAATTTCTACCCGTCACTGGTCCGGATAACCATATAGTTCCAAAGAACCATGGGCCGCTGATCTACTTGTTTCATGGGCCGGTGTTTCAGAAAAAAAACTAACGCTGACTTTTTTTGACCAATGCATTTCACCGGCACTAACCCAGCGCCGCCGATTAAGCAAAACAAAACAAAACGAATGTACAGTTTTATGGGCCGTTAAGACAAAAAAAAAGAAAAAAGTATGTAATGCATCGGCCCAAAAAGCACGTCGGCCCACTGGGAATCTCCCGGTAGTCCCGATGGCCAGATGGATCTACATGCCTGGACGTCACACTTTAAATCCTACCTGTTGCCTTTCATCCACTTATTTAGCTGCTGTCTCACCAATTGACATGCCATCTCCTTTTCCCTCTTTCTTTTTCTATGTTTAGCCCCCGCCAGCTTTTTTGCTTTATCCATCTTTTTCGACGACAACTCACTACTAACAAAAGTAAATAGTAACAAAAAATAGCTCAGACCATTTTCAGGAAAGGGGTGTTTCATTATGACACAGGCTACATTTTACTCAAGCAACATTAAATAAAATGCATTTTTTTTTCTCACTTTCAACAATTAATGGTGCTATTTTGGTTCAAAATAAAATATGGTAACTTTTGCTTATATTTAGGATGAACATAATTATAGCTGGACTGCATGGGCCCCCTCTAGTGGCTGGGCCCCAGAAAACGTTCCCCTTTATCCCCCCTTATCGACGGCCCTGGATCATCCAACTACATCGATCTGTGCTCGGCAAGTTATATCGATCTAGACATATATCGATCTAACATCGTTTTAAAAGGTAATGAATCGATTGTATCGATACCAGAGCCGTCGCATAGGCTGTGCGAACTGTGCAACCGCACAGGGCCTCGCGCCAATAGGGGGTCTCGCAATCCTGCCGGTTTTTTTTTTTTTTTTTTCACCACTTTTTAAAACATCTCGCGTCACGAATGTAACAATTCTACAAATAAATAAAACATATCCAGTTAACTGGCAAATCATTCATTTCGTTCGTTTTTTTTTTTAAATAAGAGAAGATCTAGCGCTGAAATGTGTTTTTTAAATCAAGTGATCAAAGTGCTCGTTGCCGCTGCGATCAGAGGCGCGGATACAGTGTTTTCTCGTGTTGCTTGCGCACACGCCGCACTGTCTTCATTTGGACGCGCGCTTCAATCCGTTGTGGATACTCTAACATAATGCACACAAATGTGTCCCTGCTTGATATACAACCACTGATTAACATAATCGGTTTTGATGAGAAAAAAAAAAAAACGTTTTACGAGAAAAATAAAACCATACGACAGTGGATTCGAATCTACAACCCTCTGACATGATAGGTGAAAGTTCTACCACTGGACCATTAAGACACATAAGAGCTAAATAGGCGAATTCTCGACCTGACTTGATGTAAAGCCATTCGTGGTTGCACAGTTGATTTTTTTTCCCCTCTGAAATACATAGCAAAAAGTCATAGCTGAGACTATGTGCATGATTATGCTGTATTATTCTACTTGATAAAAACGTATTGCAGCAAGATTATGCGTGCAAAAGAATTAGAACAGCTACGTCCGTGTGACTGTAATTCATGCGCAATTGAGCATACACATCAAAGAGCAGGGCCTCGCATTTCAAGTTCGCACAGGGCCTCGCACCCCACCAGCGACGGCACTGATCGATACTATGAAATAACGCATTGGATTTAAGCACGTCAGACTTTATAAGGATGTTTTTTTCTTAGCACTTTTAATGATAAAGGCGTTAAACATTAGACGTGATCGCCATGCGTGGCGCGCCAGCAGCAGCGCTAACAAGCAGCGCAAAGTCTCTCACCTCAGAAAAACGGACTTTCCTGTCCTCTCAGCCGCTATACTGCAGTAGCGCGCACTCTTCAATTGCACGCGCAAATGCGGCGGCGCGCACTGCAGGCTTATATCGTTTCACTAGCCTACACTGTAAAAAGTGAACAGTTGGATCAACTTAAAAAATTACTTCAATTGGTAACACCTAAAGAAATTAAGTTTTCTCAACTTAAATTATCACGTTTATCGTGAAAAATGTGATAATTTAAGTTGAGAAAACTTAATTTCTTTAGGTAAGTTTTTTTTTTTTAATTAACTTAAAAGTGCCTTGTTAGTGTTGTGTATTATAATGCTGTTGTGTTGTTTAACTTACAATATTATATCTCTATTGTGACTAAAGTTAGTTTGACTTTCTAATGCTAGCACAGAATGTAATCAGAATAGCAACACCTAAATGTCACACCACTTTAGTCACAATAGGAGATATACTATTTTAAGTTAAACAACACAACAGCATTATAAATTATAAGCTGAATCTCTGGAGTAGTGTCATAATATTCCTCTGTCACATATAGCTGTCAATCACCTTTTAAGTTAATAATAAAAAATAAAAAAAACTTACCAAAATGTGTTTTAATCCATTCAGTAATCCATTTTTTTCAGTAAGCTTCCTTGATGCTGTAGTAGATAGTTCCAAGATATCATATAATAAAGGATTATATACGGATATATGGATATATATGGATATCTATGGATAGACTACAAGACAGGCTTTGGATCTACTAGCGATTTGATTGGAGACCACCAGCCAATCACAATTGACCTTTAATTTTCCGATTGGTTGATTTTGTGGCACACTTGTAACGCTGTTGCAAGTTGAGCGAGCGTGTGTGTCAAGAGTTGAGCGCGCACAGAATGAAGAGGTTGAGAGAGAGAGAGAGGGACTTGACAGGAGCGCAGAGAATAAGTTTGTGAGAGAGCACCTGAGTAAACTGCGTTAGAGGGGTTATTGCACGTTAATATGGATAATAGCAAACAAGCAAATACATTTATTGAGCACGGAATCGTTTTTTCCTTTGCTCAAACACATTTATTTTGCGATTGTTCATTTTTCTGTTCAAAATATAATGTAATGTGCTTGCAAAATATAGTTCTCTGTGCTCAAAACTTACAATTAGCCTACGCGCTCAGGATTGAGGCACAGATCGGCTCGTAGTAATGTTAACGCGTATCCGAGGCGTTAAAAAACAAATTCTGATCACGTAATTTATGAGTTATGTTTAGGACCCAGAGTCGCCTTAATTACCGTTATTTGTTCAGTCTCGGTTGTTGGTTGAAATAGGTTAATATCTGCAGATAATCTTGCTCAGGTTTCTGTGATTCACAACACGGAGATAAATGCTGGAAAATGGTTCACAGACACTGGCTTCATCAAAATGGCGGTTCTGTACTTTCACTTTCGATTGACCCGCCCACTTCTGAACTCTTCTTAAAACGAATCTTTTTTTCTTTCAAGCCTACGATTTTTACGCTCAGGGTCTGAGATTCAGAATGTATTGTTATCTGTCAATAAAGGGCAACAAACAAGAATGCTGTGATAGCAAAAATAAATAAATAAATAAATAAATTGACATCAGAGATCATGTTGGTGGAAAAAAAACACAATAACATCAAATTACAGGTCAAAAAGTGTTTGATTTCTTTTCATTTAAGTAACAGGAACAATATCAAATACTACACAATTAATTATAATGAATTTGTAAATGTTTTACTGTTAATTAAAATAAATGCAAATTATTATTACTATTATTATTATTATAAGTCCGTGATTAGAGAGTGATTGAATACTGTAAAAAAATCAACGTTGTAAATAATAGCTATAAATATTCATGTTTTACAAGAAAAGACTGTTTGACTGTTTCTACTTGAGTGAAAATTGTAGGTTGAAATAAAGTTACAGGACAACAAGTTCTTGTCAGAGTTTATTATCTTGTAGATGATATACTGTACATTTGTCAGCATCTGTCAGGGTTGAACAGGTGTAATGAATTCCATAAACATATCAGTACATGTACGAAAATAACACTCAAAATAAGATTATAAGGATTATTAGATTATAAAGATACATGTCAGATTATAAGGAATTTTTCACTTGAAAATCACTGAGCATAAAAAGTATAAGCATTAAATCACAGTAACAGAGCAGAAGATGCTATTTCATATTTCAGAAAGTTTTCTAACAGTAAAGCAATATTCTATCATTTCAAATAGGCAAATTGTAAAGTTGAGATATAATGAGCAGAAAGGGACTGTTAACGGATGCCTGTTGAATATGCAGTAAGGCATAACATGTCTTTTGTTAGACTCAATATATTTTATATGTTGACATAAGACTCTTCTAAATGAATGAAGCATCTTGTACACCACACTGTCTCAGAACCAAATATACTCTGTTTTAACATTTAAAACAAATGTGTGGAAGCTGTAGCTAAAAAAATAATACATTTTTCAACTCACAAACACAGACTGTCAATTTTCAATTAACATTTCATTTTGTTCTGATAATTAATCTTTCATCATAAACAGAGCAGCCTGTCACCCACAATTAGGTAACGCTTAATCAGGTTTTATGCAATACATCAAAAGCAAATATTTAAATCGTATTTTGATTATGTACACATAAATCCCTGGTGTTAAATTTAACACCGCTCTGTGTTTATATGCAGACATAAATGATAGAAATAAGGTCAAACTGGTTTGTAAGTTTGAGATTTCATCTAGTTTCAGTTGATTTCATCTGAGGCTGTGTCTGGAAGTCAGTTGCAGTTCTTGTGTTTCTCTTCAGTGATTCTGCTCGTTATCATCAGGTGTCTAAGGTAAGAAGCTTGTTCTACTTCTTAGAAATGTAGCCTACTTAGTCGTATAGCAATATGCTTGAGGTATATTAACACTTTACAATAAGGTCTCATCTTTTAACATTAATGTGTTAACTAACATTAACTTTAGTATTAGTTAATAAAAGTAGAACTGTTTGTTCATTATGACCGCCGCTAGCGTAGCTAGCGAAAGCGGTCATATAGGGATTGTCAAAGTTTTTTTTTTTTTTTTTTTCGTCACCTTACTGAATTTTTCGTCAACGATACCAGGAATTTTTTAAAAGTCTAGTTGGTCTACTAGACTTTTACGGAAAAATTTGGTTTGGTCCCCGGGGGCCACTTCCCCCCCCGCGCTGGGGCCCCTGTGAATTTTTCGTCAACGATACCAGGGACACCGAAACACCGGGGAACATGAAATTTGGTGGGCATGTAGCCCCACTAGACTTGTACGGAAAAATTTCGTTTGGTCCCCGGGGGCCACTCCCCCCCCCCCGCGCTGGGCCCCCCCAAACCCCAAAAAAGCAGTTTTTCCTAAATAACTACCTGAACCGTGGCACCGAGGATGAAGAATTTTTTATGGTATGTTGGTCTACTAGACTTTTACGGAAAAATTTCGTTTGGTCCCCGGGGGCCACTTACCCCCCCGCGCTGGGGCCCCCGTGAATTTTTCGTCAACGATACTAGGGACACCGAAACACCGGGGAACATGAAATTTGGTGGGCATGTAGCCCCACTAGACTTTTACGGAAAAATTTCGTTTGGTCCCCGGGGGCCACTCCCCCCCCCCCGCGCTGGGCCCCCCCAAACCCAAAAAATGCAGTTTTTCCTAAATAACTACCTGAACCGTGGCACCGAGGATGAAGAATTTTTTATGGTATGTTGGTCTACTAGACTTTTACGGAAAAATTTCGTTTGGTCCCCGGGGGCCACTTCCCCCCCCGCGCTGGGGCCCCTGTGAATTTTTCGTCAACGATACCAGGGACACCGAAACACCGGGGAACATGAAATTTGGTGGGCATGTAGCCCCACTAGACTTGTACAGAAAAATTTCGTTTGGTCCCCGGGGGCCACTCCCCCCCCCGCGCTGGGCCCCCCCAAACCCCAAAAAATGCAGTTTTTCCTAAATAACTACCTGAACCGTGGCACCGAGGATGAATAATTTTTTATGGTATGTTGGTCTACTAGACTTTTACGGAAAAATTTCGTTTGGTCCCCGGGGGCCACTTCCCCCCCCACGCTGGGGCCCCTGTGAATTTTTCGTCAACGATACCAGGGACACCGAAACACCGGGGAACATGAAATTTGGTGGCCATGTAGCCCCACTAGACTTGTACGGAAAAATTTCGTTTGGTCCCCGGGGGCCACTCCCCCCCCGCGCTGGGCCCCCCCAAACCCCAAAAAAGCAGTTTTTCCTAAATAACTACCTGAACCGTGGCACCGAGGATGAAGAATTTTTTATGGTATGTTGGTCTACTAGACTTTTACGGAAAAATTTCGTTTGGTCCCCGGGGGCCACTTACCCCCCCGCGCTGGGGCCCCCGTGAATTTTTCGTCAACGATACTAGGGACACCGAAACACCGGGGAACATGAAATTTGGTGGGCATGTAGCCCCACTAGACTTTTACGGAAAAATTTCGTTTGGTCCCCGGGGGCCACTCCCCCCCCCCCGCGCTGGGCCCCCCCAAACCCAAAAAATGCAGTTTTTCCTAAATAACTACCTGAACCGTGGCACCGAGGATGAAGAAATTTTTATGGTATGTTGCTCTTAAGGGCCCACATCAACCTAGCCCATAATCACTCATTTGTGATTTGCGCCCCTCCCATAAAAAATGAAAATGCAATATTATTCTACTTTAATCGCCCCTATCTTCAGTTGAGATGTTCAGAACTGCACCATATTTCATGTGTATGATTAACTTGACATCCTCTGGGGGTATGCTAAGTTTCGTAGAATTTCATCCATGGGGGGGTATAAAATAAATTCATTTATGTGCACATTTAGTGACTGTACACTCATCGGCCTGTAGATGGTGGTGTTGAGCGAAGGGTTGCTGGTTTAGGATGATACTGTCACACACACACATGCAGGAATACAAACAAACGCAAGCATGCACACACACTGACATCCACACGCACAGACACACACCCATACACACACATACAAATCCACATGCACAGACACACACACACAAACACACACGCGCACACACATGTACGCACGCACACATACACGCACAGACACACACACACACAGACACACACATACACAAACACACACACATACACACAGACATGCACATACTACTACTTTTTTTAGGTATATACATAAACACGCAATACAGCCAAATTGCTCCACGTCATTTATTTTTGTGGAAAGCCAGTGCAGGCCTGAGCGGCGGTCATATTTTGTACCGCCCTGCGGTACATCTAGTTTTAGTTCATAGTGCATTCATGTTAAGATACAATTTTTGATTTGTATAGAGACCCGTTTTCAACAAAGGGCTATGTAAGAATCTTTTGTATAGGTGTATTTGAAACACAATCATGTTTGACATGAAGTTATATGCTCCTTTTTTGTGGCATGTAATAACAGTTTCTATTTAAATGTAATGTAATGACTATTCAGATTTTGCAAAAAGTGTTGTCGTCTTTTTCACAGGAGTATTTCTATGATCTGTAAAAGGGAACAGGGTTCATCTCCTGGTGCCTTAACTTGTTCGAGGACGATCCCAAAACGTGTATGCTTGGAGTTGTTGTCCCATTTCACTCATCTGTCCTGGTGCCGTTGCATCTCCTGCCGCCGCCTCCAGGGAGGAAGACGACTAAGATCAGTCCAACAGAGGCTATTGACAGACTTGTGCATTTCCATAAGGTAAAACTCACATTACTGTTGCAAAGTCATTGTGAATATTTAAATTAAGATTTGGGTTATAACCCCTAAAATGCAGTGGTTTTCATTCATGGTCATTGGGACTGAACCCTCTGCACATTTTGTCTCTCTGACCTGACACACACAAGGATAGTTTACTCAAATTTCACCCTCGCTTTGTACTGCTGAACACAAAGGAAAAGGTATTTTAAAGAAAGTTTGTAAACAGGCCGCTTTGGGCAGCCATTGACTCTAATAGTATTTTTTTTCCTACTATGGAAGTCAATGGCTGCCCAAAGCGGCCTGTTTATACAGGTTTGGTACAAAGTTTGTGTAAATGACAGGATTTTCATTTTTGGGTGAGCTAACCCTTTAGTTCAGTTAATGGAGCTCTTACATGAGGTGAAGATCTAAAACAGGTTTGTTGAATAAGGGATTCCTTTTTATGACATTATCCTTTCACTGTAATACACAAAGCATGATACCAACTGGTTTTGTCAGGCATATATTGGGTTAAGGTTTGTCATATGTTTTTTTTTATTTATTTTTTTTATTGATTTTAATTCTATTTTTTGTTCATTTGAATGATCAAGTTAAGAGCACCAGGTTTAATGCATTTCACCTTGTAATCGTTTTTTTTTTTTTCTTGTTTAATTATTTTTTTTCAGTCCTGCACCAGTATTGAATGCCATCTCAGTGTAAGGGAGGGCCACCAGCCATTTCTACTTGGATCAGGAAGGATCAAAGGGCAGGATCGACCACTGTTACGTCATTGTTCAAGCGCCTTATCCCTTGCTCTGAAACCAACTTCTTGAGTGCCTTTGAACTTTTGAAAGTTAACTGTCTTCAACTTAGCGGAAGCCCTGGTCAACTTTACCTTCCTGCAGACCACACATTGCATTATCCAGCCTGTGTTCGCAAAATTGGACCGTAAGTGCACGTTTCAAGCATGAGGTTCAAGGTTAAGCATAGTTTTTAAGAATACACTAAAGAATTTCAAAAACATCACCAAATCTGTCAAAATCATCAGTTGTCAATCTTTGGGAAACGACACCATTGAGTCAAGTTGAGTGTGGACCAATGAAAACAATTTGTTGGAATGCTGTTGGCAGGAATGCTACAGAATCCCAAACAGACAAGCATGCATTTCATGGACTGGGTCCAAATAGATGGGACAGAATTTAGACCTCATTGTAAGCAATGTGAGGATGAAATTCCTGTTTTCAGTCAGATTCTGAAATTACTTTTCATTGACAGCACTGTGTATTTTATTGTCGATTAACTTTTCACAGAAAATTTTTTCAGAACGTCATGCATTTTAAGTACAGCGATATTGTGAGTTGGGTGATCTTGTAAAAGCCAACAGCTTGAAGTTCTACAGGCCTTTTGATCTGCAGTGTATATGGGTCAGATGACGGTGAATATATTGTACTTTTGTGTTGGTATAATTGTTACATCTGTGTTGAAAACAGGGCCGGACTGGGGCCACTTTTCAGCCCGGGAGTATTAGGCCCAAGACCGGCCCACTTTTTCCATGGTGGAATTCCAAATTAGCACTTTTTCCAAATTGGATAAATGAAGCAACAGTTCAGCTCTTACTATTGTGTAGTTTGTATTAATACCATGGGTTAACAAATAATGTCAAGGTTAAATAATAATTCACTTAGACTTTATAAGAAGCAATTGCGACTTTGTTTCACACAATTCTGACTTTATATTTCGCAATTCTGACTTTATATCACACAATTCTGACTATCTCGCAATTCTGACTTTAAAAGAAGCAATTGCAACTTTATTTCACACAGTTCTGACTTTATATCTTGCAATTTCTGACTATAAGAAGCAATTGCGACTTTATTTCACACAATTCTGACTTTATATGTCGCAATTCTGACTTTATAACACGCAATTGCGACTTTATATCACGCAATTCTGACCATATTCTGACTTTATAACACGCAATTGAGACTTTATTTCACGCAATTCTGTCTTTATATCTCGCAATTCTGACTTTATAACATGCAACTGAGACTTTATTTCACGCAATTCTGACTTTATATCTCGCAATTGTGAGATAAAAAGTCGCAATTATCTTTTCAAATGTTTTATTCTGTGGCGGAAACAAGCTTCCATACCTCCTGGCCTCTTCCTCCCATCCATCCTCCCTGACGCGTACCGTTTACGGTAGAGCTGGCCCAGCTTATCGGTAGGCGCCGGCGGTGCCGCGGTAGCCTACCTGAGAAAATGTTTTGGAAAAGACAGCCTATGGACCCAATCAACTCTATAGGAGGGGAGGGGAGAACTCCCTCACATGGTACAACCCATGCAGAGGCTGCGCGCTGCGGTGTCAGAATGCGGAACGTGTAATGTAGCCTAACTAACGTGACATTGAAATTTGAACAAAAAAATAATCATTTCCTCGACCGGCCCAAAAGTGAAGCGGCCCACCGGGATTTTTCCCGATTCTCCCGATTACCCACTCCGGGCCTGCACACAGCGATCCACGAATGCACGCAAGAATGACCGGCCTTCGAGCTGAATCTCCCAAAGGGCTGGATTCATTTCGTTTTCTGACTTGGCGAGACAACTGAAATCTAAACATTTTTCACTAAATATCATATACATGCAAATGTAGAGTAAAACCAGACCCCTTTTTTTATTCTTCAAAGTGAAATCAGAATAGGCTATATAACCTATTAAAATACCATTCAGATAACAGGAAAGCTTTAAAGTATTTATGTAACTGGCAAACTACAAGGCTGTACGTTTTCTTTTGTTTATATTATTGTAGTTCTGAATGTACTTTGTGTAATGTAATAACCCCTCCCCTCACACACATATGGAAATTAATATATTTTCAGCAATTACCTGTATGTTTTGCTTTCCTTATTTTTAAAGAAAGGATGAATGCTTCAACAATTTAACCAACAAAGTAAAATATTTCTTTCAACAGAATCCACAAGTATTACCCTCAAGTAAACAATTCTCATGCAAACCACAGAGCTGCCAACTCTCATGCATTCACCGTAAGACACACGCAATTGACACTTACCACACGCTCTCACGCCACACATCCATTTTCTCACACACAGAAAAATCGCGAAGCAAAGAGGACACGGAGACCGACAGACTAGACAGAGCAGGTTACTTATGATATAAAAAAAATCTCAGCTCTCAGTTTCTGTCACTTTTATTACACTCTAAAAAGTGCATATGGGTCATTAGTTTAAAGAACTTTTTATACTTAGTTGTCTTGAAGTAAAACAATTGTTTTGGGTGTAATTTAAACTAATTGCTTTAAATCAAATTACAATTTCACGTCCAAACCACGTGACTACTGACGTCATCAAGCTTGAGTCGAGAATTTTCTGTTCGGCCGCCATCTTGTTTTGCTGTATGAAGACCGTTGCGGATCCACAGTATTGGTGAGTAATCCTAAAAATAAGTTTTCATTAAGTTTTATCGCCGTTGATAAACATTTGTATAATATTAAAGTAGAATTCAATGCATTCATGCATGTGTTTGGTTGAATATCTGTTTTATTTTGGTCAGAGTCATCTGATATTTCAAGTGTACAGTTAATGTTAGCTATAACTGTTAGGTCTAGTAACGATGGATAGCCATTAATATGCTTAAGTAACGTTAGTAACGTTAGATAATTTGTGGACTTTTAATTACATTATTTATTTGGGTTTTTCCTGCATTGAGAATTACAAGGCGACCGCCTCCGTCAAATGGCATGCCCTATCCAGCTGTCCTCAAAACTCAGACAGGCTCAGATTAGGCCTGTCGCGACAAATAATCAGAAATATTGTTACTCAATCATTCACAAATTCTAATATAATGATTTAAGTGGTGTAAAGCCATTTCATATCTTGTTGTGAGGGACAGAAGAAATTTTACATCGTTAAATTAAAGTTTACGCAAACTCGTCTTCCCTCCGCTGCAGCTGTCAATCATTTGATCCATTCAGCATTCAAACAGCGCGTCGCGGTAAAACTCCTCGTCTACCAAATTTAACAATCGTGACAGCCCAAGTTCAGATACCTATTTTCCAAGCAGGATTTTACCACCTTCAACTCATTTTGATCTAGGAAAAACCCTAAAATACTATTTTGTTACTATCGGTAGAGATTGTAACGTTATAATACATTGCGTATCTGCATTTCATTCATTGAGTAGATTGCATAAGTTTCTGACATTTGATTGATGTAGAAACATTGGTGAATGAGAAAAATAAAGTAGCAAGAGTGGTTAATACTTTAAAATGAGTCAAGCAACAGTTAAGTTGGTGTGACTATGCTTCAAATCAAATGACAAGTTTGCATTCTGTTTAAGCCACGTGACCACGGACGACCACGCACGGACAAAATTCTTCTCGACCATCATCTTCTTTTGCTGCAGGATAACCTCATGGTGGACACAAAATTACATATGGTGAGTAATCTTACAAATTAAGTTAAGTTTGTTTCTATCATACATTTATAATCACATGAGGATCAGTTAACTGATTAATGCAAATAACGTGTTTTATCAAATAATTCAAAGTTTGTATTCAAAGGCCCCGTTTACACGTACATGGTTATTTTGAAAAACGGAGACATTTCCCTTCGTTTGCGCGGAGGATTCGCCAATGAAACCGATTCTTTCTAAAAACTCCGGCCAGAGTGGAGATTTTGAAAATCTTCGTTTGCACGTAAACAGAGAAAACCGGAGTTTTAGGTAGCGACGTCACAGAATGTGACTATTTTCGGGATTCTGATTGGCTAAGGTGGGCTTGAGCTTCTCGTTACACTGCCACCTACAGGTTTGGCATGCTCTTGACAGCATATACACAGGTTCGTGTGCACGATGTTATTTTTGAAAATGAAGAGGGGTGAAATGTCCGTTTATGAAAATAGCCACCTACGTGTAAACGTAGCCAAAGTGGACATCTGAGAATTTGCACTTTATCAATATATTGCACAGCACTGAATTGAGTTATTATTAGTGTCATATGGCGTTTGAATGGTCATAGATATTTTATTTTAATTGAAAATGTCTACCTTGCCAAGTATTCACTTTAACACATTTGGTTGTGTCTTTAAACATTTGCCAAAAAATCGAGTTTGTCTTTGCTGGTATGTGTGTTAATTCTTAAAGTGACAGTAGCCTCATATATACATACTACTGTATAACCTTAAAAGAATAAATATATGGTAAATACTTGATTGATCAATTACGTTGTTGACGTTTTAACACACTGCAGTAGGTTCTGATTACGTCATAAAAGTTTAAACAATGACCTAGGCTATTACATAATACGTTACACAAAATACATTATTTTATGAAATCTGTATGACATCTTTGCAACTTTGAACGTTCAAATTACACCAACTTATTTAACGTTGTTGGATTACATATTTTATTAAATGTTTAATTTAGTTTCCAATATAAATTGAGAAAGTTTAGCAGCGGTTATGATGAGTATATCAAGAGATTCCTTCCAGTGTTGTTCTCTAAATGAGTCAATTCCTGAAACTCTCACCCTCACCCTTTGTCCTTCTGTGATCATGTGAAGATATGGGTGATACCGTCAGGCTGATTGGATCATTTGAATAATAGTGTTATGCTGATTAGTTCTGTCTCTCTTGAGCAAGCCGGATAACCTGCCAAACTGGTTTTGACTTGATTGATCATATCATGCCTATGCTTTGTCTTGATTTGTCTCCACCTTCAAAAGTCCCTCCTCCTAAAATGCCTATAAGACACCACGTAAATTTATATACTTTAGACAGATTTGGGAAGAACTGCAGCCGCGTCAACGTGAAGTCCTCAATAAAGAATAACTTCATGAACGTGATCCCCAACGTCTCCTGGTCTCTGCTTTGAAGAAAGAAAAACTTTACAACAACGTATTATTTATAAATATCTAAACTTGCAAAAATTTTGGCTCTTAGGTGCAAAAACATATCCATGCATTTTAATTTTCTTTATGAAAGTTGGTGATTGCTGTGTTTGTCTTTTTTTAAGATACAGATGTTGAAAGACAACAGTTTGGAGTCATTGTAGTCCAGTCAGAAGATAACGGTAAGTAATTGGTCTCTTTTTGGTAAGAGCAGTTGAATTTATGAATTAACTCTATGAGTAAGAATTGTTTCCTTTTTTTTTTTTTTTTTTTGCTTGTGTGTCTTTCAGATTGGCCAGAAAGATGAAGCACAGAGAGAACTTGGACAGTTTTTGTGCTCTGTGAAAGTGATGGTCTAAGCACTCCCCTGGACATCAGTATTGTCATTGATGGTACTGAGGTTTTACATGAGTTGTCCTCAGTATCATCTGCTTGTGCCATGATGTTTGTAATCACGTACTGAGAACTTGAGGTATCCTGAAGTACCTTTGAGTAGGGCTGCACGATTAATCGTTTGTAAACCGAAATCGCGATTTGAAAAGGTGCGATTTTCAAATCGCAAAAGCTGCGATTATTTTGATTTACTATCAAATATGATAACAAGCATACACGTAGTTTTTGACAGTTCGCTTCACGTGCATATTACGTATTCATGCGTATATTACGTTTGATGCAGAGTTTAACCATTAGGGGGCATTTTACTGCATGTACTGACTGAACGTGCAAATAACGTCTGCCATTTGAAAAGATGAGCGAAAGCAGCGACTCAGCTTCTCAAGTAAGTGTGTCTGCAGAAGGGCAAAGTCCTGCAGATGACTTGCTACCTAAAAGAAAAAGCACCGCATATGTTTGGAATTATTTTGGATTTCGAAGATCTGATGTACTTCAAAGGCAAGTTCTTTGTAAAACGTGCCGAACGTCTGTGTCGACCTCGCGAGGCAACACAACCAATCTGTATCAGCACCTGCAGAAGCATCACAGACCACTCTATGATGAATGCATGGCCAAAAGGCCAACCGATGAAAACATTTCATCACAACCACCGCGACTAACAACACCCAAGCAAACTTCAATTGTTCAAGCGTTAGAAAGTGTCACACCTTATGACAGATCTTCACGAAGGTACAGTGAAATAACAGATGCCATAGCAAGTTACCTGGCTAAAGATATGGTGCCGATTAACACTGTCACAAAAGATGGTTTTAAGAATCTTATCCTAACGCTCGATAAAAGATATCGCATTCCTTCTCGTACGTTCTTCACTCAAGCCATCCAAAACATGTACCTTAAGTGCAGGAAGAAGGTCGAAGCTGAGCTAAAAGAAGTGAAATATTACGCGACGACAACTGACATGTGGTCAAGCAGGACGACCGAACCATATCAAAGTCTCACTGTTCATTTCATATGTGAGGATTTTGAATTAAAAAGTCGCTGTTTACAAACGTCGTACTTTCCCACTGACCATACCGGAGAAAACATCGCTTCTGCTTTGAAAGATGCTCTAGCTGGCTGGGGTCTGAATGAAGAAGGCCAGGTATGCGTCACAACTGACAATGCAGCCAATATAATAAGGGCAGTGGAAATAAATGGATGGACCAGGCTGCAATGTTTCGGTCACAGACTCCATCTTGCTATCGGTAAGTGTTCATAATATACATTTCATAATTGGCAATTATTTATATACAGTACATAATCTTATTGTAATAACAATGATACATCATTTTTTTCAGCATTGGTTGAGCTTTAATAATAGAATTCACTGCAAAATCTTTTACATGTTTAACATTTCTGTTACATAAAAAAATAAAAAAATAAAATAAAATGTTAATAAAAAAACTATTATGAGCAAATATGAATTATTAATAAGTAGTTATGCGTTTATAAACTGAAGTATGTGTATATAAATTAAAATTAACTTAAGCACTCTAAAAAAAATTCATTATAGGCTCATTTACATCTTAAATATTAACTAATGCTAACTGAGATCATTGCATTCTAAGCTTTTTATAATGGTATATTTTCAGAAAACGCACTGAAAGATGACAGGGTGCAGCGAGCAGTAGGCATTTGCAAGAAGCTGGTCAGTCAATTCTCCTACAGCTGGAAGAAAAGAATGGCATTGACTTCAGCCCAAAAAGAGCTGAATCTGCCAGAGCACTCATTAATTACTGAGTGCCCAACAAGATGGGGAACCAAAGGAAAAATGATTGCAAGGGTTCTGGAGCAGTGCAAAGCTCTGAATCATGTGCTGTCTGCAGACAAGAAAACACGACATCTAACGCTGACATGGCAAGACATAGAGGTGTTAGAATCCATCCACAAAGCTCTGCATCCCCTCCAGGAGTTTACAGATGTGCTTTCGGGAGAGGATTACGTCAGTGTTTCCTATCTTAAGCCAGTTCTTCACCTTTTGAGGACGAAGACACTCGCTGAAGATCAGGACGACACTAATCTAACAAGGGCAATCAAAGACAGAGTCCTTCAATACCTCAAGGAAAAATACGATGACCCAGCCACTCAAGAACTTTTGGATGTAACATCATTCTTAGATCCTCGCTTCAAAACTAATTACATCAGTCAAGACAACATCCCGACCATCAAAGAAAGAATGATGACAGAGATGGAAGAAGCTGCAAGAACGGTAAGAAAATTGCACTTAAGAGGAAATGTGTTGAGCATTCATTTATGTACTGAAAATGTTAAAACTTAAGTAACTTGCTTTTTGCTTGCCCTGTTTTTGAATGTTACAGGAGAAAAGATCACGTGTGTCAGAGTCACAGGATTTAGCAGCAGCTTCATCTGTGAAAGCAAAGACTCTTGGCAGCTATTTCAAGATTTCCTCTATCTCTCCAGAAGAACCTCCTAGTTTTCATCAAGTGGTGGAAGCAGAGCTAAGCAGCTACTTAACTGCATCAACGATTGATGGAGAAGAAAATCCCCTGACCTGGTGGAAACAGCACCAGGTTAACTTTCCCAGGTTGAGCAGGTTGGCTTGCCGATACCTGTGTGTTCCTGCCACAAGCACACCGTCGGAAAGACTCTTCAGTGCTGCAGGCAATATAGTAACTTGTCAACGGTCATGCCTCAAACCAGAGAGAGTGGATATGCTGCTCTTTTTGTCAAAAAATCTTTAAGCACATACATTACAATGTGAAAAATGTAACAATCTAATTGTGAAGGTTTTCTTGTTGACCTTCACAATTATTCATGTTCTTTGCAGTTTGCACTTTCAATCGCAAAAACATTTGTTGTTGTTGTTTCAACCTTAATGTAGGTCATCGTCAGTGTTTTACTGATGTTAAATTGTTTACAGTGTTTTTGGATTCTTAAAAGTAATATTTTATATATAATTGTTAATTTTTATTTTATTTAAGATATTTTTATTTTCTTAATTTGTCATGACAACTGACAACTTTATTTAAAAAAAATGGCAACAATGTTTAAGAGGTTTTAAATAAACAGTAGAACAGTGTAGCATACTTTATGATTATGCTTGGTCTTTCTTTGGTGGTGTTAAAACCACCACAAACCTGTAGCTCTTTTATGAAATAGTAGTAAATCACATTTTAAATCGCAAATCGCAATTTTGATCAGAAAAATCGCAATTAGATTTTTTCTCTAAATCGTGCAGCCCTACCTTTGAGGCCTTTAAAAAAATTGTCATGGACATAGCGAAGATGCAAATGGATTTAAAAAGGGTTAATTCATCCAAAAATGAAAAAATTATACTCACCCTCAAGTTGTTCCATCCCCGTAAGACTTTCGTTCATCTTCTTGACGTGTTCACAAAAGCAACACAACACATGCGCAAGAACTGAGAAGATGTCGCAGATGGGTCTCGATGTAGTGTTTAAAATGGTTCTAAAATGTACATTTACTGCATGTCCAAATCGTGAAAAACCAACGAGAAAACGTATAAGTTCCTTGCCAATGATGCTAAATGAATGGCTTACCTTTCAGCCTTTCCCATCAAATGATTGTGAGCGTCATCTTCTCAGTTCTCGCGCATGTGTCGTGGCGCTCTCGTGAACTCACTCAGACCCAAACTCAAGAAAATTAATAGTTGAATAAAGTCAAAGTTTTTTTTTTTTTTTTTTGTACACAAAAAGTATTCTCGTCGCTTGATAAACTTAAGGTTGAGCCACTGTAGTCACTTGGACTATTTTAACAATGTCTTTACTAACTTGTCTTGGCCGGCAGAATGAAATTACATAGCAACCTATGAAGGAGTGAGACAGCTCTCAGATCTCATTAAAAATATTTTAATTTGGTGAACTAACCCTTTAAATGTTCCTGTATGTCATGTCTTTTAAGGAGCTTTCAATGTTGATTTGTTTCAATGTTTTTTTTTTTTTTTTTAAATGAATTGATGTTACACTGGATGATTAATCAATTCTCTGTTACATTCCTAAATTTAATGCAAGATAATCTGAAATGTCAAGTGACAATTTTACTATAGCAAATGGAATTGATGTATACATTTATTGATGGATGTTGTTTTTGTTGTTGTACAAAATTACATTGTTGACGGTTTTATTATTGAATGTATTTTTTTATTTTTTATCAAGTCATGCACTAAAACGGTTTCAGTATTGACTTTTGTAAATCATTTGATTCTTCATCAAATGTTTTTAGAACAAGTGGAAATTCTGGTTTCTGTGAGTTTGTTGGAAGATTGTACTAAATAAACAGTTAAATGTTTGATTCCAGAGTGTAAAAGGCTTATTTTTTCAGACAAAAATTGTTTGTAATTTTGTTTTGTATTTATTTTGATATTTAATATATAAAAGTTTTAAAAATTAAGTTAATCCAAATAATAATTTATAATTTAATGCTAATTAAACAAATCTCTTTGGTTGAAAGAGTATTTTTACTTTAAGTTGACAATGGAAATGTGATTTGAGTAAATGAACTTTTTTAAGTTGAGATAAAGTAAACCGATTACTTGTAACAAGTTGAAGTAATTTTTTTTCATTTTATTTCAGTGTACGAAATGCAGACAATACAGTTTTGCTGCTTGTAAATGTGACGCGACAGATCCCTAGCGGCACGTGAACAGATCATCTCTAACTAATAGTAAATAAACACGAATTAACACTTTTGAAAGATACAGTAGGCTACAACTTACCGAAATGTAGATTCCTCATACATCGACAAATCAAACAAACAAAGGGGTCAATAAAACAGCTGTAGAACAATGTCACATAACATTTACCTCAGGAAAGTGTAGCGCTTTCAACCCTTTCCTACATGGTTAGATAATGGAGCGCTCTGAATTCGTTTGAATAAACTTTGTTTTTGTGAGCTATGTGTGCCTATTTACTCACTTCAACTTATTCTGTGTAACTGTGTTTGTTACTTAACTCCTTGGGTCCCTTAAACTTTAAAATAAAATCACATAAACAATTATGAATTAGAAGTTTAGAATTTACCTTCTGTTAATAAAGTAATTGTTTTACCAAAAATAAATAAATGTCAATGTATATCTCCTTTTTTTTTTACCTCAAAATAATAAATTGAAAACACTCAAGTATACTGTAAATTGAATAACAATTTACTGAAAAAATGTAAAAGGATCAAGTTTCAGAATTTGTTAAAAATGTAAAATAAAATAACAGTTATGTAGGCTAAATAAGCAATAGGAATTTCAACAATTCACAGAGATGAATAAAAAAAAATCAAATACACATTTCACATATTCACATTTTTGTAAATAGTTATTTGTTTCCCTCTTATTAGGTATACTTCAAACTTGAGTCCCCCAAACTCTCACTCAAATTCAAAATACTCTTTAACCAAATACTAAGCCGGCAATAGGAGCTCACACTTAACCTTCAATCGGTAATTTTCATTGTCACGTTGCAGGCCTGTTTGATGCTGGGGTACGTTGTGGTCAACAAACAAACAAAAGACCGCTTCACTCAACACTGAGCAACAAACAAACCAAAAAAAAATACCTTCATATCCCCAATCAGAAGAGCGTGTTTCACCTCACGACGTTAAATGTCCGTCAACCCCACGATCGCGGCGATTTCCGTATAAGGCCACAGGAATTCCGAGCACTCACGTTAACCCCTTAACGCCCACTGTCGCGAATTTGCAACAAACCCCTTCCATTCAGACTGCAGGCGAGATCGCGTGTGTTTTCCCCCAATGCCTGTTTGTGCACATTCGATACATACCTAGGAACATTTTGCACGCACTGGTTTCTCGTAGGAGCGGTCGGAGTGGGAACTACATCCGGTTCACCGAAGCTAATATTTTGGTTTGCAAAATCCGCATATCAAGGGCGCAAATGTGGAGAAATTGCCCAAAATGAGTTAAGTTGTGCTAAAATAAAAAATATGTACCAGCTTATTGATTGCTTCTATAGCTATGTTATTCATATAGACTTCATGTGGCGAATATTTTTTACGTACTTTGTAGATTTCTGTTTGTAGCAAATTTGCGACATTGGGCCATAACGGCTGGATTGGGCTAATGGCTACATATTATAATAATGCTGTATTTAGATGGTTTCAGCCAAAAAAAAAAAAAAATTTTTTTTTTTTTTTTTTTTCACAAAAAATAGCATGTTAGGATATAACACTATAAGAATATATAATGTATGCACTGGAGAAACAAGGAAAGAATTAAACAGAGTGTAACATAGAATGTATAAAAACTACTGTCATACTGTCAATGTTAGGGAGTAGGAGAGTGTTTTGTTTCTTGCTGTTGTCAAGATTCATTAATTTGTCAATTAAAGTTTATAAGTTCTAACAACTTTGTGCCATGAATAAAATCTGCATACCTGAGATGGGAAAATGTGTTTTATTAATTTTACCATTTTGTAAAAAAAATTACCCTAAATGCCTGTTGTCGCAAATTTGCAACATACCAAAATTTCTATTTATTTGTTGTGCAAAAGTGAAATTGATAATCTCAACATTATTTACCATCTACTTAAAGGCAAAAACACACATAATTTTTTTTTATATATACAGCTATATAAATTCAGGCGTTAAGGGGTTAACTCAAGTCATCTGGACTCATCCTCATCTGAAACTGCCACGAATCCTCATGCTGACGACTCGCCAACTAAACACACAATCCATCCGAGCAAGATAGACACTGTTCAGTCTCTATAAATAGTCCATTCGCTGTACTAGTAAATGGAGGCTGGAATAAATACAACCAGAACTATTTTGAGGAAAAATAATTCTTACCCATCTCTGTAGTATAAGTTTCTGTTCTCGTTTTGACAACACCCTTACTACATCCACTATTGAAACACATTATAGCATTAGTTATACTATATATTTTGTGAAACAATATCACACCAGATGAGCGCACGCTCTTCTCTCTCGTGCTCTCCCGATTCTTCCTCGTTCAACTTTGCCCTCAATTCTTCCCGCCCCCTTCACCTTAATCTAGAGCATTGATTGGACACCCAACATGGACAAGTGAATTCGATTGGATAAACAATAGAAATATCAAAAAACAAAAATAATAAAAATAATAAATATCAACTTAATTAACATAGAACTTATTCACAACCATATACATTTATAAAATGCACATGAAATATAAATATGTATAAAAAAACTTGTAAATTATTACACTGGGTTACAAAAGCATTTGATAAAACAACAATGTCAGTTTTTTTTATACAAAAGTACAAAAGAAAGTGCAACAGTAACTCATAAATGTCCATAAATATTTCAATTTTATCTGTTACTTTTGAGACATGTAAAAAGCCCTGCCCCAACACGACAAAACACTTAAATTACATTCAATGATGTTTTTAATAATAATAAAGTTATACTAACTTTACAACTACATACATGTACATAATGTGCATGTGGTATAATCACACTTTATGTAAAAATGCACACGTATTCTCTTGAGATCACGTTGATTCAGATTTGGCGTCATCTGAAGTCCTGTCAAGAGTTGGTCTCTTCACAGGTGTTGGGCATCTCAAGTCTTCATAAGAGGCTGGATCCAGACTGGAGCTGACGTACTCTCTAGTTACCTCATGATGGGCATCCCGAGATAAAACAGAGAAGCAAAAGGAATATAACTAGCTAAGCTGCTGTTCGCAACATTAAGCAAAGATAATCATCTAATTGTCATTGAAGATTGTCAGTCTCTGCACATAAAAACTGTTACGTGTTAGAGATCTAATTAACTTAATACAATGAATGTAGTTATCATAAAATCAAACCATGTTTCAGTTCATAGTTATGTGGCTGTAGTGGTTGAAGATGAGTGGCATTAGTGTTTGTTTGTTGTAGTATTGGTGTTTTATCCATGTCATATTGAGAGAAATAACCAACCATCATCTTTCAATTGAGCAGTTTTATAGGCTTTTGTCCTATATCCTGACTCAAATAATGTGTTTCTAACAGCAAACACTCAGAATAAAGTGAGATGATCTGCTGATGATCCTGAATGGCTTGCTGAATGAGTGTTAATAGTCTGAGGCTCATCAATATTAACAGATCTGCTGAAAACACTCTTTATATCATGACAATAGTTCCTGTTTTCACCTCATTTATTATGCTGATGTCTTCAGATCTCCTGTAAATGGCCACTGAAAGCTCATTTCTACAGAGCCCCTAAAGGGAGATGGTGGAAAATATTTGGGATGGGAGGGGAAAAAGGCTGTATTCTCCCAGTCGATTATTTGGTTGATACGGTCTGGCTCGACCAAAATTCTGATTGGTCGATTTCTTTTACATAGTACTATTTTCGGAAATCATAGGCTATGATATTGCGCAGGTGCACATGATGCAGCGCTGTCAGAGCCGACAGACTCGTGTGTCAAACTCATTTCAGTGCAAATTAATTACGTCAAAAACGATTTAATACTGCAAATACCCTACTAGTTTTTTTTATGTTTATTTATAATTCATTTAGGCAGACAACAATGCTACCAAGTATTGCGCACAGTGCACAGCTTATTAATTTAACGTTTTTTTTTTTTCTAACGTCATTTTTAGTCGACTTTAGTCGATTTTTAGTCGAAAACTTCAGGACTTCAGTCGACCAAGATTTTCTTTGGTTGAGTACAGCCCTAGAGAGGAGTGACACATGCTCTCTTTGGCTCATTTAAAGACCACTCTGCTTGAATCTGGCTCAGTTGCAGAGGTTTGACTGTGCAAGCTGGAAGGCCAGCTGATTAGCTGAATGGTGAAGTGTTGGGTTGGCCGGGACCACGAGTAGCTCTGTCTTTGCAAGGTTTAGTTGAAGGTGGTGGTCACCTGTCAGGCAGGCTGAGATACGATTGACTACCGTCGGATCGTCAGGCTGGAATGAGAGGTAGAGTTGTGTGTCATCAGCGTAGCAGTGACAGGAAAAGCCATGTTTCTGAATCACAGATCCTAGTAATGTCATGTAGATGGAGAAGAGAAGCGGTCCCAGCACTGAGCCCTGAGGCACTCCAGTAGCACTCCAGTAGCTAGATGTTGTGTCTTAGACACCACGCCCCTCCATGAAACCCTAAAGGACCTACCTTAGAGGTAAGACTTGAACCATCGGAGTGCGGTTCCCGAGATGCCCTTCATCTTTAGGATTGATTGGAGGATCTGGTGGTTAACTGTGTCAAAGGCAGCAGAAGTTAAATCTTTTGCATTCCCTCGCAAAACATCTGCGTTCCCTCTCAAAACTTTTACGTTCCTTCGCAAAGAAATCTGCGTTCCCTCGCAAAACCTATTGTGAGCTCGGACAAACACGTCCTGTTTAATGTCCCGCTGGCAGTGTTTCAGAGATCCGTACGTTAACAATGCGGTTCATGGAGTTCAGTAAAGTTGTCAATATATTCACAGATCTGAACATCCCGGATCAATAACTCTTGAGCTAAACTTTGTTCAAACACAAATGCCAGCTATTTCCAAATTATCTCTATGCGCAGGCAGTGGAGAGACACGTCCTGAGGGAAAGTCTGCAAAGTGCAAAACCCAAAAAAGTGTTACTACAAAAAAACTCATTAACTTCAATGTTAAACACTGTAGTGTGACCAAATTCAGTTTACACATCAATGGTCTCTTACTGGTCATACCACAACACTTAGTTTGATAAAATATGCTTTTGCATAGTATAGTCATAGTATAATACATAATATGTATTTGTAACACACCAAATTCAGTTTACACATCACTGCTCTAATGCTGGTCATACAACACCAGCGGCTGCCTATTTCATGCTGGGATGGAAATGCTCAAACTTTGAGGTGTAGGCTATATTGTATGTTCGAGACTGGACTCTGGATTTGCTTGGCTAATTTTATACATTTATTTTTTTGATACCCTACGATAACCTTTTATCATATATCCTGACTCTGTTTCTAACTCAAAAACTCATAATAAAGTCAGTTGATGATCCCTAATGGCTTGTTGAATGAGTGTTGATAGTCTGAGGCTCATCAATATTAACAGATCTGCTGAAAACACTTTTTATTTCATGATCATTATGCTGATGTCTTCAGATCTCCTGTAAATTGACACTTAAAGCTCATTTCATTGGTGTCAACAGACTTAGGGTATTTGTTGCTTACTAGCCTGTTTATGCTTTCTACTATTTTTCTTACTATTATATTTGGAAGAATTTAAATTATAATATTCTGATATCTATGAGCAAAAAAAATAAAAAAAATAATTTGTTATTTATATATTTTAGATTTTGGCAGATCAGCTCCTCCCACAGCAATCACATCATCAGTGAAGCTCCTCCCACAGCAATCACATCATCAGTGAAGCTCCTCCCACATCAACCACATCATTATTGAAGCCCCTCCCACAGCAATCACATCATCAGTGAAGCCCCTCCCATTGTAATTCTCCAATAAATGCTGGAATATTCCCATCAATCTACAAGTGAAGACGAGCAGCAATGCATCAGGAAGAGCTGAAATCTGCAAAGACTGAGTTTATTAAAGAGGACAGTGAGAACATGAGTGATCCAGAACCCTGCAGAATGAAACACACTGAAGATCCTGACGAACAAAGAGGTTGGTGTTTATTCTTCATTTACTCATGATGCTGAAGAACATTCATGTTAGAAACATTCAAGCACTTCATCAGTTTTAGATAAACAATTAAACTGTGAAATGGTTCCTAAAGTTTCTGTTTTGCTTTTTTTTTTAAACATGATCGTTAAAGGGAAGGTTTCATATTTGTTGTTAACAACAGGTCAAACTAAATTTAAATGTTTTATTTCATATTTATTTTATATATGCTTTACAATTTGTAACAATTTTACCTGAATTTTGACCTGAATTTTGTGTGTATTTTTACAAACATGTATAACAAACAATAATCATTCCAAAATGTACAAATTTACAATCTACTCCGCTTTACTGCAAACATTTGTGCTCTGAAATTCACTTGATCTTGTGTTTCTTGTGTCCCACAAGCATGTGAAGTCACTGGAAGGAGAAGTTTAGTGTGAACGGCCCATAATAATTAAAGTCCACATGAAATCAAAATTGGCCATATTTACTTTGTTTGCCTAATTTGATCGTTTTTGTGGTGAACAATTCATCCATGCAAGTCAATCCACACAAAAAAAAATTTTGGCTTCGTAATCTTTAATCAAAATCTGAAAATGCCCCTCCCCTCTGCATTGGAGGACCTTCCCTGATGACGTATGTTTGACAGCTTGGTTTGGGAAACGCTTAACCACTCCCCTCAAACCGTTAACGTTAGTCTGCTATGAGCGAGAGATGGAGAGGAGGAGCGCTAGAGTAAAACCCTGCCCTCTGTTCAATATTCCTTTTCACTGGGAAATACGTCACAACACCGGAGAAAAGTCGTTCGCAACTTCCGGTTCACGTGGACTTTAACACCTTTTAGTAGTTTTTAACATAATTATGTATCAATCTAAAAGTTAGTGTCAAAATACGGTAGTATTGTATATTTTTATGTTTATATCATGTTAGATAATTGTGTCATTGATCAAACATATTTAACTATTTAATATTTGTTCACTACAGAAACATGGGATTTGTGCCTAAAATAACTGGAAGATCAGAGTACCTCATTTATGGAAAGTTTCAGGGATGTTTAATTAATTTATAAAAAGTCTTAAATTATTATAATATTTTTTAGCAGTTGTCTGTTAAATCTGGGATAATTTTTATCTCCACTCACTCCATATTTCTCTCTTTGAATTATTTTGATTATTTAGAAAATTTTATTTTTCTTTCATTTCAGAGCTAATGGAAGAGAGTGAGGAGAGTGAAGAACTGAGTGAAGTGAAGGAGGAGAGTGAAGAACTGAGTGAAGTGAAGGAGGAGAGTGAAGAACTGAGTGAAGTGAAGGAGGAGAGAGAAGAACTGAGTGAAGTGGAGGAGGAGAGTGAAGAACTGAGTGAAGTGGAGGAGGAACATCATGTCAAATCTGGAGAAAAACCTTTGAGTCGCTCAAAGACTAAACAGACATTTTTAAAGAAAAGAAGAGCCAATAAATCTTTCACCTGCACTCAGTGTGGAAAGAGCTACACAGCCAAACATCATCTTGAGCGTCACATGAGAGTTCACACTGGAGAGAAGCCGTTCACATGTGATCAGTGTGGAAAGTTATTCGGCCGATCAACACACCTTGAAAGTCACATGAGAATTCATACAGGAGAGAAGCCATATGTATGCAATCAATGTGGGAATAGTTTCGGTCAATCAGTAAACCTTAAAAGTCACATGAGGATCCACACTGGAGAGAAGCCATATGTATGCAATCAATGTGGGAATAGTTTCGGTCAATCAGTAAACCTTAAAAGTCACATGAGGATCCACACTGGAGAGAAGCCATTCTCATGTGATCAATGCGGGAAAACATTTCTTCAGGCATCAAACCTGAAGTCACACCTGACAGTTCATATGAAGGAGAAGCCACATTCATGTTCTGTGTGTGGAAAGAGTTTTTCATGGCTGCAATCTTTACATAGACATCAGAAAATACATACTGGTGTGAGAGAGTACATGTGCTTTGAGTGTGAGAAGACTTTTATTACAGCGAGCTGTTTAAAACTGCACCAGAGGATCCACACTGGAGAAAAACCTTACAAGTGTTCACACTGTGACAAGAGATTCAGTGTGTCATCTTCTCTGAAATCACATGAGAGGATCCACAGCAGAGAGAAGCCGCACACGTGTGATCAGTGTGGAACAAGTTTCTCTTTTAAAAGTCAACTGAATATACACATGAAGATCCATAAAGTGCAGAAACCACATCACCACAGTCTGAGATCACGGTAAGAAGTTCATCTTTATGTGCTGAGAAACAAAAGCTGCTTTTCCACTTTCGGAAAAGGTTCCAGTTGTGTTTCCACTTGAGCCTGGTACGGCACGGCACAATTTCAAACCATTCGTTCAGTTTGAGATTCGTTCACTTTCAGTTTGTTCACCAAAATGATTCGTTCATTGATTTGTTCAGTATACATATTACATAAATACGCCCACAGGTGGTGAAAAATAGTCTCTTATGTCTTAAGTCAACGAACGTATTTACTTGTAACAAAACAATGATTTGGCTTTATTAAAATGTTTCTAATTTACTCATTAAATTAATAAAATAAGTCAAAATAAGTGGTTCAGATGACCAAAGCACAAAGGTTTTCTTGCATGATTAACAATGTAATGGTTTTGGTCAGACATTTACACATTCATAAATCTGGGATTATGTTAAACGCTTTAAACGAGTTATGTTCCATGTTAAGTATGAATATATAAACAATCGTATGTGCACAGTACCTATAACTGTGCTTTGCATCTACGGATTAATGAATGAGATTGACTTGCATGCTAAATGACGACCTACCTGGTACTCTCTCAGTCATTTCATTCACAAACAAAATGTACCAATGAGATCTCTCTCTCGCTCAGACTCTAAACAGAGCAACCTCATTCAGTGATGGGCGTTGTGGTGGCAAACAATTTTCTATTACTTAATAAGAGACAAACATGTAACAATTGTCTTTAAAGATTATTTATTCCCTACCGTTTGTGTGTCCCAATCCGAAAACGTGTTGCAATTGCCATCTGGAAACTGGCCACGGGTGGTGAATACAGGACAATCAGCCATCTTTTTGGAGTAGGCCTCAGCACTGTGTTTAATTGTGTTCAGGAATTCTGCAACACAGTCATCTTCCCGTCCACAGGAGATTTCCTGACGCTGACAAGTTGTTAGAAATGGCCACTTTCTTTAATAATCGTTGAAGTGTTCCACAGTGTGTCGGTGCAATTGATGGCAGTCACATTCCAGTATTGCACCAGAGGACTATCCACAAGACTATCTCAGTCGGAAAGGCTGGCATTATGTTGTTCTGCAAGCAGTTGTGGATGGCAAACGTCTTTTCTGGGATGTTGGTGTTGGCTATCCAGGGAGTGTGCATGAAACCACTGGAATTGCCATTTATTTGGCAGAGTGCTACGACAGTCACATTTGTGGGAGGCCCTAAGTGACGGAGAATTAGTAGGGCAAAACGAAGTGACCATCTCTGGCTGTGATGTTGGACATTTCCTGATAGGTGATCCGGCACAAGAAGCCATGAAGCCCTTTTCAGACACTGGCGGACTGACCCTTGAACAACACACCTACATATACAGGCTGAGCAGTGCACGGTCGCTTGTGGAGATGTCTTTTGGGAGATTAAAAGGACGATGGAGGTGCCTCCTAAAAAGAAATGACTGCAAGCTGGAGCTGAGTAAGAGGATGGCACTGACTCGGTGTGTGCTCCATGGTGATAATTTCACTGAAGAGCACCCAGACAGGACTGTAAACATTGAGCCTCCTGTTCAGACATTACCTGAGCATGCTAACGCAGAAGGGGCTGACATCAGAGCTGCATTAATGATGTGTTTAATGGCGGGAACGAGTGATTATTTGAATACACCAATGCCATATTTTTGTAACACTGTCGTTTGTGTTTTGAGGACATCTGAACTGTCATGCATTTATTATATTCTCCTCCATTGAATAAACCCTTGTATCTCTAAAACTATGTATTCTGTGAATAATTTCATCAGAGCATGTCATGTGAGCTTTAGAGAAGGCTGATAACATGCTAATGAAATATTGTATTGCCCTGTAAACCCCTGTTTGACTAATGTCTGGCCAGGAGCTCAATTCTTGCTTTATGGTTCTCAATCAAAGATCCTTTCACACTGCTGCCAACATGAGACATTCTTTTATAAATATTCTTTTGTTTGAATTCAGCCATTATAGCCTTTATTCAGGCATTATGGCTTGGCCATCAACTCCAGGCCCACTATTCACCTATTATCAGAAGTCTTTAAGACTTCTGATAGAAAAGACTTCTTTATAGAAAAGACTCCCCCCCCCCCCCCCCCCCCCCCCCCCATTCTTTATTCATATGAAAATACATAAAAATCGTATGAAAATCACACACAAACCGTATACGATATTTGCCTGTTAAGGGGATAAACAAACTTTGCTAAATGTAAAGTGAAATAAATGTAAATGAAAATAAAATTGTAAATAGTTAATTTAGCAGCTTGGGTTCTCCCAAGGTTTATTTCTCAATTCTGTCACCTGATGGAGTTTTGGTTCCTTGCCACTGTTGCCTTGGCTTTTGGCTTGCTTAGTTGGGGACATTTAATATTCAACGGTATTATTGATCTGCCTAATTAGGGTGGACAATGCAATTTTCTTCTAGAAACAAACTTTGTTGTATTATTTTCATTTTATCAATGTGAAGCTGCTTTGATACAATCTGTATTGTAAAAAAGTGCTATATAAATAAAGGTGACTTGACTTGACTTGATTTATTTGCAATAATTTTTGTGCTTGAGCCTCCATTACAGCCACCATGCGCCCCGTGAGTCCAAGCAGAGATTGTGTGTCCGCTCTCATGTCCCGCCGCAAGGCATCATCCATTTCTTTGCTGGAACCTCTCATCTGCCCTTTCCAAATACTGCACCAGCTCCGAAGTGCTGTCTCTTTTCCTTTTTCCTGTGTACAACAATAATAGCAGATGACAGATCATCAGTGTGTTGTCATAGCATTGTGAATAAGTGTTTTCTGCAGGGAATTACGCGTCTGCATCTGCTACATGATTAAATATTATTTGTGACTGGTATATATCATCATACTACATCACTATCACTTCATCTTTTGGTCATGTCCCATAATAGATCATCAACATTATATTGTATATAGCAAGTTAATGTCAGATTGACTTTACATTCTATTTTAAACTTCAGTTTTTTTCTAGACTTTTACTTTGTTTTAGGTAGTGTAATCAAATTTAATTGTTACATATCAAAGCATTTTGTATTGCGCAGAGCCGGACAGTAATGGAGTACATTTACTTGAGTACAGTACTTAAGTACAATTTTGAGGGATCTGTACTTTACTCGAGTATCATTTTTGGGGAGTACTCATGACTTTACTCAAGAACATTTGAGAGGCAAATATTGTACTCTTTACTCCACTACATTTCTATCCATAACTGTGAGTACCTGTTACTTCTTCTAAAAAAAAAAAAGGAAAAAAGAAACATCTTGGAAACCCTCAATTTGTTGTTTCCCTCTCAAATGTGATTGGATTGTGCAGGCGCTACTGATTGGGACAGCCTATCAGCAATCACCTTCAGCTTTCCGCCAAAGTCAACTCCATGGTCAGATTTAGATAAGAGACGAAACCATGGACGAAACAATGGATGAAGATGCAGCAGGTCCATCCCGGGAGCGATATTTTTTTTCCCAGGATGGTAGGGGAAGACTCATGAATATTCATTAGGGAAGTTATCCCTGATTGGTCTTAACCCCAGTGACGGGTAGGTTTAGGGGCGGGGTTAGGGATGTCATAAGACCCCCAGTGACGGGTAGGTTTAGGGGCGGGGTTAGGGGTAGGTCTTCAGACCAATCAGGGATGACTTCCCTAATGAATATTCATGAGTCTTCCCCTACCATCCTGGGAAAAAAATATCACATCCCGGGAATGTGCCAACCCGTGGCCCCCACCTCGCCAGACTATTTAAATTTTCTGAACAAGTTAATGATAGTTTTCGCTTCAAGTGTTTGCTGTGTTTACCAATGTAAGCACTGTGGCAGTAGTAATGCAATATTTAGAAAATGTACTCTTGTACTCTTGATACTCAAGTACTTTTAAAAACAAGTACTTTAGTACTTTTACTTAAGTAGACATCTGACTGTAGTACTTTTACTTGTACTTGAGTAAAATTTAGCAAGGGGTATCTGTACTTTTACTCAAGTAATGTAGCTGTGTACTCTGTCCGCCTCTGGTATTGCGGTTAATTAATTTAAATGAAGAATCAATATGAACATTATTTCAGTACCTGATAGTAATATATACAGTATATACACACATATCAATGTTTGCATAGTGTATGATGTGACCTTTTGCACACCAAGTCTTGCCCCGTTCTGAAGATGCGTCTCCAGAGCTGCTACACGACGGCGCAGGAGAGCTGCAGCCCAGCGGTGGCGGTAACTCAACGCTGTCATCACCGTCGTTGATGGCAGACAATTCTATAAACAAAAACACAAAGACAGTGTTTTTAACAAAGATTTTTGTCCACTACGCTTTATACACTGTTCTGTGATAGCATACTGTATACAATGAAATCACAGATGATACAATCCTAGCTAGCAACATTGCAAACACTGATGTGAGAAATTAGTACCTCGCTGAACAGCTGAGAAACACAGGCTGGGAACAAGTAAAATAATGTAAAAACAGAACTTACCAGGATCAGTGCAACTTTGCTGCAGCGAATCATCCACCATTGACCCGAGCATTATTGTTGCCGAGTTCAGTGCCACGGTCACCTGGCATGCCGGTCTATCGCCGAGGACAGAGTCGAGAACGTCGAAATGTGGGTTTCGATCTGGGCGACCATTGCCGCTTCGACCGAGGTCCTATTTGTGGTCCCTATAATCCTTCTTTAGTTTTTTAAGTTTGTTGCTAATCTCTTTGACGCTCCTGTTGAACCCCGCTGCAGTCATCTCTCTCTCACTGAATTTGCTGCAAAACCGGTTTCGTCCGTGAAGCCCCGTCTAATTTACTCTGGACTTCTGCAGAGGACCAGAGTGCAAGAGAGCAGCTTGTTTCCTCCTCAGACCACTGTTGTTTTCGCTTAATCGCATCCATTGTTTTTAGCTGCTAATTCTAAAATGTCGGTCACAAGTTTCTGTTCGTCTTGTTGGTCAGGGTAGGCTACTTAAAGCTACTTAAAGATTTTTTTTTATCATATTTACTGAAACCGAAACTATGCTCCGACAGAACAACATAAATCAGATGGTTTTGGAAAAAACTCGTGCTTCTACCTCCACCTAGAGGTCTTCAGTCCTGGAGGGCCACTGTCCTGCACAGTTTAGTTCCAACCCTAATCAAACACACCTGAATCAGCTCATCAAGCTCTTCCAAATCCTTGAGTATCCAAAGGCAGGTGTGCTGAAGCAGACTAAACTCTGCAGGACAGTGGCCCTCCAGGAGCAGGATTGAAGACCTCTGACCTAGAGCCTGTTATTTGTTTGGCAAAAATCCACTGCTCCCGGTTCTTCTAGTCCAGTCAGCGCAGGGCTGTGTGAAATCTGCCTGTCAATCACAGTTCGCGCACACGACACAGATCCCCCCCACCCACCAACCTCACGCATGTGCTTACAATATCACATGCACAAGCTTGAAGTTTGCAGGAGTGTTGGATTGTACAAAGCATGATGGCGGAGAGAAAATCTACTAACAAGCTTCCAATTTCTCGGATAACAACCAGAGCTAGGAGGCTCTGTACAATCTCTGTACTATCTGTCTTAGCCCTAGTACTATCATGGGCTGAACAGGTGGCCTACTAGCTGACTACCTACCGACCTACAACCGATTTTGTAAATCTGCACCCGGCCGTACCCGCAGTGCTTAAAACCGCATCCAAACCGTTTACCATCAGCAGCACTTATTAACCCGACACGACCCTTAAAATAGAACCGCCACCCGACCCGCACCCGAAATAAAATCAGTTTAGCATATCACATTATAGACACAATTACAACAATGTTTATTGCCAGGTCATACAGAAGTTATTTGTGGCGAGCAGGACGAGGTCGAGGGCCATGAGAGAACAGCGTGAGACCGGTGGCGTGATTGATGTGATCGGTCTCGTATCTCTCACGGAGGAGCGGAAGCTTAAAAGTAGGAGCGACGACAGTGAAGGACGAGAGAGGACAGGCCTGTGTTTGTGTTTTTGTTATTTGTGACAGCAGTCGTCCATGAGGGGTTGGCTATCTTTTACTTTTCGTTTTTTGTTCTTTTTTTATTATTAAAATAGTTGAACGTTCGCCGGTTCCTGCCTCCTTCTTCCCATAACATCTAACCTTGCTATATTATTACACGACCATTAACACAAGGACAACTTCAGCCGAAGTCCATCCATCTCGACGACTGCAGGCAGATCGCGCGCGGTTGTGATATAAGTGAGAGACTCCTGGGAGGGTGAAGGCACAAATAAACTGATATGGATTTTAAATTATTTTATAAACTTGAAATACAGGCATCCGCGGGTACCTGAACCCGTGCAGGACTCTGCTGTAACTGTAACCTGCGTGGGTGAAAATTTGAGTTTAACTTTCACCTGTCCCCCTCTGTCTAGGTGCTGAGAGCTGCCAGTGGGAGCAGTGCCCCTTGCGGTGGTGGGTCCCTTGGGGTGTGCTGTGGCTGCGTGTTCACCAAGTGTGGTCATTCCCTTGCTGTGAAATCCAAACACTTTGTGGAGCGAATTATTGTGTGAGTGTTTCTTGAGTTTAAAAATAAAAATCTACTTTTGTACTGGACCACTGTCTCTGGCTAATCCATCTACGAACTTGAGTGCCTTGCTAGAATAAAATCACTAATTTTGGGTGTAAATCCCATCGGGGCGTAGTCTGCTAATTGTCTGGGTTCAAGCCCTGTAAATTTGTATCCCACCTGCCACACATGGATGCATCGGGATTTTCTCTCCAACTATTCTGGATCGACTCTGAACGTAGTTTTAAAACTCACTCACACAGACACACACCACTTGAACCTTCCATAAAATAATCTTTCATGAAGGTCGGAAAGGTTGAAGCGAATTACAAGGACATTCACGGGCTTGATTGCACAGGATTTTGCACAGAAAAACGTAGCCACATATTTGTCACCAACAGATACCCTTAGTCTTAGACCAGTGAAATGAGCTTTACGTGTCAATTTACAGGAGATCTGAAGACATCAGCATCAAAATGAGGTGAAAACGAACTATTGACGTGAAATGGGTAGAACTATATTTACTGCCCTAGTACAACGGTTGTCAGTTTAGAAGTAGGCTATACATGTTAATTAAACGTGGGACAATGGGACAACCTTCATCATCACAGTATGCTAATGTTGTGAATCAGATGCGAGGGAATATCATCATTATGCAGATTGAGGACTGTGTCTCTTATACCTCTAACACACATCTGTGCCATTTGCTACACACACACACACTTATTCCCACTACATACTACTGATCTAGTGTGCTTATAAACTGAACAGAATTGTGCTGAACTTAATATTAAAGTATTTAATGTAAAATCTAGATACTGAAACATATGTTAAAGAACAACAATAACTCAATAACTCGCAAAAACGCTCCGGTTACGACTGTAACCTCGGTTCCCTGAAGAGGGAACGAGCGTTGCGTCGAGTTTGACGCTATGGGAACGCTTTGCGTGATGACGTCTTGAAGCACATGTAAAATCAGTCCAATGGTGTAGCGGGACGTCAGAGGCGGGTGACGTCACGTACCAGGAAGCTATAAAAGCCGGCCTGAAGCAGGAAACAACAGCTTAGTAAAGTCTGAAGTCGTGCTGACAGGCATGAAGGAGATATGGCAAGGTGACGCAACGCTCGTTCCCTCTTCAGGGAACCGAGGTTACAGTCGTAACCGGAGCGTTCCCTTTCAAGGGAACTCGCGTTGCGTCGAGTTTGACGCTATGGGAACGTCTATACCAACGCCTCCATAGCTACAAATGTCTGTCCTGTGTGAAATCATAAAGAGCAGCACTAGGATGACAAAACATGAGACCCTGGAGCAGAGTCTAGATCCAGAGAGTAGAACCTGACGAAAGTGTGCGGTGAGGACCAGCCTGCCGCATCACAAACGTCCTGTAACGAAACTCCTGATATAAGGGCCTTAGAGGCCGCCATACTCCTCGTAGAGTGCGACCGGACAGCCAAAGGAGAAGGCTGTCCAGCCGCCTCATAAGCAAGTGAGATAGTCTCAACCACCCACTGCTCATCCTTTGCTTAGACACTGGACCTCCCTTGTTAGGGGAGCAAATGTCACTTTTACGCCACAGGGCAGCTCTGTGGACATACGCGTCTAACGCCCGAACAGGGCAAGCAAATTATTAGCCTCCTGGTCCGATTTCAAAAGGGAGGAGGACCTCCAAGTGCCACGAGGGAAACGAGATACCAAAGGGGTCTTTCCCCACAGACATTCCACCCAAAGGAATGTGGTAAGCACCTATGGCCGCCACATAAACCTTTAAGGTGGACGGGGTCAGACCTGCAGTGAACCGGTCCTGCAGGAACTCCAGAACTGTACCAATTGGGCAGTTGACTGGATCCAACCGACGGTCACTACACAAAGAGGTGAATACTCTCCAGTTCAGGGCATAAAGTTTCCTCGTGGAAGGAGCTCTGGAGTGTAGAATGGTCTCAACAACCTCAGTTAAGAGACCTGACTCTATGAGCTGGGCCCCCTCAGAGGCCAAGCCCACAGGTTCCACAGTTCTGGGCGGGGGTGAAATATCGAGCCCTCCGCCTGGGACAGAAGGTCCCTCCTGACGGGTAGCTCCAGAGGAGGCCCGTCGAGGAGCGACACAAGATCGGGAAACCATACTCTGCCCGGCCAGCGCGGGGCTATAAGAAGCAGGCAAACCCGGTCCCTGCGAACTCTCTCCAGAACTCCCGGGAGCAGAGCAACTGGGGGAAAAGCGTACAGACGTAGCCTCGGCCACGTCTGCACCATAGCATCCAGTCCAAAGGAGCTGGATGCGTGAGGGAGAACCAAAGTGGACAGTAAGACGTCTCTCGAGACGCAAACAGACCCACTTATAATTTCCATATCAGCTCCACCACCTCGGGGGTGGAGCCACCATTCCCCGGGCCTCGGCCCCTGTCTCGACAGAGTGTCTGCTCCTATATTCTGGACCCCGGGGATGTAGGCTGCCTTGAGTGACAGCAACTTCCCCTGGGACCACAAGAGGATATGGCGTGCCAGCGCAAGCCCCCTTGATATAGGCGACTACCGACGTGTTGTCCGTATGTACTACACATGGTGTCCCCTGAGACCTGTGATAAAGCTCCTCAGAGCCCGGAAGACAGCTAACATCTCTAGGCGATTGATATGCCAGGAACGATGATGGTCTTCCCACAGACCTTGAGATGAGCGACCCTCAGGATCGCTCCCCAACCCGTGAGGGAAGCATCCGTCGTTAGCAGTTTGCGACGACAAGGAGCTCCCCGCACTGGGCCCTGGGACAGGAACCAAGGTTTCTTCCACATAACCAAGGCACGTAGGCATCACCGCGTGACCTTGATTGTGCGAAATGGGTTGCCCCTCGGGGAAAAACCCTCTGGTCCTGAGCCACCACTGCAGGGGCCTCATGTGCAGCAGTCCAAAAGGTATCCCGTTGGAGGCTGCTGCCATGAGACCCAACAGTCTCTGGAACTGTTTGACAGTGAGTAGCTGGCCTAGCTTTACACTTCTCACAGCTGCCAGGATTGAAGCGTGGCGATGACAGGCGCGCCTGCATCGACGCTGAATCCCAAACCACGCCTAAAAAAGTGGTCCTCTAAAAAAGAGAAGCACACTCTTCTTGGCGTTCAGCCGTAACCCCAACTCATTCACATGGGCGAGAACAACATCTCGATGTTGAACCGCCATCTAATGCGACTGAGCTAAAATCAACTAATCGTCGATGTAGTTCGTGATGCGAATACCCCGGAGGCGCAGAGGCGCCAGAGCTGCATCCACGCATTTGGTGAAAGTGCGGGGTGATAAAGCCAGGCCGAATGGAAGAACTCGATATTGGTATGCTTTGCCCCCGAAAGCAAACCTCAGGAACTTCCAATGACACGGACGGATGGAAATATGCGTCCTTGAGGTCTATCGTGACAAACCAGTCCTCGGACTAATCTGTGACACGATAGTCTCAATGTTAACATTTTGAACTTGAGCTGCATGACAACTCGAAGACCTAAAATGGGACGCAATCCCCCGTCCTACTTTGGAACTATGAAGTACCGGCTGTAAAACCCGGTTTCCCTGTTGGAGGGAGGTACATATTCTATGGCCCCTTTCTCTAACAGAGTGTTTACTTCCTGTTCCATAACCAGAACCTGCTCGGGGCCCACCATTGTGGGCAGGACCCCCATAAACCGCGGTGGGCGTTACTAGAATTGTATCTAATACCCTTTTTCCACGGTCTGCAGGACCCAACGAGAAACATTTGACAGTAGCTTCCACGCTGTCAAAGATTCTACTAGAGGTACCAGTCTCTCGAGACTGGTTTCTGGATTTTGTTGCTGTTGAGTAGTCGGTTCGTCGCCCTGTAACGGCGCACCGGCAGGGAACGACCAAACAGACTGCTCTAGCACCCTCCTCAGAGGGGGCGGGCATCCCGAGGCCACTACGTTTCCGGGTGGACCTTGAGATATGTGCTCGCCGGAGACCGCTGCGCCCTGTAACACCGGAGGCGGCAGGGTTAGCAGAACGGTCCCCTGAGGGCACCGAAGAGAGACGGCACCGTATTTTTCTCCTGCTGTTGAGCAGTCGGTTCGTCGCCCTGTAACGGCGCACCGGCAGGGAACGACCAAACAGACTGCTCTAGCACCCTCCTCAGAGGGGGCGGGCATCCCGAGGCCACTACGTTTCCGGGTGGACCTTGAGATATGTGCTCGCCGGAGACCGCTGCGCCCTGTAACGCCGGAGGCGGCAGGGTTGGCAGAACGGTCCCCTGAGGGCACCGAAGAGAGACGGGCACCGTGAAAAGAGGTGTTAACCGCTCTGCTTCGGGGGGACTACCCTCATTTGTCCTGAGCCCTCAGACATCAGGACCTTTTCCCAGCAGCCTTCTTGGCGGTAATAACGGTCCGCAGATCCGTTTTACCCCTCGAAGACTGCTGGGTTTGAGAGCGCCCTCCGTGTCCCCGAGATTTTTGTGGGGGAGCACGGGAGGAAACGCTCTGTTTCTGAGTGGCGCGGTGCTCAGCGCTCTTTTTAGAGGAGTGAGGCTGCTCCCGCTCAGCAGCCTCATAGAAAGAACGGCGGGGGAGAAGTTTCTGAAGTGCAGCTGCCTGTTTTGAAGCTTCTTGTGACTTCGCTACAGCACTATTAACTGCGTCTCCAAATAACCCTTGCGTGGATACTGGTGCATCTAAAAGAACATGTTTTTCTTTGTCCTTTATGTCACTTAAATTAAGCCACAGATGCCTCTCAGTGGCCACCAGGGCTGCCATAGAGCGGCCGATGGATTTAGCCGTCTCCTTGGTGGCCCTGAGAGACCGTATCAGCACTAATACCCCCGCCCTCCTCAAAATCACCCAATAACTCAGCCTGGTAAGCCTGCATTATGGAAATTGTATGTAAACACGCTGCAGCTTGACCGGCGGCGGCATAAGCTTTATGAACCAGGGAAGAAGTAACTTTACTGGCTTGGATGGAAGTGCAGGAGCCTACAGAGAAGATGCCGTTGCTGGAGAGAGATAGCTCGCGAGCGTCTCTTCCACCTTCGGCATCTCCCCATAACCATGCTCTTTATAATTGTGAATGGATGAATAGTGTGATGTTTGTGCAGTATACACTCGATATGACACTGGTTTCGCCCACGATCTCGACACCTCGGTGTGGAGATCGGGGAAAAACGGCAGGCTCCTGCGCTGGGGCTGCGCACGAGATGGCAGGAAGCGTTCGTCGAGCTTAATTTTCGAACGAACGTCCTGCCTATCTTCTGGCCACTCAATAGACAGTTTTTTTCTTTTTACTCTTTTATTTTTCTTTTATTTATTTATTTATTTATTTATTTTTTCTCTTTATTTTTTTTTTTTTTTTTCAAACGCATGAGACTGAGGTGGCGAATCCTCAGACTCAGCTACAATACTCACAACATCCAACTCCTCAGAGCTGGATAGTTGCAGTACTGGTACCTCTATCGGGGGGGAAGAAACCGCAGCGCGTGCTTCCAAACCCTGATAAGAGGCACTGGATCTATCAGACGGATGCTGAGATAAGGCAGAGCCCGTCTCAACATCCACTGATAAATCCATCTGTGAACCCCAGGTCTGAGATCGACGCCGTGCCTCGGCAGCGGCGGGACCCGAGCCCTGGGGAGCGTGGTCGGGATAGAACCGAGCCAAGCGGGATCGGAGCGTACGCAATGGAAGCGCACAGCAATGCACACAGTCACCACCCTCGAGTGCTGACTGGGCATGCTCCTCTCCCAAACAAACAACACAAAGAGTGTGTGTGTCACCTCCCGTTAAATAACGCGGGCAGGGAAGGACACACACTCTAAACTGCTGCTCGCTCGCCATACTGAATATATATATATATATGATATAGACAGACAACACCAAATATACAGACAGATTTCACACAGAGCGCAACTGAAGACTCAGAAAGCTGTTGTTTCCTGCTTCAGGCCGGCTTTTATAGCTTCCTGGTACGTGACGTCACCCGCCTCTGACGTCCCGCTACACCATTGGACTGATTTTACATGTGCTTCAAGACGTCATCACGCAAAGCGTTCCCATAGCGTCAAACTCGACGCAACGCGAGTTCCCTTGAAAGGGAACTTAATGCTCATTCTCCCTCAACTGTTTTTTTTTATCCTATTATTGGTTCAAAATAGCACAAGCCTCCAAGACTTACACAATAAAGAGTATTTTCAGCAGCTATTAAATGGATGGTTGATTAGCTTTTTTCGAAGGCTTGATCGTGTTTATGGGGTGCAGTCTAACATGTGTTCATGCTTCATAAAAAAAAAAAAAAAAAAAATCTGCACCGTTGTGTCTCTCCTCTCCCTCAGAAATCCACAACGGGCTCTGATTGGTCAGCTTGGCCCAGTGTGTTGTGATTGGCTAACCGCCTAGTTCACGGTGTCCGGAAACGTCACGTCCGTTACCAGTTGCATGTGCGATCCACACACGCAAAGCAATCCACAAATGCACACGAGAGATCCACACACGCAAAGCAATCCACAAATGCACACCAGAGATTCTCTCTCACACACACACAGCGATCCACGAATGCACGCAAGAATGACCGGCCTTCGAGCTGAATCTCCCAAAGGGCTGGATTCATTTCGTTTTCTGACTTGGCGAGACTGAAGTCTAAACATTTTTCACTAAATATCATATACATACATGCAAATGTAGAGTAAAACCAGACTCCTTTTTTATTCTTCAAAGTGAAATCAGAATAGGCTATATAACCTATTAAAATACCATTCAGATAACAGGAAAGCTTTAAAGTATTTATGTAACTGTTGGCAAACTACAAAGCTGTACGTTTTCTTTTGTTTATATTATTGTAGTTCTGAATGTACTTTGTGTAATGTAATAACCCCTCCCCTCACACACTTATGGAAATTAATATATTTTCAGCAATTACCTGCATGTTTTGCTTTCCTTATTTTTAAAGAAAGGATGAATGCTTCAACATAATTTAACCAACAAAGTCAAATATTTCTTTCAACAGAATCCACAAGTATTACCCTCAAGTAAACAATTCTCATGCAAACCACAGAGCTGCCAACTCTCATGCATTCACCGTGAGACACACGCAATTGACACTTTCCACACGCTCTCACGCCACACATCCATTTTCTCACACACAGAAAAATCGCGAAGCAAAGAGGACACGGAGACCGACAGACTAGACAGAGCAGGTTACTTATGATATAAAAAAAATCTCAGCTCTCAGTTTCTGTCACTTTTATTACGAAATGCAAACAATACAGTTTTGCTGCTTGTAAATGTGACGCGACAGATCCCTAGCGGCACGTGAACAGATCATCTCTAACTAATAGTAAATAAACACGAATTAACACTTTTGAAAGATACAGTAGGCTACAACTTACCGAAATGTATATTCCTCATACATCGACAAATCAAACAAACAAAGGGGTCAATAAAACAGCTGTAGAACAATGTCACATAACATTTACCTCAGGAAACATTTGATAAAACAACAATGTCAGTTTTTTTTATACAAAAGTACAAAAGAAAGTGCAACAGTAACTCATACTATAAATGTCCATAAATATTTCAATTTGATCTGTTACTTTTGAGACATGTAAAAAGCCCTGCCCCAACACGACAAAACACTTAAATTACATTCAATGATGTTTTTTATAATAATAAATTTATACTAACTTTACAACTACATAATCATACATATGTGTACATAATGTACATGTGGTATAATCACACTTTATGTAAAAATGCACACGTATTCTCTTGAGATCACGTTGATTCAGAGTTGGCGTCATCTGAAGTCCTGTCAAGAGTTGGTCTCTTCACAGGTGTTGGGCATCTCAAGTCTTCATAAGAGGCTGGATCCAGACTGGAGCTGACGTACTCTCTAGTTACCTCATGATGGGCATCCCGAGATAAAACAGAGAAGCAAAAGGAATATAACTAGCTAAGCTGCTGTTCACAACATTAAGCAAAGATAATCATCTAATTGTCATTGAAGATTGTCAGTCTCTGCACATAAAAACTGTTACGTGTTAGAGATCTAATTACCTTAATACAATGAATGTAGTTATCATAAAATCTAACCATGTTTCAGTTCATAGTTATGTAGCTGTAGTGGTTGAAGATGAGTGACATTAGTGTTTGTTTGTTGTAGTATTGGTGTTTTATCCATGTCATATTGAGAGAAATATCAGCATCATCTTTCAATTGAGCAGTTTTATAGGCATTTATCATCTATCCTGACTCAAATAATGTGTTTCTAACAGCAAACACTCAGAATAAAGTGAGATGATCTGCTGATGATCCTGAATGGCTTGTTGAATGAGTGTTGATAGTCTGAGGCTCATCAATATTAACAGATCTGCTGAAAACTCTTTATTTCATGACAATAGTTCCTGTTTTCACCTCATTTATTATGCTGATGTCTTCAGATCTCCTGTAAATGGCCACTGAAAGCTCATTTCTACAGAGCCCCTAAAGGGAGATGGTGGAAAATATTTGGGATGGGAGGGAAAAAAGTACATTTACATTTATTCATTTAGGAGACGCTTTTATCTAAAGCGACTTACAAATGAGAACAGTAGAAGCAGTTAAACTAACAGTAGGATAACGATATGCTATGACCCATCTCAGTTTAATTTAACGCAGTACATGCTCATTTTTTTTTAAATAGAACAGAATAGAATAGAAGAGAAAGTTAGTATTACTGGATCAAGTGCTGTCGAAAAAGAAGCGTCTTCAGTCGTTTCTTTAAAGTGGCTATGGACTCAGCTGCTCTGGTTGAGTTAGGCAGATCATTCCACCAGCAGGGAACAGTCATGGTAAAGGTCCGAGAAAGAGATTTTGTGCCTCTTTGAGATGGCACCACAAGACATCGTTCACTTGCAGAACGCAAGTTCCTGGATGGCTAATAAGTCCGAAGAAATGAGTTTAAGTAAAACGGAGCAGAGCCAGTGGTTGTTCTGTTGGCAAACGTCAGTGACTTGAATTTGATGCGAGCGGGAACTGGCAACCAGTGCAATTTTGTGAAGATAGGAGTACCACATGCTCTCTTTGGCTCATTTAAAGACCACTCTAGCTGCTGCATTCTGGATCAGTTGCAGAGGTTTGACTGTGCAAGCTGGAAGGCCAGCTGATTAGTCTAGCTGAATGGTGAAGTTGTGGTGAAGTGTTGGGTTGGCCGGGACCACGAGTAGCTCTGTCTTTGCAAGGTTTAGTTGAAGGTGATGGTCCTTCATCCAGCCAGAAATGTCTGTCAGGCAGGCTGAGATACGATCGACTACTGTCGGATCGTCAGGCTGGAATGAGAGGTAGAGTTGTGTGTCACCGTACCAGTGATAGGAAAAGCCATGTTTAGTGATGCCATGTAGATGGAGAAGAGAAGGGGTCCAAGCACTGAGCCCTGAGGCACTCCAGTAGCTCAATGTTGGGTCTTAGACACCATGCCTCTCCACGATACCCTAAAGGACCTACCTTAGAGGTAAGACTTGAACTATTGGGAGTGCGGTTCCCTCGCAAAACATCTGCGCTCCCTCTCAAAACTTTTACGGTCCTTCGCAAAGAAATCTGCGTTCCCTCGCAAAACCTACTGTGAGCTCGGACAAACACGTCCTGTTTAATGTCCCGCTGGCAGTGTTTCAGAGATCCGTACGTTAACAATGCCCAGTTCATGGAGTTCAGTAAAGTTGTCAATATATTCACAGATCTGAACATCCCGGATCAATAACTCTTGAGCTAAACTTTGTTCAAACACAAATGCCAGCTATTTCCAAATTATCTCTATTAGCAGGCAGTGGAGAGACACGTCCTGAGGGAAAGTCTGCAAAGTGCAAAAACCAAAAAAGTGTTACTACAAAAAAGTAAGGCAAGGCAGCTTTATTTATTTATATATAGCACGTTTAATTAACTTCAGTTAAGTAGTTAACTTCAATGTTAAACACTGTAGTGTGACCAAATTCAGTTTACACATCAATTATGTCCTACTAGTCATACTACAACACGACAACAATATGCTTTGCATATTATGTATTATACTATGACTATTATACTATGACTATGTCTTTGTAACACACCAAATTCAGTTTACACATCACTGCTCTAATGCTGGTCATACAACACCTACGGCTGCCTATTTCATGCTGGGATGGAAATGCTGAAAACTTTGAGGTGTAGGCTACACTGTATGTTTGAGACTGGACTCTGGATTTGCTTGACTAATTTTATACTTTTATTTTTTGGATACCCTACGATAACCTTTTATCATATATCCTGACACTATTTCTAACAGCAAAAACTCATAATAAAGTCAGTTGATGATCCCTAATGGCTTGTTGAATGAGTGTTGATAGTCTGAGGCTCATCAATATTAACAGATCTGCTGAAAACACTTTTTATTTCATGATCATTATGCTGATGTCTTCAGATCTCCTGTAAATTGACACTTAAAGCTCATTTCATTGGTGTCAACAGACTTAGGGTATTTGTTGCTTACTAGCCTGTTTATGCTTTCTACTGTTTTTCTTACTATTATATTTGGAAGAATTTAAATTATAATATTCTGATATCTATGAGCAAAAAACAAACAAAAGATTTTGGCAGATCAGCTCCTCCCACAGCAGTCACATCATCAATGAAGCCCCTCCCACAGCAATCACATCATCAGTGAAGCTCCTCCCACTGTAATTCTCCAATAAATGCTGGAATATTCCCATCAATCTACAAGTGAAGACGAGCACAGAGCATCAGGAAGAGCTGAAATCTGTAAAGACTGAGTTTATTAAAGAGGACAGTGAGAACATGAGTGATCCAGAACCCTGCAGAATGAAACACACTGAAGATCCTGAAGAACAAAGAGGTTAGTGTTTCTACTTCATTCAATTATGATGCTGAAGAACACATTCAAGCACTTCATCACATTTAGATTAACAGTTACACTATGAAATAGGTATTGGATTTTAAACAAATGTTCAGTAAAGAGAGAGAACGGAGAGAGACGTCTTGTGGTGCATCAAGAAGAGAACGGCCTATAATAATTAACACCTTTTAGTAGTTTCAGGGCCAGCGCTAGCTATTTGGCCCTAAGCACAAAACTTATCTAAGCGGTCTAATTTGGCAAAATCACACCACGTTCAGTTGCAGGGTTTTTCTAAAGTTCACCTTACCAAGAGGCAGATAGACATTGTATTGAAGCAAAGAAATTAAAATAGGGAACGTTCTGCACTAATAGCCTATGCACACATCTGTAACGTAATAGCCTACCTAGGGGGAAAATTAGCTTTATTTGTCATTCAAATATGACGATGAGGACCCCAACGATTGGCCTTCCTTTCCTTCTCAAACAAACTAACTGCATCTTTAACAGTCCTCAAGTTTCAAAATTTCCCGGGGAAGAAACCCCCGGACCCCCGTTAAAGTAAAAGACTCAACATGCAGGGCTAAAGCCCCGGGTCTTTTGCACTACTAGCGACGCCCCTGGACATGCATACACGCAAGGGCCACAAAACGGACATTTTTATTTAAAACATTCTTACATGCAAGCGAGCATCATCCCGCTGTCTTTTCTTTTTTCCGCCCCTAACTCTTGGTGCTTTTCGACGCCATGTCTGAGGTCGGTGTCTGCCAAATTTGACATTGATTGAGGCATAATCGAACAGACCACTGGGAGGTGGGGAAGGGGGCACCAGTGGGAGACTGGCACAGGAGATTCACCTTTTTCTCGACTAATTTGGTCTAGGCCTATATTAATGTTGTATTGCTTTTGTATATTAACATGCTTTAGACATATTTTATTTGTTATTTATACTAGTAGCCTATTGTGATGATTTTTCACGACCCAGATTTTTTGGTGCCCCCCCAAGCACTTTAATAGTTTTTAACATAATTATGTATCAATCTAAAAGTTAGTGTCAAAATACGGTAGTATTGTGTATTTTAATGTTCATATCATGTTAGATAATTGTGTCATTGATCAAACATATTTAATAGTTCTCACTACAGAAACATGGGATTTGTGCCTATAATGTTAAAAAAATAATAACTGGAAGATCAGAGTACCTCATTCATGGAAAGATTCAGGGATGTTTAATTAATTTATAAAAAGTCTTAAATTATTCTAATATTTTTTAGCAGTTGTCTGTTAAATCTGGGATAATTTTTATCTCCACTCACTCCATATTTCTCTCTTTGAATTATTTTGATTATTTAGAAAATGTTATTTTTGTTTCATGTCAGACCTGATGGAAGAGAGAGAAGTGAAGGAGGAGAGTGAAGAACTGAGTGAAGAACTGAGTGAAGTGGAGGAGGAGAGTGAAGAACTGAGTGAAGTGGAGGAGGAGAGTGAAGAACTGAGTGAAGTGAAGGAGGAGAGTGAAGAACTGAGTGAAGTGGAGGAGGAACATCATGTCAAACCTGGAGAAAAACCTTTGAGTCACTCAAAGACTAAAAAGACATTTTTAAAAAAAAGAAGAGCCAAGAAATCTTTCACTTGCACTCAGTGTGGAAAGAGTTTCACATGCAAACAAAGTCTTGAGATTCACATGAGAATCCACACCGGAGAGAAGCCGTTCACATGTGATCAGTGTGGAAAGAGTTTCACATGCAAACATCATCTTGAGTGTCACATGAGAGTTCACACTGGAGAGAAGCCGTTCACATGTGATCAGTGTGGAAAGTTATTCGGCCGATCAACATACCTTGAAAGTCACATGAGAATTCATACAGGAGAGAAGCCATATGTATGCAATCAATGTGGGAATAGTTTCGGTCAATCAGGACACCTTAAAAGTCACATGATGATCCACACTGGAGAGAAGCCATTCACATGTGATCAATGCGGGAAAACATTTCTTCAGGCATCAGACCTGAAGGCACACCTGACAGTTCATACGAAGGAGAAGCCACATTCATGTTCTGTGTGTGGAAAGTGTTTTTCACACCGGCAATCTTTACATGCACATCAGAAAATACATACTGGTGTGAGAGAGCACATGTGCTTTGAGTGTGAGAAGACTTTTATGACAGCGAAATGTTTAAAACTGCACCAGAGGATTCACACTGGAGAAAAACCTTACAAGTGTTCACACTGTGACAAGAGATTCAGTCGATCATCATACCTGAAATCACATGAGAGGATCCACACTGGAGAAAAACCTTACAAGTGTTCACACTGTGACAAGAGATTCAGTCAGTCACAACATCTGAAATCACATGAGAGGATCCACACTGGAGAAAAACCTTACAAGTGTTCACACTGTGACAAGAGATTCAGTCAGTCATCACATCTGAAAACACATGAGAAGATCCACAGCAGAGAGAAGCCGCACACGTGTGATCAGTGTGGAAAGAGTTTCTCTTTTAAAAATCAGCTGAAGATACACATGAAGATCCATGCAGTGCAGAAACCACATGACCACAGTCTGAGATCACAGTAAGAAGTTCTTCTTTATGTGCTGAGAAACAAAAGCTGCTTTTTCCACCTTCGGGAAAGGTTCCAGTTGTGTTTCCACTTGAGCCTGGTACGGCACGGCACAATTACAAACCGTTCTCGGCCCTGAACTCTCAGCACACTTGGCTAACCGTGCTGAACCGTGACGGAAGAATGTGTGTACTAGTGCTGGAAATTCTTTCTAATTCTAATGATTCTTTCCAGAGATTCATTCACTTTCAGTTGATTTGTTCAACTGATTTGTTCAGTGACAATTTCTTCATATTACATAAATACGCCCGCAGGTGGTGAAAAAATAGTGTCTAATGTCTTAAGTCAACAAACGACGGAAGAATGTGTGTACTAGTGCTGGATAATCTTTCAAATTCTAATGATTCTTTTCAGAGATTCGTTCACTTTCAGTTTGTTCACCAAAATGATTCGTTCATTGATTTGTTCAGTATACATATTACATAAATACGCCCACAGGTGGTGAAAAATAGTGTCTTATGTCTTAAGTCAACAAACGTATTTACTTCTAACAAAAAAATTATTTGGCTTTATTAAAATGTGTTTCTAATTTACTCATTAAATTAATAAAATAAGTCAAAATAAGTGGTTCAGATGACCAAAGCACGAAGGTTTTCTTGCATAATTAACATTTAATTGTTTTGGTCAGACATTTACACATTCATAAATCTGGGATTATGTTTAACGTTGAGTTATGTTCCATGTTAAGTATGAATAAACAATCGTATGTGCACAGTACCTATACCTGCGCTTTGCATCTACGGATTGCTGAATGAGATTGACTCACATGCTAAATGACGACCTACCCGGTACTCTCTCAATCATTTCATTCACAAACAAAATGTACCAACGAGATCTCTCTCTCGCTCAGACTCTAAACAGAGCAATCTCATTCAGTGATGGGTGTTGTGGTGGCAAACAATTTTCTATTACTGAATAAGAGACAAACATGTAACAATTGTCTTTAAAGATTATTTATTCCCTACCGTTTGTGTGTCCCAATCCGAAAACGTGTTGCAATTGCCATCTAGAAACTGGCCACGGGTGGTGAATACAGGACAATCAGCCATCTTTTTGGAGTAGGCCTCAGCACTGTGTTTAATTGTGTTCAGGAATTCTGCAACACAGTCATCTTCCCGTCCACAGGAGATTTCCTGATGCTGACAAGTTGTTAGAAATGGCCACTTTCTTTAAAGGGATAGTTCACTTTGAAATAAATTTTTGATATGTTTTAGCTTACCTCAAGGGCATCCAAGATGTAGGTGTCTTTGTTTCCGCAGTAGTTTCAATTTTGATCTTTTTAGGTCAAACCGTTCTTGTCTGTCAGTCATAATGCAGGTCTGTGGTCACTGTCTCAAAACACAAGCACAGAGTCCAAATTAAAACAATTCCCCATCGTCCAAATGAAACAATTCCCCATCATTAGTACACATTGATGGCCTAAGACACGAAACGAGCGGTTTGTGTGAGAAAACGAACAGTATTTATATCGTTTTTAGCTCTTGAAAACAGCACACCGTCCAAATGATCTGACGGCGCGGGCAGGTATAGATGTATAGATGTCGCCTTGGCTATTGCAGTTCATTGGAACAAAACCGTAGCAAAGCGACATCTAGTGTATATATCTATGCGGGTATAGATGTATACACTAGATGTCGCCTTCACTACTGCAGTTCATTGGAACGAAACCGTAGCCAAGGCGACATCTATGTACAGTGAGGAAAATAAGTATTTGAACACCCTGCTATTTTGCAAGTTCTCCCACTTGGAAATCATGGAGGGGTCTGAAATTGTCATCGTAGGTGCATGTCCACTGTGAGAGACATAATCAAAAAAAAAAATCCAGAAATCACAATGTATGATTTTTTAACTATTTATTTGTATGATACAGCTGCAAATAAGTATTTGAACACCTGTCTATCAGCTAGAATTCTGACCCTCAAAGACCTGTTAGTCTGCCTTTAAAATGTCTACCTCCACTCCATTTATTATCCTAAATTAGATGCACCTGTTTGAGGTCGTTAGCTGCATAAAGACACCTGTCCACCCCATACAATCAGTAAGAATCCAACTACTAACATGGCCAAGACCAAAGAGCTGTCCAAAGACACTAGAGACAAAATTGTACACCTCCACAAGGCTGGAAAGGGCTACGGGGAAATTGCCAAGCAGCTTGGTGAAAAAAGGTCCACTGTTGGAGCAATCATTAGAAAATGGAAGAAGCTAAACATGACTGTCAATCTCCCTCGGACTGGGGCTCCATGCAAGATCTCACCTCGTGGGGTCTCAATGATCCTAAGAAAGGTGAGAAATCAGCCCAGAACTACACGGGAGGAGCTGGTCAATGACCTGAAAAGAGCTGGGACCACCGTTTCCAAGGTTACTGTTGGTAATACACTAAGACGTCATGGTTTGAAGTCATGCATAGCACGGAAGGTTCTCCTGCTTAAACCAGCACATGTCAAGGCCCGTCTTAAGTTTGCCAATGACCATTTGGATGATCCAGAGGAGTCATGGGAGAAAGTCATGTGGTCAGATGAGACCAAAATAGAACTTTTTGGTCATAATTCCACTAAACGTGTTTGGAGGAAGAAGAATGATGAGTACCATCCCAAGAACACCATCCCTACTGTGAAGCATGGGGGTGGTAGCATCATGCTTTGGGGGTGTTTTTCTGCACATGGGACAGGGCGACTGCACTGTATTAAGGAGAGGATGACCGGGGCCATGTATTGCGAGATTTTGGGGAACAACCTCCTTCCCTCAGTTAGAGCATTGAAGATGGGTCGAGGCTGGGTCTTCCAACATGACAATGACCCGAAGCACACAGCCAGGATAACCAAGCAGTGGCTCTGTAAGAAGCATATCAAGGTTCTGGCGTGGCCTAGCCAGTCTCCAGACCTAAACCCAATAGAGAATCTTTGGAGGGAGCTCAAACTCTGTGTTTCTCAGCGACAGCCCAGAAACCTGACTGATCTAGAGAAGATCTGTGTGGAGGAGTGGGCCAAAATCCCTTCTGCAGTGTGTGCAAACCTGGTGAAAAACTACAGGAAACGTTTGACCTCTGTAATTGCAAACAAAGGCTACTGTACCAAATATTAACAATGATTTTCTCAGGTGTTCAAATACTTATTTGCAGCTGTATCATACAAATAAATAGTTAAAAAATCATACATTGTGATTTCTGGATTTTTTTTTTAGATTATGTCTCTCACAGTGGACATGCACCTACGATGACAATTTCAGACCCCTCCATGATTTCTAAGTGGGAGAACTTGCAAAATAGCAGGGTGTTCAAATACTTATTTTCCTCACTGTATACATCTATAGCCGCCCGCGCCGTCAGACCATTTGGACGTGTGCTGTGTTTTCAAGAGCTAAAAACGATATAAATACTGTTCGTTTTCTCACACAAACCGCTCGTTTCGTGTCTTAGGCCATCAGTGTGTACTTATGATGGGGAATTGTTTCATTTGGACGATGGGGAATTGTTTTAATTTGGACTCTGTGCTTGTGTTTTGAGACCGTGACCATCGACCTGCATTATATGACTGACAGACAAGAACGGATTGACCTAAAAATATCAAAATTGAAACTACTGTGGAAAAAAAGACACCTACATCTTGGATGCCCTTGAGGTAAGCTAAAACATATCAAAAATTAATTTCAAAGTGAACTATCCCTTTAATAACCGTTGGAGAGTTCCAGTGTGTCGGTGCAATTGATGGCAGTCACATTCCAGTATTGCAGAGGACTATCCACGAGACTATCTCAGTCGGAAAGGCTGGCATTATATTGTTCTGCAAGCAGTTGTGGATGGCAAACGTATTTTCTGGGATGTTTGTGTTGGCTATCCAGGGAGTGTGCATGACGCCAGAGTGCTACGACAGACATGCCATATTTTTGTAACAAAAACATATTTTTGTCGTTTGTGTTTGAGGACATCTGAACTGTCATGCATTTATTATATTCTCCTCCATTGAATAAACCCTTGTATCTCTAAAACTATGCATTCTGTGAATAATTTCATTAGAGCATGTCATGTGAGCTTTAGAGAAGGCTGATAACATGCTAATGAAATATTGTATTGCCCTGTAAACCCCTGTTTGACTAATGTCTGGCCAGGAGCTCAATTCTTGCTTTATGGTCCTCAATCAAAGACCCTTTCACACTGCTGCCAACATGAGACATTCTTTTATAAATATTCTTTTGTTTGAATTCAGCCATTAGCCTTTATTCAGGCATTATGGCTTGGCCATCAACTCCAGGCCCACTATTCACCTATTAGTCTTTATAGAAAACAAACCCCCCAAAAAAGGCATATTCTTGGGACCGTATGTGAATTCTTGTTACAAAATATATTGTGAAATAGATATAGCTCCTGCACGACAAGTTTTTTTATTAACTTCCAATCACGATCTACAGTAATGTGGCTTTTAGTCATATAATGATGTTGAAATATGTTATATATATAGCACTTTATATGCATATATTTATATTTAATGTACACATTCTTTATTCATATGAAAATACATAAAAATCGTATGAAAATCACACACAAACTGTATACGATATTTGCCTGTTAAGGGGATAAACAAACTTTGAAAAATGTAAAGTGAAATAAATGTAAATGAAAATAAAATTGTAAATAGTTAATTTAAATAAAATTGTACATTAAAAGAAACAAAAATACTATGGTGATTTAACGGAATGCATAGCTGATATAAAAAATTGTATGACTCGTAATTTCCTACTACTAAATTCTGAAAAAAAAGTTTCTAATTATTGGACAAAAAATGTCCTCACGTAATAATCTAGAATACTGTCTAACACTTGATGGCTGCTCTGTTAAGTCTTCGTCGTCGGTTAGGAACCTGGGTGTGCTCTTTGATACCAATCTTTTATTTGAAAGTCACGTGTCTAGTATCTGTAAAACTGCATTTTTCCATCTTAAAAATATATCTAAATTACGTCATATGCTCGCATTGACAACTGCGGAACAATTAGTTAATGCGTTCATGACCTCAAGGCTAGACTATTGTAATGCTATTATGGGTGGTTGCCCTGCACGCTTAATAAACAAACTACAGCTGGTTCAAAACGCAGCAGCTCGAGTTCTTACCAGAACCAGGAAGTATGACCATATTAGCCCGGTTCTGTCAACACTGCACTGGCTCTCTATCAAACATCGCATCAATTTTTAAATATTACTGATTACTTACAAAGCACTAAATGGTTTAGCTCTGCAGTACTTGAGCGAGCTCTTAACGCATTATAGTCCTTCACGTCTATTGCGATCTCAAAATTCCGGCCAGTTGATAATACCTAGAATATCAAAATCGACTGCTGGCGTTAGATACTTTTCCTATTTAGCACCAAAACTCTGGAACAGTCTTCCTAACATTGTCCGGGAAGCAGACACACTCTGTCAGTTCAAAGCTAGACTAAAAACACATATCTTTGACCTAGCATACACATAACACATTATAGACTTCTATAATTCCATTTTAGGCTGCATAGATTAAGCCAGACGATACCGGGAACACTTCCCATGAATCCTGATGTACTCGTTAAATCATAACCGCATTACCGCAGTCCGCCAGATCCAGGCCGTATCCAGATCCGATGAAGGACCTGCGCCTGAACGTGACGATTACGCAGTGCTGAAGTGTCAACCAGTCACTGAAGTGAGGTGGACTCAGGCCGTATCCAGAATAGATGGTGGATCTGCACGTGGTGCAGTGCCGGCCTTATCGACACGACCAATCTGACTTCTGACCTGTAATGCGGCCTGGATCATAATCATACACTGTTCGCTCGTTGGCAGGAGGAGAACTGGCCCCCGACTGAGCCTGGGTTCTCCCAAGGTTTATTTCTCAATTCTGTCACCTGATGGAGTTTTGGTTCCTTGCCACTGTTGCCTTGGCTTTTGGCTTGCTTAGTTGGGGACATTTAATATTCAACGATATTATTGATCTGCCTAATTAGGGTGGACGATGCAATTTTCTTCTAGAAACAAACTTTGTTGTATTATTTTCATTTTATCAATGTAAAGCTGCTTTGATACAATCTGTATTGTAAAAAGCGCTATATAAATAAAGGTGACTTGACTTGAGTTATTTGCAATAATTTTTGCGCTTGAGCCTCCATTACAGCCATCATGCGCCCCGTGAGTCCAAGCAGAGATTGTGTGTCCGCTCTCATGTCCCGCCGCAAGGCATCATCCATTTCTTTGCTGGAACCTCTCATCTGCCCTTTCCAAATACTGCACCAGCTCCGAAGTGCTGTCTCTTTTCCTTTTTCCTGTGTACAACAATAATAGCAGATGACAGATCATGAATGTGTTGTCATAGCATTGCAAAAAAAGTGTTTTCTGCAGGGAATTACGCGTCTGCATCTGCTACATGATTAAATATTATTTGTGACCGGTATATATCATCATACTACATCACTATCACTTCATTTTTCGGTCATGTCCCATAATAGATCATCAACATTATATTGTATATAGCAAGTTAATGTCAGATTGACTTTATATTCTATTTTAAACTTCAGTTTTTTTCTAGACTTTTACTTTGTTTTAGATAGTGTAATCAAATTTTATTGTTACATATCAAAGCATTTTGTATTGCGGTTCATTAATATAAATGAAGAATCAATATGAACATTATTTCAGTACCTGATAGTAATATATACAGTATATAAACACATCTCAATGTTTGCATAGTGTATGATGTGACCTTTTGCACACCAAGTCTTGCCCCGTTCTGAAGATGTGTCTCCAGAGCTGCTACACGACGGCGCAGGAGAGCTGCAGCCCAGCGGTGGCGGTAACTCAACGCTGTCATCACCGTCATTGATGGCAGACAATTCTATAAACAAAAACACAAAGACAGTGTTTTTTAAAAAAGATTTTTGTCCACAACACTTTATACACTGTTCTGTGATAGCATACTTTATACAATGAAATTACAGATAATACAATCCTAGCTAGCAACATTACAAACACTGATGTGAGAAATTAGTACCTCGCTGAACAGCTGAGAAACACAGGCTGGGAACAAGTAAAATAATGTAAAAACAGAACTTACCTAGCCTGGCAAGCCAGACGTACATCAAGATGTTTAGTCTGGAAACTTACCATAGACACGGTCAATCTGATGGGCGGGATAAACGGCTGTCTTTCAAATTCCCTCTGCACGCAATAGGACAGCGCTTCAACCAACCAGAGCGTTCTCCCACCAGCGGAGCTTAGTTGATAGATTCAACTTTTAAATCTGGCCGACAAAACTACGAACACATCTTCCTTTTTTTAAGAATGACTTAAGTGCCGTTCTTTGTTCTTTTCTCAAAGAAAAACTTAACTCCAACTCCTCCAGAGTTGCGGCCAAAGCCGATTCGAAAGACCGTTGTTCTCCATCCGCAGCAGCCATTCTTTGTTTTCAAGTGGCAGGTAACCGTCGCAACTCTGTCGTCATATGTTAAGCCCGCCCCCGCCTACTCTATACACGACGTGATTGGCCTGACCCAATTTAGGTTTTTGCAGCAAAAAGGTCTATTGAGAGTGTCTAGACCCACCCTGGCTGCAAAATAATTTTGCTGCCGCTAGGGTGCGTCTAGATTTCTAGGCTAGAACTTACCAGGATCAGTGCAAATTTGCTGCAGCGAATCATCCACCATTGACCCGAGCATTATTGTTGCCGAGTTCAGTGCCACGGTCACCTGGCATGCCGGTCTATCGCCGAGGACAGAGTCGAGAACGTTGAAATGTGGGTTCAGATGTGGGCGACCATTGTCGCTTCGACCGAGGTCCTATTTTTAGTCCCTATAGTCCTTCTTTAGTTTTTTAAGTTTGTTGCTAATCTCTTTGATGCTCCTGTTGAACCCCGCTGCAGTCATCTCTCGCTGAATTTGCTGCAAAACCGGTTTTGTCCGTGAAGCCCCATCTAATTTACTCTGGACTTCTGCAGAGGACCAGAGTGCAAGAGAGCAGCTTGTTTCCTCCTCGGACCACTGTTGTTTTTGCTTAATCGCATCCATCGTTTTTAGCTGCTAATTCTAAAATGTCGGTCACAAGTTTCTGTTCGTCTTGTGTGTCAGGGTACTTAAAGGGACAATATGTAGCTTTTTAGGTATTTTATTATCTAAAATCAATATTTTTAATCATAAATATGCCCTCAATGGTGTACAAATACCTATGCCAATGATCAGACTAATCCTCGTAAACGAAAAATTTATTATCTTTATATACATGGGACGGGTAGGTCCACGGAGGCTTCCATGTAGTTCCGCCATCTTGAAAAACTATAATAGCAGAGAGGGACAAAAAGTACTAGGCAAACGCGTTTCCACAACGTGTTTTTGTTCAGAACCAGCATCACGTGACTGAAGCTAGCAGAAGTGGAGGAGCAGAGCAGTGAGAGGCGCTTGTCACTGCCCCGGCAAGTTTAAAAGGATGCACTGCACGGTTATTTATACACCGTTCATTCATACATACATATGAGTCACAGGATAAGGAGTCCTCGTCGTCGAAAAAGTCCAAAATAGACCGTAAACGTGACACCGGAGATTACAAAAACAAGGGTTAATGTCGGGATAGCTAATGCAGGAGAAAGCTTTCAAAAGAGATGCTGAAGTTGCCTGCTTTCTTCTTTTAGACAGGTAAGTCAATGTTACGGTCTTAATTACAAGCTTTTTTTCATTGCTTGGTTGTGAACTTTATTATATTGACAGTAGAACATTTATAGTTATATCTATTTATATATTCTATTCATAGTAAGTTAAACAGGCTCTTTGATGAATAGCAGCTATTGAGTAAAGTAACGTTAGAGAAGGCTCTGATGATGATGATATCTAACAATGCACGTACTTCAAAAATATCCTCCTGGGACCCAAGAATAGACTTTTGTCCACTGTAGTGGACATTATATTTTAGTGGATTTCTCTGACATCATACATGTCACATGACACAACCTGGGTGTCCTGTAAAGAGCACATTCAGGACTTTTCAGAGATACCAAATGTTTGGAGGTTTCACCATGAATACAACTACTCCTTGGTCTTAAAAAATGTCTGACATTAATTTAGTGATCAAATGTAGCATTCTTATGGAAATATGATAATATATTGTAATTATAATTTAAATTGGACTACTTTTCAAATTGTATTTCATAAAACAACATCTCAGGAAAATATTAAGTAAAATAAAGTAAAGTAAAATTTCAAATAAAAAAATTACTTTTTGTTACAGAACAGGACGTTGATTTCAAACGTGTCCACTGTAGAGGACATCAGGACTTAAACCATGTTTATCAGGCATTTTGTGAGACACAACAAGTGAATATGGAAATAAATTATACATCAATATTCCTATGAAATATTAGATATTATTATTAAAATGTTGCCAATTATTACTCCAATTATTACACTTCTTTTTTCATTAAATGTTGCTCCAAGAACACATTAATGTGCAAATTAGATACAGTGTATAGATACATTGCATTGAATGGGAATATTAATTTATGGCCATTTTACCCACATATTGCATAAAGTAAAATAGTGTATCAATTCATTCCGTTATTTCTTTCATAACATAGTTGAGAATAATCTTTATACAAATTTTGGTTGAAAAAATCCTGAAACCCCCAAATTTATTGGTGATTGAAAAAAAATCCCATTGTTTTTGCCTATACATATCATTTCATGTCATTTTATTTTTTAAACAACTTAGTCCTGGCGTCCACTACAGAGGACATAGCATAACGTATGAATAAAATATTATTTTTCAAAAATGTTTTTTTTACCATTTGTTTATTGTGCTCTAAACAGTGTGATGACATGGAAAAAAACTAAATTCACAAAACTTTTTTTTTCTGGGTCTCAGGAGGATATAACAAATAAAGGCGGCATTACTGCTAACTACCCTTGTTAATGTTTTTCACAGTCAGTAATTCATACTGTAGCATTCGTTTCAGTTTGTTTTAAATAACAAACCTGTTCACCCGAAGGAAAACTCGAAGTGCTATTATAAGACATCCTGTCATAGCTTTTTGGTACATAACGGCTACCGTAGATGCAACGCGCATTTGAAAAAGTGAGGCGCTGGAGAGCACTATTCGTTTGAATGCAAAATACAGTTTCACCACTAGATGGGAGAGATTCCTACTTATTGTCCCTTTAAAGCTGCTGTCAGCAAGATTTTTTTATCATATTTACTGAAACCGAAACTATGCTCCGACAGAACAACATAAATCAGATGGTTTTAGAAAAAAACTCGCGCTTCTACCTCCACCTAGAGCAGAGGTCTTCAATCCTGCTCCTGGAGGGCCACTGTCCTGCACAGTTTAGTTCCAACCCTAATCAAACACACCTGAATCAGCTCATCAAGCTCTTCCAAATCCTTGAGTATCCAAAGGCAGGTGTGCTGAAGCAAACTAAACTCTGCAGGACAGTGGCCCTCCAGGAGCAGGATTGAAGACCTCTGACCTAGAGCCTGTTATTTGTTTGGCAAAAATCCACTGCTCCCGGTTCTTCTAGTCCAGTCAGCGCAGGGCTGTGTGAAATCTGCCTGTCAATCACAGTTCGCGCACACGCCACAGAATAGAACATAGAACCGCCACCCGACTCGCACCCGAAATAAAATCAGTTTAGCATATCACATTATAGACACGCTTACAACAATGTTTATTGCCAGGTCATACAGAAGTTATTTGTGGCGAGCAGGACGAGGTCGAGGGCCGTGAGAGAACAGCGCGAGACCGGTGGCGTGATTGATGTGAGCAACACCTGCGCGACAACGGTCTCGTATCTCTCACGGAGGAGCTGAAGCATAAAAGTAGGAGCGACAACAGTGAAGGACGAGAGAGGACAGGCCTGTGTTTGTGTTTTTGTTATTTGTGACAGCAGTCGTCCGTGAGGGGTTGGCTATCTTTTACTTTTCGTTTTTTGTTCATTTTTATTATTAAAATAGTTGAACGTTCGCGGGTTCCCGCTGTTATGTTTGTTATACTTAAAGTGAAGAATGACACAGACACGAGGTGACTTTTACAGTGGGGTCTCCATCGTTTTACTTAACTGAACTATATCATGACGTCACCCAGGTACGGGTAGCATAGCCATACAAAATACATGACATCCCCCTTCTTAAGTTTAGAACTATTCAGTTTGTAACTATTATTACATATCTGAATTAAAGTTATACAACCAAAATACAATTTCTTTGTTTATGAGCAATCTTATGAACATTGAGCTCATTCTTTTAACTGCACAAAACTATTAAAACAAAAAACAAAACTTAGGTTACTGCAGCGTATTTGTATAGTACAAACCACTGTTCAGTCCTTGTACCTTGAGGGTATTTTCACTTGTCTACCTGACCTGGTAATGTATTCATGTGGCTGAGACTCAGGCAATTCTGTGTTTTGTGTGTCCTTGTCAATTGTAGATGACTGAGTGTCAGTGACCTGTGAGTCCATCTCACTATAAGTGTCACTGAGTGTGTTGTCTGTTGCTGTTGTGAGACTTTTCTCTCCAGTCTTTAGAAGATGTTTTCTGTTTCTCCTGTATGTTTTCCCATCTGGAGTTTGTATGATGAAGGATCTTGGTTGCTCATGTCTTTTTATGATTACTGCAGGTTTCCAGACATCTCCTCGTTGCACTCTCACTCTTTCTCCTATGTGCATATCTGGAAGCAGTCTCGTTTGTCTGTCAAAGTAGGCTTTTTGCTTGTCTTGTCTTAGTTTCAGGTTGTCTTGGATCTGTATGTTGCTCTCGGGTGACAACAAGGTAACTGAGGTAGGTATTTTGGATTTCAACCGACGTCCCATTAGCAACTGTGCTGGTGAGTACCCAATACCATCCAATGGCGTGTTTCTGTATTCCAACAGAGCAATGTAGGGGTCACCTTTGCCACTCTGAGCTTTTTTTAACAAGCTTTTTATGGTTTGAACTGCTCGTTCAGCTTGTCCATTTGATTGTGCGTGTCCTGGGCTGGACGTCACATGTTCAAACTCCCACACCTTTGAAAAGTTACTGAACTCAGTGCTGGCATACTGTGGACCATTGTCCGAGACTACAGTATCTGGTATACCATGCCTCGCGAACATCGATTTCATGCCCACGATTACACTCTGAGCAGTTGTGTCAGACAGTTTGCTGATTTCTGGGAATTTAGAGTAGTAATCAACAGACAGTAAGTAATCTGAACCATTGTAATGAAATAGATCTGTGCCAATTTTTGACCAAGGTCTTCCTGGTATTGGATGTGATATCAATGGTTCTCTTGGATTACTGTTCTTGTGTGTGTTGCACACTGGACATTGGGAGATAAACTCTTCAATCTGCGCTGACATGTTCGGCCAATATAGAACATCCCTGGCTCTTTCTTTGCATTTTACAACTCCAAGGTGTGATTCGTGAATTTTCCTCAGCATTTCTTGTCTCAGTTTGTTTGGAACTATGAGCTTTGCAGATTTAAAAAGAAGTCCTGATGTGAAGCTTATGTCTTCTTTGAATGTCCAGTACGCTTGAATCAGTTTCGGAACATCACTTCTTTCCTTGGGCCATCCATCCATGGTCATTTTGCGCAGTAGTTGCATTTCTTGATCAGCAGCCGTTGTAGTGCGGAAAACACTTAGCTTTTCTTCAGACACAGGCAGATATGTTGTTATCCAGCAAAGCTCTAGCTCCTGACCAAGCAAGTCTTCTGTATGCTCATTCAGATATGCACGACTTAGTGTATCAGCAATGTGCATCTCTTAACCTGGTTTGTAGGCTACCTTTAGGCTGTACCTCTGAAGTCTGAGAAGCATGCGCTGTAATCTGGGTGGAGCTTGGTGCAGTGATTTCTTGAAAATACTTTCCAGTGGTTTGTGATCACTTTCAACTTCCACTTCCTTGCCGTAGATATATTGATGAAACTTCTCACATCCATAAACTATGGCAAGTAGCTCTTTTTCAATTTGCGCATATCTTTTTTGAGCATCTGTGAGCGCACGTGATCCATAAGCCACTGGTTTTTTGTCTTGTAGAATGACTGCTCCGATGCCTTCTGAGCTGGCGTCAACTGAAAGTGTCACTGGTTTCTGTACATCAAAGAATTTCAGTGTTGGAGCATTTGTCAGCAAGCTCTTCATTTTTGTGAAGCTTTCTCTTTGCTCTTCCTCCCAGTGCCACTGAACGTCATCTTCTAGCAGCTTTCGAAGAGGAGCACTGACATCAGATAAATTTGGTATGAATTTGGATAGGTATTGCACCATACCCATGAATCTCATGAGTGCTTGTTTGTTTTCGGGAGGTGGCATTTGCACGATGGCTCTCACCTTTTCATCATCTGGCTTAAGACCTTCTTCTGAGATGATGTGTCCAAGATATTTTATGTTTGATGTTCTTATCTGGCACTTGCTTTTATTTAGTTTTAAATTCCATTCTCTTGCTCTTTCAAGCAGCTTGATGAGTCTTTGATCATGTTCCTGTGTTGTCTCTCCCCATACTAGGATGTCATCAATGACATTGACCACACCTTCAAGACCTTCTAACATCTGCGCGACAGCACGCTGGAAGACTTCACTGGCTGAAGACACACCAAATGGTAAGCGAAGAAATCTGTACCTCCCTATTGGCGTGTTAAACGTGCAGAGTTTCGAACTCTCATCATCAAGTTTTATTTGCCAGAAGCCTTGATTTGCGTCTAGGACTGAGAATATCTTTGCTTTTGGCATGCTGGATACCACTTCTTCCACTGTCAGTAGAGGGTAATGCTCACGTTTTATCGCTTTATTAAGGTCTTGTGGATCTATGCATATGCGTATCTTGTTTGGTTTCACCACTGTTACCATGCTGTTCACCCACTCAGTCGGTTCGGTTTGCTTTACAATTACTCCCAAGCTTTCCATCTTGTGTAGCTCTTCAACTATCTTGTCCTTGAGTGCTACAGGAACCTTTCTTGGTGGATGAATCACTGGCGAGACATTGGGGTCTGTTTTGATGTGATGCTCAATTGGTAAACAACCAAGGCCAGAAAACAGGTCGTCAAAGTTTTTCAAAGGGTCATCTTTGATTTTTACTTCATATATTCTTCTCACCATTCCTAATTTTTCACAGGTTGTGCGTCCAAGAAGTGCAGGAACGTTACCATCGACCACTTGAAACTTAATATTATGCTTTTGGTTTCTGTAGGTGAAGGTAAGTTGAACTTGTCCCACAGGTGACATCTTATGGCCAGAATATGTAATTAGGTGACAGGTGGATCTTTGTAGTTTTCTTTGAGTTTCCAGTGACTTGAACACATTGTTGGGTATTACATTACATGCTGCCCCTGTGTCTAATTTAAATGTAACGTTCTTGTTGTTTATTTTCAGGTTTTCAGTCCATTTGTCTTTTTCATTCTGTGTTTCAGTGGTGACTGTGTGCACATTTTCCATTGTTTGTGTTGTTTGCACATCAATGGTTCCAACAAAGAAATCATCTTCCTCATCAATTTGTTCACCTTGTTCTACAGTCTGTATTTTCCTGGTGGAGACTTGCATTCTGCACATTTTCGCAAAGTGGTTTCTTTTGTTGCATGCTTTGCAAATTTGTCCATAAGCTGGGCATTTTCTGTATTCATGTTGGTAACCACATCTTGCACATTTCACGTTTGCTTTGTGGTGACTTTCCATTGCATGCTGTTTAATTCTCTGTTCACTTTGCACTGTTTTCCCTCCTTTTTTCTTTATGTTTTTTACACTGCTTATTTTGTTCACGTCTATTTCTTCAGCAAGCATTTTCATCTGACTTGACGTTAGCTCGTTGGCCCGGCAGGTGTCGATTGCTTTTTCCAACGTGAGGTCTGCCTCACGCAACAATCTTGCACGCACATTGTCGTCTCTTATCCCGCATACGATTCTATCCCTGATAAGTGAATCAGTCAGATCGCCAAATTCACAGTCTTTCGCCTTGTGTTTAAGATCTGTGACGTATGCATCAATTGTTTCTTCAGAACTTTGCGATCTTGTAAAAAACATGTGACGAATGTACGGCAGATTCTTTCTGGGCTCACAATATTCTTTGAATTTCCGTTTTAGTGCATTTATTTTATTCACCTCTCCCTCCGTGAACTGGAATGTGTTGTACACCTTAATGGCTTCTTCACCCGCAATATGAAGAAAGGTAGCACACTGCACTGTCTCTGATTTCTCTGCCACGCCACTCGCAATGAGGTACAACTCGAATTTCTGAAGCCATACCTTCCAATTCTCCGCCAGATTGCCGTGAAGAGACAAAGCTGATGGTGGCTGTAGTAGCGACATCTTTTCAGTTGTGCTTTTCCTTTCTTCTTCTTTTATTTTTTTGATCCGTCTTCTGACACCATGTTATGTTTGTTATACTTAAAGTGAAGAATGACACAGACACGAGGTGACTTTTACAGTGGGGTCTCCATCGTTTTACTTAACTGAACTATATCATGACGTCACCCAGGTACGGGTAGCATAGCCATACAAAATACATGACACCCGCCTCCTTCTTCCCATAACATCTAACCTTGCTACATTATTACATGACCATTAACACAAGGACAACTTCAGCCGAAGCTGTCAAAAGGCCAACCCTGTCGACAACTTCACAACAACCTCCACTAGCTATTCTTTTCGTCAACTCCTCAGGATCCATCTCGACGACTGCAGGCAGATCGCGCGCGGTTGTGATATAAGTGAGAGACTCCTGGGAGGGCGCAGGCACAAATAAACTGATATGGATTTTAAATTATTTTATAAACTTGAAATACAGGCATCCGCGGGTACCCGAACCCGTGCAGGACTCTGCTGTAACTAACCTGTGTGGGTGAAAATTTGAGTTTAACTTTCACCTGTCCCCCTCTGTCTAGGTGCTGAGAGCTGCCAGTGGGAGCAGTGCCCCTTGCGGTGGTGGGTCCCTTGGGGTGTGCTGTGGCTGCGTGTTCACCAAGTGTGGTCATTCCCTTGCTGTGAAATCCAAACACTTTGTGAAGCGAATTATTGTGTGAGTGTTTCTTGAGTTTAAAAATAAAAATCTATTTTTGTACTGGACCACTGTCTCTGGCTAATCCAACTACGAACTTGAGTGCCTTGCTAGAATAAAATCACTAATTTTGGGTGTAAATCCCATCGGGGCGTAGTCTGCTAATTGTCTGGGTTCAAGCCCTGTAAATTTGTATCCCACCTGCCACACATGGATGCATCAGGATTTTCTCTCCAACTATTCTGGATCGACACACTCTCACACACACCACTTGAACCTTCCATAAAATAATCTTTCATGAAGGTCGGAAAGGTTGAAGCGAATTACAATGACATTCACGGGCTTGATTGCACAGGATTTTGCACAGAAAAACGTAGCCACATATTTGTCACCAACAGATACCCTTAGTCTTAGACCAGTGAAATGAGCTGTCAATTTACAGGAGATCTGAAGACATCAGCATCAAAATGAGGTGAAAACAGGAACTATTGATGTGAAATGGGTAGAACTATATTTACAGCCCTAGTACAACGGTTGTCAGTTTAGAAGTAGGCTATACATGTGAATTAAACGAGAGACAATGGCCTTCATCACCACAGTAATGCTGTGAATCAGATGCGAGGGAATATCATCATTATGCAGATTGAGGACTGATGTGTCTCTTATACCTCTAACACACATCTGTGCTATTTGCTACACACACACACTTATTCCCACTACATACTACTGATCTACTAGTTTGCTTATGAACTGAACAGAATTGTGCTGAACTTAATATTAAAGTATTCTAATGTAAAATCTAGATACTGAAACATATGTTAAAGAACAACAATAACTTCAATGCAGTCAGATTACTTATATTAGAGTCAGATAACTCAATGCTCATTCTCCCTCAACAGTTTTTTTGATCCTATTATTGGTTCAAAATAGCACAAGTCTCCAAGACTTACACAATAAAGAGTATTTTCAGCAGTTGTTAAATGGATGGTAACAGTTGATCAGCTTTTTTCGAAGGCTGGATCGTGTTTATGGGGTGCAGTCTAACATTTGTTCATGCTTCATAAAAAAAAAATATATATAAAAAAAATCTGCACCGTTGTGTCTCTCCTCCTAAAACGGTCTGATGTGTTACTGGTTATAAGAAGCCTCTCCCTCAGAAATACACAACGGGCTCTGATTGGTCAGCTTGGCCCAGTGTGTTGTGATTGGCTAACCGCCTAGTTCACGCTGTCCGGAAACGTCACGTCCGTTAGCAGTTGCATGTGCTTCGGTGTATTGTAAACAAAGGCGTCAATATTGCCTTATCAATTTCAGCTCGAATCAGACTTAGAGAATATTTGTGCAGAGGAATCGAGCAGAACTTGTGCACGAACGGCTGTTACAGGACGTTTCAGAAAGGTATGATTTTTTTTTTCTATACGCGGTTATTTAATGCTACTGAATTTTATGTTAAAACACGCAGAAATATCCATGCATTTTATACATTCGTTCTACCTCATAATATTACAATTCTCGAAGGGATCATTTGATCAGCACACACACACACACACACACACACACACACACACACACACACACACACACACACTCACACTCTTTCTCGCACACACACACTCCACAAAACGAATGTAGCCAAATATCTGTCGTCAGAACCATGACCACATTACGAGACTGCATGGTTTTACCACAGTAAAGAAAATGTTTAACACCATCATTCAACTATCGCTGGTGGGATTAAAATTAAGTTTGTATGTGTCTGAAACAGCCAGAGGTGGGTAATCCAGGGGCCAAAGAGTAAAAGTCCTGCCATATGTTTATTCCACCCATAAACTCAGTCAGCTGATTTCACTAATTAGTTCTCTCTCCTGTCTGAATTAGCAAATCCAGGTGATTGGAACAAAATACTGAGGAGGACTTTTACTTTCTGAACCTGGTCTTTACACCTCTGCATAGCAATGCCACATGTCAGCCAAGAGCAAAGAAATAAACCAGAACTAGACATTATCATAACCAAAAAATCTGTGTATATTAAATATGGAGTAATTTCAGCCAAAGCCTCAGATGAAATCAACTGAAGAGAAAAGAAGACATTAAATCTGTGAAGATCTCAGCAGAGGAGGATTAAACAACTCCACAAACAGCATTACCAGCTTCACTTATTACTAACCAGACTGACTTTATTTCTGTCAGACGTCTACAAAAGTTCTTATTGAGAATTAACAGAGGTTTAACTCTAATCATGTGTTTCATTTGAAATCACCATAAGAGTGATTAGTGTTTCCATTAGTTGGGCTCTTAACTCTTATTATACCTTTTGTCTTTTTTGGCTGCTGTGACTGTGTTTGTCAAACACATTTGCAGCAGCAAAGAAAGCTAAAGTGAAATGAGATCAGGTGATGATGGTTACCTGTTGATGGTTATATAATCATCATGAAATAACCTGATTCACTGAGGTTTTTATAATCTAACAGTTATGTTGTTCCATTAATAATTTCACGTCACAAACCCTGTGTTACTGCAGCATTAGATCCAGAAATATAACAATCGGTTTAAATCTTTTAACAAACATGAAATTTAAAAATTAACTTTTGCTGACACACACAGATATCAACAATCAGCGTATGCATCTCAACAATGGTGACAATCACAAATATTTAGATAAACAGATTAATTCAGAACATCACTGAAAAGCTACTAATTCACAACAAAACCAACAGCAAAAAATAAAAGCAAATATTTAGAATCAAACAAAATTATAGGTCAATTCAGCTGCATAATTTATTCATGTTGCAATGCATGCTGGGAGTTTTGTACTATGCTGGTACCCAGCATGCATTGCAGCAAAGTACTTTTGATTGTCACCATTGTTGAGATTTATACGCTGATTGTTGATGTCTGTGTGTGTCATATTAAACTGACTTTTTTGTGCTCATGTCTGTTAAAGTCTTCTAACTGTTATAATATTGCTGGATCTAATGCTGCAGTAACACAGGGTTTGTGTTGTGAAAACAATATTAATGTGATAACACATTAACACATTGTTAGATTCAAAAGACATCAGTGAATCAGTCTATTTCGTGATGATTATAAATCCATCAACAGGTAACCATCATCACCTGATCTCATTTCACTTTAGCTTTCTTTGCTGCTGTAAATGTGTTTGACAAACACACTGTCACAGCGGCCAAAAAAGACAAAAGGCATAATACGAGTTAAGAGACCAACTAATGGAAACACTAATCACTCTTATGGTGACTTCAAATGAAACACATTAGAGTTAAACCTCTGTTAATTCTCAATAAGAACTTTTTGTAGACGTCTGACAGAAATAAAGTCAGTCTGGTTAGTAATAAGTGAAGCTGGTAATGCTGTTTGTGGAGTTGTTTAATCCTCCTCTGCTGAGATCTTCACAGATTTAATGTCTTCTTTTCTCTTCAGTTGATTTCCTCTAAGGCTGTGTCTGAAGTCAGTTGTAGTTCTTGTGTTTCTGCTTGTCTCTTTTTTCTGTTCTCTTCTTTCTTTCAGTGATTCTTTTTGTTAACTTATTAAGGCTGAGATGACTTCATATTTAATATACACAGATGTTGTGGCTCAGATAAGGTCCAGTTCTGGTTTATTTCTTTGCTCTTGGCTGACATGTGGCATTGCTATGGCCTGCTTGTGGCCCAGATCTGGCAAACAGGAGTGGGCCACTCAAGTGCCGTAGATCCATGCTGCATGTGGGCCAGATCATCTTTCCACGTGTGCCAGATGTGGGCCGGATCTGGGCCGACACAATGTTGCTAAGTGGGTGCAGAGGTGTCAAGTAACGAAGTACAAATACTTCGTTACCTTACTTAAGTAGAAATTTGGGGTATCTATACTTTACTGGAGTAATTATTTTTCAGACGACTTTTTACTTCTACTCCTTACATTTTGACGCAATTATCTGTACTTTCTACTCCTTACATTTTAAAAATAGCCTCGTTACTCCTATTTAATTTCGGCTTGTAGTCGTTAAAAAAAAAAAAAAAATTGGCCAATTACACAAACGGTTTAGACCTGACTCCCGCCTCCTGAATACACATCGCTAAACTGATTGCCGTTGTGGTGTCGTTCTGACTTGTGAGAGGCTGTAGTCACATTTGTTTGTGCGCAGCGACAAAAGTCCTCCGAAGGAAATGTACATGCGGTAAGCGAGGGAGAAATCGGTGCAAATCGCGTCAGGTAAGCGAGTGAGAAATCGAGGCAAATCGCGTCAAATATAGTTGGAGAGAGAGAGAGAGAGAGAGAGAGAGAGAGAGAGAGAGAGAGAGAGAGAGAGAGAGAGAGATTTTCTTTACATTACTTTTATACTTTAAGTAGTTTTGAAACAAGTTCTTGTATACTTTTACTTGAGTAAAAAGCTTGAGTTGATACTTCAACTTCTACAGAAGTCTTTTTAAACCCTAGTATCTATACTTCTACCTGAGTAATGAATGTCTGTTACATTCCTAAATTTAATGCAAGATAATCTGAAATGTCAAGTGACAATTTTACTATAGCAAATGGAATTGATGTATACATTTATTGATGGATGTTGTTTTTGTTGTTGTACAAAATTACATTGTTGACGGTTTTATTATTGAATGTATTTTTTTTTTATTTATCAAGTCATGCACTAAAACGGTTTCAGTATTGACTTTTGTAAATCATTTGATTCTTCATCAAATGTTTTTAGAACAAGTGGAAATTCTGGTTTCTGTGAGTTTGTTGGAAGATTGTACTAAATAAACAGTTAAATGTTTGATTGCAGAGTGTAAAAGGCTTATTTTTTCAGACAAAAATTGTTTGTAATTTTGTTTTGTATTTATTTTGATATTTAATATATAAAAGTTTTAAAAATTAAGTTAATCCAAATAATAATTTATAATTTAATGCTAATTAAACAAATCTCTTTGGTTGAAAGAGTATTTTTACTTTAAGTTGACAATGGAAATGTGATTTGATTAATTTTTTTAAGTTGAGATAATGTAAACCGATTACTTGTAACAAGTTAAAGTAATTTTTTTACTTTGATCCAACGACTAATTTTTTTTCAGTGTACGAAATGCAGACAATACAGTTTTGCTGCTTGTAAATGTGACGCGACAGATCCCTAGCGGCACGTGAACAGATCATCTCTAACTAATAGTAAATAAACACGAATTAACACTTTTGAAAGATACAGTAGGCTACAACTTACCGAAATGTATATTCCTCATACATCGACAAATCAAACAAACAAAGGGGTCAATAAAACAGCTGTAGAACAATGTCACATAACATTTACCTCAGGAAACATTTGCTAAAACAACAATGTCAGTTTTTTTTATACAAAAGTACAAAAGAAAGTGCAACAGTAACTCATAAATGTCCATAAATATTTGAATTTGATCTGTTACTTTTGAGACATGTAGAAAGCCCTGCCCCAACACGACAAAACACTTAAATTACATTCAATGATGTTTTTTATAATAATAAAGTTATACTAACTTTACAACTACATAATCATACATACGTGTACGTAATGTACATGTGGTATAACCACACTTTATGTAAAAGTGCACACGTATTCTCATGAGATCACGTTGATTCAGATTTGGCGTCATCTGAAGTCCTGTCAAGAGTTGGTCTCTTCACAGACCTGTGAAGTGTTGGGCATCTCAAGTCTTCATAAGAGGCTGGATCCAGACTGGAGCTGACGTACTCTCTAGTTACCTCATGATGGGCATCCCGAGATAAAACAGAGAAGCAAAAGGAATATAACTAGCTAAGCTGCTGTTCGCAATATTAAGCAAAGATAATCATCTAATTGTCATTGAAGATTGTCAGTCTCTGCACATAAAAACTGTTACGTGTTAGAGATCTAATTACCTTAATACAATGAATGTAGTTATCATAAAATCTAACCATGTTTCAGTTCATAGTTATGTGGCTGTAGTGGTTGAAGATGAGTGACATTAGTGTTTGTTTGTTGTAGTATTGGGTGTTTTATCCATGTCATTGTAACGGGGTTCAGATATTGTATTGTAAGGAAGGAAGAAGACAGGGGTCGGCGTGACTGAAACACTCACTTTATTTACCAACTCAAAATGAACAAAATAAACAAAAGGGTGCACGTAGCGCATTCACCGTGCCACGCACAGCAATAACAACGAGAAACAAATAACAATCACAACTTCATTCAAACACAGCGTACAGGTGAGGTTCCAGTCCAACTCTCTCTCCCATCTCCTCCCGCATGCTGGCTTATATCCGGTCTCTCCACACCAATCACTGCAATCAGACACAGGTGTTCATCATTTTGCACTTGACCTACTTACTCACCGATCGGCCCCCTCCTTTCTCTCCTGCTACAGACTTCGCAAAACCACGCCCCCCTTGCCACATACCCCCACCGCCCGACTCAGGCCGGGGAGCCATCCGGCCTGCAGCCCCAATCCCCCCCCCCCCCTCCTCCTCCTCCTCCTCCTCCTCCTCCTCCTCCTCCTGGAGAGAAAGTCAGCCACAGCCATCTGTACACCCGGCCTGTGGATCACCTGGAACTTAAACGGCTGTAAAGCGAGATACCAACGAGTGATCCGTGCGTTGGTATCCTTCATGCGGTGGAGCCACTGCAGGGGAGCATGGTCCGAACAGAGGGTGAACTCCCGTCCCAGGAGGTAATAGCGGAGGGTGAGAACGGCCCATCTGATGGCCAAACACTCCTTCTCAATGGTGCTGTACACCGTCTCTCTCTTAGAGAGCTTTCGACTGATGTACAGCACCGGCCACTCCTCACCCTCCACCTCCTGGGACAGGACCGCGCCCATCCCCCTGTCCGACGCGTCGGTCTGTAGGATGAAAGGGAGAGAAAAGTCAGGGGCATGTAAGAGTGGTCCACCACATAAAGCAGCCTTTATCTGGGTAAAAGCCTGCTGACACTGCTCCGTCCATTGAACCGTATCTGGTACCTCCTTTTTAGTTAGATCAGTCAGCGGGCTGGCGAGGTCCGAATAATTAGGCACAAAAACCTTCTGTAATAACCCGCCAGCCCCAGGAACTGTCTAACCTCCTTTTTGGTCTTGGGTCTCGGACAAGTCGCAACCGCTGCCGTCTTATCAATTTGGGGACGCACTTGTCCATGACCCAAGTGGAAGCCCAGATACCTTACTTCCACCCGCCCAATTGCACACTTCTTCGGGTTGGCCGTGAGCCCCGCCCGTCTCAACGTCTTCAGAACAGCCTGCACCTGCTGCATATGACGCTGCCAGTCACCACTATAGGTGATGATATCATCCAAGTAGGCAGCGGCATATGCAGCGTGCGGTCGGAGAATCCTGTCCATCAAACGCTGAAACGTTGCCGGAGCCCCGAACAACCCGAAAGGAAGAGTGACAAATTGGTGTAATCCGAACGGCGTGGTGAAAGCTGTTTTTTCTTTGGATAAGGGAGATAAGGGGATCTGCCAATATCCCTTGGTTAAGTCCAATGTCGAATAAAAACGAGCAGTACCCAGCCGATCAAGCAATTCGTCAACCCTTGGCATTGGATAAGCGTCGAATTTCGACACAGCATTCACCTTCCTGTAATCTACACAGAACCGGATCGAGCCGTCCGTTTTAGGAACTAAAACTATCGGGCTCGCCCAGTCACTGTTAGATTCTTCTATTACTCCCAACTTTCTTTTTGTGCTGCAAACCACCATGCCCGGCTCTGTCTCAACGTGGTGTTGAATGAGGTCCGTCCGACCAGGCAGGGGCGAGAACACATTAGCAAAATCTGCTTGTAAATTATGCACATCAGTGAGTTGGGATGGTGAGAGGTGGTCTCCCCCAGCGGCCAGGGCGAGAGATTTTGTTTTGACATTCGCCTCTGGACCGAGATCCTCCTCTCCACTCACTACCATCGCCAGCATCACTGATTCCACCTCAGACCATTTTTTAAGCAGGTTGAGGTGGTAAATTTGATGTGCCCCGCCCCTATCTGTTTGTATTACCTCATAGTCAAGATCTCCAATTCGCCGTGTAACCTCAAAAGGTCCTTGCCACTTTGCGAGTAATTTTGAGCTAGAGGTAGGAAGTAATACAAGCACTTTCTCTCCCGGTGTAAATTGACGCAGTCTAGCCCCCCTGTTGTACAGCCGACTTTGCTTATCCTGAGCCTGTAACAAATTCTCCCTTGACAGCCGCCCCAAAGTGTGGAGTTTTGTTCTCAGGTCCAGGACATACTGAATTTCATTTTTACTAGCTGAAGGTCCGTCCTCCCAAGTTTCCCTAAGGACGTCTAACACCCCGCGGGGCTGACGCCCATAGAGAAGCTCGAAGGGGGAAAACCCTGTGGAGGCTTGAGGGACCTCCCGTACGGCGAACAAGAGGGGTTCTAACCACCGATCCCAATTTTTGGCGTCTTCTTGTACAAACTTTCGAATCATGGATTTCAAAGTGCGGTTAAATCGTTCGACCAGCCCGTCTGTTTGTGGGTAATAGACACTGGTCCGGATCGATTTAATGCCCAATAATTCGTAAAGTTCGCGTATCGTTCGTGATATAAACGCCGTGCCTTGATCGGTGAGAATCTCTTTCGGGATTCCCACCCGGGAGATTATTTGAAACAGAGCGCTCGCCACGCTATTTGCGGAAATATTGCGAAGCGGGACTGCTTCAGGATATCGTGTTGCGTAGTCCACCAGGACTAAAGCAAAGCGATGTCCCCGTGCTGACCGTTCTAATGGCCCGATGAGGTCCATACCAATTCGTTCGAAGGGGACCTGCATCAACGGAATAGGGCACAATGGTGCTTTTGGGTTGGCCGGTGGATTCACCAGCTGGGTTACCCGATACAACTTATCTTTTATAATTGTAAAATACGGATAGGTGAGCGGTTGGTCGGGGTGGAGAAGCTGGCCGTCGATAGAGCGAACCTGATCAAAGGCATGTTTCAGCGTGTTATCCTGGGACTGTTCCAGGGGAAAATCATCGCGCTCTGTGAGAATGGTTCTCTCCAGTGCGCTCTGTTCCCCTGAACCAGTACCCAGAGGTTCCGGATCAGCTTCTCCCAACTGAGCAGTTGCCACCTTCCTTTTATCTTTTTCTACCCAAGAAGCATCCGCACATAAATGACCCAATAATTCATTAAACGCTGGCCAATCCGTCCCCAAAATCAGCGGATGCCGGAGGTGCGGGTTAATCGCCACCTCCACACTATGCTTTTGTCCCCTAAATTGAATATCCACAGGCATTAACGGATAATTCACCACTTCCCCGTGCACACACCGTACCTTAACCATGCGGCCATTATCTAATGCCTTAGGTTGAATCAGGCTTTGGTGTATAGAGGTTTGGTTACAGCCTGAATCCACCAGAGCCTGAAAAGTACCCCCCTTTATACTCACGGGTATTTGGTACAGGCCAGCTTGATCGGGGGCAGCTTGCGGCGCATCGGGGACCCGGATCAGCGTCCCCACCTCCATCACCGGACACCGATCGATAAAATGACTCGGGTCCCCGCAGCGCCAACAAGCCGGCCCGGGCCTCCCCGCCGCTCCAGTGGCAGGAAGCGGGTCAAGGGATTGGCGTGGAGAGAGAGGTAGCGCAGCCTGAGGAGAAAATCCCCCCCTCGATGGGCCCCCTCCCCAGGGAAGAGGCCTGGGGGCAGATACCGGCTCCGCTGCACCCCCTGTCCTCCACCTTGGAGCCGGCCATGGCGGCAGATTCGCCCGGTACCTGGGAAGGGGAGAGGGCTTGGGGGGGGGGGGGGTAGAGAGAGAGAGAGAGAGAGAGAGAAGCAGATGGCAGGGGTTCGCCGACCCCCGGGCATGCCACCATTTGGTCCTCCGCCAGCTGGATGGCCTGGTTCAGCGACGTCGGGCGGTGGCACTGGACCCACTGCGCAGTCTTTGTTGGTAACCGCGCCACAAACTGCTCCAGCACCACACAATCGATGACTTTCTCGACGTCGGCCATCAGCCACTTGCGGCACGAGTCCCGGAGCTGTTGGGCCATGATGAAGGGTCGGCCAGACTCCTCGAGGTTCAACGTCCTGAACCTCTGGCGGTGTTGTTCCGGAGTCCGGCCAACCCACTGGAGAATGGCCCGCTTTAAATCCTGATAGACCAGGAGATTCTGGACTGGCAGTTGGTGTGCGGCCACCTGCGCCTCTCCGGACAGCAGGGGTATCAGCCGCATTGGCCAGTCCGTCGAGGGCCATCCCCGATCCTCAGCCGACCTCTCAAACAATTCCAGAAATGCCTCCGGATCATCCTCGGGGCCCATCTTGTTGAGAGGTATCGGCGAGGACGAGTCTTTGTATGATGGGGGGACGGCCCTAACCTCCCGGTCTATCCAGCTCCGGAACAGCTCGCGGTCTTCATGCTGGCCTCGGAGGAGCGCCTCGAACCGTTTGTCCTGCTCCTCCTTTATGGCCAGCAGATGTTGATGATGTTCCTGGTGAAGACCAGCGAGCGATTGAATGATGTCCGCAAATGGCGTACCTGGCGGAGTCTGCATGGCGGCGGCGATCTTCTTCCTTCCCGGGCTTCGGCACCAGTGTAACGAGGTTCAGATATTGTATTGTAAGGAAGGAAGAAGACAGGGGTCGGCGTGACTGAAAAAACTCACTTTATTTACCAACTCAAAATGAACAAAATAAACAAAAGGGCGCACGTAGCGCATTCACCGTGCCACGCACAGCAATAACAATGAGAAACCAATAACAATCACAGCTTCATTCAAACACAGCGTACAGGTGAGGTTCCAGTCCAACTCTCTCTCCCATCTCCTCCCGCATGCTGGCTTATATCCGGTCTCTCCACACCAATCACTGCAATCAGACACAGGTGTTCATCATTTTGCACTTGACCTACTTACTCACCGATCGGCCCCCTCCTTTCTCTCCTGCTACAGACTTCGCAAAACCACGCCCCCCTCGCCACAGTCATATTGAGAGAAATAACCATCATCTTTCAATAGAGCAGTTTTATAGGCTTTTGTCCTATATCTTGACTCAAATAATGTGTTTCTAACAGCAAACACTCAGAATAAAGTGAGATGATCTGCTGATGATCCTGAATGGCTTGTTGAATGAGTGTTGATAGTCTGAGGCTCATCAATATTAACAGATCTGCTGAAAACACTCTTTATTTCATGACAATAGTTCCTGTTTTCACCTCATTTATTATGCTGATGTCTTCAGATCTCCTGTAAATGGCCACTGAAAGCTCATTTCTACAGAGCCCCTAATGGGAGATGGTGGAAAATATTTGGGATGGGAGGGAAAAAAAGTACATTTACATGTATTCATTTAGGAGACGCTTTTATCCAAAGCGACTTACAAATGAGAACAATAGAAGCAGTTAAACTAAGTTTAGTCTCAGTTTAAAGTAACACTAAGTAACTTTTCAACCTTCATAATATATTTCCAAAACGCTTGTGATGGTACATCGACTTAAAATAGGTTGAATGACGTGTCTGCCATAGCCTGATGGGGTTTGTATAGTTTTTAATCGTACTTTTAAACTTCGGGGTTCGGGTAGTAACACCCGCGCACAAAAAGAACTACAAAATTCAACTGCTTTACGGCATAGGCTACCTCACTTCCCCCAACACGTCCTCGCATGCTGTTGAACTTGTAAGTATATTGCTTATACTGTATATCACTCGGACAAGCTTTTTACTCGTTGGTGTGAGCTAAAAAGCACCTGGCGTTCTTGTTGATGGATTAGTAGACATCTTCGGAGGCTAGCTGTGCTTGTTCGATGCCCGACGATTTGTAACGCGTTGTGTTTATTTCCCAATCGAACTCGTGTAACTGTCTGTCACACCACGTTCTACCATCCACAGCATTACTTGATAGACAAAAATAGGAAAAGAATGAGCATCAAACAGAAACAATCCGCTTACGGTGTGTTCGAGGCGCACATACAATACAGACTGTGCCGAGTCAGTTAAACAGGGCGCGCGCAGCTCTTAAAGGGGACACACCTTATTGCCACTCGTTACAGCTTCTATCCGACTGAACAGGGACCGGTATACAGGAGCATCAGGCTCAGGATCAGTGAGTGAAGAGACTGCTGCGTGAGTGGTATTTACGACAGTAACGTTAAATACAAGTAGTCCACAGCGACTCTAGGGGTCGTTGTTTGACCAAAACGGAAATCCTACATAATGGGGCTTTAATCTAACACAGTACATGTTAATTATTTTCATTTTTTTTTAAAAAATAGAATAGAATAGAAGAGAAAGTTAGTATTACTGGATCAAGTGCTGTCGAAAAAGAAGCGTCTTCAGCCGTTTCTTTAAAGTGGCTATGGACTCATCTGCTCTGGTTGAGTTAGGCAGATCATTCCACCAGCAGGGAACAGTCATGGTAAAGGTCTGAGAAAGAGATTTTGTGCCTCTTTGAGATGGCACCACAAGACGCCGTTCACTTGCAGAGCGCAAGTTCCTGGATGGCACATAAGCCCGAATGATTTTAAGTAAAAGGGAGCAGAGCCAGTGGTTGTTCTGTAGGCAAACGTCAGTGACTTGAATTTAATGCGAGCGGCAACTGGCAACCAGTGCAATTTTGTGAGGAGAGGAGTGACACATGCTCTCTTTGGCTCATTTAAAGACCACTCTAGCTGCTGCATTCTGGATCAGTTGCAGAGGTTTGACTGTGCAAGCTGGAAGGCCAGCTGATTAGCTGAATGGTGAAGTTGTGGTGAAGTGTTGGGTTGGCCGGGACCACGAGTAGCTCTGTCTTTGCAAGGTTTAGTTGAAGGTGCACTGCATGAAAAGACTCAAATCCGGCAAAATACGGGCATGGTAAACTCCTGTGTAATTTGATATTCTCCCAGTCGATTATTTGGTCGATACGGTCTGGCTCGACCAAAATTCTGATTGGTCAATTTTTTTTACATAGTACTATTTTCGGAAATCATAGGCTATGATATTGCGCAGGTGCACATGATGCAACGCTGTCAGAGCCGACAGCCGACAGACTCGTGTGTCAAACTCATTTCAGTGCAAATTAATTACGTCAAAAACGATTTAATACTGCAAATACCCTACTAGTTTTTTATGTTTATTTATAATTCATTTAGGCAGACAACAAGGCTACCAAGTATTGCGCACAGTGCGCAGCTAATTAATTTAACGTTTTTTTTTTCTAACGTCATTTTTTGTCGACTTTAGTCGATTTTTAGTCGAAAACTTCAGGACTTCAGTCGACCAAGATTTTCTTTGGTTGAGTACAGCCCTAGAGAGGAGTGACACATGCTCTCTTTGGCTCATTTAAAGACCACTCTGCTTGAATCTGGCTCAGTTGCAGAGGTTTGACTGTGCAAGCTGGAAGGCCAGCTGATTAGCTGAATGGTGAAGTTGTGATGAAGTGTTGGGTTGGCTGGGACCATGAGCAGCTCTGTCTTCGCAAGGTTTAGTTGAAGGTGGTGGTCCTTCATCCAGCCAGAAATGTGTGTCAGGCAGGCTGAGATACGATCGGCTACCGTCGGATCGTCAGGCTGGAATGAGAGGTAGAGTTGTGTGTCATCAGCGTAGCAGTGACAGGAAAAGCCATGTTTCTGAATCACAGATCCTAGTGATGTCATGTAGATGGAGAAGAGAAGCGGTCCCAGCACTGAGCCCTGAGGCACTCCAGTAGCTAGATGTTGGGTCTTAGACACCACACCCCTCCACGACACCCTAAAGGACCTACCTGAGAGGTAAGCCTTGAATCATTGGAGTGCGGTTCCCGAGATGCCCTTCATCTTTAGGATTGATAGGAGGATCTGGTGGTTAACTGTGTCAAAAGCAGCAGAAGTAAAATCTTTTGCATTCCCTCGCAAAACATCTGCGCTCCCTCTCAAAACTTTTACGCTCCTTCGCAAAGAAATCTGCGTTCCCTCGCAAAACCTATTGTGAGCTCGGACAAACACGTCCTGTTTAATGTCCCGCTGGCAGTGTTTCAGAGATCCGTACGTTAACAATGCCCGGTTCATGGAGTTCAGTAAAGTTGGCAATATATTCACAGATCTGAACATCCCGGATCAATAACTCTTGAGCTAAACTTTGTTCAAACACAAATGCCAGCTATTTCCAAATTATCTCTATTAGCAGGCAGTGGAGAGACACGTCCTGAGGGAAAGTCTGCAAAGTGCAAAACCCAACCAAAAAAGTGTTACTACAAAAAAGTTTATTAATTAACTTCAATGTTAAACACTGTAGTGTGACCAAATTCAGTTTACACATCAATGATGTCCTACTGGTCATACCACAACACTTAGTATAAAATGTGCTTTGCATATTATGTATTATACTATGACTATACTATGTCTTTGTAACACACCAAATTCAGTTTACACATCACTGCTCTAATGCTGGTCATACAACACCTACGGCTGCCTATTTCATGCTGGGATGGAAATGCTCAAACTTTGAGGTGTAGGCTATATTGTATGTTCGAGACTGGACTCTGGATTTGCTTGGCTAATTTTATACATTTATTTTTTTGATACCCTACGATAACCTTTTATCATATATCCTGACTCTGTTTCTAACTCAAAAACTCATAATAAAGTCAGTTGATGATCCCTAATGGCTTGTTGAATGAGTGTTGATAGTCTGAGGCTCATCAATATTAACAGATCTGCTGAAAACACTTTTTATTTCATGATCATTATGCTGATGTCTTCAGATCTCCTGTAAATTGACACTTAAAGCTCATTTCATTGGTGTCAACAGACTTAGGGTATTTGTTGCTTACTAGCCTGTTTATGCTTTCTACTATTTTTCTTACTATTATATTTGGAAGAATTTAAATTATAATATTCTGATATCTATGAGCAAAAAAAAAAAAAACTTTGTTATTTATATATTTTAGATTTTGGCAGATCAGCTCCTCCCACAGCAATCACATCATCAGTGAAGCCCCTCCCACTGTAATTCATCATCAGTGAAGCTCCTCCCACAGCAATCACATCATCAGTGAAGCCCCTCCCACTGTAATTCTCCAATAAATGCTGGAATATTCCCATCAATCTACAAGTGAAGACGAGCAGCAAAGCATCAGGAAGAGCTGAAATCTGTAAAGTTTATTAAAGAGGACAGTGAGAACATGAGTGATCCAGAACCCTGCAGAATGAAACACACTGAAGATCCTGAAGAACAAAGAGGTTGGTGTTTATTCTTCATTCATTCACAATGCTGAAGAACATTCATGTTAGAAAGATTCAAGCACTTCGTCAGTTTTAGATAAACAATTCAACTGTGAAATGGTTCCTAAAGTTTCAGTTTTTTTTTAAACATGATCATTAAAGGAAAGGTTTCATCTTTGTTGTTAACAACAGGTCAAACTAAATTTAAATGTTTTATTTCATATTTATTTTATATATGCTTTACAATTTGTAACAATCTTACCTGAATTTTGACCTGAATTTTGTGTGTATTTTTACTAACATGTATAACAAACAATAATCATTCCAAAATGTACAAATTTACAATCTACTCCGCTTTACTGCAAACATTTGTGTTCTGAAATTCACTTGATCTTGTGTTTCTTGTGTCCCACATGTATGTGAACTCAATGGAAGGAGTAGTTTAGAGTGAACGACCCATAACACCTTTTAGTAGTTTTTAACATAATAATTATGTATCAATCTAAAAGTTAGTGTCAAAATACGGTAGTATTGTATATTTTAAAGTTCATATCATGTTAGATAATTGTGTCATTGATCAAAAATATTTAATAGTTCACTACAGAAACATCGGATTTGTGCCTATAATGTTAAAAAATAAGGCCATCCTTAAAAATATTTTGGTTTGCAGTAACAGCAAAAAAAAATTAAAAAAGGGTCGGTAGGTAGGTCTATATTTTTATATATATAAAAAAAATTATATAAAAAAGTATATATTTTTTTATTTAAAAAAAAAATCGGGGTCGGGGGGGGGGGGGGTAGAGAGAGATAGAGAACATTTTTCACCTATGTCTAGGGGCTGTTTACACCAGGCCACTTCATGCGTTTTCTCAGATCGGATTGCAATCTGATTTATCAAAACGATTCCATTTACACCTGGTTACATAGGCTAAATGTGTTTTTTTTTTTGTTTTTTTTGCGGATATAAATCCGATCTTCAATTCCCGCTATATGCAGATTTAATGGAGTGCACGTCACCGAAAGCAACAGTTATGAGATACATTATTTTATTGATCATCAGCTAAAATTTCTGAATCAAAGCCCGCAATAAGAGAAAGCGGAAACAGCCCTGGTAAGATCATTTCGTTTCTTTGCATTTAATGAAGATGATTGTGTGTTAAGCGTCAGCGACTTACTTTCACTTTGATTTGCGATCGCACGTTGATGCTCAACTTCATCTGCGGCAATGCGTGTTGCAGTAGGCTAGCGTCGTCATGTCTGACAATAACATGACATATAGCCTATAACACGCTCTCGCATGTTTATTTTTTAATAAACCATATTCAACAACATATAAAAATGAAATAATCTTTACAGTAAAGCCGCGGCCATCATTACCAAGCGCGAACCATTGACAGTGAATGAAACGAAGCGAACTCAGCCTACAGGCCGTATGTGATGCGTTAACCAATGGTGTAAACATAATCATAGATGACGCGCCACGGGTTTTTATTTAAAAGAAAGAACGTAGCTTATGTTTGTATGTAGGTCTAGGCAATTTATATTCACAATACTTAATAACTAGGATTATTTTATTGCATTTGTATTAGTTGTTTGAAGAGTTAAAAAAAAAAATCGGTCAGTCTTAACGCAAGTTTACAACCGGCAAGTCGGTCGGACTAAAAGGGGAAAAAAATAAATAATTGGGTCGGTACTAAATTGACAGGGTTACGGCAAACAAGAATATTTTTAAGGATGGCCTAATAACTGGAAGATCAGAGTACCTCATTCATGGAAAGATTCAGGGATGTTTAATTAATTTGTAAAAAGTCTTAAAGGGATAGTTCACTTTGAAATTAATTTTTGATATGTTTTAGCTTACCTCAAGGGCATCCAAGATGTAGGTGTCTTTGTTTCCGCAGTAGTTTCAATTTTGATATTTTTAGGTCAAACCGTTCTTGTCTGTCAGTCATATAATGCAGGTCGATGGTCACTGTCTCAAAACACAAGCACAGAGTCCAAATTAAAACAATTCCCCATCGTCCAAATGAAACAATTCCCCATCATAAGTACACATTGATGGCCTAAGACACGAAACGAGCGATTTGTGTGAGAAAACGAACAGTAACGTTGTTATCTCTTGAAAACAGCACACCGTCCAAATGATCTGACGGCGCGGGCGGGTATATATGTATACACTAGATGTCACTTGGCTACGGTTTCGTTCCAATGAACTGCAGTAGCCAAGGCGACATCTATGTATCTATACCCGCCCGCGCCGTCAGATCATTTGGACGGTGTGCTGTTTTCAAGAGATAACAACGATATAAATACTGTTCGTTTTCTCACACAAACGGCTCGTTTCGTGTCTTAGGCCATCAATGTGTACTTATGATGGGGAATTGTTTAATTTGGACGATGGGGAATTGTTTTAATTTGGACTCTGTGCTTGTGTTTTGAGACAGTGACCACAGACCTGCATTATATGACTGACAGACAAGAACGGTTTGACCTAAAAATATCAAAATTGAAACTACTGCGGAAACAAAGACACCTACATCTTGGATGCCCTTGAGGTAAGCTAAAACATATCAAAAATTAATTTCAAAGTGAACTATCCCTTTAAATTATTATAATATTTTTTAGCAGTTGTCTGTTAAATCTGGGATAATTTTTATCTCCACTCACTCCATATTTCTCTCTTTGAATTATTTTGATTACTTAGAAATTTTTATTTTTCTTTCATGTCAGACCCGATGGAAGAGAGCGATGAGAGTGAAGAACTGAGTGAAGTGAAGGAGGAGAGTGAAGAACTGAGTGAAGTGGAGGAGGAGAGTGAAGAACTGAGTGAAGTGGAGGAGGAGAGTGAAGAACTGAGTGAAGTGGAGGAGGAGAGTGAAGAACTGAGTGAAGTGGAGGAGGAACATCATGTCAAACCTGGAGAAAAACCTTTGAGTCGCTCAAAGACTAAAAAGACATTTTTAAAGAAAAGAAGAGCCAAGAAATCTACAACCTGCACTCAGTGTGGAAAGAGTTTTACACGCAAACAAAGTCTTGAGATTCACATGAGAATCCACACTGGAGAGAAGCCGTTCACATGTGATCAATGTGGAAAGAGTTTTACACGCAAACATAGTCTTGAGTGTCACATGAGAGTTCACACTGGAGAGAAGCCATTCACATGTGATCAGTGTGGAAAGTTATTCGGCCGATCAACAAACCTTGAAAGCCACATGAGAATTCATACAGGAGAGAAGCCATATGTATGCAATCAATGTGGGAATAGTTTCGGTCAATCAGCACACCTTAAAAGTCACATGAGGATCCACACTGGAGAGAAGCCATTCTCATGTGATCAATGTGGGAAAACATTTCTTCAGGCATCAGACCTGAAGTCACACCTGACAGTTCATGTGAAGGAGAAGCCACATTCATGTTCTGTGTGTGGAAAGAGTTTTTCACACCGGCAATCTTTACATGCACATCAGAAAACTCATACTGGTGTGAGAGAGTACATGTGCTTTGAGTGTGAGAAGACTTTTATGACAGCGCAATGTTTAAAACAGCACGAGAGGATTCACACTGGAGAAAAACCTTACAAGTGTTCACACTGTGACAAGAGATTCAGTCGATCATCATCTCTGAAAACACATGAGAGGATCCACAGCGGAGAAAAACCTTACAAGTGTTCACACTGTGACAAGAGATTCAGTCAGTCACAACATCTGAAATCACATGAGAGGATCCACACTGGAGAGAAGCCACACACGTGTGATCAGTGTGGAAAGAGTTTCTCTTTTAAAAGTCAGCTGAAGATACACATGAAGATCCATGCAGTGCAGAAACCACATCACCACAGTCTGAGATCACGGTAAGAAGTTCATCTTTATGTGCTGAGAAACAAAAGCTACTTTTCCACCTTCGGGAAAGGTTCCAATTGTGTTTCCACTTGAGCCTGGTACGGCACGGCACAATTTCAAACCATTCTTGGCCCTGAACTCTCAGCACACTTGGCTAACCGTGCCGAACCGTGACGGAAGAATGTGTGTACTAGTGCTGGAAATTCTTTCAAATTCTAATGATTCTTTTTAGAGATTTGTTCACTTTGTTTGTTCACCAAAATGATTTGTTCATTGATTTGTTCAGTATACATATTACATAAATACGCCCGCAGGTGGTGAAAAATAGTGTCTTATGTCTCAAGTCAACAAACGTATTTACTTCTAACAAAAAAATTATTTGGCTTTATTAAAATGTGTTTCTAATTTACTCATTAAATTAATAAAATAAGTCAAAATAAGTGGTTCAGATGACCAAAGTACGAAGGTTTTCTTGCATAATTAACATTTTAATTGTTTTGGTCAGACATTTACACATTCATAAATCTGGGATTATGTTTAACGTTGAGTGATGTTCTATGTTAAGTATGAATATATAAACAAACGTATGTGCACAGTACCTATACCTATAACTCACATGCTAAATGACGACCTACCCGGTACTCTCTCATTCATTTCATTCACAAACAAAATGTACCAATGAGATCTCTCTCTCGCTCAGACTCTAAACAGAGCAGTCTCATTCAGTGATGGGCGTTGTGGTGGCAAACAATTTTCTATTACTTAATAAGAGACAAACATGTAACAATTGTCTTTAAAGATTATTTATTCCCTACCATTTGTCTCCCAATCCGAAAACGTGTTGCAATTGCCATCTAGAATCTGGCCACGGGTGGTGAATACAGGACAATCAGCCATCTTTTTGGAGTAGGCCTCAGCACTGTGTTTAATTGTGTTCAGGAATTCTGCAACACAGTCATCTTCCCGTCCACAGGAGATTTCCTGACGCTGACAAGTTGTTAGAAATGGCCACTTTCTTTAATAACCGTTGGAGAGTTCCAGTGTGTCGGTGCAATTGATGGCAGTCACATTCCAGTATTGCACCAGAGGACTATCCACAAGACTATCTCAGTCGGAAAGGCTGGCATTATATTGTTCTGCAAGCAGTTGTGGATGGCAAACATCTTTTCTGGGATGTTTGTGTTGGCTATCCAGGGACAGTCACATTTGTGGGAGGTCCTAAGTGACGGAGAATTAGTAGGGCAAAACAAAGTGACCATCTCTGGCTGTGATGTTGGACATTTCCTGATAGGTGATCCGGCGCAAGAAGCCATGAAGCCCTTTTCAGACACTGGCAGACTGATCCCTGAACAAAACATCTACAATTACAGGCTGAGCAGTGCACGGTCGCTTGTGGAGATGTCTTTTGGGAGATTAAAAGGACTATGGAGGTGCCTCCTAAAAAGAAATGACTGCAAGCTGGAGCTGAGCAAGAGGATGGCACTGACCTGCTGTGTGCTCCATAACATGTGTGAGGAACATGGTGATAATTTCACTGAAGAGCACCCAGACAGGACTGTAAACATTGAGCCTCCTGTTCAGACATTACCTGACATTGCTAACGCAGAAGGGGCTGACATCAGAGCTGCATTAATTATGCGTTTAATGGCAGGAATGAGTGATTATTTGAATACACCAATGCCATATTTTTGTAACACTGTCGTTTGTGTTTTGAGGACATCTGAACTATCATGCATTTATTATATTCTCCTCCATTGAATAAACCCTTGTATCTCTAAAACTATGCATATAGTTATTATTCTGTTAATAATTTCATTAGAGCATGTCATGTGAGTTTTAGAGAAGGCTGATAACATGCTAATGAAATATTGTATTGCCCTGTAAACCCCTGTTTGACTAATGTCTGGCCAGGAGCTCAATTCTTGCTTTATGGTCCTCAATCAAAGACCCTTTCACACTGCTGCCAACATGAGACATTCTTTTATAAATATTCTTTTGTTTGAATTCAGCCATTATAGCCTTTATTCAGGCATTATGGCTTGGCCATCAACTCCAGGCCCACTATTCACCTATTAGTCTTTATAGAAAACAAACCCCCCAAAAAAGCATATTCTTGGGACCGTATGTGAATTCTTGTTACAAAATAGATTGTGAAATAGATATAGCTCCTGCACGACAGGTGGATTAGAGCTATAATTAGCATCAAGCTACATAACAGTTGAAACGATTAATATTACACTTTTACTCAAAAATCCCTTTAAACCACCAAGTTTTTTTATTAACTTCCAATCACGATCTACAGTAATGTGGCTTTTAGTCATATAATGATGTTGAAATATGTTATATATATAGCACTTTATATGCATATATTTATATTTAATGTACACATTCTTTATTCATATGAAAATACATAAAAATCGTATGAAAATCACACACAAACCGGATACGATATTTGCCTGTTAAGGGGATAAACAAACTTTGCTAAATGTAAAGTGAAATAAATGTAAATAAATAAAATTGTAAATAGTTCATTTAAATAAAATTGTACATTAAAAGAAACAAACAAAAATACTATGGTGATTTAACGGAATGCATAGCTGATATAAAAAAATTGACTCGTAATTTCCTACTACAAAATTCTGAAAAAAAACAGAGTTTCTAATTATTGGACAAAAAACTTCCTCACGTAATAACCTAGAATACTGTCTAACACTTGATGGCTGCTCTGTTAAGTCTTCGTCGTCGGTTAGGAACCTGGGTGTGCTCTTTGATACCAATCTTTCATTTGAAAGTCACATGTCTAGTATCTGTAAAACTGCATTTTTCCATCTTAAAAATATATCTAAATAACGTCATATGCTCTCATTGACAAATGTGGAACAATTAGTTCATGCGTTCATGACCTCAATGCTAGATTATTGTAATGCTCTACTGGGTGGTTGCCCTGCACGCTTAATAAACAAACTATAGCTAGTCCAAAACGCAGCAGCTCGAGTTCTTACCAGAACCAGGAAGTATGACCATATTAGCCCGGTTCTGTCGACACTGCACTGGCTCCCTATTAAACATCGCATCAATTTTAAAATATTGCTGATCATTTACAAAGCACTAAATGGTTTAGCTCCGCAGTACTTGAGCGAGCTCTTAACGCATTATACTCCTTCACGTCTATTACGATCTCAACATTCCGGCCAGTTGATAATACCTAGAATATCAAAATCGACTGCTGGCGGTAGATCCTTCTCCTATTTAGCACCAAAACTCTGGAACAGTCTTCCTACCATTGTCCGGGAAGCAGACACACTCTGTCAGTTCAAAGCTAGACTAAAAACACATCTCTTTGACCTAGCATTCACATAATACATTATAGACTTCTATAATTCAATATTAGGCTGCGTAGATTAGGCCAGCCGATACCGGGAACACTTCCCATGAATCCTGATGTACTCGTTAAATCATAACCGCATTACCGCAGTCCGCCAGATCCAGGCCGTATCAAGATCCGATGAAGGACCTGCGCCTGAACATGACGACTACGCAATGCTGAAGTGTCAACCAGTCACTGAAGTGAGGTGGACTCCGGCCGTATCCAGAATAGATGGTGGATCTGCACGTGGTGCAGTGCCGGCCTTATCGACACGACCAATCTGACTTCTGACCTGTAATGCGGCCTGGATCATAATCATACACTGTTCGCTCGTTGGCAGGAGGAGAACTGGCCCCCGACTGAGCCTGGGTTCTCCCAAGGTTTATTTCTCAATTCTGTCACCTGATGGAGTTTTGGTTCCTTGCCAGTGTTGCCTTGGCTTTTGGCTTGCTTAGTTGGGGACATTTAATATTCAACGATATTATTGATCTGCCTAATTAGGGTGGACGATGCAATTTTCTTCTAGAAACAAACTTTGTTGTATTATTTTCATTTTATCAATGTAAAGCTGCTTTGATACAATCTGTATTGTAAAAAGTGCTATATAAATAAAGGTGACTTGACTTGACTTGATTTATTTGCAATCATTTTTGTGCTTGAGCCTCCATTACAGCCACCATGCGCCCCATGAGTCCAAGCAGAGATTGTGTGTCCGCTCTCATGTCCCGCCGCAAGGCATCATCCATTTCTTTGCTGGAACCTCTCATCTGCCCTTTCCAAATACTGCACCAGCTCTGAAGTGCTGTCTCTTTTCCTTTTTCCTGTGTACAACAATAATAGCAGATGACAGATCATCAGTGTGTTGTCATATTATTAGTTCAAAATAGCACAAGCCTCCAAGACTTACACAATATAGAGTATTTTCAGCAGCTGTTAAATGGACGGTTGATCAGCATTTTCGAAGGCTTGATCGTGTTTATGGGGTGCAGTCTATGCTTAAAAAAAATAAAAAATATTCTGCACCATTGTGTCTCTCCTCCTAAAACGGTCTGATGTGTTACTGGTTATAAGAAGCCTCTCCCTCAGAAATACACAACTTTGGCAACCTTTTTTGATATAGAGAAGGCTTATGACATGCTGTGGAAAGAAGGACTTTTAATTAAGTTGAATAAAATGGAAATAGGAGGTAAAATGTTCAACTGGATCAAAGATTTTTTAAAGGGTAGAACCATAGAAGTCAGGATAGGGTCAGAGTCATCAAGCACATACCCAATAGAAAAGGGCACCCCACAAGGTAGTGTATGCAGTCCAATTCTGTTTAATATAATGATTAATGATGTGTTTGATGGAGTGAACCAAAGGATAAACAGGGCATTATATGCAGATGATGGAGCATTGTGGGTAAAGGGCCGTAATATTGACAATTTACAGCAAAGGATGCAAACAGCAATTAGTCAGGTTGGAAAATGGTCATTTGACTGGGGGTTCCACCTTTCAGTGGAAAAAACGCAATTCATCTGTTTTTCTAAGAAAAGGGTAAAACCCACAATAGATCTTAAGATATATGGACAATCTCTCAAACAGGTTAATGAATTAAGATATCTTGGTGTGTGGTTTGATAGTAAACTTACTTTTAAAAATCATGTTCAGAAAATGGTAGACAAATGTAAGAAAGCAATCAATATTTTAAAGTGTCTTTCAGGGTATAACTGGGGGGCGTCAGGCTCTTCTTTGAAAAGAATATATATTGCATTAATCTGATCAGTGTTTGACTATGGATGTACAGTATACAAAACAGCAGCAAAAACTACATTAGCTGAACTGGACAGGGTGCAGGCCAAAGCTCTCCGGCTGTGTAGTGGAGCCTTCCGAACATCACCTATCCCGGCACTGCAAGTAGAAGTAGGGGAGATGCCTTTAAATCTTAGGAGGTTAAAACTTTCTCTAGCATATTGGGTAAACTTACAAGGGCATGAAATTACACATCCTACAAAACTGGTGTTAGAAGAATGTTGGGAATATGGTCGCATTGTGAACAGTAGTTTTGGATGGAACAGCAATAAAGAGGCAGATGACATGGGAATCAGTACTATACATTGCAGCAAAAATGTCAACTTGAGCACAATTCCACCTTGGTTTTTCTGCTATCCTGTAGTTAATCTAGAAGCTAAAAATATAATCAAGACAGGTTTGTATCAAAATGTACAGCAGTATCTAGAAGTAATGTATGATGACACAGTACAAATATTTACAGATGCATCCAAAGATTCAGCAGGTAAAACGGGGGTGGTAGTATACATTCCTAAATATAAAGTTACACTGTTAGACTTTTCTGTAATTTCTACAGTTATTTACTTTAAATCCCCCAGTATTATACTGCTATTTCTCTTTACAGTAAATAACTGTGATTCCCATTGCATCATGGGAATTTTCTGTGACGTCTAACACCACATACAGAGACTTACTGTATTTTTTAAATTTGCTGTATACTACTGTATTTGAGTAACTGCCTCTCTGGCTGGCACCATTCCACCGTGCTTTTTATTTCCTAATTTTTGCCTTACACCGCGTGTCTACAAAGCTATAATAGCCAGAGGCTGTCTATATACATTGAAGCGACCGGACCTTTAAATGCAAACCTGTTTATCCCTTGTCAGAAATAGCGCGAGCGCTTGGGCTCGTATCTGACTGAGTCAGAAATATAACGGCCGCGGCGCATCACTACACTGTCTGGGATTTGTCGTGTCACGTCAGAGCATCCAGTGTAGGTAATGGGGTCTGTCTTTTGTTGGATCGCGACGTTCGTGTCTGGCCCGGGGAAGAGACGGAATTCACTTCACCGAGAGAGAGATCAGCAAGCAAGGTAAAAAACAAAAAACAAAAAAAAAAAAAACATTTTGTGTGTGTTGACAGGATTGTGCCCAGTTTAACCTATGTTATAACGTTAACGTTAGCCTAACGTTACTCGTCGTCAACTTGGCGGTAACGAACTTTACCATGGTAAACTGAGCTAACGTTTCATTTTACACACTTTGTTAGATTATTGAATTGTCGAGTTAAAATATGCCAACGAGCAACGCGTTTACATTAACAATAAATGTGAATAATGTGAAATTCTGTTTATAGCCTAATGTTGGCCTACTGATGAGAACCTTTATAGTTGTAGCATTAGTTTGCAAACTATACCATATTATAGTTTTTTTTTTATGGAATTTAATATTTACTTCCATTTTTGTGTTTAAAGGCAACTGCAACAAAGGGCCAATTCGCGCCAGTGACTTCTAGCAAGATTCCAGAGGTAGGCCAGCCCATTTGTGATATATTTTGAGATAAGTTTGCTGAAATGATTAGCATACGCTATGTGAAAATTGCTTTTGAGCTACTGGTGCAGACTAGGTAGCTTACAATATCTTATAAAATCTCTATAAAATTGGCTAACTTTATATCAAATAAGTGACCTTTGCATTATGTCTAACTTTATTACACAGCAAATGAACCAATCAGAAGATGGACCATTGTCTTTGTTCAGTCTCACTCTCACCAGATTAAATGTATCCAGGTAAGCACTGCAGTAAAACTCACTAATTCATCCATACCAAATCTAGCATTCTAAACAACTTAAGTTTATATTTTTGCATTATTTTGATATTTTATTAGCCAGAAGACTCTACCATTGCAGTCCCACCTGACTAGGAAGGTCCTAATATCAGCGCACAGGTGAGTTAACTACTGTAGGAAGGAGAACGATCATCACACAGTGATTTCTTGCATGTATCTTACTGTGTATTTGTCTCAAACAGGTACTCCTTCACTGCAGACAAGCTGAAATGGGCTAAAATAATCAATTTCAGTCGTTCTTTCTATGGATCTCAGCATTTTTGGACAGAATTTAGGATTTGTAAGTATTAAAATTTAATCTGGCATAATTTAATTTAGTTCTTTTGTATGCTATTTATTGACAAAAGCTGTTTACAAATATATATTCTTAAGTTTTTGTGAAAATAATAATAAAAATTAATAAAAAAGGAGGTTAAAAATAATGTGACACTAATATTCTCTCTCTCTCTCTCTCTCTCTCTCTCTCTCTCTCTCATATAGTGTTGGAACCGGGATCTCCTCTGAAGGACTGAGTACATTTGTGTTTGTGGGCATGCATGCAGACCAGGGAACACTCTGATGTTGTCAATCAAGTTCTGAAAAGGAACCAATCTTTGGAGAAGTTCATTTATTCACAAAGGTGGACAAAAACATTGTGTTGGCTTTTTAAAGATTATTTTGATGATGACTTTTACTCCTATGCTGTAGAAAAGATGGAGGAGTAGACAGTCAGACATTGATAATAATAAGAAATGTTTCTTGAGCATCAAAGAGACTTCTTTCAAAAACATTAAGACACTTAAATACTTCTTTTGGCCACCAGTGTACATGAATCCAACACATTTTTGTAAATAAGTGAAATTATTTTGAAGGTGGGGTTATGTGTCATGTATTGTGAAAAGAACTGTGTTTTGTCCTGTTTTGGACATTTCCTTTTTGAATGCTTAAAAATTTATTTATATTCTGCAGTTTTATGAATGTAATGGTTGGTATTTCATTATAATACTTGTATAAGCTAAACAACCAATGACTCTACATTCATTTAGTCAAATGCTAATGTTTTGTTTATGGTTTTATGTATGCTTTCAAAAATGTGTGCAGTGAAGGACAGCACATAATGTGTTAATTTAACACGTTTACACATCTTTGTGCTAACCTCTCTGACATATTTACTTTGTTAAAATCATTAACACAATGAATGAGTTAAAATTAACACAAAAAAAGTTGTCTCTAAACTCACCCATTAATGTGTAAAAATTTCACACATCATTTCCAGCATTGGCATGTTTATATTGTGATATATATGAAATGTTTTAAATAAAAAAATGGTATTTTGTGATAACTTTGTCTAATTGGTTTGTATGAAAGTAGTACTTATGTAGGATAAAAATAAAATTAATCATATATCAAAATTATCAAATCTAATTTATATTTAGTACAAATAAAAATAATTACAGTAGTGTACTGATTAGCTTCGTTTTTACAGTAATGCACTGTACTGATTAGCTTCGTTTTTACAGTAATGCACTGTATTACACAAAACTGAAATACGGTTTGGTACTGTAACTCTTAATTACAGTAACTTACTGGCAACAGTGTTGCCAGTAAGTTACTGTAAAAAACCCTTGAAAAGTCTAACAGTGTAGAATACAAAAAAGAACCTCAAACCACCTCTCAATCTTCTCTGCAGAGATGATAGCCATCATAATGGCACTACAGTGGGTAGAAGAAGTGAAGCCATATAAATCTGTTATTTGTTCAGACTCTATGTCCTCCCTAATTAGCATCCAGACTGGGAAATCTGCATGCAGACAGGATCTTTTAGATGAAGTTCATCAGATGATTTTCAGGATAACTCAACAGAAGCTAATATTACAGTTCACTTGGGTTCCAGCGCACACAGGTATTGAGGGCAATGAGAAGGCAGACGAGTTGGCAAAAGAAGCACTTAAAGCAGAACAAGTAGAAGTACAGGTTCCACTCAGCAAATCAGAATTGAAAACAATAATTAAAGATGGTATTCATAAACTCATGGGATAAGGGGGAAAAAGGTAGGCATTTATATAGTATTCAACAGAATGTAACAGTTAAAATGATCAGTTCACTTTCACGACAGGAGGAAACCTGGTTCACCAGGCTAAGGTTAGGACATACAGGACTGAACAGCGGCTTACACACAATAGGGAAACATGAGACAGGAATGTACCCATATTGTATGGAAACAGAAACCGTGAAGCATGTACTTCTGACATGTAGGCAGTACTCTGAAGAGAGAGAAATATTTAAGAGGGTAACAAATAACTTTGAGCAACTTGTTGAGTCTACCTGGAACACAGTCTACAACCAAAGCAGTGATAGAGTTTTTAAAAGAAACACAACTAGCAAGAAGACTTTAGTTTATTTATTTATTTATTTATTTATTTATTTTTTTGGAGGTTTGAGTTGAGGTTGAAGCTGGAGGAGCTGAACACGCACCGCTAGCTGAAGCTTGGGCTCTGATCTCCTTTCTCCTTTTTTTAATTTTTTTTTTTTAATTTTTTTTTTTTTATGACTTCCCAATGTGATCACACCTCAATCCTGTAGATGGCGGTAATGCACAAAGATTGCAAGCTGCCAATAAAATTCACTGAAGAAGAAGAAGAAGAAGAAATACACAACGGGCTCTGATTGGTCAGCTTGGCCCAGTGTGTTGTGATTCGCTAACCACCTAGTTCCATTCTCTGCTAGTTCACGCTGTCCGGAAACGTCACGTCCGTTACCAGTTGCATGTGCTCCGGTGTAATGTAAACACCATAGACAGTAAAAGAAATGGACACAGCGACCCCATTGGATTCAACGGAGACAAAGTGAAGCCAATTAGAAACTTTTACTTCCTGGGGGTCCAGCGTACTGCGCAGACTCAAACTGAGCTCGACGACGTAGATGTGACGTGAGCAAACCGTCTGTCTTCCAGTGGCTGTGCCAAGATCAATCTGAATCATTACCTTCCGAAACTCACAGAGACGGAGAGCGTGAGTAGGAGGTGTCCATGATCTTGGAGCAGGAGAAACTTTTTGTAGGTGTTCTGATTAATTACTTTGTCATTTTGCCTCGACGTCCTCCCGATTGCCCGCGAGCTTCTCCTCCTGTCCATACGGTAATTTCCTACTGTGCGACAGAGAGTCGCGTGGCTGTGACGCAATCGTTAGCCTACTTTTACAAAAACTGCTTCTACAGGGCCATAACGTAAGCTACAAGGTAATGGAGCCTTTTATACATTTTCGTGTTTCTTTAGAAATAAATAATGGACAAATGGAGTCTTTAAACGCCTCAGATGTGAAGTTATTCGCTGTCAAAGTGACGCCAAAATGAATGGGAGTCAATGGGATGCTAACTGCAGGTGGGGTTCCGCTAGCCAATGGCCGCGTCCGGGGGTACTTCAAAATAATACAAATCCCTGCACCCTTGGTAAACACAGGCGTCAATATAGGCTCTATGCACGATCGCTTCCGCGTTTTGTCTCAGCCCGCCCAGTTACATCCGGTGCTACGTCAGAAGCGTTTTTGCATTAGGTGGAGATAATGGCAAATTACACTCGCTGTTTACAAGAACTTCCAGCGGTTAACGTGAATGATGTTAACAATATTGTGAGGCAGTTAACTGTCACACATATGAGTAAGATAGAGAAGTTCTTTAAATTATAAATTTCGAGCTACATCAACAACTTTGAGGGTGAGTATTCTCTCATATCGCGCGAAATCCGACTAGCGAATCAGTTTCTAAAATCGTTGTCTCCGTTTCTGAGAAAATGAATTTTATTAAAGTGAATTGTCCCATAGAACACGCTATGCGGAAGTAAAGACGCCGGCTGAGATCCTACCGGAAAATACGTCAGCAGCGTTCGTGCATAGAGCCTATTGCCTTGTTAATTTCAGCCCGAATCAGACTTAGAGAATAGTGTAGAGGAATCGAGCAGAGCTTGTGCACAAACGGCTGTTACAGGACGTTTCAGAGAGGTATGTTTTTTTTTCTGTAGTCTCATACTTTTTCTATAAGCGGTTATTTAATGCTACTGATTTTATGTTAAAACACGCAGAAATATCCATGCATTTCATACAATCGTTCTACCTCATAATATTACAATCCTCGAAGGGATTATTTGATCAGCACTCACACACACACAGTCACACACACACTCCACAAAACGAATGTAGCCAAATATCTGTCGTCAGAACCATGAGCACATTACGAGACTAACCATGGTTTTACCACAGTAAAGAAAATGTTTAACACCATCATTCAACGATCGCTGGTGGGATTAAAATTTTTGTATGTGTTTGAAACAGCGTTGCTACAACATAAATACAACTATATGGGCCATTCTACAGAATTGGTGCAAACTGCTGTCCCTCATCCAAAAAACACATTTGAAAAGCATTTAATTATTAAAATCTTAGATGTTTACTAAGATCCTTCAATTATCTATTGAAACCCACAATAATATTTAAGATATCAGTAAGCTTTATATATATAAAATCATAATTTATGGACTACTTTCAATTAGGAGGTGGCTGTCCCAAACCCTAACCCCTAAATTTCAACTTGTGAAAATGATATTGAAAAATTATTTGCAAATTTTTCCATTCTTTTTTAAAAAAAAATATTTTTGTTTTTTTTTAAAAAATGAAGTTAAAAAAAATATTTATTTTATATTTTATTTTTAAATCATGAAACTTTATCTAAAAAAACATGTCCCGCATTTTCATGTCACTACCAAAACAGTGAATGTTGTAGTCCATTGGCTGAGACTGATTTTAACCACAGCCCTACATTTTTGATCAGAAAATATTCCTGTGTCCCTCTCTCTCATGTGCTATATGGTGAGTAGATTGATCCCATAATTTTGAGGTAAATGTGTTCTAAAGTCTAAAAATCTGTGTGCAACTTTAAGGAATGTCACTACCAAACTCATTTTTTCTGCTATTGAGAAATTTTTTTTGGATGTTATTCCATAAAATTTAGTTGTTATATGTGTTCAACTGTTCTGACCAGTGATTGCTAACCATGTGCTGATTAGCATCTTCGAGCTAGGTATCAAAAATATCTAAAATTGTCACTACCAAAACAGTCACAACCGAAACATTTTCTTGAAGTTTCGGTTGTGACATATTTTTGGTAGTGACAAAAGGGAACACATAATCCTTTATTTGGAGGAATAAACTACATTTTAGTACAGTTATGCAAATAATTACTACTGTAGTATGTTTTAGTAGTGTTTTAGTATGCAATATTCTGTTAAAATTCTGTAATGTGATGTGGTTACAATTACTTAAGGTTGCAGTCCATGATACTAGCTTAGGTGTAAGGTTGTTGTCAGTAATGTTAATTTCTATGATTAACTTGACAGGGAGAGTGACATAAAACACCAACATGCCTAAAAAAAAATAGAAAAACTACAACAGAGAGACAGAGAGAATACAAACAAAGGTTGAGGGAAGACCCAGTGAAGTACGGGGAATACTTAAGGAAAGAAATAAGAAAGAAATAAGAAACGAAGGGAAGAAGGAAAGTTGAAGAGTATCAGTGAATTATCTGACAGGGAGCAAAGACATGTCAGAAAAGCATGGAGGAAAAGACAGAAAAGACACAGGATGATGGTGAAAAGACAAAAAGAGATGGAGACATTTTGCAGGGCTTCCACACCACCTAGCACTTCCAGTGAGGGTGATCAGACACCAGTACACACACACACACACACACACACACACACACACACAGATAGTTCAGTGGTTCTGGAGATTTATCTGAATGACTCATAAACAAAATGTTGAAAATGTGAAAATAAAACAAAGTGGTTCTGAGTCTACATTGTAAGTTGTTGTTTTTTTGGGAAGAAAAATCTATGAGCATACCTCTTCTCACTTGCACCTCAAGACCCAAAGTATAGAATAGCTCTAGGTGTTCTTATAAGATATTTATTGTCAGATGTGTGTCTGCTATACTGACTGCATATGCGCATCATAGTTATTTATTTATATTAACATAACATGTGGACAGTCTGATTCAGCCATGGCAAACTAAGTATTGTGGTCACTACCAAAACATTACTGTCACTACCAAAAATGTGCAGTCACTACCGTAACATGGGATGTTTTGTCAAAATTAAAGTATATTGAATTATCAACTAAGATGTTATGATAGTGTTTGGTTCAATGCATATTCAAACTAATGAATCCTTAACTTTGAAATCAGTATGATAAACTTTATGCCTTCTACAAAGAAAGATTGGGTTCAAAATACAACAAATCTCATAAATCACACTTAAAATATTATTAAAATTATAATCTTTATTGATTTAACCAGTAAAAATATTTTTTAAAAATAGAAAAAATATATATTTATAAGATAGATGTAAACAAAATCTTAATAGGTCATTATAAGCCTTCTTAATAAATTATTTAATATTGTGTTTCAGTAGTGACAAATTTGGGGAGAAGGAAAATATTCCAGCATTTTCTGAAAATACAATATGAGAATTGACTGCACAATTACTAGAAAAGCGTACCTTTGATATTATACAATTTGCATACATGCAAAATTTGTGGGAAAAAGCAAAAAAAATTCAAGATGTTTCCAACTCTGACTTTGCACCAATTCTGTAGAATGGCCCATATAGCGATGGAAAACACATCAACAAAGGCAAAGCATAAAACGTGTTGTGTCTCATAAACATCAGTTTCTGCTTTTAAAGTGGAAACTGCTCCATCTTTCAGGACAAGCTTTTGTGAATCCGGTGTGAACTCGCTTAGATCCACGTTATGACTCTAATGCAGCAACTCTTCCTCTTCTCAACATGGGTCTGTGTCTGTATACAGCTGTATACTACTAGCCCTGAGTGAATTGATAGAATTATTTCATGCCGTGTTTCAGACTTATCCCTTAATAAAACTTGAACAAATACATACAGTGAACTAGAGTATTGGTATTATCTGGCATACATTAGACAGTGATTTATTATTTTGCCACAGCCACAAACATAACATCACACTGAAAATTGTATTTTAGTTTAGCAATAACTGTATGCGAAACAGCTCAACAAATACATCTATATGAATATAAACAAGTATATATGAATAATATTAAAAAAAAATATCTCTTTAAAACTTAATGTCCAGAAACAATTGTGTTAAATAAAAGGCATGTCAGTTTTTTTTTATGCAAAAGTACAAAAGAAAGTGCAACAGTAACTCATAAATATCCATAAATATTTCAATTTGATCTGTTACTTTTGAGACATGTAAAAAGCCCTGCCCCAACACGACAAAACACTTAAATTAGATTCAATGATGTTTTTTATATTAATAAAGTTATACTAACTTTACAACTAGGCTACATAACCATACATATGTGTACGTAATGTACATGTGGTATAATCACACTTTATGTAAAAATGCACACGTATTCTCATGAGATCACGTTGATTCAGAGTCCTGTCAGTCAAGAGTTGGTCTCTTCACAGGTGTTGGGCATCTCAAGTCTTCATAAGAGGCTGGATCCAGACTGGAGCTGACGTACTCTCTAGTTACCTCATGATGGGCACCCCGAGATAAAACAGAGAAGCAAAAGGAATATAACTAGCTAAGCTGCTGTTCGCAACATATAAGCAAAGATAATCATCTAATTGTCATTGAAAATTGTTAGTCTCTGTTTAGTTATGTTAGAGATCTAATTACCTTAATACAATGAATGTAGTTATCATAAAATCAAACCATGTTTCAGTTCATAGTTATGTAGCTGTAGTGGTTGAAGATGAGTGAAATTAGTGTTTGTTTGTTGTAGTATTGGGTGTTTTATCCATGTCATATTGAGAGAAATATCAGCATCATCTTTCAGTAGAGCAGTTTTATAGTCTTTTATCATCTATCCTGACTCAAATAATGTGTTTCTAACAGCAAACACTCAGAATAAAGTGAGATGATCTGCTGATGATCCTGAATGGCTTGTTGAATGAGTGTTGATAGTCTGAGGCTCATCAATATTAGCAGATCTGCCTTAAACACTCTTTATTTCATGACAATAGTTCCTGTTTTCACCTCATTTATTATGCTGATGTCTTCAGATCTCCTGTAAATGGCCACTGAAAGCTCATTTCTACAGAGCCCCTAAAGGGAGATGGTGGAAAATATTTGGGATGTGAGGGAAAAAAAGTACATTTACATTTGTTCATTTAGGAGACGCTTTTATCCAAAGCGACTTACAAATGAGAACAATAGAAGCAGTTAAACTAACAGTAGGATAACAATATGCTATGACCCATCTCAGTTTAATCTAACGCAGTACATGCTCATTTTTTTTTAAAATAGAACAGAATAGAAGAGAAAGTTAGTATTACTGGATCAAGTGCTGTCGAAAAAGAAGCGTCTTCAGCCGTTTCTTAAAAGTGGCTATGGACTCAGCAGCTCTGGTTGAGTTAGGCAGATCATTCCACCAGCAGGGAACAGTCATGGTAAAGGTCCGAGAAAGAGATTTTGTGCCTCTTTGAGATGGCACCACAAGACGTTGTTTGCTTGCAGAACGCAAGTTCCTGGATGGCTAATAAGTCTGAAGTAATGATTTTAAGTAAAAGGGAGCAGAGCCAGTGGTTGTTCTGTTGGCAAACGTCAGTGACTTGAATTTGATGCGAGCGGGAACTGGCAACCAGTGCAATTTTGTGAAGAGAGGAGTACCACATGCTCTCTTTGGCTCATTTAAAGACCACTCTAGCTGCAGCATTCTGGATCAGATGCAGAGGTTTTACTGTGCAAGGCCAGCTGATTAGTTGAATGGTGAAGTTGTGGTGAAGTGTTGGGTTGACCGGGACCACGAGTAGCTCTGTCTTTGCAAGGTTTAGTTGAAGGTGATGGTCCTTCATCCAGCCAGAAATGTCTGTCAGGCAGGCTGAGATACGATCGACTACTGTCGGATCGTCAGGCTGGAATGAGAGGTAGAGTTGTGTGTCACCGTACCAGTGATAGGAAAAGCCATGTTTAGTGATGCCATGTAGATGGAGAAGAGAAGGGGTCCAAGCACTGAGCCCTGAGGCACTCCAGTAGCTCAATGTTGGGTCTTAGACACCATGCCTCTCCACGATACCCTAAAGGACCTACCTTAGAGGTAAGACTTGAACTATTGGGAGTGCGGTTCCCTCGTAAAACATCTACGTTCCCTCTCAAAACTTTTACGGTCCTTCGCAAAGAAATCTGCGTTCCCTCGCAAAACCTATTGTGAGCTCGGACAAACACGTCCTGTTTAATGTCCCGCTGGCAGTGTTTCAGAGATCCGTACGTTAACAATGCCCGGTTCATGGAGTTCAGTAAAGTTGTCAATATATTCACAGATCTGAACTTCCTGGATCAATAACTCTTGAGCTAAACTTTGTTCAAACACAAATGCCAGCTATCTCCAAATTATCTCTATTAGCAGGCAGTGGAGAGACACGTCCTGAGGGAAAGTCTGCAAAGTGCAAAACCCAAAAAAGTGTTACTACAAAAAAGTAATTAACTTCAATGTTAAACACTGTAGCGTGACCAAATTCAGTTTACACATCAATTATGTCCTACTAGTCATACTACAACACGACAACAATATGCTTTGCATATTATGTATTATACTATGACTATTATACTATGACTATGTCTTTGTAACAGACCAAATTCAGTTTACACATCACTGCTCTAATGCTGGTCATACAACACCTACGGCTGCCTATTTCAGGCTGGGATGGAAATGCTCAAACTTTGAGGTGTAGGCTATATTTTATGTTCGAGACTGGACTCTGGATTTGCTTGACTAATTTTATACTTTTATTTTTTGGATACCCTACGATAACCTTTTATCATATATCCTGACTCTGTTTCTAACTTAAAAACTCATAATAAAGTCAGTTGATGATCCCTAATGGCTTGTTGAATGAGTGTTGATAGTCTGAGGCTCATCAATATTAACAGATCTGCTGAAAACACTTTTTATTTCATGATCATTATGCTGATGTCTTAAGATCTCCTGTAAATTGACACTTAAAGCTCATTTCATTGGTGTCAACAGACGTATTTGTTGCTTACTAGCCTGTTTATGCTTTCTACTGTTTTTCTTACTATTATATTTGGAATAATTTAAATGATAATATTCTGATATCTATGAGCAAAAAACAAACAAACTCTGTGATTTATATATTTTAGATTTTGGCAGATCAGCTCCTCCCACAGCAGTCACATCATCAATGAAGCCCCTCCCACAGCAATCACATCATCAGTGAAGCCCCTCCCACTGTAATTCTCCAATAAATGCTGGAATATTCCCATCAATCTACAAGTGAAGACGAGCAGCAAAGCATCAGGAAGAGCTGAAATCTGTAAAGACTGAGTTTATTAAAGAGGACAGTGAGAACATGAGTGATCCAGAACCCTGCAGAATGAAACACACTGAAGATCCTGAAGAACAAAGAGGTTAGTGTTTCTACTTCATTCAATTATGATGCTGAAGAACACATTCAAGCACTTCATCACATTTAGATTAACAGTTACACTATGAAATAGGTATTGGATTTTAAACAAATGTTCAGTAAAGAGAGAGAACGGAGAGAGATGTCTTGTGGTGCATCAAGAATAGAACGGCTTATTAATAATTAACACCTTTTAGTAGTTTCAGGGCCAGCGCTAGCTATTTGGCCCTAAGCACAAAACTTATCTAAGCGGTCTAATTTGGCAAAATCACATCACGTTCAGTTGCAGGGTTTTTCTAAAGTTCACCTTACCAAGAGGCAGATAGACATTGTATTGAAGCAAAGAAATTACAATAGGGAACGTTCTGCACTAATAGCCTATGCACACATCTGTAACGTAATAGCCTACCTAGGGGGAAAATTAGCTTTATTTGTCATTCAAATATGACGATGAGGACCCCAACGATTGGCCTTCCTTTCCTTCTCAAACAAACTAACTGCATCTTTAACAGTCCTCAAGTTTCAAAATTTCCCGGGGAAGAAACCCCCGGACCCCCGTTAAAGTAAAAGACTCAACATGCAGGGCTAAAGCCCCGGGTCTTTTGCACTACTAGCGACGCCCCTGGACATGCATACACGCAAGGGCTACAAAACTAACATTTTTATTTAAAACATTCTTACATGCAAGCGACACGCGAGCATCATCCCGCTGTCTTTTCTTTTTTCCGCCCCCGACTCTTGGTGCGTTTTCGAGGCCATGTCTGAGGTCGGTGTCTGCCAAATTTGACATTGATTGAGGCATAATCGAACAGACCACTGGGAGGTGGGGAAGGGGGCCACCAGAGGGAGACTGGCACAGGAGATTCACCTTTTTCTCGACTAATTTGGTCTAGGCCTATATTACTGTTGTATTATTTGTTATTTATACTAGTAGCCTATTGTGATGATTTTTCACGACCCAGATTTTTTGGTGCCCCCCCCCAAGCACTTTAATAGTTTTTAACATAATTATGTATCAATCTAAAAGTTAGTGTCAAAATACGGTAGTAGAGTGTATTTTAATGTTCATATCATGTTAGATAATTGTGTCATTGATCAAACATATTTAATAGTTCTCACTACAGAAACATGGGATTTGTGCCTATAATGTTAAAAAAATAATAACTGGAAGATCAGAGTACCTCATTCATGGAAAGATTCAGGGATGTTTAATTAATTTATAAAAAGTCTTAAATTATTATAATATTTTATAGCAGTTGTCTGTTAAATCTGGGATAATTTTTATCTCCACTCACTCCATATTTCTCTCTTTGAATTATTTTGATTATTTAGAACATTTTATTTTTGTTTCATATCAGACCTGATGGAAGTGAAGGAGGAGAGTGAAGAACTGAGTGAAGTGAAGGAGGAGAGTGAAGAACTGAGTGAAGTGGAGGAGGAGAGTGAAGAACTGAGTGAAGTGGAGGAGGAACATCATGTCAAACCTGGAGAAAAACCTTTGAGTCGCTCAAAGACTAAAAATACATTTTTAAAGAAAAGAAGAGCCAAGAAATCTTTCACCTGCACTCAGTGTGGAAAGAGTTTTACACGCAAACAAAGTCTTGAGATTCACATGAGAATCCACACTGGAGAGAAGCCGTTCACATGTGATCAGTGTGGAAAGTTATTCGGCCGATCAACATACCTTGAAAGTCACATGAGAATTCATACAGGAGAGAAGCCATATGTATGTACTGGTGTGAGAGAGTACATGTGCTTTGAGTGTGAGAAGACTTTTATGACAGTGCAATGTTTAAAACAGCACCAGAGGATTCACACTGGAGAAAAACCTTACAAGTGTTCACACTGTGACAAGAGATTCAGTGATTCATCATCTCTGAAAACACATGAGAGGATCCACACTGGAGAAAAACCTTACAAGTGTTCACACTGTGACAAGAGATTCAGTCAGTCACAACATCTGAAATCACATGAGAGGAGGATCCACAGCGGAGAGAAGCCGCACACGTGTGATCAGTGTGGAAAGAGTTTCTCTTTTAAAAGTCAGCTGAAGGTACACATGAAGATCCATGCAGTGCAGAAACCACATCACCACAGTCTGAGATCACGGTAAGAAGTTCATCTTTATGTGCCGAGAAACAAAAGCTGCTTTTCCATCTTCGGAAAAGGTTCCAATTGTGTTTCCACTTGAGCCTGGGACGGCACGGCACAATTACAAACCATTCTCGGCCCTGAACTCTCAGCACACTTGGCTAACCGTGCCGAACCGTGACGGAAGAATGTGTGTACTAGTGCTGGAAAATCTTTCAAATTCTAATGATTCTTTTCAGAGATTTGTTCACTTTCAGTTTGTTCACCAAAATTATTTGTTCATTGATTTGTTCAGTATACATATTACATAAATACGCCCGCAGGTGGTGAAAAATAGTCTCTTATGTCTTAAGTCAACAAACGTATTTACTTCTAACAAAAAAATTATTTGGCTTTATTAAAATGTGTTTCTAATTTACTCATTAAATTAATAAAATAAGTCAAAATAAGTGGTTCAGATGACCAAAGCACGAAGGTTTTCTTGCATAATTAACATTTTAATTGTTTTGGTCAGACATTTACACATTCATAAATCTGGGATTATGTTTAACGTTGAGTTATGTTCCATGTTAAGTATGAATATATAAACAATCGTATGTGCACAGTACCTATAACTGCACTTTGCACCTACCCGGTACTCTCTCATTCATTTCATTCACAAACAAAATGTACCAACGAGATCTCTCTCTCGCTCAGACTCTAAACAGAGCAACTTCATTCAGTGATGGGCGTTGTGGTGGCAAACAATTTTCTATTACTTAATAAGAGACAAACATGTAACAATTGTCTTTAAAGATTATTTATTCCCTACCATTTGTCTCCCAATCCGAAAACGTGTTGCAATTGCCATCTAGAATCTGGCCACGGGTGGTGAATACAGGACAATCAGCCATCTTTTTGGAGTAGGCCTCAGCACTGTGTTTAATTGTGTTCAGGAATTCTGCAACACAGTCATCTTCCCGTCCACAGGAGATTTCCTGACGCTGACAAGTTGTTAGAAATGGCCACTTTCTTTAATAATCGTTGGAGAGTTTAAGTGTGTCGGTGCAATTGATGGCAGTCACATTCCAGTATTGCACCAGAGGACTATCCACAAGACTATCTCAGTCGGAAAGGCTGGCATTATATTGTTCTGCAAGCAGTTGTGGATGGCAAACGTCTTTTCTGGGATGTTTGTGTTGGCTATCCAGGGAGTGTGCATGACGCCAGAGTGCTACGACAGTCACATTTGTGGGAGGCCCTAAGTGACGGAGAATTAGTAGGGCAAAACAAAGTGACCATCTGTGATGTTGGACATTTCCTGATAGGTGGTCCGGCGCATGAAGCCATGAAGCCCTTTTCAGACACTGGCGGACTGACCCCTGAACAACACACCTACAATTACAGGCTGAGCAGTGCACGGTCGCTTGTGGAGATGTCTTTTGGGAGATTAAAAGGACGATGGAGGTGCCTCCTAAAAAGAAATGACTGCAAGCTGGAGCTGACCAAGAGGTAGGGCTTGACCCGGTGTGTGCTCCATGGTGATAATTTCACTGAAGAGCACCCAGACAGGACTGTAAACATTGAGCCTCCTGTTCAGACATTACCTGAGCATGCTAACGCAGAAGGGGCTGACATCAGAGCTGCATTAATGATGCGTTTAATGGCGGGAACGAGTGATTATTTGAATACACCAATGCCATATTTTTGTAACACTGTCGTTTGTGTTTTGAGGACATCTGAACTGTCATACATTTATTATATTCTCCTCCATTGAATAAACACTTGTATCTCTAAAACTATGCATTCTGTGAATAATTTCATTAGAGCATGTCATGTGAGCTTTAGAGAAGGCTGATAACATGCTAATGAAATATTGTATTGCCCTGTAAACCCCTGTTTGACTAATGTCTGGCCAGGAGCTCAATTCTTGCTTTATGGTCCTCAATCAAAGACCCTTTCACACTGCTGCCAACATGAGACATTCTTTTATAAATATTCTTTTGTTTGAATTCAGCCATTATAGCCTTTATTCAGGCATTACTCCAGGCCCACTATTCACCTATTATCAGAAGTTTTTATAGAAAACAACCCCCCCCCCCCCCCCCCCCAAAAAAAAAAAGCATATTCTTGGGACTGTATGTGAATTCTTGTATCAAAATAGATTGTGAAATAGATATAGCTCCTGCACGACAGGTGGATTAGAGCTATAATTAGCATCAAGCTACATAACAGTTGAAACGAGTAATATTACACTTACTCAAAAATCCCTTTAAACCACCAAGTTTTTTTTATTAACTTCCAATCACGATCTACAGTAATGTGGCTTTTATTCATATAATGATGTTGAAATATGTTATATATATAGCACTTTATATGCATATATTTATATTTAGTGTACACATTCTTTATTCATATGAAAATACATAAAAATCGTATGAAAATCACACACAAACCGTATACGATATTTGCCTGTTAAGGGGATAAACAAACTTTGCTAAATGTAAAGTGAAATAAATGTAAATGAAAATAAAATTGTAAATAGTTAATTTAAATAAAATTGTACATTAAAAGAAACAAACAAAAATACTATGGTGATTTAACGGAATGCATAGCTGATATAAAAAATTGTATGACTCGTAATTTCCTACTACTAAATTCTGAAAAAAACAGAGTTTCTAATTATTGGACAAAAAACGTCCTCACGTAATAACCTAGAATACTGTCTAACACTTGATGGCTGCTCTGTTAAGTCTTCGTCGTCGGTTAGGAACCTGGGTGTGCTCTTTAAAACCAATCTTTTATTTGAAAGTCACGTGTCTAGTATCTGTAAAACTGCATTTTTCCATCTTAAAAATATATCTAAATTATGCCATATGCTCGCTTTGACAAATGTGGAACAATTAGTTAATGCGTTCATGACCTCAAGGCTAGATTATTGTAATGCTCTACTGGGTGGTTGCCCTGCAATCTTAATAAACAAACTACAGCTAGTTCAAAACGCAGCAGCTCGAGTTCTTACCAGAACCAGGAAGTATGACCATATTAGCCCGGTTCTGTCAACACTGGATTGGCTCCCTATCAAACATGGTATATATTTTTAAATATTGCTGATTACTTACAAAGCACTAAATGGTTTAGCTCCGCAGAACTTGAGTGAGCTCTTAACGCATTATACTCCTTCACGTCTATTGCAATCTCAAAATTCCAGCCAGTTGATAATACCTAGAATATCAAAATCGACTGCTGGTGGTAGATCCTTTTCCTATTTAGCACCAAAACTCTGGAACAGTCTTCCTAACATTGTCCGGGAAGCAGACACACTCTGTCAGTTCAAAGCTAGACTAAAAACACATCCCTTTGACCTAGCATTTACATAACACATTATAGACTTCTATAATTCCATATTAGGCTGCGTAGATTAGGCCAGCCGATACCGGGAACACTTCCCATGAATCCTGATGTACTCGTTAAATCATAACCGCATTACCGCAGTCCGCCAAATCCAGGCCGTATCCAGATCCGATGAAGGACCTGCGCCTGAACGTGACGACTACGCAGTGCTGAAGTGTCAACCAGTCACTGAAGTGAGGTGGACTCAGGCCGTATCCAGAATAGATGGTGGATCTGCACGTGGTGCAGTGCCGGCCTTATCGACACGACCAATCTGACTTCTGACCTGTAATGCTGCCTGGATCATAATCATACACTGTTCGCTCGTTGGCAGGAGGAGAACTGGCCCCCGACTGAGCCTGGGTTCTCCCAAGGTTTATTTCTCAATTCTGTCACCTGATGGAGTTTTGGTTCCTTGCCAGTGTTGCCTTGGCTTTTGGCTTGCTTAGTTGTGGACATTTAATATTCAACGGTATTATTGATCTGCCTAATTAGGGTGGACGATGCAATTTTCTTCTAGAAACAAACTTTGTTGTATTATTTTCATTTTATCAGTGTGAAGCTGCTTTGATACAATCTGTATTGTAAAAAGCGCTATATAAATAAAGGTGACTTGACTTGACTTGATTTATTTGCAATAATTTTTGCGCTTGAGCCTCTATTATTACAGCCATCATGCGCCCCGTGAGTCCAAGCAGAGATTGTGTGTCCGCTCTCATGTCCCGCTGCAAGGCATCATCCATTTCTTTGCTGGAACCTCTCATCTGCCCTTTCCAAATACTGCACCAGCTCCGAAGTGCTGTCTCTCTTCCTTTTTCCTGTGTACAACAATAATAGCAGATGACAGATCATCAGTGTGTTGTCATAGCATTGTGAATAAGTGTTTTCTGCAGGGAATTACGCGTCTGCATCTGCTACATGATTCAATATTATTTGTGACCAGTATATATATCATCATACTACATCACTATCACTTCATTTTTCGGTCATGTCCCATAATAGATCATCAACATTATATTGTATATAGCAAGTTAATGTCAGATTGACTTTACATTCTATTTTAAACTTCAGTTTTTTTCTGAAGACTTTTAGACTTTTACTTTGTTTTAGGTAGTGTAATCAAATTTAATTGTTACATATTAAAGCATTTTGTATTGCGGTTCATTAATTTAAATGAAGAATCAATATGAACATTATTTCAGTACCTGATAGTAATATATACAGTATATACACACATCTCAATGTTTGCATAGTATGATGTGACCTTTTGCACACCAAGTCTTACCCCGTTCTGAAGATGTGTCTCCAGAGCTGCTACACGACGGCGCAGGAGAGCTGCAGCCCAGCGGTGGCGGTAACTCAACCTTGTCTTCACTGTCATTTATGGCAGACAATTCTATAAACAAAAACACAAAGACAGTGTTTTTAAAAAAGATTTTTGTCCACTACACTTTTTATACTGTTCTGTGATAGCATACTTTATACAATGAAATCACAGATGATACAATCCTAGCTAGCAACATTACAAACACTGATGTGAGAAATTAGTACCTCGCTGAACAGCTGAGAAACACAGGCTGGGAACAAGTAAAATAATGTAAAAACAGAACTTACCAGGATCAGTGCAACTTTGCTGCAGCGAATCATCCACCATTGACCCGAGCATTATTGTTGCCGAGTTCAGTGCCCCGGTCACCTGGCATGCCGGTCTATCGCCGAGGACAGAGTCGAGAACGTTGAAATGTGGGTTCCGATGTGGGCGACCATTGCCACTTCAACCAAGGTCTTATTTTTGGTCCCTATAATCCTTCTTTAGTTTTTTAAGTTTGTTGCTAATCTCTTCGATGCTCCTGTTGAACCCCGCTGCAGTCATCTCTCTCTCGCTGAATTTGCTGCAAAACCGGTTTCGTCCGTGAAGCCCCGTCTAATTTACTCTGGATTTCTGTAGAGGACCAGAGTGCAAGAGAGCAGCTTGTTTCCTCCTCGGACCACTGTTGTTTTCGCTTAATCGCATCCATCGTTTTTAGCTGCTAATTCTAAAATGTCGTTCACAAGTTTCTGTTCGTCTTGTGTGTCAGGGTACTTAAAGCTGCTGTCGGCAAGATTTTTTTGATCATATTTACTGAAACCGAAACTATGCTCCGACAGAACAACATAAATCAGATGGTTTTAGAAAAAACTGGCGCTTCTACCTCCACCTAGAGCAGAAGTATTCAATGCTGCTCCTGGAGGGCCACTGTCCTGCACAGTTTAGTTCCAACCCTAATCAAACACACCTGAATCAGCTCATCAAGCTCTTCCAAATCCTTGAGTATCCAAAGGCAGGTGTGCTGAAGCAAACTAAACTGCAGGACAGTGGCCCTCCAGGAGCAGGATTGATGACCTCTAGTGCCGTATTCACAAAGAATTTTAAGGCAAAAAGGAGCTCCTAACTGGCGAATTTAGGAGCAACTCCTAAAAATAATGGGCGTGTCACTCGTAACTTTAGGACTCCTAATTTTTTTTAACTAAGAGTAATTCACAAAGCATTTTAGCCCTAAAAGTAGCACCTAAGCCTGGGACAGCTTAAAAGAAGTCGAGAGGACTCCTAACTCATTAAGACCTATTCACAAACCGCTTTTTGTGGCATTTCACTTTGCGATGTTTTGAAATGCGTATGCGGCGGCTACAGGAGCTTCCAATCGCGAGGGAACAATTCTAGGGATGCAATAACGCCACCAACAACAACCAAAACTAGTCTACTTATTGCATGTAAACCAATTGTAACGTTTCATTGTGAATCAAATTAAAATGTTCTTCTCTTTGCAAACGTAGGCAGAGGCATAGAGTGACAGATTAATTCAATAATGTTGCAAAGATATTGCATCAATCCATATGTTTCATTAGGCTACTATGCTATTTGTTTTGCCTTACTCTTTATTCATTTAGGCTATTTATTCAATTAGTCATCATATTCCGTCCTTCGCACTGCTTGTGTAGCGCACGCATTCTCAGACCTGTCACCTGTCACTCATCATCGTAGGGGAGGTGTTTGGAATCATTCCCGCGTTACAATCATCAGCCAATCAAGGTGGTCACTTCAGTCAAGCTCGTGCATGAGTAATGACGTCATCCATAGCAACGAAGACTCATGCTGAGTCCCAATTCGCCTACTTATACTACGACCTAAAAGTATGTACTTTTTTTGTGAGGAAAAAGTACATACTTTTGAGTGTGTAGCAAAAGAGTATGCACGTTCTGGGACATACTTCGATGACCTCATGCAACGTGAACTTGAACGTGGTTGCCTAGTTACGCACACCTCGACTGTCAACAAAACATTTTACATTTCATTCATTCTTATATGTCCAATATCATTTTATTTACTATTCCCATCTTTTTTTCCACAATACATTTACATTGTGTTTTACCAAATTGAGGAGTGAAGCAGGGTGTCGTCGTTGATCAACCAAACGCAGGTCGTTTGTGAGGCGGCTGGTTCTGACCTGGTTCTGACGTTCATGTGCAAATGTGTGTAACGAAAGCTACTTATTTTCGGAGTTAAAATATTTCAAGTTTATAGTGTAACTATTGTTTAACGTATTTTATACTTAATCTTATACTTATGTATAATACTTAAAAATACCCCGATGAAAATTAACCATGCTTTTACTATAGTAAAAGTGTAGTAACCATGTTTCTTTGGTTGCACTGATAAAGTTAACATTTCGTACAGCCACAGTATTACTACAAATAAGTCAGACAGAAACATCAAAATACCGGTAAATACATAAAAAAGACACTTGCATGACACTGTACTAGAGCCTTTTTATTTATTGTTTTGTAGCCTGCAATGAGGCGCTCAGTATTTTCATCGGACCCTACAAGATAAACACGGTACTTTTTTGGCACAACATAAACCCATTAATATTACGAGACAATAAAATATAACTTTTATTAGGGTTAAACATTTGAATTCTTACACTTAAAAACTGAGGGCGCATCTCCGCTGCTGCATCCGACTGCCATGTTTACATCACCACCATCACCGCAAAGCTCCTCCCTCCCGCACGCAATGGGTTGTGGGCAATATTAGCCGTTAGAGTGTGCATTGATCTGCACTTCGAATTCTAACCGGAAATAGTAGACCATCCGGGTATCTTTGGAACACTCATTTCAACATACTACGATTTGGGACGTACTAATTCTAGTTTCGCATACTATTTAGGACGGATAGTATGCGAATTGGGACTCAGCATCACTCTAACTTTCACCTGTCGCCCTCTGTCTAGGTGCTGAGAGCTGCCAGTGGGAGCAGTGCCCCTTGCGGTGGTGGGTCCCTTGGGGTGTGCTGTGGCTGCGTGTTCACCAAGGGCCGGTTTCACAAAGCTATTTTAGACCGGTTTATAGTGTTAGACAAGTCTAAAATTTGCTCATAGACTAGTCTAATGCAAGTTAGACTGTTTCACAAAAATAAAGACTGACTTAATTTAGACCAAAAAAATTAGACACCTTACCCCCAGGCTAACTTCGGTCTAACTCTGTTACCTTGGCAACCAGCACTAACAATCAGTTACATTACAGACAGCCAAAAGAAAAGGGAAAATGGCTCATAATTTAAACATTTCTTCCAGTTATTACATTCCCAAGTAAAATGTCCTTGTAACTGTTAGGGCCGTTACATAGTCAACGCGAGCAACGATCGACGCGCTCCCTTCTGAGCAGTGGACGCAAGCGTCACGGGCGATGCGTGAAATGCAATACACCGCTCACGCAACTGGGGGTAGTAGAGTCATAGTGGAGTCATAGCTCTGAACGCCTGTCTATTTCGCTTCAAACGCTCGCCTTGGACGCGCGAATGGATTCAAAATGTTCAAGCGTCGAACTAGACGTGAATTTGACGCTCTATTCGCGTTTGGTGTGGATGCTGCATAATAACAGGCTGCGATGTCAAGATGCTTAAGTGTGTGTGTGTGTGTGTGTGTGTGTGTGTGTGTGTGTGTGTGTCAGAGAGAGAGAGGCACGGGCGCGATCGAACAATGGAAACATAAAAACATACGCCGTCATTTATACTCCTCCAACAAACACATATTTTCCGCTGGGGTAAACAGCACTGAGCGGTTGAATGCGCTTACTCGATACGCCATGTTTTTTATTTTGAAAAGTGTCTTATTTGACCCGGAATGCATTGCAGTGTAGTCCTACTTAAGATAGTCAGAGTCTTAAGTGCTTTGTGCAATGGTCTGATTTAGATGTCTATCTGAAGTCTGTCTGACTATCTACTATATCTAAGCCATAGTCAAAGTCTATCTTTGTGAAACCGGCCCCAAGTGTGGTCATTCCCTTGCTGTGAAATCCAAACACTTTGTGGAGAGAATTATTGTGCGAGTGTTTCTTGAGTTTAAAAATAAAAATCTATTTTTGTACTGGACCACTGTCTCTGGCTAATCCATCTACGAACTTGAGTGCCTTGCTAGAATAAAATCACTAATTTTGGGTGTAAATCCCATCGGGGCGTAGTCTGCTAATTGTCTGGGTTTAAGCCCTGTAAATTTGTATCCCACCTGCCACACACGGATGCATCAGGATTTTCTCTCCAACTATAATGGATCGATTCTGAACGTAGTTTTAAAACACACTCACACAGACACACAGTGGAGCAAATTTTTAACCACAGACTCACACACACACCACTTGAACCTTCCATAAAATAATCTTTCATGAAGGTCAGAAAGGTTGAAGCGAATTACAAGGACATTTGCGGGCTTGATTGCACAGGATTTTGCACAGAAAAACGTAGCCACATATTTGTCACCAACAGATACCCTTAGTCTTGGAGCAGTGAAATGAGCTTTAAGTGTCAATTTACAGGAGATCTGAAGACATCAGCATAATAAATGAGGTGAAAACAGGAACTATTGACGTGAAATGGGTAGAACTATATTTACTGCCCCAGTACAACAGTTATCAGTTTAGAAGTATTCATGTGAATTAAACGAGGGACAATGGCCTTCATCATCACAGTATGCTAATGCTGTGAATCAGATGCGAGGGAATCGTCATGCAGATTGAGGACTGATGTGTCTTTTACACCTCTAACATACATCTGTGCCACTGTACCACTTATTCCCACTACATACTACTGATCTACTAGTGTGCTTATAAACTGAACAGAATTGTGCTGAACTTAATATTAAAGTATTCTAATGTAAAATCTAAATACTGAAACATATGTTAAAGAACAACAATAACTTCAATGGAGTCAGATTACTTATATTAGAGTCAGATAACTAAATGCTCATTCTCCCTCAACTGTTTTTTTTTTTTAATCCTATTATTGGTTCAAAATAACAATGTAAGCCTCCAAGACTTACACAATAGAGTGTTTTCAGCAGCTGTTAAATGGATGGTTGATCAGCTTTTTTCGAAGGCTTGATTGTGTTTATGGGGTGCAGTCTAACATGTTCATGCTTCATTTAAAAAAAAAAAAAAAACGCATTATTTTTCATATCTACTTTTATTCTGCACCGCTGTGTCTCTCCTCATAAAACGGTCTGGGCTGCGTTCTCCGAAACTACCTTAACGCTACGTCGTTCTTAAGTTGTACCTTAAGAAGTACCTTATCGTTAATACGTGGTTTCCGAAACCTTCTTAGTTAAGTATACCTTCTGTAAGTCATACGTTCGTAAGGTTGGTCTGGAGCGCTCTTAGCTATACCTTATTGCTGCTGACGGTTCATACCGCTAGTGGCCACCACTATGCAAAAAGCTTTTTTACATCGCAGTTTAATTACATATAGACAATTTTATATGAACATTTAATATAAAATCTGATTTAGTATTAAAATTACATTTTTACTTTACTTTAAAATTTTACACATAAAATACTTAAGTTGTTATAGCCTACACCCAGTGTATGGAAGTGTTTTCATTAATAAAGTTTCCATACACTAATGGTTGTTAGCTTTTTTAATTACTATCCTAAGGCACATCAGCTGGCGAACCATTTGACAGAAAAGGCTTAGGAGTCTATATAAAGAAAGATGAGTTTACACAAACTTTATAGCTATGGCAGCGAGACAGCGACTTGTTTTAAATCAAAGACGGCGCCGTCCGCGGAGCCAGTTAGTGTATGTCAACTACATGGCTGGTGGATAATCAGCATACGTTGTGGAGAACATTAACACACTTATGGCCGTGAGGGTTTGGGATTGCACACTTGCTAAATTATAAACACATACTCATATTTATTTCTGCATGTACATATTTCAATGAGCCCTGATAAATGCAGTTTGTACTATTTCTAAAACGCTTCTTTATAAAGAACATTGTTTTCTCAATACTTTACCTATACCGCTGTGAAGGAAAGAGCGCACAATCGATCATCGAGGCATCGATTTCAACCTATTCAGCGCCTCCACCATGGACAGCGCCTGCTAAGGTCGAACTTAAGAAGGTTTACCTTAACCCTTGTGTTATGTTGGAATTCTGTGCACTCCCCTTATGGTCCGGGTCAAATTGACCCGCATTGGATTCAATACAATTCCTCAAAAATCACACTATGAAAAACAACAAAGATTCAGGTTCAAACTGTAAACTTTTAATATCAGCATTTGTCAAATATTCCCAAAAATATATATCTGAAGATATGATTTAATGAAAATGTTTTTTAACCATTTTTTAAAACTATTTAAAATTTGAATATACGTTATATTTATATATTTTTGCATATAAATTTTTTTTACTTTTTTATTTTATTTTTTTGCTTAGAACATCATAACTGAACAATTAATCAATTAATCTGAGCTCATTTTTCCTGCTGTCTATGTCGAAGTCTCAAGATATTTCAGATATCTTGAATATATAAATGAGAGCTTATTTTACTATCTGTGTCTTCTATTAAAAATTTTCATTTGTAATTTGCAATTAATTCTGAACACCATGATTTAGCTTTTTCAAGTGTGTTTGGTTTGGGCTAGAGCACTTTTAGATACACTTACACTTTAGAACTGGAGTTGATACCCTGACATACATAAAATAAATGTTTTTATTTTGTGTCTGTACAGTTGCTTTTGAATAGCTGCCTATGATGGACATCACAAACGTAATAGTAATTTTGTTTGTATTTGTCAAAAAAAAAAAAACCACCAGTATGTTGAAACTTTGCATGCATATGTTCATGATGATAAATGAGAAAAAGTCACAAAATATCAAGAAAAAAAAATGTTTAATATTATTTCAGGTAGCTTGAAAAAATAAATGATAGGTAATTTTTACCATCTGTGGCTGACAAAATATTTTTCTGTATTGAAATAAGTGTGGAAAACCTATTTTTTTAGCTTCATAATGTGGTAAAAAAATAAAATAACAAAATATAACCAAGAAATGTTATTATTTTGGGTTCGTACAGTTGCCTTAGAGCGTTAAAATATGCGGGTCAAATTGACCCGCGAACATCACGAAAGGAACATTTATTTTGTTTGTATATGTCAAAAAACACCAGCATGTTGAAACTTTGCATGCATGTTCATGATGATAAATGAGAAAAAGTCACAAAATATCAAGAAAAAAAAAAAAGGTTTAATGTTATTTCAGGTAGCTTGAAAAAATAAATGATAGGTAATTTTTACCATCTGTGGCTGACAAAATATTTTTCTGCATTGAAATAAGTGTGGAAAACTAAAATTTTTAGCTTCATAAGGTAGTAAAAAAAATAAAATAACAAAATATAACCAAGAAATGTTATTATTTTGGGTCCGTACAGTTGCCTTAGAGCGTTAAAATATGCGGGTCAAATTGACCCGCGAACATCACGAAAGGAACAGTAATTTTGTTTGTATATGTCAAAAAACACCAGCATGTTGAAACTTTGCATGCATGTTCATGATGATAAATGAGAAAAAGTCACAAAATATCAAGAAAAAAAACATAGGTTAACCAGTATTTCCAACAACTAGAAAATCTAAACGGGTCAAATTGACCCGCAACATAACACAAGGGTTAAGCAACATCCTATAGTTCGGAGAACACACGTAGGAAAGGTATACCTGTTAAGGTGTACCTTTTGAGTCTTCGTAGCGCGCTAAGAGACAACGTTATCGGAGAACGCACCCCAGATGGTTTACTGATTATAAGAAGGCTCTCCCTCCGAAATACACAACGGGCTCTGATTGGTCAGCTTGGCCCAGTGTGTTGTGATTCGCTAACCGCCTAGTTCACGCTGTCCGGAAACGTCACGTCCGTTACCAGTTGCATGTGCTTCGGTTTGTAATCAATGTAAACACATGCGTCAATATTACTTTATCAATTTCAGCCCGAATCAGACTTAGAGAATATTGGTGGAGAGGAATCGAGCAGAACTTGTGCACGAACGGCTGTTACAGGACGTTTCAGGAAGGTATGTTTTTTTTGTTTAGATGTCTCGTACTTTTTCAATACGCGGTTATTTGTAAATGCTAACTTACTGCTGTTTATGTTAAAACACGCAAAAATATCCATGCATTTCATACAATCGTTCTACCTCATAATATTACAATCCTCGAAGGGACTATTTGATCAGCACTCACACACACACACACTACAAAACGAATGTAGCCAAATATCTGTTGTCAGAACCATGAGCACACGAGACTAACCATGGTTTTACCACAGTAAAGAAAATGTTTAACACCATCATTCAACGATCGCTGGTGGGATTTAAATAAAGTTTGTATGTGTTTGAAACCGCGTTGCTACAAAAACGAGATAGCGATGGAAAACACATCAACAAAGGCAAAGCATAAAACGTGCTGTGTCCCATAAACATCAGCTTCTGCTTTTAAAGTGGAAACTGCTCCATCTTTCAGGACAAACTTTTTTTGTGAATCCAGTGTGAACTCGCTTAGATCCACGTTATGACTCTAATGCAGCAACTCTTCCTCTTCTCAACATGGGTGTGTGTCTGTACAGCTGTAGCTAATACTAGCCCTGAGTGAATTATTAGAATTATTTCATGCCGTGTTTCAGACTTATCCCTTAATAAAACATGAACAAAATACATACAGTGAACTAGAGTATTGGTATTATCTGGCATACATTTGGCAGTAATATTTTTTTTTTTGCCACAGCCACAAACATAACGTCAAACTGAAAATTGTATTTTAGTTTAGCAATAACTGTATAAGAAACAGTGCAACAAATACATCTATAGGAATATAAAAAAGTATATATGAATAGTATTTTAAAAATATATCTCTTTAAAACTTAATGTCCAGAAACAATTTTGTTAAATAAAAGGCATGTCAGTTTTTTATACAAAAGTACAAAAGAAAGTGCAACAGTAACTCATACTATAAATGTCCATAAATATTTCAATTTTATCTGTTACTTTTGAGACATGTAAAAAGCCCTGCCCCAACACGACAAAACACTTAAATTACATTCAATGATGTTTTTTATAATAATAAAGTTATACTAACTTTACAACTACATAATCATACATATGTGTACATAATGTACATGTGGTATAATCACACTTTATGTAAAAATGCACACGTATTCTCTTGAGATCACGTTGATTCAGAGTTGGCGTCATCTGAAGTCCTGTCAAGAGTTGGTCTCTTCACAGACCTGTGAAGTGTTGGGCATCTCAAGTCTTCATAAGAGGCTGGATCCAGACTGGAGCTGACGTACTCTCTAGTTACCTCATGATGGGCACCCCGAGATAAAACAGAGAAGCAAAAGGAATATAACTAGCTAAGCTGCTGTTCGCAACATTAAGCAAAGATAATCATCTAATTGTCATTGAAGATTGTAAGTCTCTGCACATAAAAACTGTTACGTGTTAGATATCTAATTACCTTAATACAATGAATGTAGTTATCATAAAATCAAACCATTTTTCAGTTCATAGTTATGTTGCTGTAGTGGTTGAAGATGAGTGGCATTAGTGTTTGTTTGTTGTAGTATTGGGTGTTTTATCCATGTCATATTGAGAGAAATATCAGCATCATCTTTCAATAGAGCAGTTTTATAGTCTTTTATCATCTATCCTGACTCAAATAATGTGTTTCTAACAGCAAACACTCAGAATAAAGTGAGATGATCTGCTGATGATCCTGAATGGCTTGTTGAATGAGTGTTGATAGTCTGAGGCTCAACAATATTAACAGATCTGCTTAAAACACTCTTTATTTCATGACAATAGTTCCTGTTTTCACCTCATTTATTATGCTGATGTCTTCAGATCTCCTGTAAATGGCCACTGAAAGCTCATTTCTACAGAGCCCCTAAAGGGAGATGGTGGAAAATATTTGGGATGGGAGGGAAAAAAAGTACATACATGTATTCATTTAGGAGACGCTTTTATCTAAAGCGACTTACAAATGAGAACAATAGAAGCAGTTAAACTAACAGTAGGACAACAATATGCTATGACCCTTCTCAGTTTAATCTACGCAGTTTAACGCAGTACATGTTAATTTTTTTTTATTTAAAAAAAACAAACTTTTTTTTAAATAGAACAGAATAGAATTGAAGAGAAAGTTAGTATTACTGGATCAAGTGTTGTCGAAAAAGAAGCGTCTTCAGCCGTTTCTTTAAAGTGTCTATGGACTCAGCAGCTCTGGTTGAGTTAGGCAGATCATTCCTCCAGCAGGGAACAGTCATGGTAAAGGTCCGAGAAAGAGATTTTGTGCCTCTTTGAGATGGCACCACAAGACGTCGTTCACTTGCAGAGCGCAAGTTCCTGGATGGCACGTAAGTCTGAAGTAGAGAGTTAAAGTAAAAGGGAGCAGAGCCAGTGGTTGTTCTCTAGGCAAACGTCAGTGACTTGAATTTGATGCGAGCGGCAACTGACAACCAGTGCAATTTTGTGAGGAGAGGAGTGACACATGCTCTCTTTGGCTCGTTTAAAGACCACTCTAGCTGCTGCATTCTGGATCAGTTGCAGAGGTTTGACTGTGCAAGCTGGAAGGCCAGCTGATTAGTTGAATGGTGAAGTTGTGGTGAAGTGTTGGGTTGGCCGGGACCACAAGCAGCTCTGTCTTTGCAAGGTTTAGTTGAAGGTGGTGGTCCTTCATCCAGCTAGAAATGTCTGTCAGGCAGGCTGAGATACGATCGGTTACCGTCGGATCGTCAGGCTGGAATGAGAGGTAGAGTTGTGTGTCACCGTACCAGTGATAGGAAAAGCCAGAAGTGGTCCAAGCACTGAGCCCTGAGGCACTCCAGTGGCTAGATGTTGGGTCTTAGACACCACGCCCCTCCACGATACCCTAAAAGACCTACCTGAGAGGTAAGACTTGAACCATTGGAGTGCGCTTCCCGAGATGCCCTTCATCTTTAGGATTGATAGGAGGATCTGGTGGTTAACTGTGTCAAAAGCAGCAGAAGCAAAATATTTTGCATTCCCTCACAAAACATTAGGGGTGGAACGGTACACAGAAGTCACGGTTCGGTTCATACCTCGGTTCAGACATCACGGTTCGGTACGAGTAACTAAATAAAAATGTTTAGAAATTATGTAAGATAACGTTAATTTAGTTGTAGGTTACGTTCTCATATCCATTTTTTTTTCTAATGTCACAAGGAATAATCTGGTTTACTGCTTTACATGATTCTTTTATAGTGTGGTTTTGGTGTACTAAAGAGTGTTGTACTAAAATAAACATTCACGAGTGTACCTTACTTCTCACTGCTGATTCCTGATGGTTTAGAGGACAATTACACCGAGTCACACCCTGTCGTTTCAAAGAATAGTAGCCTACACCGGCGAGCGCGAAGTATAAATGCCTCGTCCATTTTGGAAGGCGCGCGCGGTCAGCGGAGGCTCGCGCTGCAGATGCAGGCGAAAGTTTAAACAAACCTATCTTAAGGCAGGGCTACAAATTAGGTGTCCCTAAAGAACCTGCGTATCTAACAGTAGTTCCGCATTACATTAATTAATTTGCACGCAAGTTTTATTTATTTTTATACCGTGTATTCTCTGTGTAAATTCATGCACCGAACCGTGACACCTGTACCGATTCGGTTCGATACAAATACATGCATGTGAATGTATGCAAATACATGTGATTCCGCGTATGTGTACGCCGTTAAATGTCCGAGTGAAATGGAGCAAAATGTATATCTACATCTGGGGAGCAATATTTTTTTTCCTAGGATGGTAGGGGAACACTCATAAATGGTATTAACCCCAGTGACGGGTAGGTTTAGGGATGCGGTTGTGGTAGGTCATATATATTTATATATACAGTAATATAATGTTAAGTCACCGGCGTTGATAAACACGCTGAAATCGATTATGCTTGTTGATGACACGCCAAAAAATGGAAATACGAATTGGCGTGTCATACATACGCCATTTCATGAGATCAGTCTGGTACGTTAACATTCATGGAGTTCAGTAAAGTTGGCAATATATTCACAGATCTAAACTTCCCGGATCAATAACTCTTGAGCAAAACGTTGTTCAAACACAAATGGCAGCTATTTCCAAATGATCTCTATGCGCAGGCAGCGGAGAGACACGTCCTGAGGGAAAGTCTGCAAAGTGCAAAACCCAAAAAAGTGTTACTACAAAAAAAGTCATTAACTTCAATGTTAAACACTGTAGTGTGACCAAATTCAGTTTACACATCAATGGTCTCCTACTGGTCATATACAACACTTAGTTTAATAAAATATGCTTTTGCATATTTTATACTATGACTATAAACTATGACTTTGTAACACACCAAATTCAGTTTACACATCACTGCTCTAATGCTAGTTATACAACACCTGCGGCTGCCTATTTCAGGCTGGGATGGAAATGCTCAAATGCTTAACTTTGAGGTGTAGGCTATACTAGGGCTGGGCGATATGGACCAAAAGTCATATCCCGATATATTTAGGCTGAATATCGATATGCGATATATATCCCGATATTTTTTCCGCAAAGTGAGAGCAAATGTTCAGTCAAAGTCAAAGCCAAATATGACATGTTAAAAGTAATTTTATTGAAACCAGCTATTTCAGTGAACAGTTGCAAAATCAAATGAATAAATAATAAACAAGTTTCTTCACTTTAGGGCTGCACGATTATGACAAAAATCATAATTGCCGATTATTCCCTTTGAATTATTTGCGATTTATTAATTATGATTATCAAAGTTTACATTAAATATATATAAACAAATTTTGTGTAAACATGTTATACTTTGCCTATACACACACACACACACACACACACACACACATACATACTGTATATATATATATATATATATATATATATATATATATATATATATATATATATATATATATATATATATATATATATACATATATACATATACACTTTTCCCCTTAACTTAACATGAATTGTAAGAATATGACTAATAGTAAAGACTAGTACTAATAAATAAACATTAGGCCTATGCTAAAGCTATTAAATAGCAGTCCCAAACTAGTTTTTGTTAATACAATTTTGGTATGAGCCACTACAGTCATTTAAAAATATAAAAAATTACACAAAGAAAAATAGTGGCATTTTGGGGTTAATATGGAAACGACAGTTACCATGGTGAATAGGCTACATAATACTAACAAGAACTGTTAATGAAACATGGAAACTGCTCCTGGTGAATAGAATGAAAATCATACCTGCATTACTTTTATTTCGTGTAATTTACAACGTAACGGCGTTGCATGCTCGTAGTTTATTTTGCACTTGATCAGTGAGGCGATACACAGTGCGCACCGCCGCAATTGCGCGTGCAATTGAGTGTGCGCTCCGAGCACAGGATAACGGCTGTCAGGACAAGAAAGTCAGATTTTCTAAGGTGAAAGACTATTTCAGCGTACACTTATGTCACTGCCTGGTAGTTCCTGTGCTGGGTTTTCTGAAGTAGTCATGATTCGCCTCTCATAACATGCTCTAAACACGCACGCAGAGTGAAAAAGGAGGAGCGGAGGCGTGGGGAGCAGAGCGCAAATTTGAACTATATCAATATATGTGATATGGTCTAATTTCATATCGCATTTAAAAAATATATCCCAGCCCTAGGCTATACTGTATGTTCGAGACTGGACTCTGGATTTGCTTGGCTAATTTTAGGCTATACTTTTATTTTTTGGATACCCTACGAAAACTTTTTATCATATATCCTGACCATACATGCCAACCCTCCCGATTTTTCCGGGAGACTCCCGAATTTCAAAGCCCCTCCCGAAAATCTCCCGGACCGACCTTTCTCCCGAATTTCTCCCGATTTCCACCCAGACAACAATATAGGGCTTGGGCGTCGTGACGTCATACTTGGCGTGGCGGCCATGTTGATGGCCTTGCGAATGTAAACATACAGCAAGTCGAACGAGGAGAAGCAGAGTTGGGAGAAAGAAAAAAGATGTTAAAATCCCGAAAAGGATGTGGAATTTACGGGGATACGTTAAATAGAGAAGCCATTAACGTTATGTGGACAAAATCGGCAAAAAAGTGTAGTTAGTAGCTGTCAACCCTCACGTTTTTTTCGGGTTTCTCACGCATTTGAGCTCTTTTTCCGCTGTCTTCCCGTTTTAGTATTTTCTTATAAAATATCCCGAAAAATGAAAATTTCAACATTCATCTTTCTGTTGCTATCCCTCTGCTGACAGCAAAAATTCGTGCTACAAAACTGCAGCATTAACTAAGCGAGTTGTTAAGCTAGATCTAACGTGACTTTGCTTACAGATTGGCGTGAAATCGTGCTCTCACAACAACCATGCTATCTTAAAAAGGCCAATTTCACGCTAAGGTTGCCTTCAAGTAAGCAAAACGATGCTTTGAAAACATCTGTTTCGCTGGAAGGGCAAGAGGGTAGCAACAGGACAACAGTAACTTACAGAGACGGACAGGTCCGATGGAAGGGCTAACATTAATGTTATGAGAGTAAGGTATTAAAATACGGGATATTTTACAGGAAAATTTGTCCACATACTGGTTCCTGGTTTCCCTAACGTATCCCGGTAAATTCCACATCCTTTTCGGGATTTTAACATCTTTTTTCTTTCTCCCAACTCTGCTTCTCCTCGTTCGACTTGCTGTACGTTTACATTCGCGAGGCCATCAACATGGCCGCCACGCCAAGTATGACGTCACGACGCCCAAGCCCTATTGCTACACCCATAGGGCTACACCAGCCGTTTCAGACAAAACGCTTGCGCTGCCATGGCGTCTGTCGTTGCTATGCAACCAAACTGCGCTCTCCACGATGACGACGAAGAAGTATCAGCAAAGGATTTAGGCGGCGCTCACATAACGCGCATAAAAACGCGTCGAAAACGGTAGGCGCGCCGCGTTCTCCTTTTTCCAAAGCACTCGGGGTGGTTGCGCTCCGGAGGCGTCTGTCGTTGCTAAGCTTGGTTCTTGTTACGTGACCTGCGGTGCGCTTGCGGCATTCTGAAAAGTTGAGATGTTTTTATCTCGATGCGGCGCGGACGCGCTTGGAAAAAACGAGCTTGGCTACATTTGAAATAACGAACTTGCGCGGGCAAAATACGCGATATGTGAGCAGGCCCTAATAGGGGTTATGCGCAACATACTTTCGGGTTCTACAAAACAGATATAACTACTTCCGGTCGTCAGCTACTGAGGTGTAAACAGCGTAGGAATGGTGACCTTTTATAGCCGGTGTTTACAGGAGCTACCCATTCTATCCATTTCAGATGTACATCGTATTGCCAAACGGACTTCCAGAGCCCCGAGTACTCCGTTAGATAAAGGATTTAAGTTTTACGCCTCCTCATTTATTCATGATTATGAAGGTATGTAAGTTAGTATGTAGCTTTTGCTAATGGCACCCGATGTAGAGTTAGCTAGCTATCAGTAAGTTAGTTTAGACTTGTATGCTATCATAGTAGTTTAACCTCTTATATTTGCTTGCAGATGGTTAAAACAATCAAATCAAGACTGCATTTTATTTTTTTTATAATTTTTTTTTTTCTGATACTTAAGCATTCGTGACATTTTTATTAAAACAAAATAAGAATTGTATTCTAAAAAAAGCGCAAAATAAGTTACTTCAGAGATAACCTACCGCTGCAGATGCGTACGGTAATGCAAACCGGAAATGTTTATACCCGTTTTCCGGTTCGAGCGTTGGGCGTTCCGCATAACCCCTATTGATTTCTAGCCCTCGCATTAGCTTTACTATTAGATATATTTCTGGAGATGAGAAGGAAAACCCTGCCTGGAAAAACTAGCGCACCACGTTGCTTCCATTATGAGCGTGCTCACCGCGGCCGCCCGCCTACAGTTGAAATAACGACCTTGCTTGAGCGTGAAAAAGATGCGATATGTGAACGGCCCCTAAGCAGACGTCTGAAATTAAAGGCAAGAACAGCTATTTATTTAGCTTTAGACTTACATGAAAATTTAAAAATGAAATGTCATAATTATAATGTTTTGAGAGTTTACTTATGTAATTGTTGCATTAGGCTATGAATTAATAAATGTTTATTGATAAGATCAAGCTATTTCTTGTCTTTTCATTTACAGTAGCAAACAAATTAGGGTCTAACCTCCTGAGGAGAGGCCTTAAGGAATTGAATTTGTCAAATAAATGAATTACAATTTTCTTTGCGTTTGTGTGTGTGATATGACACACAACCCCCCCCCCCCCTCCTTTTGAATATCTCCCTAATTCTGAGGTCTCAAGGTTGGCAAGTATGATCCTGACTCTGTTTCTAACAGCAAAAACTCATAATAAAGTCAGTTGAATGAAGGTTGATAGTCTGAGGCTCATCAATATTAACAGATCTGCTGAAAACACTCTTTATTTCATGACAATAGTTCCTGTTTTCACCTCATTTATTATGCTGATGTCTTCAGATCTCCTGTAAATTGGCACTTAAAGCTCATTTCATTGGTGTCAACATACTTAGGGTATTTGTTGCTTACTAGCCTGTTTATTTCTGTTTATGCTTTCTACTGTTTTTCTTGCTATTATATTTGGAAGAAATTAAATTACAATATTCTGATGTCCATGAGCAAAAAACAAACAAACTCTGTGATTTATATATTTTAGATTTTGGCAGATCAGCTCCTCCCACAGCAATCACATCATCAGTGAAGCCCCTCCCACAGCAGTCACATCATCAGTGAAGCTCCTCCTACAGTAGTCACATGGTCAGTGAAGCCCCTCCCACTGTAATTCTCCAATAAATGCTGGAATATTCCCATCAGCAAGTGAAGACGAGCAGCAATGCATCAGGAAGAGCTGAAATCTGCAAAGACTGAGTTTATTAAAGAGGACAGTGAGAACATGAGTGATCCAGAACCCTGCAGAATGAAACGCACTGAAGATCCTGAAGAACAAAGAGGTTGGTGTTTATTCTTCATTCATTCATGATGCTGAAGAACATTCATGTTAGAAACATTCAAGCTCTTCATCAGTTTTAGATAAACAATTCAACTGTGAAATGGTTGTAAAAGTTTTTTTTTTTTAAAACAAATGATCATTAAAGGGAAGGTTTCATATTTGTTGTTAACATCAGGTCAAACTAAATTTAAATATTTTCAATGTTTTATTTCATATTTATTTTATATATGGTTTACAATTTGTAACAATTGTACCTGAATTTTGACCTGAATTTTGTGTGTATTTTTACAAACATGTATAACAAATAATAATAATTCCAAAATGTACAAATTTACAATCTACTCCGCTTTACTGCAAACCTTTGTGCTCTGAAATTCACTTGATCTTGTGTTTCTTGTGTCCCACATGCATGTGAAGTCAATGGAAGGAGAAGTTTAGTGTGAACAGACTATAATAATTAACACCTTTTAGTAGTTTTCAACATAATTATGTATCAATATAAAAGTTAGTGTCAAAATATGGTAGTATTGTGTATTTTAATGTTCATATCATGTTAGATAATTGTGTCATTGATCAAACATATTTAATAGTTCACTACAGAAACATGGGATTTGTGCCTATAATGTTAAAAAAATAATAACTGGAAGATCAGTGTACCTCATTCATGGAAAGTTTCGGGGATGTTTAATTAATTTATACAAGTCTTAAATTATTATTTTTTTTAGCAGTTGTCTGTTAAATCTGCGATATTTTTTTTATCTCCACTCACTCCATATTTCTCTCTTTGAATTATTTTGATTATTTAGAAAATTTTATTTTTGTTTCATGTCAGACCTGATGGAAGTGAAGGAGGAGAGTGAAGAACTGAGTGAAGTGAAGGAGGAACATCATCTTAAACCTGGAGAAAATACTTTGAGTCACTCAAAGACTAAACAGACATTTTTAAAGAAAAGAAGAGCCAAGAAATCTTTCACCTGCACTCAGTGTGGAAAGAGTTTAACACGCAAACATCATCTTGAGCGTCACATGAGAATCCACACTGGAGAGAAGCCGTTCACATGTGATCAGTGTAAGAAGAGATTCAGAAATAAACAAATTCTTGAGATTCACATGAGGATCCACACTGGAGAGAAGCCGTTCACATGTGATCAGTGTGGAAAGAGTTTCACACGCAAACATCATCTTGATTGTCACATGAGAGTTCACACTGGAGAGAAGCCGTTCACATGTGATCAGTGTGGAAAGTTATTCGGCCAATCAACACACCTTGAAAGTCACATGAGAATTCATACAGGAGAGAAGCCATATGTATGCAATCAATGTGGGAATAGTTTCGGTCAATCAGCACACCTTAAAAGTCACATGATGATCCACACTGGAGAGAAGCCATTCTCATGTGATCAATGCGGGAAAACATTTCTTCAGGCATCCAACCTGAAGACACACCTGACAGTTCATGTGAAGGAGAAGCCACATTCATGTTCTGTGTGTGGAAAGTGTTTTTCACTGCTGCAATCTTTACATAGACATCAGAAAACTCATACTGGTGTGAGAGAGTACATGTGCTTTGAGTGTGAGAAGACTTTTATTACAGCGAAATGTTTAAAACTGCACCAGATGATCCACACTGGAGAAAAACCTTACAAGTGTTCACACTGTGACAAGAGATTTAGTCAGCCAACATCTCTGAAAACACATGAGAGGGTCCACACTGGAGAAAAACCTTACAAGTGTTCACACTGTGACAAGAGATTCAGTGTGTCATCATCTCTAAAATCACATGAGAGGAGGATCCACACTGGAGAGAAGCCACACACGTGTGATCAGTGTGGAAAGAGTTTCTCTTTTAAAAGTCAGCTGAAGATACACATGAAGATCCATGCAGTGCAGAAACCACATCACCACAGTCTGAGATCATGATAAGAAGTTCATCTTTATGTGATGAGCAACAAAATCTGCTTTTCCACCTTCGGAAAAGGTTCCAGTTGTGTTTCCACTTGAGCCTGGGACGGCACGGCACAATTACAAACTGTTCTCGGCCCTGAACTCTCAGCACCCTTGGCTAACCGTGCCGAACCGTGATGGAAGAATGTGTGTACTAGTGCTGGAAATTCTTTCAAATTCTAATGATTCTTTTCAGAGATTCGTTAACTTTCAGTTTGTTCACCAAAATGATTCGTTCATTAATTTGTTCAGTGACAATTTCTTCATATTACATAAATACGCCCACAGGTGGTTGTAGCAACAATGGGTTGTACATTAATATTAATATTAGCTCAAATGATCTATAGGGAATTTTAATAATTAATCATGAATATGATTAATAATTTGTATGTTACAGTTAAATTAATTTATCGCAGCTGAACTAGATTGATATATGAATGATTACCATAACGGGTTATGGTTCGTCATTAATACATCAAATAGTCTTATTTCAGCTCGAAGTAATGGGATAACTTTAATGGAATTAATCTAGTTATCAAACAATCTGTTTGTCCAGCAAACATTGAGATTAACTTAATTCTCAAGGAAAATTATCCTTCTTACAAACACGAGAAAGAGTATCTTTTCCAGGCCTTGAAAAGACAACTTTCTATGTTTGTAAAATTAGCTTACTTAAATCGTACCAAGATAAAGCACATAGCTAAGATCGAACATTTCAGGGACTAAGTAACATGGGCAATTAAAACAGAGTCAGTCAAGGACATATGGAATTTAATAATTAGACTAATACTACATCGAAACTACGAGTATACACAGAGTAAATACATATTTACAACAGAAACATACGGATGAAAACATTACAAGACCAAACGGATAACAGATGAGAGAGGGAGAGGATGAAAGGGAGAAAGTGAAACTAAGGTTCAGGATGAGAGAGATCACCGAGATGATCTCTGCATCGCAAAATCACAGGAAATGTAACCTTTTGAGAGACAGCAAGGAATCAAATCACATTAAAAGTTCAATAAACTTATCTTGCAAAATGGTTCTCTTTGTTGCTGAAGAACGCAGAGTTCATGCGTGTGTCCTAAGACCAGCGTGCGTGTGTTTCTTTAAGAAAGCAGGGCTCGCGCTCTCGTGTCTTCTGGTGAACGCGGTAGCGGGGTTTTCGAAAGAGTCTTTCTCTTTGAGTTGTTGAAGTTGTCTGCTGCGTTTGCTTCGTGGAGTCCGAAGACGAAAATAAAGAAAAGACTTAAAGAAAATTGAAAACGCTCCCAAAGGGAGCCATAAGGTCTTCTCGCTGACGAGGCGGGTTCGTGAAAGTGCAGGAACAAAACAAGACGAAAGGAAAATACAGAACAGAACTCTCCGCGGAACGCGGAGTGTAACCGCTTTTCTAGGGCACAAGAATTTCACTCCCCCCTGGGCTTGAGCCAATTGGAACGCGAAATTCCAGGCGGGAGAAAAGTTCTTTGTCTCACTATGAGTTTGATTTGCATGTTTTATGGCAGTCTTAGGATCATGCCATTTCTACATTAAACAATTATAACTGCAGTAAAATGCATTTTATCATAATTTGGTATCCATATCTTTCCTACGGGTATATGGAGATTTAATTCAAGACCAAATTTGGTATGTTTAAAAGCTACGGCCTAGAAGTACCTTCTTACTCTGTAAGATAAGTATTAAAAGTTCGATTAACAAACTGTGAATAAGACTAACCTAAAATGTGATGTGCATTTACAAGTGGGAATGAAAATTGGACTTTTAAAAAGACCACATGACATATACCTATGAATTCGTAACAGTGTGCACATCTGAAACATTATTCCTTTAAGGTTTACAAGAATACAAAACCCATCACAGAGAAGAACAATCGTGGAAAAGAAGAAATTACATTCAGGTTTACATATTTCTTCAATGGTTATACATATAGAAAATGTAGGATTTACGTAGGGTTAAAGATTAACACTAACTCTGCTCTACTCCTAAAATCTCTGTTGCGGGACATTCCATTAGGCAATAAAACACAGTGGGTGGGGGGAAGGCAATTCCCCTGGAGAAACATTCTTCACAAATACATTTCAGAGCTCACACTAGAAAATCATAATTATATGATCAAACAAATGAATAAAACATGCATACAGGAAGGTCAAACCCAAATCTGAGTTACATACATTAAAACTATTTTTCTATCCTGAATATCACACAGAGGATGTTTGTGTGTGTGTGTGTGTGTGTGTGTGTGTGTAAGGTTTCGTTATCTCTTTGTGGGTCCTTTTGGAAGCTCCCCACAGGGAATAAGGAATGTTGTTTCCAGGTTTTCTGGAGTATCTCTGAGGGGCAATTAATGTCGTAAAAGTCCATTTGCTCCAGACTAACTGGAGCTAACACAACTGATTTACCTTCGGGGGTTCAGAGTGGGACAGCAAGAAGGAATGTGCGTTTGTGTTCTGATTCAATGAGCCATGATTCATAGCCAATGTGGCTACATTCCCCCTTTTCGTCCGATGAAGTCCCTGTGTGGACATCATCGGACGACAATCATCACAATGGTCACATGGCGGTGAATCATGATGGTCATGTAGCAGGTGGATCATGATGGTCGGAAGGCAGGTGGTTCTTGGAGCTGAGGATTCAGCTCGATGAGGTTCGGCGTGGTCTCTGACTTGACACCCCCTTTCCGGGGATTCCGTCTGAAACCTTTGGACACAGCTTTCGTGCGCTTGGCTGTATCGCATCTCGTTGAGTCTTCTGTACAGGATGGAGACCAACCTAGTGTTAGGGTGTGGCTGATTACCTGCAAAGGTGCACAGCCCAATGTCGGCGGCGGTCCCGGCTTGGACCGCAGATGAAGTGTTCAGAACAGGTCGTCGAGACAGTGCTCGGAGGGCTGTGTTGACAGGAGCAGGGTCAGTGAGTTGGGACCCCCTTTTCTCAATCCAGAGTTCCAGTCCTGGATTTAAGGTGAAGTTGAAGTTCTTGGAGGATGGGAGTTTCAGTGCTGTCTGGTACTCTTTGCTCGGAAGCTGGTACCCTGTCAGGCCATCAAGGTGTAGGATGACACCTTTCAGTACTTGAAGTCCCATTTTCTGGTTGAGCATGTTGACACGGCTGGTTGTGTCATGCTGGTCGTGAGTGACAGTGGCGGTGTGCACAGGTGTGTTAGCACGCCACCTTTCACTTGCAATCTCCGCTTGTGTGTTGGTAACTTTGCTGACCAGGGGGTGCAACCCGTAGATTTCTTCAGCGTTGTCTCTGAGTAAGGGTTTGCTAAGGCAGAGATAATGAATGTCTTTGGTCATTGTACACAGGTGCAGGTTTGGAGCTGAGTACAGTTGTGTGTCGCTGTCGTGGTAGGCCACCACGTCTGGAGGGCTTATCTTGATGTGGGTGTTGTTTTTCCAGAACCTGACCTTGACAATGTCTGTAAGTCTGTAGACTCGGCTTGACTCGATGATAGGCAGATTTAGGAGAAAACCCACTCCTCTCTGCTCGGGATCGACGCAGAGTGAGATGGCGCTACCCAGAGAGTAGGCCAGGTGTTTTTGTAGAGTGTCAGCTGGCGTGGTGATGGTGGAAGCCAGCACAGTTAGCATCAGGCTTAGTATCAGGTACGGTGGGATTACACCTGTGGCTAGGCTGTCATTGGAGGAGTTAACCTCCCACAGCATGTCTGTCGTTAGCGCTGTAACCAGCTGAGTCTGGACAAAGTCACTCTGTAAGACAGTAAACAGCGGCTTCATGGAGTTTGCGGTCTGGTTTGCTGCATTTACACTGGACGTACCAATGTTAAACAGAGTTCTGGTGGCCGCTACGACTCGGAGCAACACTCCCAGGAGCTGGCTGGAGTGGTGGTTGGTGCTTAGGAGTCCCGATTGTGCAACAGTCACTTTCTCAAGTTGGTTGAACATGTGTTCGACCTTGGCCTCGGCGTGAGAGAGGGAGTCCTCTGTCCGTTGGACACTTGTCCAGATGTATTGGGCTACGGAGCTGGGGTAGTGTGCTCTGTAGACCGGGCAGGGCTGGATGAGTCGAACATGCACTTGCTGGGGGTAGGTCCTGCCGTCGGTGATCTGGAGTCTCAGTTGTTCTCTCAGTGGCAGCTGTCCTCTGGTTGGCTGACAGTACAGCATGGCGAACCACAGCAGCAACCTGGTACAGACAACAGGGAGAGAGAGAGAGAAAGGGGAGGAAGAAGCCAGCAAGGCTTGTCTTTGATTGGACAGGGCAGTCTTTTTACTTCGTGGGTGGCGACTGGGTTTAGTTCGCCTTGGCCCATGTTTTGCCACATCTTGCTGTCGGCTTGTCGCTTGCTTCAGTGTCTCGTCAGTGGCTCTGGTGTTGCTGTGTGTAGCACATGATGCGTTATAGACGAACATTAGCAGTTTACCCCCCTTTGTGTGCCGTGGCATTACAAGCCTTGGCATAGTGATGTCAATCGGTGCACAACTCATAATGTTGTTCTGTACGCGCAGCATGTGCGTTGTGTCATGCACTGGTCTGAGGCACTGGTTGTCAGTGAGGTCAGACTGCGTGTGAGGGTGGATGAGGAAAGTCTTTATGTAGGTGACAGAAGCCCGCATGTCCATTATGGTTGTTTTTTCAAATAGCGGAGCTAGCGTAAGCAGCTTTGAGGTAGGTAGTTGAGCTCGTAAAGGTCTTATGCTGTGTGTAATCTTCACTTTCTTTAGGGTGGGTGGGTGGGTTGAAAGTGACCACAGCTTGTTGTTTAGTGTGCCAGGCTTGGCGATGGCTTGAATGAGGTCATGTCGCTGTAGGTCAGTCATGACATTGAGGCAGCAAGTGTTAAAGTCTTTGGTGGGCTGTAAGGTGCAGGGTAGCACAGTTGAACCTTGACTTGGTGCTGAGTCTGTGTCTTCATGGCTGGCTGTGGGAGTTCCCATGAACTCTGTGACCTGAAAGTCTGGCTCTGCGGAAGTTCCCGTGACCTTTGTGACCTGACCGTCTGGCTGTGACTGGAGGGAGTGAAGTTCTCATACTTGAGCCCAGATCTTGAGCTGTTTCAAGTCCAGTAACGGTTCAAAGAGATCTAGAAGGTCTCTGCCGATGAGGAACGGAAAAGTGTCCATTTTTGAGATGAACACTGGATGGAGTAGACTTAAAGGACCAATTGTCAGGTGAACGTGAGCTACCTGTTCGAGCCGGATGTCATGTTGACAGTATGACTGTACGTTCAGTTCACAAGTTTGAGGTGTAAGAGTTCGGTCTTGTCTCTTAGCTTCAAATTGGAGTCTTTGGAACAGTTGAACTGAAATTATCGTAATGTCTGATCCTGTGTCGATCAAGGCTTCCATGCTCACTTCCTTTTCCAACGTGATGTTCAGGTAGAGTTTTCGGCCTGTGCCCTTTTCAATGAGGTTGCCCAGGAACATTGGCATCGGGGCAGGTGTAACGGTCGTTGGGTGGTTAGGACCGGTCTCGTGTAGCTTGCTGCGGAGGCAGTTAGCCGAAACAGCATTTCCTGGTACCTTGTGATTGTGGTACCTGGTTTGAGGAAGTGTGCTGTTTCGTTCATGGTGTACAGCTGTCAGCTGTGGAGCTTGGGTGATGCTGTCACCTTGTGATGTGACAGTTAGCTCTGTGGGCTGTGGATGACGAGCAGTGTTCAGGGTGCTTGGCTTAGTCAGATGGCGGTCAGACGGTTTGGTTTCAGTTCTTATGCTTAGACATAAGATGTCTGGCTCGTCCTTCTTGTCTTTCTTGCGACGTCTCTGGTGAAGAAGCTCTTTCAGCACCCTTGGGATCTCTGCTGTCTCAGACGTGGCTGCACTGTGGTTATCTGATGTGAGCTCAGGCTTGAGCTTACCAGTGTCGTGTCGAGAGTGGTTCCACTCTCTGTCAGGGCTTGTTGTCCTGGACGGTAGAGATCGGTTCTTCTTGGGTCGCCGGCCGGCTTCCCAGAATCTTTCAGAGCGCTCGCTCTGGTGCTTTGGACGAGCGCCACCGCGATTGTGTTGCCCTCTGCTGCTGGCGTGGCGTGAACAGTGCTCAGAGACAGAGTAGATTGTGGGGGTTTTTACAGTCTTTTCAGAAATAGTCTTTTGCTTGGTGTAAGCTTTATGGGCTAAGTCACGCAGCTGTTGTGTAGACATGCTACGTGGGCACGCGGCCACGCCCAAATGGTAACTTAAAGTAGGATGTAGGTTTCTGAGGAACAGAGTTTTAAAGTTGATGTCCTGTTCCATCCCGGGCTCATTCCGGGCTCCGAAAAAGGCTTGTCGGAGTCGGTTGTAGTAGATCTGGGGGTGTTCACGCCGGCTCTGTTTGAGGTCCATAGCGTTGAAAAACCCTTCGTCTGATTCTGGATCAGAGAATTCACGGATCAAAGCTTGTTTTAACTGTTGGTAGTCTGCTTTGACAGTCTGAGGTTGGCGGTCTAGGAAGCTACGAACAACACTGCTAGCCGTTATTCTTAACAGATACAAATTGTCCCAAGCTGTCATGTTGGCGACAGTTTGCACGTGAAAGTCAATGTCTCTTAAATAAGCATGAAGGTCACGACCTCCTGCAGAATCTGGATCGAACATAGGAATGTTTCGAGCTAGCTTGTCAAGTTCTCGGGGGGTCGTGCCGTGGTTAGTGGCATGGGTTGTCTGAAGGGGTCCTCCCCCTTTTGCTGCTGACAGGTGTTCTTGAAAGCTGGCTGGTGATATCTTGAGCCGTGGGCTCACATCTCCCTTTTCAGCTCTGGTTTCTTGGCTGAAAGGGATGGGGTGGCTGGCCGGGAGAAACTCTGTGATGTGTGTTTCTCCGTTCCAGCCACTCTGCAGTCTGTAAGAATGTCTCAGTTCTGCATGAACAGTGTCAAGTTCATCTTGGAGCTCGTCTCTCTGCAGAGTAAGCTCGCCGATTATAGCTCGGGCCATTTGCAAATGTTTTTCACAGGCCCTGGCTTTTGCTTCTGCTTCTTTTCGTTCAGTCTCGGCTCTCTCTAGGAGAGCGTCACTTTGTTGGAGTTTTTCGTCGAGTTCTTTTCTGGTTTCTCTCTCCAACTGTTCTCTTTGGTCTGTGTCGAGGCGCAGATCTTGCAGGGCATTTCGAAGTCTTTCTACTTCTTTCTGTAGCTCTGGATCTGTGGCGTCCTCTTTCTCGCGCTGGTTCTGGGTCTCGAGGAGGAGCTGATCTAGACGACTCTGGGTACGGGCCTGGTCCTTCCGGGCCTCCTCCGCTTGAAGCTTAAGCGTTGTGGCTTGCTGCTTCAGGTCGATGTTGCTCCGTTCGTTGAGCCTCGCCTGGGCGACGACGTTGTGGGTGACGCTGCTGACGATCCTGGTATCTTTGTAGTTGTAGCTTTGGGTAGGATCGTGTGTTATCAGTTCGTCTAGCTCGGTGTCTAGTTGCGTTTGGCTCAGATGCTGCAGGTCACTGGCGTCCTTGGCTAAGTGCTCCCGACAGACCGCGGGACTGGATGCACGGGACATATTGGCTTCACTGTAGGCGAGAGAAGCACAGCACACACACAAAGAGACCAATGCAAGTTCGTTCTAAGATTAATGAGCTATACTCATACGGGCTATGCCGTTTATGAGAATTTTGGGCTAACTGATGCACAGTTAGACAGTTAGCGGAGCCAATTGACTTGGGTCGAAGGACCCGAACTAGAGATTTGACAGGCAGTAGCCTCGCGGGTCAAGTGATGACACCGGCTGTTTGGTTTGTCGCTCTATTATTTAGCTTCCTTGGTGGCTCTCGTAGGTTACTTGTCTCTAGGTGAAAATGAAAGAAACAAATCACAACCGAACAAAGGATAGAAAAGACTGAGGTAAAACAAAACACTAGTGATGACTAGGTCTGAAATTAAATAAACAGAATAGTAACACAGTACGTGTTCAAGAGGATAAAGAGACCTAAGCTATTACCACTGCTAGGGTTTAGGATAGGGCCAACAGGTGAGTGGGGCTATCGGGGTAGAAAACCTAGGAAGATGGTGTGGCTTAGAGAAGAGATGGGCCAACACTTAAAATATCCGGGAGATATCTAGTGTTCTGTGGCTTATAGTCAGTGGAATGGGTTTTACTAAATTTAGTTTACCTGCGGTGAATTGAGGTCATTCAGGTGGAAACCAGTGGCTCGGTCAACCTCTCCGACGGTTCTCCAACACTTGACCGCAGTGCTCTCGGGCAACCTCGTCTCTCGGTACCACGGTGTGCCCACTCAAACCACTTGCGACTTTAAACACAAAGTGGCAACGCCAAGGTGTCAATCATCAGACGGCACGGAAAGATTGAGTTTTCCTCGGAACTCTCCTTTCGGAGTGGTCCTTTCAGCAGACCCCAGTTCGAGTGATTGTCTCAAAATTGCCTTGTGTGTCGCTGACGTTGACTTAACCTTTTGGCGGGCCAAATTGCTGATGTCGGGGTGGCGTGCCACAACCGGAGGTACGAGATTCGGAAGAGTCCGAGACACACGGCCAGTGCCAGGTAGCGTCGGACAGATGACCTCGCTCGCGGAAACCAACCCGAGATGACTGCAACTCACCACAGTGCTCTAGTGAATGCCACCTATAAATACACAAAGGATAAACAAATGAAACTTAAAGTGAATTAAGGCTAGTTTGTTTAAACCAAATGGATTAGTTATTTATGTGGCAATAAGAGTAAAAGGTTTTACTAAATAATAATAACAAAAGGAGATTATGATAATGTTACTTATCAAAATGACCTAACCCAAGAGAGAGAAGGAAAAAGTAGAAATAAAATAATAGAATAAAAACAAAAATTGAAAATAAAAATGAAAATGAAATGACAGGAGGTACCCAGGAGAAGAGGGAGGCCGCAGTAGTGGGTTTTCACCACAAAGGGGCGTACCCCCTCTCTGTGCTTAACCTGGCAAACAGAGAACTTAATTCAAATCAAAAATTCAAAACTTGTTTAAATTAAAATTTAAAATAAGCATGTAAGGAAATGTGAAAATCAGAATGATATCTTATAATAATCCAGATACAATAAAGTATCAGTCCTATTTATAAAAATAATCAGGAGAGAAATACGATAAAAGAGTGAAAGGAGGAAAAATAGTGATGCCGACTTAGTATCCACAAGGCCACACGATGGTGCTGTTTCCTCCAAGTGGATATCAGTGGCTGAATAGACAACTCAATTTAAATTTAAAATTCAAACGTTTAGATCAAATTTAAATGAACATGTAAAGAAAATGTAAAAGGAGAACTGGTAACAGTGCCATAACTATAAAATAAATCAAAATAGAAAAGTGGAAATAAACAATTCCTGACAGGATTTGAAGAGAGAGAAAAGAGAGCTGAGTGAACCGACCTAGCGGGAGGCGGCCACTAGGTGCCGTTGTTTCCTCTAAGGGAATGGCTGGGATTTAATCTAAGTTTTAATTCAAATCTAGTTTGAACCAAACTCAGAGTAAATGTATCAGTCAAAAGCAGGAAAATTGTGTAACACAAAATAATATTCGCACGAGCAAAGCTGTAAATGCGAATAGTTATTTAGAGTTTAAACATTAATTCACAGGGAAATGAATTCAGCCGTAAAGAGAGCGTTATCTGATAACTGGCCACGAGATGGCGTAATTGTGCTCATGCAGGCTGACGTCAGTGGGAGTGGTGCTGACGTCGGATGACTCGGTGGGGCGCGTAATTTGAGAACTGCCACACACTTAAAGGACGCCCTCTGGCGTTTAGTCAATGGAATTACACACAATTTTCATGTGATTCAAAGCTAAGAGCTTTCAGCTCGCGCCACGCGCTCGTCGCGCTGATCTTCTGCAACAATCACAAATAGAAAAACACTTCAGATCTCAGCGGATCTGTCTGTGTCAGTTAACTGCACAGAACGGTGTCTGCAGGATTCTTTTCGCTGCAAAAAAAAACACACAAATGTAAACAACAGGAATTTTACGTCTGTCGTTATAAATTTAGATTTTCCTTAAATCTAACAAAGCTCCAATTTACAAATCTATCATCAAACCTGTGTTGTTTATATGATTTTTGATTTGCGTAGGTTCACAGTGAGTAGCTAAGTCACTGAGTAACCCACAGGAGAAATCGTCTTAGCTGAACATTATTGGACTAACCATAACTTCAAACTAGCGATAATTTATTCAGGCCTTACTTATACTGCTGAGGGGGGGAAACTCGCCCCGATCAGACTTACGTCTCGCACTTAGAAAGAGATTTCTTCGTCTTAATAGGCGGTTTATTAATATCAACATGTACACTGCAAAGAGTTTTGTTTCGTCTTTACAGGCACAGGTTCATATGGACTGCAGTCTACTCACATTTAACAGTGTTAAAATTTTGTCTAGGCATATTTTAGCAACTTGTTAAAAATGTAACGTTGCTGACTTAGGCTTTTTGCCTTGGTCAGTTAGAAGTGAGTTCGCTTTAGCGACTTAACTCACAAATTCATAATTTCATAATGCGCAAAATTATTAATAACCATATGACAGATTGAAACTGAATATTGCCCATAACAAAGTTTGAAATGCTCCGCATTCATTCCACCATACTGTAGCAACAATGGGTTGTACATTAATATTAATATTAGCTCAAATGATCTATAGGGAATTTTAATAATTAATCATGAATATGATTAATAATTTGTATGTTACAGTTAAATTAATTTATCGCAGCTGAACTAGATTGATATATGAATGATTACCATAACGGGTTATGGTTCGTCATTAATACATCAAATAGTCTTATTTCAGCTCGAAGTAATGGGATAACTTTAATGGAATTAATCTAGTTATCAAACAATCTGTTTGTCCAGCAAACATTGAGATTAACTTAATTCTCAAGGAAAATTATCCTTCTTACAAACACGAGAAAGAGTATCTTTTCCAGGCCTTGAAAAGACAACTTTCTATGTTTGTAAAATTAGCTTACTTAAATCGTACCAAGATAAAGCACATAGCTAAGATCGAACATTTCAGGGACTAAGTAACATGGGCAATTAAAACAGAGTCAGTCAAGGACATATGGAATTTAATAATTAGACTAATACTACATCGAAACTACGAGTATACACAGAGTAAATACATATTTACAACAGAAACATACGGATGAAAACATTACAAGACCAAACGGATAACAGATGAGAGAGGGAGAGGATGAAAGGGAGAAAGTGAAACTAAGGTTCAGGATGAGAGAGATCACCGAGATGATCTCTGCATCGCAAAATCACAGGAAATGTAACCTTTTGAGAGACAGCAAGGAATCAAATCACATTAAAAGTTCAATAAACTTATCTTGCAAAATGGTTCTCTTTGTTGCTGAAGAACGCAGAGTTCATGCGTGTGTCCTAAGACCAGCGTGCGTGTGTTTCTTTAAGAAAGCAGGGCTCGCGCTCTCGTGTCTTCTGGTGAACGCGGTAGCGGGGTTTTCGAAAGAGTCTTTCTCTTTGAGTTGTTGAAGTTGTCTGCTGCGTTTGCTTCGTGGAGTCCGAAGACGAAAATAAAGAAAAGACTTAAAGAAAATTGAAAACGCTCCCAAAGGGAGCCATAAGGTCTTCTCGCTGACGAGGCGGGTTCGTGAAAGTGCAGGAACAAAACAAGACGAAAGGAAAATACAGAACAGAACTCTCCGCGGAACGCGGAGTGTAACCGCTTTTCTAGGGCACAAGAATTTCACTCCCCCCTGGGCTTGAGCCAATTGGAACGCGAAATTCCAGGCGGGAGAAAAGTTCTTTGTCTCACTATGAGTTTGATTTGCATGTTTTATGGCAGTCTTAGGATCATGCCATTTCTACATTAAACAATTATAACTGCAGTAAAATGCATTTTATCATAATTTGGTATCCATATCTTTCCTACGGGTATATGGAGATTTAATTCAAGACCAAATTTGGTATGTTTAAAAGCTACGGCCTAGAAGTACCTTCTTACTCTGTAAGATAAGTATTAAAAGTTCGATTAACAAACTGTGAATAAGACTAACCTAAAATGTGATGTGCATTTACAAGTGGGAATGAAAATTGGACTTTTAAAAAGACCACATGACATATACCTATGAATTCGTAACAGTGTGCACATCTGAAACATTATTCCTTTAAGGTTTACAAGAATACAAAACCCATCACAGAGAAGAACAATCGTGGAAAAGAAGAAATTACATTCAGGTTTACATATTTCTTCAATGGTTATACATATAGAAAATGTAGGATTTACGTAGGGTTAAAGATTAACACTAACTCTGCTCTACTCCTAAAATCTCTGTTGCGGGACATTCCATTAGGCAATAAAACACAGTGGGTGGGGGGAAGGCAATTCCCCTGGAGAAACATTCTTCACAAATACATTTCAGAGCTCACACTAGAAAATCATAATTATATGATCAAACAAATGAATAAAACATGCATACAGGAAGGTCAAACCCAAATCTGAGTTACATACATTAAAACTATTTTTCTATCCTGAATATCACACAGAGGATGTTTGTGTGTGTGTGTGTGTGTGTGTGTGTGTGTAAGGTTTCGTTATCTCTTTGTGGGTCCTTTTGGAAGCTCCCCACAGGGAATAAGGAATGTTGTTTCCAGGTTTTCTGGAGTATCTCTGAGGGGCAATTAATGTCGTAAAAGTCCATTTGCTCCAGACTAACTGGAGCTAACACAACTGATTTACCTTCGGGGGTTCAGAGTGGGACAGCAAGAAGGAATGTGCGTTTGTGTTCTGATTCAATGAGCCATGATTCATAGCCAATGTGGCTACATGGTGAAAAATAGTGTCTTATGTCTCAAGTCAACAAACGTATTTACTTGTAACAAAAAAATGATTTGGCTTTATTAAAATGTGTTTCTAATTTAATCATTAAATTAATAAAATAAGTCAAAACTAGATGTACCACATGGCGGTACAAAATATGACCGCCGCTCAGGCCTGCACTGGCTTTCCACAAAAATAAATGACGTGGAGCAATTTGGCTGTATTGCGTGTTTATGCATATAAGTTGTATATTTTAAAAGACTGTCTGGAGTATTCCTGTGGATCATGGATAATTTAGAGTTTTGTAATTATTTGCCATTACTAATTAAGTTTTATATCAAAAGTCATTAGTTTAGACACTTAACATCCATAATGTGAAAACGTCATCTGACATGGGTTTGTTGTGTTTTACTGAAATAAAAAAAAAAAATTCCCCAAAAAAGTGGTTTTATCTTGTAGCCCTGGTCCCAGAGTGTTTAAAAAAAACAATGTTAACAAAATTAAACTCATTCCCACTGTACCTAGTAGAACACTTAAGTAAATGTCCCATTGAAATTAATGGGATTTTATGGATTTAGGTGAAGAAAGTGTACACATTTATTTTTAATTTATTTTATACCCCCCATGGATGAAATTCTACGAAACTTAGCATACCCCCAGAGGATGTCAAGTTAATCATACACATGAAATATGGTGCAGTTCTGAACATCTCAACTGAAGATAGGGGCGATTAAAGCAGAATAATATTGCATTTTCATTTTTTATGGGAAGGGGCGCAAATCACAAATGAGTGATTATGGGCTTGGTTGATGTGGGCCCTTAAGACCAACATACCATAAAAATTTCTTCATCCTCGGTGCCACGGTTCAGGTAGTTACTTAGGAAAAACTGCATTTTTTGGGTTTGGGGGGGGCCCAGCACGGGGGGGGGGGAGTGGCCCCCGGGGACCAAACAAAATTTTTCCGTAAAAGTCTAGTGGGGCTACATGCCCACCAAATTTCATGTTCCCCGGTGTTTCGGTGTCCCTGGTATCGTTGACGAAAAATTCAGTAGATGACGAAAAAAAAAAAAACTTTGACACTCCCTATATGACCGCTTTCGCTAGCTACGCTATCCCTCTGGTTGCTCCATATATATCTCCTCATCCAGGTGTCCATTTAGAAATGCTGTTACCACATCCATCTGATGCACATGCATGTTATTCTGGACTGCGAAGGACAGCAATGTACGAATTGAGCTAAAACGTACCACGGGTGAAAAAGTTTCATCGTAGTCTGCACCATACTTCTGTGAGTAACCCTTAGCGACAAGTCTGCACTTGTATCTCTCCACTTGTCCGTCACTATGATGCTTAACTTTAAACACCCATCTCGATCCTATGGCCTTCCTATCCTTTGGTAATTCCATTAAATCCCTTATTTTCAAGCAGTGATACATATTCTAAATCAGCCGCATCCTGCCATTCCTTTGCATTAGGACTCATCATTGCCTCTTTCAGTGTGCTTGGTTCTGCAACACAACAAACACTAGCATAATGATCAACAGTCACTAGGTCGGCAAACTCATCATAACCATATCTCTTAGGTGGTTTTCTGATTCTGACACCTTCTCTTGCAGTTTCATCGACAGTAGCATGAATTGGTGTTCTCTCGTCAGTGTTCATGACAACTTCGTTCTCCGAACAAGAAATGTCCACTTCTTGTTTCAAGTCAAAGTCTGACTCGTTGAAGACCACATCCCGACGAATAAGAATCCTCTTTTTTTCTTCGTCGTACAAGCGATAGCCCTTGGCATTGTTGGCATATCCCACGAAACGAAGCTTCACAGCCTTCTTGTCCAGTTTTCTTCTTTCTGTGTCTGGGACATGTGCATAAGCTACGCATCCAAACACTTTCATGTGACTCACATTTGGCTGTTTGTCGCACCATCTCTGGTAGGGCGTCACCTGTTTCAGAACAGATGTGGGGAGTCTGTTCTGTATGTAAGCTGCAGTTGCTACAGCCTCTGCCCAATACGACTTTGGTAGTTTAGCGTGAGAGAGCATGGTTCTCGCTGCTTCAATTAATGTCCTGTTTTTCCTTTCAGCAACACCATTTTGCTGAGGTGTGTGAGGTACAGTTGTCTCATGGTGAATACCTTGAGCCTTCAAGTATTCTTGGAATTCTTTGGATTTGTATTCCCCACCATTATCCGTTCTTAGTCTTGCTATTTTCTGTCCGCACTCGTTGGATAATATTTTCTCAAATTCCTTGAATTTGGAAAGAACTTCACTTTTCTGTTTCATGAAGTATACTTTGCAACACCTAGAAAAGTCATCAATAAAAGTCACAAAGTACTTTGATCCACCAATAGATTCAGTCTGCATGGGACCACAGACGTCACTATGAACCAACTGTAGCTTACGTTTGGAACGGATTTCTCCCACTGGCTTATGTGGCTTCCTAGACAACTTGCCTTCCACACATGCTTCACAGAAAGAAACTTCTTTCTCTTCAGGAAAGTCCACTCCATTCACCAGTTTTTTTAGTTCCTTCAACTTAGTGGTGTGACCCAGTCGCTGGTGCCACAAGCTGGTTGCTATTGACACACTGTGACAGGCGGGCAAACTTTCCTCAACATCAAGCTGATACAATCCATCAGATCTTTGTGTTCCCATTCCTCTGAGATTTCCATTTTTATCACAGATGTAACAGCGAGACTTCTTGAACTTCACCGTATTTCCTTTTTTGACAGCAGCTCCCACTGAGAAGAGATTCCCGGATAACTTGGGAACATACAGCACATCAAACATTGTGACATTTTTTACATCACTGATTTTTAATGTCATTCTCAGTTTAACATTACCAAATCCTAGAGCATCGACCACTCTGCCATCACCAAGTTTCACAGACTGTGCTTTTGGAAATTGCTGGTAGTCTTGGAGAATTTCTTCATGACATGTCATGTGCTTTGAGGCTCCAGAGTCGATCAACCACTCAACTTGTGTTATCTTATCCTGATTTGCCTCTCTGGCGATGAAGGCACTTTCAGACGAGTCTTCATCATGATCAAATGTTACATTTTTAGCTTTGTGAGTTTTAGTGTATTTTTTCTTACTTGGACAGTCACGTTTGATATGTCCTTCTTTCCCACACTTGTAACATCTCCACGAGCCAGGTTTGTCAGTCCTCACTGCCTTGGAGTTAGCCTGCATATCATTGCGAACTTGTGTTGACATTGCTGACGAGCCACCGGACAAAACACCACTGGACATAGCACCGCTATAGTTACCATCAGCAGACACTCGTTTTGGTTCTTCATTTATTAATGCTTGCTGAACAAACTGCAGCGTTAAACTGTCCAACTTAGTTTCCAGTGCAGTGACAATTGTAGCATAGCTTGGAGGCAAGCTACCCAGCAGTGTAACAATCTGGTCTTCTTCTTCAATCACTGCACCTATTGCCCCTAGCTGGTCAGTTAACTCTTTCATTCGTTTCAAATGTTCAGTTATGCTTTCTCCTTCCTTCATTTCACATCTGAAGTATTTTTTCTTCAGAAACAGCTTGTTTGCAAGAGTATCTCTCTCAAAATGTCCTTTTAGCGTGTCCCACGCTTCCTTAGGGGTCTTACAGCTTGTTATCAGATACAACTGAGGCGTACTCACATTTAGCACTAACACAGAAAACGCTTTTTCCTTCCGTTTTTCGAATTCTGCTCTCACCTGTGCATTTGCTCCTTCTGCCAAGTTATCAGTCTCCATTACCATGCCCCAGAGTCCTTTAGCTTTCATCAAATGTTCCATTTGAAATTTCCACGTTGCCCAGTTCTCTGGCCCACTCAGCTTTTCAATAAACAGCTTATCCTCCATTGTGAGTTCCACAACACTGTCTATTTCACACACATAAAAAAAAAGCTGTGTAAAACTACCTCTTCTTAGCTTTAGCGAAGATCTGGGCCCATAACCTATTGAAGTTTCACATGCCTTTTTATTATATCCAACTGAGAAGGAAGAAGCAACGAAGAAGAAGAACAGAACTGTAGTGACACACTGAATGGCAAGTACACCAGTGACACCTATTGGTAAATTACTATATTACAACATGTGTCACATGCCTGTCCTGTCTCGTGTAGCACATGTGGTGTTTGTGTTCCTGTCTCTGTTTGACCCCACCTTCCTTGTTATCTCATGATTGGTTTCATTTGCCCTACCTGTTGTTCCCTCATCACCTGCCTGATTTGTCCCTTTTATAAGTTCCTTTGTGTTTGCAGTCTGTGTCAGATCGTTGTCTTGTACACGTCTCCTGTTCTCCCGTGACCCTTCTGGTATGTTTGTTTTTGAAGTTGTTGTTTTGTATTTAGTTGTGTTTTCCCCCTTGTGGGTGTTTGTTTTACTTTGTTCTTTTGTTTATTAAACCATTCCTCTGCACTTGAGTTTTTTCCTTGTTTTCTTAAGTTTTACCGTGACAGAACGATCCGACCATGTCAAAGACTCAGCAGAGGAATTCCCAGCATCCACTTGTTCCCCCTGTCTCATGCCCACAGTATGAACGCATTCTTCGTGTTCAGTCGCTGATTGCGCTCCGCCAGCAGGGAGCTGACCTAAGGAAGTTCGCGGTCGAATTCCTTAGTGCAGCAGAGGGACTGGGACTTAATGAAGAGCCCCTCAAGGACCTTTTCTTTTATGCCCTTGACGAGCCTATGGATTGGGTGCTTAGAAGGGCATATGATAATAGTACTTTTGTGGCTATGGTGGAGGGTCTCGCTCGTTTTCAGGAGCGAGAGTCCAGAAAGAGGGTCTTGGTTCCGGTGGTCCCTAAACGGAGGAGGAGAAGGAAGACTCCCTCCGTGACTGTGCCGGTGGTCCCAGTGCCGGTGGTCCCAGTGCCGGTGGTCCCAGTTCCGGTGGTCCCGAGTCCGGTGGTGCCAGTTCCAGTGCCTGAGCCCGAGTCGGAGGTGCCAGTTCCAGTACCCGAGCCGGTGGTGCCTGTTCCTGAGCCTGAGCTGGTGGTGTCTGAGCCAGTGGCGTCCGTTCCTGAGCCGGAGCCAGTGTCCGTTCCTGAGCCGGAGCCAGTGTCCGTTCCTGAGCCGGAGCCAGTGTCCGTTCCTGAGCCGGAGCCAGTGTCGTTCCTGAGCCGGAGCCAGTGTCCGTTCCTGAGCCGGAGCCAGTGTCCGTTCCTGAGCCGGAGCCAGTGTCCGTTCCTGAGCCGGAGCCAGTGTCCGTTCCTGAGCCGGAGCCAGTGTCCGTTCCTGAACCCTCAGTGACCGCGACACTGGCCATTATGGCCACAGCCATGTGGTGTGTGTGGGCTACGCACACACTTGGACCAGTGGTGTCTGTTCCAGTTCCTGAGCCGGTGGAGTCTGTTCCAGTTCCTGAACCGGTGGAGTCTGTTCCAGTTCCTGAGCCGGTGTAGTCTGTTCCAGTTCCAGTCCCTGAGCCGGTGGTGTCTGTTCCAGTCCCTGAACCGGTGGAGTCTGTTCCAGTTCCTGAGCCGGTGGAGTCTGTTTCAGTTCCTGAGCCGGTGGAGTCTGTTCCAGTTCCTGAGCCGGTGGAGTCTGTTCCAGTTCCTGAGCCGGTGGGTTCTGTTCCAGTTCCTGAGCCGGTGGAGTCTCCGCCGTGGCCGCCCGAGGGGTCGTCTCCGCCCTGGCCGCCCGAGGGAAAGTCTCCGCCCTGGCCGCCTGATGGGTCGTCTGCTTCGGCCTGGCCGCCCGATGAATGGTCTGCTCTGCCTTGGCCGCCCGAGGGAAAGTCTCCGCCCTGGCCGCCCGATGGGTTGTCTGCTTCGCCTTGGCCGCCCGAGGGAGGGTCTCCACTCTGGCCGCCCGGGGAAAGGTCTCCGCCCTGGCTGCCAGATGGACTGACATTTCCGCCCTGGCCTCCCGAACTCTGTGGCCCGCCCTGGCCTCCCGAACTGTCCATTTCCCCTGTTCCACCCTGGTCTGTCCCTCCCGTCCCTCCTTGGTCTGTCCCTCCCGTCCCTCCTTGGTCTGTCCCTCCCGTCCCTCCTTGGTCTGTCCCTCCCGTCCCTCCTTGGTCTGTCCCTCCCGTCCCTCCCTGGTCTGTCCCTCCCGTCCCTCCCGTCCCTCCCTGGTCTGTCCCTCCCGTCCCTCCCTGGTCTGTCTGTCCCGTCCCTCCCGTCCCTAGTGGAGCGTCTGGTAGCCGCTCCTTAAGGAGGGGGTAATGTCACATGCCTGTCCTGTCTCGTGTAGCACATGTGGTGTTTGTGTTCCTGTCTCTGTTTGACCCCACCTTCCTTGTTATCTCATGATTGGTTTCATTTGCCCCACCTGTTGTTCCCTCATCACCTGCCTGATTTGTCCCTTTTATAAGTTCCTTTGTGTTTGCAGTCTGTGTCGGATCGTTGTCTTGTACACGTCTCCTGTTCTCCCGTGACCCTTCTGGTATGTTTGTTTTTGAAGTTGTTGTTTTGTATTTAGTTGTGTTTCCCCCCTTGTGGGTGTTTGTTTTACTTTGTTCTTTTGTTTATTAAACCATTCCTCTGCACATGAGTTTTTTCCTCGTTTTCTTAAGTTTTACCGTGACAGTATGTTAAGTTTTAGCTCAAAATACCCAACAGATCATTTTTTACAGCATGTTTAAATTCAGGAAAAACGCGCTGTTTTAGTGTGTATCCCTTTAAATGCAAATTAACTGCTGCTGCCGGCCCAGGGGGCGGGGCATCACAAGCTCGCACTCAGAACCAGGACAATCTCATCTGATAATATCAGAACAGAAACTCTCAGTTGCGGTGTTCATTTCGACACGGAGTCAGACAATAATGCCCACAGAGCCAGAGACTTTATGCTGTATGGAGATAGAACAGGTATAGTTTAGTTTAATTACGGTTATAACTTATTTGTCATCTGCTTTTATCCACTATTACAAGCCTGCTGTAGAAAACCCCGTCCGAATGATGACCAAAATATACTGATGAGTTCAATGAAATTTATTGTACATAATCACAGAGAATCACAGTAAGAGCTGAATAAACAGTATAAGAAGTGCGTATTAAAGCCTTATCCATAAACTCTCTCTCTCTCTCCCTTTCATTATCAACGACATAACGTACACAGCAAAGTACAAAAAACATTTGTTACAACTAACAGTAAACGAATAAACACACCTTTTCAGTGGGTGCTAAATAAACTGGTAAACCTTATATCCGTAAAATGACTCGATGAGCTGTCATAAAGTGTGCGCTCGCACTTTCATTTCTTCCGTGTCCAGTCACTTTAGGCCTGTCGCTCTGGAGACAGTAAGCTGGATTACCAACAGTACAGATCCATCCTCGAGTAACAACGAGAGTAAATGAAGACTGCTATGTTCATTCTTACATCCATCAACAACACACCTCAATTGCTTAGGAGACATTCTTGTCTACAGCGGCTCAAGCGTCGAAACAATGGCGGACTCTGTGTCCAGCTCCCTCAGGGTGGGTCTATGCTCAAACTGAAGTGTCACTCAACAGTCATGGGCGGGGCTTGTGCAATTCTACGTCACATTGCATAGAATCTTAGAGCAGCTCATTCTGAGACAGTGCTTATGATTTATTTAGATTGTAAAAAAAGTACTGGGTGGATTTTTATCATTCTAGGGTGGTTTTGCTCACACACTGCCAACACACATTTATGTTCAAACACCATGTAAAGGGGAATTTTGCATAATAGGTGCCCTTTAAAGCTTATTTATTCCCTACCGTTTGTGTGTCCCAATCCGAAAACGTGTTGCAATTGCAATCTGGAAACTGGCCACGGGTGGTGAATACAGGAATATCAGCCATCTTTTTGGAGTAGGCCTCAGCACTGTGTTTAATTGTGTTCAGGAATTCTGCAACACAGTCATCTTCCCGTCCACAGGAGATTTCCTGACGCTGACAAGTTGTTAGAAATAGCCACTTTCTTTAAAATGTGTCGGTGCAATTGATGGCAGGCACATTCCAGTATTGCACCAGAGGACTATCCACGAGACTATTTCAGTCGGAAAGGCTGGCATTATATTGCTCTGCAAGCAGTTTTGGATGGCAAACGTCTTTTCTGGGATGTTGGTGTTGGCTATCCAGGGAGTGTGCATGACGCCAGAGTGCTATGACAGTCACATTTGTGGGAGGTCCTAAGTGGCAGAGAATTAGTAGGGCAAAACAAAGTGACCATCTCTGGCTGTGATGTTGGACATTTCCTGATAGGTGATCCGGCGCATGAAGCCATGAAGCCCTTTTCAGACACTGGCGGACTGACCCCTGAACAACACACCTACAATTACAGGCTGAGCAGTGCACGATCGCTTGTGGAGATGTCTTTTGGGAGATTAAAAGGACGATGGAGGTGCCTCCTAAAAAGAAATGACTGCAAGCTGGAGCTGAGCAAGAGGATGGCACTGACCCGGTGTGTGCTCCATGGTGATAATTTCACTGAAGAGCACCCAGACAGGACTGTAAACATTGAGCCTCCTGTTCAGACATTACCTGAGCATGCTAACGCAGAAGGGGCTGACATCAGAGCTGCATTAATTATGCGTTTTAACGGCGGCAACGAGTGATTATTTGAATACACCAATGCCATATTTTTGTAACACTGTCGTTTGTGTTTGAGGACATCTGAACTGTCATACATTTATTATATTCTCCTCCATTGAATAAACTCTTGTATCTCTAAAACTATGTATTCTGTGAATAATTTCATTAGAGCGTGTCATATGAGTTTTAGAGAAACACCTACTAATGTCTGGCCAGGAGCTCAATTCTTGGTCCTCAATCGATGATCCTTTCACACTGCTGCCAACATGAGACATTCTTTTATAAATATTCTTTTGTTTGAATTCAGCCATTATAGCCTTTATTCAGGCATTATGGCTTGGCCATCAACTCCAGGCCCACTATTCACCTATTAGTCTTTATAGAAAACAAACCCCCCAAAAAAGGCATATTCTTGGGACCGTATGTGAATTCTTGTTACAAAATAGATTGTGAAATAGATATAGCTCCTGCACGACAGGTGGATTAGAGCTATAATTAGCATCAATTTACATAACAATTGAAAAGATAAAAGGGATAGTTCACCCAAAAATAAAGATTCTGTCATCATTTACTCACCCTCAAGTTGTTTCAAAAGAAGATATTTTGAAAAATGTCTGTAACCAAACAGTTGATGGACCCCATTGACTTCCATAGTATTTTTTTTCCTACTATGGAAGTCAATGGGGTCCATCAACTGTTTGTTTACAGACAATTTTCAAAATATCTTATTTTGTGTTTAGCAGAAAAAAGAAATTCCTACAGGTTTGAGACAACTTGAGGGTGAGTAAATGATGACAGAATTTTCATTTTTGGGTGAACTATCCCTTTAATATTACATTTTTACTCAAAAATCCCTTTAAACCGCCAACAAGTTTTTTTTTATTATTATTAACTTCCAATCACAATCTAATGTGGCTTTTAGTCATAATGATGTTGAAATATGTTATATATAGCAGTTTATATGCATATATTTATGTTTTATGTACACATTCTTTATTCATGAATATACATAAAATCGTATGAAAATCACACACAAACCGTATACGATATTTGCCTGTTAATAAATAGGATAAACAGACTTTGCTAAATATTAAGTGAAATAAATGTAAATAGAAATAAAATTGTAAATAGTTAATTTAAATAAAAATTGTACATAAAAAGAAACAAACAAAAATACTATGGTGATATATTTGCAATAATATTTGCGCTTGAGCATCCATTATTACAGCCATCATGCGCCCCGTGAGTCCAAGCAGAGAATGTGTGTCCGCTCTCATGTCCCGCCGCAAGGCATCATCCATTTCTTTGCTGGAACCTCTCATCTGCCCTTTCCAAATACTGCACCAGCTCCGAAATGCTGTCTCTCTTCCTTTTTCCTGTGTACAGCAATAATAGCAGATGACAGATCATCAGTGTGTTGTCATAGCATTGCAAATAAGTGTTTTCTGCAGGGAATTACGCGTCTGCATCTGCTACATGATTAAATATTATTTGTGACCGGTATATAGCATCATACTACATCACTATCACTTCATCTTTTGGTCATGTCCCATAATAGATCATCAACATTATATTGTATATAGCAAGTTAATGTCAGAATGACTTTACATTCTATTTTAAACTTATTTTTTTTTCCAGACTTTTACTTTGTTTTAGGTAGTGTAATCAAATTTAATTGTTACATATCAAAGCATTTTGTTTTGTGGTTCATTAATTTAAATGAAGAATCAATATGAACATTATTTAAGTACCTGATTGTTACGAACTTTAAGAGTATAAGGAATGTACAGTAACATTTATATATTAACATACTGCTGGATGTGAAGTAAGGTGGAAGGACATGACAGACAATCTTTGAAAGAGAAATCACTGGATTTTTATTCACATAAAGCCGAAGCCACTAGATCCAGTAACAACAACAATAATAATAATAATAATAATAATGTGTACTATGTACAATGTAATTGTCATGAACTGCAGCGGGAAACAGCCAGGTGATCCAAATGCAGGCTTTTATTTGAAGGACAATCCAAAGAGCACAAACGGGGAAACAGGCAATAATCAGAGTCCAGGTAAGCAATCCAAATCAGCAGCAGTACAATCAGGGAACAGGCAGTCGGGTAATCAAAAACAGGCAGGCAAGAGGTCCGAGACACGGAGACTAAAATACTAGATAACTTTGAAACTAGAAACAAAGCTAGATAATGCAGTGTGACACCTACAATCCTGAACACTGAACAAAGGAAACATACAGGTTTAAATAAGGATACTAACAAGCATAATTATCAAACAGGTGCAAGACATAAAGCATAATGAGTCCAGGGTCAAAATATAAAATGAAACCATAAACTAGGAAGGGGCGCCCTCCAGTGGCTCACACGGGCACTCTAGGCACTGAATGTCACATAACCCCCCCCCTCTAATGAGCGGCTTCCAGACGCTCCTAAGAGCTCTGGAGGGAGGACAACAGGGGATGTGATGGAGGGCCAGGCCCGTGGAGAGGCAGTAGGCCAGGTGCATGGAGAGACCTTGGGCCTGGAGACCAGAGCAGAACATGAGTCCACAGGAAAGCACGCTCCGCAGGCAGCCAGGACAGAGCATGCTTGGCACAAGACCAGGGCAGAGTACATTTAGCAAAGCTGGAAGGGACCAGTAACATGGGAAGCTCAGGCATAATCAACAGTGGGATAAAGGTCCATGTAGGCGCCACCTCCATGACCCCCTCAGGAGTAGGCAGTGGTGTAGTGGTCCATGTCGCCCTCGCCTCCATGGCCCTTTTCGGACCCCTACTGCCCCCCCCCCCCCCCAAAAAAAGTATTTGGGAAATTTTAAGGTTCCAGCCTCCGGGCTGGAAACGAGCTCTAAAACAACCTCACGGAGCTTAAGAGGCGGAGCCGGCAGAGCTAGGCGCAGAGGCGGGACCGGCAGCGCGAGGAGAAGAGGCGCCGCCGGCAGCGCGGGGAAAAGAGGCGGGGCCGGCAGCGCGAGGAGAAGAGGCGGGGCCGGCAGCGCGAGGAGAAGAGGCGGGACCGGCAGCGCGAGGAAAAGAGGTGGGGCCGGCAGCGCGAGGAGAAGAGGCGGGGCCGGCAGCGCGAGGAGAAGAGGCGGGACCGGCAGCGCGAGGAGAAGAGGCGTGACTCAATGCTTTCTGGAAGCGCCGGCTCGGCGGGGCTGACTAGATGCGCAGAATCGGCGAGACCCTCCTGAAGCGGTGTCTTAACGGAATTCACCTGGGGTGCTGGCGCGGCGGAGCGCATGTGAGACGCCAGAGCAATAAAGCCCACGTGAAGCAGTCGTGGTGGAGGTTTGACGGACCTTTCACAAAACACCGGTTCAACGGGGCTGTTGAGTGGCGTGAACTTGGCGGAGCTCGAGTGAAGCGCTGGTTCAATGAAGCTTTCCTGATGCGCTTGTTCCTCTCTCGCAGAGCCCACAGAAAACGTAGAACCGCTCATGGAAAGAGCGCACTCAATATACTGGACTAACAATATAGCTGTACGAACCATGAGTGGGCATATACGAATACAGTGGTTCCGACAGACCTCCACGGAAGAATATCATTAGACATTCCTCGTCCAGGGGAGTTTGGGGAGCCAGTTCCAGAAAGTCCACCACGTACTCTTCAATGGAACGATCTCCCTGACGGAGACACATTATCTTTGCCACAGGATGCATCCCGAGGACCGGGACCTTCTCAGCCGCTGGATCTGTATAGGTTCAGGATTCTGTCACGAACTGCAGCGGGAAACAGCCAGGTGATCCAAATGCAGGCTTTTATTTGAAGGACAATCCAAAGAGCACAAACGGGGAAACAGGCAATAATCAGAGTCCAGGTAAGCAATCCAAATCAGCAGCAGTACAATCAGGGAACAGGCAGTCGGGTAATCAAAAACAGGCAGGCAAGAGTTCCGAGACACGGAGACTAAAATACTAGATAACTTTGAAACTAGAAACAAAGCTAGATAATGCAGTGTGACACCTACAATCCTGAACACTGAACAAAGGAAACATACAGGTTTAAATAAGGATACTAACAAGCATAATTATCAAACAGGTTGAAGACATAAAGCATAATGAGTCCAGGGTCAAAATATAAAATGAAACCATAAACTAGGAAGGGGCGCCCTCCAGTGGCTCACACGGGCACTCTAGGCACTGAATGTCACAGTAATAATGTAAACAAACAATAAATGGGAAAAGAACAAAAGTGGCGCCAAAGAAAAGAACAGAATATAACAAAACAATCCTTAATCTAAACCTAATCTAACCAAAAAAAAAGGTAGAAAATAAACCGAAATGTTCGGTGCATCCGGCACACTAACTAAACTACTTAACAAAACAGAAATACAATGAGTGGCGCTCACTTCTTACCTAGTGTGTCTAGACAGTCATCTGCTACGGGTGCAGTGTATATCGTGATATACAGTCGTGGCCAAAAGTTTTGAGAATTACATAAATATTGGAAATTGGAAAAGTTGCTGCTTAAGTTTTTATAATAGCAATTTGCATATACTCCAGAATGTTATGAACAGTGATCAGATGAATTGCATAGTCCTTCTTTGCCATGAAAACGATAAACTTCAAGGAAAGAGGTTCAATTCTTGTTAAGAAGGCTTCAGGGCGTCCAAGAAAGTCCAGCAAGCGCCAGGATCGTCTCCTAAAGAGGATTCAGCTGCAGGATCGGAGTGCCACCAGTGCAGAGCTTGCTCAGGAATGGCAGCTGGCAGGTATGAGCGCATCTGCACGCACAGTGAGGCGAAGACTTTTGGAAGATGGCCTGGTGTCAAGAAGGGCAGCAAAGAAGCCACTTCTCTCCAAAAAAACATCAGGGACAGATTGATCTTCTGCAGAAAGTATGGTGAATGGACTGCTGAGAACTGGGGCAAAGTCATATTCTCCGATGAAGCCTGTTTCTGATTGTTTGGGGCATCTGGAAAAAGGCTTGTCCGGAGAAGAAAAGGTGAGCGCTACCATGAGTCCTGTGTCATGCCAACAGTAAAGCATCCTGAGACCATTCATGTGTGGGGTTGCTTCTCATCCAAGGGAGTGGGCTCACTTACAATTTTGCCCAAAAACACAGCCATGAATAAAGAATGGTACCAAAACCAGTTGACAGGGGAGTTGACAAACAAAAACCCACTAATTCTGACAAACTCCAAGAAGTGATTATGAAAGAATGGGTTGCTATCAGTCAGGATTTGGCCCAGAAGTTGATTGAGAGCATGCCCAGTCGAATTGCAGAGATCCTGAAAAAGAAGGGCCAACACTGCAAATACTGACTCTTTGCATAAATGTCATGTAATTGTCAATAAAAGCCTTTGAAATGTATAAAGTGCTTGTAATTCTATTTCAGTACATCACAGAAACAACTGAAAAAAAGATCTAAAAGTAGTTTAGCAGCAAACTTTGTGAAAACTAATATTTGTGTCATTCTCAAAACTTTTGACCAAGACTGTACTGACCTATGTCAGAGCAAACGAAAAGGTAGACAACACATAACACGTACAAGAGACGTACACAAGAACTCGATTCACTACAGAAAACTCATTGCGCTACAAAAGAGCTCAGTTTGCTACAGAAAACTCATTCCACAACAAAGAGATCAATTCGTGATCGAGAGAGAAAGCATGAATGAACACGCCATTAAACCAGCTGGGTGGCCTCCGATTGGCTCTCAAGCGCCGCCTTAGTGATGACTTACGTCCAACTCGGCCAATCACAGCAACATGCGAGCAGAGAGAGTGAGCTAGAGAGCTGGTAAGTCCCGCCCCTTCCGCAAAACCCCGCTGGACCTCAAAGTTGGAAAAACCGTCAATGCAAGTGAATGGGAGAAAATAATTATTTTCTGGTCCCGTTTGAATTGTGCCATGAATGTGAACATATGTTGTCTGTGAATTGTTTATATAACTTTTCATGTAAAGAATGATACAATTTAGCGGGTAGAAGTTTGATACGGTTAGACTTTGTGTGAGAGCACTTTGTGGACTACAACTCTCGACGCGTTTGAAACGTCACCAGCACTCGCACACGGACACTAGCTCACGGATCCCGCTAAACATGGCTGTGTCTTTGGTGCACTTCACCGCCTTCTTTCAGGGAGAGGACAAAATCGTTGAAGTTGGCGAAAACCACGGGTAAGTCAACTTTATGGGGTGACGTCACATAGGTGACATGTAGTCTTTCTCGCTATGTCTTTTCCACAACTGCTAGCCGAAGAATCATACCATATACTGTCAAACTTGTAACATGAAAAGTTATATAAAAAATTCACAGACAACATATGTTCACATTCATGGCACAATTCAAACGGGACCAGAAAATAATTATTTTCTCCCATTCACTTGCATTGACGGTTTTTCAACTTTGAGGTCCAGCAGGGTTTTACGGAAGGGGCGGGACTTACCAGCTCTAGAGACAAAGAGAAAATAATGAGCACAACAGCCAACACGTGTGAAGTACACTAACGTGCACAGATCAATGAAAACAAAACACGCGTGGAACACTTCCCCCCTTAAGAACCAACTATATGGGATAGGTCGAACATATAGTTGTTCAAATGTTTTTACGTTTGCACGTGACTGTTTTAAAACCGTGTTTAGACCTGGGGGGGGGGGGTAATGAATAATAAAGATAATGAATTTCAAACGAAAGTGACTGAACCAATCTTGTTTTTATTAATATAAGTAGCCTACATACATATAATTTGATATAATATAGAAGTAACGTTAGGCTATTTTTATACTTCAAACTGAAGTTAATGAACCAATCATATTTTTAACAAGTACATATGCATATAAATTGATATAGCCTAATACGTAGGCTATAGAAGTATTATTTTGAACACGGTGCCTCGACCGGTCTGACTTCTTCACGCGACTTCTGCCTGCACTTTCAACTGTCCTCCTAACGGCTGCTGCAACTTGCGTTCTCTTCATCTACTCTATAAAGCAAAAAGGGGACAAAAAGGTTGTATTGTCTTTGTGCATATAGCCTAGATGAATTAGATAAATTAATAGAAACAATATAACTTTAAATTCACACTTGAGCTATATAGCCTACCGAGGTTGTGGAGGCTCGACATCAGCATATTTTGCAGAGCTTTTCACTGCTGCCAGCACTCCCGTCTTTCCCAGGATGTATTTATGGAACTCTGCACAAGTCATCATTAAGGTTAAATGAGCACCTGTTTCTCACATCGGTCCAGGCACCTTTCATTATTGAAAACACTCGTTCCGAGTAAGCATTGCTCATGGGGATGCTCAAAATGAAAGACAGTAGCTTGGCATACTGTGGGAACGCAGACGTGCTCCTGAGTGCTTGGGCCCAAAGCGCACCTACAGGGTGACTATGTATTTCCAGATGAGGCAATATCTCTTTCAGAACACAGCTCTCATTGTAGAGCTCATCCAGGTCGAGTTCATCATGCATCTGAAGGGCGGATACAGCGGCCATTAATTCCCTGTAGCTGATTTCTTGCTTTTCCTTAAGATTGAAACACTGGATGTTGAACAGGTGCCCGGATTCTGAGAAGTTGAACCATTTCTCAAGGTATTGCTCCGCGATATCATAAAAATTTGTGAATTCTCTCTTGAGCCTGTCAACCCTAAGATTAACGAAGGAGAGGAGGACGCGGTCAACTTTTGCTCCGAAAAAGCATCTTTTTTGCGCTGCTGGAGTTTGGTTCGGAGGCCGCTCATAAGTGCATATACTTCAACTGAGGTGAGACTGTCACTCGCAAGACTCAGCACAGCACCAGTGAAAAGCTTTAAAGTGTTTTGCAAGAAGAAGAGTGTGACCTCCAGCTCGCTGCATTCATCTTCCTCTCCATGCTCGTTACCCTGGAGCGCATCCCAGAGGACACGGGGGCACTCCTCCTGTCCCAGTGACAAGAAGTAGCTGCGCACCGCTGGCCAGGTGTTGACAAGTCTGTCAATTGCAGGGTGCAGGCTCAACCAGCGTGTCGGGACGTGACGCAACAGTGTTTGGTACTCCATGTCAGCAAATTCAAACATTTCTTTGAGGGTGGAAACTCTCTTCGCAGAACAGCTGAAATGGTTGAATGATTTTATGACGATAGTCTCCACATCTATTTGCAGTGCATTGCTGGCACGTTTTACTGCATTGTGTATTATGTGAGCTGGGCAGTTTGCGGGAAGGATCTTGCTGTTGATTTTTTTTAGATTTTGGTAAATGGAGTGTTTTCTGCCGCATTGTCAGCCGAGTAAGCCGAGATGTTATTGATGCTGAGTTTGTGTTCCTTTAATTTATTCAGTAAAGTGTCAGTGACGGCATCTGCGCTCTCGGCTGCTTGTTCAAAGAAATCAAGAACTCTGTTCTGGATGCCCTGCTCAGGAGTCCAGAATCTCACAGAGATCGGGAATGTTTTCACATTGCCTTTATTAGAGGCATCGGCTGAAATGGAAAAGAATATATCTTTTGACTCGAGGCATTGGGAGAAGTCAGATGCGAGGGGTGCCAGGACGTTTGTGACCAGTGCTTCAGCTTTTGTGCGACCGCAGCTAACGAGTTTAGCTATGCCCGAATCCGAGTACAGTTTTGGTGTTAACTTCATCGCACAGTCAAGCGATCTGTATGATTGTTGGTGGGTCACACAGTGGAACACGGAGGTAAGCTCAGCAGCAGCTATTTTATTATACATGGAATCATCCTGCTTCTTAAAAAAGGACGAGACCAACGTGTTGGTCTGTACTGTCACGGTGTTGGTACAGTGTAATTTGCTGCTAGCATGCAGCCTAACATCTGCCTCCCCCCGTGAGAGACACCAAACTCTTTCCTACACACTTTGCAGAACGCTTTACTTTCAGTTTCATCATGTAGGGCTTTTGCAATCCATGGATACCTGCCCACCCACTCCTCCCGGTACCTGCAGAGACGTTTTATCTTTTTTGCAGCGTGTTGGGGTTCCGGTACACCAGCCATGTCAATTTCATGAATGAAAATTTGCTTATCAGTGCATATCTTAATGCGCGCCTACGGTATATATATATAAAAAAAAATAAAAAAAGATGCTGCAGCCAATGAGCAGCCGGCGGGGGCTGGTTGCCAGGCTGCAGGTCAGGATGACTCAACCTCGCTCCACGGACAGTTTTTTATGTTTTATCAGACAATAACTATTTAAGATTTTGCTTCAGTATAATTTTCGGTGAGATTCGGGATTAAGATTTTGCTTCAGTATAATTTTCGGGACAATTAGAGCGGGATTCGGGATTCGGGACAGCAGCTTAGATTTCGGGACTGTCCCGAATTTTTCGGGACGTCTGGTCACCCTACACCCGTATCCGACACAGTTTGGATGTAAATCCCATCGGGATGTAGTTGTCTGGATTTAAGCCCTGTAAATTTGTATCCCACCTACCACACACGGATACATCAGGATTTTCTCTCCAACTATTTTGGATCGATTCTGAAGGTAGTTTTTAACCACAGACTCACACAGTAGTTTTAAACCACAGACTCACACAGACTCACTGATCGATACGGTACGCAGCACATCGCCTGAAATAACGATCATTGTGTCAGGACCGCTTCCCACGTACTGACTAGGTCATGAAAAGTTTAGTAGATTATTCGCGCTAAATGAATGGTTAATGTCATGGTGCAATGAGCAGATACTGCTCTTTGTAAATAATTGGAATCGTTTTTGGTCGTGGCGGCGGTGTTGCAACAATCCATAGAGATATTCTCAATGTTCCTCAGAAAACGGGCTATAAGTTTATTTCATTTGAAGTACTTGTACTAAATGTTACGTTCTTAGATGTTCGACAAATATCCCTATTATCTCTAGCCTTGGCTACCGTATATAGACCGCCTGGGCCTTACGCTGATTTCTTAAAAGAGTTTGCAGATTTTCTCTCAGACCTATTAGTTAATGTCGATAAAGCATTAATTGTTGGAGATTTTAACATCCACGTAGATAATCCAAATGATGCGTTAGGGGCTGCGTTTACAGATTTATTAAACTCCTTTGGGGTCAAGCAAAACGTTCCCGGACCAACTCATCGTTTTAATCATACACTTGATTTAATTATATCATATGGAACCGATCCAACCGATATAGATATCATTCCACAAATTGATGATGTCACTCACCATTACATGGTAACTTGCATATTACGTAATATATCATGCTGCGCCACATTATCGATCAGGCAGAACAATTCTTCCATCCACCATAGATAATTTTTAAAATTGCTTATCTGATCTGTCTCAGCTGCTCAGTGAACCCAAACAAACAGATGAACTGGAGGAATTAACTAGCACTATAAGCACTATTCTCTCTGGAACATTGGATATTGTTGCACCCATTAGATTAAAAAAGGTCAGAGAGAAAAGTAAAGCACCATGGTACAACAATACTACGCATGTTCTAAAGAAAGAAACCCATAATTTAGATTGTAAATGAAAAAAAAAAAAAAAACTAATTTAGAGGTCTTTAGAATCACATGGAAAGACAGTAAAAGCGCTAAAAGCGGCCAGGGCTGAGCACCTCCGCAAACTAATAGAAAACAACCAAAACAATCCTAGGTTCTTATTTAACACCGTGGCTAGACTAACAAATAAACAGATGTCACCTGAACAAAATATTCAATTACAGTAGACAATTACATTAAGAACAATTACAGTGCTTTACAACTATAGAACAAAAAGAGTTAAATAAATGTATCACTTCATCTAAAACAACAACATGTTTATTAGATCCTATACCAACTAAACTACTGAAAGAAGTGTTACCTGTAGTGAAAGAGCATCTCCTCAATATTATTAACTCATCTTTATCTTTAGGTCATGTTCCAAGAACATTTAAACTGGCAGTTATAAAACCTTTCATTAAGAAACCACAATTAGACCCACATAATCTAGCAAATTATAGACCCATTTCAAATCTACCTTTTATGTCTAAAATACTAGAAAAAGTTGTGTCCACTCAACTGGGCTCTTTCTTGCATGAAAATGGCATCTATGAAAAGTTTCAGTTGGGATTCAGGCCGCATCATAGCACTGAAACTGCGCTAGTTAAAATCACAAATGATTTACTTTTAGCTTCTGACCAAGGCTGTATCTCAATACTAGTTTTACTTGATCTTAGTGCTGCGTTCGATACTATAAATCACACAATACTCTTAGATCGACTACAAAATTATACTGGTGTTCAAGGACAAGCATTAAGCTGGTTTAGATCGTACTTATCTGACCGCTACCATTTTGTCTATTTAAATGGAGAAAAATCGATCATAACTCCAGTAAACTATGGAGTGCCGCAAGGATCTGTGTTAGGCCCTCTGTTATTCTCAATATATATGCTGCCACTTGGAAATATTATAAGGAAACATGGAATTAGTTTCCATTGTTATGCTGATGACACTCAAATCTATATTTCATCACGACCAGATGAAAACGCTAAATTATCCAAATTGACAGAGTGTGTTAAAGATATAAAAGATTGGATGACGCGCAATTTTCTTTTATTAAATCCAGACAAGACAGAGGTACTAATCATCGGTTCAAAAAACCGCCCACAAAACCTCTCACAATACAACTTTAACATAGTAGGATGTCCTGTTACTTTATCCTCTACAGTAAAAGACCTGGGTGTTATACTTGACTGTAACCTGTCTTTTGAAAATCATATTTCATATGTTACAAGAACAGCCTTTTTCCACCTTAGAAACATTGCTAAGCTACGTAACATGCTATCAGTTTCTGATGCAGAAAAGTTAGTTCATGCATTCATGACCTCGAGACTAGATTACTGTAATGCGTTATTAGCCGGTTGTCCTGCATCCTCAATAAACAATCTACAGTTAGTCCAAAATGCCGCCGCTAGAGTTCTAACTAGATCAAGAAAATATGATCATATAACACCAATTTTATCATCACTACATTGGTTACCTATAAAGTTCCGTATTAATTACAAGGTATTGCTACTAACTTATAAAGCCCTAAACGGCTTAGCTCCAGTTTTTTAACCGATCTTCTAGCGCCCTATAATCCATCATGCTCTTTAAGATCACTAAATTTGAGGCTTTTGGTTATACCTAGGATATCTAGGTCCATCAAAGGAGGGAGAGCATTTTCACATTTAGCTCCAAAACTCTGGAATAGTCTTCCGGATACTGTTCGTTGCTCAGACTGGCTCTCTCAGTTTAAAACTAGATTAAAGACGCATCTCTTCAGCCAGGCATTCATATAATACTTTTACACTTACAGTTAAATCCGGTCTCTAGTTCATAAACGCCAGAGGAGAACTGGCCCCCGACTGAGCCTGGGTTCTCCCAAGTTTTTTTTTTCTCCATTAGGTCACCTGATGGAGTTTTTCGGTTCCTTGCCACTGTTGCCTTTGGCTTGCTCAGTTGTGGATATTTGGGGATATTTAATTTAATTAATCAATCAACAATACTATTGATCAGCATTACCAAACGTGGACGTTCCACTAGAAACAAACACTGATGTATTATTTTAATTTAATACTGTGAAGCTGCTTTGATACAATCTATGTTGTGAAAAGCGCTAAATAAATAAACTTGACTTGACTTGACTTGACTCACACACACCACTTGAACCTTCCATAAAATAATCTTTCATGAAGGTCGGAAAAGGTTGAAGCGAATTACAAGGACATTTGAAGGCTTGATTGCACAGGATTTTGCACAGAAAAACGTAGCCAGTAGCCACATATTTGTAACCAACAGATACCCTTAGACCAGTGAAATGAGCTTTAAGTGTCAATTTACAGGAGATCTGAAGAAATCAGCATCAAAATGAGGTGAAAACAGGAACTATTGACGTGAAATGGGTAGAACTATATTTACTGCCCTAGTACGACAGTTATCAGTTTAGAAGTAGGCTATTCATGTAAATTAAACGAGGGACAATGGCCTTCATCACCACAGTATGCTAATGCTGTGAATCAGATGCGAGGGAATCGTCATTATGCAGATTGAGGACTGATGTGTCTTTTACACCTCTAATACACATCTGTGCTATTTGCTACACACACCACTTATTCCCACTACATACTACTGATCTACTAGTGTGTCCTAACATGTTTTGTCTCATCTGACAGCTTGAACTGAACAGAATTGTGCTGAACTTAATATTAATGTAGTATTATGTAAAATCTACTGAAACATATGTTAAAGAACAACAATAACTTCAATGGAGTCAGATTACTTATATTAGAGTCAGATAACTAAATGCTCATTCTCCCTCAACTGTTTTTTGATCATATTTTTGGTTCAAAATAGCACTGTGCCTCCAAGACTTACACAATATAGAGTGTTTTCAGCAGCTGTTAAATGGATGGTTGATCAGCTTTTTTCGAAGGCTTGATTGTGTTTATGGTGTGCAGTCTAACATGTGTTCATGCTTCATTAAAAAAAAAAAAAAAAGCATTATTTTTCATATCTACTTTTATTCTGTACCGTTGTGTCGCTCCTCCTAAAATGGTCTGATGATTTACTGGTTATAAGAAGGCTCTCCCTCCGAAATACACAACGCACAGATGCATCAAAGAGTTCAGACAACAAGATAGGAGTAGCATTTACTGTCCCAGAGTTTCATCTATCAATAAGGAAAAGGATCAGTGATGAGCTATCTGTTTATACAGGGGAAATGGTTGCATTATTATTAGAAATACAGTGGATAGAAGAAATAAGACCTGTGAAATCAGTTATTTGTTCAGACTCATGTTCATCATTGGCTAGTTTACAATACAGTCATTCAGAAAGTAGACCAGATATTTTAATGGAGATAATGCAAACAATATACAGAATTCAAATGATGGGGATTACAGTAGTATTTTTGTGGGTGCCTGCACATGTTGGTGTCCAAGGAAATGAAATTGCAGATAAAGAAGCAAAAGAAGCAGTTAAAAACAATGACATTAATTTAATTGTCAATTTAAGTAAGAATGAAATTAAGAGTATTATCAAGAAGAGACTAAAGGAAAGGTGGCAAAAACAGTGGGATGAGGAGGAAAAAGGTCGGTGGTTCTATAGAATTCAAAGGAAAGTGGTAGAGATGAGAATTACAGGGAAAAACAGGAGAGAATAGATAGTAATATCAAGGGTGAGATTTGGATACACAAGATTAAATAGTACACTTTATAAAATGGGTAAACATGATACGGGAAGATGTGAGTATTGTGGGCAAGAGGAAACAGTAGAGCACGTTTTAATGCATTGTCAGAAATATAAGAATGAAAGAAGGTTGTTAATTCATAATTTATTAATATTCCTATTAGACATTCTCTGATTCTGCACATTTTTAAAAAAATTGATTGCAGTACGACAAGAGGCTTATTAAAATAAAGTAAATACAATCACCTCCGAAGATCCCGAAAAAAATGTCCGTTGGTGCTTCAGTGACTACTTCGCTCTGAGAACCTGTCAATCACAGCTGTCAATCATGACGTTACACCATCGCATCACGTAACTAACTAAAAACCAACTTATTTTTGAAACAGACACTTGAACTTACATCAGCGTGATAAAAACGACAGCAAATGAAAGAAACCACCTTTGGAAAAAGATATTTGAAGTGTAATTTAATTGTTTAGTTGGTCTCGCGTCCCATTGAATAACACGGGGAGGCGGGGCTTATGACCTATACTAGGACCAGTCACCGGGGGGCGATCGAGACGTTTTGGCTTCACTTTTCAGGGCTTGTGCGGCACGCTTGGTTTCAACCATAGACTAAAAAAATATGGACGTAGTGTCCGTGACGTCACCCGTAGGTTTCTGAAGAGCATTTTTGAAGCCTAAAGTGGGCGGAGCCGTCCGTCGCCATCTTGGCCTTGCGTCACTCCCGGATAACAGAAAATAGGCAAACAGGCGGGGCGTGAGTGGAGCTGAGGAGCCTGGCCATTCTCTGGCCTGGCCATAGATATGAGCCTGGCTATCTGAAATCACCTAGCTCGACGTGATCGAGTTAGCTGATGATGTAAAGCCAATTAAAAGTTCCTGTTTTTGCCCTTTGAAATATTTTAATAGTTAAAATACATGGCTACAAGTGAGACTGTGTATTACTTCGAGTGTTTGTGTGTGACAGTGACTTATGTGCATAACGTTACATGTCAGTCACTCTTTCATGGTCCGTCAGCGCGGCATCGCTCAAGTTCGTAGAGAGCTTATTCAGTCCATTTTAAATTCTGATTTTGGCCGCCTCTCAAATGGGTTAAACCGTTAAACCATAGATATGCGCTAGAAAATCCGCGCTCATTCAAGGATGTGCATTTATTGCATGGACGGAGAAAGCGCCGACGCCTGCATGATTTCATCTGACGGTACATAAGCATATAATCCATCTGTTCCGTGAGAGCAGAACGAACGAGCCTTTATTGACGTTTTAAATTTGAAAACCCCAAAAAGCAACGAAATTGTCAGACATCCATTAGTGCATGTTCACAGAGGAAAACAACTGAAATAAAGCGCTGGTTGTTCTCTCAAACGATACTCGACGACAACGACTAAATCCAAAGACGTGGGCTTTGTACCCAAGTATTAAATTGTATGAAATAATCCCGAAAAAAAGCACAAACACTGCAGAGAAGGCAAGTTCAGCAGCTAACATTTGCTGAGGTGAAGTGACGACGGCTAGTAACAGCAGACAAACGGCTAGCATTGACATCACGGGAATCCACCTGTCACTCAAGTGGCCACACCCTTAAATTTAAATATTAATCAACTAAACGGATGAGTTATAAAAAAATTCACCACCCTCACAGTTGTTATGAAGGGCAAAATTAGCTGTATAGACCAAAGCCACAGAGAGAACCAGGCTGTAAACATGTTTTTTTCTGCTGTAAAGTTGGTAATTTTAACATGAGGGAGATACAGATTTGACTCACTTCTGCAGCCAGGCCAAGCGGTCAGTTAATGAATTGCAGTTTAACTCACTTCCGTGTTGGTTTCAAGAGAGAGACGGGGAGGTTGCCGCTTGGTTTCAACGGAGAGAAGTGAAGCAGATTAGAAGCCCTCATTTCCTGATTGCCGAGCATACTGCGCAGACTCAAACTGAGCTTGACGACGTGGATGTGACGTGAGCAGCCAGCCTGACAGTTGTAAGTTTTCTAGTAGCTGTGCCAAGGGAAATCTGAACCATTCCCTTCCGAATCTTGCAGAGACGGAGATCGTAAGTAGGATCTGTCCATGAGCTAGGAGCAGGAGCAACGTCATGACTCTCTATGGGCTTCTCCCTTGACTTTATCGGACTTTATGCCTCCACGTCCCCCCGATTGCCTGCGAGCTTCTCCTCCTGTCTATACGGTAATTTCCAGAGAGTCGCGTGGTTATGACGCAATCGTTAGCCTACTTTTACAAAAACTGCTTCTACGGGGCCATAACGTAAGCTACAAGGTAATGGAGCCTTTTATACATTGTCGTGTTTCTTTAGAAATAAACCATGGACAAATGGAGTCTTTAAACGCCTCAGATGTAAAGTTATTCGCTGTCAAAGTGACGCCAAAATGAATGGGAGTCAATGGGATGCTAACAGCAGGTGAAGGCTTGTTACTCCCGGGGGTACCTTCAAAATAATAGGCTTGTTTGAGATGCGCCTTGCCTCGCCTGAAATGTATGCGAGAGTAGGCGGCTGCAGTGAGAGGAGGAGTGAAAAAAGCGCAGGCAAGACGGACAGATCTCTCTTCTCGCAGTGGATCTGACACCTGCGAGATCAAAGACGGATATCGCGGGATTCACGGGATTCACGCTCGTGCCCAGTGTTGCTAATAAATTGGATGGAATTTAAGTTCTGTTGCTTTTATATGAAAATAAATATAATGAACAACAAGACACCCAAAGTACTTGTTATTTAATTCCATTCCAAATACATGTTTATCAATCTTTTTTCTTTAATACAGGCATGTGTTTTTTTTTCTTTCTTTTTTTTAATAAAAATTACATTGCATAACCCATAGAGATCGCACTGAGATAGTTTGGGAATATTACCACATAACGTATACACATAAAACATGATATCAGAGTTTTAAAATCAAACATTTTAAAAGAGAGCAATACATCACGGTTGTTTAAACCAATGAACATCAAGCTGTGTCGTCAGCAAGTCGTTTCCCATCATGCTTTTGATCAGCGCAGTCAGCGGAGAGCAACTGCGCTCGACTGCAGAATCCGACAGGTGTGCCTTGCGCTCGCGAGAGATTTTTGACATACGTCAGCATGACATCAGAGCAAGGCGGACCGCACTCGGACACATTAGGCTTGTTCGACTTCATGCAGCTCTGCGCAGACCGATCGGCGGCTGACTTGAAGCAGTGCATGCCGGTTAGAAATTTTGTCCGACTTGATACAGCGCCGACGCCACGTGACTGTGACGTGTGCCATCAAAGTACCGCGAGACCGATTCGAGAGTAGCCGGAGAACTCAGCCAGCGCAGCTTCTCAAGAGCGACTGCACGGGCTGCAGGAGCTCTGATGACGACACAGCTGTTCCACGACTGGCCGGATTCACCGCATGACAATGATCACGTGTGTTTCGTGTTTATTCCTATGGTTTATTCAAACACCTTTAGTTCCTCTAAAGCTCACAAATCAGTTTTTTATAACAGTAAACACTCTTTTCATGTAGTTGTCATGTTATATTGTGTCATGTTTATCAAATTAAAACTGATTAAAAAACGTAGACTCCACTTAATTGATAGCTTATGTTGAACTTTATTCTTGTTCAAACAGACGCTGAAGCAGTGCATAAAGTATTGAATGAAAATGTCTCTGAGACATCTGTGTATTATTTGGCAAATATTGCATTTATTTCACTTCAGCTGTGGTAAAGTATGCAAACACCACGTGAGCGGTCACTACGGGAACCAGAAAGTGTCCGACTTCACGTCTCCGTTTGCAGCTCCTCCCCGCCTGCACGTGGCTACTCTCGCCGATCGGGTGCATCCAGCCGCAGCCGATGTCGAACACACCTATTTCTAACCGGCATGCATCTCGCGCTTATCACCGGTGATCGATTCTGCGCAGATTTTGCTCATCTCAAACAAGCCTATTATCAGAGAATGTCTCAATATGAAACGCTGCCCCCCTGATAAAATTCAAGAAGAAGAAGAAGAAGAAGAAGAAATACACAACGGGCTCTGATTGGTCAGCTTGGACCAGTGTGTTGTGATTCGCTAACTGCCTAGTTCACGCTGTCCGGAAACGTCACGTCCGTTACCAGTTGCATGTGCTTCGGTGTATTGTAAACACAGGCGTCAATATTGCCTTATCAATTTCAGCCCGAATCAGACTTAGAGAATAGTGGAGAGGAATCGAGCAGAGTCGTTTCAGAGAGGTATGTTTTTTTTCTTCCTGTAGATCAATGTCTCATACTTTTTTCTATACGCGGTTATTTAATGCTACTGCTGTTTATGTTAAAACACGCAAAAATATCCATGCATTTCATACAATCGTTCTACCTCCTAATATTACAATCCTCGAAGGGATTATTTGATCAGCACTCGCACACACACTCTCTCTCTTTCTCGCACACACACACACTCCACAAAACGAATGTAGCCAAATATCTGTCGTCAGAACCATGAGCACATTACGAGACTAATCATGGTTTTACCACAGTAAAGAAAATGTTTACATTGATATTATATGTTTAACGTAACATTACAAACACCATCATTCAACGTGGGATTAAAATTAAGTTTGTATGTGTTTGAAACAGCGTTGCTACAACATAAATAAAACGATATAGCGATGGAAAACACATCAACAAAGGCAAAGCATAAAACGTGTTGTGTCCCATAAACCCCAGCTTCTGCTTTTAAAGTGGGAACTGCTCCATCTTTCAGGACAAGCTTTTGTGAATCCGGTGTGAACTCGCTTAGATCCACGTTATGACTCTAATGCAGCAACTCTTCCTCTTCTCAACATGGGTGTGTGTCTGTATGCAGCTGTATACTACTAGCCCTGAGTGAATCATAGAATTATTTCATGCCGTGTTTCAGACGTATCCCTTAATAAAACATGAACAAATTCATACAGTGAACTAGAGTATTGGTATTATCTGGCATACATTTGACAGTAATATATTATTTTGCCACAGCCACAAACATAACACTAAACTGAAAATGGTACTTTAGTTTTGCAATTACTCAACTGTATAAGAAACAGTGCAACAAATAAATCTAGGAATATACAAAAGTATATATGAATAATATAAAAACATAGGCTATCTCATTAAAACTTAATGTCTAGAAACAATTTTGTTAAATAAAAGTTTTTCTGCATGTCAGTTTTTAAATACCAAAGTACAGAAAAAGTGCAACAGTAACTTATACTCAATCTAAATAGGCTCCTTTAAAAACACTAAATGCAGTCACAGTGTAGTGAAATAAGAGACTTTAATAGAGTACACAAATAAACTTCAACTTAACAAGTTCAGATTCAACAAGAGCAGTATTAAACCCAGAATGAAAATATTCATATTTCAAGTAACTCTGGTAATTTCATTCCCACATCCTGTTGCAATTATAAGTAGCCCTTACCTGTAGGTTCAAGATGCTAGACTTTGTTTCAGGGTTTAACCAGTTCAGTCCTGGATCCACTGGGCGTTTGCTAGTATCAAAATCCAAACTTCATCAAAATAAAGATATTTCACTCTGACAATTCTCTCTTATATTAATTATTTGTATTATTAGTAGTAGTAATTTCACTTATTCACTAAATGATAATTATTAGGTAGTCTAATTGTCATTGCCATTTAAGTGAAATTACTCAACTTAAATATACAAGCTTGATAAAAAAAAAATCTCATTCTACAAGAAAATATCAGCTGGCACTTAGAGGCATATATATATATATATATATATATATATATATATATATATATATATATATATATATATATATATATATACATACATACAGCGGGGGAAATAAGTATTGAACACGTCACCATTTTTCTTTTTGCTATTGACATGAAATTTTCACCAGATGTTGGTAACAACCCAAGGAATCACTACATACAAAAAAACCAAAACAAATAAGCTCAAAAATTAAGTTATGTGTAATAATGTGAAATGACACAGGGAAAAAGTATTGAACACATGAAGAAAGGGAGGTGCAAAAAGGCATTGAAAGCCAAGACAACAGCTTAAAACTATTAGTAATTAAAAAGCAATCCAGCCCCCTGTCAGTGGAAATTAATAACAGCTGGTTCAGTCCCAACGGTTGATTGCTTTTTAATTACTAATAGTTTTCAGCAGTTGTCTTGGCTTTCCATGCCTTTTTGCATCTCCCTTGTTCAATACTTTCTCCCTGTGTCATTTCACATTTTTACACATAACTTAATTTCTGAGCTTATTTGTTTTGGTTTCTTTGTATGTACTGATTCCTTGGGTTGTTACCAACATCTGGTGAAAATGTCATGTCAATAGCACCTTTGGAAATATATTTACTGAGAAAAATGGTGACGTGTTCAATACTTATTTCCCCCGCTGTATATATATATCAGTCATTCTTTTAAGAAGAGAAAACAGCATGTCCATCCTCTCCCTACTCTCCTGTGCTCTCCTCGCCTCTGCCTCCTTCTGCAGTCCCATGTCTTCTCTAAGCAAGTCCAAAAACTCGTCCTCTCTGTCTCGCCTTCTTCGTGGTGCTCCTGCTGGTGCTGATGCTGGTGCGGCTGGCTCCTCCTCTTCTTGGTCACACACTGCTGAACCTGGCCCTGGTGTGTCCTCAGGCATTGAGGCAATGAATGGAGTGGCTCTGTCCCAACACCTCATCCATGAAGACAAACCACTGCCAAGTTTCAGTAGTGGGTTTCCCACTCACACCCTCACCTGTCCCAGGACACTTGCAATCCTAAGGCAGAGCAAATTAACAATGGCTTGTTAACAACAACTGCACAATACATTTCAGCAAAGATGTGTGTATTAACTTTCTTACTTTGTATTATTTATTTATTTTTGGCCTGTATGGGAGTTACCTTCCCCAGCAGACCCATTTTCTCCAGAATTACACTAAAAAAGCAGAAAAGGGTATTTATGAAAAATAATAACACAGCGGTCATTGTTAACATGGCAAAATATGACGCATCAGGACATGCATACAAAATACTTCAGAAATCATATTTTTCGAAACTCAAATTTGGTTCATTACGTCACATCTGTACACGTAAAGGAGTCTCGGTTAGCAGGTTATATTGCGTGTGAAGACCTTGGAGGTGGAGATTTATAGCCTTTTCTCACAGCATTTGATATAATTAAACTTATATATTTGATGGCGGATCCAGAAAGGTTCAAACGACGATCACCAACTGGAGATTCCCCCGTAGTAAAATGCAAAAGACTTTGGACTTCCTAGTGGCTACAGAAAAAAAGATACTGCAACCGTCTGGCCCACGCGAAAGCAAGGATAAATATCGGAAGGTCATTAAATGTAGGCCTAGGAAAGCGCAGGTGTGTGAGTCCCGTTGCGGCCGGCCTCCCACCCAAGCGCCTCGCTGTCTCAGCCCCAAGCTTCGCGGCTGTCCCAGCGTTCTCTGCAAAGCGCAAGCCTGTACAAGTGCCCGCTTGCCTGCACTCAAAAGCCGTTTTTACGGCTACCCAGATATGTCTCGAAAAGAGTGTGTTTTCTGGTGTCCCGGCCACGGCCGATGGTGCTATAAGTGTAGTGTCGATGCCCACTCCTCTGTGCCCATCCATACACATAAGCACAGCCCTGCACCCAGGGCTCGCGCAAATAAAATCGACTCAGGTCGATTGCGCCCCCCACATAGTAAAAGTGCCCACTACTCAGTGCCCACGAACACTATGTCTATCAGATCACAGGCTCTCTGTAAAAACGAGACCTGTGAGCGCGCGCGCTGCTTACACAAGCAGCGCGCCCCAAGCAGTAAATGTGCCCGCTCACAGCCCACATCTACTCGCACACATGAGTCCCACGGGGCTCGCGCAGCCCTCCCTCACTCAGTCAAACACTGTTGTAAGGTCGAGGGCGAGCGCTCCGCCCGCTGTATTAAGCGCGCCCCCCGCCTCAAATGCCGCAGGCATAACGCCTATGTTTGTGAGCCCCGTAGCACCTCTGTCGCACGGCGAACAGAGCGCGCTCTGTATCCGGCCCTTAGCCAACCATGCAGATGCATGGGCAGCGCTTCCAGGGGTTTCAGACTGGGTCTTAGGCATTATAAAGAGAGGCTTCTCGCTACAGTTTTATCGACGCCCTCCGCGCTTCACAGCGCGCGTCGAAACTTCGGTACCGCTGAATGTAGCACACCTACTTCGCGCCGAAATATCAAAACTGATAAGCAAAGGGGCGATAGAGCTTGTTCCCCGAGTTCAAAGCGAACAGGGGATATACAGCAGATACTTTCTAGTCCCCAAAAAGGACGGCGGTATCAGACCCATTCTGGATCTAAGACGACTGAACAGAGTATTAGTGAAACGCCGTTTCAAAATGCTCACAACCAGCAAAATTCTCGCGCATGTTCGCCGAGAAGACTGGTTCATGTCGATAGATCTGAAGGACGCGTATTTTCAAATACAGATAGCGTCACATCACAGGCGATTCTTGAGATTCGCCTTCGAGGGTCAGACATACCAGTATACAGTCCTGCCTTTCGGCTTGTCCCTGGCACCTCGTACATTTACGAAATGCATGGACGCAGCAATCGCTCCTCTCAGACTCAGAGGCATGCGAGTGCTGAACTATTTGGACGACTGGTTGATCCTAGCCCAATCACGATCTCAGCTCATAGAGCACAGAGCCATTTTACTCGATCACCTCGAGAATCTTGGTATCACGGTCAATTGGGCGAAGAGTTCACTGAACCCCAGCCAAACGATTCCGTTTCTGGGTATAGTTCTGGACTCACAGTCTATGACAGCGCGGCTGTCGCCACAGCGCGTGCTGAACATTCAGCGCGCGGCGATGTCTTTCCGCCACGGCGCTTTCACCCCGCTCAGAAAATTTCAAAGGATGCTGGGTCTCACGGCCTCAGCATCGTCAGTTCTCCGGCTGGGCTTGCTCCGCATGCGCCCGCTGCAGTTCTGGTTGAAAGCGCGGGTTCCGCGCAGAGCGTGGGTGTCCGGTCATTTACGCCTCAAGGTCGATCAGGACTGCGTCACAGCCCTGGTACCTTGGATGGCGAACGACTGGTACCAATCAGGTGTAAGCCTGGGGACTTCCTCGAGGGTGAAGATGGTGTCTACGGACGCATCCACCTCGGGATGGGGAGCGCTGCTCGACGGCAGACCGTCCTTCGGCCTATGGTCGGAACGGGAAAAGCTTCAACACATAAACTGCCTAGAAATGCTGGCAGTGCACAACGCGCTGACGCGTTTTTGTCCCCACATCAAGGACCAACACGTCTTAGTCCGTTCGGACAACATGGCAGTGGTGTCCTACATAAATCGCCAGGGCGGTCTGAATTCCAAACCCCTGTACAGGCTGGCGAAACGCCTCCTGCTATGGGCTCAGCACAACCTACGCTCGCTGAGAGCAGTACATGTGCCCGGGCTGCTGAATGTGGGCCCGGACAGACTGTCCAGGAACAACGTTCCTACGGGCGAATGGTCTCTACACCCACAAACAGTCCGGCTGTTGTGGGAGAGATTCGGCAAAGCGGAGGTGGACCTATTCGCGTCCCGCGAAAACGCTCACTGCCCCGCATTCTTTTCAAAGACCGACAGCGCGCTGTCCCAAAGGTGGCCGCGCTGCCCGCTATACGCTTTTCCCCCCGTCTCCCTCCTGCCTCAGGTGTTGGAACGGGTCAGGAAAACGAAATGCCCAGTGCTGCTTGTAGCACCGTTCTGGAAGAACCAGGCATGGTTCCCAGTTCTGATGCAGTTAGCAGACATCGCTCCATGGCCAGTGCCGTTGAGGAGAGATCTCCTCTCGCAGGCCAGGGGCTCGATCTGGCACCCACACCCGGAACTATGGTCCCTTCATGTGTGGGCGCTCAACGGATACCCGTTGGTCTCGCAGAGGGAGTCATGAATACCATCACGGAGGCTAGAGCGCCTTCGACCAGGCGACTCTACGCTTCAAAGTGGTCGGTTTTCTCCGGCTGGTGTACAGCTCGGAGCCTTTCACCCCTCGAATGTGAGGTAACGGAGGTTCTCTCCTTCCTACAAGAGCTGTTGGATAAGGGCAGATCCCCTTCCACGCTCAAAGTGTATGTGGCGGCTATTTCAGCGTTCTCAGGTTCAACGCTGGGTCAGTCACTAGGAAGGAATGATTTAGTCATCCGCTTCCTCAGGGGAGCTAGGAGACTGAATCCACCCAGGCCTCCGTCAGTCCCTATGTGGGACCTTTCTACGGTCCTGGCGGCCATGAAAGGTGCCCCTTTCGAGCCTATCCAGTCAATCAGCCTCAAACATTTGTCTTTCAAAACAGTGTTTTTGATGGCTCTCGCTTCAGTGAAGCGCATAGGCGATCTGCACGCGCTCTCCGTGAGCCCGACGTGCTTGGAGTTTGGTCCTAATGACTCTAAAGTCATACTCAAACCTAAGCACGGCTATGTGCCGAAATCCCTCAACACGCCTTTTCGGGCTCAGGTCATTTCCCTGGCTGCCCTGCCGGCGTCGAGTGAGGAAGGGGACTCGAGTTTTCTTTGCCCTGTTAGGGCTTTAAGAACTTATATGTCCCGCTCTGCTGCCTTTAGACAGACAGAGCAGCTCTTTGTCTCGTTCAGCGGACGTTCCAAAGGAACGGCTGTTTCGAAACAAAGCCTATCCAGATGGATAGTTGACACAATAGCGCTGGCTTATACTGCCAAGGGCATTCAATGCCCGTTGGGAGTCAGAGCGCACTCCACGAGAGGCGTTGCCTCCTCGTGGGCTTGGTCCAGCGGGATTTCCTTACAGGATATATGTACGGCGGCAGGCTGGGCCTCTCCGTCTACATTTATCAGGTTTTATAACCTAGAGGTTCCCGCCTTACAGGCTAAGCTTTTGTCGGTGTAATACTATGCCGACTATGCTGGGCTGAACTGTGTAAGACCCACGTTTTCCCACATTAGTGCAGGCTCCCTACCCTGGCTATGTGATGTCATATTCGCGTCTGTGGACATGTCTATATAAGGACGGAGGAATCCCCTCCTGTCTTTAGACTCTCCCTGTGAGGTCGCGTTAAGCCTGCAGACGCTACAGTATAGGGAATTAAGGCTTCCCCCCCCTTATTCCCTGACTCTGTGTGAGTCTATCTGGTGATTATGCACTGTATGCCTGAAATGGCTTCCGGTGATCAGTGTTTTTATCCCAGCACGCACGGCGTTTTGCAAGGGGTTCCCGCAGCGTTTTTCAAACGCAGTACGAGAGAACTCTCGTAAGAGAACGTACTCGGTTACTAACGTAACCTCGGTTCTCTCTAGAAGAGGGAACGAGTACTGCGTTCCCTTGCCGTGCGTTTGATTCACTCTGGTTCGCTTCGGCGATCAAAATCAAGTGAGTCAGCCTTCTCGAGCTCCTTTTATAGAGGTAAGCCACGCCCGTCTCGGCGGGAAGTGGCGAGGAGGGCGCGAAGCGCCCTCATTGGTCTGATGTTGCATCAGCCTGCGCTCGATAGGCTTATGCAGTTGCCGCAGAGCAGCCAATGAGCAGACAAGCCGTCTTGCTTCAGCTGTCTGCTGCTGCCGCAAAGCGTTTTACATATATGAAAAATTAAAGGATAATTTTTGCTTCAGTGTTTCGTGAAAAGAGACTTTTCCCGCAGCGTTTTTCAAACGCAGTACTCGTTCCCTCTTCTAGAGAGAACCGAGGTTACGTTAGTAACCGAGTACGTTTTAACGCTAACCACTCTAAACGTTTACTTTACTGAATGTATCTGATACGGAATCGGACATGGGCATTATCTCCTTCTTATCTTATGCTCGAAACACTCAGTTTCTAAAAAGTTTGAAATCTTCTTTGAATTGTTAAAACAACCAACAACAGCACATGAGGAGCTTGAACTCATTCTCTCGCTGCTAGTACAGGTCAAGCGCTACGAATGGAAGTAGGCAACCGGAGTCGTCGTCATGGCAGCGCGCATTGTTTAGACTGAGCAGAATAAGGTGGATAATTTGCACCGTTTGATATGATAAGCGATCGTTTGATTTAATCAGTGCGATTTACTGCAATGCTTTTTTCCCCTTAGTTGGTCAGAACAAAAGTGGATGTTAATTACTTGTTCAGATCACATTTTCCGGTAAAAATTATTATGTTGGTCATACTTCCAAAAAGTATAATCTGTGATTGCGAATGACAGTATCCACACCGGCGCGGTGATTGACAGCCGCACATTCTCCTCAAAACATTGGATTAACATTGGTGCCGTGTCGAAGCACAACTCACGCAAAGTTGATAATTCCGCGAATAACTACAATTGCAGATTTCGAACAGAGATGTTTCAGCAGATTTTACAAAGAGGAAAAACTCCGGACTGCAGTTTTAATTGCAATTTAATAAATTTAGCTGTCTGCTCCTTGCGCCCTGAAACAATTAAACAATAAAAGGGGACCTATTATGCCCCTTTTCACAAGATGTAAAATAAGTCTCTGGTGTTCCCTGAGTGTGTATGTGAAGTTTTAGCTCAAAATACCCAACAGATCATTTTTTACAGCATGTTTAAATTGACATTTTTTGGTGCTCAGAAAAACACGCTGTTTTAGTGTGTGCCCTTTAAATGCAAATAAGCTGCTGCTGGACGACACAGGGGGCGGAGCCTCACGAGCTCGCGCTCAGTCTCTCAGGACAATTTCATCTCACAGAAAGATAATAATATTAGAAACTCTCAGTAACGGTGTTCATTTCGACCCGAAGTTGGACAATAATGCCTACAGAGTCAGAGTGCTGTATAGAGATGAAACAGGTATAGTTTAGTATTTTAATTACGGTTATAACCGTATTTGTCATCTGCTGTATGTATCCGTTATTAATAGCCTACAAGTCTGCTGTTTCGGACCAGGTCTGAATGATAATCAAACATACTGATGAGTTTAATAAAGTTTATTGTACATCACACAAAAGATGAAGCGTCAGTTTTACTCTAGAAAATCACTGTAAGAGCTGAGTAAACAGTAAGTTATAAGAAGTGCGCAAGTACATAAACAAATTTCGGTTGAATTGAGGGAGCATTTTCTTTGAAAACAAAATAATTCCACCTCGTCTTCAGCGGCTGCCTCAGATTTCGGGAGTAAATAGAGAGAGCTATGTGGATTAATACATCCAGCCACACAACACCTACAACGCTTGGGAGACATTCTCGTCAGTGCAGCAGCTGTGAACTCGATCAGGGCGGGTCTATGTTAGAACGGCAGTGTCTGTCAACACTCGTGGGCGGGGCCTGTGGCTTTAGTGACGTCACTAAAGCCGCATTCTGAAAACAGGTCGTTGGGAGACACTGTTGATGATTTATGGGGATTAATAAAAAAGGAGTGAGTGGATTTTTATCACTATTGGGTGGTTGTGTACACGCACTGATACACATTCATGCAAAAGTGAATTTTGCATAATAGGTCCCCTTTAAACTAATATTGGCACAAATTTTGCCTCAAACCCAGGCACGGATTAACGCACAGGCCTACTGGGCACTTGCCCAGGGCACTGGGCCAGCAGGGGGCCCTGTCAAATTTATTGTGTCTATTCTTTTTAAATAATTATTTTAATTGTAATTTTATTTTCAGTAAAATTGTGTTAAATATTGAGGAATAATGTGATTATTTTTTGCAGTTGCAAAGTATTAACTAGTAAATAAATCAAATAAATAATTTTAATGTATTGCTGCGCTGTTGAGAGGGACATCTAGAGGCGAGTGAAAAGCATTGCGTAATATAAAAGTCACGCGTAGAAGACGGTTACTCAAAAACCAAAACAAAACTGAGTTTAAAACCACAACCAAGTTTCAAGAATAGAATTTTTCTAGTCGACTAGTAGTCATTCATTTAAGCAATTAGTCGACTAATCTCACGTTAATATTAATTTCTGCTTAAATACTGAGTGCATGGAGGCATATTCCGCGCTCAAGCGCATGCATAAATCTTCCCGCAAAAGGCTAATGATAATATGTCTGAGAAAAAAAAAAAAAACAGTCATTTTTATTGTTTAATAATAAAAAATATATATTTCTAAATCAGTGTCGGCTGCAAACATATCTATATCTCCGCTGTAAATTGGATGCGCCTTTAGAGAGAAATGCACCTTTCATATCATATCAACCTAATCAATCGGTATTTGCTTTCGATTCGAATTTTTTCGTTTTAAAGTGGACATTTCAAGCTTTATATAGAAATATTCATCATGTCTGTGAGGCTATAGCCTACACTGTGTTTCAGTTCATTTTTTGAGACGCGCTCCAGTTCACGCCACGGAGACCATGAAGTGCGCCCTGTTTGTTTTATTTTATTTTACAAAAGCACAACGTTTTCTTGCTATTGTGAGTTTACAAAAATAAAAGTAGCTACTTGTGACTGATGCATTATTATTTTCTGTAGGCTATATGACCAGAAACGATTGAGTATTTCAAGTTGTTTCCACTGTTGATAGGAAAATGCAAGTGTTCGCGCCGACGCCTGCCATGCAGTGCGTGCTTCACACTCCGCACAAACACTTTGGATATGCATTTATCTAGGTTAAAGTTAGAGCGAGCTGCCATGCCAGACGGATAAGTCCTTTTCATGTTTAACAAATCAAATCATGCATTTTCTACCTACCGCGAGTAAGCGCTGCACCAGTTTTTTTTTTTTTTTTTAATAAAGCTTTATTAAATTCTTACAAAATACAAAAATACAAAACAAATTTAAGAACAAAATACAGATATAACATATTAAGCGCTGCACCAGTTTGAAAAAGGTAAAAGCATAACGAGCGTAACGAGAGAGGGGCCCCATTAAGGGGGATGCAGAGATGTCTTTATATTAACATTTCTGATTGTTTAAATGATCAGCCCTCGGGGGCCCCCTTAAAATGCCTGCATGGCTTGCCTGCCCTATTGCGGCGCCTGTGCATACAGGTGCAACACTGTTGCCCAAAAAATTGGTGAAGGGGGCCTTTGAGACATTGGTGCCCAGGGCACATCATCGCCATAATCCGTCCCTGCTCAAACCACCTGACAAATGAAGCCACGCAATGGTGACGATGGAGTTAAGATGAAGTTTATAAGAAAGAAAAAAACGTGTGGTTTTTAACTGTGGTTTCGCTAGTTATTTGTTAATGAAAATGAAAACATAATACATGCATTTAAATGGGAATTTGCCATCCACCACCTAACTCTCGGCTGTCTTTTTTTTTTTTTTTTTTTTTACAAAAATGCTGTTGTCACCGGCGCGCAATGACTTATGGGGTAGGATAGGCCGCTAAGAATCCTTTTATGTGTCCTTCCTTTCACGGGGAAACGAAGGGTGCATTTGGCGTCGCTTTAGTCTTCATCAATCGGCCTTCAAATACGGCCTTCGGAGGATGCAGCCTTCACATTGGGACACAGCTAGGGATTAAATCACAGAAACTCGTGGGCAAACTGGGTGTCACAGGCAAACATAACATGAACACAAACACTAAATGTGACACATGTAGTGATTTTTTTTTTTTTTCATTTCAGATCTGATGGAAGAGAGCGAGGAGAGTGAAGAACTGAGTGAAGTGGAGGAGGAACATCATGTCAAACCTGGAGACAAACCTTTGAGTCGCTCCAAGACTAAAAAGACATTTTTAAAGAAAAGAAGAGCCAATAAATCTTCCACCTGCACTCAGTGTGGAAAGAGTTTCACAACCAAACATAGTCTTGAGATTCACTTGAGAATCCACACTGGAGAGAAGCCGTTCTCATGTAATCAGTGTGGGAAGAGATTCACAGCCAAACAAAGACTTGAGCGTCACATGAGAGTTCACACTGGAGAGAAGCCGTTCACTTGTGTTCAGTGTGGAAAAACATTTCGTAGGGCAACAGCCCTGAAGAGACACTTGACAGTTCATGCGAAGGAGAAGCCACATTCATGTTCTGTGTGTGGAAAGAGTTTTTCACTGCTGACATCTTTACATGCACATCAGAAAATACACACTGGTGTGAGAGAGTACATGTGCTTTGAGTGTGAGAAGACTTTTATGACAGCAAATTGTTTAAAACTGCACGAGAGAATTCACTCTGGAGAAAAACCTTACAAGTGTTCACACTGTGATAACAGATTCAGTCAGTCATCTCATCTGAAAACACATGAGAAGATCCACAGCAGAGAAAAACCTTACAAGTGTTCACACTGTGAAAAGAGATTCAGTCAGTCATCTCATCTGAAAACACATGAGAGGATCCACACTGGAGAAAACCCTTACAAGTGTTCACACTGTGACAAGAGATTCAGTCAGTCATCAAATCTGAAAACACATGAGAGGATCCACACTGGAGATAAGCCGCACACGTGTGATCAGTGTGGAAAGAGTTTCAGATACAAACACAATCGGGAGATTCACATGAGAGTTCACACAGGAGAAAAGCCATTTACATGTGATCAATGTGGGAAGAGTTTCACAATCAAACAAAGTCTTGGGATTCACATGAGAATCCACACTGGAGAGAAGCCGCACTCATGCCATCAATGTGGGAAGATATTCAGCCGATCAACACACCTTAAAAGTCACATGAGAGTTCACACTGGAGAGAAGCCATTCACATGTGATCATTGTGGCAAAGCATTTCCCCGGGCATCACACCTGAAGTCACACCTGACAGTTCATACGAAGGAGAAGCCACATTCATGTTCTGTGTGTGGAAAGAGTTTTTCACACCAGCAATCTTTATATACACATCAAAAAATACATACTGGTGTGAGAGAGTACATGTGCTTTGAGTGTGAGAAGACTTTTATGACAGCGAAATGTTTAAAACTGCACCAGAGGATCCACACTGGAGAAAAACCTTACAAGTGTTCACACTGTGACAAGAGATTCAGTCGATCATCACATCTGCAATTACATGAGAGGATCCACAGCGGAGAAAAACCTTACAAGTGTTCACACTGTGACAAGAGATTCAGTCAGTCATCACATCTGAAAACACATGAGAGGATCCACAGCGGAGAAAAACCTCACAAGTGTTCACACTGTGACAAGAGATTCAGTCAGTCACAACATCTGAAATCACATGAGAAGATCCACAGCGGAGAGAAGCCACTCACGTGTGATCAATGTGGAAAGAGTTTCTCTATTAAAAGTCACCTGAAGGTACACATGAAGATCCATACAGTGGAGAAACCACATCACCACAGTCTGAGATCACGGTAAGGGCAATTCCAGCGTTATGGACGTGACATTTGCAGTCAAAACTTGAAATATAAATTCTCAGAAAATGCATTTAATACCAATATATTGTAAACGTCTGTTTATATATCCATACTCCCTTAATAAAGGAGTCCAGACATTAGAAACATATCAGTCTACGCATGCGTTTTATATTTAATATGAGGGAAATACACATGCGTTATGGACGTGACAAAAAAAATCTCAAACTTTTTGTTGCCAAAATATTTTTTAGTAATTCTGTGAATTACACTGCGCAAACCAAAAGTAATAGTACCCACCGAATGAAGAAGGGTTGGCTCTCCACAGAACATAAAATATTTATTTTATGTTATTTTTCGTTTTCGCATTTATGAGGAAAAAACAATGTTACGGACGTGACAGTTCTCCGTTACGGACGTGACCGCTCTGAAAGCGGCACTAAAATACTGCTTTAAAACGTTCACAGAGACCTCAAACAGGCATTTAAAACACCAAATATTAAGGATTGGCATTATAAGCAAAAATAATATTCGATGTTTGTTCGAAAATCGTACCTCTCCCCCAACATGCTCACCGGTAAGAAGGCGTTCACTCAAATCCCGCTCACAACAAATTTTAAGTTGTGGTCAAACAGAAAGCCCAGATTTCTTGCGCAGTGGAGTTCATACGGTGCGAGAGAACCACGGTCAACATCAAACACACAGTTTTCCTTGGGCCCGAAGATAATTATTTCAGTTTTATTTTCGTTTAGGTTTAGAAAGTTACTTGAAAGCCAAAGTTTAAGATCACTTTAACAGGCAAACAAGGGTTGTAGACCATTTTTATCATTATGTTTTAAAGGAAAATAAATCTGAGTATCGTCGGCATACAAATGGAAGGATACTTCATATTTATTAAAGATGGAAGCCAGAGGTAACAGATACAGAATAAACAATATGGGGCCGAGGATTGATCCCTGTGGGACTCTGCAGTTCAGAGGTACACTAGTGGAGGATTGATGACCAATATGGACACTAAAACATCTGTTGGTCAGATAAGAGCGGAACCACTGCAAGACAACGCCTCGAAAGCCCACGGATGACTCCAGACGTCGCAACAGGACCTCATGGTCAACTAAGTCAAATGCAGAACTCAAATCTAAATAAGACTAAGGCCATTGTCACCCAGAGTCAGTTTCAGTGAAAATATCACTTGACACTCTTAAAAGAGCAGATTCAGTACTGTGTAGAGTTTTAAAACCAGATTGAAATGTTTCATGGAGAGAATTTGCGGATAAGTATGATTGTAGTTGAATCAGTACAACTCTCTTAAGGATCTTCGAAATAAAAGGTAGATTAGAAATAGGACGATAGTTAGAAAGAGTGGAAGGATCGAGATTAGTTTTTTTAAGATATGGCGTCACCACAGCAACTTTCAGACTGTTAGGGAAGGAACCAGTTGACAGGCATTTGTTAATTAAAAGTAACAGGCCAGGTCCAACTGTGTCCATAATTTGCCTAAGGAAAGAAGGTGGAATAATATCCTGTGGACAAATAGTGGGTTTTAAGTGACCAACAATTTCATTACATGTGTCCAGATCAATCGGCTCAAACTCAGACCAGATGGAAGAACATAATGGAACATCATTAGACAATTGAGATCTTAAAATTGTGATCTTATCAACAAATAACTTTGCAAAATTGTCACAGAGAGCAGTAGAGGGCTCTAAGATGGGATGCACTGAGGGATTTAAAACAGAGTTAATAGTAGCAAAGAGAACTTGAGGTTTACGGCAATTATTAGAAATAAGTTCAGAAAAATGTTTGCATTTTGCAGACTTTGCAGCTTTCTGAAACACCTTATAGCCAGCAGCCATATCACCCTGTAGCCCAAGACTGGTTGCCCACTGAAGCTAAGCAGGGCTGAGCCTGGTTAGTGCCTGGATGGGAGACCTCCTGAGAAAAAACAGGTTGCTGCTGGAAGAGGTGTTAGTGAGGCCAGCAGGGGGTGCTCACCTTGTGGTCTGTGTGGGTCCTAATGCCCCAGTGTAGTGACGGGGACACTATACTGCCAAAAGAGCACCGTCCTTCGGATGAGACATTAAACCGAGGTTCTGACTCTCTGTGGTCATTAAAAATCCCAGGATGTCCTTCGAAAAAGAGTAGGGGTGTAACCCCGGCATCCTGGCCAAATTTGCCCCTTGGCCCCTGTCCATCATGGCCTCCTAATCATCCCCATATACTGATTGACTTCATCACTGTCTCCTCTCCACCAGTAAGCTGGTGTGTGGTGGGCGTTCTGGCGCAATATGGCTGCCGTCGCATCATCCAAGTGGATGCTGCACATTGGTGGTGGTTGAGGAGATTCCCCCATCTATGTAAAGCGCTTTGAGGTCTCTGAAAAAGCGCTATATAAATGTAACGAATTATTATTATTATTATTATTATAGGCATTTTTCATGATTTCATACGAAACCTGCAGATGGTCCTTTTTCCATTTGCGCTCCGCCTGTCTACATACCCATCTAAGGGTACGTGTAGTGTCAGTGTGCCAGGGCACTGGTGCAGGCTTATGATTTTTGTACCTCAAAGGCGCAATAGAATTCATGATATCTGCGCAGGTGGAATTAAAAAGATTAAGATGTGCATCAGCATCCAGGTTATGCAGGGTAGAGACAGATTCCAGGCAGTTACGTAGAGATAGGCTGTGGAAAAATCTTCACTAGAGCGTTGGGTAAGACAACGAGTTAAACGTGCAAGTGATGGATTTTTTAAGTGTGCGTCCAGTGAGAGGAACAGTAAAAAGTACAGGCATGTGGTCAGAGAAAAATGCGCTGTTGATTTCTATATTCGAAATCGAGAAACCATGGGTTAAAATCAAATCAAGGGTGACCATGGATATGTGTTGGACCAGAAACCCACTGAGTAAAGTCAAAAGACTCAATCATATTTAGAAATTCAGCTGAATATGGTTTGGAAGCACAGCAAACATGAATGTTGAAATCACCCAGCAGTAATATTTTGTCATGTTTGATAACGAGATCACACATTAGTGCAGCAAGCTCACTTAGAAAGGCCTTATTTTGCTGAGGAGGACAATAAATTAGAGCTATGGCAATGAGGTTAACTAAGACTAATTGTAACAATTGCACCTCAAAACTGTGGTAGGAGCCGGTAGGTAGAGATCGACAGTGAAGAGTGTTTTTAAAAACAGTAGCAAGACCTCCACCGCGGGCAGACAAACGCGGGGAGTTTAGAAGTGACAGCCGCGAGGCACCAGTTCCAAAAACGGAGATAACTCGCCGGGCTTTGTACAAGTCTCAGTAACACACACGAAATCCAGGGTTTGAGAGGCAAAAAAAGTCATTTAAAATATCAAATAATCGAAGAGGGCCATCCAGGGAAGACTGGCCAGCAGTAAAATTGTGCGCAAACTCCGATCCCCGTCGAAGCAAGGCGAGCTGCGGATCGCGAAACGGCAAGAGGGCCGATCTGAGTCGTACAGCGATGCCTCTGCGTTTGCCCCGCCTTCTCCGGCATCTCCGTCGTGGTAGATCGACCTGGAGCTGGCACAGGTATGCAGGGGGGAGAGATGGACAGGGTGGAAGCTCGAAACAGGAGATTGAGTGAAAATGAGCATTTCACCCCCCCTTTAACTATAATGTTTACTCTATTCTTCTCAGTTTACCGGCCACTTTCTTGCATTTATTTCGGGAGAAACTGATGAATTCACGTGCTGTAAATCCGATGCCCATCTATGTTATAGATCAAGATTATTTATAAAGGTTTTTAAACGACCAAACACACTCACTTACACGTATTTGAGAATCGGAATAACAGATAGGCTGGTTGATGACATGGTAAGCAAGTTTGTGAATATTTTGAATAAAAAAGGAAAAGCGAAATAAAAGCGACACATCTGTCATGCAGTATTATTGTGGCTGCCATGTATCGCGTGACGCGTCGCCATGGAAACATTAAAGGGAACGTTCGCCTCGAATGAAAAAACTCACTCTGGGGGTGGGGGTGTCAGTTAGAATATTTTAAACTTACGCGTGAAAGGGTTAAAGAAAAGATCGAAAATAAATATTTGTGTGTGCTGTAAAGTGGTTAGAAATTTTTTTTATCGGAATCGGCTAAAATCGGTATCGGCAGGTCAAACTCAATGAAAAATCGGAAATCGGAATCGGCCTAGAAAATTGTAATCGGTGCATCTCTAGTACAGTAACTTTAAAAATAGTGGTCAAAAGTCAAGTTTGAGCTCAAGATTTTTTATTGTAGATAATTGTCATTACTAAAACATCAAATTGCCAGATTTCCAGTGTCCTACCTATAATTAATTTGGCGGGACAACTAAAAATCTTTAGTCATTTTTCTCACTTCCACACTCTAGCGAGTTAAGGTCTTTTGCCTTTGTAGGGCAGTATAACAGTATAACACTTTTGACCTCTATTTTAGAGTTACTGTACTGCAAAATGTGAGAAGTCATGCCAAGGCAAAAGGGAGTAACTTCCACATTATCAATATTTGGTTGGTGATCAGCATTAAAAAAAATCATGGCATTTATTTTGTACTGTACCATACCATCTTCTTCCGCTTATCCGGGGCGGGGTCGCGGGGGCAGCAGTATAAGCAGAGATGGCCAGACTTCCCTCTCCCTAGACACTTCCTCCAGCTCTTCTGGGGGGACACCGAGACTTTCCCAGGCCAGCCGGGAGACATAGTCCCTCCAGCGTGTCCTAGGTCTTCCCCAGGCTCTCCTCCCAGTGGGACGCGCTCTGAACACCTTCCCGGGAAGGCGTCCAGGAGGCATCCAGAACAGATGCCCATGCCACTTCAGCTGACCCCGCTCGATGTGGAGGAGCAGCGGTTCTACTCTGAGCTCCTCCCAAGTGACCAAGTTTCTCACCCTTTCTCTAAGGGATCGCCCAGCCACCCTGCGGAGAAAGCTCATTTCGGCCGCTTGTCAGCTGCCTCAGGAGTCCCAAAAGCCAGCCAGGCTCGATAGGACTTCTTCTTCAGTTTGACGGCATCCCTTACTTCCGGTGTCCACCACCGGGTTCGGGGATTACCACCTCGACAGGCACCGTACACCTTACGGCCACAACTCCAAGTGGCCGCGTCGACAATGAAGGTGGAGAACATGGTCCACTCGGACTCAATATCTCCAGACTCCCTTCGATTGAAGCTCCGCCAGAGGTGGAAGTTGAAAATCTCTCTGACAGGGGACTCTGCCAAACGTTCCCAACAGACCCTCATAGTACGTTTGGGTCTGCCGAGTCTGTCCAGCTTCCTCCCCGGCCATCGGATCCAACTCACCACCAGGTGATGATCGGTTGACAGCTCCGCCCCTCTCTTAACCTAAGTGTCCAAGCCATACGGCCGGAGGCCAGATGAAACGACCACAAAGTCAATCATCGACCTCCAGTCTAGGGTGTCCTGGTGCCACGTGCACTGATGGACACCCTTATGCTTGAACATGGTGTTTGTTATGGACAAGCTGTAACTAGCACAGAAGTCCAATAACAGAACACCGCTTGGGTTCAGATCAGGGGGGCCGTTCCTCCCAATCATGTCCCTCCAGGTGTCACTGTTGCTGCCCACGTGGATGTTGAAGTCCCCCAGTAGAACGACAGAGTCCCCAGTTTGAGCACTTTCCAGCACCCATCCCAGGGACCCCAAGAAGGCCGGGTACTCTACACTGCCGTTTGGCCCGTAGGTGCAGACAACAGTGAGAGACCTATCCCGACCCGAAGGCGCAGAAAAGCAACCCTCTCATTCACCGGGGTGAACTCCAACACATGGTGGATGAGCTGGGGGGCTATAAGATCACCCACACCAGCCCGCCACCTCTCACCATGGGCAACTTCAGAGTGGTAAAGAGTCCATCCTCTCTCCAGGAGTGTGGTTCTAGAGCCCAAGCCGTACATGGAGGTGATCCCAACTATCTCTAGTCGGTACCGCTCAACCTCACGCATAATCTCAGGCTCCTTCCCTGCCAGCGAGGTGACATTCCACATCCCTAGAGCTAGTGTCCAGGGATTGGGTCGTCAAGGCCCCCGCCTTAAACTGCCGCCCGATCCTCTAAGCACCGGTCCCTTACGGTCCCTCCTACAAGTGGTGAGCCCACGGGAGGGCGGCCCCACGTCGCTCCTTTGGGCTGAGCGTGGCCGGACCCCATGGGGGAGGCCCGGCCACCAGGCGCTCTCATACAAGCCCCAACCCTGGGCCTTGCTCCAGGGTGGGGTCCCGGCTGCGCCATGCCGGGCCACGTCACGGTCCTCAATCTTATTTCCATCATAAGGGTTTTTGTACTGCTCTTAGTCTGACCCATCACCTAGGACCTGTTTTCCTTGGGAGACCCTACCAGGTGCATATAGCCCCGGACAACATAGCTCCTAGGGTCATTCGGGTACTAAAACTCCTCCACCACGGTAAGATGGCAGTTCAAGGAAGGGGCATTTATTTTGAATTACAGTACTCTGCAGTGGGCTATCTTCAATTGGTACCGAGTGGCATAAGACTTGCTAAGTGCACTTTCAAAATGATCACGATAAAACAGAATATCATGCACATTCGACCTGGTTTATAGTGGTAAATCTGAAAGATACTTTTACATTTAGCTAGCCCTCATCACAAGCGCTTCCTGAGATTCGTGTTTTAAAGGGATACTCCACTATTTTTGGAAATAGGCTCATTTTACAACTCCCCCAGAGTTAAACAGTTGAGTTTTACCGTTTTCGAGTCCATTCAGCCAAGTTTCTGATATTTAGAAGAATATCAGTAACCAGACAGTTTCTGGTCTCATTGACTTCCATAGTATATTTTTTTTCCTACTATGAAAGTCAATGAGACCAGAAACTGTCTGGTTACTGATATTCTTCTAAATATCAGAAACTCGGCTGAATGGATTCGAAAATGGTAAAACGCAACTGTTTAACTCTGGGGGAGTTGTAAAATGAGCCTATTTCCAAAAAAAGTGGAGTATCCCTTTAATATGTCGCGCTCCTCACGTTCACGGTCACGAAAAACAGTGCTTTTTGAGACTATCAGTGGTGAGCACGTTCTGGACTACCTCGACGACTAATGCATTTATAGCACAACCTTCTGTGTTCTGCGTCTTTTCATTATGCGGTGGTTTCAGCTGTCTACCCTATTATTGTACTTGTGCACTTCGCTCGTCCCGCGGATTTATTCCGGGCGCTGTGATGGGTTTAACCCGGTTGTAACAGCTGGTCTGATGTTGTATGCACAAGTATACTTGTTGCTTCATTATTGACATTCCCTGTGATATATTATTCCTGCGTCGGCACGACCGTGTTTAGGGCGGTGCTGAAGGAGCCGGCGAAGTTTTGGCACTCTGCCAGCTAGATGCATGAGTGTTTCAACCAGGTTAGGTACCCGAACTGGGTGAGGCGGGGCTTTAGTTCTTTGTTGTATTCATCTTCTATGGCATGACCGCGTTTGTGCTGGACAAAGCTCTGGGGACATCAGAAGATACAGGGACTAATGGAAGCTGTACAAAGTAGGCCACACAGGCTACACCATAATTTCAATTTTAATTGACAGTAAAACAAAGGCAGAAAACCATACAATCTGAGAAGTTAGCAATATGTGATAGAACACCGTCACAGTAACTTCATATTGACACGCGGCTAAACAAAGGCAGAGTACCGTAATTCTATTTGAGCGTTCCAAAACAAAGCCAAAGTTCTGCCTTGGTTTCTCATGGGTTTTTGGAAGTTAAAGGGTTAGTTCACCCAAAAAATTACTGTCAGTAATTACTCACCCTCATGTTGTTCCAAGACCTTCGTTCATCTTCGGAACACAAATTAAGATATTTTTTGATGAAATCTGAGTGCTGGATCCCTTCTCCATAGGCTGCTAGGTGACCGAAACTTGCTGGTCCACCTTGCTGGCTCAATCTTAAGTATATCAAGCGACGAGAATACTTTTTGTGCGCAAAAACAAACAAAAATAACGACTTTTTTCCACTATTCATTTCCTTCTCTCTGGGCCTCTATTTGGTTCATGTAGTGTTTTTGCGCAGTTTTTGTTGTTACACGTCATCACGCATCACACACATGACCAGCGTCAGCCAATAGTGAGCCTACGTGGTGACGTGTAACACAGAAAACGCGCAGTAGTATACGTGAAACAACTCGAGGCCCAGAGAGAAGGAAATGAATACGGAATAAAGTCGTTATTTTTGTTTGTTTTTGCGCACAAAAAGTATTCTCGTCGCTTGATATACTTAAGATTGAGCCACTGTAGTCACTTGGACTATATTAACGATCTCTTTAATAACTAAGTTTCGGTCACCTAGCAGCCTGGAGAAGTGATCCAGATTTCATCAAAAATATCTTAATTTGTGTTCCGAAGATGAACGAAGGTCTTACGCGGTTGGAACAACATGAGGGTGAGTAATTACTGACAGAAATTTCATTTTTGGGTGAACTAACACTTTAATATTAAGACAACCCATTATTTTCTCTGAAAAAACTACGGAATTGACTCAATCTTCTTATCCACATTACAAAGGAGTCTTGAATGTGCCAAAAATATCAATAACTAATTTTTGACCAAAAGCAACGTTACCGTATTTTGCCTTTGCATGGCAGAGTAGTACACAGTAAAATCCCCAGTGTTAAATCAACACTGCTCAGAGCACATATGGTCCCACTCTACAGAGTGTTAAAATTAACACTGAAGCAGTGTTGAAGTTAATGAGATAATTAAGTGATTAATTAAGTGATTGGCCATTAGTGGTGACACCTGATGTTAATAAGCAGAATCATTGACGGAAAGAGAAAAAACAATAACAGAAAAAAGAGAAACACAAGAACTACAACTGACTTAAAGTCATTACACATTGTTACATTTATTATTACCAGTTTGACTTTATTTCTGTCATACATCGACAAAAGTTCTTGAGATTCAACAGAAGTTTAGATGGTAATGTTTAATGGATGTTTAATGGACTGTTACCATTTTGGTGGTCAGTGTTTGCTTTAGTTGGGCTCTTGACTCTTTTCATTTTGTTAATAGTAGTTTTTCTCTGACTGTTCCATCATTGTGTTTATAAAGCACATTTGTTACTGCAAGAGAAAACATGACCTGCTGACAATATGTTTTGATGATAAATATCATCATGTAGTGACCTGATTCACTGATGTCATTCATAGTCTAAATTTCTGACTATATTCTTGATGTATTGTTTTAGTAATGGTGATTGTAACTCTGAGATTCTACAGTTTGAGATCCAACAGCAATATGAAAAATATTGAACATATTTTGTGCAAAGAAGGTTTTTGTGTTAAAACACACAGACATAGAGTATCAGCATATGAGTCTCAACAATGGTGACAATAAACAAACTAGTGATGAACAGATCAACTCTGAACATCACAAAACAAACTACTAAAGTCAGAACAAAACAATAGCAAAATAAAAGCCAACAGAAAAAACAATGAAAATTACAGGACAATTCAGCAGCATAATTTATTCATGCTGCAATGCATGATGTCAGCCATTGATGCGTTCTGATTGGTGGCTCCCATCATGCACTGCAACATTAAGCATTTGTTTGATTGTCACCATTGTTGAGATTCATATGTAGATTCTTGATGTCTGTGTGGGATTTCAATACTTTCAGATAATTAAAATATTGCTGGATGTAACTACTGAAAAATTAATAAAGCTTTTGGATAATCAATTTATAATGATGGGTGCAATTATTGAATCAGGTCACTAGTAATTTCATCATCAAAACATAATCAGGGCTGCATTTGCAAATGCATCTTAAGCCATACTTGATTGCAGACCAACTGCAACAAATGGTCTTTACAATCAAATTAGACTTGCGATGCTTTCAGGAAACACAGCCCAAATCATAGTTTATCTTGCCACAACACATATGCTCTATAAGCAAAGAGTTGAAGCAGCCAGAGAAATACTAATGTTTAAAAGTAAAGGGTCAAGAGCCCAACTAAAGCAACCACTGGTCACTATAATGGTGACATGAAACGAAACATTCCATCAAACATTACCATCTAAACTTCTGTTAAATCTAAATAAGACCGTGTGTAGATGTATGACAGAAATAAAGTCAAACTGGTCAAATAATAAGTGCAATAATGGCTCGAAAGTCAGTTGTAGTTCTTGTGTTTCTCTTTTTTCTGTTCTTGTTTGTCTTTCCTTCAATGATTCTGCTTGTTATCATCAGGTGTCACCACTAAATGCCAATCATCACTTAATTAATCACTTAATTATCTCATTAACTTCAACACTGCTTCAGTGTTAACTTAATTATCTCATTAACTTCAACACTGCTTCAGTGTTAATTTTAACACTCTGTAGAGTGGGACCATATGTGCTCTGAGCAGTGTTGATTTAACACTGGGGATTTTACTGTGTACATAGTAAAAGCTATATAAATGCCTCATTCATTCATTAGTTTCTTAACAGCCACGATGAGCAATGGACATTTTGTTGTTTGATTGGTTTCTATTAACTCGTGTTCAACCCAACATGAATGTGTGATATAAATAAAATCTGTCTGATTGTGATGTGATTTGTCTGTTCAGAGCACTGCAAAATCACTCTCTGGCAGTAGGTGGTGCTTATGTCAAAACAAGCAGAAATAAAGCAATATACACAGCAGTGCTGTGCAACTTTCTCTTTCTGACACTGCTTATTATGGTAAAGATAAAACGTCAAACAGTATTTTTATGTTTTCTAACAGCAGTTCATGTTTTTGTATTTGCTCTGGTGCTTATCAAGAATACAGAGACGAGAAGCTTCCAGATTCTTCCTCTGTTTATGTTAGAAAGATGTTGGAAATTATGTGATTGCTTACAGATCTAGAGTTCCATGACCAAACTAGTGATTTATAACACAAATTATCTTCATGATATTAAAATAGATCATAATTGTGCACAGCAGTTGTTGACCAGATATGATGGGATTAAAATGACTATTGAACTCATCAGTGATCTTGACTTTGAGCTTCACTTTTCATTTCAAGTTTGTCTCTCATTTAAAATCTCTCTTGATTTAATGTTTCTTTTAGGCCTGATGGACGTGAACAAGAAAGGAAAAACAAAAGCCAAAAAAAGTCTCCTGCCCTCAGTGTAAAAAAAGCTTCACATGAAAATCAAGTCTGAAGATTCACAGGAGAGTTCGCAATGGGAAGAAGCGGCTCAGGCTTTCTCTCTGAAATCACATCTACTCTCATTCTGAAGAAAGACCATTTAACTGTGATCAGTGCGATAATCAGTTTCATTGGGCATCAGTCCAAAGTTCATTCATTGTTTTTCATTAGAACATAGTTTCTCTTTCACTTCTACTCTTCCATGGAAACGCAAGATATACGTTCATGTATCTTTGAAACTGGACTCTTTTCTTCTCTTCTTCTCTTGAGATGCTCTTATAAGTCAGTAAAGAGAGAGATCTGTCTAAATCGCTTTCACTTTTTCTTAATGTTTGTATTTGCTTCTTGTAATATTGATAAAACTCTTTACTCATTTTATCAACATTTCATTGTCATTGTCCTTTTTTAATTTTCTTCTTTTTAGTTCTGAAATTCATGAAGCATCCTGATATGGATTGCTTTTAGAGCTTTCCAGGTTTTAAACTTCTCAACAGAGCTTTTAAATGCTTAAGGGGGGAGGGGGACGGGGGGACGGGGGGACGGGGACTGTTTGTTCCCTGCATTTCGACGATGATTGTTTTATAAACAAAGCCCAGATCGACGGATTTGCAGATTGTCTAAAGCTTAAAGATCGAGCCACAATGATAAATGTTCGCGGTTGTGCGTTGGAACCAGGCGGTGAGTAAACTGCTCACGTTAGCACAGCTCACGGCGCGTTAGCACAGCTTTAGCTCCGCCCACACAGCCCGCCTCCAGCCGCTCGTTTTTTTTCCGGAAAGACTCGGTACAGCCTATCTTTCTTTTATAAATATAATAAAACTAAATACTTTTTGGAGATATGAAGGATGCAATACTACTCTATAGGTACTCAAGATTAACAGGAGATTGAGTGAAAATGAGCATTTCACCCCCCCCCCACATTATTAACCGTTGGTTTCACCCTTGATATCCAGTATCATATATACATTTCAAAGAGTTTGTTCTAGTCAGTTTGAGGTTTCATTCACACCATGAGGCTTAAAAGGCCTAAAATGAAGAAATTGCTCTTAATTCAAGCAGAATCAGCAGAAAATTAAAAAATAGCATTACCAGCTTCACTTATTACTAACCAGACTGACTTTATTTCATTTCCGTTTTAATGAAGTAAATAGGTGTATGTTAAAGTCACCATGATGGTGGTTAGCGTTTGCTTTAGTTGGACTCTTGACCCTTGACTAGTGATGTCAAAATGAGGCTTCCTGAACCACTGAGACCTCACAGCCCATTGCTTCAGCCAAAGGTTCATTACTCGAAGCTTCATTCAGCATTGCTTTCTAGTGACACAAATTAATTAATTCTGAACCAGTGTCCCTCCCTCCCTAATTTCATAAAAAAATATATTTTTTTTATAAAAAAATGTATATTTTATAAAAATACTTTTATAAATAAAAATATTTATTTGTAATGTAAATATACAAATACATATTTATATTTATTTGTATATTTATATTTAAATGTATATTTTATAAAAATTACTTACTGTGGTTTAATAAATAAATATTAAACTAAGTAGCCTAACTGTCTGTGTGATATGTTTGAAGTGTTTTATATCTATGGATTTTATTGTAGCTAAGTAAAGTATTAGCATTGATTTGAGAGGCTAAATTGATCAAACATGTTTTACTCGCTGTTTGCTCTGCTTGCTTGGTCGTCTTTTTTTTTTTTTTTTTTTATGCTCCAAACATTTGTCTAAATTAACTTAATAAAGAAATGAAAAGAAAAGAAACATAACTAACAAAACGGACATATTTTAATGGCAGTCTGCCGCTGTGAAAAAAAAAAAAAAAACCGGCTCGGGTCGGACTCGGGCTGATAATTCTGATGAGCTGTCGGACACGGGTCGGGCTAGGGCCTGAGCATCTTGGGCCAGGGCCGGGCTCGGGCCTAGATTTGAGGTCCGTGCAGGGCTCTATTATACATCACCTTTTAATGTCAGAGTGAAAAAAAAAAAACAGTTCAGTTCAAACAGTACTTTTGCTAATTATACTATAGTTGTCAACAAATAACAGTTACATAATTATAGTGCATCTTAACTCTAAATTGAGCAAAAAATACTACAACTGAGTTTTTGAAAACTCATTTCACTCTTTAAATTTACATCAGAGAAGTTGTTGGCTAAACATACCAGTTGTTTATAGTTCATCATCATAACTTTCAGCAAAAATGCCTGAAATACATCTGAGTTTTTGTAAACTCATTTCATTCTTTAAATTTACCGAACAGAATCAGATCAGATTTACACATAACTATATGGTTCATGTTATGGTATGCATTAATAAAAGTCATGTTCAAAGTAAATTAAACTGGGAAACAAACAGCAGAACAATTTCAAATGTTTATGTTGGTCTTCATTCTGAACTAAAATGTATGCTACATAAATAAGAGTATAAATAACAAAAGTTCATGAAGGGACACATATGATGTGCATTCACATTTTCTTACATTTAATGAGCTGACTGACACTGCAATGTTTCCACAAGAGAGGTATATGCTGGTGTGTATGCACTTAGGTTCACTCTTATGCAAAGAGTGAAGTATTCAAATGTTCATTTGTCAGTCTTGTTCTGAATTTACATTTGATCACATTCATATCAGAAAATGCTGCTTCACAAAGGTATGTAGATCCAAATAAAGCAGATGCTTTGAGTGCAGCTTGGTGAATGTTCTTGTAGACTCCTGAGTCTACCAGACTCCAGAAATGTGGTAAATGTCGCTGAAATTTTAAATGGATATTATTTTGGAGATTAATAACTTCCATCTCCATCTCTAAAGCACTGACATTGAAGAGTTCAGCTATCTGCTTTGAAATGTTATCAATGTCCATCTCTGTAAAAGGGTTGGCAACAAATGCCACACATGGCTCAAGTTTTTCAAAATCACTGAACCGTCCCTCAAATTCCTGCCCAAGCCTGGACAGAAGGTCACAATACTTGTGTACATCAAAAACTTCAGTAGCATCTGCGTGGCTTTCTAACATCTTCAACACTGAAGGGAAGTGCAGCTGCAATCTGTTGTTTTTCAATTGATGAACGTGAAATGACAATTTTGCTTTAAAAGCCTTCACAGCACTGATCATGTCACATAAGGATTTGTCTTTACCTTGTAACTGAAGATTGAGCTGATTGAGTTTCTCTGTCACATCCGTCAAGAATGCAAGATCAAGCAGCCACCCAGCATCAGACAACAGGTTGGTGTCTTCCCCCCTTGCTTCCATAAAAGCTTTAATTTCACTCAGCAAGGAAATAAAGTGGTGAAGTACCTTTCCCCTACTCAACCATCTGACTTCTGTGTGAAATAAGAGATCACCATACTCTGCAGAAAGTTCATCAAGAAACACTTTGAAACATCTGTGTTGTTTGGACTTTGCGCGAATTGAGTTAATAATCTTAACAACCGGTGTCATGACATGATCAAAGCACATAACCTTACTGCAGATTGCCTGCTGATGAATGATACAGTGATAGTTCAGAAATGCAGGAAAATTTGGGTCGTTCTTGCAATGCGCAATAAATCCAGAGTGGCGCCCTATCATGGCTGGTGCTCCGTCTGTTGTCATAGATACCAGCTTTTCAAGGGGCATGCCTTTTTCCACGCAGTACGTCTTGAAAACGTTGTAGATGTCGACTCCTCTGGTCATAGTTTTCAGAGGAAACAATGTCAAAAACTCCTCTTTGGAGGAAAAATCAACAAAAACCATCCGAATGAAAACAGCCAACTGAGCTGTATCACTCAAGTCCACCGATTCGTCGCACTGAAGTGAAAACCACGTTCATCTTTCCATGTCCCGTTCTAATTGTCCGATCGCATCTGAAGCAAACTCTCCTTGCCACGGTGTTGGCACTGAGCTGGACATCAGCGATAGCAGACATAATTTCCGCCTTGCTTTTGTGGTTCTTGAATAAAGTTTCGGCCACTGCTGTCATCGCGTCCTTTACCATGGCGCCATCAGTGAATGGTTTCTTGTGTTTTGTTAAAATGCACGCCACTTTAAATGACGCCTCCGTAACAGCATTTCCTTTTAACGGTTTGGTGAATCAAGATTGCTGTTTTTAATTGCTTTGAGCTGTTTTACCTTTTCAGTCCGCAGCCCGCTACCCACAGGAAAGTCTCGTGCAAAGTTCCCGTGAACTTGAGTGAAATGGCGCTCTGTTAATGCTATAGCGCCGCAAATTAGGCACACACATCTTTCGCCTACATTTGTAAATAAAAACTCACTTTCCCATTCTTCATGAAAATAGTATGTTTTTTTCCTTTTCTTTGCTTGACTGATGTCTTTACTCATTCTTTCTGATGCAACGTTCTCAAGCTAATACTTTTTTTTCTCAAATTATAAGCATGATGACTTACTAAATTGAAACATTGACGTTGCATCTATATGTCGATAGGTTTTTTTTGTTGTTGTTGTTATTCTGTTGTAGTGTAATTACATCTGTATGTTCATAAATCAAAAACATATCAAAAAATTATCTCACAGCATGTCAAATAAATACTTAATTTGCACTGGAGGGGTGGGACACCCGTCTATATTGCCTGACCTTGATTGGATGAAAAGTACGTCTTTGCGAGCTACCTTCAATCAGGCCACAGCTACTGGTAGCTCGCGAACGACGTGTTGGAGACCCCTGGTCTATTGTGTGTATGTGCAGTGCCGTAAAGCAATTCTTTACATCGCGAGACCTGATATCACGCGATACTTCCTGACGCTGAGGCCGGTGGCCCGGTGGCCCGCCGGCCCAAAGTTGCAAGGGTGGTTTTTCCGCTCACAGGCGCTTGGGGGCTGCGAGACGACCACCATTCAACCCGAAAAAAGTCATATAACTATTCCAATGACTCCGAAGCTGTTCGGTTATGGTAAAAAAGTAGTTCACCTTTCACAAGTCCCCGTGAACTGGAAGTTGCAAACGACTTTTCTCCAGTGTTATGACGCATTTCCAAGTGAAACAGAATATTGAACAGAGGGCAGGGTTTTACTCTAGCGCTCCTCCTCTCCATCTCTGCTCATAGCAGACTAACGGTTTGAGGGGAATGGTTAAGCGTTTTCAAACCAAGCCGTCAAACCCACGTCATCAGAAAAAGACACCATTCCAGACCCGGAAGTAACTTTTCAGATTTTGATTAAAGGTGAACTAAGTAACTTTTTTACCTTAACTGAATAGCTTCGGAGTCATTGGAATGGTTCTATTACTTATTTCAGGTTGAATGGTGGTCGTTTCGCACCCCCCTGGTGCCCGTGAGCGGAGAATCCGCACTTGCAACTTTGAGCCGGCGGGCCGGCGGCCGCCGCGTCAGGAAGTCTTGCGTGATATCAGGTCTCGCAATGTAAACAATTGCTTTACGGCCAAAAGAAATCTGCTAAAATGCTGTCATTATTGCGCTCCCTCATGCTGTCCGAACCCGAATGAAGAAGACGTTTTAAAGTTTGCCCTGCTTTGAGGTCGTTGATTTACTAGCCTCTGGGCCCGGTTTTTCAAAAGGTTTAATCCGGATAAAATTGATCCGGATTTAGTAATCCTTTTTTTTGCAATCCGTGATCACGTAATCCATCTTACTTTTGAGCCAGTTTTTCAAAGAAACATCGGATTGGATCAATCTAATCCAGATAGGAACTTTTCAGGATCACCAAATCCTGTTTATTAGAGCCTTAAATGGAACCAACAGTGTAGCCTAATGGCTTAGCAAAGAACAACAGTTGGCAAAATACCGGTGGCCACAAATAACCATTGTTTATTTTAATTTTAAGAAACAGAAACACTGTAATAAACAGAAACATTTTACTTTCCTTATTTTGTTATAATGTTAAATTGTAGATTTTGTTGTTTTACCATATCTCATTAGATGTGACATGCTTCATATATGCTTCAAATATTAAGAAATGTATATCATCAGTAAACATTGATTTTGTAATCATTCACTTAAAAAAAAACCTCTCTGGTTTTATTTGGTTCGAAAAATCACAACTGAATCCACCCTTCTGATGGGATCAGGATAATCCTGTTTTTTTGGATCAAATAGATCCCAAACCGAGTTCAAAGTTCTGAAAAACCCAAAGGGCAGGTTTGATCCAGATCAAATTTAAGATCGGATTACATGATTTGATCTTAGTTCAGAATCCCTCTTTTGCTTTTGAAAAACCCATTTCCAAGATTTGATCCAATCCGTGATCCGAAATCCCACTGGATTACTTTTGAAAAACTGGGCCCAGGGCCCAGGGCCCGGTTTTTCAAAAGTAATCCACTAGGATTTTGGATAACGGATTGGATCAAATCTTGAAAATGGGTTTTTCAAAAGAAAAAATGGATTACATAATCGGATTAGATCACGTAATCCAATCTTGGTTTTGATCCGGATCAAACCTTTAGTTTGGGTTTTTCAGAACTTTTTTGTAGGATTTGGATCACTTTGATCCAAAAAATCTGGATTAAACTGATCCCATCAGAAGGGTGGATTCAGCGTGGATTTCATGCCCAAAATGTAATGAAAACTTAAAAAATGTATCAAATAATTCTATATTTGGATCATGCAGTATCTTACAAGATATTCTATTTATTCATAAGGTTTTAATTTTATTTGTTCATCCATCAGGCTACAGTGATTAGGTAGGCTTTAACGTATTCAGCCTTTCAGTATAGGCCTACAGCAAAGAAGAAAGAGTTTGGCCTCATAAAATAATCCCCCAAACAGCTGTCAAAATTGACTAAATACAATACATTTTATTCTGTCACTAATTGATATATATATTCATCACAATCGAAAATATTTTTGTTTTTAGAATATTTATTAGTGATGCATGCAATGATTACAGAATAACCAAAAAATGCAAAGAATGGCAATCACTGATTTTTGAAATCCAAAACAAATCCAAATCAGAAATAGTGTCTAACTATTGCGTCCCTTGTTGCACGTCCTGTTTGCTCGTTCTGACAGAATGCAGGAGGTTGGTTAGGGTCTCCAAGGGGCTCAGGTGCATCATTGTCAGCACAGAGAGGGACAATGCGCTTAGTAGCGATGTCGTGCAGGACAATACAGGCAAGGGTTATGTTGCATGCTTTCTGTGGTTCCGCTCTCAGGTAGTTAAGGCATGCAAAGCTCCTCTTAAGAACTACATTGAAACGCTCAATTGCACATCTTGCTCTCCAATGAGCAGTGTTGAAGCGTGCCTGCGCCGGTGTATTTGCTGTTAGAAAAGGAGTCATCAGCCATGGTAGGAGTGGGTAGGCACTGTCTCCTAATATTATGTCATCCGGTCGGTTGGTTTGGAGGTCTCTATATAGAGCGCATGCTATATACCATAACTCATCCCTCAGGATGCGTGCATCATGGACAGACCCAGGCCACTTGACAACGCAGTTGGTGATGATGAGGTCAGCATCACACACAAGTTGGACATTGATGCTGTGCCTCCCCTTTCTGTTTATAAACTCCCATTCATTCTCACGAGGTGCTTGTATATGCACATGTGTGCAGTCGATTGCTCCAATAGTATTGGGCATATTCCACAAAAGAAAAAAGCTGTGCTTGGCCTGGGCAATCTGGTTGTCCTTTGGAAAAGAAACAAATTCATTGACCAGGCTGGCCAGTGCGATTGATACATCTCTCACCACATCACACACAGCTGATTTCACCACTCCATATAGTCACCAACAACTTGATAGAAAGTCCCACATGCATAAAATCGGACAGCAATGAGGATCTGGTCTTCCACAGACAGACCGTGACTCCTTTGGGTTCTGTGTTGAAGTTTTGGCCTGAGAAGGTTCACAAGGTACTCTATATCAGCCTTCCCAAAAGCGAAACCGGACAACACCTGCCATTTCACTGTCTCTCTGTGAATCCTCTGAGAAAGGCTGATTTATATGGCTGTGTAGTTGGTCTTTTCAAACACACCTATTACAACTGATTAGTTTTGGCTTGTGTTCAATTGAGGCAATTGGACCCAAGGCCCATAATTGATGAACAATGTTCACTATAGTAAAGCAATGGAACCATGGGCTCAAGAAGCTGTAACTTTACTGCTGCTGAAACCAATGCACTACTAGAGGGTGTTCGGTGCCAATATGGAACAATAGTGGGAAGTTTTAATTCTGCTAAGGATACCAACAAAAAGAAAAATGATGTTTGGATTTCAATCACAGAAAATGTGAATGCCATAGGGTCTGGCCAGAGGAGGACCACAGACCAAATCAAATTGCGGTGGAAGAATCTTAAGGCCAGGGCAACAAAGGACCATGCTGAAGCCAAAAACCCACAAACAGGCAACAAGCCATTTAAGAGGGGAGATTACACAGATGTGCTCCTCGACATTGGAGGTGAGAAGTCGCAAGCTCTCCATGGTATTCAAGGGATGGCGAGCCTTGGATTGAGGAGGAGGAGGAGGAGAATCTGCCAGTTCCTCCTGAGGCTGATCCAGAGAGCGTATTTATATTGAATTTCAGCTCTGTTCCTGAGGAAGAAGCTGGATCCTCATTGGTTGAGCCAGTGGTAGTTGCCACAGGATCTCAGAGGAAAGGCTTGAAGCGCCCTTCATCAAACAAAGATGATGATTACAAGGCACTTCTGCAAAAAGAGACTAAAAGGGCAGAGGAACAACTGACTCTGACCAAACTGCAGCAAACCAAGGCCAGACTCGAGATCCGCCTCCTAAAGGCTACGCTTAGACAAGCTGGTCTCTCCACATCAGATGAGGAAGTCTGAAATTATTGTGGAGTATTTGACATTAAGTCTTTTTTTTTTAATTCAATACATCTATATTTGAAACTTGTTATAAATATCCTCAATGTACAGTGTTTGTGTTGTAGGTCTCAGATGAGCGGACTGCTGGAAGAGGATGGGGTGGGGTTTTTCTTGTTTTTAGTTTTTTTTTAAATGTGTGTGTTTTCATTTCAAATAAAAATAAACTTATATTGACCCCCACACTGGCTATTCTACTTGTTGCTCTTTACATATCTATAGTTCTACATTGTGATTTCCTATCCTGTTTGAGCACTGGTTATCCAGATTTGGTGATCCTGAAAAGTTCCTATCCGGATCAGATTGATCCAATCTGATGTTGCTTTGAAAAACTGGCTCAAAAGTAAGCTGGATTACGTGATCACAGATCGCAAAAAAAAGGATTACTAAATCCGGATCAATTTTATCCGGATTAAACCTTTTGAAAAAATGGGCCCAGGTGTCTGAGAATCGCCAAGATTTTACTACAGTGTTGTCAAATATCTATTCCGAAGCTGTGGGGGGAGTTCTAGAGAGAAACCTGCGAGCAAAAAGCGAGAATACAGCGAAGAATTTTTTTAATATTTAATATTTTTTTAATATATTATATTTACTTGCACAGATTAATTGTTCACCACAAGACTAGTAATATGCGCTAACAAAGTAAATAGGGTCAATTTTTATTTCATGGGGACTTTAAAGAATTGTTGGGGAAACCATTAAATGATATGAGTACACTGTTATTTCGATTTTTAAAGGAAACAAGATTGGCAGAAAGGATATAATTATTATTATTAGGAGTTATTTCTTCTATGGAAGGTTTTTTTTTTTTTTTTTTTGTGGTTTAGTTATTTATCTCCGGCCCACACTCCAGTACAGTAGGTGGCGGAAATGCACCATTAATGTTGGATGCCAACCGCGAACCGCCGTTAAACATCAGCGAAGAAGAAGTTGCATGTGCTCCGGTGTATTGTAAACACAGGCAATATTGCCTTATCAATTTCACCCCGAATCAGACTTAGAGTATATTAGGAATCGAGCAGAACTTGTGCACCAACGGCTGTTACAGGACGTTTCAGAGAGGTATGTTTTTTTTTTTGTGTGTGTGTGTGTCTCATACTTTTTCTATACGCGGTTATTTGTAAATCAAATCAAATCAAGTATATTTGTATAGCGCTTTTCACAATACAGATTGTATCAAAGCAGCTTCACAGTATTAAATTAAAATAAAATAATACAACAAGGTTTGTTTCTAGTGGAATTTATTGATTGATAGAATAAAATTAAATATCCCAAAAATATCCCCAACTGAGCAAGCCAATGGCAACATTGACATAGCTAGCATTGAGCAAGCTAAATGCTACTGATGTTTATGTTTTAACACGCAAAAATATCCATGCATTTCATACAATCGTTCTACCTCATAATATTACAATCCTCGGAGGCATTATTTGATAAGCACTCACACACATGTTCTCTCTCTCTCTCTCTCTCTCTCTCTCTCTCTCTCTCTCTCTCTCTCTCTCTCTCTCTCTCTCTCTCTCACACACACACTCACACACACTCACACACACACACACACACACTCTACAAAACGAATATAGCCAAATCTGTCGTTGGAACCATGAGCACACGAGACTAACCATGGTTTTACCACAGTAAAGAAAATGTTAACATTACCAGATGCCAACAACACCATCATTCAACGATCGCTGGTGGGATTAAAATGAAGTTTGTATGTGTTTGAAACAGCGTTGCTCCAACATAAATAAAACAATAGCTAGTGATGGAAAACACATCAACAAAGGCAAAGCATAAAACGTGTTGTGACCCATAAACATCAGCTTCTGCTTTTAAAGTGGGAACTGCTCCATCTTTCAGGACAACTTTTTTTGTGAATCCGGTGTGAACTCGCTTAGATCCACGTTATGACTCTAATGCAGCAACTCTTCCTCTTCTCAACATGGGTGTGTGTCTGTATACAGCTGTATACTACTAGCCCTGAGTGAATTGGTAGTTATTTTATGTTTCAGACTTATCCCTTAATAAAACATGAACAAATTCATACAGTGAACTAGAGTATTGGTATTATCTGGCATATATTATTTCGCCACAGCCACTTGTAACACTAAACTGAAAATGGTACTTTAGTTTTGCAATAACTGTATAAGAAACAGTGCAACAAATAAATCCAGGAATATACAAAAGTATATATGAATAATATAAAAACATATCTCTTTAAAACTTAATGTCTAGAAACAATTTTGTTAAATAAAAGTTTTTCTGCATGTCAGTTTTTAAATACCAAAGTACAGAAAAAGTGCAACAGTAACTTATACTCAATCTAAATAGGCTCCTTTAAAAACACTAAGTGCAGTCACAGTGTAGTGAAATAAGAGACTTTAATAGAGTACACAAATAAACCTCAACTTAACAAGTTAAGATTCAACAAGAGCAGTATTAAACCCAGAATGAAAATATACATATTTCAAGTAACTCGGATAATTTAATTCCCACAAACTGTTGTAATTATAAATAGCTCTTACCTGTAGGTTAAAGATGCTAGACGTTGTTTCAGGGTTTAACCAGTTCAGTCCTGGATCCATTTCACTGGGCGTTTGCTAGTATCAAAATCCAAACTTCATCAAAATAAAGATATTCCACTCTGATAATCACTCTTATATATATTATTATTATTAGTAGTAATTTCACGTAAATGATAATTATACAAGCTTGATAAAAATTCTCATTCTCATTCTAGAAGAAAATTTCAGATGGCACTTAGAGGCTTTTGCATCTGATCTCTTCATAAATAGACCTATAGGCCAGGCTATATGCTATATATATATATATATATATATATATATATATATATATTAGGGCTGGGGGAATTAACGTGCTAATCTTTGTGATTAATTTGATATGTTTAACGCATTAAAAAAAAAAATAAGGCAATTGATGCATCACCTTTTTTTGTCTCGTTTTGATGACTTCCTGTTGCGGCTGATATTGAAATGGCAGACAATATGCCACCCCTCATGTTTGGCGATCAGGTTTCATTCTTACGCAGCTTTCATGAGAGGGTCTTTTCCGCTCTGTGTGTGTGTGTCGGCGCGCTGCTCTCTCTGCTCAATGTTCCACTCTGTGTTTGCGCTGCGCGTTCTGCTCTGTCTTTAACGGCCCAAACGCTCCAACCATGTACTGAGATCACGCACTGGAAAAGCAAAGTCCGCTCAAATCGTGTGAAATTACTCAGTAGTTGACTTCTGTTTGCTGAGCTGGTATAGCCATGATGGGCAACAATGGTAAAATGACCTGCTCTGATCACATGCTCTGGTAATAATAACTTTGTGACTATACTTTGTTTTGATAATAAGCCAAAAAAATAAATCTGTTAAATCTGAGTACGGTATGTTGCATAGAACTCAAGTCAAGTCATCTTAATTTATATAGCGCTTTTAACAATGTAGATTGTTTCAAAGCAGCTTTGCAGAGATAGACATATAATTTAAGGTAACAGAGATTGTTTTGGCTTTATAGCGGTTCTTTAATAAAGTTATATTCCAGCTAAAGTTATTGTTTATTTATTCCCTTCCGTCGCAACCATCATTTGTTATTAAAGGGACACTTCACCCATTTGCATTAAGCTTTGTATTGTTAGAAACCCAGTCATATATTATAATAAACGTGGATTTTTCATTAATTTTTCCCTGAGATGGGAGAAATAAGGATTTAAGTGTTTTACTTCCTGCTTATTATGACGTAAAAATCATCATTTTGCGTCATGATAAGCAGGAAGTCACATTTCATCGAAAAGTGTAGAGACTACAAACACAAGCTCCTCATTATTCCAGGGGGCGGGACCCGCTCACGCTACAGGCCTATTACAGATCAGTGGGTGGGACTTCACTTTCTGAAACTGAAAGCAATATCCTCCATCTTGTTTGGAAGCTAAGCTAACAGGCACTGTGGAGCCAGCTGTGAAGATATGACAATAGCGGAGGGTAACGTTACTCAATAAGATGTAGAAGAAGAGGATTTCGGAAGTCTGATGCTTGAATCAGGTGTTTGTGGCTACCTTTACAAGCCGGATTATAGCGAAGAGCAGCCGAGGCAGAAGACCTGCCTGCCGCGGACGAGGAGCCCGGACTGGCTCGAGTTAGGGCGGACTGGTGGCGCCGGTGATCTCACTATGCAACTACGAACACAGAGATAGAGTCCGTCTGCGGCAAAGAATTTCAACTATGCCAATTTCTCCTGGACGAAATCTCTGAATCAGACGAGGACATGGACGTTTGTGTTGTGAACCATCCTAGTTTCGCACCGCATCTGACTGAACATCCCGGTAACGTTACCATGCAATAATTCACCACTTCGAAAGAAATACAAATATACAAATGAGGAGTAATTCACTAATGAGTTCGCCAACTAACTAACGTTAGACATTTTGTGTGAAATGAATTTCAAGCTCCGGTGGTAGCTAGCCTTGTAGACGGATGAGTGATTCATATGCTGTTCTGGATTAGTGGGAGTGGCTTGCGCAGCTGTGCAATGTGGTGCATTGTGGGAGTTGTTGTCTTTCATACAAATGCGTCCTGAAGTTACTTTCTTTCTTTCCTCGGTCAAGAAGGCAACAAATTCAAAATTTATTTTACATTTCGACTACATATATGACCCACTTTCAATAAAGATCAATGTTCCCATGGGTGAAATGCTCCTTTAAATTAGTGGCCACTAAGATGACACCATTCTCTCTACACAAACTTTAAACTTGAACCTGTGAGGAACGCTGATGGCGGTCACATGCGCATTAAGAATTGGTTCTATAGTTATGTGCATTTGAATATATGTGCACAGGTTTGGAATTCCCTACAAACCAAGCCTAAACAAAGTAATGGTGCCTTATAAAAAATTGATACAGAATTTTATTTTATTTTATTTTGTTACTTCGGGGTAGGTACGTGAAACGAATTTCCCGAAAACGCTTTATCTGTAGAGTGGTAAAGGGATCCTCCATAGGGAGAGACTAGTTGGCACTTCAGCACTGCGTTGTCATCGGGTCCAGGCGAAGGTCCTTCGTCAGATCTGGATACGGCCTGGATCCGGCAGGCTGCAGGAAAACCTCGGGATAAACAAAGACACTAAAATTAGTGTAGATGCCATTCTTCTTATGATGTAATGAGTACATCAGGATCTATGGGAAGTGTTCCCGGTTCTGGCTGACCTAATATATGCAGCCTAACATTGAATTATTAAAGTCTATAATGTTTTATGTGTATGCTAGGTCAAAGAGATGTGTCTTTAATCTGGCTTTGAACTTAGAGTGTGTCTGCTTCCCGGACAATGGTAGGAAGACTGTTTTGGCGCTAAATAGGAAAAGGATCTACCTAAATCCAGCAGTCGATTTTGATATTCTAGGTATTATCAACTGGCTGGAATTTTGAGATTGCAATAGACGTGAAGGACTATAAAGCGTTAAGAGCTCGCTCAAGTACTGCGGAGCTAAACCATTTAGTGCTTTGAAAGTAATCAGCAATATTTTAAAATTGATGTGATGTTTAATAGGGAGCTAGTGCAGTTTTGACAGAACCGGGCTAATATGGTCATACTTCCTGGTTCTGGTAAGAACTCGAGCTGCTGCGTTTTGAACTAGCTGTAGTTTGTTCATTAAGCGTGCAGGACAACCACCCATAGAGCATTACAATAATCTAGCCTTTAGGGATGGGCATGATTAATCGACGATCGATAATTGATCGTTCAGAATTTCGTCGATCACGTTTATTTGTTATCGATTAAACTAATGCAGGTTGCGTTGCGTAGTGTGAGTCTTGAAGCAATGTAATTAATTTTAGCGCGGAGGTACCTGTGCATCCCGGCAACGTCAGTCCCCTCAGAGCGGGTGTTTTCGGCGGCTGGACTGGCTGTCACCAGGTTGCGGTCGCGTCTGATCCCAGATCATGTCAACATGCTTATCTTTCTCAACAGAAATCAGTAGACTGGTGCATAAGTTCTATGGGAACTTCATGCGTTTTCTCAGATCGGATAGCTATCTGATTTATCAAAACGATTCCACTTACACGCACCTGGTCACATAAATGTGTTTTTGCAAAACGGATATAAATCCGATCTTGAATTCCCGCGCTATATGCATATTTAAATTGTTGCACGTCACCGAAAGCAACTGATATGAGCTGCATTTTATTGATCAAAAGCGAAAATTTCTAAATCAAAGACCGCAACAAGATATTGCGGCAACAGCCCTGGTAAGATCATTTCGGTTCTTTACTTTTAATGAAGATGATTGTGTGTTGATGAATGACTTTCACTTTGATTTGCGATAGTTTGCATGTTGGCTTGATGAATAGATGCTCATCTGTGGTGATGCGTGTTGAAGTAGCGTCGTCATATCTGGCTATAACATGACATATAGCCTATAACACGCTCTCACACGTTTATTTCTTAGCATTTTTGGGATAAGTCAAATTTACATATGTGGTTTCAACAACCAGATGCATTTACTCTTGTCCAGTTTCGTCTGGAATGCGTCTCAGATCTCCTCCTGAAGTGGTTTGAGCGATCGGATTTAAATCCGTCTCGAATGCGTTTCGGAGGGCATTTACATTTGGTCTTTTCACGATCGGATAGCTATCCGATCACAGAAAACGGATGAAGTGGCCATGGGTCTCTGTTTAAGAATGCCGGCTCGCAGCTGCAGGTTCCGCTGTTTTAGAGCACCGCAGTCTTCAAGTCTACCGAACGTCCAGTTTCACTGCCACAAGTTGATCTTCTTGTAATAAAGATCTCATCGAGGACAAACAAACTGTATTTTTGTATTTTCATTGCATTTTTAATTTATAAAAAGTTAAAGAAATAATGAATTTCAATATAAAAATATTAATGATTAATCGATAGTCGATCGTTAATTCTCCCGACGATCGACTAAGAAAATTTAATCGAATGCCCATCCCTACTAGCCTTGATGTCATGAGGGCATGAACTAATTGTTCTGCATTTGTCAATGAGAGCATATGACGTAATTTGGATATATTTTTAAGATGGAAAAATGTGGTTTTACAGATACTAGAGACATGACTTTCAAATGAAAGATTGGTATCAAAGAGCACACCCAGGTTCCTAACCGACGACGAAGACTTGACAGAGCAGCCATCAAGTGTTAGACAGTATTCTAGATTATTACGTGAGGAAGTTTTTTTGTTCAATAATTAGAATTTTTAGAGTCAAGTAGGAGGAAATTACTACCGTATTTTTCAGACTATAAGTCGCTCCGGAGTATAAGTCGCATCAGTCAAAAAATGCATCATGAAGAGGAAAAAAACATATATAAGTCGCACTGGACTATTAAGTCGCATTTATTTAGAAATTTATTTCACAAAATCCAAGACCAAGAACAGACATTTTTATCAGGAAAGGCAAGTTATTCAACTAACGTTACACAGCAGCACACAGAACAACAGGCTGAATAGGTGTTCGGTGTGTTAACGCAACACATTAACAGTTATTCAGCTACACAATAGCAAAAAAGAACATATACCTGGGAGGCTTGAATAGGCTAAATTAACATAAGCCAGCGAGTCCAACAAGAAATTTACCAGTAAACAAGTTCACCAAGCTCCCGCGATCTCATTCCAAAACATCTTCTTCCTCACTTGGTGTCGCTTCTGAACAACTCCGCCAACTAGAGCGCCCTCTCGCGGCTGTAGACGGTAATGTTTTCTCTTGGTTCATCTCAGTCTGAATTAATTTTGATATATAAGTCGCACCTGATTATAAGTCGCAGGACCAGCCAAACTATGAAAAAAGTGCGACTTATAGTCCGGAAAATACGGTAGTCATCCAATTTTTTATATCAGCTATGCATTCTGTTAATTTAGTGAATTGGTAAGTTTCATCTGGGCATGAAGAAATATAGAGCTGAGTATCGTCAGCATAACAGTGAAAACTAATGCCATGTTTCCTAATGATATCTCCTAATGGTAGCATGTACAGAGTGAACAGCAGTGGTCCTAGTACTGAGCCTTGTGGTACTTGTGATTGATCAGACATCTCTTCATTTACTGCTACAAACTGATAACGGTCAGATAGGCTAAGTATGATTTAAACCATGCTAGTGCATTTCCACTAATGCCAACATAATTTTCGAGTCTATTTAAAAGAATGTTGTGGTAAATAGTATCAAATGCAGCACTAAGATCAAGTAACACTAATAGAGAGATACAACCATGATCGGATGATAAGAGTAAATCTTAGAGTGTGAATAAAAACATAAAAAAACATAAAAAAAAAAAATATATATATATATATTTTTTTTTTATTAAAAAATTCTCAATCATTCTTTCAAGAAGAGAAAACAGCCTGTCCATCCTCTCCCTACTCTCTTGTGCTCGTCAAAAACTCGTACTCTCTGTCTCGCCTTCTTCGTGGTGCTCCTGCTGGTGCTGATGCTGGTGCGGCTGGCTCCTCCTCTTCTTGGTCACACACTGCTAAACTCAGCCCTGGTGTGTCCTCAGGGATTGAGGAAATGAGGACAGGGGGGTTGGTGGAGTGGCTCTGTCCCAACACCTCATCCATGAGGACAAACCACTGCCAAGTTTCAGTAGTGGGTTTCCCACTCACACCCTCACCTGTCCCAGGACACTTGCAATTACGGCTCCAGTATCTCAGCGATCTGACATAGGGCAAGCAGTTTGGAGAACAAATGCAACAAAGAGTAACGTAATGTAACTTTTATTTTTTTTCGGCCTGTATGGGAGTTGCCTTCCCCAGCAGACCCATTTTCTCCAGAATTGCTCTAATAAAGCAGAAAAGGGTACTTATGAAAAATATTAACACAGCGGTGCATTGTTAGGCCACCAAGGATCCTTTTATGTAACCTTCCTTTCACGGGGAAACAAAGGGTGCATTTGGTGTCACTTTAGCCTTCGTCAATGCAGCCTTCACACTGGGACACAGCTAGGGATTAAATCACAGAAAAACGTGGGCAAACTGGGTCTCACAGGCAAACATAACATGAACACAGACACTAAACGTGACACATGTACTGATGCAATTAAACTTTTTTTTCATTTCAGACCTGATGGAAGAAAACGAGGAGAGTGAAAAAATGAGTGAAGTGAAGGAGGAGAGTGAAGAACTGAGTGAAGTGAAGGAGGAGAGAGAAGAACTGAGTGAAGTGAAGGAGGAGAGAGAAGAACTGAGAGAAGTGAAGGAGGAGAGAGAAGAACTGAGTGAAGTGAAGGAGGAGAGAGAAGAACTGAGAGAAGTGAAGGAGGAGAGTGAAGAACTGAGTGAAGTGAAGGAGGAGAGAGAAGAACTGAGTGAAGTGGAGGAGGAACATCATGTCAAACCTGGGAAGAGTTTCACAACCAAACAAAGTCTTGAGATTCACATGTTAATCCACACTGGAAAGAAGCCGTTCTCATGTGATCAGTGTGGAAAAACATTTATTGGGTCATCAAACCTGAAGAGACACCTGACAGTTCATACTAAGGAGAAGCCACATTCATGTTCTGTGTGTGGAAAGAGTTTTTCACAGCTGAGCTCTTTACATACACATCAGAAAACTCATACTGGTGTGACTGTGAGAGAGTACATGTGCTTTGAGTGTGAGAAGACTTTTATTACAGCGCAATGTTTAAAACAGCACCAGAGGATCCACACTGGAGAAAAACCTTACAAGTGTTCACACTGTGACAAGAGATTCAGTCAGCCATCATCTCAGAAAACACATGAGAGGATCCACACTGGAGAAAAACCTTACAAGTGTTCACACTGTGACAAGAGATTCAGTCAATCATCACATCTGAAAATACATTTGAGGATCCACACTGTAGAAAACCCTTACAAGTGTTCAGACTGTGACAAGAGATTCAGTCAGTTATCAAATCTGAAAACACATGAGAGGATCCACACTGGAGAAAAACCTTACAAGTGTTCACACTGTGACAAGAGATTCAGTCAGTTATCAAATCTGAAAACACATGAGAGGATCCACAGCGGAAAGAAGCCGCACACGTGTGATCAGTGTGGGAAGAGTTTCAAACACAAACAGAATCGGGAGATTCACATGAGAGTTCACACAGGAGAAAAGCCATTTACATGTGATCAATGTGGGAATAGTTTCACAACCAAACAAAGTCTTGAGATTCACATGCGGGTTCACACTGGAGAGAAGCCGTTCACATGTGATCATTGCGGCAAAGCATTTGCCCAGGCATCACACCAGAAGGCACACCTGACAGTTCATACTGAGGAGAAGCCATATTCATGTTCTGTGTGTGGAAAGAGTTTTTCACACCAGCAATCTTTACATACACATCAGAAAACTCATACTGGTTTGAGAGAGTACGTGTGCTGTGAGTGTGAGAAGACTTTTATGACAGCGAAATGTTTAAAACTGCACCAGAGGATCCACACTGGAGAAAAACCTTACAAGTGTTCACACTGTGACAAGAGATTCAGTCAGTTATCAAATCTGAAAGCACATGAGAGGATCCACAGCGGAGAAAAACCTTACAAGTGTTCACACTGTGACAAGAGATTCAGTGATCCATCAAATCTGAAAACACATGAGAGGATCCACACTGGAGAAAAACCTTACAAGTGTTCACACTGTGACAAGAGATTCAGTGATTTATCATCTCTGAAAACACATGAGAGGATCCACACTGGAGAAAAACCTTACAAGTGTTCACACTGTGACAAGAGATTCAGTGATTTATCATCTCTGAAATCACATGAGAGGATCCAGAGCAGAGAGAAGCCGCACACGTGTGATCAGTGCAGGAAGAGTTTCTCTATTAAATGTCTCCTGAAGATACACATGAAGATCCATACAGTGCAGAAACCACATCATCACTGTCTGAGATCACGGTAAGTAGTTCATTTTTATGTGCCGAGAAACAAAATCTCTTCTGTGTAAGTTAGTCAAAGTCAAATCACTCTATCTCCACCTATAGTTGGCGCTGTTTCACTGTGGCTGCTGTTAAATCATCCAGGGGTGCGTTTGTATTGAAAGCATCGTTGGCCAACTATGGTCGCAAGTTTATGTCCATTGAACTCTATTGGTAACGAGGGAACTTGCGACCATAGTTGGCTAACGATGCTTTCGGGAAACGCACCCCTGGTTGTGAATGAGGCCGACACCTGATGTGATTGTAAAGTGCTAAGTGTGTACAACTGCCGTGCAAAGACAAAAGACCGTAACTTCATTTTGGTTGAAAATTAGTTATTAATATTTTTCCACATTCAATAGCCTACATCCTTTATGATGTGGATAAAAATACATCCTTTATGATGTGGATAAAAATTGAGTCAATTCTGTTTTTTTTTGTGTGTTTGTTTTTTTCGAGAAATGAATTGGTTGTCTTAACAGTAACTTCCAAAAGCCCAAGAGAAACCAAGGTAGAACACTATAATGGCGCTTTTCCACTGCATGGTACGGCTCGGTACGGTTCGACTCGGCGCGGAACGGTTCGGCTCGCTTCGCTTTTCCACTGCGTGGTACGACTCGACTCAGTACGGCACGGTTCAGCTCGCTTTAGTTCGATTGCTTTTCCACTGCAGTTAGTACCGCTTCAAGGTGGGTGGGACTGATCGTTATAGTTGCCGTCTCTACTACCATGACATCATCATATTAAATGCGAATTTTTCATTCCGTGTTTCCCCATCCGCTCCTCGGCAACCAACGAGAGGAATGTGCACCTCGTCCACTGACCACGATTCAGCCATTTCTTTTTTGGAAGTTTATACTTTTTTTTGAAGCAAATACTTTTAAAACAGGTGCTACAGCGTTGGCTGTTGTCTACTGGCTATTTAAATCTAGCGGGTTTAGTGTCTCGTGTCGTAAATACAATGACGCTGGTAGAGATGATTCTCTCTGACCAATCAGTGATCTGCAGTGTTTTCACGTCACATTTTAGTATGGTACGGTACGCTTGGAACCTCAACAGAGGTGGTACCATTTAAAGCGAGCCGAAGCGAGCCGTACCGTACCGTACCATGCAGTGGAAATGCGCCATAAGTGAGCCGTACTGAACCGAGCCGTACCATACCACGCAGTGGAAAAGCGCCAAAGCGTGCCGTACCGAACCGAGCCGTACCGTACCATGCAGTGGAAAAGCGCCATAACAGTAATACCACCAAAGAGCAGTAGGCTTTGTTATGGAACACTCAAATTCAGTTACGGTACGCATGTCAATATGAAGTTACTGTGCCGGTGTTCTATCAAATAATGCTATTTATCAGATTGTACATTGTTCTGCCTTTGTTTTACTGTCAATCAAAATTGAAATTACAGTGATGCCTACTTTGTACAGCTTCCATCAGTCCCTGTAACTTCTGATGTTCCCAGAGCTTTGTCCTGCACAAACGTGGTCATGCTGTAGAAGATGAATACAACTAAAAACTAAAGCCCCGCCTCACCCAGTTCGGGTAGCGGACCTGTTTGAAACACCCATGGGTTTTACTTCGCCGGCGCCTTCAGCATCGCCCTAAACATGGTAGAGTCGGCGCGGGACTAATATAATCACAGGCAGTGTTTATAATGAAGCTACAAGTGTACTGGTGCATACAACATCAAACCAGCTCTTACAAGCGGGTTATACCTATAACAGCATCCGGAATAAATACGCGGGACGAGCGAAGTGCACAAGCACAATAATAGGGTAGACAGCTGAAACCACCGCATAATGAAAAGACGCAGAACACAGAATGTTGTGCTATAAATGCATTAGTCGTCGAGGTAGTCCAGAACGTGCTCACCACTGATTTTTCATGTTTTTCATGACCGTGAATGTGAGGAGCACAACACATTATAACACGAATCTCAGGAAGCGCCTGTGATGAGGGCTATCTGAATGTGAAAGTATGCGTCTTTCAGATCCACCACTATAAACCAGTCCCCGGGTCGAATGTGCGCGAGGATCTGTTTTATATCGTGATCATTTTGAACGCATGCTTAGCACGTCATTCGGTTCCAATTGAAGATAGATTGGAGCTATGTTGTCATGTCTAATGTATTAATAATGCCTTTAGAATGCAACCAAAGCACAGGATAGCAGGATGGCTATAAGCAGGGCTTAATTTGAGCCGGAACATGTTCTGTCACCTCCGGCGTTGGATCCGGAACCTTTTTATTGGATCCGGCACCTCCTGTGTCACCAAGGAAAATTAATTGCCTAAATGAAAAAAATAAAATTACTGTTTGTGTAGCCTAGTGTTCAATGTTTGTGACACATGACTTGTTGTAGCCTACTAGTTGAGTTTGCTGTTAGCCTTGATTGTTTCACTCAGGGGAAAAATGTCAAAAAGACAAAAAAGTTTGCTTAACTTTTTCAAATACGCTGGCCAGTCAGATCCCAAACAAGCAAAAATCGTTTCAGCTGATCAAGAATGTGGAGACCACGGTGGACACAGCAGTAGCCTAGTATCGACATAGTATCTCGTTATTTAAAAAAAATAAGGGGACATTCTAATCTGCATTAAGCCACATTAAACGTTCTTATAATGGTTTTCGGGAGGAAAATGCTTAACATGTAATTGCGTTCATATTCTGGGCTCATCTGATTTTCTAGGCTACATAGCATAGCCTACTTTGATTTTAGTATCATAATGATTAATAAATGCACGCACAATTATCCGTGAACTTGATTTGAACAAATGCCTTTCAACTTGTGTGTGCAAAATTTAGAATTCAGAATTAAATGAATGTGCAGCAATTTGTAGCCTACAAATAGAGAGTATGTAGGCCTAATATACTGTTGTAGCCATTAAAAAAGCGCGTTTAGTTTCATATTTGTTAAAATATTATAATGTTATTTATTTTTATTTTTTTCCATTTATGTTGATTTATGAAAAGTGAACAGCAAGACCGAGTAAGATAGGATGCGCAATATGAGACCTGGAGTGGGTCAGACATGATTTTGACCACTTCATCAAGTTTTCTTTTTTAGAAAGCCTTTCTTTAAAGTGAATTTCGTTTTGTATAAATTGTATCTTAATTTTAATAAATTTGTCATCAACCAATTGCCTGGATTTAATGAATAAGAAATATAACAGACCATCATGGAGGCGCCCGCGCGGTCACTTGCATTGCTCGTGAACAGGAGCGCATCTTATCCTAACTTAACGAAAAATACATCAAATACACAAAGCTTGAAATGTCTTTGAACTAAATAATTTAAAACGAAAAAAGAAAAAGGCTACTCTCTTATTATGCAATCCATTAGGCCAATTTATGTGCATTTCTCTCTATAGGCGCGTTCACACGGAGATGGCGATCGTCAGTTTCATCTTTGCAGCCGAGTCGACACTGTCAGAGAAAACACTTGTTTATTAATAAAAATCAATACACACGTCAACGGATTTACACATGCACATCTTCTTTCTTGTTGCACACACTTTACAAATTAAGCACTAGCTATAAGTAATTGTTTATCATACAAAATAAATGCCATGATCACTGGATTTTATACAGTGGTCTTTTACAGATCTATTTAGAATGGTCTTTAATGATTTTGTTAATGGTGATAAAACCAAATATTGATAATGTGGAAGTAACTGCCTTTTGACTTGGCATGACTTCTCACTTTTTTGCTGACAATAGAAAGGCAGAGTACAGTAACTTTAAAGGAGAACTCCAGTCAATTTTAACATTGAGCTAATTTTTTTGTAAATTTGGAGTGCTGTCAATACAGAGAACAATGGCAAAAATCGGTGTTGCCTACACCATGTAATCCTCTTTTTAAAATTTGCACCCTGTTGACTTCAATAGGGCAAGTTTTAAACCTGCTTTTAGCCTCTTAACATCCTTGATGTGTCATTACAAGTGCACAGCCATGTGAGTGATACCTTCAGAGTGAACGCGGGTGAATCTGACTGCAGTAGATGTGAAAGATATGGATGAAAATTATGTTATTTCAGCCAGCGCACATACCTGTATTTACATCCTGTTTTCGGTCGAAGTCTATAGTAATCGATTGTCGAGTTCACGCGCATAGGTTTAGTTACCTATGATCACGCGCGTGAACTTGACAATCGATTACTATGGCCTTCGACCGAAAACAGGATGTTAATGTTAAAATTGACCGGAGTTCTCCTTTAAAGTTACACTGTGTGATATTTTCCCCCATCTAGCGATGAAATTGTATATGACTACCCAGTGAATATTAGTTTCTGTTCTTTTAAATTTCGAGGCCTTTTTAACTCCTACAGTGGCCGTATTATTCCAAGATGAACATGGTTTCCAGTTCGACTCCGTCCAATTGCTCCTTTAAAACTATCACCTGTGATCCGTCGCAGCACAGATTTGTTACAAGGTAAACAATACTTTTTCACCATTGACGCAAGGAAAAGTAACGCAAGTTATACAAGAGGTCATTCTGGCGTTATGCACAACTATGCTATGGTTAGACAAGCAACTATAAAACTTCGAATTTACACAGGCTGAATTACCTGTTGAGAAGAAAGCAGGCAACTTCGGCGTCCGTTTTAAAATCTTTGCTCCTCATGAGCTCTTTCCATCTGGGAAAAGTAACTCCTATATTGACTTTGGTCTTGCTGATTTGCCTGTCGCGTTGATGTTTTAATTCTCTCTTTTGCTTCCTTGGCGACTCTGCTGCATGTCCTCGAAAATAGGCGTGATCCTGGTTGGTTGGTGATCACCATTAAAAAAATCATTATAGTAAAACCTGTATAAAATCTAGTGATCATGGCATTTATTTTGTACCATACCATACCATCTTCTTCTGCTTATCTGGGGCCAGGTCGCGGGGGCAGCAGTCTAAGCAGAGAACTTGATACTGGCGCACTGTCTGTACAATTCTGGTGGGCGTCTATCTGTGGGTCATGTTTGTGTGTCGTGTTTGTGTGTTCACGGAATTGGATGCTGGTGTATGACGTAAGACGTAGCGTAGGAAGCATCGTGACGAAGAACGAATGTAGAGTTTTGTTTTGCTCTGCTCTCTGGCTGCGCTGTCACGTTCGTTCTACGTCACAACGCTTCCTACGCTACGTCCTACGTCATACACCAGCATCCATCTCCGTGAACGCGCGTCAACCGCTACCGGAAGCCAGTTATTTTCATTTATAAAGTTTTAAATATGTATATTTTTACGACAAAACCGCACGGATTACCCTTAGAAGGACTTTGTTTATCCCCCTGGAGCCGGATGGATTACTTTTGTGAAGGATGCATGCACATTTTAGGACTTGAAGAAGGTGGACCCCATTGCTTCACATTATAACCACTGAAAGATCGAAGACATTTTCTAAAATAACTGAAAATGTGTTCGTCTGTGAATAATTATGCACAGCAGTTGTTGACCAGATATGATGGGATTAAAATGACTATTGAACTCATCATTGATCTTGACTTTGGGCTTCACTTTTCATTTCAAGTTTGTCTCTCATTTGAAATCTCACTTGATTTAATGTTTCTTTCAACAGAAAAGAACGGCGGTGTGTTTCAGTGCAGGACTTTCTTTACTACGCATGATAGAAAGAGATGAACTGAAAGAGCATCAGAAAATTCACCCTGTAAAAACCTTTGGAGGCAAAGTTCAGAAGCTGAAGAAGAGGCCTTAACACTTTTAATAGAGACATGAATCTTATATTAATTTTTAAATCGTTCTTCATTGTTTTTCATTAGAGCATGTAGTTTCACTTTCACTTCTACTCTTACATGGAAACGCAAGATATACTTTCTTTGTTTAGTATAGTATCTATGAAACTGGACTCTTTTCTTCTCTTCTTCTCTTGAGATGTTCTGGCTCTTATAAGTCAGTAAAGAGAGAGATCTGTCTAATTCGCTTTCACTTAATGTTTGTATTTGCTTCATGTAATATTGATTAAAATCTTTACTCATTTTATCAACATCTCATTGTTATTGTCCTTTTATAATTTTCTGCTGATTTTGCTTGAATTAAGAGCAATTTCTTCATTTTAGTTCTGAAATTCATGAAGTATCCTGATATGATTGCTTTTTGAGCTTTCCATGTTTTAAACTTTTCAACAGAGCTTTTAAATGCTTAACTAAATTATATTTCACTGCACACATGACTGAAATTGAAGGGTTTCACCCTTGATATCCATTATCATATTTACATTTCAAAGAGTTTTTTTGACTCAGTTTGATGTTTCATTCACACCATAGCCCCTTTCACACAGCGCTTTGAACCCGGGAAACTGCCGGCAAATTGCCAGAGTGCCTTCAGCATCATCTCTACGACACGGCATTATTACGGCTTTTGTTCACACAGCATGCGTTCCGGGATGAACACGGCAATGTTACTAGGTCCCCAACACAGCATCGATCCCAGAATAAATCCCGGGTCATGTTTGCGTTTCTCACAGAGATTCCGGATAGTACACGGATAAAGTGACCCGGGATTTGACCCGGGTTCGTTTGATTGTGAACACAAACACGACCCGGGATCTATGCCAGGATCGATGCCGTGTTTAGAACATTAGTCAAATTAAGTGAAAATAATGACTAACCATTGTTACATACCCCTTTTAAAAAAGATATAGGGGTGTAACAAATAAACGGTGGGGAGAGACTGAGAGAACTGCCGTCTCCAAGTCCCAGGGCTGATACACAAGAAAGCTCAGTAACACCAGTTTGAGCAAATAAACTGTACCGGATGGACAAGAATCATGACTCTTTCATTCATTCCTTCTAAATACATTATTTAAAGCTTTTAACTATGACCTGAAACGCCAGAAAGTCTAGGCCAAATTACCCCCTGACACCTTTTATGGGCCTGCTGAGTTTACCCAGGAAAAGCAGACATTCCACGCGAGTCATGTTTGCCAGCTCCTGAGAGATTACGAACTCTCCCTGCACCTTTACGCACACACAAACTTTGAACATTAACTTAGAATATAAGCATGTTATATGTATACAATATGCTTTTGTGTGTTTCCCAGTTCATATAGTTTATGATTTTCTAGTTGAAAGAGTGAACTATAAATGCTCCTATTCATGTATACTAATATAACTTCGTATTCCCACCTCCTTTTCTTGCCATCCTTTGTATCCCTTTAACCGTCTCAGTTTGACTGTGCCACTCATATATAGGAGATTACAGTAAATTGTATTATTTTGTATGTACCATCTTTCTGGGTAGAAATTACCAATTCTAAACGCCGTCATAACTTATGCAGATGAACCGTCCTGACAGGACAAAGGAAATCTTCCCGCTCTGAAATCTCTGAAGGTGATTGCTTCACGTACGCAAAGTAGGCGTAAACTAAGACTCTCCATAAGAAACTGATACAAAGTTTCTCCGTGCACTTCGTCAGTGAGAAGTTCCCGGTTCCACAACTCCTTAGGGAGTTTCTCCGTTTTTCTTTTCTTTAAATGGATACTTCACCTCTGGGAAGATGAATGTGTATTTAAAATAGGTCATTTAAGTAGAAGAAATGTGAAGAAATTTTTGAATTTGGAGCTTTCTAGACTGAGAAAAGCCAGAAAATGTATTTTTGGCTTATGTGGATGAAAGACAACAACTCCCAGAATGCACTTGCTTCGCTGTCTCAGGAGGCCACGCCTTTAAAACAACAAAGCTAGCCTACGTGATGAGTTTGCGAGGGATTATTTAGAGATCGTCCAAAATGTCCGGGATTCGGCTTTTGCGTTCTACAGTCGCCATTCATTCATCATGTTTACTGTGGCGAGCAGGACGAGGCTGACGGCCGCGGGAGAACAGCGCGAGGCTGGTGGCATGATTACTGAGACGCGCCGGGTCTCCCATCTCTCACGGGGGAGCGGGAATTTTTCTTAGCAATGGTAAAACGCACATCAACCGATCACTTGTTTAGCGTTCATGTAAACACTACATTCAAATTCACTGATCGGAATGAATTCAGTTAGATTGAAACAAAAGGTGCATGTACAAGGAATAGCGACCGCAGAAAGCAAAAGCTGAATCCCGTACATTTTGAACGATCTCGCCCGCCGGACAAGTCCGGGAAAAGGAGGATGGTTACTTACTCAGCTTTCTCCTACTATTCAGCTTTCTCCACAGAACAAGAGCCTACTAGCTTAGCTTCCAAAGAAAGACGGCTGACACTGTGTGCATTCTGTGAGTGAGATCCCACCTCCTATGGGCGGGCTGAAAACATGCGGAACAACGCCATCTACTGCCTGTAGTCTTTAGCCTCTGGCCAGAAAATCCTCCGATGACGCAAAATGACGATTTTTGCGTCATCGGAGGATTTTTTCCAGACAAAACATAAATCTCTTGTCTCAGGGGGATATGAGGGTGGAAAGCATATGGTAATTCGAAAATACTACAGGTTTTCTACTAATACAAAGCTTAATGTTAAATCCTGAAGTAACCCTTTAATCTTTGTCTTTATTTTCGTCTTCAGACTTTTCCTACATTCGGTGAAGTGAACGTAGTCTGCAACTTTAACTTTAAGTAGACCCTTTAAAGGAGAACTTGGTAACTTTTTTAACTTAATAAAACTGTCTAGAAATCATTTGGATGGTTAAACAACCTGTTCTGGTGATATTGGTGACTTTCCCCGCTCCCCCCAGCGTTCCCAGGCGGAAAACCAACCTTGCAACTTGGGGACTACCGTCCCGGCAAAATAGAAATTGGAAGTCTCGTGAGAAGCGAGAACGAGAACGAGCGCGAAATACGAATCGCTTTACGGCAATTCAACATAAACACACACGCATGTATGATGTATTACCAGATTACCCACCTCGGTAGACATAGCTCCACACGATACAGTTGGCTTGCTCCGATCAAAACAAACGCACATGAGCAGCGGTAGAGAGGGGGAGGAGGCCGCCGCACGTGAGTTTTTTACGACCGTGTTGTGACATATACGCCCCCCCACAGCTGTAGGGGGAGCTCATGGGAAAAACATGCGACAACAAAAGGGAAAATCAGCGAAGAAGTGACTAGAGTTCGCTAGAGTTGCCGAGTTCTCCTTTAAACTTCCCGTGAACTCCGTTTGCTCCGGAAGCAAGAGAAGAACGCCCAGCTGCGCTCAAACGGACACACGCACATTTTGTCCTCAGCTCCACACAAGACCACATGCAAGTACTACTTATATGCTGTTTTAAGGTTGTCTATTCCCTGTTTGCAGGGTGATTTAAGGTATTGGTGTCTCTCAGAGTTAACCAGAGGTGGGAGTAAGTCACACATGTGCAAGTCACAAGTAAGTCTCAAGTCTTAACCTTCGAGTCTCAAGCAAGTCCAAGTCAATTTTGTGAAAAGCAAGTCAAGTCAAGTCAAGTCAAGTCACTGCTTTATGTCAAGCAAGTCAAGTCAAGTCGTAGCTTTGGTCACAAGTCACTGGCAAGTCATACAAACGTTTGATGAATTCACTGAATTTATATAATAAGCTAAAACTACAGAAGTTGTGGACTATAGTTTTATTTGCAACATTTTTTTTAAACATGCATTTTCACATACAGCTGAGTGGTTACTACTATAAAAATATAAAAGATAAAAAATAAATAAAATTTCAAACTAAACAGCCTAAAATGTAAATGTAACTGAAATTAGTGTGAAAAAATAAATTATGCTGCGTTCCAGGCAGGTTTTTGAGTATGTAAATCACGACTTCAAACCACGACTCACGACTTTGTAGCGTTCCAGGCCAGTCACGCCAAACTATTGCTATGCTGAGAAATTGTACGTTATATATATATATATATATATCAGAGTTTCCGCTAGGAAAAAATGTTGCCGGTCAAAGTGACCGGCAGAGGTTTCGTTTTCCGGACATTTTGATGATATGCCGGTCAAATATCGCCTCTTAATTAGTCAAGTTTAGGAAAACTGGAGGCAGGCTATGTAAATTAAAAAAATGACATAATCAGGCCGTATAGAATGCAACATGTTTATTAGTCTAATATTCAAATAGACCAAAACAAAACAAAACATGAACGTCCGATTGGCGTCAATCAACGCCAGTTGTTTTTACTATGGTTTCAAATTCATAGTTAAACAAACCAATCCCCCTTCCCCACATAAAATATCTGAATAGTAGCCTATTGTTTAATTCAAGCGAACTTAATTACACACTCTCAGTATGTCTGATTTAGCTGGTGGTAACATTTAAATTGGCCACCGTGAAATGACTCCTTGTCAAATGAGACAAATGACTAGGCCTATAACATTGTCTCGCGTCATTTTAGGCTACTTTTTACGCTGTTTTGCAGTGCTGAATTGTGCAGCTGCCGACATAAAATCAAAACTTCCCAGTGTCTCTCCACAACTTGCGATGCGCATAAGCCGCGTAACCTTGTTCTCCGCAAGGCGACTTCGCTGCTTTGTTTTGATCCGATTCTGCAGCGAGAACCCCCTCTCTGCAGGAACACTTGAGACAGGGATTACACAGGCTATCTTGGCGAGCTTGGTCCACTCTGGATACATTTCGTTGAAATCACATATGAGGACTTCGCAGGCTGTGGAGAAATGCAATCCTCCATAGCCACGGAGCGCTGTCATGACAGCGAGGGCATCACGTCGCAGGCTTACGGCATCGATAAGAGGAGCGGTGTCCGCTGACTCAATGCTTGTAAAATGGCAAATAATCCTTCTGATCGCTGGTTCTGCATATTCTTGAAGAGCTATAAGATAATATAATAGGTGAGAACGATATTAGAATTATAGGCCTACAAAAGAATGCTGCGCTTATTATAAATAGGCCTGTGTGGGTCATTATATGGAAATGTCCATTTTTCCGTCCCTAGCCTTTACAGAAATATTACACTTAAAAAACATTTTAGGGTTACAATTTATTTACATTTTAAAATAAAACTATATGTTATTTGAAAAATTACACCTTCTTGAGCCATCAATGTGGCAATATTTGATTTTTATAAATTCTATAGAATTCCAAGCACCACAGAAGTGCTCACAGTCATCTACAGAGGGAAAGTGCTTTATTTTGAGGCCAATAACAGGTTTTTACACCATTTAAAATACAATGATGTACTGTATACATAACTATCAAATATATTTGATATTATATTTATACTATAAAATATATTTTTTTTCTGTCACATTAAATACAATGTCACATGTGACACAATAATAATTTTACATCCATTTAATTCTGCTACACTCAAAAGTTAAGATTTAAAGGATTGCATCACTACTTAATTTTAACCGGTTTTCAAATATTTTGATTGTTATAGCAAATAGATGGTTGCGCAAACGAACTAACATCATTCAAGCACACTTTTAACAAACCTGAGTAAAATAAATAAAACATAATCTCCTTATTTGTTGTATTATTATTATTTTTCGGTAACTCTGACATATGCTGAAAAAAAAATAGAAATAATATTTCATAAAAACCTTTGAAATTGCCAAAGTAGTAAGGTAACACCAGTGACAAAAAAAGGTACATGCCGTCTTTAAATAAATGCACAAAAAATATACATTTTTATTTATATTTTAAATTTTTAGTAATCTAATAATGTGGTGTAAGTTTAAATGTTTATTTTTTATTTAGAAAAATAAATAAATTTTAAGACATCTTGACATACCAAAAGTGGACGTTTCGATAGAATGACCCGTATAATAAATCAACAGCTCCTACTTACCACTGTGTGTCTGCGGATATCTAGAGGGGTTCAGAAGGGCATCGAGGCAGTGAAGTAGATCCATGCAATCCTCGGGGAACCGATCTTGCAAGGCATCTATCAGATGTTTAACATAGCGTTCCCTGGCTTTTCTGAAAGCTTGAATGGAGCGGTCGCTTGAATTGGTCACTTTGACATCCTTGTATGTGCCGTCTTTATAGCCCGCCTGGAATGTCTCCTCTTCTGGACCTGGGACATCTCGTAACTGTGTAAATGCCGCGACAGATGCTTGCACTATTGGTCGGATGCTGGAAAGATTGACGTTGTCTTTCTGAAAAACTAAATTCAGTTTTGTCATCACTGGTAGTAGATCGGCCAGTGCGTGAGTCAGGGCTATGAAGCTGTAGGTCTGGATTTGACCAAGCAGCCCTTGTGCTTGGATATTTCCTCCCTCGGCCTCTTCATTAAGTTCCATGGCCACAGCTGCCCAGTTGTGCTTCATGGCCTCCACAGCCCTGTGTAGGGATAGCCAGCGTACTGCGCACTGCTGCTTGAGGCTGACCATGTCCTCATCACTGAGTGTAGCTGTTAATTGGCGGAGCCGGGATGTTCTGGTGGCAGAGTGTCTGTAGAAGGAGTACACTGAGGAGATCGTGTTTTTGTAAGCTTGGATGTTTTCCACAGCTTTCGCTGCGTCCAGCGCAGCAAGTGCAGCCCTGTGGGCAACGCAGTGCACCTGGATAGAAAAGGGATTTGCTTGCTTAAATAAAGCACCAACCCCACCATGCCTTCTCATCATTACACTTGCACCATCTGAACCCAGGCCAATGACACGGGACAGTGCTATATCCATTTCGCAAAGCACCGCAACAACGCGATCATAAATGCATCTTGCGGTCCCGCAGTCCACATCATAATTTCCAAGAAAGCATGTCTCCACCTTTCCTTTTATTTCCAGCTTTAGATATATGATTAACTTTTTGTTCACAGTGATATTTACAGTTTCGTCAATTATTATTCCAATGAAGTCACTCTTTTTCAGTTTTTCACGGATCTGTTCCACCACGACGTGTTCTAATGCCCTCTCCATATCATCCACAGAGTCGCTGTGGCAATAAATGCCATCGGTGGTGACAAAATCTGGAGCCTTGAGAGCTTGCAGTAGCTCAGTCTGTGCAACAAAATGGTTAGATGGGAGATCATGTTTTCCCATGTGGAATACGATTTTGAGCTGAGAGCATAGTTTTTTCTTAGAAGTTTCCGTGGCCTTGTCACAGTGGCCTTTCATCGCAACCTGCTGTGGCGTTAAATTGAGCGCCACAACATGGTCATTGCTCTGACTATGTTCAATGAGAGCAGATATTCTCAAATTATTCGACCCTCTTGTGAATCCGTTGCGTCGTCCTGCCTTTTCGCAGTGCAAACAGAACATTTTTTCGTTACTATCAACTACCTCACATCTTAGCCATGGGAACTTGTCACTCCATTCCGACCGATACGCCCTACACTTCGGCTTTTTCTCCGGTGGTGGTGGTGGAGCTGTCTGGACATCTGAGGCTTCAGGCGTTCCTGATTCACCATCGTCCGTCACGTCTGGCTTCTGAAAAAAGCTTTTAAGGCTAGTCTGCCTGGGCCTGGCCATATTTAAAACGTCTCTCTCATTCGTTCGTTGTTTCTATATTACAGCCGTTTTAGGCGTGCGCTTTATTTGAAATGCAGAATGCGAATTCTTGTGGGTGAATACTTTATTCTGATTGGCTGCAGGGTGTCCATAGAGGACACATAGTAAAGGAGTTCTGGTGAAACTGACTGTTTACCGTTCGAAATTAATAAATAAATGCGCTGGCTACATCAGCAGTGAGTAACCATAGCAACAGGCAGTAAACTGAAGGGTTCTACGAGCTGAGTGGACTATCTCCGTTTGCTAAATAAACTGTCAGGCGTAAGGGAAACCAAGTTATTGTTTGTAAAAACTTTAGATTTCGATTGTAAAACTAATTAAAATATAAACTAATGTTTTAAAAATGTGTTATTTTGCAAGTGACCATGGTATAAGCGGGTTAATGCCCTTCGAGGTGTCCATTGTCAGGTAGCCTCCGCTGCGCGTCGGACGGTTCACGCCTCGCCATCGTCTAATACCTGACAATGGACAGCTCGTCGGACATTAACCCTACAAACGGTAGAGCCTGTTCCTTTATAACATAGCCAAAGGTCGGTGTATTTTTGCTGTATACATTTTAGGCTTATTCTCAAATTCAGATTGTGTTAGGGGGCGGGATTATTAGGAAATTTTAATCGGACAATTTGACCGGAGAGATTTAATTTTGTCGGACATTTCATTTTTTTTCCGGTCAATGTCCGGCAATTACCGGACAACGGAAACCCAGATATATATATATATATATATATATATATATATTTTTTTTTTTTTTCATAAGCATGATCAATGCTGTCAAGTTCAGGTTTACATCACCTTAACATTTCCATGCGGCAATACACTTTCACAACATACTTATTGTTTCAGACACATAACATTGTAATACATAATAGTGTGTGTATTATTATTATTATTATATTATTATTAATTTGACTGCAACGTTATGTGACATCAGAGCTCGTAACTGGGAGTACATCGATCTAGTACAAGTTCACGGGTGGGAAGTCACGGGTTTGACTGCCGTTCCAGTGCACTTTCACGGGTATAAGGCTGGAAAAACACGGGTTACAGGTTGCCTGGAACGCACCATTAGACCAGTGAAATGAGCTTTAAGTGTGAATTTACAGGAGATCTGAAGACATCAGCATAATAAATGAGGTGAAAACAGGAACTATTGACATGAAATGGGTAGAACTATATTTACGGCCCTAGTAGCCTACAACAGTTATCAGAAGTATACATGTGAATTAAACGTGGGACAATAGCCTTCATCACCACAGTATGCTAATGCTGTGAATCAGATGCAGGGAATCGTCATTATGCAGATTGAGGACTGATGTGTCTCTTACACCTCTAACACACATCTGTGCCATTTGCTACACAGGACACACACACTTATTGTCACGGATGCACACGGGAAGCAGGAAAATCCAAGTGCAGTAATTTATTAAGAGGGCAATCCAACATCGTTGTAATCCATGCAGAGGTCAAAAATCCAGAGAAGCAATCCAAACAAGAACGGGTATAAACAGACAAGAAGTGTGGTGACACAAATTAACGACTCCGTACACATACAGAAACAGGCAGAGAATAAATACACACAGATCTAACAGGACTAACAATGAACAGCTGGGACAATGATTACGGGCAACAGCTGAGTGTAATGAAAAGTGATAAGTGACAGACAGAATGCTGGGAATTGTAGTCAAAGTGAAGGACACCGTGAAAACGAGACACCAACCAGACACTGTGACATAACCCCCCCTCTACGGAGCGGCTACCAGACGCTCCATGACAACACTAAAACACAACACAAGAGTTCAGGAGGGAGGTGGAATGGTGGAGGATCAGGGGGAGGGAAGGTGGGCCAGGTCCATGGAGGGAAACGGGGACAGGGAGTGACAGTTCATCTGGCGGCCAGGGCGGAGACGACAGTCCCTCGAGCGGCCAGGGCGGAGACTTTCCCTCGGGCGGCCAGGGCGGAGACTTTCCCTCGGGCGGCCAGGGCGGATCCAGCTGTGCAGTCGACCGGGACGGGGCAGGTCCTTCGGGCGGCCAAGGCGGAGACGACCCCTCGGGCGGCCACGGCGGAGACGACCCCTCGGGCGGCCACGGCGGATCCGGCTGTGCAGGCGACCGGGACGGGGCAGGTCCTTTGGGCGGCCAAGGCGGAGACGACCCCTCGGGTGGCCAAGGCGGAGACGACCCCTCGGGTGGCCACGGCGGAGACGACCCCTCGGGCGGCCACGGCGGAGACGACCCCTCGGGCGGCCACGGCGGAGACGACCCCTCGGGCGGCCAGGGCGGATCCGGCTGTGCAGGCGACCGGGACGGGGCAGGTCCTTCGGGCGGCCAAGGCGGAGACGACCCCTCGGGCGGCCACGGCGGAGACGACCCCTCGGGCGGCCACGGCGGAGACGACCCCTCGGGCGGCCACGGCGGCGCAGAAACTGGAACAGACACCACCAGCGCAGGAACTGGAACAGACATCACCGGTGCAGGAACTGGAACAGACCCCACCGGCGCAGGAACTGGAACAGACACCACCGGCTCAGGAACAGACACCACCGGCGCAGGCTCAGGAACAGACACCACCGGCTCAGGAACAGACACCACCGGCTCAGGTTCAGGAACAGACACCACCGGCGGCTCAGGAACTGGAACAGACACCACCGGCGGCTCAGGAACTGGAACAGACACCACCGGCGGCTCAGGAACTGGAACAGACGCCACCGGCTCAGGAACAGACGCCACCGGCTCAGACACCACCGGTTTAGGAACAGATACCACCGGCTCGGGCTCAGGAACAGGCACCACCGGCTCGGACTCAGGAACAGGCACCACCGGCTCGGGCACTGGAACTGGCACTATCGGCTCGGGCACTGGAACTGGCACCACCGGCTCGGGCACTGGAACTGGCTCAGGAACAGGCACCACCGACTTGGGCACTGGAACTGGCACCACCGGCTCGGGCACTGGAACTGGCACCACCGGCTCAGGCACTGGAACTGGCACCACCGGCTCGGGCACTGGAACTGGCACCACCGGCTCGGGCACTGGAACTGGCTCAGGAACAGGTACCACCGACTCGGGCACTGGAACTGGCACCATCGGCTCGGGCACTGGAACTGGCACCACCGGCTCGGACACTGGAACTGGCATCACCGGCTCGGGCACTGGAACTGGTACCACCGGCTCGGGCACTGGAACTGGCTCAGGAACAGGTACCACCAACTCGGGCACTGGAACTGGCACCACCGGCTCGGGCACTGGAACTGGCACCACCGGCTCGGGCACTGGAACTGGCTCAGGAACAGGCACCACCGACTCGGGCACTGGAACTGGCACCACCGGCTCGGGCACTGGAACTGGCACCACCGGCTCAGGCACTGGAACTGGCACCACCGGCTCGGGCACTGGAACTGGCACCACCGGCTCGGGCACTGGAACTGGCTCAGGAACAGGTACCACCGACTCGGGCACTGGAACTGGCACCATCGGCTCGGGCACTGGAACTGGCACCACCGGCTCGGGCACTGGAACTGGCTCAGGAACAGGTACCACCGACTCGGGCACTGGAACTGGCACCACCGGCTCGGGCACTGGAACTGGCACCACCGGCTCGGGCACTGGAACTGGCACCACCGGCTCGGGCACTGGAACTGGCTCAGGAGCCTTGGCAGCCACACGAATGGGCATCTCTTGATCTGTCTCTAGCTGGGCAAACGGAATGTGAACAGTCTCTGATTGGGCAGACGTGACGTGAACAGTCTCCGGCTGGGCAGACGGAATGTGAACAGTCTCTGACTGGGCAGACGTGACGTGGACAGTCTCCGGCTGGGCAGACGGAATGTGAACAGTCTCTGACTGGGCAGACGTGACGTGGACAGTCTCCGGCTGGGCAGACGGAATGTGAACAGTCTCTGACTGGGCAGACGTGACTTGAACAGTCTCCGGCTGGGCAGACGGAATGTGAACAGTCTCTGACTGGGCAGACGTGACGTGGACAGTCTCTGACTGGGCGGACGGGACGCGGACAGTCTCTGACTGGGCCGACGCAGGTCTCCTCCTCCTTCTTCCCTTCTGACGGATGTGTACCGTCTCTGAACTGGACGAAACCATCGACGAAGTCCCAGCGCTCGATGAGACCCGTGGTGAAGCTTCAGCTATCCTGATTTCCTCATGCCTTTGTGCACATCTAGAAAAATACTCTAGTAAAGAGATGCCCTTCTCTCTCTCTGCGGGAGAAAGTTCACTACGTGGAATCCACATAGTAACTGGGGACGAGATCCTACAAAAAATAATAAAAAATGAAAATTACCGCTGGATTTATGGTGACGGAGTCGTTCAGTCACGGATGCACACGGGAAGCAGGAAAATCCAAGTGCAGTAATTTATTAAGAGGGCAATCCAACATCGTTGTAATCCATGCAGAGGTCAAAAATCCAGAGAAGCAATCCAAACAAGAACGGGTATAAACAGACAAGAAGTGTGGTGATACAAATTAACAACTCCGTACACATACAGAAACAGGCAGAGAATAAATACACACAGATCTAACAGGACTAACAATGAACAGCTGGGACAATGATTACGGGCAACAGCTGAGTGTAATGAACAGTGATAAGTGACAGACAGAATGCTGGGAATTGTAGTCAAAGTGAAGGACACCGTGAAAACGAGACACAAACCAGACACTGTGACACTTATTCCCACTACATACTACTGATCTACTAGTGTGTCCTAACATGTTTTGTCTCTTCTGACAGCTTATAAACTGAACAGAATTGTGATGAACTTAATATTAAAGTATACTAATGTACAATCTAGATACTGAAACATATGTCAAAGAACAACAATAACTTCAGTGGAGTCAGATTACTTATACTAGAGTCAGATAACTAAATGCTCATTCTCCATCAACGAGAAGCCGTAAACCACCCCTTTAACAGCTGTTGAAAATACTTTAAGCAGCTGTTAAAGGGGTGGTTTACGGCTTCTCGTAAAACTGTCTGATGATTTCCTGGTTATAAGAAGCCTCTCCCTCAGAAACACAACGGGCTCTGATTGGTCAAATGGTCAGCTTGGCCCAGTGTGTTGTGATTCGCTAACACACTTTCGTTCTTGTGGACTTACAATTAGGGCTGGGAATCACTGGGTAATTCACGATATGATACGCGATACATTGTTCACGATACCGGTAATATGGCGATAATGCGATCAATATATTATCAGTAATAACTCACAATATATATATATTTTTTTTTAATTAGGAAAATGAATCTCCATTTATTTTTTTGGATGAAACACAATAACAAAAACAACTTGTGTCTTATCAGTTGCAACAAAACAGTCACAGACACTATTTTTGTTTTGCTGCAGATGATTTTTTTCACTCGGGAGAAATCGAGTAGAATCGGTGATGCTCGCATGGTCGCGGCTTGCAGCGTGTGAGAGGAATTACAAGCCGAGCCGAGCACGTTACGAGCATCTCCCGACCTCCCGATAATTTTTAAACATGTTTTTTCACCAGCAGTCCCCTATTGCCAAATCATACACAGCACGTCGATGGGGCTATACCTCATTGGCAGCAACCAGCGTGCGCATACACTTGTCACTGTCACACACACTTTTCTCTCTCTTTCTCCCATTCGCAAAATGACGGTCTCTGTGTTTAGCGCGAAAGCCCACGATTGCTGCCGGTGTGGTGAATAATTTGGTTACTCGGTGTATTGGGTCCGGGCGTAGGACCCAAGCAATCCGATTGGCTCAAAGCCCGTTTTATGGGTAATCGCTTTAGTGCCTGGTTACAAATCATTCAAAATCATTTTATTATAGAAGACGTTTGTACTACGTTATAACGAGTCATTAATGTATTTAATGTATTTTAAATTATACGTTTCATATACTAGTATTTAACCGAAGCTATAGATTGTGAAATTAAACATTTCTCGTTGTTCGTGTGTTTTTTAGTTAGCTTAGATAATAGCATAGCATACAGCTAACGTTATCCCATGATCGTGCTATGAGCTTATACTGCACTGATACTGCCTTACCGTATTCACAGCCTACTGGCATACTAATGGGGTCCTACGCCCGGACCCAATACACCGAGTAACCATATTATTCGCCACACCGGCTCGGGATAAAATTCATGCAGGACAGTCGTGCCGTGTACCAGCTGCTTTGACGCGATTATCAGTTAAACTGACTCGCAACGCGTGCAATTTCTCACCTCCCAAGTGTCCGAACTCGCACCATGTACGCCCGCCCTAACGGCTTTTAAGATTGATACTTGACAAGAGCGCATCGAGAATTGATCGCTGGATAAAATATCACGAGATATCGCCATATCGATATTTTGGCGCACCCCTACTTAAATGGGTGCCGCGTGCGCGTGTCCGGAGACGGGAGTGTGTCCCATTTCCATTATCTGTCTGCAGTCCCAGAGGCTGCATTTTCAGGACCCCACTTCTAGGACCGCATTTCTAGGACCCTAGTTTTTTGTGACAGCACCACCTAACGACTTGGAGAACCCGCAGTCTCAGGAACGCATTTCCAGGACCCTAGTTTTGGAGGACCGAAAAAAGTGCCACCAAGGCAGTATTTCCACCCAGTTTTAACTACATTCGAGTTTTACAGTTTTATTACACACAAATACTACTCAAGTAAAATAAACAAGGAATCATGTTATAGTCTTTTCAGTCAGATCGACCACATTTTCAAGTACAGAGGGAAGACAAGGATGACTCTGGGGGTAGATTTAAGATTGTGTTTATTTTACAAAATAATATATAACAACTGAACTTCAACACACACAAAAACAAATTTGTTCATGGCGTGAACCACATAGATAGAACTTCATGGACAGCATCATCACTGACTCTCTAAGAGAGAGAAAGAGAAGTGAATTAAATAAGGAACATTTAGTTGAAAATGTTCTACTCTCTAATTTTACATCTCATATTTAAAAGATCTTAGTTACCACAGAGTGCACACACATATACGATACAAAAATAATTATATCAATCTTCATAACAATTAATGTTCATAATACTATTATTGCATAATGTTCAAAGATTTGAAAAAATTTTTTTTGATGTTGTGGGAACAAAGGTTCTAGAAACACTCATGTCAATAAAGCCCATCTGAACTGAGAAAAAAAAATAATAGAGAGAGATGCAAGAAATCTGAATAGAAATAGCATACTATACATATGATATGTGTTTCTTGAAAAACATTTTTAAGTAAATTTCATATAAATAAATAGACATAAATTAGGCCTAAACCTAGTACCAATTTATTTATGTATCTTTTGTCATACTATTGCCTACCCTGAGCTGTGTCCTTATACAGTACACAGTAAATGACACAATCTAACACGTGGTATTTTAACAGTCAGTTATTATGATGGCCTCTCTGTTATGTCTGACTATTAAAATGTCATATGTCTCAACCAACTTTAAAAAACCATGTCAATGAAGAGATGTAGCCTACTCATAACATGTATTGTAGGTAACGTTAAACAGACTGACTGAGAGCATGTGACAGTGAAAACATTAATTTTAACTGAATTAAAATGGAAAAACAATGAGTAATTAACAAGCTTTCAGAACGAACATGCTACAGTTTATTGTGCTGTCAATAAGTCAACACAGGCTTATCATGCAACAGTTCCGTTAAATGAATGTGCTAACAATTCATTTTACAGCATTAGAGGCTTATATATGATGGCTATGCATTCAAGACTATTTATTTAGCAAATCCCCATCACGTTGGCTACGTTAACTTTCCATTATACCATGGTCTGGGTGAATACTCGATTCTGATTGGCTGCAGGGTGTCCGTTAAAAAGTGATAATGTACACCTAGGATGACAGTTCTAAATGATTGCGCTAGCTCAAACACTAAATGGTAACCATGACAACGGAGACTTAACATTATTTCAGTTGACTCATCGCAACAGCAAAACAGACAAAACATGAGTGATTTTATCATTTCTTTTAATATATATGGTGAGTTTGACAACTTTGAAGACTGGGATGTAGCACAAGAAAAAGAGAGAATAGAATATGAAAAGAAAAAGGAGAAGCGACACAAGGAGGTGACACCGGAAGAATTGAATGAATTAGAGGATGACAAGGACGAGATGAACACAAAGAAAATCACGAAATGGGCAGTTAAAACGTTAAGAGACTTTCTGGCTGACAAAAACATGGACATCAACTTCAAAAGCTACACTGCCGCTACTCTCAACGACGTTTTGCGACTGTTTTATGCGTCTGTCCAGTCGACCAAAGAAGGAGGAGAATACAGTGTTGCCAGTTTGAGGAGTCTGAGAGCCGGTATTAACCGCCATTTAAGTGATGTCAACATCATTAGTGACACTGTGTTCAAGACCAGTAATGCGGTTTTTAAGGCGATACTGAAGCGTTATAGAAAGAGTGGGAAGGACACCAGCTTCCACCATCCTCGCATCACTGAGTCGGATCTTCAGACAATCAGATGTTCATCTGCGCTGTCTCCCGATACGCCCCTCGGCCCCGTCAGAAAGGTGTGGTTTGACATCCAGCTGTGTTTTGCTCGGCGTGGCAGGGAGGGGAGCCGAGAGCTGACCATGACATCTTTCGTAATCCAAAGAGACGAGCATGGCGTTGAATACATCAGTTTAGCTCATAATCCTCAGACAAAAAACCATAAAGATCCGAACGACCCGCACAAGGAAAACCTACGAGGCTTCATGTTCGCCAGGCACGGGGATCCTCTGTGTCCAGTAAAAAGTTTTAAAAGTTACATCTCCAAGTGTCCACCAGATGCAAAATCGTTTTATCTCCACCCGAAGCGCTCCATCACTGTGGCATCTGATGTGTGGTACTCCAGGGAGCCATTGGGTGTCCACTACCTGGGGAACATGCTGAAAAAAATCAGCGAGGAGGTCTGTACACTAGCTACATTCTAATAATAATGTAGCCGTATAACCCCTCTTCTGTCCTCACTAATATAGCCTGTTTATTCTTGTTTCTTTCAGGTAGGTCTGTCGCGAGTTTACACCAACCACAGCCTCCAGAGCACAGCTGTCGGTCGTCTTTCTGACGCCGGGCTGGAAACTCGCCAGATCATGTCGGTGACGGGGCATCGTTGTGAGAGCAGCCTGCAGGCTTACTGGGCTCCATCAGTACATGACAGACGAGAATGGTGCATCTCCCAATGTCCCAAGCAGTGGTGATAGCGAGCCACAAACTTTAAATCTCCGTCCATCAAATGCCACGACGATGGACATGCCAATATCGCTATCAAATTTTACAATTAATGGAAATGTAGCATTTAATTTTAAATAGTGTGTAAGTTACGTCTGGCACAGGACTAGGCTACTGCCATTGCCTGTCTTTCTGTCTTGCTTGCTTTCCTTTAAACACGTGAGTGAATGGTTGACAATATTTGCTGTAGGCCTAATAAAAATGATTTAGGAAACTATCTGTGAGTTTTGACTCTTTGAAACAAAGTCGCTGTGGCCACGTTGCTTGGCAACGCCTGTATACGGGAGATATTAAATAATGCGCTCTCAACTTAATAAATAAAAACCCTACTCTAAAATACATTAAAGTATTATTAATTGATTAAATATTTATTTATTTCGTAAGTGACCATGGTATAAGCGGGTTAATGCCCTTCGAGGTGTCCATTATCAGGTTTTAATGGACTTTGGCGGAGGCAACGACGTTTGCAGCTCCGCTGCGCGTCGGACGGTTCACGCCTCGCCATCGTCCATTAAAACCTGATAATGGACACCTCGTCGGGCATTAACCCTTACATAATGGACACCTAGGAAAGGCGTCCCGTCAATTTGCCTGATGACAGTTCTAAATGATTGCGCTGGCTCAAACTCACTGATCAACTGCTGCGGTCGGGTCACTGTGGCCACGTTGCTTGGCAACGCCTGTATACGGGAGATATTAAATAGTGCGCTCGACTTAATAAATAAAAACCCTCACGATTTTTACTCTAAAACACATTAAAGTATTATTAATTGATTAAATATTTCTTTCTTTCGTAAGTAATGGTATAAGCGGGTTAATGCCCTTCAAGGTGTCCATTATCAGGTTTTAATGGACTTCGGCAGAGGCAACCGTCCGACGCGCAAGCCTCACCGTCGTCCATTAAAACCTGATAATGCAGTAGCAGTTTTAACATTAAGTGACATGGCATCTGACGCACAGAAGCCAATGGCACATGTCACTATGTGTATTGGCACATCCGGTGGCACATCCGGTCTTCATTGGCATGTGCCAGTGGATAGTGGCATGTATCACTGACATTATTGGCATGTGCCAGTGGTGGATAGTGGCATGTGTCACTGACATCGCGACACACTGACACTGACATGTCACCTGACTGACACCGAGTCGCGGAACACAGTGTTGCGACACCTCCAGTAGTGACTGACAGATTAATAGAACACCTATAGCATACTGACGTAATTGTGGCACAAAATCCTAAATAAATAGCCTAATTTTGTGATATTTAAAATATCAATTAAACACATTAAAGTGCATTCATTTTTTTTTCTAACGTGTTATTTGTGTCACGTCTGTATTTGATTGGTATGTGCCACTGAATGTTTTGTAATACCAGTGCTACTTTATGTTGTTTATCTCGCAAAGTCACAAACTGCCCATTCTAGAAAAGACATAAAATAAATCTATCATCGGTCACTACTACGGATAACGTATTAACAGTTGCACAATCTCAATTGAGTTCCAATGGGGTCGCTGTGTCCATTTCTTTTACTGTCTATGGTATTTTCAGGCGCTGCGTAATTTCATTACGCCTGCTGCACTCATGGTACGGCAGTAAAGTTTCTTGATTATTACGCAGGAATGAGAGTATTCCTAGCCCTAGGAAATCGCATTTCTGTGCCATTTGCTACACACACACACACACACACACACACACACACACACACACACACACACACACACACACACACACACACACACACACACACACACACACACACACACACACACACACTTATTCACACTACATACTACTGATCTACTAGTGTGCTTATAAACTGAACAGAATTGTGCTGAACTTAATATTAAAGTATTCTAATGTAAAATCTAGATACTGAAACATATGTTTAAGAACAACAATAACTTCAATAGAGTCAATTACTTATAGAGTCAGATAACTAAATGCTCATTCTCCATCAACTGTTTTTTTATCCCATTATTGGTTCAAAATAGCACTGTAACCTCTAAGACTTACAATATTTTCAGCAGCTGTTAAAGGGGTGGTTGATCAGCTTTTTAGAAGGCTTGATTGTGTTTATGGGGTTAAGTCTAACATGTGTTCATGCCTCATTTAAAAAACGCATTATTTTTCATATCTACTTTTATTCTGCACCGTTTTGTTTCTCCTTCTAAAACGGTCTGATGTGTTACTGGTTATAAGAAGCCTCTCCCTCAGAAATACACAACGGGCATCTTAGCGAAGTATCTAAGGATATTTTATTAAATATGTACAATAAATCATGGGAAGAAGGAAAATTACCACAAAGGTGGAAGGAGGCGGTGATAGTACCAATACATAAACCGGGGAAGGATAGTACAAATCCAGGAAATTATAGACCTATTGCGTTGACATCTAATATTGGCAAAATAATGGAAAAAATGGTGAATGAAAGGTTAATGTATCATGTAGAAATTAATAAATTCTTATCCAAATATCAGAGTGGTTTTAGGAGAGGGAGAAATACAATGGATCCGGCTGTGTGTTTAGAACATGAGATAAGGAAAGCACAAATAAATAGAGAAAGTGTAGTGGCTGTCTTTTTTGACATAGAGAAAGCATACGACATGATGTGGAGAGAAGGGTTGTTAATTAAACTGTATAAGTTAGGTATCAAAGGTCAAATGTATAGATGGATCAAGGATTTTTTATCAGACAGAACATTAAAAGTGAGAATAGGAAACAGTTATTCAGAAAAGTTTACAATTGAAAATGGTACTCCACAAGGAAGTATAAGTCGTCCTTTATTATTTTCCATTATGATAAATGATGTGTTTGAAGATTTGGATAATGGGCTGGGCCTCTCACTCTTCGCTGATGATGGGGCAATCTGGAAAAGGGGAAGGCATATTGATTTTATTATGGAAAAATTACAGGGGGCTATTACAATAGTTGAAGTATGGTCATATAAGTGGGGTTTTAAATTTTCAGTTGATAAAACAAAAATAATGTTGTTTACAAGGAAGAAAATTGGAAGTGAGGTGAAACTAAAGTTATATAATCAAGAACTGGAAAGAGTAAAATATTTTAAGTTTTTGGGGATATGGTTTGATGAAAGAGTTACGTGGGCGGTGCATATTCAGAATATAATAAATAAATGTAAGAAAATAATAAATACAATGAGATGTTTAGTTGGTAGTGAGTGGGGGGCAGATAGGATGGCATTAAAGGCAATGTATAATGGATTGATTAGATCTGTGTTAGATTATGGGTGTGTGGTTTATGGATCAGCTGCAGAAACGTCTCTTAAAAAGTTAGATAATAAACAGAATCAGGTATTTAGACTATGTACAGGAGCTATAAAAACTACTCCAATTACAGCACTACAGGTGGAAATGGGGGAAATGTCTTTGGAAATGAGAAGGGTACAGTTATCATTGAATTACTGGGTTAATTTACAAGGCCATAGTCAAGAACATCCAACACTAGACACGTTAAAACCATGTTGGGAAAAAGAGAGGAGGAAAACTAAAAGTTTTGGATGGACTGTGATACAGAAAGCAACAGAACTTAAAATTAATCAATTAAATGTTAGTCCTACTGTTCCATTACCAGTAATAAAACCTTGGGTACTTCCAGATGCTACAGTTGATTTTACATTGTTAGAACAGAGAAACAAGGGTAAGGAATGTAATTCATATAATGTACAGACATATATTAATGAGTACTACATGTTCAGATATACACAGATGCATCAAAGAGTTCAGACAACAAGATAGGAGTAGCATTTACTGTCCCAGAGTTTCATCTATCAATAAGGAAAAGGATCAGTGATGAGCTATCTGTTTATACAGGGGAAATGGTTGCATTATTATTAGAAATACAGTGGATAGAAGAAATAAGACCTGTGAAATCAGTTATTTGTTCAGACTCATGTTCATCATTGGCTAGTTTACAATACAGTCATTCAGAAAGTAGACCAGATATTTTAATGGAGATAATGCAAACAATGTACAGAATTCAAATGATGGGGATTACAGTAGTATTTTTGTGGGTGCCTGCACATGTTGGTGTCCAAGGAAATGAAATTGCAGATAAAGAAGCAAAAGAAGCAGTTAAAAACAATGACATTAATTTAATTGTTAATTTAAGTAAGAATGAAGTTAAGAGTATTATCAAGAAGAGACTAAAGGAAAGGAGGCAAAAACAGTGGGATGAGGAGGAAAAAGGTCGGTGGTTCTATAGAATTCAAAGGAAAGTGGGAGAGATGAGAATTACAGGGAAAAACAGGAGAGAATAGATAGTAATATCAAGGGTGAGATTTGGACACACAAGATTAAATAGTACACTTTATAAAATGGGTAAACATGATACGGGAAGATGTGATTATTGTTGGCAAGAGGAAACAGTAGAACACGTTTTAATGCATTGTCAGAAATATGAGAATGAAAGAAGGTTGTTAATTCATAATGTTAAAAAAATAAAAATGCAATTTATACCAAAGTATATTCTGCAAAATAACTCGAGAAATGAGTGTTATATTTTTATTCTTCAGTTTCTTGAGGAATCTAATTTGTGGGAGAGAATTTAAAAAAAAAAAAAAAAAAAAAAAGAAGTTGTCTTGATCCACACTCCATACCAGTTGGTGGCGGAAATACACCATTTTGTTGTTTGTCAACCGCCAATAAAATTCAAGAAGAAGAAGAAGAAGAATACACAACGGGCTCTGATTGGTCAGCTTGGCCCAGTGTGTTGCGATTCGCTAACCGTCTAGTTCACGCTGTCCGGAAACGTCCGTTACCAGTTGCATGTGCTTCGGTGTATTGTAAACACATGCGTCAATATTGCCTTATCAATTTCAGCCCGAATCAGACTTAGAGAATATTGGTGGAGAGGAATCGAGCAGAGCTTGTGCACGAACGGCTGTTACAGGACGTTTCAGAAAGGTATGTTTTTTTTCTGTAGATCAGTCTCATACTGAGTCTCATTTCTATACGCGGTTATTTGTAAATGCTTCTGCTGTTTATGTTCAAACACGCAGACATATCCATGCATTTCATACAATCGTTCTACCTCATAATATCACAATCCTCGAAGGGATTATTAGATCAGCACCAAAGCATAAAACGTACATGTCGTGACACATAAACAGCTTCTGCTTTTAAAGTGGGAACCTCTCCATCTTTCAGGACAAGCTTTTTGGTGAATCCGGTGTGAACTTGCTTAGATCCACGACACGTTATGACTCTAATGCAGCAACTCTTCCTCTTCTCAACATGGGTGTGTGTTTGTATGGGTCAATGACGTATAATGATTTTCGACAGGCCAATTTTAAAATACTAAAAATAATAATATCTGTTGCAATTGTTCAAACATTAAGGATGTTGTGTACACCTAAATCATTTTAAAAATTTAATTTAAGTGATTTTAGTGTTTTTTCATCTAGATGAATTGTCCATAGCCTTAAAAAATGTCATGTGGTTCGACCGTGATTTATCTTAAATTTATTAATTTCCTTAACATTATTTTACAAGTTCTTAGTAGTTAAAGTGTTTAGAAACCAAGTATTTGCATTTCTGTTTTTGTAAATAATGATCTCATTTTTTGTTCTATAATTTCTGAGTTGCCTTCTTAAATCTAGTTAACATTATTTTTCCTGTAAATCACATAAAACTGATAGAAATGTTTTAAAAATATAATTTACTAAAGCATACTGTATCTGTGATTCATATTTCAGACACAGAAATAAGATATTTTATTTTAAATTTAATACAGTGATTGCTTTTATTGGTCACACCACATAAGTGGTCGCTCCAAATGACACGAAGACCTTATATAGTTAAAAATCTATTTAAAGAGATCAATGAACAATACATTTACAAAAAAGTTGATTTAAACCAGATTTTATACAAATTTCACAGAATTTTCCTGAACATAGCCTAAACATTTAATAAACTTTTTTTTATAAAACTCACATCACAAACACAAGTGCACCATTTAATTTAACTTGATTTAGAATTTCTTTCTAACAAATAATAATGTTATAGATATAAATTATTTCATAAAAGTATTGTATACAGTTAACATTTGGGGTCAATAGTTTTTTTTTAAGTAATTAATACTTTTATTAATCAAGGACACATTCAGTGTCACATTCAGGCGCAGGCTATAATGTTACGAAAGATTCTATTTCAAATAAAAGCTATTCTTTTGAACTTTCTATTCATCAAATAATCCTGACATATAAAATGTATCACAGTTTCCACAAAAATATGAACATTGATAATAATCAGAAATGTTTCTTGAGCAGCAAATCATTAGTGACTCTGGATCACAAAACCAGTCACCAGTTGCACAGGGTATTTGTGGCAATAGCCAACAATACATTGTATGGGTCAAAATTATAGATTTTTTTATTTTATTCCAAAAATCATTAGGATATTAAATAAAGATGTTGTATATTTTGTCAATGTCCTACCATAAATTTATAAACATTTATTTTTGTGAGTGAATAGCAATATCGCAAACATAAATGGACAACTTTAAAGGCGATTTTCTCAATGTTTCGAATTTCGATTTTGTAGCACCCTCAGATTCCAGATTTTCAGTTGTATCGGCCAAATATTGTTCTATCTTAACAAATCATACATCAATAGAAAGCTTATTTATTCAGCTTTCATATGATGTATAAATCTCAATTTAAAAAAATTGACCCATATGACATTGACCCATTGAGTGGTTCTGTGGTCTAGGGTTACATATTAGAATGATTTCTGAAGGATCATGTGACACTGACAGTTTACTATAATTCACATAGAAAACAGATATTTTAAACTGTAATAATATTTCACTCTTCTCCTATCAAGGTACTCCGCTCTTGCTGCAGGGTCAGAATTTTTTCGCTTGGCAGGCAGTGGCAAATAGATTAAAATAGTTTTAAATAAATAAATAGGCAATAATAAATACACTACAAATGAATGCAGTATTACTAAACTGAAATTACATGCTCTAATTTTTTTTTTTTTTTTAATTTTTCTCATATTGTACAAAGAGTGAACATAAACTGTCTGAAATATATTAAAAAAAATCCCAAATTGCATAAAAATCTATTCCAAATTATACTAAAGTAAAGTACTTTTTTATATAAACTGTCGATTGAATATAAAAGCATAAAACTGCCAATCTAGGACATATATCTATCATTGAAAACAGTCTGCAGTGGTCGCACCACATGATATTTTCAAATTCATTCATAATTTACAGGCACAGAATTGACCACCTAAACAAAACAAGCTAGCTTGCCAAAAAAGGTCACTATGAAATTTATAATAAAAATATATATTTGTAGAAATAACTTTAATATTAAATTTTTTTTGAGGTCATACCACATGACATACAAATTTGGCAACTACATACCAACCATTACAAAGGTTTTTTTTTTTTTTCCAATTTGAGAGTATTACAAACCTGCTTGCTGCTTCCATGGGTCCTTGGTAAATTGGTTTATGATGTAACTTCCTGTGTTTGAATAGTTTTTAACATATAAGTCCCAAAATGGTAGTTTTTTGATGGTCGCACCACATGATATTTCATAAAATGGACATCATCGGACAAAGTTTGTTTGTATACAGTGAGGAAAATAAGTATTTGAACACCCTGCTATTTTGCAAGTTCTCCCACTTAGAAATCATGGAGGGGTCTGAAATTGTCATCGTAGGTGCATGTCCACTGTGAGAGACATAATCTAAAAAAAAAAAAATCCAGAAATCACAATGTATGATTTTTTAACTATTTATTTGTATGATACAGCTGCAAATAAGTATTTGAACACCTGAGAAAATCAATGTTAATATTTGGTACAGTAGCCTTTGTTTGCAATTACAGAGGTCAAACGTTTCCTGTAGTTTTTCACCAGGTTTGCACACACTGCAGGAGGGATTTTGGCCCACTCCTCCACACAGATCTTCTCTAGATCAGTCAGGTTTCTGGTCTGTCGCTGAGAAACACGGAGTTTGAGCTCCCTCCAAAGATTCTCTATTGGTTTTAGGTCTGAAGACTGGCTAGGCCACGCCAGAACTAGGGCTGTGCGATATATATCGTGAGATTGTTATGCGCATCTCGTCAGTAAAGCCGGTTCCTTGATTAGAAGTAAATCACCATCACCTGCTTTCAGATGGAGCGGCATTTAGGGCTGAGGAGATAATTAAGTGATTAATTTAGTAATGATTGAGCATTATTGAAGACACCTGATGTTAACAAGCAGAATCACTGAAGAAGAAAATCACAGATTGTAAGTTACCGTTAAGGTGATGGGTGTTTGCTTTAGTTGGGCTCTAGACCATTATATGTTTACTTTAATATTTACTGTTTGTCTGCTGTTATTGATTTATAACAGTTAAATGAACAAAGTAAAATGTTATCTTATAGTGTTGATTACGTTTTGACATAATCATGCTGTGATCTGAAAAAGGAAACTTATTGAGATAGTTTGGTTTAACTTGTTAGCAGCAGTTTAGTGATTCTTCAGCCTATGATTATCAGTACTTTACTTTTAATTCTAAAAATGTAATAAACATTGTTCTGATCAAAAGACATTCAGATAAATTCATTTAAAACACAGACATCAATAATCAGCCTGTGAATCTCAACAATGGTGACAATAATAAAGCATGTTGCAGTGGCTGCCACCAATTACAACTCATTAATGGCTCCCATCATGCATTGCGGTATGAATAAATTATGATCTGAATTGTCTACGTAATTTACTTTTCCTAATTGAATATTCTGCTCGTCACCATTGTTGAGATGCATAGACTGAATCTTGACTTCTGTGTGTGCCTAAAAGAATTATTATTATTTTTTTTTTAAACAACTTTTAAGAAATCCTTTATATTATATCAAAAATTCTGGGCGTTTATGCAGATTCACAGTTATGCTGTAACCAACAACATAAATCGAAGTCAGAAATAAGGATCTTAATGAGTTCAGTGATCAAGTTCAAATGATGATTGTCATAATATAACCAACACCATCAGATCACTTTTTTCTTTGTTCAACTGGTGATTATAATTCAGAAACAACAGACAAATAAAATCTAAAGTTAATAATATATGGGTCAAGAGTCCAACTAAAGCAACCAATGATCGTCATAACGGTAACTTACAATTTGAGATTTTCTCCTTCAGTGATTCTGCTTGTTAACATCAGGTGTCTTCAATAATGTTCAATCATCACTAAATTAATCACTTAATTATATCATTAACTTAAACACTCTTGAGTGTGGACTCATATACACTCCCAGGAGTGTTAATTTAACACTGGAGTTTTTGCTGTGTACAAAGAGCCGTAGTTAACTGACAAGCTGAGCCATATCGCATTAATTATCGCTGGCGATACGTCCGCGATATTAATGCGATATGGCTCAGCTTGTCAGTTAACTACGGCTCTTTGTAGTAAATGCCGCTCCATCTGAAAGCAGGTGATGGCGATTTACTACTAATCAAGGAACCGGCTTTACTGACGAGATGCGCATAACAATCTCACGATATATATCGCACAGCCCTAGCCAGAACCTTGATATGCTTCTTACAGAGCCACTCCTTGGTTATCCTGGCTGTGTGCTTCGGGTCATTGTCATGTTGGAAGACCCAGCCTCGACCCATCTTCAATGCTCTAACTGAGGGAAGGAGGTTGTTCCCCAAAATCTCGCAATACATGGCCCCGGTCATCCTCTCCTTAATACAGTGCAGTCGCCCTGTCCCATGTGCAGAAAAACACCCCCAAAGCATGATGCTACCACCCCCATGCTTCACAGTAGGGATGGTGTTCTTGGGATGGTACTCATCATTCTTCTTCCTCCAAACACGATTAGTGGAATTATGACCAAAAAGTTCTATTTTGGTCTCATCTGACCACATGACTTTCTCCCATGACTCCTCTGGATCATCCAAATGGTCATTGGCAAACTTAAGACGGGCCTTGACATGTGCTGGTTTAAGCAGGGGAACCTTCCGTGCCATGCATGATTTCAAACCATGTATTACCAACAGTAACCTTGGAAACAGTGGTCCCAGCTCTTTTCAGGTCATTGACTAGCTCCTCCCGTGTAGTTCTGGGCTGATTTCTCACCTTTCTTAGGATCATTGAGACCCCACAAGGTGAGATCTTGCATGGAGCCCCAGTCCGAGGGAGATTGACAGTCATGTTTAGCTTCTTCCATTTTCTAATGATTGCTCCAACAGTGGACCTTTTTTCACCAAGCTGCTTGGCAATTTCCCCGTAGCCCTTTCCAGCCTTGTGGAGGTGTACAATTTTGTCTCTAGTGTCTTTGGACAGCTCTTTGGTCTTGGCCATGTTAGTAGTTGGATTCTTACTGATTGTATGGGGTGGACAGGTGTCTTTATGCAGCTAACAACCTCAAACAGGTGCATCTAATTTAGGATAATAAATGGAGTGGAGGTGGACATTTTAAAGGCAGACTAACAGGTCTTTTAGGGTCAGAATTCTAGCTGATAGACAGGTGTTCAAATACTTATTTGCAGCTGTATCATACAAATAAATAGTAAAAAAATCATACATTGTGATTTCTGGATTTTTTTTTTTTTTAGATTATGTCTCTCACAGTGGACATGCACCTACGATGACAATTTCAGACCCCTCCATGATTTCCAAGTGGGAGAACTTGCAAAATAGCAGGGTGTTCAAATACTTATTTTCCTCACTGTATTATGATGGAAATATAAATGCAAATGCTTTGAATTTTTTTAAAGGATTACAAAACATTTTAGAAATCATGCCAAATAGTGCAGAATATAAATTTGAATAAATTCAGAGTAATTTCAAAGATGTTTTCAAAACAGAAGTTATGGCCGGACGGTCGCACCACATGATGTTTTGACACTTTAAACAACAAAAAACGTAACAAATAAGTAAAGGTTTTCTTCGGTAATGCGATAAATCGCGGTAATGAATATACACGATATTGTTATCACGGGCACTTAAAAATACCGTGAAAAATATCAGAATTTATATTTATAGAACGCGCATTAAGCTTATTTTTCATCAACCGCTTACACAAACACTGCATATATGCTGCGCAAAACACGTGCGCACTCTGATGTAAACAATCCCCACATGTAGAAGCACTGTGTGCATGCGGCGCAGTGCGCACTTTAGTCTAGTGTAATGAATCCTCACATGAAGAAGAAGCATGGCGGAAGGAGGAACGCTGCCGACGATTTATCCCCCTTCTAAAAGCAGGGCTGTCAACTCTACGCATTCAGCGCTCTCATCCATTTTCTCACGCAGAGAAAAATCACGGAGCAAAGAGGACACTGACACCGACAGACTAAACAGAGCAGGTTACTTTTGATATGAAAAATATTCTCAGCTCTTAGGTTCTGTCCATTTTATTACGAAATTCAGACAACAAATACCGTTTTGGTGCTTGTTAAATGTGACGTGACCGATCGCTGTAGCGCCTCAGTTAAAGCAAACCGATTATCTGTTACTTTTTATTTAAAGATACAGTACAACTTACCGAAAGGTATTTATGCCTCATAATATCGATCAATCAGTATTTTTCAGCCACGAAAAGAGGTCAATAAAACTGCAGGTGGACAATTATGTCACAGAAGGTTACATTTACCTCAGGAAAGCCATTTAATGATCAACACGTTAGTTGACTAGAAAAAATAGCTATAGACAGGAGTATTTTGCTAAATATGTGCACTTTATTACGTTTGTATTATATTTTTACTTGTGTCATAATTGTTATTATAATGAAAACCAAATTGTATTTAATTTAATTTGTTAATTTTTAACCTTTTAATAATACCAGCTGATAGGGCTCTCTGTATGTTTACAGCATTATATGAGATATATGTTTTCTTGAGAAAAATTAACATCTAGGCTATCTACTGTAGCCTACCTAATATTTATCCAAAGAGTCAATACTGATTCAAGATTGAAATCAAATCCCAATAATTGAATTGAAATCGTGAAAATTGTGTAAAATTCTGTTTAGTTACCAAATGTTTTGACAATCACAATTACACCTATTGTAAATCGCTGCATGAAAATTTGATACCGGCACATTCCTGGTGAGTACATACATGGGAGAGGTACTACAAATATGCAGTATCTTTTTAGGCATTTAAACCCATTTTTGCCTGAAAAAATGCAATCGGACAGAAAATGTAGGCGTCACGTCATTGACCCATATACAGCAGTATAGCTAATACTAGCCCTGAGTGAATTGATAGAATTATTTCATGCCGTGTTTCAGACTTATCCCTTGATAAAACATGAACAAATACATACAGTGAACTAGAGTATTTGTATTAGGCTATCTGGCATATATTTGGCAGTAATATATTATTTCGCTACAGCCACAATGCTAACTGAAAATGGTAGGCTATTTTAGTTTAGCAATATAACTGTAAGAAAAAGTTCAACAAATAGCCTACATCTAGGAATATAAAAAAGTATGAATATATATATATATATATATATATATATATATATATATATATATATATATATATATATATATATATATATATATATCTTTAAAACTTGATGACCAGAAACTTTTTTTTTTTTTCAATAAAAGGCATGTCAGTTTATTTTTAATCTGTATATGAATGATTTTTCTATGATTTTAAATGCTTGTGGTACAGATTGTAGGGTTGGTGACTCACTAATTAATCACCTTATGTACGCTTATGACTTGGTCATTTTTAGCCCATATAGTGCTGGTATACAACAGCTTTTGAGACTATGCACACAGTATGGTGCAGATTTTGATATAAAGTATAGGCTAATCCAAAAAAGAGTAAAATTATGACTATAAAATTAGAGAAGATAGCCTAGACATTCACACTTTACTGATTTTTATCTGTCTGGTACTGTACTTGATGTATGCACAGATATTACATATCTTGGCTATATTATTGCACATGACCTGTCCTATGACAAGGATATTTATAGGCAGCGTCATAAGCTGTATGTTCAAGCGAACATGTTGTGTCGTAAGTTTAGTATGTGCTCTGTCACTGTGAAGATCTCACTCACTGTTAGGCTACTCATTGCGCGGCTCGAGAGCCTCATGCGGCTCGCCAAGCTTTAATTTGTGGCTCGCATGGCGGTAAATATAATATGATAATGCATTCACTAGAGACATTTCATAAAAACATTAATAACAAGTAGGGCTTTAACATAACCCATTAAAAACTAAAAGTGTCAGCTCTATTACAAATAATTTCGATCGGATTGAAAGGGGTGGTTTATCGAGAGAACGTGAAAAAACTTGATCGATTAAAAACCGAAACTGAAAGGACGACGTATGACACGCTGAACGAGCTGTTCTCCTGATAAATAAAGTGTCACATAAATGAGTATCCTCTCATTCTATAATTCTCCTTTCACTCAGCATCTGTGAAGTGAAGCAGGACAACGGCTCACCAGTCCTTGTTTCAGATTATCATACAGACGAGACGACTGGTTTAGGGCATTTTTACTGCGTGATAAATACAAACAGCACGGCACAACGGTTCATATGTTCATATTCCGATTTGAATCTATTGACTTTTAAACACGCACATGAACCCGATCATGTATCACATCACGATGTTTAGCATTCATGTAAACTACAATACATTCAGATTCATCAATCGGAATGAATTCAGTCCGACTGAAACAAAAGTTGTGCATGTAAGTATCCAATCTCTGCAGAGAAGCCAGCTCTTAACGCTGCATGTGCTCTTGGATGTTTAGATAGGCCTACGAGATGGGCTAATGTAGAAAAAAATAACTTAAGGTCATTCTGGGATGAATATTTTCTGGAAATCCCTTTTTTTCATTAAAGGAAATCATCTTGTCTCAGTTACAAATTTTACTGATAAATCATAAATAATGTTGTTTTTTTTCACCCTTTTGTATTTATTGCATTGCATATTGTAACTTTTTATATACTTTGCGGTAAAATGGCTCTCCTACTGACTTTGTCCTATCAGTGCGGCTCTCATGAAAAAAATAGTGAAGACCACTGCTTTAGAACATACTGTACACCATTGTACACTGCCTATCTGTGGTGCCGCTATAAGCAAGGTAGCATTAGAAAGCTCATAGTGGCTTATAATGACAGGCTGCTGCTAAGAGTTCCAAGAGACTCCAGTGCAAGCCATATGTTTGTTAGTGCTGGGGTACCTACCTGTGCTGCAGTTTTACGTAACTTAATGTATAGATTTATGGGTAGGGTGTCTGAGTCAAAAAATGACCTGCTGTGTTGGCTAACCCTAGACGAAGTTCTGTAAGATTTTCGTCCAGACTGTGGAACCATTGGTGTACATGTCTGTATGTTAGACACTGAACACTGTGGAAGGTTTCTTTTACTTGTTGTATTTCTTTTTTTTTCTTCTTTTTTTTATGTATTACTATGTATGTGTCTTGTATTGTATTATGGATCCCTCTGGGTCTGAAAATAAAGTTTAATTATACACAAGTTAAAAAAAAGTGCAACAGTAACTTATACTCAATCAAAGTAGTCTTTTAAAAACACTAAGTGCAGCCACAGTGTAGTGAAATAAGAGACTTTAATAGACAAATAAACCTCAACTTAACAAGTTCAGATTCAACAAGAGCAGTATTAAACCCAGAATGAAAATATACATATTTCAAATAACTCGGGTAATTTCATTCCCACAACCTGTTGCAATTATAAATAGCCCTTACCTGTAGGTTAAAGATGCTAGACGTTGTTTCAGAGTTTAACCAGTTCAGTCCTGGATCCGTTTCACTGGGCGTTTGCTAGTATCAAAATCCAAACTTCATCAAAATAAAGATATTTCTAGGAATAATCACTCTTAGACTTGTCTTGACAGTTTTCTGAATCTCCACAGAATGGTTTTGTTTTAGTTAAGAAAAATTCTGAATAATACCAAGACTAATACTGTGTGAAGCTGCTTTGATACAATCTGTATTGTGAAAAGCGCTATACAAATATAGTTCCAATAGTTCCAACAATAAATCCAAAAAAGGGAAAAAATAACAGAAAAGTGTGTAGGCCTTCAACTGAAATTGCGGCACTCAGAAACAGGGAACAAAGCCTTTTATACTGTCCCTGTCATTGGGGCAACGCAAGGCCAGTTTTAATCATGCGTCAAGCGATCCAAATCTCTCCTGCAAATGTAATATTTCACTATTGGGGCATTCAAACTGGCTTTCTAACATAAACCCTCTTACAATGTTTATTAACTTTTTAGCGCAATTTTCCAACGGACAAAATTGCGATTGTTAACTCATGATTTCTGTTCTGTCTGTGCGCACCAATCTTGCACTTCTATCTACTCCTCAACCAGACCACCTAGAGACTTCGGGTTTTCGGCATTATGTTAAGGAAGGTCTAATCTCAGGAACGCACAAAAAAACAAAAACAAACAAAAAACAAAAACTGAAAAGATTTACTATCTCTTAGTGTTGTGATCCCATGAGGTGAGAAAATTGCGCTAAAACACTCACCGAGTTTTTATTATTGTTTATTCAGTTACTCATGGACTTTATTCATGGAGACATTTGTCTGAGAACTCGTATCATCTGCTTGCCGTTATAGTGAGAGGCCCATATCAGAATGACATTTCCTACGCAACGGCTGTTTCTGGAACTAAACAACAGAAACAGGAAATCACCCACTTTCTGTGAGATGTCAGAAGCAGAAATGCTTGAGCTTTTGAGGAAGGTCAGAATCAAAGACTGTTAGAAAGTCTGCTTAGAACTATGCTGTAAAATGTGAGTGGAAAACAATCTTAAGGCAGGACCTGAATTCAGCTGAATTCTAGACTATATAAGAAGCAAACAAAGGAAGCTTTATTGCTCTTCCTTGCTACCCTCAATCTAGTATGCCAGCTGTTACTAGACTCAAGAAGCCAACTAGCTTTAGCTATTTTTACATCTGTTAGTTAGTACTCATTTATAATCTTTAACAAGTATTCTTTTCATTTGATTATTTTAATAAAGTTTGTTAAAACATTTTCTATAAAAAGATAGACGTATAATACAGGTAATCAATCTATTATTTTTATACTAGATTATTAACTTGTATAGACTGATCATCTAACTTCATGAGGACACGACTAAAGGATAGGCTCTTTAGTTACCGCAAGATTATCTCAATAAACTTTGAGTATGGTTTTAAGATATTTGGGAACGGTTTAATTGTGAATCCATCGCACCGTGACCAGGAAGTAATAAATGTGACTGAAAACATTGATATGTAATATGAAGATGGGTCCTTGCGTGTTTTCGTCTTCCTCTTCTCCGTTTTTTTTATTTGATTTGATTCGATTTATTTTGGATTAGACAGACAACATAATCCAAAGGATAGGGCTGTAGTACTCGAGTCCGGTCTTGGACTCGAGTCCGGACTCGAGACCGTTTTTCTATGGTCTCGGACTCGCTGGCATTCGGACTCGGACTTGTCTCGGTCTCGGCCACTGGTCTTGCCAAATATGGCTTTAGGTCTCGACCAAGTCCAGGGGCCTCATTTATAAAACTTTGCGTAGGATTTGCGTCAGAAGTGGCGTACGGATGAAACATAGGACGTGCGTACGCACAGAAATATTCGGATTTATAAAACCGTGCGCACACACATCCTACGCAGTTTTCCCTTAATAAATCACAATCAATTCTAAATGTAGCGCAGCTTTTGCGGCTTCATGTCATGCCCATAGTTGCCCATAAATAGTCCGTGAAACGCCCACAAGTTAATATTCATCGATTGCGAAATCATGGCAAACACAGAGAGGAAAACCAAGAAACGTAACTTCACTCACGTCATTACGCCTTGTGACGGCATCATGGCAATTTATTACCATCCATTTGATTGCATCTGACAAGCTACAGATGTGTTATGAGGATGAATTGCATAACATGCCAATATTATTGCAGAACATATTTCACTATTCATTTTGCAAATATGTGTTAATTTGCATTTCTGTTGTAATCTTCGTTTGATTTTGTTTGTTTTACACTGCAGATCGATCAAACGGGTGTTCGTGTCGGCTTTTAATTGTAAGACTTGCTAAGTCTTCATGTTATTTATGAGAGGCAGTATTGCCATTTCGTTCACAGTTTCTACAGTTTCACACACTTTCACGTGTTTCTTCATTCTGCCGACGGTGTCGCCATTTCTCATTTCACCCGTTTTTGTGCGTACGCCTGGGTCAGACCTTGCGTGAAGGACCGCACATTTTCCTGTCAAGTTTGCTTTTTATAAATACCAATTATTGCGTAGAGAGCGGCGTACGCCTTCTTTTGTGCGTACGCAACGTTTATAAATGAGGCCCCAGGTGTCTTTATAATGTCCCCAGTAAGCACACATACGTCGCTGCGATATTAAAACAAAATATTATTGGAGGGAAAGTGAAACAATGGCCACCGACCTAATAACTAGCGATGGGCATTTCGGCTCTTTTTCGTGAGCCGGCTCGTTTGACTCAGCTCACTGAAAAGAGCCGGCTCTTTTGACTCGCAAACGGCTCTTTAAAAAATAAATGTTTAAATAAACTCACTGAAAGTCCACCACTAGTGCAACGTGAATATTCACATTTTTAATTGTCCATAACAAACCGAAAACTAGCCTGCTTGCCTTTCACATCTAATTAATGGGCAAAGTTTTCCGACTTTTTTTCTTACCTTCTTTTTCTTACCAACCACCGTCCACCCGAATTTAATTTAAATATTATTTTTCGTCACGTCATCCGCCCGATCCGCGGTTTATCCACATCTCTAGTGTGTGTGTGTGTGTGTGTGTGTGTGTGTGTGTGTGTGTGCGTGTGCGTGTGTTGGCTCGGCCCTCCCTCATGCAGTTTAACTGGTTGACATTGCGTGTATGATTGACAGGCTGATCACAGTCGAAACGAATGTGTGTGCTCCTTTAGGCCTATATAATCATTTTTTGTTGTTAAATACAAATACAAAATTAAATACAATTAAAATCATTCATTATTTAATTATTACATAATGATTTAATTTCTACAGGCTTTATTTTTTAGCAGACTTTTTTTTCCTGTCCTGGACTCGGTCTTGACTCGGACTCGAACCTTTTTGGACTCGGTCTTGACTTGGACTCGACTAGTCCTGGTCTTGGACTTTTCTTGGACTCGACAAAGGTGGTCTTGACTACAGCCCTACCAAAGGATAACATGTTAAAGTGCAAACACTTATTTCCAACATGGTCCTTGGTGTTAAAACATTTAACACAAAACAAAGACCTATTACAAGCCGAAGACAAAAAACATTTAACCCTTGTGTTATGTTGCGGGTCAATTTGACCCGTTTTGATTTTCTAGTTGTTGGAAATACTGGTTAACCCCTGTTTTTTTTTCTTGATATTTTGTGACTTTTTCTCATTTATCATCATGAACATGCATGCAAAGTTTCAACATGCTGGTGTTTTTTGACATATACAAACAAAATAAATGTTCCTTTCGTGATGTTCGCGGGTCAATTTGACCCGCATATTTTAACACTCTAAGGCAACTGTACGAACCCAAAATAATAACATTTCTTGGTTATATTTTGTTATTTTATTTTTTTTACTACATTATGAAGCTAAAAAAATAGGTTTTCCACACTTATTTCAATACAGAAAAATATTTTGTCAGCCACAGATGGTAAAAATTACCTATCATTTATTTTTTCAAGCTACTGAAATAATATTAAACATTTTTTCTTGATATTTTGTGACTTTTTCTCATTTATCATCATGAACATGCATGCAAAGTTTCAACATACTGGTGTTGTTGTTGTTTTTTTGACAAATACAAACAAAATTACTATTACGTTTGTGATGTCCATCATAGGCAGCTATTCAAAAGCAACTGTACAGACACAAAATAAAAACATTTATTTTATGTATGTCAGGGCATCAACTCCAGTTCTAAAGTGTAAGTGTATCTAAAAGTGATCTAACCCAAACCAAACACACTTGAAAAAGCTAAATCATGGTGTTCAGAATTAATTGCAAATTACAAATGAAAATTTTTGATAGAAGAGACAGATAGTAAAATAAGCTCTCATTTATATATTCAAGATATCTGAAATATCTTGAGACTTCGACATAGACAGCAGGAAAAATTAGCTCAGATTAATTGATTAATTGTTCAGTTATGATGTTCTAAGAAAAAAAAAAAAAAAAAAGTTAAAAAAATGTATATGCAAATATATATAAATATAACGTATATTCAAATTTTAAATAGTTTTAAAAAATGGTTAAAAAACATTTTCATTAAATCATAACTTCAGATATATATTTTTTGGAATATTTGACAAATGCTGATATTAAAAGTTTACAGTTTGAACATGAATCTTTGATGTTTTTCATAGTGTGATTTTTGAGGAATTGTATTGAATCCAATGCGGGTCAATTTGACCCGGACCATAAGGGGAGTGCACAGAATTCCAACATAACACGAGGGTTAAAACAAATCATCAAAAAAAACATTCTAAAATCAGAGAATCTTAAATCACATGAAATAATAAATTCACCTCTAAATAAAAAGGTTGGCTACTCTATTCCCCAAGAAAGCCTTAACCTGTTGTCTAAAAGCCCATCTGGAATGTACAATTTTAATGAAAAGCGGCAAACTATTCCACAATTTTATACCTGTATAAAAAAAGAACTTCTAGCTGCATTGTTGATTCTTTACAAGAACGGACACTAGCCCTAGTATTATGATTATGTTGAGTATGAACCATTTTTATAAGGGTGTGTAAATATTTGGGAGCTGAGCCATTTATAACATTATACATGTGATTCAACTTTAACTGCTCCACCCCATGTACTGGCAGCAGTCTTACCCTTTTAAAAGCATCTCTACCAATATGAGTCCGAGGGGGCGCATTTAACAGGTAGCGGATAACATTATTTTGCATTTTTTACAATTTTATTTTGTTTTTAAAAGGTCATGAAACCCCCCTCTTTCAGCTCAAGTCTAGCTCACAATCTTTTTGAAAAAATGCAACTTAAATGGGCGTGGTGGCTGTGAAAAGAAGGGAGGGGAGTGGGTGTGGCATGGCAGGGGAGAGGAGAGGAGAGGGGAGGGGGGGAAACTGTCATCGCCAGTGGCCCATGCATATCGACTGTCACTAAAAATCAGTGGTAAAACGTGAGGAAATGCTAGATTTTTTTATAGCTGGCAAATTTAAAGTCTAATGAAATACACTGACACCTTATTTTTGTCCTTTCAAAAGTAACTGCATGCACTGCTACATATATTAGCCTACAGTAATCTTAATTCTATTTAAAACATACCTGTATAAATGTACATGCATATGTATAATTATGTCATTATAAAATACATATTTGTTTATATACACAAATGCATATATTTTAAAATAATAAATGTTCCGCTTAAAAAAAAAACGTTCCGTACACAGCCTAGATCTACGCGCCCCCTAAACCCACATAATAAAGATGGAAAATGTCAATGACATAAATTTGCACAAATTAAGCATACGTTCCATACAATTGAGGTATTATCTACATTTTAATAACGAGCGAGTATTTAACAAAAGGCAAGTAAAACGGTCAGGGTTACATTTTAGACACACACACACACACACCTCTGAAGCGATAGAAAAGTCGGGACTGCATCATTCGCAAGACGGAACCTGCATTGGTGTACAAGGTCGAAGTCCACCATTCTCCAGTTGAACATGGACACGATGAAGATTTTAAACCCGGAAGATGAAAATAGCGCAAAAAAACTCAAATTTAACCATTTTCCCCCTACTATTAAATCTAACAGATGCTAACATTGTCTTCAATGGTGTTCAACACAAATACCTCTGTTAAAATCTCAGAAAATTTGGTTTAGGGTTTCATTTCATGACCCTTTAAGTTTAACTGATAATCCACAGTACCATGCAGAACATGCATAATTAAAATGACACTGAATCAATGATACAACCAGTAATTTCTTGATAGAGAAATCTAGATGCCTTGTTCTGCGATACAAGAATTTCTTGGCTTTATGGACTTTTCTGGCGTCGTTCAACTAAAAGATTGTCCATAAATATTTCAATTTTATCTGTTACTTTTGAGACATGTAAAAATCCCTGCCCCAACACGACAAAACACTTAAATTACATTCAATGATGTTTATAATAAAGTTATACTAACTTTACAATTACATAATCATACATATGTGTACGTAATGTACATGTGGTATAATCACACTTTATGTAAAAATGCACACGTATTCTCTTGAGATCACGTTGATTCAGAGTTGGCGTCATCTGAAGTCCTGTCAAGAGTTGGTCTCTTCACAGACCTGTGAAGTGTTGGGCATCTCAAGTCTTCATAAGAGGCAGGATCCAGACTGGAGCTGACGTACTCTCTAGTTACCTCAGGATGGGCATCCCGAGATAAAACAGAGAAGCAAAAGGAATATAACTAGCTAAGCTGCTGTTCGCAACATTAAGCAAAGATAATCATCTAATTGTCATTGAAGATTGTCAGTCTCTGCACATAAAAACTGTTACGTGTTAGAGATCTAATTACCTTAATACAATGAATGTAGTTATCATAAAATCTAACCATGTTTCAGTTCATAGTTATGTTGCTGTAGTGGTTGAAGATGAGTGGCATTAGTGTTTGTTTTTGTATTATTGATGTTTTATCTATGTCATATTGAGAGAAATAACTATCATCTTTCAATTGAGCAGTTTTATAGGCTTTTATCATGTATCCTGACTTAAATAATGTGTTTCTAACAGCAAACACTCAGAATAAAGTGAGATGATCTGCTGATGATCCTGAATGGCTTGCTGAATGAGTGTTGATAGTCTGAGGCTCATCAATATTAACAGATCTGCTGAAAACACTCTTTATTTCATGACAATAGTTCCTGTTTTCACCTCATTTATTATGCTGATGTCTTCAGATCTCCTGTAAATTGACACTTAAAGCTCATTTCATTGGTGTCAGCAGACTGAGAGTAATTGTTGGTTTCTATAGATGCAGACATAAATGCTTAGATGTGTCATTTAGTATTAAAACAAACTCAGTAACTGATAACTTTGATTTTCAGCTCCTCCTACAGTGGAATTCATCATCAGTGAAGCTCCTCCCACATCAACCACATCATCATTGAAGCTCCTCCCACAGCAATCACATCATCAGTGAAGCTCCTCCCACAGCAATCACATCATCAGTGAAGCTCCTCCCACATCAACCACATCATCATTGAAGCTCCTCCCACAGCAATCACATCATCAGTGAAGCTCCTCCTACTGTAATTCTCCAATAAATGCTGGAATATTCCCATCAGCTACAAGTGAAGACGAGCACAGAGCATCAGGAAGAGCTGAAATCTGCAAAGACTGAGTTTATTAAAGAGGATAGTGAGAACATGAGTGATCCAGAACCCTGCAGAATGAAACACACTGAAGATCCTGAAGAACAAAGAGGTTGGTGTTTATTCTTCATTCATGATGCTGAAGAACATTCATGTTAGAAACATTCAAGCACTTCATCAGTTTTAGACAAACAGGTAAACTATCAAAATAGAATAATATTTTCTTTCTTGTTTGTTTACCACAAATGGTCAGTAAAGGAAGGTTTGAGAAACTGTTATATTGATTGTCAACATCAGGTCCAACTAAATATTTTATTTGTGCTTTTTTTAGTTGCTTATAAACATATTAATGGCAAAGGTGTAATTACACTCTATTTAGCACAAACAGGGCTACCATAATATGTGAGTAACATGTATGTACATGTTTGTATTTTTGAAAGAATAATGTTTATGCATGGTTAATGAAAAAACTAAAAATGAAAGTTTATGAAATAAGGCCACAAAACACATACTAAATATGTGTCCATAAGACTTCTGAATAACGCATTTTGTCGCCTAGAGTTATTTCTTCAAAATGATGTGAAAATCTTCCTCCCTAATCATTCACATAAAACAATACATTGATTTAAATTCTATAAGACACTTTTTGTTTGGAAAGACAATATGCGGTGGGGGGGTGGGGGGGGGGGGTGTATATTTAAGTTAAGTAATTTCACTTAAATGACAACTAATAGGTAATTTTCATTGCCATTTAAGTGAAATCACTGAACTTAAATATACGAGCTTGATAAAAATGATCATTCTAGAAGAAAATTTCAGATGCCACTTAGAGGCTTTTGCATCTGAACTCTTCATATATATATATATATATATATATATATATATATATATATATATATATATATATATATATATATATATATATATATATATATATATATTAGGGCTGGGGGAATTAACGCGTTAATCTTTGCGATTAATTTGAAATGTTTAACGCGTTAAAAAAAAATAACGCAATTGACGCAGCAATTTTTTTTTTTTGCCTCGTTTTAATGATTTCCTGTTGCGTCTGCTATTAAAAAGGCTGAAATATGCCGTCCCGCCCCTCCATGTTCGGCGATCAGGTTTCATTCTCGGGCAGCTTTCATGAGCGGGTCTTTTCCGCTCGGTATGTGCGTCGCGCTCTGTGCTCCGCGCGCGCACGCGCGCGTGTGTGTGTGTGTCTGTGTGTGTCGGGGCGTTCTGTGCTCCGCGCGCGCGCGTGCGTGTGTGTGTGTGTCGGCTCGCTCTGTCGTTAACGGCCCAGCAGCGGCGCGCTCTCCGTTCCGTGTGTGTGTGTGTGTGTGTGTGTGTGTGTGTGTCGGCGGCTCTGTCGTTAACGGCCCAAAGGCTTCAATAGCCGCGTTTCCACTGTCGGGCCAGTGCGAGCCAGGGCTTTAAACGGGCCGTGCCGTGCTAATAGCCTCGGGCCTGCGTTTCCACTGTCGGGCCAGAAGCTCCACAGCGCTTCACTAAAACACGCCTGTAACACGCCTCTCTGGAACAACGTCACACTAAACCCATCATTTCACCAACAAATGGAAGTTTTATCAGAAAACTAAAAAGAAATCACTGGAAACAGCGTTGAAAACAAACATGATAAAAGCGGCCGTTTGCTGGCATTTTTTTGTTTACTTGAATATTTAAAACCCAAGCATCGATGTTTTACCACAGGTTTACAATAAAAAGTGATACATTGATCATAATGAATTAATTTATGTCAAAATTGCACATTAGCCACTCAGAAATAAATTACCGTTTGGTCTATTTCACAAAAGAAAGAGGACACACTTACTTCTTCAGTCGCGTCTGTTTCTGTTTATCTGGTTACAGGATCGACATATTTACATCACATTTAGAAATAATGACAATTTCTACAAATATATGCCATACAACCTGAGGAGCTTTAGGACTCTCTCGACTCCCATACAGATATTTTCAGTCAGAGAAACAGAGGAAGCTCCCGAAAAAAAAGTTGCTTTATTTTATGATAGTCCGGTATAAAGAGACGAGACGTAGGCTACTGACAGATCAAATAAAAACATGACTGTGGTAGCCTTTATGATTGGTCTGATTTCTTCAAGCGTTCACTATGTTTTTTTTTTACTATGCGTATCTTCAAGCGTTTGTTTATGGTAATGGTTAGCGCGCATAGTCTTTTGCATCACAAACAGAAGGCATTCGAACATGAACGTGAGTTAAATTATTTTAAAAGTCTTTAATGCTGACAGAAACATCCGGCGCTGCCGTCTCCCGACTCAGGTGAACTCCGCCTCTGTTGGTAACCACTCCTCTAGCCCGAGCTGGCCCGCTTTGGCCCAAGGTATTCGACGGGCCAGAAATCCTGGCCGTTGGCCCCGAGTAAGCCCCGATCAAGCCCCGGAAGTGACAGTGGAAACGCGACTGGCCCTGGCACGCACTAGCACGGCCCGGCCCAGGCCTGACAGTGGAAACACGGCTAATCATGTGCTAAGCACTGGAAAAGTAAAGTCCACTCAAGTAACGTGAAATTTCTCTGTTGACTTCTGTTTGCTGAGCTGGTATAGTCATGCTGGGCAACAATGGTAAAATGACCTGCTCTGATCACATGCTCTGGTAATAATAGCTTTGTAGGACTATATTTTGTTTTAATAATTAATAAAATAATAATAATAATAATAATAATCTGTTAAATTGATTATGTTGATTGATTATTGAAAAAGAATAATATATTGATATATTGATGTTTAATATTTTCATATAGGGCTATTTTCTGTTCCTTTTTTTCCCCTGTGTTGTTTAATTAGGTGATTCTAAGTTTAAATATTGATGATTACAAGATTGGGGGAAGCGCAATTAATTGCAATTAATTACAGAAATTGTGCAATTAATTAGTTAATTTTTTTTAATCGATTCCCAGCCCTAATATATATATATATATATATATATATATATATATAATTGGTTCACAGTTGGAAACACAGTTGTTGTTGTTGTTTCACAAATTGTGCTTGCAAATTCTATAATATGCAAGGTAAACATTTCTAGTAATTGTGCAGTTAATTGTTCTTATACTGTATTTTTACATTTATTTACCCAGATGTGTCACTAATAAAACACAATAAAAATAAGGCTTATATTGACCTTTTAAGATTTTGTTTACATCTATCCTATCATTTTAACTATATTTCAAGTGTAATCTTTCTTTGTAAAAACTAAAGTATACATTTAATCATATTTATTTCAAAGTTAAGGATTCATTAGTTTGAATATAGCCTGTATATATTTAACATATGAGCAGAAATTGGCAACATTATAAGCTTATTTGAAGTGGCAGTGTTTTACATTAAAAACTTTATAATCTATCCAATTTTTGAAGTCGATTTTGACTCATCTCAGCATAGAGTTTGGTAAAAGCTTTTGATTCATTCACACACAAAAACGCGATTAATTTTTAAACAGTATTTGTGCCAGCTGTAGTAGCTACACAACAGCGCGCATCTGTGCGTTCATTCACGCACACACAGAAATGTGATTCATATTTAAACAGTCTTTTTGCGTGTACAGACACTTGCGATTAGAACAAAGCAAATATAGAACTGAACTATTCCTCAGCCGGATCCGTTGCTCCTCCAAATGAAACTTCCAGCACTTCTGAGGTAAATTTTCCAGGATTATTATTAACCCTCTGGAGTCTGAGGTGTTTTTGGGGCCCTTGAGATGTTTTGACATGACCTGACATTTGTGCTTATTTCAGCTACTTACAACATACTATTGGCCAACATGTAATTTTGTTGTATTCAGCACAAACTCTGCTACAATAATATGTGAGCAAAATGGATGTACATGTTTGCATTTTATAGAAAAAAAATATTATGCGTGGTTAGTATGTTTTGGGAAAAACATTGTCACTGCAATAAGGCCATTTAACACATACTGAATAGTTTTCCATAAGACTTTGGAATTACTATTCTTGTAGGCTAGAATTTTTTCTACAAAATGAGGTGAAAATCATTCTGACCACTCTTTCACAAACAACAATATAACGATTTTAATTTTGCATGTCAGTTTTTGTGTCAGCACTGCTGTATGCGTGGGCCATGAATATTAATGTGATTCACACCAGGGGTGTGACTAAAGACACTCCCCCCATGGCTAATGGGCCATCAAGGTGCTGTGAGGCAGCCTGAACAAAGAATGATGACCTAAGAATGATTCACTGATGAATAAAAAGTTAAAAAGAACAGCATTTATTCAAAATAGAAATCTTTTCTAACAATGGAAAGACTTAAAGTTATTACTATCACTTACATCCTTTCCAAAAAAGAAAGAAAAAAAGACCAAACTTTTGTTTTTTTATAAAAAAAATATTTTTATTCAAAGAATCCTGAAAAAACTATTACAGGTCAAAAATATATATTAAGCAGCACAACGGTTTCCAACACTGATTTAAAACTCATTGCCGTTTTCTGTGACACACCACAGAGCTCTGTTATAAGTTGCTCCATAAACTCTTTATGTGACAAGTTACCATGTAGCTCTTTGTGCACAATGAAAGAGTTGGTGGAAGCAATGTCCAAGAAGTGTAGAAAAATCTTACTGTACCACTTCATGGTTATGTGCTGTGTTGTGTAGTACTGTATCAGCTGATCAGACAGGTCAACACCCCCCATGTGTTTGTTGTATGCAGTCACAGGTGCAGGACATGGAAATGTCTTTGTCCTCCATGTATCTTGTGTTTTCACCCTCATCTGCGCAGTGTCTCCTGTATAAGCAGAATGGATGGTTTTTGTCATTTCACACAAGAATAGGTAGGCTACTTTTATACTATGACGATGTAAACACAATTAGGCTACATTTCATCTGTAAAATATTACGTCTATGCACTTACTCGGTATGATTTCTCGATCGCACTGAGAACTGAAGGTTCACATTCCTAAAAAACAACATCAAAATAAAACTTTTAGCATACATTATACAAAGTAAACTGCTGAGCAAGTGATGGTTATGGACAAACAATGTATAGTTGATGGGCCATAGAACGGAGAAATATCTATTTATGGGCCATAGACCGCGTCACCGCGAGTATCTGTTGATGGGTATCCGCACGCATTTAGTGACACACGCAATGAACGGATCGTTCGCGAACGACACACATCACTACATTTCAAACATTTACACCTGTATTCACAAACATCTGTGCATAAGGCAGTATTGAAGCGTGTCTTAGGCTAACCAAAATCAAGCATTTATATAAAAATATAATGTAGACAGTAGGCTATATCACATATTTTACCGGAGGCTGAAACATATTTGCACTAAATCACATTAGTAGATATTCGCAAACAAGCTACATTACGCATAAAGAAGTATTTTAGCATTATTTCAGTGTCATAAGCTAATCAAAACTGAGTGAAATATATATGAAGTATATAAATTTAGCACTGAAAGGTTGCCTACCAGTCTAGTTCACATTTTAACATGTTTCTGTCTATTTATAGATGCATATACATGTACGATATTAGGCTTAGTTCATGTTTTTACTCCAAACTCATTTCATAACATACATTTTAATCTGGCATGACCAGTTTAACATGTCTTACCTTAAAAATCTTCTCATCTTCAAATCGCTTCTGAGGTAAATCCCAAGGTAAACAGCACAGCACAGCACAAGGTAAACAGCACAGCACAGCACATCTTCAAACTCGATGAAAAGCAGAGAGGAGTAAGTTACCGAAGTCTCTTATTCTTTGTTTTGAGGTGATGAGGGCGTTTACAGGTCTGCGTTCTGCCGCGTGGATCATTTGCATGTCAATCGCTTGTGCGCGCGTGGGTGTGGTCACATTATAGTTAATTAGGATGTGTTTGAGAAACTGTACATGTCGCTGCTTTCTTACGGATTACTTAAACAGAGAATATTTGTTTTTTATATAATTTACATATTTTAAAAATAGAGACTCCAAGCGTTGTATAGACATGTGTTTTAAGTCTGTGTGACAAACATTCGCTGAGTTACAGGTCATTTTCTGTCGCGTTTCAGAATGAGTTTCACATTGAGAGAGACGGCAGAACGCGCATCATGTTTATTTTTCTTTATTTGGCGAAAAGCACAACACTTTGTTTTTATTATGAGTATGCACAAAAAAAATACACACTTAACAGGATCGATTGATGTACAACACAAGCATATAAGATAAAAATTAATATTAGAATTTTGATTTTGTTTGCACTGATAAGGAAAAAAAACGAGCCTATCGCGCCGGCGCGACAGCCGACCTCAGGGGGTTAAGATAGTATTATTCCTCACAGCGTCGTAAAGTACATGAGTCTGAAAGTGAACTCGCGGTGTGTGTTATCCAGCTCATTGTGGGCGTTTCACAGGTTTGCGTGGATCGCCTCAGATCATTTGCGTTTGAATAGCGTGCACGCTCCGTGGGCGGGGTCACATTAAAACTTAATGAGCTGAGATGAGAAAGACTGACATCTCTCTCTTTTCATACATATTACATAAACTTAGAATATTTGTTTTTTTATAATAATTGCTTAATTTAAAAGAAGAGAATTCACGCTTCATGCCTGTGTGTCTGTATGCCTGTTTGACTGAGTATTCGCTGAGTTACGGTTCATTTTCGGACACGTTTCAGAATGGAATTCACTGACAGAGAGAAAGCAGAACTCGCATCATGTTTATTTTTCTTTATTTGTCGAAAAGCACAACAGTTTGTTTTTATTGTGAGTATACACAAAAAAATACACACTTATCAGGATTGATTGATGTATAACATAAGTATGAAAGATCAAAATCAACAGACTATTTGGAATCTCTTTTGCACTGAAAAAAGCGAGCTGGTATCGCCGTCGATACCGCCGACCCCAGGGGGTTAAGAAACTAAAAAAAATACAGTTGATAACAGTTACAAATACATCTGAAGTTAATTAGAAACAAACAATCCTTCACTTGATAAAGGTTTGGCCATTTGCTTTGTGAACACACACACAGACACACACAGACACACAAAAATGATGGACATTATTCAAAAAGATTAAATGATCCAGAAAAAATAGTCACACTCATATTATTCACAGTCAAAAATGAGTGCATTGGAAATTAATGAGACACATTTCATCTAGTGGAAGCTCATTTTTGAGATATCAACCTCAAATTTGGTGCAACCTCAAAACTGCTTGTTTAGATTCATTGATTTTCTCACAGTTTTAGAGTATTTTTTTTAATACACGGTAAATTCCCCAGTGTTGGAGTAACACTGAAGCAGTGTTAAAGTTAATTTGATAATTAAGTGATTCAATAACTGATGATTGAGTATTAGTGATGAACACCTGCTGTTAACAAGCAGAATCACTGAAGAAAAGAGAAACATAAGAACTACAACTGACTTCCAGCCACAGCCTCAGAGGCTGTTTACACAATACCATCTTCAACTAAAAACGTAAAACTTTTTAAAGGAGTCATATAAAGTCATTTTTGTACAAGCTAATATGATTCTTCAGGGTCTAAATTAAAAGTCTGTTATTAAATTAATTAAAAATTAAATTAAATTAATTTTTAATTAAAAATTCTCATTAGTATTGTAAGAAAACACTCATTTTACCTGGTCAAAAACAGCTCTGTTTTCAGCACGCTGTTTAAGTGCATGTGTCTTTAAATGATAGTGAGCTTTGCTCACCCCGCCCCTCTGTTCTGTGCGTACACCGTTTGAAATAATAACACAATAACCATAACGTGTTGTTCATTATAAACGTGGGATTATTCTGAATTATATTGAGAATGCCATACATAGAAAACACGCCGTAATGTACCCTGAGTGTAAATGTGTGAAATGATTCGCACAAACATGACAGCATTGACGTTGATCGTGGGGAATATTCCTTTTGAAAACAAACTCAGCCACTACGTCTTCAGCGGTTCGGATTTAGGAACATCAAAATGACTGCTGTGTTCTTTATTACACCCAAGAATAGAACACCACAATCGCTTAGACGCCATTCTGCTCCAGCGTATCAACAATGACGTGCAGACTATGATTGACAGCTCGCTCACAAGCAAGGGCGGGGTCTGTGTTGAAACGCTGCTGTCAATCAACAATCGTGGGAGGGGCGTCGATTTTGTGACGTCAGAAGATTATAAAAAAAACACTGGATGGATTTGATCATTTTATGATGGTTGTGTACAGGCACTGCCAACACACATTTCAGTACAATCAACTTATAAAAGTGCATACCATTATATGACCCTATTAATGCATGTACCATTATATGACCCTATTAATGCATGTACCATTATATGACCCAGAAACATGGGATTTGTGCCTATAATGTTTTAAAAGTAATAATTGGAAGATCCATGTTCCTCATTCATGGAGATTTTCAGGACATGCATAATTAATTTATAAAATCTCATCAAAATGATGGGAATATTTTAGGGCTCAGTTTATCCTTTGACTTTATAATCATATTTCTCTCTTTGAATTTGGATGTTGTCATGCATTGGTTAAAGCGAGGAAGAATGCAGGATCTTAATTGCAGCAGAATTTATTTAAACAAACTCTAACACTCACAAACTGGATCAAAAGAAACATGAACAGAACAACCAAACATAGCAACGACAACAGACAAGGAACAGACTGAAACACATTGCTTAAATACACAGAACAGAAGACTGGAAAGCGAGACACAGCTGGGACAAATGAACTCATAAGTAATTAACAAGACCGGGATTAAAACACAGAGACACGTGGGCAAACTGGGTGTCACAGGCAAACATAACTTGAACACAGACACTAAACGTGACAGACGTACTGTTCTGCAATTAAACTTTTTTTTTCTTTCATTTCAGAGCTAATGGAAGAGAGTGATGAGAGTGAAGAACTGAGTGAAGTGGAGGAGGAGAGTGAAGAACTGAGTGAAGTGGAGGAGGAACATCATGTCAAATCTGGAGAAAAACATTTGAGTCGCTCAAACACTAAAAAGACATTTTTAAAGAAAAGAAGAGCCAATAAATCTTTCACCTGCACTCAGTGTGGAAAGAGTTTAACAAGCAAACGTATTCTTGAGAATCACATGAGAATCCACACTGGAGAGAAGCCATTCACATGTGATCAGTGTAAGAAGAGATTCACTAGCAAACAAAGTCTTGAGCGTCACATGAGGATCCACACTGGAAAGAAGCCGTTCACATGTGATGAGTGTGGAAAATCATTTTTTAGGTCATTAAGCCTGAAGAGACACCTGACAGTTCATACGAAGGAGAAGCCACATTCATGTTCTGTGTGTGGAAAGAGTTTTTCACTGCTGTATAGTTTACAATTACATCAGAAAATACACACTGGTGTGAGAGAGTACATGTGCTTTGAGTGTGAGAAGACTTTTATTACAGCAAAATGTTTAAAACTGCACCAGAGGATTCACACTGGAGAAAAACCTTACAAGTGTTCACACTGCGACAAGAGATTCAGTCAATCATCAATTCTGAAAACACATGAGAAGATCCACAGCGGAGAAAAACCTTACAAGTGTTCACACTGTGACAAGAGATTCATTCATTCATCATCTCTGAAATCACATGAGAAGATCCACAGCGGAGAGAAGCCGCACACGTGTGATCAGTGTGGACAGAGTTTCAAACACAAACAAAGTCTTGGGATTCACATGAGATTTCACATTGGAGAGAAGCCGTTCTCATGTGATCAATGTGGGAAGATATTCGTCCAATCAGGAGACCTTAAACGTCACATGAGAGTTCACACTGGAGAGAAGCCGTTCACATGTGATCAGTGTGGCAAAGCATTTCCCCGGGCATCACACCTGAAGTCACACCTGACAGTTCATATGAAGGAGAAGCCATATTCATGTTCTGTGTGTGGAAAGAGTTTTTCATGGCTGCAAAGTTTACATATACATCAGAAAACTCATACGGGTGTGAGAGAGCACATGTGCTTTGAGTGTGAGAAGACTTTTACTACAGCTCAACAATTAAAACAGCATCAGAGGATTCACACTGGAGAAAAACCTTACAAGTGTTCACACTGTGACAAGAGATTCAGCCAGTCAATACATCTGAAAAGACATGAGAGGATCCACACTGGAGAAAAACCTTACAAGTGTTCACACTGCGACAAGAGAATCAGTCGGTCATCATCTCTGAAATCACATGAGAGGATCCACACTGGAGAAAAACCTTACAAGTGTTCACACTGTGACAAGAGATTCAGTGATTCATCAACTCTGAAAAAACATGAGAAGATCCACAGCGGAGAAAAACCTTACAAGTGTTCACACTGTGACAAGAGATTCAGTCAGTCATCAACTCTGAAAACACATGAGAGGATCCACAGCAGAGAGAAGCTGCACACGTGTGATCAGTGTGGAAAGAGTTTCTTTATTAGAAGTCACCTGAAGGTACACATGAAGATCCATACAGTGGAGAAACCACATCGCCACAGTCTGAGATCACGGTAAGAAGTTCATCTTTATGTGCTGAGAAACAAAATCTCTTCTGTGTAAGTTAGTCACAGTCAAATCTCCACCTATAGTTGGCGCTGTTTCACTGTGGCTGCTGTTGAATCATCCAGGTTGTGAATGAGGCCGACACCTGATGTGATTGTAAAGCACTTGGTGTGTACAGTAGTAAATAGTAGCGCTATATCAATTCCTCATTCCTTCATTAGTTTCTTAACGGCCACAATGAGCAACGGACATTTTGTTGTTTGATTGGTTTCTATTATCTCGTGTTCAACCCAACATGAATGTGTCAGATTTTAACATGTGATTTGTCTGTTCAGAGCACTGCAAAATCACTCTCTGACAATATACATAGCAGCGCTGTACAACTTTGTTTCTGACACTGCTTACTTATTATGGTGAAGATAAAACATCAAACAGTATTTTCATGTTTTTGTAGTTGCTCTGTTGCTTATCAAGAATACAGAGACGAGAAGCTTCCAGATTCTTCCTCTGTTAATGTTAGAAAGGTGTTGGAAATGATGTGATTGCTTACAGATCACATGTCAAGTATGCGCCATCTAAAGTTTCATGACCAAACTAGTGATTTAGAACACAAATCATCTTCATGATATTAAAATAGATCATAATTGTGCACAGCAGTTGTTGACCAGATTTGATGGGGTTGAAATGACTATTGAACTCATCAGTGATCTTGACTTTGAGCTTCACTTTTCATTTCACATTTGTCTCTCATTTGAAATCTCACTTGTTTTAATGTTTCTTTTAGACTTGATGGACGTGAACAAGAAAGGAAAAACAAAAGCCAAAAAAATCTCCTGCCCTCAGTGTAAAAAACGCTTCACATGTAAATCAAGTCTGAAGATTCACATGAGAGTTCACACTGGGAAGAAGCGGCTCAGGCTTTCGCTCTCAAATCACATCTGCTTCTCATTCTGAAGAAAGACCATTTAACTGTGATCAGTGCGGTAAACAGTTTCATTGATCATCAGTCCTGAAAAAACACTTGAAGATTCACACAAAGGAGAAGATTCATTCGTAATATTACAGCAGAAAAGACACGGCGGTGTGTGTTTCAGTGCAGGAAGGCCTTTACTGCGGATAGAAAGAGATGAACTGAAAGAGCACCAGAAAATTCACCCTGGAAAAACCTTTGGAGGCAAAGTTCAGGAGCTGAAGAAGAGGCCTTAACACTTTTAATAGAGACATGGATCTTTTATTAATTTTTAACTCGTTCTTCATTGTTTTTCATTACAACATCTAGTTTCTCTTCCACTTCTACTCTTCCATGGAAACGCAAGATATACGTTCATGTATCTTTGAAACTGGACTCTTTTCTTCTCTTCTTCTCTTGAGATGCTTTGGCTCTTATAAGTCAGTAAAGAGAGAGATCTGTCTAATTCACTTTCACTTTTTCTTAATGTTTGTATTTGTTTCATGTAATATTGATTAAACTCTACTCATTTTATCAACATCTCATTGTTATTGTCCTTTTTTAATTTTCTGCTGATTCTGCTTGAATTAAGAGCAATTTCTTCATTTTAGTTCTGAAATTCATGAAGCATCCGGATATGATTGCTTTTTGCGCTTTCCATGTTTTAAACTTCTCAACAGAGCTTTTAAATGCTAAACTAAATTATATTTCACTGCACACATGACTGACATTGAATGAGTTTGCTGTTTGTCTACATTATTAAAGGAGAACTCGGTAATTCTAGCGAACTCTAGTCACTTCTTCATTGATTTTCCGTTTTGTTGTCGCATTTTTTCCCCACGAGCTCCCCCTACAGCTAAAGAAATAGGCTACTCTCTGATCATGTAATCCATGATGTGGGACCTGATATTCATTTATGTGATATTCATGCTTTTTTTTTCTTACAGTAAAGCACAGTCCACAAACAATCTCAAATGCAAACTCCCTATAATAAGACAGATCTCTAGAGGCATGCTCCAAGCACACTCTCATCGCATCCCTTTCCCCACATTTGTAGTAATGACAGTATAACCAAACTGGAAATTGTAACGCGTACGCACGCGAAAGTTTCTCGTAGTCCGTATTATTTTATTTTTTTGCAAAGGTGCCCTCAGGGGCTCCGTAACTATCAGAGGTAGAAACGAGAAAAAAAAAAATTATTTGGAACTTTGTCCTCCAGAATTAATAACAAAAGGAAAAATATGAGTGGGAGAGTTTGGCAGTCATCATCCTGGGCCAGAAAATCATTGTGGTCACTAAAGACTCGTTCTCTTCGGATTCTGCCATTAGCAATGTCCTCTAATAAGGCTAAAGCCTAAGGGTTGTATCAGTTTGCATATGCTTTTATATGTTCTTACTTAATTGCATAATTGATAGAATATTCCCACAAGGCTCGTGTGACAATATATGTCAATTATTTTATAAATTGCAAATTAATAGCAATGCTTCCCACAGGTGGTGGTGCAATAGACTTGTAGAACAATTCGTTGTGTAATGTTTGCAACTTCACTTCATTGCCTATAAAAGTCGCCAATGGACAAAAACAATGAGAAATGTACGTGCACCAGACATGAAATTGGCATGGAGGAACGCACATTCTCGCGTTAATTTCACTGTTAGTACATCAGACCCTGAGCGTGAAAGCTGGCGTATGCAAAGTTTTTGTAAGTACGCAAGATTGATACACGAGGCCCCAGGCCCAGCTCTAGTTTTGAGATGTAGGGTGGGCCAAGTGAACTTCCTAGTTTTAATATTATTTAATTTTTCCCCATAACAAAACTTGTAACAAAACTTTATTTTATAGCAAAAGAAGTAGGTCTTGATATGTGCAAGGCTCAACGCAAAGGAGATTTTCTACAGGTTTATTTTGGTTCAGATTTTTACTTTCCTTGCAAAAAATTTTAATGGACCCACCACAAAAAAAAAAAAAGAGAGACGGGGAACTCAAAATAAATTCAAGCTGAGACTCCCCGCTCCTAACTAAAATCACAAACTAAGAATAAAATGTAAACATGATGAAATGGCGTTTAACAAGCTGGCTGTCAGCCAAGAGCAGCCTCCTTCCACTTTATAGTCTGACTTCCCCAGCTCATCCAATAGGAAACTAAGGAAGACAGTAATGACAACATTACTACAAACGTAAAAACCCTTTAAAAACCCCTTATGACGAAAATTAAACCAAGGACCGTGACGTCGCCCGGCATAGTGCAGCTGGGGCCCCACCCTGGAGCCAGGCCGGAACCACACTTTTTGAGAGGGGATGGACTCTTTACCACTGTGGAATTGCCCATGGTGAGAGGCGGCGGGCTGGTGTGGGTTTGCTTATAGCCCCCCAGCTCAGCCTCCATGTGTTGGAGTTCACCCCAGTGAATGAGATGGTCGCTTCCCTGCGCCTTCGGGCGTGGATAGGTCTATTCACTTTCATGTGCGCCTATGGGCCTCCCCCAATGGGGTCCGGCCGGGCTCAGCCCAAAAGAGCGACGTGGGCGCTGCCCTCCAGCGGGCTCACCACCTACAGGAGGGACCGTAAGGGGCCGGTGCGTAGTGGATCGGGCGACAGTCGAAAGCTGGGTTCTCGGCAACCCGATCCCTGGACACGGAAACTAGCTCTAGGGACGTGGAAAATCACCTCTCTTGGCGAGGAAGGAGCCTGAGATTGTGCGGGAGGTTGGGAGGTACCGACTATAGATAGTCGGGATCACCTCCACGCACGGCTTGGGCTCTGGAACCACACTTCTTGAGAGGGGATGGACTCTTTACCACTCTGGAATTGCCCATGGTGAGAGGCGGCGGGCTGGTGTGGGTTTGCTTATAGCCCCCCAGCTCAGCCTCCATGTGTTGGAGTTCACCCCAGTGAATGAGATGGTCGCTTCCCTGCGCCTTTGGGTCGTGGATAGGTCTATTCACTGTCATGTGCGCCTATGGGCCAAACGGCAGTGTAGAGTACCTGGCCTTCTTGGGGTCTCTGGGAGGGGTGCTGGAAAGTGCTCCGACCGGGGACTCCGTCGTTCTACTGGGGGACTTCAACGCCCACGTGGGCAGTAACAGTGACACCTGGATGGGCGTGATTGGGAGGAACGGCCCCCCTAATCTGAACCTGAGTGGTGTTCTGTTATTGGACTTCTGTGCTAGTTACAGCTTGTCCATAACGAACACCATGTTCAAGCATAAGGGTGTCCATCAGTGCACATGGCACCAGGACACCCTAGGCCGGAGGTCTATGATCGACTTTGTGGTCATTTCATCTGACCAACATCAGATGAACCTACGTCTGACCTACGTCAGTACGTCTTGGACACTCGGGTGAAGAGAGGGGCGGAGCTGTCACCTGATCAACTGATCACACTTTCCAAAGTGTGTACCCAAAAAGAGATGCCTGTCTCTACAGCCAACATAATCAGCGAAAGGGAGCTGAGAAAATGGCCTTATTTAGAGGATGTAAAACTTCCCCATATAAATGCTGATGTTGACCTGTTAATTGGCACAAACACCTCCAAGTTGATGGATCCTTGGGAGGTGATTAACAGTTGTGAAAGGTGAAGGACCCTACGTGATCAGAACCCTACTGGGATGGGTAATAAATGGTCCGTTACGGGGGGAAGTAGCAACTGTGGAAGTGGCCACCCTTCAGTTTATGCCAACAGAATTGCCATTGACAGAATTGAAGAACTGTTAACCAGCCAGTACAACTATGACTTCAATAAGCAAGCTTCTGCAGAACAGGAAGAAATGTCAAGGGAAGAAAATAAGTTTGTGAAGATAATGGAAAGCTCTGCTCTGCTTCAAAATGGACACTACACGTTTCAAATGCCTTTCAAAGGAAAAGATGTTTCGATGCCGAACAACCTTGGTGTTGCCATGCAATGTGTTCGTGGTCTAAAAAGGAGACTTCAGAAAGACGCAAGCTTTGAAGAGTACAACAACTTTCTTGCTGATGTCATTAGCAATGGCAATGCCGAAGAAGTACCGCAGCATCAGTTGAAAACGCCAACTGGGAAGGTGCGGTATATCCCACTCCACGGCGTGTACCATCCACGGAAAGGAAAGCTACGAGTGGTGTTTGACTGTGGAGCAGAGTACAAAGGGATCTCGCTCAACATTCAGCTCTTGCAAGGACCGAACCTCACCAGCTCGTTAGTTGGAGTTCTTATGAGGTTCAGACTGGAACAAGTGGCCATGATGGTGGAAATAAAGGCTATGTTCCACCAGGTTAAGGTGGCAGAGAAACACCGGGACTACTTAAGATTCTTATGGTGGTCTCAAGGTAACCTGGAGCAAGGTCTTGAAAATCATCACATGACTGTCCATTTATTTGGAGCAGTTTCATCACCCAGTGCCACCTGCCTTGCTCTTAGAAAAAACGCTTAAGACAATCAGACCAACTTTCCAACAGAAGTGATTGAAACGGTCAAACGAAACTTCTATATGGATGACCTTCTTCAGAGGGCAGACTCTTCAGTAGATGCAGTCACCATGGTTAAGAACCTTATAACCATTTGCGGCATAGGAGGGTTCCTCTCTCAATGGATTATTAATAGTCGAGAAGTGCTGTAAAGCCTCCCAGAGGATCTCAAGTCCAAGAACCTGCATGAGCTTGATCTGGACAGGGATAAGCTGCCGTTGGACAGAGCTTTGGGTTTGCAGGGGTGCAACGAGACAGACACTTTCAAATTCAAGCTGAAAGTCAAGGAGAAGCCGGCAACCAAGCGAGGCATGCTATCCATCATCCGTTCCGTCCACGATCCATTGGGGTTCCTGGCACCTCTAGTACTCCCGGCCAAGCTGCTGTTGCAGGGGTTATGCAGGACGAAGTGTGATTGGGACGATCCAATACCTCCAGCTTTCCAGCAGAAGTGGAACAAATGGCTGACAGATCTTGAGAAGGTGGCATATTTCAAGATCCACAGATGTGTGAAGCCTGCAGGATTTGGGAGGACTGTCAGCGCCCAATTGCATCACTTCGCCGACAAGAGCAAGAACAGCTATGGTATGGCTACTAACCTGAGGATGCAGAACATGGATGAGAGGGGTCATGTTACTTTCTTATTTGGCAAAACCAGAGTGGCCCCCCTGAAGACTGTCACCATTCCCTGTTTAGAGCTCAGCCGTTGTTGCAGTACGAGTGGACAAGATGCTTCAATCAGAGCTCCAGTTTCCACCTAAGAAGACTTGCTTTTGGACTGACAGTCATCAGTTCTTAAGTACATAAAGAATGAGGACCGAAGATTTCAAACCTTTGTAACAAACAGGGTAACCACCATCAGGGACAACTCGGAAATTGAGCAGTGGAGATACGTTCCCACATTCCTGAACCCTGCTGACGATGCTTCACATGGATTGAAAGCAGAAGATCTTGTAAAGCAAAGATGGATAGACGGCCCGGAATTCCTACGGGAACCTGAAGAAACGTGGCCAGAATTTCCTGTGGATACAAGTGTCACTGCCGACAACCCAGAAGTAAAGAGAAGTCTGACGGTCAATGCGATACTTGTTGACACCAACGCCACATCGCAACTGATGATCCATTTCTCTGATTGGCAAAGATTGAAAGTTGCAGTTGTGTGGCTCATTAAGCTGAAAGGAACTCTGCTCAAACTGAAAAAAAAAGAAAAGATTTGGAGAGTGCAAACACCAGTGCTGTTGGAGCAACAAGGTTGGATGTGCAAAAGGAGATGCAAGCTTTCTCAACATTGCTTGGGAATCAGGAGGTGACGCTGGAAGATCTCTTGGAGACTTCGAGAACATTAACATATAATAAATAAAAATAACTAAATAGAACCTGTGCTTTTTGCTCCAATTGGCACAGAATGTGCATAGTACTTACTGTGTTTACGGGAATACTCGACTTGGCATTTTGAAATATTTCTGTGTTTATTTGGCCGTTTAGGCGCGCAACCAGAGACAAAAACTGCTTGTCCGTGTTGCGCTCGGAGCGCGCGCACAGCATCCTGTCAGTAGAATTCAGTTCTCTTTCGTGACTTATCGCGCTTTTAATATTTATTTTCAATATAAAGCACATTCTGCTCTTTTCTTTCTCCTTCATTTATGATTTGTTATTAATAACTTTAAACAGAATCTTCAACTGAAATCTGCGTGGATTATCAAAAATATGACACAAAAATAGGACATAAAATTGTCTCTGTGCAAAAGCCACATGATTTTTGCCAAAAAGCCAAATGTGGCTTGCGAGCCATAGGTTCCATTCCCAACCACTAGTGTACACGAATCAATAGATATAACTTACGTGACCTTTCACGAACTGCCTTGAGACTGGGCTGGTCTGACAGGGTGGGGGTCGTGACTCGTGGCATCACGATGGTGGCTTTCATGATGTCGGTCAGCCATCACAACCCTATATTTTGTTATTGTGTGAGTGTGACCAATAACGCGTGAATACAGCATGATCTGAATGCAGGGAAATACATGGAAGTGAATCACCACATTTAACAGAATCGATTGATGTATGAAACTCCTATGGAAAAATTAAAGTCAACAGAGTATTTTTGAGTTTGAGTTTCTTTTACATTGCTAAAAAAAAAAAAAGCGAGCTGGTATCGCCGGCGATACCGCCGACCTCAGGGGGTTAAAGTAGCTATACTAATGTACAATCTAGATACTGAAACGTATGTTAAAGAACAACAATAACTTCAATGGAGTCAGATTACTTATATTAGAGTCAGATAACTCAATGCTCATTCTCCCTCAACTGTTTTTTGATCCTATTATTGGTTCAAAATAGCACAGTAAGCCTCCAAGACTTACACAATATAGAGTATTTTCATCTGTTAAATGGATGGTTGATCAGCTTTTTTTCTAAGGCTTGATTGTGTTTATGGGGTGCAGTCTAACATGTTCATGCTTCATTTAAAAAAAACAAACAAAAAAAAACATTATTTTTCATATAATTTACCTCTACACGCTGTGTCCCTTCTCGTAAAACGGTCTGATGATTTCCTGGTTATAAGAAGCCTCACCCTCAGAAATACACAACGGGCTCTGATTGGTCAGCTTGCCCCAGTGTGTTGTGATTCGCTAAGCTCCTAGCTCATGCCAGAGCCGTTGAAAAACAGAGTTACAACATTGACTGCCATAGGAACTTCGAAATGCGGAAGTAACGCGTGTCGTGGAGCCGATAGTTCCAGCGCTGAACCCCGGTCATTTTCAGTGTTTCCGAACGGACGCTCGCTGGTAAATTGATGAAATTACTGTTTTTTTTGGTTTTTTTTACATTTGAGCGCATTAGCCGTCCTCATGAATCTAGTCAGTAGTTTTATGTAACCAACTTTTGTTAATTTTTATTGGAAGATAATAGTTATTTGCAACTAGCTTATGTGACCAACACTTCGTTAGCTATCAGTCAGAAATGTGTAAATTCAATACTGAGGTCAATGTTAAATCAAATGTGATGTTGCACTACATTGTATTATTTTATTTTTTTGTCAACCCTATTTACATACATGAGGTGGTTAAAATATTAGAAATACATCCATGAGCTTGGAGCAGAAGAAACTTTTGCTAGGTATTCTGATTAATTATTTTGTCATTTTGCCTCCACGTCCCCCCCGATTGCCCTCGTGCTTCTCCTCCCGTCCATACGGTAATCAGAGACAGAGAGTCGCATGGTTATGACGCAATCGTTAGCCTACAAAAACTGCTTCTACGGGGCCATAACATAAGCTACAAGGTAATGGAACATTTTATACATTGTCGTGTTTCTTTAGAAATAAATAATGGACAAATGGAGTCTTCAAACGCCTCAGATGTCAAGTTATTCGCTGTCAAAGTGACGCCAAAATGAATGGGAGTCAATGGGATGCTAACAGAAGGTGTATGGCGTTATTATCCTGTCAAATGTCGAGAGCGCATTATTGTAGGGCGAAAGTACATTAATATAATGCGCGAGCGCGAATCTCTCTGCTCGCGCGCGGAATATAATGCGTGAGCGCGAATCTCTCTGCTCGCGCGCGGAATATAATGTGCCGAGTGCGAATCTCTCTTGCTCGCGCGCGGGAACTGAGCGCACGCTCTCAGATACAGGCTGTTCTTGTAAGAATTTTCTCTGGGCTCGCTCAGAGAATATGCCTGCACTTAAAACGTGTTCAGTGCAATCGCGAATCTCTCCTCTTCACTTAAAGTAAGCGTGTGCTTAGACTGTGTCCCTTGCGTTCGCGCATGCTTAAGTATTTTTTTTTTATTAATGCTAAGGTATTAAAAATATAACTTGACCGTGGGCTAACTGTATTGTTGCATCCCTAATGTGTTCATTCCTCGTTAAAAAAACACATTATTTTTCATATCTACTTTTATTCTGCACCGTTTTGTTTCTCCTTCTAAAACAGTCTGATAATTTACTGGTTATAAGAAGCCTCTCCCTCAGAAATACACAACGGGCTCTGATTGGTCAGCTTGGCCCAGTGTGTTGTGATTCGCTAACCGCCTAGTTCACGCTGTCCGGAAACGTCACGTCCGTTACCAGTTGCATGTGCTCCGGTGTATAGGCCATTATCACGCTGATACGTAGTACTTCCGCATTCAGTGATCTTTGTGCACTGCCACTTCCGGTGAATCACTCATCACTCTGGCGAACCCACAATGGACGACCCTAAGTTTAGTTATACTGCATCCCTGGTAAATTTACCCAAAATAACTTTTTCTGACGTGCATCGACTAACTGAACAACATTCCATCACAGCCCGCTCCAAAGTGGACAAGGGATACAGTTTCTTTTTCGAGAACTTCATCTACGATTATGAAGGTGAGTGGCTAACGTTACTAGCTAGCTAACATAACATTGCATTAGTAACGTTAGGTTAGCTTATCCTAACGTCAGTTTGGCGTCAGCTCAGATGTTCGTATGGTTATAAGATGTTTAACCTACGTCAAACACAACTAAAGTAAGATTATTCACATTTAAATGAGTCTGAGTCAATACTACAGAGTCCGGGAAGTCATCACAATCCGTTCCCCCGTGGACACGGTTTATGAATTTGTGCGTACAGATTTCAAAAACTGAAGACACGGTTTACAAAATCTGAGAGCGCGGATTATAAACTCGTGGGTACGGTTTATTAATCCGTGGGCACGATCATTTGTTAAACCGAGGTAACAGTGAGAATTCGTGAGTAGGCCTACGGTTTATAAACTGAGAGAAAAAATTGCAAAACCGTCGCCACGGATTTTTTTTTCTCTCCGACAGGTGACTTCCCGGGCTCTGTACTATTCACCCATTTCATTTGTATTCTGATAGGAAGAAAGAAGAATCCACAGTATATGCATTAATTATAGTTTTGTCTACCAGTGTCCAACATCATTGGCAGGGCGGTGGTTGTCAGGTCTAGGTGTTACAGGTCGATGAGGAAGAGAGAACAGCCCCATTATTTGAAGGTTTTTTTAGGAAGCTAAGGCATAATGGCAAGAAGTTTAACCCCTTCCACTGTTGCCTGTTTACATTAAGTCAGTCAACAGCCATGTGCAATAAATTGCTAAACCTTTGTGACATACTACGGAATGCAAATATCAATATCATGATAATGTGACTTTGCATTTAAATTCTTTAATATCCTGTTTGTTGAATCCAACATGTTAATGGTGTAAGGGGTTAACTAACTCTACTGCGGTTGCAGATTTCCTAGAATTTGTTGTTAATTGAAATGCTCTTTCTTAAATAACTATATTATTCGCAACAAGATTTTCATTTTAGTTTTTACTCTACTGCGGTTGCAGATTTCCTAGAATTTTTTGTTAATTGAAATGCTCTTTCTTAAATAACTATATTATTCACAACAAGATTTTCATTTTAGTACTTTATCAACTAAAATTATTAGTGTTGTGTCTTTAATGTAGATTGTTTTCCAAGCTGATGCAGCCGAACTTCAAGAAACCTCATGCAGCTGTACAGCAGGCAAGGTTCTGTGCAACCATCTAGTGGCCTTGTTGTTCCAGAGTGCCCATTACAGCATGTTGCAGGTGAGGGCTGTGGTCTGGAATAATGTTTACATGGGCAGGTTGATTGGAGTAACACTGGTTCTAGAGGTCTACCTTTGATTGTTAACAAGCACATCCTCAATCCCGGTTTGCTGTTCTATCTCTTGTTCTGCAGTTGAGAGCTGTACCACCACCTGTGGCCTGCACAAGCTCTCTGCAAACATGGCATCGACCAAGGACAAAGGTAAGATTGTAGCTGCGCATTGCTGCACCGCATTGAATAGACTTCCAGTCTATTTTTCAGCTGTGGCATGAGCTGCTCCGCGTGCCACCCTTCGCTCCGCGAGCAGTGTGTCCCAAACGTTACACCTGGGACACACTTTTCGTGGAGCGAAGCATGGTGCGCGCGGCGGCTGAAAAATAGACTGGAAGTCTAAAGCGGTGCAGCGCGAGGGGCTGCGCAGCTGTACGTCTGGCTACATTAACATGGGGGTGAATTAGAAACGTTGCCACTCCACGTGGCTACAGTGAGCAGTGTGTTTACACCATTACAAGCAAGATACTATTACAATCATGGCTACTTGTTTATATCATTCCCAGGGGATCCATGCAGAGCCGGTTCAGGACTTGGTTGTTAGGAGACCAAAGCCATCTGCCAGGAGTGTATGCAAATCAACACTCTATCAAGCATACACGGGTAATGTTACTACTGTAACTAATATCATACTGTTGGCTGCCGTATAATACATAATTGTATCTTGCCACTTTTATACACATAGATTATGTAGCAAATATAACACTGCAGTGAGCAATTCTCCAGAAAGACTCTTAACATCAGAATTGAAAACCAAAACAAGCTTAGGGCTGGGTACCGACCGAATTGCCTCGATACTATCGAGTATCGAAAAATTACTTGTATTTCGGTACCAGATTTCGATACCTAAGTGAAGAGATACCTTGTTGATCACTCTGACAGTGTTTATATTGCAATAATGACCTACTATATGTACACTGCCGTTCAAAAATGTGTTGGTTGTCTGAATTTTTTTTCAGTAAGGATGCATTAAAGTGATCAAATTATCTCAAGTCATCTTCATTTATATAGCGCTTTTAACAATGTAGATTGTTTCAAAGCAGCTTTACAGAGATAAACGTATAATTTAAGGTAACAGAGATTGTTTTGGCTTTGTAGCGGTTCTTTAAAGTTATTTTCGAGCTAAAGTTAGTTTTGATTGATTCGCTTCCATCGCAACGATCATTTGTTATTAAATTAGGGGCCGCTAAGACGACACCATTTTCTCTACAGACTTTAAATGCGAACCTGTGAGAAACGCTGATGGCGTTCACATGCACATCAAGAATTAATTCTATAGTTATGTGCGTTTGAATATATGTGCGCAGGTTTGTAATTCCCTACAGACCAAGTCTAAACAAAGTACAAGCTGCAAGAGATGTGTAGATAATTTAACACTTACTGTTTTTAATTTTACGTTTCAGGATCCCTCCCTGACCCGCAAGTGTTGTCTCTTGGGAAAGGACTGAAAAACCTCAGGCCGCAACCACTAATATCCTCAGTGCTGCTTGGCTTGTCTCAACTCTCCATGGTCGACTCCAGGTTCGGACCTGTGCCGCGAGGTTCACCCCTGTCCTACCAGTGTCCTCCTGTGGTCAAACGCGGAAATTATGTCCAACACCCAGATACACCAACATTCCCTAAACTGCCTTTAGAGGGGTCAACATTTCCCACTACTTTTCCAAACTTTGACCCAAACTCCCAACAGTTTCTCCATTTGGACAGCTTAACTGTGACGCACGAGATGGCAGCTGAGAGAGAAGAGCAGACACGTGAACAGTCTGAGTGCCCATTATGGCAAGCCTTACGCAAGCCTAGAGTGACAGCTAGTAGGTTCTATGAGGTTAGCCATGTGAAAGGGCCATCTTCTGGTCAGACCCTGGCAGGGCGGATACTTAAGGGAGTAGGCCAAACTCCCGCCATGAAGAGGGGCCTTGAACGCGAGCCACAGGTGCTGGAACAATATTCAAAACATTTTAATGTAAATGTCTCACGCTGTGGATTTGTTATCCATCCTGATGCTCCTCACCTCGGGGCTAGCCCCGATGCAAGGGTATATGACCCTAGTGCAGTTCCCTGTTTTGGGCTTGCTGAAGTTAAATGCCCAGACATCTCTAACATTTCTGAGGCAGGACATGTAAAAATGGTGAATGGTCAGGCAAAACTGAAGCAGAATCATAAATACCACTGGCAGGTTCAAGGTCAATTGGCAGTAACTGGATTGAGTTGGTGCGATTTTATAACAGACACTGAGGGAGACTTCACCGTTGAAAGAGTCTGGAGGGATGATGAAATGATCAAAGAGATGAAAAAGAAGGTGGACCTGTACTTCTTTGGTACATATATGAATGTGTATCTTCAACAGAAAGTGAAATGAACTGAATGAATAAAGGATTTTATTAATTACCTTTTTCTGAGTACATTATTTACAACATTATTATATATTTACATCATTTTGAATACTTTCAGGACAGACTGACCTGAATTGATTATAGATGAATGACTTCTTATTCAACTATATACATCTTGTTCAATTATATACATCTCATTTAATTATATACATCTCATTCAATTATATACATCTTGTTCAATTATATACATCTCATTCAATATATACAATGTTTTCAGTATACAGTTAAATGCATGTGATCGGGGGAAACACTATTCAACAGGGATGTAGCCTTTTAAATCAAGTGGTCCCTGGAAGTTGGTCATCACACAGCAGACGGTCCACAGCTGGTTGACTGTCCCAGACAAGGTTAGAGGGACAGTGTGTTGCCAGATGCGGTATTCCTTGACTCTGCGTATTGCTCTTTCCACGAGGATTCGAAGTCGGGCGATTGCTTGTGTTTTTAGAGCATCCTCTTTGGTGAACTGCGCTGTGGTTAGAGATGAAATAAGTTAATTTCTATTAATTCAGTGAGTGCCTCAGCACTTTATAAACATTTGTCTGCACATCTTAATGATTATCGTTTTGATCACAGTTTTAATTTGAAATGTTCATTCTTTTCATGCCTACCTGTCATCTTGAAGGGTGGTATAATCAGCGTTGCCCCACGGTCAGCTAGCAGCTTCTCGATGGTGAAACCCTTGTCTGCCATGCAGCCATCTCCTGGCTCCAGTAAGTCGAGCAGTCCACTTCGTTCAGTCAGCTCTCGGTCAGAGATGGAGCCGGTGAAGAGACTTGACACAAAAGTCACAGCACTACATGGGGCAATTCCAATTAATCCCTTCAAGGTTGTCGTGTTTTTGTACGATGAGAAAACCTCTGACTGGAGAGTGAGGGATGATGGATTCTGGCATCGCACCTCGGTGCAGTCGATGATTACCCGAACATCTGGACTGTACTGCACAAATTTGCTTGGCATGGTGTTCTTGACTTGCTGTTTACTCATCCAGATGGGAAGGGAGCCAAGGAGCAGGTAAAGGTAGTTGGCCCACGTTATAACAACACGGGAGACAGTGGACACACTGACCTGAAACATGTCAGCCAGCACCTTCTCTTGCAGGCCTGCAGCAACTCGGCAGCAGAAAAGAAAAAACTCATCAACCAGTTGCAGTCTACGCGTTGGACTGGGAGAAAGGGGTTCAAATGTCTGTCCCTTTTTCTGAGCTTTCGACCAATAAACCACCATGGAGGCAGATGGTTGAATAGCCTCCCAGAAGTCACAAAAAACATATCTTGAAGTGAATCTTGTGTAAAAAAGGATGTCCTTGTCTGAGACACAAAATCGGTGAAAAAGCACTTGACTCACTTTCAGCTGTGACAGCTCTGTTGTCAGCTCCTTGATTTCGTCTTCCAATTGCTGTATGCGTGCAGCAGCAGCATCCAGTGCACCTGTATGAGATGAGAATGAGAGAAAAAAAATATTTATTTTGTCTTTGACTTGCATATTGGAAGTAGTTTGGACCTCTAAAGCAACTTGAAATAGCTTTTTATAGCTCAATATTCACTTTTACGTTTAACCCTTGTGTGGTGTTCATATTTTTGTTATTCAGCCAGTGTTCGTGGGTCTGGTGGACCCACTTAATGTTTGGGTTTTTAATTCAACATAAAAATTTTATGTTAAAATACTCAACAGATGTTTACTTCATCCCAATTACAAGCAATATAAACTGCATATATGGTTAATATTTTCTCTTTACCTTTGTTAGATGACATTTAAGAATTAAAACTCTGTGCGGGAACGGCAGGGAAACACAAAACTCACTCTTGCACTCACACTTACACACACACTCTCATTCGCGCGCGCGTGCGCACACACACACACACACACACACACTCGCTTGGATATGTGGTTTACGGGGACTTTCCATAGGCGTTATGATTTTTCTAATGTACAAACTGTATAATCTACCCCCCTACACTAACCCTACCCCTAAACCTACCAATCACAGAAAACTTTTTGGCCTTTTTTGAATTTCAAAAAACACCATTTAGTATGTTTTTTTAAGCCGTTTGGTTTATGAGGACACAGATGTCCTCATAAACCACATTTCAGAACACAAGCAAGGCGGCAAACAATGACATACCTGGTTTAGGAGCAGAACCATAATCATGTTCAGTCATCACCACCGCAGCTGCGACCTCCTCCATCGCCTCTTCCTCACATGGCAGGGACTGCTCCAGAGGAAGGGCTGGGCAAACGTCATGGCCTAAGCGAGTTGATGCTCTTTTATAAGCGGACTCCCTTCTTGGCAGTCCCCAGTTGTTCCACTGGAAACGGGAGGGCACGGACCCGATTTTCAGACGCTTGATGCGACCCCGGTTGGTAAAGTTAGCCATGTCAGCTAACGCTAGCCTGCTAACGTTAGTGTAGTAGTCTGATTCACTAAAGTGCCGGCTACAAACAAACGTGCTACCTTGTTTTATTTTAAAGTTTGGCCCTTCATCCCGGCGAACCGCTTTAATCCACTTCTTCCTTAGACTCAATTCAGTCGGGAATCCATGAAAACTTAAGTAGGGTTGGCGTTGTTTGTTAGATTTACAAAGTGGAACAGAGCAGTGACATCTAGCCTTCGTTTCAGCCATTGTAGAACTGCGCGCCGGAAGTGGATATGCACAGAGTTGACAAACCCCGCCCATGAAACCCGGAAGCGTGATAATCCCCTATTGTAAACACAGGCGTCAATATTGCCTTATCAATTTCAGCCCGAATCAGACTTAGAGAATAGTGGAGAGGAATCGAGCAGAGCTTGTGCACGAACGGCTGTTACAGGACGTTTCAGGAGGGTATGTTTTTTTGTGTATGTCTCATACTTTTTCTATACGCGGTTATTTAAATGCTATGTTTAAACACGCAGAAATATCCATGCATTTCATACAATCGTTCTACCTCATAATATTACAATCCTCGAAGGGATTATTTGATCAGCACCAAAGCATAAAACGTACATGTCGTGAGTCGTGACACATAAACAGCTTCTGCTTTTAAAGTGGGAACTGCTCTATCTTTCAGGAAAAGCTTTTGTGAACTCGCTTAGATCCGTTATGACTCTAATGCAGCAACTCTTCCTCTTCTCAACATGGGTGTGTATACAGCTGTATAGCTACTACTAGCCCTGAGTGAATTGATAGAATTATTTCATGCCGTGTTTCAGACTTAGGCCTATCCCTTGAAAAAAACATGAACAAATACATACAGTGAACTAGAGTAGGGTCATTCTACAGAAAAGTCCACTTTTGGTATGGCAAGATGTCTTAAAATGTATTTCTTTTTCTAACATTTAAACTTACACCACATTTTTAGATTACCCTTTGACTTTATGAATACGCATAAATTACAGATTTTTTATATTTTTGGTACATTTATTTAAAGACCGCATGTACCATTTTTTTTGTCACTGGTGTTACTTTTTTGGCAATCTTAAAGCTCCAATATGTAGGAATTTTGTAATAACATTTCCGCAAATAACTTGCACAGTGTGATATATTTCCTCCAGTTGTGTACTTACAATATTTCAAAAGTCTCCAAAGATTTTTTATTTCAGAGAAATTCCGATTTTTAATAACTGGCCGTCCCGGAAAAGAAATGTCGCCTCTCAGTGACGCAATGTCCGCTCTATCTTTGTTTTCCGGTGTGGACCATGTGATCGGATATTCCACCACACCGGATTTTTTTTTTTTTTTTTTTACAACAACTTTATTGAGTTTTTTTCTTATCACAATAAACAATAACGACGTCTGACAAAGAAGAAAAATAAATAAAATAAAAAATATGACCCACCACACCGGAATATCACATGGTCAAATGCGGAAGTGGTGGTTATAGCGTTATAGCCATAGACTGTATGGTTATAGCTGTTATGGATCACGATTACTCTTTGGCGAGTATTGAAGTGCCAACAAAACGAAAGCGTCCATATTCTGATACACGCAGACTGTGTGACAAACGAAGGAATAAAACCTGGATAAATATTGGTCAGGCGTTTTCGAGATGGAGAGAGCTGCGCGACAATCTTGGACTTGACAGAGACTCTGCTCTCGCGAGTGTATTGATAGACAGGTAAGACATGCAGTTGTCAATAATAGCACTTATAAACAAAGTTATATTGCTCTTTGTACTTCGGTAAGGCTTTTTATCACGTGTGGTGACCGAGATTATGGCAGTACAATACAATCGGATATGTGTTGTTAAAAAAATATATTTAGTCATTACTTGCAAATGTTCGTTCAAATTTACTTTCAGAACGATTGGTTTGAACACGTTAAACAACACGGCATTAACCATAAACACGTAAAACTGCACAACATTAACGTTACCCCAAAAAATTATTTGACAAATAGCTGTAAGTTGTAACGGGATAATATAGCATAACATTTCACGTTCCTTGCAGTTAATTAATTATGATGACATAAAATAATACGATCAGACATACAGGTAATACAAAAACGAATAAATTACCTCATCCGTGATCATGATTCATTAATTCCATTTTAGATACATCGCTAGATGGTGAAAACGCATTAAAAACGACATCTCCCATCGTCACCTCCTTCATAGCGTCATCAAGCTTCGCCTTTGTTATTGTTGAAACTGCGCCCTCTTGTGGTCAAATACCAAAGTTACATACTGGAGCTTTAAAGGTTTTTATAAAATATTATTTCAGTTTTTTCAGCACATGCATAATAATAATGCAACAAATAAGGAGATTAGGTTTTATTTATTTTAATCAGGTTTGTTAAAATTGTGCTTGAATGAGTTTAGTTCATCTGTGCTACCATCTATTTGCTAGGCCTATAACAATGAAAATATTTGAAAACCAGTTAAAATCAAGTAATGATGCAATCCTAAATCTTAACTTTTGAGTGTAGCAGAATAAAATGGATGTAACAATTTAATGTGACAGAAAAAAAGACAGTAACACCAGTGACACAATAAAGTTTATCTATAAATGGTAGTCACTGGTGTTACCCATAAGAAAGGTGACACCAGTGACAATTTTCATGAAAAAATTAATTTTACAAAATGGCTGCTGCAAGGTAACAAACCACATGTTGTCAATCATGGTATACTAACTAAATTAAGTAGTTTAATCCATTTGTATTCTAGTTTTTTTTACAATTACCTAACAGTAAAGTAGGTCATACCAGTGACTTTAACTAAAAGCTTCATATGAAATCATGAGATAAATGAGAAGATTTCTGCTAACTGAAAAGAGACAGTGGATCTACCATGGGCTTTTCTTCATAGATATTCAGGAAATTGGAAGAAGGAAGTCAAGTGATGTCATCAGTGTGATTTTTATTTCAAAATAAGATATTTTTGTTTAACGGTAACACCAGTGACAACTCCAGGGGACCTCTACTTTCATTATAAATTTTATAATATTTATTCTCCATTTTTTTATTTATATATCATTTACATAATATATATTTGATAATTATGTATACATTATTGTATTTTATAGGGCTGACTTCTAATAGTCGAGGATTCGACGATTCGATTCGGAGAGGTCTGATTCGACTATGAACCTCATAGTCGAATACATGGGCGTCAGTTTGGTTTGAAATGTGCTGGGGACAGAGACGCATTCGCATTTTCAGAAGGGCTGGGTACAAAAAAAATATTTTCCGCTTTCGCGCAGGTCATGTTTTGAAAGACGATGTCCTGTAGCTTACTAATGTAAATAAATAAAAATGTATTCAAAAATCTGCTTCACATTTTCAGCAGGGCTGCGGAGCTGCTGTGGGTTGACTCCACACGGTTCTCATGGGCTTTATATATAGGCTAAGTCCTAACGTGAAAAAAGCTTTACGTGGTTTAATGTTCCTAAACAATGATTACCAAATTTCCCTCTCATATTGCTCCTCATAACCACTGAAAATGGTCAAAAAATCAAACCCAGAGTCCAATTATTATGGACGTTATCTGATATTAAGCGTTTCTGCTTCACATTTTCAGCAGGGCAGCGGAGCGGCTGTGAGTTGACTCCACACGGTTCTCATGGGCGTGAAAAAGCTTACGTGGTTTAATGTACCTAAACAACGATCACCAAATTTCTCTCTCATATTGCTCCTCATGTTTATGAAATGTTATGATATATATGTGTGATATGTTTTGTTCATCTGGCTTTAAATGAATAAAAGGTATTTGTTACACACCATGTTTTTCTTTTAGTTTTTTTTAGCTCTTTTGTTTGAAATGGAAAAAATCTAGCTGCTATCTAAAAAAAAAAGGTTCGACTATCAGTCGACTACGGCAAAATCTAACGAATCAGATTCGACTATGAAAATCCTTAGTCGAAAACAGCCCTAAAATGGTGTAAAAAATCTGTTATTGACCTCAAAATAAAGCATTTTCCCTCTGTACATGACTGTGGGGATGAGCACTTCACGTGTGCTTGAAATTCTATATAATTAATAAAAATCAAATATTGCCACATTGATGACTCAAGAGGGTGTAATTGTTTAAATAACATAGTTTTATTTTAAAATGTAAATAAATTGTAACCCTAAAGTGTAATATTTCTGTAAAGGCTAGGGACAGAAAAATGGACATTTTCATAGAATGACCCAGTATTTGTATTATCTTACATTTGACAGTAATATATTATTTTGCCACAGCCACAAATGTAACACTAAACTGAAAATGGTAGGCTATTTTAGTTTAGCAATATAACTGTATAAGAAAAAGTTCAACAAATACATCTAGGAATCTAAAAAAGTATATATATATATATATATATATATATATATATATATATATATATATATATATATATATATATATATATCTTTAAAACTTAATGACGAGAAAACTTTTTTTTTTTCAATAAAAGGCATGTCAGTTTCTTTTAATGTGTATATGAATGATTTGTCTATGATTTTAAATGCTTGTGGTATAGGTTGTAGGGTTGGTGACTCACTAATTAATCACCCCATGTACGCTGATGACTTGGTCATTTTTAGCCCATATAGTGCTGGTATAGCCTACAGCAGCTTTTGAGACTATGCACACAGTATGATGCAGATTTTGATATAAAGTATAGCCTAATCCAAAAAAAAGAGTAAAATTATGACTATAAGAAGTAGAGAAGATAGACATTCACACTTTCCTGATTTTTATCTATCTGGTACTGTACTTGATGTATGCACAGATATTACATATCTTGGCCATATTATTGCAAATGACCTGTCCGATGACAAGGATATTTATAGGCAGCGTCGTAAGCTGTGCAAGCGAACATGTTGTGTCGTAAGTTTAGTATGTGCTTTGTCCCTGTGAAGATCTCACTCTTTAGAAAATACTGTACACCATTGTACACTGCCTATCTGTGGTGCCGCTATAAGCAAGGTAGCATTAGAAAGCTCATAGTGGCTTATAATGACAGCATGAGGCTGCTGCTAAGAGTTCCAAGAGACTCCAGTGCAAGCCATATGTTTGTTAGTGCTGGGGTACCTACCTGTGCTGCAGTTTTACGTAACTTGATGTATAGATTTGGGTAGGGTGTCTGAGTCAAAAAATGACCTAATTGCTGTGTTGGCTAACCCTAGACGAAGTTCTGTAAGATTTTCGTCCAGACTGTGGAACCATTGGCGTACATGTCTGTATGTTAGACACTGAACACTGTAGAAGGTTTCTTTTACTTGAAAAATATTCATATTTCAAGTAACTCAGGTAATTTCATTCCCACAACCTGTTGGAATTATACATAGCTCTTACCTGTAGGCTAAAGATGCTAGATGTTGTTTCAGGGTTTAACCAGTTCAGTCCTGGATCCGTTTCTCTGGGCGTTTGCTAGTATCAAAATCCAAACTTCATCAAAATAAAGATATTTCTAGGAATAATCACTCTTAGACTTGTCTTGACAGTTTTCCGAATCTCCACCGAATGGTTTCGTTTTACTTAAGAAAAATTCAGAATAATACCAAGACAATAAATTCAAAAAAGGGAAAAAAATAACAGAAAAGTGTGTAAGTCTTCAACTGAAATTGCGGCGCTCAGAAACAGGGAACAAAGCCTTTTATACTGTCCCTGTCATTGGGGCAACGCAAGGCCAGTTTTAATCATGCGTCAAGCGATCCAAATCTCTCCTGCAAGTGTAATATTTCACAATTGGGGCATTCAAATTGGCTTTCTAACATAAACCCTCTTACAATGTTTATTAACTTTTTTATTCAGTTACTCATGGACTTTATTCATGGAGACATTTGTCTGAGAACTCGTATCATCTGCTTGCCGTTATAGTGAGAGGCCCATATCAGAATTACATTTTCTACGCAACGGCTGTTTCTGGAACTAAACAACAGAAACAGGAAATCACCCACTTTCTGTGAGATGTCAGAAGCAGAAATGCTTGAGCTTTTGAGGAAGGTTAGAATCAAAGACTGTTAGAAAGTCTGCTAAGAGCTATGCTGTAAAATGTGAGTGGAAAACAATCTTAAGGCATGACCTGAATTCAGCTGAATTCTAGACTATATAAGAAGCAAACAAAGGAAGCTTTATTGCTCTTCCTTGCTACCCTCAATCTAGTATGTCAGCTGTTACTAGACTCAAGAAGCCAACTAGCTTTAGCTATTTTTACATCTGTTAGTTAGTACTCATTTATAATCTTTAACAAGTTTTCTTTTCATTTGATTATTTTAATAAAGTTTGTTAAAACATTTTCTATAAAAAGATAGACGGGGGGCCACGTGATGCAGGCGGTGAGGAAAGACGTGCTTTAGTGAGCTCCTCTGATTAGCTATAATATTCGTCGAAAATCCTTCATTAATCTCCCTAACTGGAAGACATTTGAGTCTATTAGTATCTGGAAATACATTTTTGTTTATGGCACAACACAATTTACGCCGAAAAGGACGTAAAACACGACCAATTAGCAACACTGCCGAAACTGACGACCTCGACACGTTAACTAATATGGCCGAAGATGTGGAAGGTGAAGTATCACTACAGACTCTGTGGAAAGAGATCAAAGCCAGCAAAGAGGACATCAGCAAAAAAATTGACAGGATGACCATTGACATTCAGACCAAGTTGACCCGTATCGAAACCTCTATGACAACATTATCTGAACAGATGGTCGAGGTCGAAGCTAGAGTAAGCGCCACAGAGGACGACTTGAGAGACACTCGATCGACAGTCAGTTGCTTGGAGAAGGATGTCTCCTACCTTAAAGATAAAGTGCAAGACCTGGAGAACAGAAGCAGGAGATCTAACATTCGTATTGTTAACTTGCCAGAAAAATCAGAGGGAGGCAATATGGTTTCGTTTCTGGAACGCATTATTCCAGAGATCCTTGGCGCCGAAAACTTTCCATCTCCGCCGACAATTGAGAGGGCGCACAGAACTGGAAATATTTCGTCAAACAGAACGACTCCAAGGATAATCGTGGCGAAATTCCTGAACTTTAGAGAGAAGCAGAAAATCCTTCAACTTGCGAGAGAACGTAAGGAGCTATACTATGAAAACCGGCGCATTCATCTCTTCCCTGATTTTAGCGCGGAGCTGCAGAATGATCGGAAGGCTTACACGGTGGTGAAGCGAATGTTGAGAGATCGGGAAATCGAGTACTCCTTCGTATACCCTTCCAAACTTCGGATCCTGCACATGGGTAAAGCCAAGATCTTCTCTACGCCATCTGAGGTTAAGAACTTTATTGATTCACAAAGCAAGGACACAGATGCTTCTACTCCTGAATGAGAATTGAGATACGTTACTCTCTAATGGCCTTCATATAAAGATCACATGTGAGTCTTAAGTATAGATTTTTCATTTTCTTATTTTATTTTGTTGACAGAAGGCCATAACAAATAATATCGCAACGTTGCAAGACCACAATTTTTCCAATGTTGTATTGACTGTTCATCTAGTCTAGTTTGTAATATAGTCGAATACCTGAATTTAAGTTTGTTAATTGTCCGCGATTCAATAAGTGTAATGATAATAGAAAGATACTGACCGATACACTTATATTTTAGCGGAGGAGGAGAGTTGACACGTCATATAGATGAATATATAGCTCATCAGTTACTGTCAGCTACAAGTTCAGTAGCAAAGGGTTAAAGGCGAGCTAATTTGCCTTTTTTTTTTCTTTCTTTTTCTTCATTTTCTTGAAGTTAAAATTTTACCTCGGGGGATTTTTGTTTTTATTTTTCATTTTTCACGCAGCAAGATGTACATTTATTATGTAATAGCAAAACATTATGTTAATGGAGACCTGCACGGATACTTTAAAGCTCACGGCAAATGGCTAGTACTTTAAATTGTGTATCATGGAATGTTAGGGGTATAAATAATCCAGTTAAAAGAAAAAAGGTGCTTTCATATTTAAAAAGGGTTAACACTGATATAGCTTTTATTCAGGAAACTCATCTTACAGATCAGGAACATAGAAAACTTAAGAGAGAATGGGTTGGTCAGGTCTATTACTCATCATTCTCATCTAGTGGTCGAGGTGTAGCATTATTAATTCATAAAAAAATACAATTTAACCTGATAAATACACACTCTGATAATGCTGGGAGATATGTAATTGTTGAATGTGAATTGAACAGGGAAAATATAACCTTGGTAAATGTCTATGGTCCAAACCATGATGACCCAATTTTTTTTAGTAAATTACTATTAAGATTAGCTACTGTTAAGGGCAACTGTATTTTTGGAGGTGACTTTAATCTAGTTCTAGATCCTCTTAAGGATAGATCCTCAAAAAAATGTCATAAATCAAAAGCAGCAGCTATTCTGAATCAAGGCATGACTGACTTGGGGCTGTATGATGTATGGCGCAATCTCTATCCAGACCAAACTGACTACTCATTTTATTCAAATGTACATAATGTTTACTCAAGAATAGATTTCTTCTTAGTATCACAAACATTAGCTTACCAAGTGAAGGACTGTATTTTCCTTCCTGCATCCATCTCTGACCACAACCCTGTCAAGCTTACGTGGGAACCAGCAATGGCTCTACCCTACTCCAAAAACTGGAGATTTAGAACTTATATGCTGAAAGACCCAGATTTTATCCAGTTTATGACAACTCAAATTCAAATTTTCCTTAAAGCTAATGCTAATTCAGCTTCACATTCAGTTATATGGGAGGCACTTAAAGCATTTATGAGAGGACATATTCTCTCATACGGGGCCTATAAACAAAAAGAAAAGAGAGCTGTTTTAACAGAGTTAGAAAAAGAAATAAGATCATTGGAATTAGAACATTCATTGACTAATAATGAAGAATGCTTGACACAACTTACTAAAAAACGGGTATTATATAATAACATGTGCACCCAGAAGGTTGAGTCTATTATGGCAAGAACAAAATATCACTACTACGAATTTGGAGATAAGACTAGCAGATTATTGTCATGGCAAATTAAAAAAGAAGAATCAGATCGATATATTCACATGATACAATCAAATGATGGAAGATATATAAAAGATCCTAAAGAAATTAATACTTTATTCAAGGACTTTTATGAAACTTTATATAAAACTGATCACTGTCAGGAAAATGTCGGAGCTAAATCTTTTTTAAATAAAATACAGTTACCTAAGATTGATGATGAAGATAATATACTATTGAATTCAGACATAACTGAGAATGAGGTACTTAAAGCCATTAATGCTTTGGAAAATAACAAGGCCCCTGGACCAGATGGCTTCCCAATTGAGTATTTTAAGTCGTTTTCAAATACATTATTAACTCCTTTTACAAACATGATTAAAGAATCACTTGAGAGAGGCTCACTTTCACATTCCCTGGAATTGGCAACAATAACATTACTTCATAAACCAGGGAAAGATAGGCAAAAATGTGGGTCATATAGGCCATTAAGTCTCCTTAATGCTGATTATAAAGTTTTGACCAAATTGCTTGCCCTAAGATTAGAAATTGTTATAACAAAAATAATACATCCAGATCAGACAGGATTTGTTAAGAATAGACAAGGCTCCGATAATATTAGAAGGTTATTACATATAATTGATATTGCTCAAAATCAGAAATTATCCATGTTTATTCTGTCTATGGATGCCGAAAAGGCTTTTGACAGAATTGAGCCCACTTTTCTTTTTGCAACTATAGAAACCATGGGCTTTGGGTCGAAGTTCATTGGATATTTAAAAACTATTTTTAATTCTCCTAAAGCACAAATATACACAAATGGTATTACGTCACATACATTTACATTATCTAGAGGTTGTAGGCAAGGCTGCCCTATATCTCCCTTATTATTTGCCCTGGCTGTCGAACCCCTCGCTATTGCAATAAGGTCCCATAATGTAATTAAGGGAATTAAAATTGGTACTAATGAACACAAATTATCCCTTTATGCTGATGACTTGTTGGTATATCTGACTAATCCACAATTCTCTATCCCCCCCTTGCTACGTGTATTTGAGGAATACAGTGATATATCTGGCTATAAATTGAATTATGAAAAGAGTGAAGCATTTCCTATCAATATACCAGATGAGTTAAAATATATAGTTACACCACTAAAGCTGTGTACTAATGGGTTTAAATATTTAGGTATTCAGATTGACTTAAAACATGATGACATGTTCAAAAAAAATTACTCCATACTTCTGGACAGAGTGAAAGATGATATGCTAAAATGGAAAGAATTACCCTTATCATTAATTGGCAGAGTCAATGTTATAAAAATGACAATCTTACCTAAATATATGTATAAATTTCAGTGTCTCCCCTTGAACATCCCCAAGTCGTATTTTACGGAACTAAATAAAGCACTTTCTGACTTTCTATGGAAAGGCAAAAATCCCAGAGTAAAACTTCTTAAACTTCAAGCACCATATAAAAAAGGCGGACTACAACTTCCAAATTTTAGACACTACTACTTAACTTCGCAATTTCGGCCTATATGGATCTGGCTGCATCCTGATAAGGCTGATACTAGCTGGACAGTAATAGAACAGTGGGAGATGGGTTCCATCCCACTAAAGGTTGTTCCCTTCTTGGGGTCAAAAAGATGCTTGTCTACATTCACTAAAAACCCATTAATACTTCATACATTTTTCGCATGGATGGAATCGCATAATATAGGCGGTCTTAGTGCTGTTCCGCTAAGGCATCTACCCCTTTGTGAAAACCCTATTATACCTCTTGGTATTGCTGATAGTATTCTAAAAGCATGGGCGAGTAAAGGTATAAAGACACTGGATGACTTGTATGCCAATAACTCTTTAATGAGCTTTGAATTTCTATCCCAGAAATATAAAATCCCAAAACATAATTTCTTCAAATATTTACAAGTCAGGCATTGGGTCAAAGAGATCACCCCCCAGACATTTCCTAAAAGTCCAATGCTATCGCCGTTTGAAAATGTTATGTTTAACACGATTGTGTCCTCCCCAAAGGGTATTGCTTCTGTAGGATATAGTACATTAACAAATAATTTTAAGCCATTTGACAACGTAATCTTGAAGCAGAGATGGGAAAGAGACCTTGACTGTAAATATGATCTGATGGAGTGGGAATGTATTATGGAAAGAATGCAAACTATGTTAATATCTACCAAACATAGACAAATCCAATTTAATATCCTGCATCGAACATATTATACTCCTCAGAAACTTCACATGTTAAATACTGATATATCTGCAAAATGTCAAAGGTGTAAAGCATCTGAAGGAGATTTACTCCATATGCTTTGGAATTGCCCTGTTTTGAATGATTTTTGGGAATATATAATTGATGTATCTTCAAAGGTTATAGATATTCCAATTAGTAACGATCCTAGAATTTGGATATTAGGGGATACTGATTTATTAGATCCTTCTCATCATAAAAAGTATTTCACACTGTTGGCAGGAACTGCGGGGAAAAAATGTATATTAGTGAACTGGAAGTCGGCTCATTCTCCATCAAGAAAACAATGGATCAATGAACTCATCTCATATTGCACCCCCGAGAAAATCCTTTTCAATGTAAGGAAATCACCAAAAACTTTTGAAAAAATTTGGGGACCTTTTCTGGAGCTTTTACCTTCTCTTACTGCAAATTAATTGCATTAACATTCCGTATGTTTTATGTTTTAGATTTTATGCTAATGATAAGTACAGCCAATTAAGTGGGGTCTGAATTGCTGTTGTGTTTTTTAAATGTAATTTTGTTTTTTAATTTTTTTTTTTATTTATTTTTATTTTATTTTATTTTATTTTATATATATATATATATATATTTTTTTTTTTTTTTTTTTTTTTTTTGGGGGGGGGGGGGTTGGTATATAGTCTGATTTTGTAAAAGAAAAATGACAAATGTAATGTCATGTATATTTGTTTTGTTTCATGTATCATAACTTACAAATAAAAAATATAAAAAAAAAAAAAAGATAGACGTATAAAACAGGTAATCAATCTATTATTTTTATAATAGATTATTAACTTGTATATACTGATCATCTAACTTCTTGAGGACATGACTAAAGGATAGGCTCTTTAGTTACCGCGAGATTATCTCAATAAACTTTGAGTATGGTTTTAAGATAATTGGGAACGGGATTTAATTGTGAATCCATCGCACCGTGACCAGGATGTAATAAATGCGACTGAAAACATTGATATGTAATATGAAGATGGGTCCTTGCGTGTTTTCGTCTTCCTCTTCTCCGTTTTCTTTTGATTTGATTTGATTTGATTTATTTTGGATTAGACAGACAACATAATCCAAAGGATAACATGTTAAAGTGCAAACACTTATTTCCAACATGGTCCTCCTTGGTGTTAAAACATTTAACACAAAACAAAGACCTATTACAAGCCGAAGACAAAAACATTTAAAACAAATCATCCAAAGTTAAAAAAAAAAAAACATTCTAAAATCAGAGAATCTTAAATCACATAAAATAATAAATTCACCTCTAAATAAAAAGGTTGGCTACTCTATTCCACAAGAGAGCCTTAACCTGTTGTCTAAAAGCCCATCTGGAATTTACTATTTTATATATGTCATTGACATTGTCCATCTTTATTATGTGGGTTTAGGGGGCGCGTAGATCTAGGCTGTGTACGGAACTTTTTTTTTTAAGCGGAACATTTATTATTTTCAAATATATGCATTTACAACCAGTAATTTCTTGATAGAGAAATCTAGATGCCTTGTTCTGCGATACAATAATTTCTTGGCTTTATGGACTTTTCTGGCGTCGTTCAACTAAAAGATTGTCCATAAATATTTCAATTTTATCTGTTACTTTTGAGACATGTAAAAAGCCCTGCCCCAACATGACAAAACACTTAAATTACATTCAATGATGTTTATAATAAAGTTATACTAACTTTACAATTACATAATCATACATATGTGTACGTAATGTACATGTGGTATAATCACACTTTATGTAAAAGTGCACACGTATTCTCATGAGATCACGTTGATTCAGAGTTGGCGTCATCTGAAGTCCTGTCAAGAGTTGGTCTCTTCACAGGTGTTGGGCATCTCAAGTCTTCATAAGAGGCTGGATCCAGACTGGAGCTGACGTACTCTCTAGTTACCTCATGATGGGCATCCCGAGATAAAACAGAGAAGCAAAAGGAATATAACTAGCTAAGCTGCTGTTCGCAACATTAAGCAAAGATAATCATCTAATTGTCATTGAAGATTGTCAGTCTCTGCACATAAAAACTGTTACGTGTTAGAGATCTAATTACCTTAATACAATGAATGTAGTTATCATAAAATCAAACCATGATTCAGTTCATAGTTATGTTGCTGTAGTGGTTGAAGATGAGTGGCATTAGTGTTTGTTTTTGTATTATTGGTGTTTTATCTATGTCATCTATGTCAGAATAAAGTGAGATGATCTGCTGATGATCCTGAATGGCTTGTTGAATGAGTGTTGATAGTCTGAGGCTCATCAATATTAACAGATCTGCTGAAAACACACTTTATTTCATGACAATAGTTCCTGTTTTCACCTCATTTATTATGCTGATGTCTTCAGATCTCCTGTAAATTGACACTTAAAGCTCATTTCATTGGTGTCAGCAGACTGAGAGTAATTGTTGGTTTCTATATAGAGATACAGACATAAATGCTTAGATGTGTCATTTAGTATTAAAATAACCTCAGTAGCTGATAACTTTGATTTTCAGCTCCTCCTACAGTGGAATTCATCATCAGTGAAGCTCCTCCCACATCAACCACATCATCAGTGAAGCCCCTCCCACAGCAATCACATCATCAGTGAAGCTCCTCCTACTGTAGTTCTCCAATAAATGCTGAAATATTCCCATCAGCTACAAGTGAAGACGAGGAGCAAAGCATCAGGAAGAGCTGAAATCTGCAAAGACTGAGTTTATTAAAGAGGACAGTGAGAACATGAGTGATCCAGAACCCTGCAGAATGAAACACACTGAAGATCCTGAAGAACAAAGAGGTTGGTGTTTATTCTTCATTCATTCATGATGCTGAAGAACATTCATGTTAGAAACATTCAAGCACTTCATCAGTTTTAGACAAACGGGTAAACTATTACATATAAGAATATTTTCTTTATTGTTTGTTTACCACAAATGGTCAGTAAAGGAAGGTTTGAGAAACTGTTATATTGATTGTCAACATCAGGTCCAACTAAATATTTTATTTGTGCTTTTTTTAGTTGCTTATAAACATATTAATGGCAAAGGTGTAATTACTCTATTTAGCACAAACAGGGCTACCATAATATGTGAGTAACATGTATGTACATGTTTGTATTTTTGAAAGAATAATGTTTATGCATGGTTATTGAAAAAACTAAAAATGAAAGTTTCTGAAATAAGGCCACAAAACACATACTAAATATGTGTCCACAAGACTTCTGAATAACGCATTTTGTCGCTATTATTTCTAAAATGATGTGATGTGTAGTTATTTCTTCAAAATGATGTGAAAATCATCCTCCCTAATCATTCACATGAAACAATACATTGATTTAAATTCTGTAAGACACTTTTTGTTTGGAAAGGCAATATGCGGGTGGGCGTGATTCACACCTGAGGAGACAATGCCCCCGCATAATGAGGCTGCATACATAATGAGCCATTCATTCAGGTGTGTGACTGAGCCACAAGAAAGAATGCAAGGACAATATAGAGTATATATATATATATATATATATATATATATATATATATATATATATATATATATATATATACAGATCCTTCTCAATAAATTAGCATATTGTGATAAAGTTCATTATTTTCCATAATGTAATGATAAAAATTAAACTTTCATATATTTTAGATTCATTGCACACCAACTGAAATATTTCAGGTCTTTTATTGTTTTAATACTGATGATTTTGGCATACAGCTCATGAAAATCTCAATAAATTAGCATATTTCATCCGACCAATAAAAGAAAAGTGTTTTTAATACAAAAAAAGTCAACCTTCAAATAATTATGTTCAGTTATGCACTCAATACTTGGTCGGGAATCCTTTTGCAGAAATGACTGCTTCAATGCGGCGTGGCATGGAGGCAATCAGCCTGTGGCACTGCTGAGGTGTTATGGAGGCCCAGGATGCTTCGATAGCGGCCTTAAGCTCATCCAGAGTGTTGGGTCTTGCGTCTCTCAACTTTCTCTTCACAATATCCCACATATTCTCTATGGGGTTCAGGTCAGGAGAGTTGGCAGGCCAATTGAGCACAGTAATACCATGGTCAGTAAACCATTTACCAGTGGTTTTGGCACTGTGAGCAGGTGCCAGGTCGTGCTGAAAAATGAAATCTTCATCTCCATAAAGCTTTTCAGCAGATGGAAGCATGAAGTGCTCCAAAATCTCCTGATAGCTAGCTGCATTGACCCTGCCCTTGATAAAACACAGTGGACCAACACCAGCAGCTGACATGGCACCCCAGACCATCACTGACTGTGGGTACTTGACACTGGACTTCAGGCATTTTGGCATTTCCTTCTCCCCAGTCTTCCTCTAGACTCTGGCACCTTGATTTCCGAATAACATGCAAAATTTGTCCAAAAGTCCAGTGCTGCTTCTCTGTAGCCCAGGTCAGGCGCTTCTGCCGCGGTTTCTGGTTCAAAAGTGGCTTGACCTGGGGAATGCGGCACCTGTAGCCCATTTCCTGCACACGCCTGTGCACGGTGGCTCTGGATGTTTCTACTCCAGACTCCGTCCACTGCTTCCGCAGGTCCCCCAAGGTCTGGAATCGGTCCTTCTCCACAATCTTCCTCAGGGTCCGGTCACCTCTTCTCGTTGTGCAGCGTTTTTTGCCACACTTTTTCCTTCCCACAGACTTCCCACTGAGGTGCCTTGATACAGCACTCTGGGAACAGCCTATTCGTTCAGAAATTTCTTTCTGTGTCTTACCCTCTTGCTTGAGGGTGTCAATGATGGCCGTCTGGTCAGCAGTCTTACCCATGATTGCGGTTTTGAGATATGAACCAGGCTGGGAGTTTTTAAAAGCCTCAGGAATCTTTTGCAGGTGTTTAGAGTTAATTAGTTGATTCAGATGATTAGGTTAATAGCTCGTTTAGAGAACCTTTTCATGATATGCTAATTTATTGAGATAGGAATTTTGGGTTTTCATGAGCTGTATGCCAAAATCATCAATATTAAAACAATAAAAGACCTGAAATATTTCAGTTGGTGTGCAATGAATCTAAAATATATGAAAGTTTAATTTGTATCATTACATTATGGAAAATAATGAACTTTATCACAATATGCTAATTTATTGAGAAGGACCTGTATATATACAATTGGTTCACAGTTGGAAACACAGTTGTTGTTGTTGTTGTTTCACAAATTGTGCTTGCAAATTCTATAATATCCAAGGTAAACATTTCTAGTAATTGTGCAGTTAATTGTTCTTATACTGTATTTTCACATTTATTTACCCAGATGTGTCACTAATAAAACACAATAAAAATAAGGCTTATATTGACCTTTTAAGATTTTGTTTACATCTATCCTTGTATATATAGATTTTTGCTATTTTATTAAAAAGGTTAGTATACAATTACAACAACAATTAAAATTTTAACAATATTTCAAGTGTAATCTTTCTTTGTAAAAACTAAAGTATACATTTAATCATATTTATTTCAAAGTTAAGGATTCATTAGTTTGAATATAGCCTGTATATATTTAACATATGAGCATAAATTGGCAACATTATAAGCTTATTTGAAGTGGCAGTGTTTTACATTAAAAACTTTATAATCTATCCAATTTTTGAAGTCGATTTTGACTCATCTCAGTATAGAGTTTGGTAAAAGCTGTTCATTCATTCACACACAAAAACGCGATTCATTTTTAACCCTTGTGTGGTGTTCAAAACCCTATAACCCCCGGGATCTTCCCGGTCAAAAATGACCGGACTATAAAAAATAGCTTATAAATCTCTCATTATACTATATTTTCACCCAATATTAGATTCAATATTTTTGTCAACTTGTTCTCTTTCAATTAGGACTGGTTTTATATTTCTATTTGCATCTAATTAATCGTAGGCCTCATTTATTTGACAGTAGGGATCTCATTTTTTGAGTAAAAAAAAACATTATTTTTGAATAATTTTGGAAATGTTTAATAAAATCTGAAGAAAATTAGTACTGTTGATCACACTAGTCTACTTTAATTTTTCACCAGGAATTTTGTTTTGAAAAACTTTTATTTTGTACAAAATGGCACAGAGTTACACTTATGGTGTTCCACTGGGACTGGGCCATTGAGGGCCATTGTTTCAATGGGCCATTGAAAGTGAATGGGAGAGACTGAAAAGTTTTCAGGAGCATGTTCATTGTTTATGTACACATATGTGCATGTAATGGATTATGGTGAGTTTGGGCTCTTTTTAATCTTAACAATCTCATGTAAATAATGATGTGCCATTTTCCACAATTTATGCATGCTTCATTGAGTTATGAGTTAAAACGCGACATAAGTGCTAGGCTACATCTATATTCAAGGCTCTGTGAGCGCCTGTGGGGGTTTGTGTGTTACAACTCCATTAGGAATATCTTTAGATCTGAGTGATGGATTATGCTGAGTTTGGGCTCTTTTTAATTGTGATAGTCTACTGAAAATAATGATGTACATTTTTCTACGATCTGTGCATGCTTCGTGAAGTCGTGAGCGAAAACCAAACGTGAGAGCTTCATGAGTATATACTTGGCTGGGTGCGTCTGTGATATTTTTTTGTGTTAGAACGCCATGAGGAATATCTTTAGATCTTATTGATGGAATATATTGAGTTTGGGCTCTTTTTAATCGTGAGCTCCTGCTGTAAATAACGATGTGTCATTTTTCATGATCGATGTATGTTTCATGAAGATACGAGTAAAAAAGGCCAAGTCTAAGCTACCTTGCTTGGCTATGTGAGTCTGTGTGTCTGTAGTATTTTTTATGTTAGAACTCCATGAGGAATATCTTTAGCTCTGAGTGATGGATTATGTTGAGTTTGGAGTTTGGTAATCATTTGCTGTAAATAATGATGTCATTTTTTTTTTTATTTTTTTTTTTTTTATGTAACTTTATTTAACTAGGAAAGTCACATTGAGGTTAAAACCTCTTTTACAAGTGAGACCTAGTCAAGACAGGGTCAGATAGCAGGATTAAACAGATAACAAACCACAGACAAAACCAACATCATCAATAAATACAACAAAGAATACAGCAGCATAAACATTTAGGTATTACCTAATACCCTATATAATACTGTTCACAGAAACGACATTAATAATATCATATTGATAATGAATTTAAGTGGAAGTGGAATTATCAAAACATCTGCACTTAGCAATGACCAATTCTTTTATTCTATGTTTAAAATCATTTCCTCCATCGGAGCATGTTTCATGAAGTTACGAGCGGAAATGTGTCTAAAATTCCATCATCCATGTATGGTTTACACATGGGTCTCTTGAATGGCTTCTTTTACAAAAACCTCGCTCAAGTTTAGTAAAAAGCCTGAAACAATTAAGCTTGCTGTATTCTACTTATTGAGACCTTTCAAATGACATATGACACAGGACTATCTGAGCTGTATGATGTATTTGACATATTGCTGAATGTAGTACAAAAAAGTAGTTTATAAATTATGAATTTGTTTTATTTTCTATTTATCAGCAAATAACTCAGCACTACTTAGGAGTTTATCAAATTGGCTACATTCATTGTAAATTTCAGACTCTAAGCTTTCAAATGACACCTATTTTAAGTTGATCAAGGTAATAGTTTTGAAAAATATTATGATTATTTATTTCACAGCTAGGTGGCGCCTGCGGGGGTACACTCAGTTTTAGAGTGGTAACTCAGCTCTCCTCAGGAGTTGATCAAAGTGATTAGATGCATTAAAAAGCATCTTAGCTTATAAATTAATAAGCTTTAAAATGATACCTATTTTGTGTTATTCCATTCATTGTTTGCATTGGTCTCTCCCATTCACTTTCAATGGCCCATTGAAACAATGGCCCACAATGGCCCTCAATGGCCCAGTGGAACACCACAAGTGTAACTCTGTGCCATATTGTACAAAATAAAAGTTTTTCAAAACAAAATTCCTGGTGAAAAATTCAAGTAGACTAGTGTGATCAACAGTGCCAATTTTCTTTAGATTTTATTTTATTTTTCCAAAATTATTCAAAAATAATGTGTTTTTTTTTACTCAAAAATTGAGATGCCTTCTCTCAAATAAACGAGGCCTACAATTAATCAGATGCAAATAGAAATATAAAACCAGTCCTAATTGAAAGAGAACAAGTGGACAAAAAGATTGAATCCAATACTGGGTGATATTGCATAAAGAGTGATTTATAAACAATTATTTGTAGGCCGGTCATTTTTGACCGGGAAGACTACAAGTGTGACAATGTGCCATTTTGTACAAAATAAAAGTTTTTCAAAACAAAAATCCTGGTGAAATATTAAAGTAGACTAGTGTGATCAACAGTGCCAATTTTTTTTTTCAGATTTTATTTAAAATTTCCAAAATTATTCAAAAATAATGTTTTTTTTACTCAAAAAATGAGATCCCTACTGTCAAATAAATGAGGCCTATGATTAATCAGATGCAAATAGAAATAAAAAAACAGTCCTAATTGAAAGAGAGTTGACAAAAAGATTGAATCCAAAATTGGGTGATAATATTGCATAACAAGTGATTTATAAGCAATTTTTTGTAGTCTGGTCATTTTTGAGGTGACAAGGTGACAAAACCCCCCCTAAAAAAGTAAGAAAATTGTCAAAAAACATTTGAGAAGTAGTTATACCATCTGTGAATAGAGTCACTAAGTTTAAGTTCAAAGCGATAACATTAACTAGTATTTTGGGGTAAAAGAAAATTCTCTCCGGGTCAAAATGACCCGAACACCACATGAGGGTTAAACAGTATTTGTGCCAGCTGTAGTAGCTACACAACAACGCACACAGAAATGTGATTCTTATTTAAACAGTCTTTTTGCGTGTACAGACACTTGCAATTAGAACAAAGCAAATATAGAACTGAACTATTCCTCAGCCGGATCCGTTGCTCCTCCAAATGAAACTTCCAGCACTTCTGAGGTAAATTTTCCAGGATTATTATTAAGATAGTATTATTCCTCACAGCGTTGTAAAGTACATGAGTCTGAAAGTGAACTCGCGGTGTGTGTTATCCAGCTCATTGTGGGCGTTTCACAGGTTTGCGTGGATCGCCTCAGATCATTTGCGTTTGAATAGCGCGCACGCTCCGTGGGCGGGGTCACATTAAAACTTAATGAGCTGAGATGAGAAAGACTGACATCTCTCTCTTTTCATACATATTACATAAACTTAGAATATTTTTTTTATTTTTATAATAATTACTTAAAAAAGAAGAGAATTCAAGCTTCATGCCTGTGTGTCTGTATGCCTGTTTGACTGAGTATTCACTGAGTTATGGTTCATTTTCGGACGCGTTTCAGAATGGAATTCACTGACAGAGAGAAAGCAGAACTCACATCATGTTTATTTTTCTTTATTTGTCGAAAAGCACAACAGTTTGTTTTTATTGTGAATATACACAAAAAAATACACACTTAACAGGATTGATTGATGTATAACATAAGTATGAAAGATCAAAATCAACAGACTATTTTGAATCTCTTTTGCACTGATAAGGAAAAAAGCGAGCTGGTATCGCCGTCGATACCGCCGACCCCAGGGGGTTAAGAAACAAAAAAGAATACAGTTGATAAGTTACAAATACATCTGAAGTTAATTAGAAACAAACAATCCTTCACTTGATAAAGGTTTGGCCATTTGCTTTGTGAACACACACACACACACAGACACACAAAAATCATCGACATTATTCAAAAAGATTAAATGATCCAGAAAAAATAGTCACACTCATATTATTCACAGTCAAAAATGAGTGCATTGGAAATTAATGAGACACATTTCATCTAGTGGAAGCTCATTTTTGAGATATCAACCTCAAATTTGGTGCAACCGCAAAACTGCTTGTTTAGATTCATTGATTTTCTCACAGTTTTAGAGTATTTTTTTTAATACACGGTAAATTCCCCAGTGTTGGAGTAACACTGAAGCAGTGTTAAAGTTAATTAGATAATTAAGTGATTCAATAACTGATGATTGAGTATTAGTGATGAACACCTGCTGTTAACAAGCAGAATCACTGAAGAAAAGAGAAACATAAGAACTACAACTGACTTCCAGCCACAGCCTCAGAGGCTGTTTACACAATACCATCTTCAACTAAAAACGTAAAACTTTTTAAAGGGGTCATATAATGCCATTTTTGTACAAGCTAATATGATTCTTCAGGGTCTAAAATAAAAGTTTGTAATTAAATTAATTAAAAATTAAATTAAATAAATTTTCTGTGCGTACACTGTTTGAAATAATAACACAATAACCATAACGTGTTGTTCATTATAAACGTGGGATTTTTATGAATTATATTGAGAACGCCATACATAGAAAACACGCCGTAATGTACCCTGAGTGTAAATGTGTGAAATGATTCGCACAAACATGACAGCATTGACGTTGATCGTGGGGAATATTCCTTTTGAAAACAAACTCAGCCACTACGTCTTCAGCGGTTCGGATTTAGGAACATCAAAATGACTGCTGTGTTCTTTATTACACCCAAGAACAGAACACCACAATCGTTTAGACGCCCATTCTGCTCCAGCGTATCAACAATGACGTGCGGACTATGATTGACAGCTCGCTCACAAGCAAGGGCGGGGTCTGTGTTGAAACGCTGCTGTCAATCAACAATCGTGGGAGGGGCGTCGATTTTGTGACGTCAGAAGATTATAAAAAAAAACACTGGATGGATTTTTATAATTTTATGATGGTTGTGTACAGGCACTGCCAACACACATTTCAGTACAATCAACTTATAAAAGTGCATGTACCATTATATGACCCTATTAATGCATGTACCATTATATGACCCAGAAACATGGGATTTGTGCCTATAATGTTTTAAAAGTAATAATTGGAAGATCCATGTTCCTCATTCATGGATATTTTCAGGACATGCATATTTAATTTATAAAATCTCATCAAAATGATGGGAATATTTTAGGGCTCAGTTTATCCTTTATAATCATATTTCTCTCTTTGAATTTGGATGTTGTCATGCATTGGTTAAAGCGAGGAAGAATGCAGGATCTTAATTGCAGCATAATTTATTTAAACAAACTCTAACACTCACAAACTGGATCAAAAGAAACATGAACAGAACAACCAAACATATAGCAACGACAACAGACAAGGAACAGACTGAAACACATTGCTTAAATACACAGAACAGAAGACTGGAAAGCGAGACACAGCTGGGACAAATGAACTCATAACTAATTAACAAGACAGGGATTAAAACACAGAGACACGTGGGCAAACTGGGTGTCACAGGCAAACATAACTAACACAAACACTAAAACGTGACAGACGTACTGTTCTGCAATTAAACTTTTTTTTTTCTTTCATTTCAGAGCTAATGGAAGAGAGTGATGAGAGTGAAGAACTGAGTGAAGTGAAGGAGGAGAGTGAAGAACTGCGTGAAGTGGAGGAGGAACATCATGTCAAATCTGGAGAAAAACATTTGAGTCGCTCAAAGACTAAAAAGACATTTTTAAAGAAAAGAAGAGCCAAGAAATCTTTCACCTGCACTCTGTGTGGAAAGAGTTTAACAAACCAACGTAGTCTTGAGAATCACATGAGAATCCACACTGGAGAGAAGCCATTCACATGTGATCAGTGTAAGAAGAGATTCACAAGCAAACAAAGTCTTGAGCGTCACATGAGGATCCACACTGGAAAGAAGCCGTTCACATGTGATGAGTGTGGAAAATCATTTTTTAGGTCATTAAGCCTGAAGAGACACCTGACAGTTCATACGAAGGAGAAGCCACATTCATGTTCTGTGTGTGGAAAGTGTTTTTCACTGCCGTATAGTTTAAAATTACACCAGAAAATACACACTGGTGTGAGAGAGTACATGTGCTTTGAGTGTGAGAAGACTTTTATGACAGCGAAATGTTTAAAACTGCAACAGAGGATCCACACTGGAGAAAAACCTTACAAGTGTTCACACTGTGACAAGAGATTCAGTCAATCATCAATTCTGAAAACACATGAGAAGATCCACAGCGGAGAAAAACCTTACAAGTGTTCACACTGTGACAAGAGATTCATTCATTCATCATCTCTGAAATCACACGAGAAGATCCACAGCGGAGAGAAGCCGCACACGTGTGATCAGTGTGGACAGAGTTTCACATACAAACAAAGTCTTGGGATTCACATGAGACTTCACACTGGAGAGAAGCCGTTCACATGTGATCATTGCGGCAAAACATTTGCCCGGGCATCACACCTGAAGGCACACCTGACAGTTCATACGAAGGAGAAGCCATATTCATGTTCTGTGTGTGGAAAGAGTTTTTCATGGCTGCAAACTTTACAAAGACATCAGAAAACTCATACTGGTGTGAGAGAGTACATGTGCTTTGAGTGTGAGAAGACTTTTACTACAGCTCAACAATTAAAACAGCACCAGAGGATTCACACTGGAGAAAAACCTTACAAGTGTTCACACTGTGACAAGAGATTCAGTCAGTCATCATCTCTGAAATCACATGAGAGGATCCACACTGGAGAAAAACCTTACAAGTGTTCACACTGTGACAAGAGATTCAGTGTGTCAGCTAATCTGAAATCACATGAGAGGATCCACAGCAGAGAGAAGCCGCACACGTGTGATCAGTGTGGAAAGAGTTTCTCTATTAAAAGTCACCTGAAGGTACACATGAAGATCCATGCAGTGGAGAAACCACATCAACACAGTCTGAGATCACGGTAAGAAGTTCATCTTTATGTGCTGAGAAACAAAATCTCTTCTGTGTAAGTTAGTCACAGTCAAATCACTCTATCTCCACCTATAGTTGGCGCTGTTTCACTGTGGCTGCTGTTGAATCATCCAGGTTGTGAATGAGGCCGACACCTGATGTGATTGTAAAGCGCTTGGTGTGTACAGTAGTAAATAGTAGCGCTATATAAATGCCTCATTCATTCATTAGTTTCTTAACAGCCACGATGAGCAACAGACAGTTTGTTGTTTGATTGGTTTCTATTAACTCGTGTTCAACCGAACATGAATGTGTGATATAAAAAAATCTGTCTGATTTTCACATGTGATTTGTCTGTTCAGAGCAATGCAAAATCACTCTCTGACAAAATACATGGCAGCGCTGTGCAACTTTCTCTTTCTGACACTGCTTATTATGGTGATGATAAAACGTCAAACAGTATTTTCATGTTTTCTAACTAGTTCATATTTTTGTAGTTGCTCTGGTGCTTATAAAGAATACAGAGACGAGAAGCTTCCAGATTCTTCCTCTGTTAATAGTGGTCGACCGATATTGGTTTTTTGATGGCCGATGCCGATATCTTGGAGAGCAGGGTGGCCGATGGCCGATATAAAGCCGATATTTTTAAATATATTTATTTTAATCAATATTTAATAAATTATAAATAAATTATAAAACACATTTTTAAAATAAACATGCTTTTATACTTTAGATGGCAACTTCTTAAATTTGCAATCCTATTACAGTATTTTTCACTAAGTAATTGTTTAGAAATATATGAATATGTGAATAAAAAGAAGGTAGCCTAAACACTGTAACAGGGCACTCAGTAATCTGGTAATTTCATGCTGGTAATCATATTTTTTCAAAAATTAAATGTTTATTAGATATTCAGAGATATGTTTAAATGACGTATATGCGTATTTGCTAAATGTTGACGGCAAATGAGAAAGTATTTTAGCCTGATTGTTTGCCTTTTCTATTACAAATAATATAAAAGCAAACGCTTTACTTTACTTACTTCGCACAAGTTAATATTTACTTACTTTGTTTACCAGTTCTATCTAACAAAGTATTAGATATGACTGACAGAGATCGTAAATGAAGACGGAGAATGTTAGTGAGCGCTGTTTGATCTGAGGGGCTGCCGTTGCCGTTCTCTTCAGGCGCTGGTGTTCTCAGCGCCGCCCGTCAAAATAAAAGTCCGGAGCGCCGTCAAAATAAAAGTCCCGCTTTCAACACATCGGCCAATCAGAAAAACGTATCGGCCGATGCCGATATTTCAAAAATGCCAAATATCGGCCGATATATCGGCCTTGGCGATATATCGGTCGACCACTATCTGTTAATGTTAGAAAGGTGTTGGAAATGATGTGATTGCTTACAGATCTAGAGTTCCATGACCAAACTAGTGATTTATAACACAAATTATCTCCATGATATTAAAATAGATCATAATCGTGCACGGCAGTTGTTGACCAGATATGATGGGGTTGAAATGACTATTGAACTCATCAGTGATCTTGACTTTGAGCTTCACATTTCATTTCGCATTTGTCTCTCATTTGAAATCTCACTTGATTTAATGTTTCTTTTAGACCTGATGGACGTGAACAAGAAAGGAAAAACAGAAGCCATAAAAATAGGTCTCCAGTCCTCAGTGTAAAAAACGCTTCACATGAAAATCAAGTCTGAAGATTCACATGAGAGTTCACACTGGGAAGAAGCGTCTCAGGCTTTCTCTCTGAAATCACATCTTCTCATTCTGAAGAAAGACCATTTAACTGTGATCAGTGCGGTAAACAGTTTCATTGAGCATCAGTCCTGAAGAAACACTTGAAGATTCACACAAAGGAGAATATTCATTCGTAATATTACAGCAGAAAAGACACAGTGGTGTGTGTTTCAGTGCTGGAAGGCCTTTACTATGGATAGAAAGAGGTGAACTGAAAGAGCATCAGAAAATTCACCCTGGAAAAACCTTTGGAGTCAAAGTTCAGGAGCTGAAGAAGAGGCCTTAACACTTTTAATAGAGACATGAATCTGATATATATTTTTAAATCGTTTTTCATTGTTTTTCATTAGAACATGTAGTTTCACTTCTACTCTTCCATGGAAACGCAAGATATACGTTCATGTATCTTTGAAACTGGACTCTTTTCTTCTCTTCTTCTCTTGAGATGCTTTGGCTCTTATAAGTCAGTAAAGAGAGAGATCTGTCTAATTCGCTTTCACTTTTTCTTAATGTTTGTATTTGCTTCATGTAATATTGATTAAACTCTTTACTCTTTTTATCAACATCTCATTGTTATTGTCCTTTTTTTAATTTTCTGCTGATTCTGCTTGAATTAAGAGCAATTTCTTCATTTTAGTTCTGAAATTCATGAAGCATCCTGATATGATTGCTTTTTGAGCTTTCCATGTTTTAAACTTTTAAATGCTTAACTAAATTATATTTCACTGCATACATGACTGGCATTGAATGAGATTGCTGTCTGTCTACGTTATTAACAGTTTTACCCTTGATATCCAGTATCATATATACATTTCAAAGAGTTTGTTCTAGTCAGTTTGAGGTTTCATTCACACCATCAGGCTTCATGAAGTCAGAACAATTACTTTGAACTTTAAACAACACATGGGGCCTCATGTACAAATACTTGCGTTGAATTCATACTAAAACATTACGTACTGTAAAGCTGTAAATTTGCGTACCCCCCCCCCCCCCCCAAAAAAAAAAAACAGATGAATCACTGCGTACGAAGGATCCCACACATATTCTCTTTGTACATCCCAATTTACGTAAAATTGAGCGCACATGCATAAGCACAACGTACCACCCAGTCTCCTCCCTTAATTAAATCAATTTAAATATGGTAATGAGTCCACTAATTTCCCGTACTTGTGGAGTTAACGGCACCTGGCAATAGCCTTTAAGGAGGTCTAACTTTATCACAAAAGCTGCTGACCCCACACGGTCAACACAATCCTCCATACAAGGAAGAGGATGACAATCAGGCTTAGTAACATTGTTAACCCTCTGGGGCCTGAGGTGTTTTCTGGGCCCTGGAGGTGTTCTGACATGCTCTGACATTTGTGCTTATTTCTGTTACTTGTGACATTTTCTTGGCTAAAGTCGTATTACACTGTATTTAGCACAAACTCTGCTACAATAATATATCAGCAGCATGTATGTAAAAGTTTGTAGTTTTGAGATAATGACATTTATGCGTGGTTTGTGAAAAAAATTAATATAAAATTGTCACTGAAATAAGGCCATGAAACCCATACTGATTATTTCTTCACAAGACTTTTGAAAATTGTATCACATAGCCTAGAATATTTTCTTCAAAACTATGTGAAAATCATCCTGATAACTCATTCAGAGAAGACAATATATTGATTTTAAAATTTGTAAGATGTGTTTTGTATGAAAAAGCTTTATGCGAAGAGGCGTAAACACATCCTGAATATGTATGGCTTTCACACCTGAAAAAGACAAAGACCCTCCCCTAATGGCCCTATTATGAGCTATCAGGCCCTATCATTATGACCAGCCTTGCACAAAGAATGAGGAGATTTAAAAAAGAATGGGGTATGTCATGTTGAGATGTGCTGGTATCTAAAGTCTATGTTATAGATACACGTTGCTTTACAGTACTCCTAATTTTCTCAGGCTCACAATTTTACATTCTTTCTATTCATTTTTGATGTTTTCTAAGAATGTAAATGGTGGCATACAGTCACAATAGGGTCAGACAATAATCTGCTTATCCCTTGATTTATATCATTCCTTTTAATATTACTGTCCAATGTCAGATTCAAACATGCCCATCCTGCATATATGCTTGGACTCATTCCTCCAAAATACTTTACAGTCCAGATTTTATTCAAATTGAACAATTCCTTATCCTCTGCCAAATTATCAATAAAATCCCGTGTCATTTTATATGCTTGTTATGGCAGATATTTTGTCTTATATATTACTCTGGAATTTCTTTAGAAATTTCCCAGGTAATTATTACTTCATCGTTTTTACTTCATCTTATCAAGACTGAAGGTATAGGATAATATTTTATCCATTCTGTATTATTTACTGTACTCTTACTATAATGCCCTAATTAGCCTTTTGTCAGACCCTTGATTTTGATTGGAATTATTTCCCCATACTTGTGCATTGCCACATCTTCCAGCACATCACACAGTCTAAACTGTATTATCATCTTATCAGTTATTGTATTATTCTCTGTTATCTCTCAATATTTGAGTCTTAATTTCATTTTCATCTGAAAATGTTAGCCTTAAACATTCATCTTTGTATTTGTTTTTTATTTTCACATTTCCAATTTCACACACATGTACAGCCTATCCAGTTAATCTCTCAAGCTTTTCAAGTTTGATTTTTAACTTGATTGCTTAATTCTCTTAATATTTTACTACTACATAATATAATTTCCAATTGTATTTCATTTAGCACACTCATTATGATTGTCATCTAGACATTCTTCCCAAAATGTATCGGTTTTAATACTAACTTCAAACTTTTTCTTTACTGAATACTTTTCACCTCCTAAAGTTACTTCAGCTTTTTATTGGATTCTCTATCCCATTTTAAACTAGGAATTGAATTTCTTAATTTCTGCAAAGTTTCATATAACGTATATTTTTCTCTTGTATGCTACTTGCAAACTTTTCTTACATTTAAATTTTTTTTTTATTATATAATGTTTCATTAGGTTCTAAATCAATTGTTCTGAATCAATCAATCTCTTTGTCTATCACAAAGGTTGCATCCTTTTTGTAGCCAGGATCTATATGTCTCACCTTTTTTTCCACGGTGTCTTGTTTTATTGTAGTCAAATTCTTATAAAAAATTCGACTACAACCCAGAATACCACCATGACTACTGCTATGTTTATCAATGTTACCACAACACTTGACTTAAACAAGCCTTTCTCGTGTCACTGTGTTATTCTGGGACACCTCTGTTAGCCCAACATCTCAATTCAGACTCTATCTCCTGAAAGATATTACATAAAGTTGAGCTCTCTGTAAGACATCTCTTAGTCACTAATCATTCGGCTCCTTCTAAAACACTCTTCAGTATTTGCTTCTGAAGTTACAAGTTCTTAAGATGCCAAGTTCTTGTTTTATGTATTAGAGGATTTTTCTCTTTAAATTGGGCTTTATTCCCCTTCTAAAAATCCTCCAACACATATTCCCCTTCTGTCAAGGGTTTTCTTAATTCGTATACGTACAGTGTTAGATATCCAAGCCATTGCCAAAAAAAATTACATTATTTGTTTACAGCCTCGTTTACTTGCTTTGCCATATCCAGTCTCATTTCATATTTAGCTTTGTATCATATATGACACATGTTATTGAACACTTTTATTCACGTTCAACTTTGCTTATTTTATTCTCTTTAAAGGGATAGTTCACCCAAAAATGAAAATTCTGTCATCATTTACTCTTCCTCAAGTTGTTCCAAACCTGTATGATTTTCTTTCTTCTGCTAAACACAAAAGAAGATAGTTTAAAAAAGGTTGGTAATTAAACAGTTGCTGGTCCCCATTGACTTCCATAGCATTTTTTTTTTTTCTACTATGGAAGTCAATGGGGTCCATCAGTCGTTTGGTTACCGACTTTCTTCAAAATATCTTCTTTTGTGTTCAGCAGAAGAAAGAAAGTCGTACAGGTTTGGAACAACTTGAGGAAGAGTAAATGATGACAGCATTTTCATTTTTGGGTGAACTATCCCTTTAACTTTGCTCCATCCAGAGACACGTTATCAGTAGTTTTATTACCCCGGAAATCTGCATTCTTGCTCTCTCTCTCTCTCTCTCTCTCTCTCTCTCTCTCTCTCTCTCTCTCTCTCTCTCTCTCTCTCTCTCTCTCTCTCTCTCTCTCTCACACACACACACACACACACACACACACACACACACACACACACACACACACACACACAAACACACACACACACACAATAGAATGAGTTTGTTCTGTTCCATTCTAGGATCTTTAACACAGTCAGTGCCGCTGTTAGCCATTTTGGTGCCCTAAGCATAATTCCTTTATGATGCCCCCCACCCCGACCCCGAGAAAAAAAAAGTTTGTTTTTGCCAGTTTAACTTTTTATTACCAAACATATAACTCAATACCAATAATAACACAATAGCAGCATCACAGTATAACACTTAAGAACACTAAAAAGAGAAAGTAAAATCTTCACAGCTTTGCTGAATTTGTAAACATATGTAGAATAGCCAACACACACTACACATTTGAAAGTGCAAACTTTTCTTCAGTAAATAGAATAGCAAAATAAAAACTATCAAAATAATCCAGACATGTTTTTCCCAAATTCAATGTCACTTTGAATAAATTACATTTATTAGACAAAATATTCAAACAAAGAATCTCATACTGGAAAAAATTATAAACATTTAAAACTGAAAGCATGGCAGCCAAGGAATTATCCCTCTTTATTCCTTATTTATCAACTATTTGATAAATCTAATATAATATAAAAGCATAATAGAATGAGGTGCAATAATGCACACAATTAAACAGTATTGTCTGCTTTATATCTGTAACGGTCACCAGCTGGAGTGCCCTTGAGAGCCACCAGAGGGCACTCCACATCAGACACTCACGTTCACTCGCGGACTACAATTCCCATACTCACTGCCCAGACTCATCATCTCGGATCACTCATCACATTCACCTGTACCTCATTATCACTGATTGCATTCACCTGTGTCCCATCTTCCTGTTAGTCTCAGTCTATTTATACCATGTTCATTCATTCACTCACCGCGAAGTCTTGTTGTACTGTTAGTCTGCATTTCTGAGCATTCTCCTAGTTTTCGTGTTTCTTGATATCTTGCCCTGTTCCCTGGATTACTCTCTTGCCTCTGGTCCCTGCCTGTTTGTTTGTTTTGTTTGTTTCTTTGTTTTGACTGCCTGCCTGTGTATGACCCTAAGCCTGTACATTGGATTACGCCTCTGGATTGCCCCACAAGATAAAGCTGCATTTGGATCTCCTACTTCGTGTCTCTGAGCAGTTTCGTGACAGAAGACTTCGCCACACCCAGATCCAGCAGCAATGACAAACATGGACCCAGTAACTAGACTCTGCTCCATCTTCCAGGATGGTCGCCCCATAGAGGACTATGTGGGTGAGTTTGTGGCTTGTTGCCACCTGGCCCCGCTGGACGACGGGGAACTCAAGGATTGTTTTTGGATGGGACTGGATCAGGATGTGAGTTTTTATTTGCCTGAGGCTGACCCCAGATGGACTCTGGTTCAATATATAGATTTTGTTTTGCTATTTTGTGGGTCTCCCTTCATAGTGGGCGAGGTTGAGCCCGCACTTCACGTCGCTTCTGCTGATCCAGAGACTGTTCACGTCGCTTCTGCTGATCCAGAGACTGTTCACGTCACTTCTGCCGATCCAGAGCTTCACACCAGTCCAGCCGAGCCTGCACCTCACGCCAGCCCAGAGTCTCCTTTGCCACTGGTCCCGCCCAGCTCAAAGCCCACTTCACCGCTGGTCCCATCCAGCTCAGAGTCCTCTTCACCGCTGGTCCCGTCCAGCTCAGAGTCTCGTCCCGCCGAGACTGAAATTGTTCCTGAGCCTGAATCTGATCCTGATCCTGATCCTGAGCCTGAATCTGTTCCTCTTCCTCTTTCTGCGCCTGTGTCCTCGGACAAGATGGCCGACTCCACGCCTGTGTCCTCGGACAAGATGGCCGACTCCACGCCTGTGTCCTCGGACAAGATGGCCGACTCCACGCCTGTGTCCTCGGACAAGATGGCCGACTCCACGCCTGTGTCTTCGGACAAGATGGCCGACTCCACGCCTGTGTCTTCGGACAAGATGGCCGACTCCACGCCTGTGTCTTCGGACAAGATGGCCGACTCCACGCCTGTGTCTTCGGACAAGATGGCCGACTCCACGCCTGTGTCTTCGGACAAGATGGCCGACTCCACGCCTGTGTCTTCGGACAAGATGGCCGACTCCACGCCTGTGTCTTCGGACAAGATGGCCGACTCCATGCCTGTGTCTTCGGACAAGATGGCCGACTCCACGCCTGTGTCTTCGGACAAGATGGCCACCGCATCCCCTGAGCCCGTTCCTGTTCTTGAGCCCGTTCATGTTCCTGAACCGTTTGATCCGCCTGAAGGGTCGTCTCCGCCCCGGCCGCCTGAAGGGTCGTCTCCGCCCCGGCCGCCTGAAGGGTCGTCTCCGCCCCGGCCGTTTGTTTCTTTGTTTTGACTGCCTGCCTGTGTATGACCCTTGCCTGTACATTGGATTACGCCTCTGGATTGCCCCACAAGATAAAGCTGCATTTGGATCTCCTACTTCGTGTCTCTGAGCAGTTTCGTGACAATATCATTCATAATGACATTTTATATTTTTTATATAGGCTATTTAACAGGAATTGTAACCTACCATGTGCACTGCACTGACTGCTAACATTAACTGTTACTGAGAAAGTATTAACCACCGTCACGTCAAAATAAACCATAAACTACTGCTCAATATCTAAAGAAAGATAGTAAAGAAAGTAACAGCTAGCTGCGTCAGTTATTTGTATTGCTTAATACAAATATGTATTGCTTTGTATTAGGTGATGTTTAACAGTAAAATCTAAATTTAGCTTGCACCGAAGTTATAAGTTATAATAACATAGTTTGCAAACATTAACGTCAGCAAGTTCGAGGCGCATTACTATTAGCAGCAGCACATGCAGCACATTTCCCTTATTTAAGAATGATTAAACATGGACTTACCTGCAAGTAATGCACGGGCATCATCTCGCAGTTTCTTCTTCTTTCTTTTCTCAGATCCTAACTCCTGCTGTCTTTTAGGGGCCATTTCCAAAAAAAATGCCTTCTGTCTGTCTGTCAAACTTCGTCCGCGCGAATGCGTCCTTCGCAAAGGCGCCCGCGCGATCAACCGGCACGGAACATCCAACGCGGGGGGGCAGTACTTTCTAGACTAGCGCAATTAAATTATCTTGTTCCCCCTTTTTGTTACATATACATGGCTAAAATGTGCCTAATAATATTTCTTTAGGCTAATGAAATAATATCGGCATTATATATATTTTTTTCCATTTGGCTATTTTTGGTGCCCCCTCAGCACTTGGTGCCCTACGCACAGCGCGTGATGCGCGTGGTGGGAGCGGCGGCGCTGTTCCAAAGCGTCTCAACAGGGAATTAAATAAAGTGGTTTAAGTATAAGCCTGTTTAAGTTTTAAGCCCGTTCCACAGATGATTAAATTGCTTAATTTTCATTTCAGTGCTTCTAACTCAGTGGTTGTAAGTGGGTTAGGAATAGGATTTCAAGTTATTTTGAAAAAATGGCCAAAAAAAGAGAATTACATACCCCACCTTTAATTCATACTATATTTTCCTCTATTTGTTTTTTAGTTACAGTATTCAGGATCATTACTAATTTATCAACTTTGTGATTTTCCAACCTACTTCTCTTAGTTACCTTATTCTATCTTTTATAGGTATTTCATCCTCTATTAATAACCACCATACACTTAATAGTGTTCGATTAGATAATAGTTAGATGCATTAAATACAATCTCCTTTCACTGCGAATATTTCTCCTCTGTCCCTGTTAAACTTCTCACATTGTCAATAGCTTTTAGCTTTTGTTATAGCTATACCAACTTAATCAATGTTATAGCTTCTCAAATCAAATTCACATTTTTAGATGTTTTAATTATACGATCTGTATAAGCGTTGTGGTCTTCTCTTAACCATTTTGATCCTATCTGTTTTCTGGCCGCATCTGTTAACTATGGCTCTAATAAATTTTCTTTGGGTTCCTGAACTCCAGTTGACTGGATTCCTCTCCTAACAGAAGTCAAAGGTCCTCTTCTATCATCCTTTCTCTGCTTTGCTTCTACGCTCTCCAAGTTCTCAGATATCTCTGAGTTTAAGAGCTTTATTGCTCGCTGACTTTTTTATTGTTTCCAGCATTCTCTTTAGTCTCTTTATTTCTGATGTTTAATGGTTTTATTATTTTTACATTTCTCTCACTATTCTTCTCTTAAATTCATAACATACTTAAAATATGATTGTTTCATATTATTCTGTTTTCCTGTCTTTAACCATCCCTCTTTTCTTTAGCTATTTTTGAAGCAGGAGTGATCGGCTGGCTGTTTTCACATGCCCATAAGTCTAGTCTCTGTCAGGAACTATCTCCTTATCCCAGTTTCTTATCAGCGCTCTTCTCACTGCTAGGATTCCTATGTAGTTCCTTTAACTTCTACTTTTGAATTTTTTTGTTATTCTTTTCAACTGCAATTTTTCTCCTTTTTTATCTCGTAGTCTTTTTCATATCCCTAACTTTGTTTCACTATTTTCACTTTCTGTATTTATTATTGATGAATATAACTCATAATTTTCCTGCTCTCCGTTTGAGCTGTTTTAAAACTCCCTAGACCTGTGTCTGTCTCTCTATAACTTAGAGACTGCTGTTACGGGCAGTCATTGTTGTTACTTTTATTTTATGTTACGTTTGCCTAAACTCCTCTGTATTTCTAGTATTCAACAGGTTTATTTTAAAATATTCCTCTTCTGAATTCTCTATTCCTGTTATTATTCCATTAATCACAGCTGTTACTGAATGTTCAAACTGTCTTGTCCCCATTAATGTTAAATTCATTATTATAACCTTTCTTCTAATTTCATTCTGAATTGAGGACTACATTATTAATTCAGCTTTTGACTCATAACATTTAGTAGTACATAATTTTGTTCTACAATCTGCTACAATTGTGGTTTACTACGACACATAAGTAATGCATATCAAAGGGCATAATTATAATAAAATAACTGTATATTCCATAACAATATATATATTAACTTAATGTCCAGAAACCGATACAAAAGTACAAAAAAGTGCAACAGTAACTTATGCTCAATCTAAGTAGTCCTTTAAAAACACTAAGTGCAGCCACAGTGTAGTGAAATAAGAGACTTTAATGGAGTACACAAATAAACCTCAACTTAACAAGTTAAGATTCAACAAGAGCAGTATTAAACCCAGAATGAAAATATACATATTTCAAGTAACTCAGGTAATTTCATTCCCACAACCTGTTGTAATTATAAATAGCCCTTACCTGTAGGTTAAAGATGCTAGACGTTGTTTCAGGGTTTAACCAGTTCAGTCCTGGATCCATTTCACTGGGCGTTTGCTAGTATCAAAATCCAAACTTCATCAAAATAAAGATATTTCTAGGAATAATCACTCGAGACTTGTCTCGACAGTTTTCCGAATCACCACAGAATGGTTTCGTTTTAGTTAAGAAAAATTCAGAATAATACCAAGACAATAAATTCAAAAAAGGGGAAAAAATAACAGAAAAGTGTGTAAGTCTTCAACTGAAATTGCGGCGCTAAGAAACAGGGAACAAAGCCTTTTATACTGTCCCTGTCATTGGGGCAACGCAAGGCCAGTTTTAATCATGCGTCAAGCGATGCAAATCTCTCCTGCAAATGTAATATTTCACAATTGGGGCATTCAAATTGGCTTTCTGACATAAACCCTCTTACAATATTCACTTTTTTATTCAGTTTCTCCATTTGTCTGAGAACTCGTATCATCTGCTTGCTGTGCCGGGGAAGTAATAAATGCGACTGAAACATTGATATGTAATATGAAGATGGGTCCTTGCGTGTTTTCGTCTTCCTCTTCTCCGTTTTCTTGGCTTTATGGACTTTTCTGGCATCGTTCAACTAAAAGATTGAGAGAACGAAAGAAGCAAACAGAGAAGCAAAGGGAATATAATTAGCTAAGCTGCTGTTCGCAACATTAAGCAAAGATTATCATCTAAATTGTTTTTGTATCATTGATGTTTTATCCATGTCATATTGAGAGAAATAACAGTATCATCTTTCAATTGAGCAGTTTTATAGTCTTTTATCATCTATCCTGACTCAAATAATGTGTTTCTAACAGCAAACACTCAGAATAAAGTGAGATGATCTGCTGATGATCCTGAATGGCTTGTTGAATGAGTGTTGATAGTCTGAGGCTCATCAATATTAACAGATCTGCTGAAAACACTTTATTTCATGACAATAGTTCCTGTTTTCACCTCATTTATTATGCTGATGCCTTCAGATCTCCTGTAAATTGGCACTTAAAGCTCATTTCATCTGTGTCAGCAGACTGAGGGTATTTGTTGGCTACTATATGTAGGGGAGAGTGGGGCACAAACGAACCAGAGCCATAGAGAGAGAGAGAGTTGCGACAACTCCATTGACTACAATGGAACGCTTTTTTTACAGCAATGGCGGCTCGTGGAGCCTCTCAATAGTTCCCGGAAGTAGCAGCAGCGCGGTAGAACCTTACAGTCTATGGGTAGAACAGACCGTTTGTGATGGACTTTTATAAAAGGTAAGACGTTTAAAGAATACGATTGTATATTATCAGTACATCTGAATCAAATTAACTTGTATTAAAGCATGCTAGTTGAATTGCTCTCTAAATTAGTAGTTTTAGGGGACGTTATCAGATAAAAGATAGGTCATTGGATAAAGTTAGTAGCGCATAACAAACCACGAACAGCCTATTAATGGTTAAACCCGTCCTATTAATGCAGTTTTATCCTTTGTTGTGTAATAAGAGGGAAAGGCTTCTAAACAGGGGTTAAATATAACATTGGGGAGTGTGATATGTGGAAGTGATAAAATGAGAATATCCGTTTCATTCCTCATTAAATGCGCAATAACAACAACAAAAAAATCCTTATTTTATATTGCATTTTTGAGTAACAAAAACGTATGGGCGGAGTTTTTTAGACATTGTGTTTCTGTTGACTATTAGGCTGATTATGTTTCAGCTCAGCTGATTTTTGGATTGATGGGAAAGGGAAATGGAAGTTTATTTGTGAGATTAAAAACAATGCTTAAAAGCAGCAAGCCATTTTAAAAAACAAATCACACTAGACTAAATGGGGAATAATACTAAATACCACAACATGTAATATATACTACTACTGTATATAATTTGTCCCGTTTTTGTCTCCTTTATCTCTTTCAACACAAGAAGCTCAAAGGGATTCAGTGGATCCTGAAGACTCCCTGCACTGACGCTGTACCCTCACCTTCAGTTTCAGCATATTTTCTCCTCTCTGTGTCAGACACCACAAGAACAACATAGAAGAAATGACAGATAACACGCTTGACGTGCAGTTTATTAGACATTTATAAATCCCATTGTGCTAAATCAATGCAAAATTATATATATATATTTAACATTTCTAGTGTTTAAATTCACCTGACATGGAAAGTGTACCAACCTACATACTTGAAAGCAGTTTTTACCAGTATTTGAGAGATCTACAACCCTTTTCACTCATCATTAAGGCTCCTCTGGACGATGCATTATTTATCATGTATAATGTAATTACTATAATAATATAACCAAATAAATAGATTTTATAGATTAAAGAAATGTAGGTCATGAATTTATTAAATTATGTTCAAAGTAAATAATGCACATGGACACTAATGAAATAATGTGTGTGTGAGTATAATCATGTTTTGTTTGAAAATATAATATTATACATTAATATATTATGTATTAATTTATACAGTAATAAGTGCATGGGGTGCATAAGCATTGTAAACATTAAGATTAATGAAATTTCATTTAATAAATTCTACATTTTACTTGTTTGCAATGGATTTAAGACAATCACCTGTTACCTGCAAGTCTCTGTCCTTGTGAAACCATAGTGAACATTACGTGATACCTTTAAATAACATTCTAGTTTAAGAACAAAAAATAGTCAAGTCAAGTCATCTTCATTTATATACGTTAGCGCCTTTAACAATGTAGATTGTTTCAAAGCAGCTTTACAGAGATACACAGTATAATTTATGGTAACATATATTGTTTTGGCTTTATAGCGGTTCTTTAATAAAGTTATTTTCCAGCTAAAGTTAATGTTCATTGATTCGCTTCTGTCGGAATGATCATTTGTTATTAAATTAGGGGCCGCTAAGACGACACCATTCTCTCTACAGACTTTAAACCTATTTTTTACAGTCTATGCTTTAAACGCGAACCTAAATAAAATACTTGAAATACTTCAAAACAACTGCAACACGGTCTTTAAACAAGGTAACGTTAGCCAGAAATATGTTAACAAACGGCAGGCAACGCTGGTTGACCACTATAAACATTAAGTGCAGATTTTTATCTTTTAAAAATAACATTACTGTAACTACAAACACATACTACATTCACATGTCAGTGTATTATATACATATTGTAAATCAATTAATTTATTGACTACAAACTACCAAAAATCAAAGTTCTGCTCTCTAACTCCATCGATTTGAATTGGCGCTGAAGCACTTCCTGGAACTATCTGAGATCTACGCGAATCACGTGACAAGTAAGCATTTCGAACTTCTGTTGTCGCAACTCTCTCTCTCTATGGCTCTGAAACGAACTTAAGCACTTAAGCTTGTTGGTGTCAACAGACTGGGGTCTGTCAACAACAGGTCTGTATCTCAACAGAGATACAGACATACATGCTTAGATGTGTCATTTAGTATTAAAACAAACTCAGTAACTGATAACTTTGATTTTCAGCTCCTCCTACAGTAGAATTCATCATCAGTGAAGCTCCTCCCACAGCAGTCACATCATCAGTGAAGCCCCTCCCACAGCAATCACATCATCAGTGAAGCTCCTCCCACTGTAATTCTCCAATAAATGCTGGAATATTCCCATCAGCTACAAGTGAAGACGAGGAGCAATGCATCAGGAAGAGCTGAAATCTGCAAAGACTGAGTTTATTAAAGAGGACAGTGAGAACATGAGTGATCCAGAACCCTGCAGAATGAAACACACTGAAGATCCTGAAGAACAAAGAGGTTGGTGTTTATTCTTCATTCATTCATGATGCTGAAGAACATTCATGTTAGAAAGATTCAAGAACTTCATCAGTTTTAGACAAACGGGTAAACTATGAAATAGAAGAATATTTTCTTTCTTGTTTGTTTACCACAAATGGTCAGTAAAGGGAGGTTTGAGAAACTGTTATATTGATTGTCAACATCAGGTCCAACTAAATATTTTAGCTGTTTTATTTTTCCATTTATAACTGGCTCACATTTTTTTGCAACCATGTTACCAAACATTTTGACATTTCTCAATATAGTTTGCTGAGTATTGCCACGATTCGATATCGATAGTTTTGGATATACTATATATTAGATAAAGTAGGCATGGCAAATGTTCTCAAGGAAAGAAAATCTCTCAAATCATGCTGTAAACTACGCATGAAATACACTTAGAATTACATTTACTACACTACAGCAGGGCTCAGTAGTTTCAGGATTTCTTCGCTGTATTCTCGCTTTTTGCTCGCAGGTTTCTCTCTGGAGCTCTCTCCACAGCTTCGGAAAAGGTATTTGACAACAATGTTGTAAAAACTCTTTGGTGATTCTCAGACACCAGAGGCTAGTAGATCAACGACATCAAAGCAGATGGGACATTCTTTAAAACGTCTTCTTCATTCGGGTTCGAACAGCGTGATGGAGCGCAATAATGACCGCATTTTAGCAGATTTCTTTTGGCCGTAAATCAATTGTTTACATCGCGAGACCTGATATCACGTGATACTTCCTGACGCGGCTCAAAGTTGCAAGTGCGGATTTTCCGCTCACGGGCACCGGGGGTATCGAGACGACTATCATTCAACCCGAAATAAGTATAACCATTCCAATGACTCCAAAGCTGTTCAGTTAAGGTAAAAAAGTTACTTAGTTCACCTTTAAATTACATTCAGGGATGTTTTTTTAATTAATAATAAAGTTATACTAACTTTACAATTACATAATCATATTTCTATGGTGGCTGTCAAAAAGTTTACTGATTTATTCAAACATGCATCAAATATTGAACATTGAAAATTATAATGAATGTGTAATGTGGTGCATATAGGCTATTTATCAAAATGCTCCTCTCTAGAATTATTTTTTCTTGCTGAACAATGAGTTGAATATGTTTTTTCTTTTTTGTATGATTTATTCATAATTTTTATGATACATACAGGGTGAAAAGAAAATAAGTAAACAACCAAACAAATAAATAAACAGGTATAAGTCAAGTCACCTTCATTTATATAGCACTTTTAACAATATAGATTGTTTCAAAGCCGCTTTACATTGATACTAGGAAATTAAAGTGCCAGAGATTCTTTATAGCATCTCTAGAATAAAGTTATTGTCCAGCTAAAGTTAGTTTGATTGATTCACTTCCGTTGTTGCAAAGATCATTAGTTATTAACTTAAGGGCCGCTTACACGACAAGGCTTTGGTCACTTTAAGAAACAAAAAAGAATACAGTTGATAACAGTTACAAATACATCTGACTAAATTTGATTAGAAACAAACAATCCTTCACTTGATAAAGGTTTGGCCATTTGCTTTGTGAACACTTACACACAGACACACACAAATCATGGACATTATTCAAAAAGATTAATGATCCTGAAAAAATTGTCAAGCTCGTATTATTCACAGTCAAAAATGAATACATTGAAGACAATTGAGACACATTTCATCTAGTGGAAGCTCATTTTTGAAATATCAATCTCAAATTTGGTGCAACCTCAAAACTGCTTGTTTAGATTCATTGATTTTCTCACAGTTTTAGAGTTTTTTTGTTGTTTTTTTGTTGAAAATACATATTTAGGTAACACTTTATTTTAGGGCTCTCACTTTTAACTAGTTGTCTATTAGCATGCATATTACTAGGATATTGACTGTTTATCAGTACTTATCAACCACATATTAATGCCATTTTCTGCATGATCTTTGTAAGACCCAGGACCAGATATGATGAAAGAAGACCAGGAGTCGTGAGGTTCAATCAAATAAGTAAAAATTTACTGAAGAATAGTTTGCAGTTATATTGGCAGAGCCAGCATCAAAGTCTCACGAGGAGGTCGCAAGCTAACTCTTACACAGAAATCTTCAGTTCCAAGGACATGCATTGCATAAACATTCACTTCTGATGAGCTAAGAGAACATAAAGTCTAAACAATTATACACTCATAGATAGACAGCAGGGTACATTGACATTATTCAAGATAATTTGTCATCCGAGTCCATGTTGATCCCATGATGACCTTGGGGTCTACATACCACGAGACCTGCACAGAACATGCAACGCATACACAAAAGCACAAAGAAAATAACAGTTCTACCAAGGTTGTAGAGAGCCTGAGCTCATTGTTATCAGGATGGATTACCCAAAACATACTGATAACACCTTCCCTCCTCAGAAGGAGTGCAGATAATATCCACTTTATTCTCTAGAGAAAGACACATGAAATAAATACAATTCTGTGAATGAACCAGATCATGTAAGTCACATAGAGGTTGACCCCTGTAATATTAATTTGTTCAACAGAGGAAAACACAGAACCAACTAATAAGTCTTCAGGCATTCTGTCTTCCATTAATAATTAGCTGTGTTCCCCACTACAAAGAACCTGTTCTCAAGATCCTCATCCAGGGCCATAAAAATTAGTCACACGTAGTCATGTCTTAAAAGTATAGCAAAATATAATCAGAACTGCTGACAGCAAAATAGGATTAAAACTACATATGGATCACATTATGATTTGATTAGTACACAAAATAGGATTAATATAAAACTCAAAAGGATATTGATATAGTGAAGAGGCAAGGGATTTTGACCCCAACCCTTCACCTTATTGTACATCCCTTAATCCCACGCCATACCTAAACTTAAACGCTAAAAAAACTACCTCACTAACTATTAATAAGAAGGAAATTAGGAGTTTATTGAGGCAAAAGTTGTAGTTAATAGTGAATGTATTCCCCATACTGAGGTGTTACCCATATTTTATCTAAACATTTTGAAATAGTATTTTTTTGTTGTTGCATTTTTCATAATTTTTTTTTTTGTTTAAATTCCCCAGTGTTGGAGTAACACTGAAGCAGTGCACGAACGTTAATTTTGTTAATTAGATAATTAGGTGATAAATTAACTGATGATTGAGTATTAGTGATGAACACCTGATGAATCACTTCAGCAGAATCACTGAAGAAAAGAGAAACACAAGAACTACAACTGACCTTCAGCCACAGCCTCAGAGGCTGTTTACACAACACCGTTTTCAACTAAAAACGTAAAACTTTAAGTGTTTTGGCCATTTGGGGTGCCTGAAAATGCTAACTTTTGAAAACCGTTTTCAAAGTGCAAGTTTGTGAAAACGGTCTCTGTGTAGGTTTCTGAATTGACAGTATATAAACTGGACACAGCGACCCCATTGGATTCAACGGAGAAAAGTGAAGTCAATTAGAAGCTCTTTCTTCCTGATGGTTGAGTGTACTCAAACTGAGCTTGACGACGTAGACGTGACGTGAGCAACCCATCTGTCTTCTAGTAGCTGTACCAAGAGAAATCTGAATCATTCCCTTCTGAAACTTGCAGAGATGGAGAGTGTGAGTAGGAAGTGTCCATGAGCTATAGGAGCAGGAGAAACTTTTGCTAAGTATTCTGATAAATTATTTTGTCATTTTGCCTCCATGCCCCCCGATTGCCCGCAAGCTTCTCCTCCTGTCCATACGGTAATTTCTCTGTGCGACAGAGAGTCGCGTGGTTATGATGCAATCGTTAGCCTATTTTTACAAAAACTGCATCTACGGGGCCATAACGTAAGATACTACTGTAAGGCCCGTGAAATTGGTCCAATCTGCCGGTTCGCCAATACACGGGGAAGGAATCACGTGTTCTGTCCTCACTCTTGCAAAGTATTGGTTGGTTAAATTTACAATACATTTAGTTATGTATTCTCTCGTTAATTCATCTGACTCCATAAATGAAAGGTTTTAATAGTATCTGTGCCTCACTAAAAGTGAGCGAATGTTTGACTATTCCTTTTAACCATTGAAGGAACAATGTCAAGATCAGTTAGAATAATCTCATGTAACAATTTAATATTTCAGATATCAGAGATCAATTCCACAATCAATTCAAATATCTAGTACATGGTTATACATTGGTTACACCAAATAATCTTACCCAGTTTGCACCTGAGATAGAGAGAGAAAAAGGGAAAGAGAGAGAGAGAGAGAGAGAGAGAGAGAGACCACCTATCCCATTTCTGTCCAGCCAAGAAGAAGAGACCCGATAGAGCAAGCACACCTTCCTTTATACTGTTTGCCCAGGTGATATGGGGGATGGGGAAAACCACCCTCAAATGGCTTTACCAGTTTTCTTTAAACTTCTATAAACCTTATTACCTTTTATTTTATCTATCTGGATATGAGATATCTGTACCACTCACTTTGAGACATTTCAAATGACACCAAAAACATAAGTCATTGATAAACATTAACATTCAACCATGTTCTTGTGTGAGTTCTTCGTGGTTTCTGAGAGGAATGTCCGTCCTTCGGATGAGACGTAAAACCGAGGCCCTGACTCTCTGTGGTCATTAAAAATCCCATGGCATTTCTCGTAAAGAGTAGGGGTGTAACCCCGGTGTCCTGGCCACATTCCACACATTGGCCCTTACCAATCATGGCCTCCTAATAATCCCCTTACATTGAATTGGCTCTATCACTCTCTCTCCTCTCTCCACCTATAGCTGGTGTGTGGTGAGCGCACTGGCGCCGTTGTTCTGTGGCTGCCGTCGCATCATCCAAGTGGATGCTGCACACTGGTGGTGGTTGAGGAGAGACCCCTGATATGATTGTAAAGCGCTTTGGGTGTACAGTAGTACATATGAAAGCGCTATATAAATGCCTCATTCATTCATTCATTCATTCAGGAAGTTAGGCTGTATGGGGGAGGTCGAATGCTAATTAGCCAGCAAGGCCCTTTTGTCTCATAGACCAGGCCCCAACCAGTATTTTCAGTCTTACACTACGTAAGGTAATGGAGCCTTTTATACATTTTCGTGTTTCTTTAGAAATAAATAATGGACAAATGGAGTCTTTAAATGCCTCAGATGTAAAGTTATTCGCTGTCAAAGTGACGCCAAAATGAATGGGAGTCAATGGAATGCTAACAGCAGGTGGGGGTCTGCTAATCAATGGCGGCGCCCGGGGAAGCTTCAATATTTTCCAAAACATTGGCCCCCTGCGTCATGCACATGCGTATTACGTGTTGAGTCTGTTGTGTTTCATCGCCATCTACTGGCCTGGCAGAAAAATACAGGGTTTTTAGTAGTTTTCGTGGATCCGTGTGAATGGGGATCGTTTTGACAACGGTGTTGTCTGTGTATGCAGAAAGGAAAATCGTTTCAGTTTGAAGCATATCGTTGTTGTGTAAACGTATCCTTGGATGAAATACTAATAGAATAAGGAGGATATTCTTCTTGGCCAGGAGAATAATCTTTCTTAAGAGTTGATAAATGATCGTACTGTCGTTTTGGTGGACAAACAGATCAGTTGATTGTAAAATTAATTCTGTTACAATTAATTCTGAAAGCTGATCTAGTTATTTTATACATACACAATTATAACTTGTCATAATTATATATTTCCCTTTTTGAGCTAATTTGCTGGCGTTGTGTGCCTCACACCCACACACACACACACACACACACACGCACACATGCTCACACAAACCTTCCATAAAATAATCATTCATAAAGTTCAAAAGGTTGAATCACAGGCTTTATTGCACAGGATATGCGCTGTGAGAAACACACTTTCCTTGATGATGCGCTTGCAGTATGTGTTCTCCCTTGATGGTATTTTCCTTAAAAATGCTCTATGAAGGTATAATTTATGTCGTTGGGAATGCAGTACGATTATATATTAAAAATATGAAACTCAATTACAGAAGGCTGCTTTCGACGTTGTTCTGGGGGAGGTCAAGGCGGTCAGAGGTGCGGCTAGTTGGCTGAAGTTGCGAATGAAACACCGATAGAAGTTGGCGAACCCCAGAAACCTATGTAGGGCCTTACGGGAATCTGGACTTGGCCAATCTATCACAGCCTTAACCTTGTCAGGATCCATACACACTCCTTCAGATGAGACGATGTAACCTAGGAAAGGAACAGACTGTGCATGAAAAGCACATTTCTCCGCCTTGACAAAAAGCCCATTCTCTAGCAACCTCTGAAGCACTCTTGTGACATGTTGAACGTGTTCCTGGAGAGAAGAAGAAAAATCAATATGTCATCCAGGTAGACATATATGAATTGGTCTACCATGTCTCTCAACACGTCATTGACGAGTGCCTGGAAAACCGCTGGGGAGTTGGATAGCCCGAAAGGCATAACCAAATATTCAAAATGGCCCCTGGGGGTGTTGAACGCGGTTTTCCATTCATCCCCCTTCCTGATGCAAACCAAATGATAGGCATAAGTCCAATTCTTTAAAGACTGATGCTCCCTGCAACCTCTCTAAAGCTGAAGACATCAACAGCAAAGGATAAGTATTCTTTACCGTGATGTTGTTCAGCCCTCGGTAGTCAATACAAGGTTGCAGAGAACCATCCTTCTTCCCAACAAAAAAGAACCCCGCCCCCGCTGGAGAAGAGGAAGGGCAGATGAATCCGGAGGCTAGAGAATCAGAAATATATTTCTCCATGGCCTCCCTTTCAGGAACAGAAAGTGAGTAAAGCTTGCCCTTAGGCAGAGACTTACCTGGGAGTAAATCTATAGCACAGTCATAGGGACAATGCAGAGGTAGAGAAGCAGCACGGGACTTACTGAACACTCAGTAAGGTACTCAGCGGGCACATTTGATAAATTCACCGCCTCCTTCTGAAAAACAGAACTAGACACAGATGAACAGGCAGATGCTTGTCATTGGGTTATAAGCGTGTCCATCCGACCCGTCCTTCCGAGTGTGACAGCCAATCAGATATTGTCTTGGGCGGGACCTACGCCCCGTTCTCCGGTTCTTGCATGTAATTAGCGTAATGTCCACGTGATCGCGGGTGCCCAAACTCCTGAGAGTTTAGTTAAATGCTTTAATAAGCCAACTTAATAGTTTAAATATGGTGCATCCTACACACATCTACTTTATCTCAAAATTCTAGAAATCACTTACCCATCAAGTAGGTACCAAACTTAAAGGGACACTCCACCCATTTGCATTAAGCTTTGCATTGTTAGAAACCCAGTCATACTAATGAATGGTCGTGCAACACTCTCTCATTTTCCCCTGAGACGGGAGAAATCCGTTATTTACCTTTTACACTTCCTCCTACAATGACGCAAAAATCGTCATTTTGCGTCATTGTAGGAGGAAGTGTAAGAGGGGGGGATTTCTGTTGAGACTACAAGCACTAGTTCCTCATCTTTCCCAGGGGGCGGGACCCGCTCACGCTACAGACCTATTACAGATCAGTGGGTGGGACTTTACTCTCTGAAACTGAAAGCAATATCCTCCATCTTGTTTGAAGCTAAGCTAACAGGCGCTGTGGAGACAGATGTAATGTTATGACAATAGCGGAGGAGAGTGCTCAATATGATATAAAAGAAGAGGATTTCAGAAGTCTGATGCTTGAATCAGGTGTTTGTGACTACCTTTACAAGCCGGATTATAGCGAAGAGCAGCCGAGGCAGAAGACCTGCCTGCCGCGGACGAGGAGCCCGGACTGGCTCGAGTTAGGGCGGACTGGTGGCGCCGGTGATCTCACTATGCAACTACAAACCGCTACGAACACAGAGATAGAGTCCTTCTGCGGCAAAGAATTTCAACGATGACAATTTCTCCTGGACGAAATCTCTGAATCAGACGAGGACACGGACGTTTGTGTTGTGAACTATCCTAGTTTCGCACCGCATATGTTCTGACTGAACATCCAGGTACCATGCAATAATTCACCTTTTCGAAAGAAATACAAACGAGGAGTAATGCACTAATGAGTTCACCAACTAACTAGACATTTTGTGTGAATGTGAAATGAATTTCAAGCTCTGGTGGTAGCTAGCCTTGTAGACGGAAGAGTGATTTCTCTTATAGGCAGATATGCGCTTTCTGGATTAGTGGGAGTGGCTTGCGGAGCTGTGCAATGTGGTGCATTGTGGGAGTTGTTGTCTTTCATACAAATGCGTCCTGAAGTTATTTTTTGTCTTTCCTCGGTCACGAAGGCACCAAATTCAAAATTTATTTTACATTTCGACTACATATATGACCCACTTTAAATAAAAAACAATGTTCAAATGGGTGGAATGCCCCTTTAATATATTTCCCATAGTTGAGGAGAAAGTTAATAAGGATTTAGCTGTGATAAGTGTTGAACACACAAAATTAACTTGAGTAAAATAAAGCATACATATATGATACCGAGGATACACATGTATGAGGCAACTTCTGGGTATTAGTTTCAATAATTGAGGTAGAAAACCCTACGAATAGGCTGTAATAAAAGTTAAACACACAGAAAGAACTCCACAGGTTATATAAAACATACATGATACTTAAAGCTGCCGTCGGCAACATTTTTTTTAACATATTCAGTGAAATCGACACTATAATCCGACAGAACAACATAAATAAGGTGGTTTTAGAAAAAACCCGAGCTTCTAACTCCACCTGGAGCGTGTTATTTGTTTTGCAAAAATCCACCGCTCCCGGATCATCGGGTCGAATCAGCGCAGGGGGGTGTGAGATCTGACTGTCAATCACAGGTCGTGCACACGCCACAGACACAGCGGCTCGCGCACGTTACAATATCACATGCACACGACACGCCTGAAGATTGTACGAAGCGTGATGACGGAGAGAAAATCTACTAACAAGCTTCCAATTCCTCGGTTATTGCTATCTATGGATTGATTAGCCAGGGCAGCCTACCTCCGAGTCCATGATGTTGATCGATGCTGAAGAGAAGGACGCGTTCACAGAAAATCAGGTACACACACACTGACGAGCATGACCTCGATGGGAGGTGCTCGCGGGTAGTGGGGGAGGGGCATGAGAGTTGTAAACATAATTTTTTTTCGCTAAGTCGACCCAATCTGCCAGACTTGCCGACTGCAGCTTTAAGATATATGTGAGGTAAATACTGGTGATCAATTCAGCTTATTGGAAGCAATTTTGAGACCGTTGTGGGTTAATTTCAGTATATTGGTTTTGGAGGCAAAAGTCTCTGGAATTTACAGCTGCAAAAAGGAGGTGTCCCTGGTTGGGTTTGTGGTGATTCTGGGCCATAGGAATGCCTTAGCATCCTTCGTTTCCTGATAAGGCTGTGGATTTATGCATTGGGGTCACCACAGGGTTTCTTGGCCATTTGGTCTTAAATTTGGGGAACAAAGATAAATCTTTTCCTGCTGTCCTGGCATCGCTGGTATGAGATTAGACAAGCACAAAAGGGAAAGGGGGGTGACATCTCCTTTAGCCATCTCGGCACCATGACTGTGTTTTATGACTTACTAATGGTTCGATGGGGAATCGTTCCGAACTGTGGAATGCGGTGTTGGGTTCATTTAATGAAATGGACTGTTCAAGGATAATCCTACAACTTATAATGCAGGTTTCAATACAAACATTGATTCACTAGCAAGATTGTATGAATAGGCGCGCTCAACCCCCAAAACATTTATGGGTGCGAGTTACAAAGAAGTACATAAGTATTGTTGTACATAAGTGAATATTTACAAATACAGAATGTTGTTCATGTAAAATTGTACAATTTGTTGTTAATGCAAATCTGATAAAATCTCTAGTACACAAACTCAAAGAATAACAAAAACTTTCATACAAAGAGTAAATATAAACAGTAAAAAATGACAAAAGGCAGTGAGTGTCAATATTAATATATAGGAGCAATTTTTGTAGATGTGTAAAGGGTGTGTGTTTGTGTGTGCGCGCAGATGCAGATGCAACTTCAACCTCAGAACATCACTGTTGTCACTTATCACTCACGGATGAGATCACCCCTTAAGTTGGCGAGGGCTGCACAGATTCTGAGTATTTTTTTTTTCAATTTTGGGGGTCATGTTTATTGGTATCACTTGAGACAAGATCTTGTATACTTTAAGTCGTCTGATTGCCCTCTCAACATGACTTCGTACATTTGCAATCCTTCGAGTTGCTGTGACTTGTTCCTCAGTTAGCTGGGCACCCCCTCTAGTGAAAGCAGGAAGAACCAATTTGACCCTTTTATACAAAGAGTAGATCTGCCATGACTTCGTCTCCAGGCTATAAATAGTCCAAGATACCAGAGTTCATAGTGATATATTTGTCACTGGCACGTCCTCCATATCCAGTTGAGATAAACATGATTAAGCCACATGGGGCAACAGCAACAGGGTATTTGATTGTGTTGTGCGAGTAGTAATGGCTGTAGGACTCCCCTCTAGAATCAAGATTTTTCGCCTTCTGTAACAAACTTTCGCTGCAGTCAACGACACAAGTAGTGTTGGGAAAACACTCCTTGAATGCATTTGGCATAGTGGCCTTTATGGTTTCTTTTGGGAGCCAGATAATAAGAGGGCGCAAGACCTCCTCAATTTTATCAATCCAGAATGAGATAACCTTACTGGCAACACTCTGAGACCCATGAAACTGCCTACCAAGGTCACCCGACACACCATTTAATTTCAATTTTATCAGTGTCATTAGTATCTGGTCACACACTGACAAAACAAAAGCCCTTTCAGCCAACCCATCTAAGGTGTAAACAAGAGAGTTGAAGGTTTCCAGTGAGACTCCAGTGTAGAGGAACGAATCGGCATCACTCTGAAGCATGGAGGAGCTGAAATCTTCAGTTTGTGTTGTGGCATCATTGGCCGTCTCGTCAACACCCTGCTGTTCACCATAGTTGTGGTCCCAAAGCGATGGATCTGCCCACTGGGTGGAAATAGTGCTGTATGATGGTTGTGGCACCTCAGGTATGCCCTCATCCTCCTGGTCTGTCACTTCTGCTGTTGCTGTAAAAAAAAGAGCACATAAGCTACATGTTAAACTCTACAGTTTCTGTCCATGTTTCTCACACAGACAACATTACAGTAAAAGCTTATGATAAATGGTGATGGAAGCTCTTCCTCGCTCAGGCTAACAACTACCTGGCCCACATAACGATAGCAGCTAGCTGTACGATAGCCCTCAGTGGAGTTCATAGCTCTAAACCTACAGTAACATTCAGTGGACAAAGGCATAAACCACTAATGGCCATGTTTTTAACACATTTACTCATAATGGGCTTATTGTTCATAAAAATGTAGGTTAGACTGCCCACAGATAACACAAACATTTTTGTAGCAGGCCGGTGGAGCTTGTAAAAATGTAAACAATCGGAGGTAGCTAACTAGGTTAGCTGTGAAGTGGTGCTATCGCTAACCAGCTACACAATTCAACATTAAAAGTGGCTTACCTGTCACTTCGACACGAACAATTGCACGTCTCTTCTTCACCACTGGTCTGTCATATCCAAGGTATAATTCCGGGTTGGGATGGTCATCCGTGGGGCGTTTGTCAACAAAATGGTGCGAACAGACATACACCTTTTCCGGTGGATGCTTCAGTTTTAATGTAGCTAACCACTCTAAACGTTTACTCTCTGGCATTGAATGTAACTGATACGGAACCGGACATGGGCATTCTCTCATTCTTATCTTATGCTCGAAGCACTCAGTTTCTAACAAGTTTGAATTCTTCTTTGAATTGTTAAAACAACCAACAACAGCACATGTGGAGCCTGAACTCATTCTCTCGCTGCTAGTACAGGTCGAGCTACGAACCGGAAGTAGGCAACCGGAGTCGTAGTCAAGGGAGCGCACATTGTTTAGAGCAGAATAAGGTGAATAGCAACTACAACAGACAAGGAACAGACTGAAGCACATTGCTTAAATACACAGAACAGAAGACTGGAAAGCGAGACACAGCTGGGACAAATGAACTCATAACTAAATAACAAGACAGGGATTAAATCACAGAGACACGTGGGCAAACTGGGCGTCACAGGCAAACATAACATGAACACAGACACTAAACTTGACATATGTACTGGAAATGTAATTCAACTTTTATTTTATTTCCTTTCAGAGCTAATGGATGAGATCGATGAGAGTGAAGAACTGAGTGAAGTGGAGGAGGAGAGTGAAGAACTGAGTGAAGTGGAGGAGGAACATCAAGTCAAACCTGGAGAAAAACCTTTGAGTCGCTCAAAGACTAAAAAGACATTTTTAAAGAAAAGAAGAGCCAAGAAATCTACAACCTGCACTCAGTGTGGAAAGAGTGTCTCAAGCAAACAAAGTCTTGAGCTTCACATGAGAATCCACACTGGAGAGAAGCCGTTCACATGTGATCAGTGTGGGAAAAGTTTCACAGCCAAACAAAGTATTGAGCGTCACATGAGGATCCACACTGGAGAGAAGCCGTTCTCATGTGATCAGTGTGGAAAAAAATTTCTTAGGTCATCACACCTGAAGAGACACCTGACAGTTCATACTGAGGAGAAACCACATTCATGTTCTGTGTGTGGAAAGAGTTTTTCACAGCTGATATATTTACATAGACATCAGAAAATTCATACTGGTGTGAGAGAGTACATGTGCTTTGAGTGTGAGAAGACTTTTATGACAGTGGAATGTTTAAAACTGCACCAGAGGATCCACACTGGAGAAAAACCTTACAAATGTTCACACTGTGACAAGAGATTCAGTCAGTCATCAACTCTGAAATCACATGAGAGGATCCACACTGGAGAAAAACCTTACAAGTGTTCACACTGTGACAAGAGATTCAGTCAGTTATCAAATCTGAAAACACATGAAAGGATCCACAGCGGAGAGAAGCCGCACACGTGTGATCAGTGTGGAAAGAGTTTCACATACAAACACAATCGGGAGATTCACATGAGAGTTCACACTGGAGAAAAGCCATTTACATGTGATAAATGTGGAAAGAGTTTCACATGCAAACAAAGTCTTGAGATTCACATGAGAATCCACACTGGAGAGAAGCCGTTCACATGCAATCAATGTGGGAATAGTTTCAGTAATTCTTCTCACCTTAAAGAACACATGAGAATCCACACGGGAGAGAAGCCGTTCACATGTGATAATTGCGGAAAAACATTTCTCAGGGCATCAAACCTGAAGGCACACCTGACAGTTCATACGAAGGAAAAGCCACATTCATGTTCTGTGTGTGGAAAGAGTTTTTCACTGCAGCAAAATTTACATAGACATCAGAAAACTCATACCGGTGTGAGAGAGTACATGTGCTTTGAGTGTGAGAAGACTTTTATGACCGCGAAATGTTTAAAACTGCACCAGAGGATTCACACTGGAGAAAAACCTTACATGTGTTCACACTGTGACAAGAGATTTAGTGATTCATCATCCCTGAAATCACATGAGAGGATCCACACTGGAGAAAAACCTTATAAGTGTTCACACTGTGACAAGAGATTCAGTGTGTCAGCTAATCTGAAATCACACGAGAAGATCCACACTGGAGAAAAACCTTACAAGTGTTTACACTGTGACAAGAGATTCAGTGATTCATCATCTCTGAAATCACATGAGAAGATCCACACTGGAGAAAAACCTTACAAGTGTTTACACTGTGACAAGAGATTCAGTCGATCAGAACATCTGAAAACACATGAGAGGATCCACAGCAGAGAAAAGATGCACACGTGTGATCAGTGTGGAAAGAGTTTCTCTATTAAAAGTCACCTGAAGATACACATGAAGATCCATGCAGTGGAGAAACCACATCACCACAGTCTGAGATCACGGTAAGAAGTTCATCTTTATGTGCTGAGAAACAAAATCTCTTGTGTGTAAGTTAGTCACAGTCAAATCACTCCTCTCCACCTATAGTTGGCGCTGTTTCACTGTGGCTGCTGTTGAATCATCCAGGTTGTGAATGAGGCAGACACCTGATGTGATTGTAAAGCGCTTGGTGTGTACAGTAGTAAATAGTAGCGCTATATAAATGCCTCATTCATTCATTAGTTGCTTAACAGCCACGATGAGCAACATACATTTTGTCAAGTCAAGTCATCTTCATTTAAACAGTGCTTTCAACAAATGATGTTTTATAAACAAAGTTCGGGAGGAGCACGTTCAAATAATCAATCAATCAACTCATCAAACAATTACCATGTCTACCCTATCAGCATGAGAGGAAGCATGTGTATATATATATTCACTCTGTCAACTCACCTAACTTCCTTGACAGTTTCCAACATCCCTCCACCACCCCGACTCCTCACTCTTGGCTTGTTCTTTTACAGCCAGGAATACGGGGGGAGTACTCTGGGTTCGGGCCGAATACCGAGCCCGGAGCCTTCTCCTCGGACAGCACGCCAAATACGCATTTATTCTATCTGACTTATTTGTAAGTGTGAACTAGTGAATGTAGATTGTTTCAAAGCAGCTTTACAGAGATAACCGTATTATTTAAGGTAACAGAGATTGTTTTGGCTGTATATCGGTTCTTTAATAAAGTTATTTTACAGCTAAAGTTAGTTTTGATTGATTCGCTTCCGTCGCAACGATCATTTGTTATTAAATTAGGGGCCGCTAAGATGACACCATTCTCTCTACACAGACTTTAAACGCGATCCTGTGAGAAACGCGGATGGCGTTCACATGCACATTAAGAATTCGTTCTATAGTTATGTGCGTTTGAATATATGTGCGCAGGTTTGGAATTCCCTACAAACCAAGCCTAAACAAAGTACTGGTGTTTTCTTATAATTTTGATACAGAATTTTATTTCATTTTATCAATTCGGGGTAGATACGCAAATTGAGTTTTCCGGACGACGCTTTATCTGTAGAGTGGTAAAGGGATCCTCCATAGGGAGAGACTAGTTGGCACTTCAGCACTGTGTTGTCATCGGGTCCAGGCGCAGGTCCTTCGTCAGGTCTGGATACGGCCTGGATCCGGCAGGCTGTGGGAAAACCTCGGGATAAACAAAGACACTAAAATTAGCGTAGATGCCATTCTTCTCATTATGTAACGAGTACATCAGGATTTATGGGAAGTGTTCCCGGTTCCCGGTTCCAGCTGACCTAATCTATACAGCCTAACATTGAATTATCTATAGTCTATAATGTATTATGTGTATGCTAGGTCAAAGAGATGTGTCTTTAGTCTAGCTTTGAACTAACAGAGTGTGTCTGCTTCCCGGACAGTGTTAGGAAGACTGTTCCAGAGTTTTTGTTCTAAATAGGAAAAGGATCTACCGCCAGCAGTCGATTTTGATATTCTGGGTATTATCAACTGGCTGGAATTTTGAGATCGTAATAGACGTGAAGGACTATAATGCGTTAAGAGCTCGCTCAAGTACTGCGAAGCTAAACCATTTAGTGCTTTGTAAGTAATCAGCAATATTTTTAAATTGATGCGATGTTTAATAGGGAGCCAATGCAGTTTTGACAGAACTGAGCTAATATGGTCATACTTCCTGGTTCTGGTAAGAACTTGAGCTGCTGCGTTTTGAACTAACTGTAGTTTGTTTATTAAGTGTGCAGGGCAACCACCCAGTAGAGCATTACAATAATCTAGCCTTGAGGTCATGAACGCATGAACTAATTGTTCTGCATTTGTCAATGAGAGCATATGGCGTAATTTAGATATATTTTTAAGATGGAAAAATGCGGTTTTACAGATACTAGACACGTGACTTCTAAATGAAAGATTGGTATCAAAGAGCACACCCAGGTTCCTAACCGACGACGAAGACTTAACAGAGCAGCCATCTAGTGTTAGACAGTATTCTAGATTATTATGTGAGGACGTTTTTTTTTGTCCAATAATTAGAATCTCTGTTTTTTCAGAATTTAGAAGTAGGAAATTACAAGTCATCCAATTTTTTATATTAGCTATGCAATCCGTTAATTTTGTGAATTGGTAAGTTTCGTTAGGTTTTGAAGAAATATACAGCTGAGTTTCGTCGGCATAACAGTGGAAGCTAATTCCATGTTTCCTAATGATATCTCCTAAGGGTAGCATGTACAGAGTGAACAGCAGCGGTCCTAGTACTGAGCCTTGTGGTACACCACACTGAACTTGTGATCGATGAGACATCTCCGCAAACTAATAGAAAATAACCAAAACAATCCTAGGTTTTTATTTAACACCGTGGCTAGACTAACAAATAAACAGATGTCACCTGAACAAAATATTCCGTTACAGTTTAGTAGTAATGATTTCATGATTTTTTTTTCACTGAGAAAATAGAAAACATCAGAACCACAATTGTAAACGTTCAATTCTCAATCGCGCCTTATAATTTAGCCTCAATTATCACCCCGCAAGACCAATTACAGTGCTTTACAACTATAGAACAAATAGAGTTAAATAAACTTATCACTTCATCTAAAACAACAACATGTTTATTAGATCCTATACCAACTAAACTACTGAAGGAAGTGTTACCTGTAGTGGAAGAGCCTCTCCTCAATATTATTAACTCGTCTTTATCTTTAGGTCATGTTCCAAGAACATTTAAACTGGCAGTTATAAAGCCACTCATTAAGAAACCACAATTAGACCCAAATAACCTAGCAAATTATAGACCCATTTCAAATCTTCCTTTTATGTCTAAAATACTAGAAAAAGTTGTGTCCGCCCAACTGGGCTCTTTCTTACAAGAAAATGACATCTATGAAATGTTTCAGTCTGGATTCAGGCCGCATCATAGCACTGAAACTGCGCTTGTTAAAATCACAAATGAATGATTTACTCTTAGCTTCTGACCAAGGCTGTATCTCAATACTAGTTTTACTTGATCTTAGTGCTGCGTTCGATACTATAGATCATACAATACCCTTAGATCGACTACAAAATTATACTGGTGTTCAAGGACAAGCATTAAGCTGGTTCAGATCATACCTATCTGACCGATACCATTTTGTCTATTTAAATGGAGAAAGATCATAACGTCAGTAAACTATGGAATGCCGCAAGGATCTGTGTTAGGCCCTCTATTATTCTCAATATATATGCTGCCACTTGGAAATATTATAAGGAAACATGGAATTAGTTTCCATTGTTATGCTGATGACACTCAAATCTATATTTCATCACGGCCAGATGAAAACGCTAAATTATCCAAATTGACAGAGTGTGTTAAAGATATAAAAGATTGGATGACGCGCAATTTTCTTTTATTAAATCCATACAAGACAGAGGTACTACTTATCGGTTCAAAAAAAACGCCCACAAAACCTCCCACAATACAACTTTAACATAGTAGGATGTCCTGTTACTTTATCCTCTACAGTAAAAGACCTGGGTGTTATATTTGACTGCAACCTGTCTTTTGAAAATCATATTCCATATGTTACAAAAACAGCCTTTTTCCACCTTAGAAACATTGCTAAGCTACGTAATATGCTATCTGTTTCGGATGCAGAAAAGTTAGTTCATGCATTCATGACCTCGAGACTAGATAACTGTAATGCTTTATTAGCTGGTTGTCCTGCATCCTCAATAAACAAGCTACAGTTAGTCCAAAATGCCGCCGCTAGAGTTCTTACTAGATCAAGAAAATTTGATCATATAACACCAATTTTATCATCACTACATTGGTTACCTATAAAGTTCCGTATTAATTACAAGGTATTGCTACTGACTTATAAAGCCCTAAACGGCTTAGCTCCAGTCTATTTAACGGATCTTCTATCGTCCTATAATCCATCGCGCTCTTTAAGATCACTAAATTCGAGGTTTTTGGTCATACCTAGGATATCTAGGTCCACCAAAGGAGGGAGAGCATTTTCATATTTAGCTCCAAAACTCTGGAATAGCCTTCCTGATACTGTTCGTTGCTCAGACTCGGTCTCCCAGTTTAAAACTAGATTAGCATCTCTTCAGCCAGGAATTCATATAATACTTTTAATCTTACAGTTAAATCAGGTCTCTAGTTCATAAACGCCAGAGGAGAACTGGCCCCCGACTGAGCATGGGTTCGCCCAAAGGTTTTTTTTTTTTTTCCATTAGGTCACCTGATGGAGTTTTTCAGTTCCTTGCCACTGTTGCCTTTGGCTTGCTCAGTTGGGGATACTTAATTTAATTAATCAATCAATCAACAATACTATTGATCAGCATTACCAAACGTGGACTTTTTACACTAGAAACAAACATTGATGTATTATTTTAATTTAATACTGTGAAGCTGCTTTGATACAATCTGTATTGTGAAAAGCGCTATATAAATAAAGTTGACTTGACTTGACATCTCTTCATTTACTGCTACAAACTGATAACGGTCAGATAAGTACGATTTAAACCATGCTAGCACAATTCCACTAATGCCAACATAGTTTTCTAGTCTATTTAAAAGAATGTTGTGGTCAATGGTGTCAAATGCAGCACTAAGATCGAGTAACACTAATAGAGAGATACAACCACGATTGGATGATAAGAGTAAATAATTTGTGACTCTAATGAGAGCTGTCTCGGTACTATAGTACGGTCTAAATCCGGACTGGAAATCCTCACAGATATTATTTCTTTCAAGATAGGAACACAGTTGTGAGGATACTGTTTTTTTCTAATATCTTTGACAGATAAGGTAGATTCGAGATCGGCCTGTAATTGACTAATTCTGTAGGATCAAGTTGCGATTTTTTTTTTTAACAAGCAGTTTAATCATAGCCAGCTTAAAGTTTTTTGGTACGTACCCAAGAGACAAAGGCAAATTGATGATATTAAGAATAGGATCTATGACCTCTGGGAGCATCTCTTTCAGTAGCTTAGTCGGTATAGGGTCTAACATACATGTTGTTGATTTAGATGATTTAACGAGTTTAGTAAATTCTTCCTCTCCTATAGCAACGAATTAATCAAATTTTTCCTCAGGGAGACTACAATGCACTTCCTGATGCGATACTGTAGTAGGTGGTAGCATAGTTATCATTTTATCCCTGATATTATCAATCTTATAAGTGAAGAAGTTCATAAAGTCATAACTGCTGTGTTGCTTGGAAACTTCGGTCCTTGAAGCTTTCTTTTTCGTTAGTTTAGCCACTGTTTCAAATAAATACCTAGGATTGTGTTTATTTTCTTCTAATAGGGTTGAAAAATAAGCAGATCTAGCAGCTTTTAAAGCCTCTCTGTAAGTAATCGAGCTCTCCTTCCATAAAATGTGAAATACCTCTAGTTTGTTTTCTTCCAGTTGCGCTCCATTTTTCTGGCTGCTCTCTTAAGCGAAGTGTGCTCGTTGTACCACGGCGTTGGACTATTTTCTTTAATCGTCTTTAAGCGCAACGGAGCAACTGTGTCTAAAGTGCTGGAAAAGAGTCTAGAGTTTCATGACCAAACTAGTGATTTAAAACACAAATCATCTTCATGATGTTAAAATAGATCATAATTGTGCACAACAGTTGTTGACCAGGTATGATGGGATTAAAATGACCATTAAACTCATCAGTGATCTTGACTTTGGGCTTCACTTTTCATTTCACATTTGTCTCTCATTTGAAATCTCACTTGATTTAATGTTTCTTTCAGACCTGATGGATGTGAACAAGAAAGGAAAAACAGAAGGCAAAAAATCGGTCTCCTGCCCTCAGTGTAAAAAACGCTTAACATGAATATCAAGTCTGAAGATTCACACGAGAGTTCACACTGGGAAGAAGCGGCTCAGGGTTTCTCTCTGAAATCACATCTGCTTCTCATTCTGAAGAAAGACCATTTAACTGTGATCAGTGCGGTAAAACGTTTAATTGAGCATCAGTTCTGAATAAACACTTGAAGATTCACACAAAGGAGAATATTCATTCAGAATATTACAGCAGAAAAAAACACGGCCGACGGCTATGTGTGTTTCAGTGCTGGAAGGCCTTTACTGCGGATGATAGAAAGAGATGAACTGAAAGAGCATCAGAAAATTCACCCTGGAAAAACCTTTGGAGGCAAAGTTCAGGAGCTGAAGAAGAGGCTGTTACGCCTGCCTGTTTACCCCTACTGGCTCTGCTACACAGTGCAGACGTTAGTTGGGCAACAGGTGTATTCAATCCCTAATTAACTCACCATCGGTATAAAGACCTGTGACTTGGAGTGAGAGCTTGCTCACTTCGCTCACATTATTTCTTTTGTATCTTTGTTTTATCATATTTATTTTTAGTGTCAGATATTGTTTATTTAGTAACCACACGCGTGTGTTTTTCCCCTAGACGTCGGTTTCTTTTGATTGTTTAATACTGGTTTTGCTTGATTTGTTAATAAATTGTTTTTTGTTAAAGCATTTGGTTGTTTGCCTCTTTTATGTTGCGGTATATGAGCCAGCCGTAACAGAGGCCTTAACACTTTTAATAGAGACATGAATCTGACATACATTTTTGACTCGTTCATTCATTGTTTTTCATTAGAACATGTAGTTTCTCTTTCACTTCTCAAGTCAGTAAAGAGAGATATCTGTCTAATTCCCTTTCACTTTTTCTTAATGTTTGTATTTGCTTCATGTAATATTGATTAAACTCTTTACTCATTTTATCAACATCTCATTGTTATTGTCCTTTTTTAATTTTCTGCTGATTCTGCTTGAATTAAGAGCAATTTCTTCATTTTGGTTCTGAAATTCATGAAGTATCCTGATATGAATGGTTTTTGAGCTTTCCGTGTTTTAAACTTCTCAACAGAGCTTTTAAATGCTTAACTAAATTATTTTTCACTGCACACATGACTGACATTGAATGAGATTGCTGTCTGTCTACATTATTAACAGTTTCACCCTTGATATCCACTATCATATATACATTTCAAAGAGTTTGTTCTATTCAGTTTGATGGTTCATTCACACCATCAGGCTTCATGAAGTCAGAACAATTGTCCATTCACCCACAGCAGTGTTTATTGACCTCCACCATTCCCCAAATGGCAGAGCTCTTCAGTAATGTTGAAAAACTGTGGCAAGTTGATGTACGTCCCTTCAGGAACAAAAAGGAGGTCACCAGAACCTGACAAGACCAATATGTTACACCACCCCTCTGCTTAGGTGCAAATATTTCCAAGCCCCAAAGGAAATGGTAATGCCCAGCCTCAAGAACACTGAATAGTACCTCGATAAAGATCCAGATCAAGCTAAGCCATACAATGCTGAAATTCTGAAACTGACCCAGGCAGGAACCTTCAAGAAGTTGAGTTCCCACCAGTTGACACAGTCAGGGGAATAATGGTATATTCCACATCACATGGTGACCCACAACAATAAGAACTGCATTTTGTTCAACTGTTCTTATCATTACACTTTGAGAGCACTTAGCACTCTCAGTAGCACTTTGAGATTTGCTCCAAATATAAAGTGCATTACAAATAAAATCTATTATTATTATTAGTATTATTATTATTAGTACCGAGGTCTGAACCTAAACGAGTGGCTGTTACCTGGCCCCACCTTAGAACCTTCATTCCTAGGAGTGCTGTTAAGGTTCCGGGAGCACACTGTAGCTATTACGTAGTTATGTAAAAGCCATGTTCCTCCAGGTCCGCCTGCTCTCTGAAGACCCTTCTGAGATTTGTCTGCCGTGACATGAAGGGAGACCAAACTCCATTGGTGTTTGAGTGGCAAGTCCTACCCTTCAATACCCTGTGTAGCACATGCTGTGCCAGTTGATCCATACCATACCATACCAACTTCTTCCGCTTATCCAGGGCTGGGTCCTGCTGCCAAACCTAACACCCTCCGGCCCCTGGCTGCGCCTAGAAATTCTGTCCATAAAAATTATGAACAGAACTGGCCACAAAGGGCAGCCCTGCCAGAGTTCAACATGCACTGGGAAACAGTCCGACTTATTGCTGGCAATGCGAACCAAGCTCCTGTTCCGGTCGTACAGGAACCAGACAGCTGTTAGCAACAGGATGCTGCGAGGGACACTGTTGAATGCCCTCTCCAAATCCACAAAGCACATGTAGACTTGATGGGCAAACTCCCACAAACCCTCCAGCACCCTGGAGAGGGTATAGAGGACGAAAACCGCACTGTTCTTCCTGAATCCGAGGTTCTACTATTGGCCGTCTTCTCCTCTCCAGTACCCTGGCATAGACTTTCCCGGGGAGGCTGAGAAGTGTGATCCCCCTGTAGTTGGAACACACCCTCCGGTCCCCCTTCTTAAAAAGAGGGACCATCACCCACCACCCCGGTCTGCAAGCTCAAAGGTACTGTCCCCGACCAACACGCGATGTTGCAGAGGCATGTCAGCCAAGACAGCCTCACAACATCCAGAGACTTGAGGTACTCAGGGCGGATCTCATCCACCCCCGGTGCCTTGCCACCGAGGAGCTTCTTAACTACCTCGGTGACTTCAGCTTGGGTGATGGATGAGTCCACCTCCGAGCCCCCAGCCTCTGTGAAAGACGTGACGGCGGGATTAAGGAGATCCTCGAAGTATTCCTTCCACCGTCCGACGACATCCCCATTCAAGGTCATCTGCCCGCCTCCCGCTGTTGGTCGGGACTGCTTCCCTCTCCTGAGGCACCGGATGGTTTGCCAGAATCTCTTCGAGGCCAACCGATAATCCTTCTCCATGGCCTCACCGAACTCTTCCCAAGCCCAATTTTTTTGCCTACACAACAACCTACAGTCTGCTTGGCTGGCGGTACCTGTCAGCTGCCTCGGAGTCCCACAAGCCAGCCAGGACTCGATAGGACTCCTTCTTTAGCTTGATGGCATCCCTTACTTCCGGTGTCCACCACCGAGTTCGGGGATTGCCGCCTCGACGGGCACCGGAGACCTTACGGCCACAGCTCTGAGTGGCGCGTCGACAATGGAGGTGGAGAACATGGTCCACTCAGACTCAATATCTCCAGACTCCCTTGGGATTCGGTCGAAGCTCCGCCAGAGGTGGAAGTAGAGGATCTCTCTGACAGGGGACTCTGCCAAATATTCCCAACAGACCCTCACAGTACGTTTGGGTCTACCAAGTCTGTCCAGCCTCCTCCCTGGCCATCGGATCCAACTCACTACCAGGTGATTATCGGTTGACAGCTCCACCCCTCTCTTCACCCGAGTGTCCAAGACATACGGGCGGAGGCCAGATGAAACGACCACAAAGTCAATCTTCGACCTCCGGTCTAGGGTGTCCTTGTGCCACGTGTACTGATGGACACCCTTATGCTTGAACATGGTGTTCATTATGGACAAGCTGTAACTAGCACAGAAGTCCAATAACAGAACACCGCTCGGGTTCAGATCAGGGGGGCTGTCCCTCCCAATCATGTCCCTCCAGTTGTCACAGTCGCTGCCCACATTGGCGTTGAAGTCCCCCAGTAGAACAACGGAGTCCCCAGTTGGCGCACTTTCCAGCACCCCTCCCAGGGACCCCCAGGTACTCTACACTGCCGTTTGGCCCGTAGGCGCACACGACAGTGAGAGACCTATCCCCGACCCGAAGGCACAGGGAAGCGACCCTCTCGTTCTCCGGGGTGAACTCCAACACATGGCGGCTGAGCTGAGGGGCTATAAGCAAACCCATACCAGCCCGCCGCCTCTTACCATGGGCAACTCCAGAGTGGTAAAGAGTCCATCCTCTCTCCAGCAGTGTGGTTCCAGAGCCCAAGCCATGCGTGGAGGTGATCCCAACTATCTCTAGTCGGTACCTCTCAACCTCAAGCACAATCTCAGGCTCCTTCCCCGCCAGCGAGGTGACAATCCACGTCCATAGAGCTAGTTTCCATGTCCAGGTATCAGGTCGTCGAGGCCCCCGCCTTCGACTGCCGCCCGATCCTCTAAGCACCGGTCCCTTATGGTCCCTCCTACAGGGGGTGAGCCCACGGGAGGGCGGCCCCACGTCACTCCTTTGGGCTGAGCCTGGCCGGACCCCATTGGGGGAGGCCCGGCCACCAGGTGCTCTCATATAAGCAATCCTGGGCCTGGCTCCAGGGTGTGACGTCATGGTCCTCGATCTTATTTCCATCATAAGGGTTTTTGAACCGCTCTTAGTCTGACCCGTCACCTAGGACCTGTTTGCCTTGGGAGACCCTACCAGGGGCATATAGCCCTGGACAACATAGCTCGGGTACTCAAACCCCTCCACCACGGTAAGGTGGCAGTTCAAGGAAGGGGCAATTATTTTGAATTACGGTACTCTACATTTATTTTGTATGATTTAAAATTACTTATAGCCGTCTACTTATTGCTATCCTGTGCTTTGGTTGCATTCTGATGGCATTAATAATAGACAAGACAAAATACCTCCAGCGGTAAAGAGTTGGCTATCTTCAATTTAATACCGAGTGGCATAAGACTTGCTAAGCGCACTTTCAACATGATCACGATAAAACAGATCAACGTGCACATTTGACCCGGGGACTGGTTTATAGCGGTGGATCTGAAATATGCATATACTTTTACATTCAGATAGCCCTCATCACAGGCGCTTCCTGAGATTCGTGTTCGAATGCGTCATGCTCCTCATGTTCATGGTCACGAAAAACAGTTCTTTTTGAGACTATCAGAGGGGAGCGCGTTCTCAATGACTAATGCATTTATAGCACAGCCCTCTGTGTTCTGCGTATTTTCATTATGTGGTAGTTTCAGCTGTCTACCCTATTATTGTGCTTGTGCACTTCGCTCGTCCCGCGGATTTATTCCAGATGCTGTGATATAGGTATAACCCGCTTGTAACAGCTGGTCTGATGTTGTATGCACCAGTACACTTGCTGCTTCATTATTGACACTCCCTGTGATATATTCCCGCGTCGGCACGACCGTGTTTAGGGCGGTGCTGAAGGAAACGGTGAAGTTTTGGCACTCTGCCAGCTAGATGCATGAGTGTTTCAACCAGGTCCGGTACCCGAACTGGGTGAGGTTGGGCTTTAGTTCTTTGTTGTATTCATCCTCTATGGCATGACCACGTTTGTGCAGGACAAAGCTCTGGGGACATCAGAAGTTACAGGGACTAATGGAAGCTGTACAAAGTAGGCAACACAGGCAACGCCGTAATTTCAATTTTAATTGACAGTAAAACAAAGGCAGAAAACCGTACAATCTGATGGGAAGCAATATGTGATAGAACACCGGCACAGTAACTTCATATTAACGTGCGGCTAAACAAAGGCACAGTAACTTCATATTGATGCGCAGCTAAACAAAGGCAGAGTACCGTAATTAAATTTGAGCATTCCAAAACAAAGCCAAGGAGCGATAATTGGTGTTACGGTGTTCTGTCTTGGTTTCTCATGGGCTTTTGGAAGTTACTGTTAAGACAACCCATTATTATCTCGAAAAAACAACAGAATTGACTCAAGATACTTATACACATGATAAAGGAGTCTTGAATGTGCCAAAAATGTCAATAACTAATTTTCAACCAAAAACGAAGTTACGGTCTTTTGCCTTTGCACAGCAGAGTAGTACATAGTAAAGCACTATATAAATGACTAATTTATTCAGTCATTAGTTTCTTAACAGCCACGATGAGCAACGGACATTTTGTTGTTTGATTGGTTTCTATTAATTCGTGTTCATATGTGTTATATAGACATTCTTAATGAACTTTCAGTGACTTGAGGAGGGAGAGGGGGAGAGTTAGTTTGGACAGGCGATGTCCTGTGCTGTCTTTGCTATCTTCTGTCCAGGGTGCATTTTATGACTTTATTGCAGGGTGAGTTTTGTCTTAGCAGGAAAATCAGTTCTTATAAGGGCACATGGAAACATGGGGTTACAGTACACGTGCATGTACTATGTTACCTGCTAAAAATGTCAAGATACCAACAACACATGATAACAAATAATTTTGATAAAAAATGAGCACGTAAGAAATGACATAAGAAATGTCTTTTACCTGTTCTCTTCGACCGACAGCTGAATGCAATGCTCTGGCTCGTTTCAAATTTTTCAAAATGGTAGAAATGTTTATATCACGTTATCGCGAGAACCGTGATCTCTACTAACTATCAAGTCTCGCGTTGCCAGTAGTCATGTCTCAGTAGGGCTGTTGCCATCTAGCAGTTGAGAAATGTAATTGCATTTGTAAGAAATGAAGGTCAGACCGTGCTTAACAGAACTGTACAGGGCTGCCAACTCTCACGCATTAAGCCATTAAGCCATCCACTCAGGAAAGCCATTTAATGACCATAGCATGTTAATTGAATAGAAAAAAAATAGCTAGAGAGGAGATTTTGCTGAGCACTATATTACATATTTAGTATATTTTTACTTATGTCATTAAATAATTGTTATTATAACAAAAACTGCATTATATTTCATTTAATTTGTTATTTTTGACCTTTAATAACAGCAGATTGGGCCCTCTATGTTTACAGCATTAGGTGAGATTATTTTTTTAAATAAAATTTTAAATGAACATGTATCCAAATTAGTCAATATTGAATCAAAATCGGAATCAAATCACAAGAATGGAATTGAAATCTTGACATTTTTGTAAAGCAATAATAAAAACGGTATCCATACCAGTCATTGTACAATGTAAACATGTAACATGTTTTCACTAAACTTCATAAAATTCTATTTTAGTTACCAAATGTTATGACAATCACAATTACATTATTGTGATGCAATATTTGTTTTTTACATAGTCCACCCCCATTACAAAAAAAACAAAACAATCTCACTCCAAGCTAAACTAAAAAGTTGGCAGCCCTGACTGTATAATGTGCTTAACAGAACTGTATAACTTTACTCTGTCATTCTCGTTGGCATAACAACACACAGGCTTGGGAGGGTTACTTTAAAAACGTATTCCGTTACAGTTACAAATTACTTCTTAAAAAAAGTATTCAGTAACGTAATCCAAGTACTATAATATTAAAGTAATGTAACTGATTACTTTTGGATTACTTCAAGGTCACGTATATAAATAATGTCAAGCAAGAAGAAATATTATTTTTTTAAAAATTGGAATTTGGTCCAGTGTACAATATTTGCAAAGTATACACACAGGCCTGAAAATATATTTATGTAAAGGCTATACAGACATCTAGTGGCTAATGCATGGTATTACAGATTTTTTTAAACTAATTTTTAACTAAAAAATAAAAACACAACATTTACAATTTTTACACAATCTACATATAAGTTTATTTTAAAATAGGCCTACATGTTGACTAAAGCTGTGATCTTTCTTAATTTGACTGACTGAAACGCCCCAAGTTCCCACTGCCATATTCCCCTACGTTAGACAGCGAACATCCAGTTACGTGAGAAAAGATTAAGAAAGGACATTTTGGGTACTAAAAAAGCTACTCTCCTAATTTCTACAAAATAGCAGCGGAATTTCTATGAATTAAAAGTGATTTTACCTGCAGGCAGCTTCGTTTCTACTAGCTGCAGTGATTCAATCTGCGTCTGAGGAGATTGTAGAAAGCTGTTATTTGCACATGCACCAGCGCGTGGCACACGTGACTCAGTCATTACCGGCAACTGAACCAGGAACTACTGTATAATCAAGCTTAATATAGTGTTATTATGCCAAAATATTTATTTATTTAGTTTTAAATGAAACCATTGTAATCCTGAAAGTATTCCCCCTTTTTTCAAAATTTAACTATAATCTGATTACTACGTTTTTTGATGTAACTGTAACGGATTACAGTTACTGGATTTTTTATCCTGATTACATAACGCCGTTACATGTATTCCGTTACTCCCCAACTGTGACAACACGCGACAGCATACAGTCACTTCTCACTTCCCGAAATGCCCAAGAAAGCTCTTAAAGTGACAGGATAACAGAACCTTTCTTAAAGGTACCATGACTCATTATCATAACAGCATTTTTATTTAATTTAAAATGAAAGTAGTTTTAGAAAATTTTAAATATCGTAGATTGCGTAATGTTATGTGTGCCAGCAAACATGAAGCTGCGTGGGCGAAAAACATGTAAACAACTTGTAAACAACCAAACACCTTATAATCACAGTTGACTTGCTTACATGATGGAATATCATACATATCACAAGTTATTTTCGGAAAAAATTACATGTAACCAGATTCAATGTTATTTTGTCTAGAAGAGGGTTACACATAGGTACACATAGGTAACATAGGTAACCGATAGGTACATAGGTAACCGATAGTTACACATAGGTAACCGATATAGGTTACACACCTATATCGGGTGTATATTTAACCGAGGAGGTGAAATGACGGCTATTGCTTGTTGGGTCCAGTCTTCAGTGTCACATCATCCTTCAGAAATCATTCTAATATGATGATTTGATGCTCAAGAAACATTTATGATTATTATCAACGTTGATTTCTGAAGGAGTGTGTGTAACTGGAGAGAAAGAGTACTGAGTAAAGAAAGTATTGTAAAGAGTATCCTTTCAAACCATTCATTAGAACACACACAATGTACTTAGTAAGCTACAGTATGTGTAGCCTACTGTGTACAGTGTGTATACATTTCATACTGAAATTAATCCCGTTAACAGTAATGTAATGTTAATGTAACGTTAACATAGTGTAACATAGCTCCACTTAGTACAAATATCTCCAGTTTCATTTCGACAGAGCCATCTCATTGGAACTCAATTGAGACACGTGAAGCCCATTTTTAGCGATATTTTAGCACTTCCATTCCTGACGCGCAGACTCAAACCAACTCAAACTAAGCTTGATGACGTGAGCAACCTGTCTGACCAGGGACGGACTGACAATCTGTGCGTTCTGGAAAAGTCCAGAACGGCCGTCCAACCGAGGGCCGTCGGCACAAAAAAAAGTCTAATAAAGCAATATGAACAACCAACAGCAGGGGCACTAATACAATCACTTACAGGCCCGGGGTGGGTAATCGGGAGAATCGGGAGAATTCCCGGTGGGCCGCTTCACTTTTGGGCCAGTCGAGGATTTTTTTTTTCTTCACATTTGTCACGTTACATTAGGCTACACACGTTCCGCATTCTGACACTGCAGCGCAGCACTCTTCATAGGTTGTACCATGTGAGGGAGTTCTCCCCTCCCCTCCTATAGAGTTGGTTGGGTCCATAGCCCGTCTTTTCCAAAACGTTTTCTCAGGTAGGCTACCGCGGCACCGCCGGCGCCTACCGATAGCTGGACCGGCCCTACCGTAAGTAACGGTAGCTACACGTCAGGGAGGATGGATGGGAGGAAGAGGCCAGGAGGTATGGAAGCTTGTTTTTGCCACAGAATAAAACATTTTAAAAGATAATTGCGACTTTTTATCTCTCAATTGCGAGTTTACATCTCGCAATTCTGTCATTATTTCTCAGAATTGCGAGATATAAAGTCAGAATTGCGTGAAATAAAGTCGCAATTGCGTGTTATAAAGTCAGAATTGCGAGATATAAAGTCAGAATCGTGTGAAATAAAGTCGCAATTGCTTCTTATAAAGTCTAAGTGAATGATTATTTAACCTTTACATTATTTGTTGAACCATGGCATTAATACAAACTACACAATAGTAAGAGCTGAACTGTTGCTTCATTTATCCAATTTGGAAAAAGTGCTAATATTTGGAATTCCACCATGGAAAAAGTGGGCCGGTCTTGGGCCTGAAACTCCCGGGCTGAAAAGTGGCCCTACTCCGGCCCTGTGTCTGACAGATGTAAATCTTCTAGTAGCTGTGCGTGAAAACTGCCCACGTTAATCTTGCAGAGACGGCGAGCTTGAGCATATAGTTATTTGGCGTGAGTGAGCAGGAGTAAGTATTCTGATTAATTATTTTGACAGTATAATATATCTATGGGCTTCTCCCTTCAGTCCCTTGACGTCCCCCCGATTGCACGCAAGCTTCTCCTCCTGTCCATACGGTAATCTCTCTACTGTGCGACAGAGAGTCGAGTGGTTATGACGCAATCGTTAGCCTATTTTTACAAAAACTGTTTCTACGGGGCCATAATGTAACATAGAAGGTAATGGAGCCCTTTATACATTGTCGTGTTTCTTTAGAAATAAATTATGGACAAATGGAGTCTTTAAACGCTTCAGATGTAAAGTTATTCGCTGTCAAAGTGACGCCAAAATGAATGGGAGTCAATGGAATGCTAACAGCAGGTGAAGTTCGGCTACAAGATGGCGGCATGCGGCCGGCTTCAACTTCCAGTCGATGGATTACCCGCCTGGGCGAGATCAACTCTCATATATAATCAACTCTCATATCTAACTGTTGCTCTGTCTTCGTCAACAACACGCGCTTGCACCCCCTGCTGGTGAGGTAGACTAACAGCAGATGGAGAGTATGCTCGGTAATCTACTGCTTTTCCTGCAGTTCCTGGATGTCAACGTAGAATTTTCTGTCGAATTTGAACCACTGAATTTGAGGAAGCAAATTTGTAAAGCGAAATAAAATGGACCAAAAATTGCCTGTTGAATATTGTAGGTTGTTTTTTTAAACAGTTTGACTATTTTGGAAGTGAAATATGAAAGGGAAATATGAATTATTGAATTTTTAATAATGAAAATGTGTTTGAAATGTTTTGAATTGAAATATTCATAGCTTAAATATTCAACCATGCTGAATTTCAGCCCATAAAAATGAAAGCCCTAAAAATACAATGCATTAAAATGCAAGCATGGTTAATGCAATGCATTTTTTTTTTATTTTTTTTTTTTAAGTAGCCTAGTGCAATTCAACAGGCTTTTTTGTTTCAAAAACTTTTGCCACTATTTTACTTCCATAGCTCTGGTTCACGCTGTCCGGAAACGTCACAACAGGTGTTACAATATATTCGGTTCCTGAAATATTTGGTTCCAATGGGTGGAGCTATCATGAATATTTACGAGACATAGCGTGGGCGGGGCAACAAATACAACCGAGTGGAACAGAAATTATTAGCGTAAGCGCCTCGTTTTGTTTTATGGATTATTTATTTCAAACAGGTAATAAAGTTGAACGAAGTTAATCTTAAACTACTCGTATATATTTTATAAATAATTAATCGTTTTGTAGCATGTGTTTCAGTACTCTGAGTTTACCTGAACTATTACAGACCTGATCCTGTAGGAAGCGTTGCAAGACCTACAATAAAGGCATATTTCTCCAAATTTTCCCAGATTAGTTGTTGCTGACATTCTATGATATAGAACTGTTCGTTTCTCATGAATGACTGAGATTAGGATTTTTAAAGGTGTGTGATTGCTGTTTAAATAAATATTTACAAATATATTCTTGTGTCTTTATTCGGTCTCCCAAAGTTGTCTGCATATTATTAAAATAGCCTTGAAATTATAGGCTGATTGTTTAAGACAACATACGAACTTGGAGTTGCATGTTTCATGCTTTGGATGTTGCTTTATACTGACTCAACTGAAAATATTTTTGATACACAACCTTTACTTTATCAAAGGTTATCATAAATGTTAAGCTTCAGATGCATTAACAATGGTTTTCTCTAGCAATGCTTTAGAACGTTGGTCAAATTAATTGATAATAATGACTAACCATTAATCATAAAAATTAGGCCTACATCTTATCAGTTTAGTAATGTTATCATTCTTATCTTATGTAATCTTTTTGTAAACAAGTGAACACAAAAACACACTGGTGTAGAAGGCATGGGTATACCAAAATATTAAGGAAAGGTATATTTATAAATAGCCTACATATTTGAATAATATAGTAAACATTGTATTAGTCCTGCTGTATTAATTTTGTCCTTGATCCCATTTTTTTTCTCTTGTCTAACATTCTAGTTTTTACAGATGAATATGAATAAAATATGTAATTTTAAGACACTGTATCTTACTATAAAAGTAATTTCGAGTTAATGAATGAATGCTTTAAATAAACTCAATAATATTTACATAGAAATATGTTGAGGCAGATGTTTTTGTTTATCAATTTTAAACAGTCTAGATCATATTTAGGATAGGTAGATAACTTTATGCATATTGTTTTATATTATAAAAATTATTATATTTTTTAAATGAGAATACTTTTTAATTATATGTCCATACCCCACCACACCTGAGAAACTTATTTTCTGACCTCTATTTCTGTGCAATTTACTACAGCTTTGGCAAATAAATAATTGGTTCAGTGCATATAGTCTGTTAAGCATTCAACATCCAATGGTGATGTTTTAAAAGAATAACAAGTCTCAACCACAATTCATATAAATAAACCTACCCATCTTTGTTAAATGTGTCATTTTGGCTGTCAATATAGATAAGGAAATGTTTAAAAACTTGTATGAATTGAAAAAATCGGGAAAGGTTCCTCATGGTGTTTCTAAAAAAATAAAAAAAAAGAAGGGCACAGAAGAACTTCACAATGAGAGGTGGGTTAAGTAGCCTAACACTTAGTGATTTATCTGTCTCTTCATGATCAAAACATACTACTTTTAGATGAGGTCTTATACTATATTATACAGTGAGGTTTTTATTTGCCCTAGATGCAAACACCCTTAATTTTGTACTCCCATGCATGATATCAATGAAAGAAAATTAGAAATTTGGCATTGCCAAATAAAAAACTAAATTAAATGAATCAGTTTGCTAGAGTTTTGTCTCTGTTTTATTACAATTAAGTGCACTTACCTTTGGAATGGTACATTCAAAACTACAAATTGCACAAACTGAGTATAACATTACTTTAGTTGGACTATACATCAATGCAATTTAAATAATTATCACTTAATTTGACCAATGTTCTAAAGCATTGCTAGAGAACCAACTGTTAAAGCAACTGAAGCTTAACATTTATGATAACCTTTGACAGTTGTGCATCAAAAAGATTTTCAGTTGAGTGTAAAGCAACATTCAAAGCATGCAACAACATGCAACTCCAAGTAGCCTATGTTGTCTTGAGCTATCATATATAATATAAAGGCTATTTCAATAATAGCCTACAGACAACTTTGGGAGACAGAATCAAAACACAAGAATATATTTGTAAATATTTATTTAAACATGCAAATTATTGCATGTTTAAATAAATATTTACAAATATATTCTTGTGTTTTGATTCTGTCTCCCAAAGTTGTCTGTAGGCTATAATTGAAATTGCTAAGACATTTAAAAAGCTTAATCTCAGTCATTAGTGAGAAACGAACTGTTAGGAGTAGTTTGGGACAAAACGCGATCTGAGGCGCTCAAGCTAATAATTTCTATTTCACTCGCTTGTATTTGTCGCCCCGCCCACGCTATGGTCTCGTGAATATTCATGATAGCTCCACCCATTGGAACCAAATATTTCAGGAACCGAATATATTGTAACACCGTTACTAGTTGCACGTGCTCCGGTGTATTGTAAACAAATGCGTCAATATTGCCTTATCAATTTCATCCTGAATCAGTATATTAGTGGAGAAGAATCGAGCAGAACTTGTGCACGAACGGCTGTTACAGGACATTTCAGAAAGGTATGTTTTTTGTGTGTGTAGATGTCTCATACTTTTTCTATACGCGGTCATTTGTAGATGCTAAGTTAGTGCTGTTTATGTTAAAACACGCAAACATATCCATGCATTTCTCATAATATTACAATCCTCGAAGGGATTATTTGATCAGCACTCACACACACTCTTTCACGCACACACACACTCTACAAAACGAATGTAGCCACACACGCCGATGCCGAGTCTGAGCCGCAGGCGCCGCGGGGCAGCCGAGCTCGGGCCGATTATGCATGCTATCTGGGTATCTGTCGTGAGAACCATGAGCACATTACGAGTCTAACCATGGTTTTACCACAGTAAAGAAAACTTGTTTGTGAATCCGGTGTGAACTCGCTTAGATCGACGACTCTATTGCAGCAACTCTCCCTTTTCTTAATGTGTGTGTGTGTATACAGCTGTATAGCTACTACTACTAGCCCTGAGTGAATTGATAGAATTATTTTATGCCGTGTTTCAGACTTATCCCTTGATAAAACATAAACAGTGAACTAGAGTATTTGTATTATCTGGCATTATATTATTTCGCCACAGCCACAAATGTAACACTAAACTGAAAATGGTATTTTAGTTTAGCAATAACTGAATAAGAAACCGTTCAACAAATACATCTAGGAATATAAAAAAGTATATATGAATAATATATATATATATATATATATATATATATATATATATATATAGCCTAGGTTATATCTTTAAAACTTGAAGTCCAGAAACTTTTTTTTTTTCAATAAAAGGCATGTCAGTTTTTTATACACAAGTTCCAAAAAAAGTGCAACAGTAACTTATACTCAATGAAGTAGTCCTTTAAAAGCAACCACAGAGTAGTGCAATAAGAGACTTTAATAGAGTACACAAATAAACCAGTTCAGTCCTGGATCCGTTTCACTGGGCGTTTGCTAAGTATCAAAATCCAAACTTCATCAAAATAAAGATAGCCTATTTCTAGGAATAATCACTCTTAGACTTGTCTTGACAGTTTCCTGAATTTCCACAGAATGGTTTCGTTTTACTTAAGAAAAATTCAGAATAATACCAAGACAATAAATTCAAAAAAAGGGAAAAAATAACAGAAAAGCATGTAGGTCTTCAACCGAAATTGCGGCGCTCAGAAACAGGGAACAAAGCTTTTTATTCAGTTACTCATGGACTTTATTCATGGAGACATTTGTCTGAGAACTCGTATCATCTGCTTGCCGTTGTAGTGAGAGGCCCATATCAGAATGACATTTCCTACACAACGGCTGTTTCTGGAACTAAACAACAGAAACAGGAAATCACCCACTTTCTGTGAGATGTCAGAAGCGGAAATGCTTGAGCTTGTGTCTTAAGGCAGGACCTGAATTCAGCCGAATTCAATATAAGAAGCAAACAAAGGAAGCTTTATTGCTCTTGCTACCATCAATCTAGTATGCCAGCTGTTACTAGACTCAAGAAGCCTGCTAGCTTTAGCTATTTTTACATCTGTTAGTTAGTACTCATTTATAATCTTTAACAAGTATTCTTTTCATTTGATTATTTTAATAAAGTTTGTTAAAACATTTACTATAATCATCTGACTCAACCTTGGATTATTGAGTACAGTTTTCTTCTGCCTGGATCATGAAATCCTTTCTGGAAGAAACGCACGAGGGGTGAGCATTCTTTTGATAAAAGAATAATTACCATGTGTTCTGATTTGATCATATAGCCTAGCCAAAGAGGCAGCATGTAACAAGGTTGTTGTTATATTTCAAAAAAGGTTTAAGAAGTACTAAAAAAGATAGACTTATAATACAGGTAATCAATCTATAATTTTATAATAGAATATTAACTTCTATAGACTGATCATTTAACTTCTTGAGGACATGACTAAAGGATAGGCTCTTTAGTTACCGCAAGATTATCTCAATAAACTTTGAGTATGGTTTTAAGATAATTGGGAACGGTATTAATCGTGAATCCATCGCACCGTGACGGGGAAGTAATAAATGTGACTGAAAACATTATATGTAATATGAAGATGGCTCCTTGCGTGCTTTCGTCTTCCTCTTCTCCGTTTTCTTGGCTTTATGGACTTTTCTGGCGTCGTTCAACTAAAAGATTGTCCGTAAATATTTCAATTTTATCTATTACTTTTGAGACATGTAACAAGCCCTGCCCCAACACGACAAAACACTTAAATTACATTCAATGATGTTTGTAATAATAATAAAGTTATACTAACTTTACAACTACATAATCATACATATGTGTACGTAATGTACATGTGGTATAATCACACTTTATGTAAAAATGCACACGTATTCTCATGAGATCACGTTGATTCAGATTTGGCGTCATCTGAAGTCCTGTCAAGAGTTGGTCTCTTCACAGACCTGTGAAGTGTTGGGCATCTCAAGTCTTCATAAGAGGCAGGATCCAGACTGGAGCTGACGTACTCTCTAGTTACCTCAGGATGGGCATCCCGAGATAAAACAGAGAAGCAAAAGGAATATAACTAGCTAAGCTGCTGTTCGCAACATTAAGCAAAGATAATCATATAATTGTCATTGAAGATTGTCAGTCTCTGTTCAGTTACGTGTTAGAGATCTAATTACCTTAATACAATGAATGTAGTTATCATAAAATCAAACCATGTTTCAGATCATAGTTATGTTGCTGTAGTGGTTGAAGATGAGTGGCATTAGTGTTTGTTTTTGTAGTATTGGTGTTTTATCCATGCCATATTGAGAGAAATAACAGTATCATCTTTCAATAGAGCAGTTTTATAGGCTTTTATCATCTATCCTGAGTCAAATAATGTGTTTCTAACAGCAAACACTCAGAATAAAGTGAGATGATCTGCTGATGATCCTGAATGGCTTGTTGAATGAGTGTTGATAGTCTGAGGCTCATCAATATTAACAGATCTGCTGAAAACACTCTTTATTTCATGACAATAGTTCCTGTTTTCACCTCATTTATTATGCTGATGTCTTCAGATCTCCTGTAAATTAGCACTTAAGCTCGTTGGTGTCAACAGACTGAGAGTAATTGTTGGTTTCTATAGATACAGACATAAATGCTTAGATGTGTCATTTAGTATTAAAACAAACTCAGTAACTGATAACTTTGATTTTCAGCTCCTCCTACAGTGGAATTCATCATCAGTGAAGCTCCTCCTACTGTTATTCTCCAATAAATGCTGGAATATTCCCATCAGCTACAAGTGAAGACGAGGAGCAAAGCATCAGGAAGAGCTGAAATCTGTAAAGACTGAGTTTATTAAAGAGGACAGTGAGAACATGAGTGATCCAGAACCCTGCAGAATGAAACACACTGAAGATCCTGAAGAACAAAGAGGTTGGTGTTTATTCTTCATTCATTCATGATGCTGAAGAACATTCATGTTAGAAAGATTCAAGAACTTCATCAGTTTTAGACAAACGGGTAAACTATGAAATATAAGAATATTTTCTTTCTTGTTTGTTTACCACAAATGGTCAGTAAAGGGAGGTTTGAGAAACTGTTATATTGATTGTCAACATCAGGTCCAACTAAATATTTTAGCTGTTTTATTTTACATTTATAACTGGCTCACATTTTTTTGAAACCATGTTACCAAACATTTTGACATTTCTCAATATAGTTTGCTGAGTATTACCACGATTCGATATCGATTGTTTTGGATATACTGTATATATCAGATAAAATACATGGCAAATGTTCTCAAGGAAAGAAAATCTCTCAAATCATGCTGTAAACTACACATGAAATACACTTAAATTACATTCAAGGATGTTTTTTTTAAATAATAATAAAGTTATACTAACTTTACAATTACATAATCATATTTCTATGGTGGCTGTCAAAAAAGTTTACTGATTTATTCAAACATGCATCAAATATTGAACATTGAAAATTATGATGAATGTGTAATGTGGTGCATATAATTATCAAAATGCTCTCTAGAATTATTTGTTCTAGCTGAATAACGAGTTATGGTCACTGAATATGTTTTTTTTTTTTTGTATGATATATTTATAATTTTTATGATATATACAGGGTGAAAAGAAAATAAGTAAGCAAACAAATAAACAGGTACAAGTCAAGTCACCTTTATTTATATAGCGCTTTTAACAATATATATTGTTTCAAAGCTGTTTTACAATGATAATAGGAAAATAAAGTAACAGAGATTGTTTTTGCTTTATAGCAGCTCTAGAATAAAGTTATTGTCCAGCTAAAGTTAGTTTTGATTGATTCACTTCCGTTGCAAAGATCATTAGTTATTAACTTAGGGGCCGCTTATACGACAAGGCTTTGGTCACGTTAAGAAACAAAAAAGAATACAGTTGATAACAGTTACAAATACATCTGACTAAAGTTAATTAGAAACAAACAATCCTTCACTTGATAAAGGTTTGGCCATTTGCTTTGTGAACACACACACACAGACACACACAAATCATGGACATTATTCAAAAAGATTAAATGATCATGAAAAAAGTCACGCTCATATTATTCTCAGTCAAAAATGAGTGCATTTGAAATTAATTAGACACATTTCATCTAGTGGAAGCTCATTTTTGAGATATCAACCTCAAATTTGGTGCAACCTCAAAACTGCTTGTTTAGATTTGTTGATTTTCTCACAGTTTTTTTTTTTTTTTTTTAAAATACAAATTTCGGTAGCACTTTATTTTAGGGCTCTCACTTTTAACTAGTTGAATATTAGCATGCATATTACTAGGACATTGGCTGTTTATCAGTACTTATAAACCACATATTAATGCCATATTCTGCATGACCTTATTGTACATCCCTTAATCCCACACCACACCTAAACTTAAACGCTAAATAAAACTACCTCACTAACTATTAATAAGAAGAAAATTAGGAGTTTGAGGCAAAAGTTGTAGTTAATAGTGAATGTGTTCCCCCATGCTGAGGTGTTACCCATATTTTACCTAAACATTTGAAATAGTATTCTTTTGTGCATTTTTCATAACAATAAACATAATTTCAAACAATAAACAACTTTTTTTCATTCAGTTTTTTTTTTCGATCTTTCATTTTTGATCGCACCAGAGGGTTAATACACAGTAAATTCCCCAGTGTTAAAGTAACACAGAAGCAATGTTAAAGTTAATTAGATAATTAAGTGATTAATTAACTGATGATTGAGCATTAGTGATGAACACCTGCTGTTAACAAGCAGAATCACTGAAGAAAAGAGAAACACAAGAACTACAACTGACCTCCAGCCACAGCCTCAGAGGCTGTGTACACAACACCGTTTTCAACTAAAAACATAAAATTTAAGTGTTTTGGCCATTTGGGGTGCCTGAAAACACAGACAAGTTTGTGAAAATGGTCTCTGAATATAATTATGTCATTCATGCACATGTGTATTACGTGTTGAGTCTGTTGTGTTTCATCGCCATCTACTGGCCTGGCAGCAAAATACATTGTTTTTAGTAGTTTTCACGGATCCGTGTGAATGGGGATCATTTTGACAACGGTGTTGTCTGTGTATGCAGAAAACTCAAAGGAAAATTGTTTCAGTTTGAAGCATATCGTTGTTGTGTAAACGTATCCTTAGATGAAATACTAATAGAATAAGGAGGATATTCTTCTTGGCAAGGAGAATAATCTTTCTTAAGAGTTGGTAAAAGATCGTACTGTCGTTTCGGTGGATAAACAGATCAGTTGATTGTAAAATTAATTCTGCTACAATTAATTCTGAAAGCTGATCTAAATATTTTATACATACACAATTATAACTTATCATAATTAATTGTATATATTTCCCTTTTTGCTAATTTGCTGGCGTTGTGTGTGCCTCTCACACACACACAACTCAAACCTTCAATAAAATAATCATTCATACAATTCAAAAAGGTTGAATCACGGGCTTCATTGCACAGGATATGCGCTGTGAGAACGTCTCGGTTACGTATGTAACCCTCGTTCCCTGAGTAGGGAACGGAGACGTTACGTCGGATGACGACAAATGGGGTTTCGCTTAGAAAGCGTATCACCTTCGAGTATATAAAACGAGCCAATGGCAATGAAATGCCATGGGTCTGCGGAAATTGCATAGCGTATCTCCGCCCCACGCCGGGGGTGTATAAGGAAGTACGCTGGCAACATGCAGATATGTTTCTTCGCTGAGGATCCGAGACTGAACTCAGGGGTTCCCAGCGGTACATAGGGCCCTATAAATTCCGTTTTATTTTTTTCAAAATTCCGTTTTATTTTTTCCCAAATTCCATTTTTTTCGTTTTAATTTTTGGGAATTCCGTTTTTTTTACCCTTTACTGTTATTTTAGTTGTAAAAAGAGTGCTTTTAATGTTAATGATTAAAATGTACACAAATACAATAGGAATGACCTTAAATGTTTTGAGGTAACAAACAAAATTCTAAAAGGTGTTAAATGTGGTTTGATTTGTTTACATTAGTGAATGTATTAGGCTAACTAATATGAACCACAAGCAATACATTTGTTACTGTATTTATTAATCTTTGTTCATTTTAGTTGAACAAACAATGAAGAGCTGTATTTGTATTATGTTACTTCACACTGTGCATTAGGCTAACTAATGTTAACGAATACAACTTTTGATTTAAATAATGTAGGCTACTATAGTAAATGGTGAAATTAACATTAATAAAGATTAATAAATGCTGTAGAAGTACAGTTTATTAATAGTTAATGTTAACTGATCTAGTTAACTAGAGTTTAATAAATGGAACATTATTGTAAAGTGTTACCGATTTTGTTATACACTGAAGCGAGTGTTGGACAGATCAGTTGTTTTAACCATTCATTAAAGTGAATCGGTTCAAAGGAGTCATTAGTTCGCGAATCGGACGTATCATTTGCAGACTTGTACACGTTGTGTGATTATCCCGGCAGTTAGGACATCGCACAAGATTTGTCAACACAGAAAACATTTCATCATTGGATAGGTTTTGTTTAGTTTATTGAAAGTGTTTATGTCAGCTGAATGGGTGGAACGCTTTTCAGAGAAGAAGGCAAAACAGACATTATTGTAAACTATAAAAAAGTTATTGTTTTTTTTTGCACAATTCACACCCAGCGATAATTCAGGAAAATTTTTTGAATGCTCCACGTGAAACTCCGGTCTTCCGATCTTTTACCATCGTGTCAATTCTTTCAGTTATGCGCCCTATCGCAAGCGCAGCAGTCATACATCACTCACTAATCAAATAAGGCTTTGGCGAGACAAAAAGAGAGAGACGCGTGAGTGACAGAGAGACGGAGGGAGAGCAGGTAAAGGAAACACAGCGGAATGAATACGTTGTGTGTTTTATATAGCGTAAACAAAATGTTTTATAACGAAATGCAATATGTGGCGGTCGGTGTTGATTCTGTGACACTTTGCCACAAATTAGTCCATGTGTGGGAAACACTGCACCCAGATTTCCTTCCCCCGGTCTACATTTTCCTCAGACATATGTTTTTCTCCCACACAAGAATTTTTTTTTATTCCAAATATGTAAAATTCCGCGAAATTCCACGTTGACACTAGATTCCGCTTTAATTTGCCAATTCCACGATTCCATCCGCGATTCCGTGATTGCGGAAAATATAGGGCCCTAGGTACAGCTGAAGTGACAGGGAGACGTAACGTCTCCGTTCCCTACTCAGGGAACGAGGGTTACATGCATAACCGAGACGTTCCCTTTCGTGTTCACTCCGAGTTACTTCGGATGACGACGAATGGGGTCCCCAACATAGACTGTAAAAAAATATGGACGTAGTGTCCGTGACGTCACCCGTAGGTTTCTGAAGAGCATTTTTGAAGCCTAAAGTGGGCGGAGCCGTCCGTCGCCATCTTGGCCTTGCGTCACTCCCGGATAACAGAAAATGGGCAAAGAGGCGGGCGTGAGTGGAGCTGAGGAGCCTGGCTATCTGAAATCAGCTAGCTCGACGTGATCGAGTTAGCTGATGATGTAAAGCCAATTAAAAGTTCCTGTTTTTGCCCTTCGAAATATTATAATAGTTAAAATACAGGGCTACAAGTGAGACTGTGTATTACTTCGAGAGTGTTTGTGTGTGACAGTGATTTATGTGCATACATGTCAGTCACTCTTTCCTGGTCCGTCAGCGCGGCATCGCTCAAGTTCGTAGAGAGCTTATTCAGTCCATTTTAAATTCTGATTTTGGCCGCCTCTCAAATGGGTTAAACCGTTAAACCATAGATATATTGCCTTTGAAGTGCAAGTAAATGCGCTAGAAAATCCGCGCTCATTCATGGATGTGCATTTATTGCACGGACGGAGAAAGCGACGACGCCTGCATGATTTCATCTGACGGTACATAAGCATTAGGGTTGGGAACCGAAAACCGGTTCTTATCCAGAACCGGTAGTGTTTTTTGAAAAATACTGGAACCGTGCGAAATTCCTAAGTTTCGGTTCCAAAAACGGTTCTGGGCCGATTTGTGGGCGAAGTGCTGGGAGCTTATCCTTTAATAGCGACGTCTCACACTCACCTCATGAATATTAACCCCTTAACGCCTACTGTCGCGAATCTGCAACAAACCACTTCCATTCAGACTGCAGGCGAGATCGCGTGTGTTTTCCCCCAATGCCTGTTTGTGCACATTCGATACATACCTAGGAACATTTTGCACGCACTGGTTTCTCGTAGGAGCGGTCGGAGTGGGAACTACACCCGGTTCACCGAAGCTAATATTTTGGTTTGCAAAATCCGCATATCAAGGGCGCAAATGTGGAGAAATCGCCCAAAATGAGTTAAGTTGTGCTAAGATAAAAATATGTACCAGCTTATTGATTGCTTCTAAAGCTATGTTATTCATATAGACTTCATGTGACGAATATTTTTTACGTACTTTGTAGATTTCTGTTTGTAGCAAATTTGCGACATTGGGCAATAACGGCTGGATTAGGCTAATGGCTACATATTATAATAATGCTGTATTTAGATGGTTTCAGCCCCAAATTTTTTTTTATTTTTTTTTTATTTTTTATTTTTACAAAAAATAGCATGTTAGGATATAACACTATAAGAATATATAATGTATGCACTGGAGAAACAAGGAAAGAGTTAAACAGAGTGTAACATGGAATGTATAAAAACTACTGTCAATGTTAGGGAGTAGAAGAGTGTTTTGTTTCTTGCTGTTTTAACATTCATTAATTTGTCAATTACAGTTTATAAGTTCTAACAACTGTGTGCCATGAATAAAATCTACATACCTGAGATGGGAAAATGTGTTTTATTAATTTTTCCATTTTGTAAAAAATTACCCTAAATGCCTGTTGTCGCAAATTTGCAACATACCAAAATTTCTATTTATTTGTTGTGCAAAAGTGAAATTGATAATCTCAACATTATTTACCATCTACTTAAAGGCAAAAACACACATAATTAATTTTTTTATATACAGCTATATAAATTCAGGCGTTAAGGGGTTAAAAGAGTAATGAAAGCACTCGCGCTACTCATATACGTTTTGAGAGAGAGAGAGAGAGAGAGAGAGAGAGAGAGAGAGAGAGAGAGAGACGATCTCGATTCAAACACCCACGCGATCTTCACACTGGAACATTCAAATCTGTTTGCGCTGTCGCTGAGAGAGCAGTTGTCAATATGAAACAGCTTTACTTTCACAATCTTTTCAGCAACACAGTATCGGTATTACAAATATTCAAATGATCACAGAAGTACTGAAATAAAAGTTTAGAGTTCGAGAATAAACACTGATGTCTACGGTAGCAACCAAAACAGAGTAAATCACCTTTTGAAAGTCGCTTCAAATAACGAAAATTCGCTTCAGAATTTACTAAATGTATATAATGAGCGAGTACATCATGAATGCCTTTTTTCAAACCGTGTTTTTGTCTTATCCTGAATCACCACGCTAAGCCTGTAATAAGCGTTTATACTCGGACTACTTTACACCGGCACCACTGCGGAGTAGCACAGTGCCTGAGTGACTCACCCGCTTAATAGAAATAAACAGAGAGAAGTAGCTCCGGCTACAATGTTCTTCCGCAAGACGCGTGCAGTTCTGTTTATTTAACTGCTAGAGCGCTGATTCATCCAGTAATGAAGATAAGTCTTTATGAATTAGTCATTCAAATCGAAATATTATGTTTCACCTGTCTGGATATTACATGTGTGTTCAAATATATTCTACCCCTTCTGAGAGGGTGTTCTCCACTGCTGGAGATACAATAAGCTATAGGAGAGGTCCCAAATTATCCTAGAAAATGCAGAAATATTTATTTTCCTTCAGAAAAATGTATTATTTTTGAAAAAATTGCTAAATAATATGTTGAATTTGTTGACATTACCAGTCTGTTAAACTCATTTGACAAGTATAAGAAATAACAACAAAAAGGATTGTGCATTTTCCCCATACTATTTTTTATTAGTTGTTTTAATAATTTGTATTGAATGGGAACCGGAACCGGAATCGTTTGGAGGAACCGGAATCGGAACCGGAACCGGAAAATGTCTTACGATTCCCAACCCTAATAAGCATATTATAATCCATCTGTTCCGTGAGAGCAGAACGAACGAGCCTTTATTGACGTTTTAAATTTGAAAACCCCAAAAAGCAACGAAATTGTCAGACATCCATTAGTGCATGTTCACAGAGGAAAACAACTGAAATACAGCGCTGGTTGTTCTCTCAAACGATACTCGACGACAACGACTGAATCCAAAGAGTTGGGCTTTGTACCCAAGTATTAAATTGTATGAAATATTCCCGAAAAAAAGCAAACACTGCAGAGAAGGCAAGTTCTGCAGCTAACATTTGCTGAGGTGAAGTAACAGTAACAGCTAGTAACAGCAGACAAATGGCTAGCATTGACATCAGTGGGAATCCACCTGTCACTCAAGTGGCCACACCCTTAAATTTAAATATTAATCAACTAAACGGGTGAGTTATAAAAAAATTCACCCCCCTCACAGTTGTTATGAAGGGCAAAATTAGCTGTATAGACCAAAGCCACAGAGAGAACCAGGCTGTAAACATGTTTTTTTCTGCTGTAAAGTTGGTAATTTTAACATGAGGGAGATACAGATTTGACTCACTTCTGCAGCCAGGCCAAGCGGCCAGTTAATGAATTGCAGTTTAACTCACTTCCGTGTTGGTTTCAAGAGAGAGACGGGGAGGTTGCCGCTTGGTCCCCAATCACGCCACCTCGGCTGTCTTCCAGTGCCCTGCATAAGTCTGAGCTCCCTGTCGTGAGACTAGCACGGACGAAGGAGTCCTACTTAACACAGGAATACCAAGGTATACTGGGAAGCATATCTCAGTGGAAATATGCGATCATGCCCAACCGAAGGGGGGGACTTGGAATACACATGACTCAAAGGGCTGCATATGGAGAATCACTGGGGTGTCCAGCCGCAGGTGGAATATTTCAACCCCAGGGGTGGCAAGGTGGCTTGCCGAGGGAAAGACACATGCTCAGAGAGACTTACAGTGGAAATACACATGTGGGGGTCAACCAGAGGGGGAACCATGCACATGGAGGCACCTAGCCAAGCATGAAAGCTGCCGGTGGCATAACTCTGGGGTTATCTCTTGACATCGACAGTGCTGGAGGAACTCTGCAGAGAGGCTTACCTGAGGAGAATATCGCACGTATCCCGTCTATGGAGAGGAATGGCGAGCAAGCGAAGACACCTGAGCAGAATCTAGTACCGGCTAGTTGAAGCGAGTACATGAGAAGAAACTGGCTCCACTCGGAGATTATAGAATCTCGCGAATGTGTTAGGTGTCGCCCAGCCTGCAGCTCTGCAGATGTCTGTTAGCGAGGCGCCATGCGCTAGAGCACAAGAGGATGCCACACTCCGAGTGGAATGGGCCGTCTTACCAAGTGGGCATGGTCGACCTTGCTGCTGGTATGCGAAAGCAATGGCGTCCACTATCCAGTGAGACAACCTTTGCTTGGAGAGAGCCTTTCCCTTCAGCTTCCCACCATAACAGACAAAGAGCTGGTCTTGAAGGTCCTGAAACACTGTGTTCTGTCTACGTAAGCACGGAGGGCGCGTACTGGACAGAGCAGTGCCAAGGCTGGGTCTGCCTCCTCCAAGGGCAGCGCTTGCAGGTTCACCACCTGGTCTCGAAAGGGTGTGGTGGGAACCTTGGGCACATATCCAGGCCGGGGTCTCAGGATCACGGGAGAGTTAGCCGGCCCGAATTCCAGGCACGCTTCGTCAATCGAAAATGCCTGCAGGTCCCCTACCCTCTTGATGGAGGCCAATGCAACCAGGAGAGCTGTCTCCATAGACAGGAACTTAAGCTCCACTGATTGCAGAGGCTCAAAGGGAGCACTCTGCATGGCAGTTAAAACCACTGAGAGATCCCAAGAGGGTACGAGGGGAGGACAAGGAGGATTCAGTCTCCTCGCTCCCCTCAGGAACCTGATGATCAGGTCGTGCTTTCCCAGAGACTTACCATCAACTGCGTTGGGATGTGCGGCAATAGCGGCCCTCGGTCAGGGAATAAAACAGGTCGCAGTGGGTCGAGTCGTGGGAGGCAAACAGGTCTACCTGTGCGTCCCCGAACTGATCCCAAATCAGCTGAACCGACTGGGGATGTAATCTCCATTCTCCAGCGAGAGGCCGAAGCCGAGACAGCTCGTCGGCTGCAAGGTTCAGGTCTCCTGGGATATAAATGGATCGAAGCGACCTCAGATGCTTCTGACTCCATAAGAGGAGGTGGCGAGCGAGTTGCGACATACGGCAGGAATGTAGACCACCTTGATGGTTTATGTACGCTACTGTCGCGGTATTGTCTGATCGGACTAGTACGTGCTGGCCCCTGAGCAACGCACGGAAGCGGTGCAGGGCGAGACGTACAGCCAGCAACTCAAGGCAATTGATATACCAAAGGCGCTGGGGTCCTGTCCAGGAGCCCGCGGCAGCATGTCCATTGCACATGGCGCTCCAGCCCGTGGTGGAGGCATCTGTTAAAACAACAACATACCGAGAAACTTGTTCTAAGGGCACTCTGGCCAGTAGAAAACTGAGGTTCGTCCACGGGGTGAAGGTCTGACGGCAGGCCGGAGTCACTGGGACTTGGAGCGTGCCGTGTTGCCATGCCCACCTCGGGACTCGATCGCGAAGCCAAAGCTAAAGCGGTCTCATATGAAGCAATACGAGCGGCGTTACTGCGGCTGTGGATGCCATATGCCCCAGGAGCCTCTGAAACAGTTTCAGTGGAACCGCACTCTTGTCTTCGAATGGGAGAAGCGTGTACTGGTATGCCCGCCCCTCGAAAGCAAACCGAAGAAACGGTCTGTGTCGAGGTAAAATGGAGACATGGAAGTAGGCGTCCTTCAGGAACCTTCACTGCAAACCAATCCTGCGGCCGCACACACTGGAGGATGTGTTTGGCCGTGAGCATCTTGAACGGCAGCCTGTGAAGGGAGTGGGTCAAGACACGCAGGTCGAGGTTTGGCCGTAACCCACCAGACTTCTTCGGTACAATGAAGTAAGGGCTATAGAAGCCGGACTTCATTTCGGCTGGAGGGACAATCTCGATCCCAGAGGAGGCCAGGGGAGGACCAGCATCCCACGAGGGCGTGCTCTGACAGGGGTCTGGCGACAGAGGGTGATGAGAGGAGCGTGGCCCGTGGGCGGCGCGTGCTGTCATCCGAGAACTCTGTGACAGAAGGGGACGATAGTGGTGGGACCCGAGGGCGGCGCACACTATGGCCCGAGAACTCTGTGGGCTCAGGGTTGTGTGAATCAGTACTTTCTTTAACCACATTAGAGTATTGGTCGTCGTGGGACGAGCAGCGGGGAGTGGAGAACAAAAGATTCTTCCCCGGCCCTCCACCGGGGGAAGGAATGGCCCTGCTACCATCTCCTCTGAAGAACTGATCATCAACCCTGAGCAGCCCATCTCAGGGGCGCCGCTTAGCCTGGCGTTTAGCGGGGAGTGGGGCCGGAGAGGGCTGTGGCGCCTTCCTGCGGCTTCCTCCACAACGCGGCCCGGGTGGAGGCTGCTGCTGGGGCCGTGCGGGAGGGTGCCCATGGTGGCAAGCAGGCTGAGGATTCTGTGCCGACAGCTGGGTGGAGGCAGCAGCGGGCCGTCGGGGCAGAATATGCTTAATCGCCTCAGTCTGCTTCTGAGCGGTCGAGAACTGTTGGGCAAAGTCCTCGACCGCACCGCTGAAGAGGCCGGCCTGGGATATGGGGGTGTCGAGCAGACGAGTCTGCTCTGCCTCCCTCATATCAGCCAGGTTCAGCCAGAGATGTCTCTCCTGGACCACAGCTGTGGACATCACCTGACTCAGAGAGCGTGCCGTCACCTTCGTCGCTCAGAGAGCAAGGTCGGTGGCGGCACACAGCTCATCAAAGAGCCTTGGGTCAGTTCTGCCCTCGTGCATGTCCTTGAGCATCTGGGCCTGATAGACCTGTAAGATGGCCATGGCATGCAAAGACTTCGCCACGAGAGTGGACGAAAACCTACAGACTTTGGATGGGTGCTTAGGGTCACCACGAGAGGAAGCTCTTGTCGGACACAGCTGCATCACGACAGAACTTTCCACCGGGGGAATCCCAGTGTACCCACGGGCAGCGACCTCATCGAGGGAAGGATAGGCGGAGGAAGTCGACGAGCGATCGCGGGAAGACAATGGTGTCTTCCAGGACCTCGTGACTTCCTCATGCACGTCCGGGAAGAAAGGTATTGGGGTTGTACGGCGACGAGGGTCAGCGGCCGCACCCAAAAACCAATCGTCCAACCGCGAGCGCACTGGGTCGGGTGGCGTGGGCGGCGCGTGCTGTCATCCTAGAACTCGGTGACAGAGGGGGACGATAGTGGTGGGACCCGAGGGCGGCGCACACTATGGCCCGAGAACTCTGTGGGCTCAGGGTTGTGTGAACCAGTACTTTCTTTAACCACATTAGGGTATTGGTCGTCGTGGGACGAGCAGCGGGGAGTGGAGAACAAAATATTCTTTCCCGGCCCTCCACCGGGGGAACGAGTGGCCCTGCTACCATCTCCTCTGAAGAACTGATCATCAACCCTGAGCAGCCCATCTCAGGGGTGCCGCTTAGCCTGGCGTTTAGCGGGGAGTGGGGCCGGAGAGGGCTGTGGCGCCTTCCTGCGGCTTCCTCCACGACGCGGCCCGGGTGGAGGCTGCTGCTGGGGCCGTGCGGGAGGGTGCCCACGGTGGCGAGCAGGCTGAGGATTCTGTGCCGACAGCTGGGTGGAGGCAGCAGCGGGCCGTCGGGGCAGAATATGCTTAATCGCCTCAGTCTGCTTCTGAGCGGTCGAGAACTGTTGGGCAAAGTCCTCGACCGCACCGCTGAAGAGGCCGGCCTGGGATAAGGGGGTGTCGAGCAGACGAGTCTGCTCTGCCTCCCGCATATCAGCCAGGTTCAGACAGAGATGTCTCTCCTGGACCACAGCTGTGGACATCACCTGACTCAGAGAGCGTACCGTCACCTTTGTCGCTCAGAGAGCAAGGTCGGTGGCGGCACACAGCTCATCAAAGAACCTTGGGTCAGTTCTGCCCTCGTGCATGTCCTTGAGCATCTGGGCCTGATAGACCTGTAAGATGGCCATGGCATGCAAAGACTTCACCATGAGAGTGGACGAAAACCTACAGGCTTTGGATGGGTGCTTACGGTCACCACGAGAGGAAGCGCTTGTCGGACACAGCTGCATCGCAACAGAACTTTGCACCGGGGGAATCCCAGTGTACCCACGGGCAGCGGCCTCATCGAGGGAAGGAAAGGCGGAGGAAGTCGACGAGCGATCGCGGAAAGACAATGGTGTCTTCCAGGACCTCGTGACTTCCTCATGCACGTCCGGGAAGAAAGGTATTGGGGTTGTACGGCGACAAGGGTCAGCGGCCGCACCCATAAACCAATCGTCCAACCGCGAGCGCACTGGGTCGGGTGGTGGGGACCACTCGAGTCCAATGGCCGCGGCTGCCCGGGAAAGCATGGCCGTCATCACGCCTGAAGGTGGCAGCACAGTCGAATCATCACTTCCCAATGACTCCTGCCTGCCTTGTGATGCAGTGATAGACATTGCATCCTCATCTGGAGCGCCAAACGAGATCCGCGGGCCACGGGGCCTCCGTAGAGGGAATTCGTTTTATATACTCGAAAGTGATAGGCTTTCTAAGCGAAACCCCATTCGTCGTCATCCGACGTAACTCGGAATGACCACGAAAGGGAAACACACTTTCCTTGATGATGCGCTTCCAGTGTGTGTTCTCCCCTGACGGTATTTTCCTTAAAAATGCTCTACGAAGGCATCATTTATGTCGTTGGGAATGCAGTGCGATTATATATTAAAAATATGAAACTCAATTACAGAAGGCTGCTTTCGATTTCAAATACTAACGTACTTTTTGTGAAGAGTGATCATCTCTGTGTAAGCGGTTAAATGTTCTTGCATTTCAAAATGCTTTCATGATGTAAAATTAATGTAAACACAGTCAGTTATGTCTTTAAGTCGGGATTAAAGCTACACTGTGTGATATTTTCCCCCATCTAGTGGTGAATTTGTATATTACTACCCAGTGAATATTAGTTTCTGTTCCTTTCGATTCTGAGTGCGTTATAACTCCTACGGTGGCCGTATTATTCCAAGATTAACATGGCTTCCGGTTCGACTTTTTCACCATTGACACGAGGAAAAGTAACGCAAGTTATACTAGAGGTCGTTTTAGCGTTATGCACAACCATAAAACTTCGAATTTACACAAATAGGCTGAATTACCTGTCGAGAAGAAAGCAGGAAACTTCGGCGTCCGTTTTAAAATCTGTGCTCCTCATGAGCTCTTTCCATCTGGGAAAAGTTACTCCAGTATTGACTTTGGTCTTGCTGATTTGCCTGTCGCGTTGACGTTTTAATTCTCTCTTTCGCTTCCTTGGCAACTCTGATACATGTCCTCGAAAATAGGCGTGATCCTCCATCAGCAATCTTTCAAATCTGCCGGCATTCACGAGTAATCTCCCCCTCGCATTTGTCACGGTGTCACTGAGTGTAAACGCGAAAGGCGAAGCTTGAATTTACAGGTATGTCCCTCTTTGGCGAATGTATTTTCAAGATGGAGTCGCAACATGGCTGCCTTCATTCGAACCCCTCACCCGTATGTACTTTCAATGGCAGATTATAAACTTACGAGAATACATTATTACTTGAAAGAAGTAAATATACATTAATGAGCACATACATTTTTGAAAGAACTAAGTGTTTTTTGCTAAGAATCAACTAAAAAAAATACACAGTGTAGCTTTAAAGATACAGGACAAAACATATTTGGTAACACTTTATAATAATGGTCTGTCATTAATAAGTGCTGGAAGTAATGAAGGACTAATGAGTAATTCTACATTAACACTTCAGCTACTACTATTTACTAATAAAGAAACACGCTTAACTAATCAGTAAGTAATATAACATTTAGGAGATTATTCCTTATAAGGTAATCAATAATTACTTAATGAGATTAGCTGAATTAATAACTTTTAACTAACTGACAAATTATAAAGAACATTATCGTGTGTCTGAGATGTAATCAGTCGTCATTTTTACTATGAAAATAGTCATAAAATACATCACTATTTACTCAAGTGTTACCTAGTCACTATGCAGGAACTACTACCCAGCCAACATTTGTATGTGGGGCCCATATGGGTATGAAATGGGCTGAAAAATGGGCCCCATGTAGGATTGTCCGTGGGTTCCATAATGGCCCCATGTTAATTGCCCAGATGGATTTTATGTAGGATTGCACTTGGTACTAGGTGGGACCCAAGTGGGCAAAATGCACAAGACCCATCTCTGTCCCAGCTTTAACCCAGTAGACATTTGTATGTGGGTTTGAAATGGGCTAAAAAATGGGCTCTGTATGGGATTGTCTGCGGGTTCCATAATGGCCCCATGTTAATTGCCCATATAGATTTCATGTAGGATTGCACTTGGTACTTGGTGGGCCCCAAGTGGGCAGCATGCACAAGACCCATCTCAGTCCCAGCTAGTGATCTGGACCATTATTTTAAAGTGAAAAACATGTTTTTCACTTTAAAGGGATAGTTCACTTTGAAATTAAATTTTGGTATGTTTTAGCTTACCTGAAGTGCATCCAAGATGTAGGTGTCTTTGTCTCTGCAGTAGTTTCAATTTTGATATTTTTAGGTCAATCCGTTCTTGTCTGTCAGTCATATAATGCAGGCATATGGATACTGACTCCAAGAGCATGCAGATAAAAGTCCAAATTAAACAATTTCCCATTGTTAGTGCACATTGATGGCCTAAGACACGAAACGAGCGGTTTGTGTGAGAAAACGAACAGTATTTATATAGTTTTTATCTATTTCATGCAACCTTGTCCTAGTGATCTGTTTACTTAGTCTGCGCAAGCGCCGGAATGCTCCGGAAGTGCTCTCTCGCGCATGTACGTCACTCATTGAGTTCGCGCGAGTTTACGTAAATGTATTTTTTTACTTCGGTTTAAACATCCTGGATAAGCGCAAACTAGAACCATTTTCTATTAGCCGTCCTACCTGCAATCTCCATTCTCCGTGTGTACACAATGAGTGACGTACATGCGAATGTGTAAAAATGTTATGGCACTGTTATATACTGTATGTTTAATGTGTTTATTACATTAGATAATTGTGTCATTGATCAAATATTTTTAATAGTTCTCTTGACAGAAACATGGGATTTGTGCCTATAATGTTTTAAAAGTAATAATTGGAAGATCTATGTTCCCCATTCATGGAGATTTTCAGGGACGTGCATAATTAATTTATAAAATATAAATTTAGGGCTCAGTTTATGTCCTTTGACTTTATAATAATATTTCTCTTTGAATTTGGATGTTGTCACGCGTTGGTTGAAGAAGGGAAGAATGCAGGATCTTACTTCAGCAGAATTTATTTAAACAAACTCTAATACTCACAAACTGGATCAAAAGAAACATGAACAGAACAACCAAACATATAGCAACGACAACAGACAAGGAACAGACTGAAACACATTGCTTAAATACACAGAACAGAAGACTGGAAAGCGAGACACAGCTGGGACAAATTAACTCATAACTAATTAACAAGACAGGGAATAAATCACAGAGACACGTGGGCAAACTGGGTGTCACAGGCAAACATAACATGAACACAGACTCTAAACGTGACAGATGTACTGGAAATGCAATTAAACTTTTTTCTTTAATTTCAGAGCTAATGCAAGAGAGCAAGGAGAGTGAAGAACTGAGTGAAGTGGAGGAGGAGAGTGAAGAACTGAGTGAAGAACTGAGTGAAGTGGAGGAGGAGAGTGAAGAACTGAGTGAAGTGGAGGAGGAAAGTGAAGAACTGAGTGAAGTGGAGGAGGAGAGTGAAGAACTGAGTGAAGTGGAGGAGGAACATCATGTCAAATCTGGAGAAAAACATTTGAGTCGCTCAAAGACTAAAAAGACATTTTTAAAGAAAAGAAGAGCCAAGAAATCTTTCACCTGCACTCTGTGTGGAAAGAGTTTAACAAGCAAACGTATTCTTGAGAATCACATGAGAATCCACACTGGAGAGAAGCCATTCACATGTGATCAGTGTAAGAAGAGATTCACAAGCAAACAAAGTCTTGAGCGTCACATGAGGATACACACTGGAAAGAAGCCATTCACATGTGATGAGTGTGGAAAAACATTTTTTAGGTCATCAAGCCTGAAGAGACACCTGACAGTTCATACGAAGGAGAAGCCACATTCATGTTCTGTATGTGGAAAGAGTTTTTCACTGCTGTATAGTTTACAATTACACCAGAAAATACACACTGGTGTGAGAGAGTACATGTGCTTTGAGTGTGAGAAGACTTTTATGACAGCGAAATGTTTAAAACTGCACCAGAGGATCCACACTGGAGAAAAACCTTACAAGTGTTCACACTGTGACAAGAGATTCAGTCGATCATCATCTCTGAAATTACATGAGAAGATCCACAGCGGAGAAAAACATTACAAGTGTTCACACTGTGACAAGAGATTCATTCATTCATCATCTCTGAAATCACATGAGAAGATCCACAGCGGAGAGAAGCCGCACACGTGTGATCAGTGTGGAAAGAGTTTCACACACAAACAAAGTCTTGGGATTCACATGAGAGTTCACACTGGAGAGAAGCCGTTCACATGCATTCAGTGTGGGAAGATATTCGGCCAATCAGGACACCTTAAAAGTCACATGAGAATTCACACTGGAGAGAAGCCGTTCACATGTGATCAGTGTGGAAAAACATTTCTCAAGGCATCACACCTGAAGTCACACCTGACAGTTCATATGAAGGAAAAGCCACATTCATGTTCTGTGTGTGGAAAGAGTTTTTCATGGCTGCAAAGTTTACATATACATCAGAAAACTCATACGGGTGTGAGAGAGTACATGTGCTTTGAGTGTGAGAAGACTTTTATTACAGCAGCCAATTTAAAACTGCACCAGAGGATTCACACTGGAGAAAAACCTTACAAGTGTTCACACTGTGACAAGAGATTCAGTCAGCCAGCAAATCTGAAAACACATGAGAAGATCCACACTGGAGAAAAACCTTACAAGTGTTCACACTGTGACAAGAGAATCAGTCGGTCATCATCTCTGAAATCACATGAGAGGATCCACACTGGAGAAAAACCTTACAAGTGTTCACACTGTGGCAAGAGATTCAGTGATTCATCACATCTGAAATCACATGAGAGGATCCACACTGGAGAAAAACCTTACAAGTGTTCACACTGTGACAAGAGATTCAGTGTGTCAGGTAATCTGAAAAAACATGAGAGGATCCACAGTGGAGAAAAACCTTACAAGTGTTCACACTGTGACAAGAGATTCAGTGTGTCAGAAAATCTGAAATCACATGAGAAGATCCACAGCAGAGAGAAGCTGCACACGTGTGATCAGTGTGGGAAGAGTTTCTGTTTTAAAAGTCATCTGAAGATACACATGAAGATCCATACAGTGGAGAAACCACATCACCGCAGTCTGAGATCACGGTAAGAAGTTCATCTTTATGTGCTGAGAAACAAAATCTCTTCTGTGTAAGTTAGTTACAGTCAAATCTCCACCTATAGTTGGCGCTGTTTCACTGTGGCTGGTGTTGAATCATCCAGGTTGTGAATGAGGCCGACACCTGATGTGATTGTAAAGCGCTTGGTTTGTACAGTAGTAAATAGTAGCGCTATATAAATGCCTCATTCATTCATTAGTTTCTTAACAGTCATGAGGAGAAATGAACATTTTGTTGTTTGACTGGTTTCGATTAACTCGTTCAACCCAACATGAATGTGTGATATAAAAAAAAATCGGTCTGATTTTTACATGTGATTTGTCTGTTCAGAGCAGTGCAAAATCACTCTCTGACAATATACAGCAGCGCTGTGCAACTTTCTCTTTCTGACACTGCCTATTATGGGTAAGATAAAACGTCAAACAGTTCAAACATTTTCATGTTTTCTAACAGCAGTTCACGTTTTTGTATTTGCTCTGCTCTGGTGCTTATCAAGAATACAGAGACGAGATACGCTTCCAGATTTTCCTCTGTTAAAGCTACACTGTGTGGGATTTACTCCCATCTAGCGGTGAAATTGTATATGACTACCAACTGAATATTACTTTCTAACTTCTCCCATTCCAAAGGCGTTTTAACTCCTACGGTGGCGGTATTATTTCAAATCTGCCGGCAGTCGCGAGTAATCTCCCCCTCGCATTCGTCACAGCGCCACTGAGTGTAGAAGCGCGAAAGGCGAAGCTTGTATGTCCCTCTTTGGCTAATGTAGTTTCAAGATGGAGGGGCAACATGGCGACCGGTATTCGACCCCTCACCCGTATGTACTTTCAATGGCAGATTATAAACTTACGAGAATACTTTATTACTTGAAAGAAGTAAATATACAATAATGAGCACATACATTTTTGAAAGAACAAAGTGTTTTTTGCTAAGAATCAACTAAAAAAATTACACCGTGTAGCTTTAATGTTAGAAAGGCATTGGAAATTATGTGATTGCTTATAGATTACATGTCAAGTATGCACAATTTAGAGTTTCATGACCAAACTAGTGATTTAAAACACAAATCATCTTCATGATATTAAAATAGATCATAATCGTGTACAGCAGTTGTTGACCTGATATGATGGGATTAAAATGACTATTGAACTCATCAGTGATCTTGACTTTGGGCTTCACTTTTCATTTCACATTTGTCTCTCATTTGAAATCTCACTTGATTTAATATTTCTTTTAGACCTGATGGACGTGAACAAGAAAGGAAAAACAGAAGCTGAAAAATCTGTCTCCAGTCCTCAGTGTAAAAAACGCTTCACATGTAAATCAAGTCTGACGATTCACATGAGAGTTCACACTGGGAAGAAGCGGCTCAGGCTTTCTCTCTGAAATCACATCTACTCTCATTCTGAGGAAAGACCATTTAACTGTGATCAGTGCGGTAAACAGTTTCATTGGGCATCAGTCCTGAATTAACACCTGAAGATTCACACAAAGGAGAAGATTAATTACTAATATTACAGCAGAAAAGACACGGCGGTGTGTTTTTCAGTGCAGGAAGTCCTTTACTGCGGATGATAGAAAGAGATGAACAAAGAGCATCAGAAAATTCACCCTGGAAAAACCTTTGGAGGCAAAGTTCAGGAGCTGAAGAAGAGGCCTTTACACTTTTAATAGAGACATGAATCTGACATAAATTTTAACTCGTTCTTCATTGTTTTTCATTACAACATCTAGTTTCTCTTCCACTTCTACTCTTCCATGGAAACGCAAGATATACTTTCATGTATCTTTGAAACTGGACTCTTTTCTTCTCTTCTTCTCTTGAGATGTTCTGGCTCTTATAAGTCAGTAAAGAGAGAGATCTGTCTAATTCACTTTCACTTTTTCTTAATGTTTGTATTTGCTTCATGTAATATTGATTAAACTCTTTACTCATTTTTTCAACATCTCATTATTGTCATTTTTTTATTTTCTGCTGATTCTGCTTGAATTAAGAGCAGTTTCTTCATTTTAGTTCTGAAATTCATGAAGTATCCTGATATGATTGCTTTTTGAGCTTACCATGTTTTAAACTTCTCAACAGAGCTTTTAAATGCTAAACTAAATTAAATTTCACTGCACACATGACTGACATTGAATGAGATTGCTGTCTGTCTACATAATTAACAGTTTCACCCTTGATATCCAGTATCATATACATTTCAAAGAGTTTGTTTGAGTCAGTTTGATGTTTCATTCACACCATCAGGCTCCATGAAGTCAGAACAATTGTCCATTCACCCGCAGCAGTGTTTAATAATAACTTTAATTTATGTAGAGCCTTTCACAGAACCCAAGGACGCTTAACAAACAACAAGAGAAGGGAGAGGAGGATAAGAGGAGAGAGGTGTGAAGCCAGGGGAGCTAAAGCCCATAGGTCTCAGTGAAGAGGTGTGTTTTAAGCTGATTTTTAAAGGTTATTAGAGAGGAGGGAGATCGGATGGCAAGAGGAAGCTTGTTCCAGAGTGATGGTGCACCAACACAGAAGGCTCTATCACCAAATTTCCGGAGCCTGGACTTAGGGACAGCGAGCAGGTCCTTGTCAGAGGACCGCAGGGACCGTGACTGAGTGTAGGGATGGAGTAGATCAGTAATGTACTGGGGTGCAGTCCATGGAGAGATTTGTATGTCAGGAGGAGGATTTTATATTTGATCCGGGACTTAACTGGCAGCCAGTGAAGCTTCTTCAGGATGGGAGTAATGTGAAGTCCAAGTTTTGTGTGGGTGAGCATCCTAGCCGCAGAGTGCTGTACATACAGGAGTCTGTCAGTAGCCTTGCTGGGCAGACCGAACAGGATACCGTTACAATAGTCAAGTCGGTAGGTGATGAAGGAGTGGATGAGGGTCTCAGCTACAGAGTTGGAGAGGTACTGTCGGAGTCTGGAGATGTTCTTAAGATGGTAAAAGTGTTTTTGATGTGTTGTTGGAAGGAGAGATTGAAGTCCATGATGACGCCCAGGTTGCGTACTTGAGATGCAGAGATTGAGCAGCCATCCACATCCAGTATGATGTCATCAACATTTTTAAGAAGTGACAGCGAGGCAAACACCATGAGTTCTGTTTTGTCTTTGTTGAGTTTGAGAAGGTTACTGTCCAGCCAGTGCGTTATGTCCTTCATGCAGTTGATAAGTGGCGTAAGTGGATAAGGAGTAGAAGGCTTAGTACTGATGTAGAGCTGGGTGTCATCAGTGTCACAGTGAGAGTGTAAACCATGTTTCCGGATGATCATACCTAGAGGTAGCATGTAAATATTAAATAGTAGTGGGCCAAGCACCGATCCTTGTGGCACGCCGTGTAAGACTGGCGCCAGTTCAGAGCAAATGCCCTTAAGGGTGGTGTATTGTTGCCTGTTGGTGACATAGGATTTAAACCAGGAATACACAGTACCAGTGAGGCCAGTGAGTTCAGAGAGGCGAGTGAGAAGAATGGAATGGGAGACTGTATCGAAGGCTGCAGAGAGGTCAAGAAGAATTAACCTCCACCATTTTATTGACCTCCACCATTCCCCAAATGGCAGAGCTCTTCAGGAACGTTGAAAAACTGTGGCAAGTTGACGTACGTCCTTTCAGGAACAACAAAGGGGGTCACTAGATCCTGACAAGACCAATATGTTAGACCACCCCTCTGCTTAGGTGCAAATATTTCCAAGCCCCAAAGGAAATGGTAATGCCCAGCCTCCAGAACACTGAACGGTACCTCGCTAAAGATCCAGATCGAGCTAAGGCATACAATGCTGAAATTCTAAAACTGACCCAGGCAGGAACCTTCAAGAAGTTGAGTTCCCACCAGTTGACACAGTCAGAGGAATCACATGGTGACCCACACTTTGAGATTTGCTTCAAATGTAAAGTGCATTACAAATAAAATCTATTATTATTAGTAGCAGTAATAGGGGAGCGCCGGGCACAACCTAACGCGGGGCTAGTTGTAACAAGCTTGTTTTAAATACTTCCGCACTTGCCTGGATGACGAAACTTTGTGTATTTACTAGTTGCCATATCAACACTATATAGAAAAAAAAAAATCCGCCAAAATTATTTTTTTTGGGAAGATATCCATAGACATATATTAAAACATAGCAAAAGTAAATTTCTTACTTAAGTTCATTTTTCATCTCTATTTTTTGTGTTTATTTAAAGTAAGACAAATCTGATATTATTTTAATCTCTAAGATGTTATTTAACAGTTGAAATAGTTATTTAATGCTTCGCTAAATAGCAGAAGACACTAGCAGGGTTTAAATCCCAGTTGTGCAGGCGGGGGCATGTTGTAACACTGCGTTACAATGTGCCCCTATTAGAAATATGCTATTATATTCTATACTTTTATTAATTTTATTGAGAAAACGTGAGGAAAAAGTTGAATAAAGACAGAGTCAATGTTCAGAAATTACTAATTATTTATTTGTTTTGAACTATGTTGTATAGCTGTGTTTTCATGTGTTCATAGTCAAAACTCAAAAATGAATTTATATTTAATTATTAAAAAATTCCATTATTTTATATGAAAAAGTTTTTTAATTGTATTTTATTTAGAAAATATTTTAGTTTGTTTTGTATTTTTTTTTTTTATTAGATCAGATAAATTCTTAAGCTGTCATATGGTCATGTTACAATGTGCCCCACACGTTGCAATGTACCCCACCTATGGGGCATGTTGTCACATTTCACTTCCATTCTTTCGGGGTATATCAAGAAAAAAGTATATACTGTATTAATAAAACAAAAACACATAATTGTAGTAGACATGTGGGAAATTAATGTGGGAAAAAATAAATACTCTGAACCTTAAGTAGATTTACACAAACTGAGAAAGTCAAAAAGCGTTACTTTGTGCCCCGCTCTCCCCTAGTACCGAGGTCTGAACCTAAATGAGTGGCTGTTACCTGGCCCCACCTTAGGACCTTCACTCCTAGGAGTACTGTTAATGTTCCGGGAGCACACTGTAGCTGTTAAGTGGTTATGTAAAAACCATGTTCCTCCAGGTCCGCTTGCTCTCTGAAGACCCTTCTGAGATTTGTCTGGCATGACCTGGCAAGTCCTGCCCTTCGATACCCTGTGTAGCCCATGCTGTTCCAGTTGATCCAATATTTCATAAATCCGCTCTGGCCTCAGCTGGCACTGTTCCACAGACACATTGAGGTACAAACATCGACCAGTAAATTATGATGCTCCTACCATGTGTAACATTTAAAGGGCCTTAGCTAGCCAGTACAACCGCCTCGGGTTAATCCTGCCGTACACCACCTGTGCCAAAATCCTAGTGAGACCACTTTGGGACAAACACAGAGACTGGGATGATCCCCTACTGCCCGAGGATTTGCTACAAGCCTGAAGAGACTGGGAAGGAAAGTTACAAGTCCTGCCGAGAATCACCTTCCCCTGAGCGTACGTACCTCCTTCCATGGATGAGAGAAGCATTACTCATGAGATACATGTGTTCTGCTATGCTTCGAAGCAAGCCTATGTCGCTTACCCGATGACAGTAGACAGTCAAAGTCATCCTTATCTCTCCTTTGTTGTGGCCCGTTCAAGAATTACACCTAAACGATTGCATTCAATGTCCAGATTGGAGCTTTGTGCTGCTGTCACAGGAGCCCTGAGTCATGCCGATTTAAGTCAAGTCAAGTCAAGTCATCTTCATTTATATAGCGCTTTTAACAATGTAGATTGTCTCAAAGCAGCTTTACAGAGATAAATGTATCATTTAACGTAAGAATGTTTTGGCTTTATAGCGGTTCTTTAATAAAGTTATTTTCCAGCTAAAGTTAGTTTTGATTGATTCGCTTCCGTCGCAACGATCATTTGTTTTTAAATTAGGGCCGCCAAGATGACACCATTCTCTCTACACAGACTTTAAACGCGAACCTGTGAGAAACGCTGATGGCGTTCAGATGCGCATTAAGAACGGGTTCTATAGTTATGTGCGTTGATGTGTGCAGGTTTGGAATTCCCTAAAAACCAAGCCTAAACAAATTACTGGTGTTTCCTTACAGTTTTGATTCAGAATTTTATTTTATTTTATTAATTCGGGGTAGATACGCAAATTGAGTTTTCCCGACGACGCTTTATCTGTAGAGTGGGAAAGGGATCCTCCATAGGGAGAGACTAGTTGGCACTTCAGCACTGCATTGACATCGGGTCCAGGCGAAGGTCCTTCATCAGATCTGGAAACGGCCTGGATCCGGCAGGCTGCGGGAAAACCTTGGGATAAACAAAGACACTCAAATTAGCGTAGATGCCATTCTTCTCATGATGTAACAAGTACATCAGGATTTATGGGAAGTGTTCCCGGTTCCAGCTGACCTAATCTATGCAGCCTAATATTGAATTATAGAAGTCTATAATGTATTATGTGAACGCTATGTCAAAGAGATGTGTCTTTAATCTAGATTTAAACTGACAGAGTGTGTCTGCTTCCCGGACAATGGTAGGAAGGCTGTTCCAAAGTTTTGGTGCTAAATAGGAAAAGGATCTACCACCAGCAGTCGATTTTGATATTCTAGGTATTATCAACTGGCCGGAATTTTGAGATCGCAATAGACGTGAAGGAGTATAATGCGTTAAGAGCTCGTTCAAGTACTGCGGAGCTAAACCATTTAGTGCTTTGTAAGTAATCAGCAATATTTTAAAATTTATGCGATGTTTAATAGGGAGCCAGTGCAGTTTTGACAGAACCGGGCTAATATGGTCATACTTCCTTGTTCTGGTAAGAACTCGAGCTGCTGCGTTTTGAACTAGCTGTAGTTTGTTTATTAAACGTGCAGGGCAACCACCCAGTAGAGCATTACAATAATCTAGCCTTGAGGTCATGAACGCATGAACTAATTGTTCCGCATTTGTCAATGAGAGCATATGGCGTAATTTAGATATATTTTTAAGATGGAAAAATGCGGTTTTACAGATACTAGACACGTGATTTTCAAATGAAAGATTGGTATCAAAGAGCACACCCAGGTTCCTAACCGACGACGAAGACTTAACAGAGCAGCCATCAAGTGTTAGACAGTATTCTAGATTATTACGTGAGGACGTTTTTTGTCCAATAATTAGAATCTCTGTTTTTTCAGAATTTAGAAGTAGGAAATTACGAGTCATCCAATTTTTTATATCAGCTATGCATTCTGTTAATTTAGTGAATTGGTAAGTTTCGTTAGGTTTTGAAGAAATATAGAGCTGAGTATCGTCGGCATAACAGTGGAAGCTAATTCCATGTTTCCTAATGATATCTCCTAAGGGTAGCATGTACAGAGTGAACAGCAGCGGTCCTAGTACTGAGCCTTGTGGTACGCCATACTGAACTTGTGATCGATGAGACATCTCTTCATTTACTGCTACAAACTGATAACGGTCAGATAAGTATGATTTAAACCATGCTAGTGCAATTCCACTAATGCCAACATAGTTTTCTAGTCTATTTAAAAGAATGTTGTGGTCAATGGTGTCAAACGCAGCACTAAGATCGAGTAACACTAATAGAGAGACACAACCACGATCGGATGATAAGAGCAAATCATTTGTTACTCTAATGAGAGCAGTCTCGGTACTATGGTACGGTCTAAATCCAGACTGGAAATCCTCACAGATATCATTTCTTTCTAGAAAGGAACATAGTTGTGAAGATACTGCCTTTTCTAGTATTTTTGACAGAAAAGGTAGATTCGAGATCGGCCTGTAATTGACTAATTCTGAAGGATCAAGTTGCATTTAAGGTATTTGTTGGCACCCGAGTGGCACCCGAGTGGCGGAAATTCAGGAGCTTACTGATCAATTCATGGCAATATGTTGACTCTACGAACAATCCTGTGAATGACCCCCGCTAGATGCAAGTAGCTAGAGGAACATAGAGAAGGAGTGTCATTCAGGATAGCAGGAAAGATGAGAAGACAGCAAAAATGAAGCAAATGACTTAAAATGTAACATACCAATACACAACAGTTCATATTATGTTGTACTATTTTAAGATACATGCATCTGGAAAGTCTCACAGATGTACTTTGACTGAAAGTAAAGTGTAACTGTTAAAAAAAAAAAAAAAAACCTCTTCGAGTGATCCCTGTATTTGCATAGAATTGTCTGGGCTAAGCCCCGGATGTCCTTCAATGCTGGAAATGCCCCTGTACCGTACAGCTGAGATTCTTATCCTGAGAGGGGCAAAACAGGATAGCTTTGCAGAGGAGTTAAGACTACTGCAAAAATGGGAAACCAGTCCAACGAAGTAGCCATTTACTTACTCTTTCCAGAGCTGGACGAGACAGAGGATCTCATTAAGGTCGGGGCAGATTGCTCGGATCTGAAGACTTGGCTGCTGTGCATCTTATCATCTTGGATCATTGCCATCCTACCACTAAGCTTCTGATTCAAGACTGTGATGCCCGACTGTTTAAAAGTAATAAGTAATTCGCTCCGTGCACAAAATGGCGACCGTTGACGTTTCGAACTTGAGTGTGTGGGCCAGTACTTCCGGTGAAAACTTCCGGTGATCTGACAGCGAGAGACAACAGCGACCGAGGTCCATTATACCATGTACCATGTCGTCACGTTATAACAGAGAAGTCAGCTTTCATGCATTCCCCGTTGACGCTGCGGAACGGGCATGAGTGGATACAGAAGATCCGGAGGGATGACTTCAACCCGACCAAATTTTTAAATGCATATCATTTTCAGTGTATTTCACCTGTGCATTTCTATGCTTTCTATTACTGCATTTATTTTGTGCAAGTGAGATGAGTAAAGACCATCTGTTTAATAAATCATTATCTGTCTGGTGTTTATATGCAGCACATACAGTATTTTACTATGTGTAAAATATACACAAACTTACCCATACAATTTTTTGTGGTACCTACAGTTAAAAATGTAAAATATGTGATAATAATATTGATCGAGCAATTGATGTAAGTAAAAATATATGCGCAGAATTGAGAAAATAGTATTTATGGAGATAAATTGTAGGCAGCCTATCACAGGGCAAACATGTGAATGTTTACAGTGAATTTTATGCAAACAACTCTAATCGTAGTTATAACTCTATTGGGTCATTGACGAATAAGGTTTTTAAAAGTGTAAAAAAAATAGAATGGAGATATAACTATATTTGAAACCATTTTTTAGTTTACTTAGTTTTTTTTAGTTTAAGATTTTGTGGTTTGTACAATCAATTAACACTGTTTTTTGTCATGTTTTACAAGATGGAAAAAATGTCACCAAAAAAGTCATTCGGTTTAACCACTGATTTGAAAGTTAAAAACGGATTTGACATTGATGTTGAGATAGTATATAGTGTGTACCACAGAAGAAATTAAAACAAATTATCACTGATCTCATAAATGTAATCATTTATTGGACTACTCTAAACACTCAAACATATTCAAGTAAAACATTGCACAGGGAAAGGAGAAAAGGGGAAATGTAAAAAAAAGAGCCTTGTATTTGTATTATTGTAGTTCCTTTAGTTATTAAAAGCAATATTATTCCATTTAAATATTTACTATATTGGTTTTACTGAATGACTTTTTGACACTTCAAAATCTTTAAAATACCTTTATATGTAGTATAATATATTAAAACCTTTTGGATTCAGTAAAAGAGATCAAGTTGTACTACCTTACATACTTTGGATGTTATATATTTGTTTTTTATTATTATTAAGGCCTTTGGACAAAAAAAATGACCCGTCACGTCATTGACCCATTTACAGTAGGCATAATTGTTATTGCGTATGCAGCATGAGTCAAATACAATCTTCTGTTCGTGAACAGTTGTATTTCATTCATTAATCTGACTACTGTTTTTACTTGCATCAATTGCTCGATCAATATTATCACATATTTTACATTTGTAACTGTATGGTATACGACAAACAATTTAATATGGGTAAGTTTGTGTATATTTTACTCATAGTAAAATACTGTATGTGCTATAAACACCAGACAGATAATGATTTATTAAACAGATGGTCTTTACTCATCTCACTTGCACAAAATAAATGCAGTAATAGAAAGCATAGAAACGCACAGGTGAAATACACTGAAAATGATATGCATTTAAAAATTTGGTCGGGTTGAAGTCATCCCTCCGGATCTTCTGTATCCACTCATGCCCGTACCGCAGCGTCAACGGGGAATGCATGAAAGCGGACTTCTCTGTTATAACGTGACGACATGGTACATAACGGCACACAACAATGAAGTGCTGAGGCTGTCACCCTCTGAAAGGCAAGTCACCTCTCTTGAATCCTAAAAACACTCAATGTGAAAAACATCGCTGTGGTAATGGACCTCGGTCGCTGTTGTCTCTCGCTCTCGCTGCCTCCCGCTCTGGCTGTCAGATCACCGGAAGTTTTTACTGGAAGTACTGGCCCACACACTCAAGTTCGAAACGTCAACGGTCGCCATTTTGTGCACGGAGCGAATTGGCTTGCTCAGTTGGGGATACTTAATTTAATTAATCAATCAACAGTACTATTGATCAGGATTACTAAACGTGAACGTTTTACACTAGAAACAAACACTGATGTACTATTTTATTTAATACTGTGAAGCTGCTTTGATACAATCTGTATTGTGAAAAGCGCTATATAAATAAAGTTGACTTGACTTGACTTGAATTAATAGTTTGGTCACCATTGTGGAGGTTGGTGTTTGCTTTAGTTGGGCTCTTTGGCCTTGACTATTTGATGATAGTTTTTCTCTGGCTGCTGTAAGTGTATGTTATACATTTACTTTTGTCCAAAGCGACTTAAAATGAGGACAAAACCAAATGAGTCATTGTTAAGAGGCAAAAAACAACACAAGAAGTGCTCAAAATACAAAGTTCAGACATTGCTCAGAGTAGCATGAGCCAGACAAGGGAGGATTAAGGAAAAGGAATAATAAAAAATAAAAAAAGTATTTTATGTTGTTAAGTGCTCACGGAAGAGATCAGTTTTCAGTTGTCGTTTGAATGTTTTCAGGGATTCTGCATTCCGGATGAGGGTGGGGAGAGCGTTCCACCAGCAAGGAACAGTGAATGAGAATGTTCTGGAGAGTGATTTTGTGGCTCTCTGTGATGGAACCACGAGCCGTCGCTTGTTGATCGATCGTAGGCTTCTGGTGGGGATGTAGATTCGTAGGAGCAAGTGAAAGTAGGAGGGAGCTGAGCCTGTGGTAGATCTGTAAGTCAACGTCAATGCCTTGAACTTGATGCGAGCAGCGAGTGGTATCCAGTGCAGAGAGATGAACAGAAGAGTGATGTGGGCCCTTTTGGGCATATTGAAGACAAGACGGGCTGCAGCATTCTGGATCATTTGTAGAGGTTTAATTGCACATGATGGAAGTCCCGCCAGAAGAGCATTGCAGTAGTCAAGCCTAGAGATGACCAGGGCCTGGACAAGAAGTTGTGTCGCATGTTCAGTTAGGAAAGGCCTGATCTTCCTGATGTTATGTAATGCAAATCTGCATGATCGAGCTGTCTTTGTAATGTGGTCTGTGATGGTCAGCTGGTCATCAAATATTACTCCAAGATTTCTGACTGATCTTGTTGGTGTGATTGATGATGAATCTAGCTGGATAGTGAAGTCGTGTTGTAGAGATGGATTGGCAGAGAGGATGAGAAGCTCAGTCTTTGCTAGGTTGAGCTGTAGTTGATGTTTCTTTTGCTCCCAAAAAGCTTTAGTTCACTTAAATTGCTTGTACAGTTAGGCTACAGTAAAATCATCAAAATGCCAAATTGCTGCTACATTCATAATAATTTAAACAATCAATAATTATCATTTACCCACAGCAAATTATTTATATTAGCAGGATTTTTCTATATTTCAGCATTATTCTTCCTACTTTTTGGACTATTTACTTGAATTGTTTTTGATAAGTAAATTCCAAAGTATCACTTTACCCACATCAAAAACTTTTAATATTTTACTGTTTTGTTACTCTTGTGCCAGCTCTTTCTCTTGGCACAGGCAATCAAGGTGCTTTGTTTTGTCTTTGGTGCTTTGTCAATCTTATCTTCACTTATAAGATTGATTATATCAGGAAAGAAATTATAACTATGCAACCGTCTACTATAGTATTGCATCAGGCAGTGCATTGTAGTCTCCCTGAGGAAAAATTTGATTTGTTCGTTGCTATAGAAGAGGAAGAATTTACTAAACTCGTTAAATCATCTAAATCTACAACATGTATGTTAGACCCTATACCGACTAAGCTACTGAAAGAAATACTTCCAGAGGTCATAGATCCTCTTCTTAATATCATTAATTCATCTTTGTCTCTAGGATATGTACCGAAAACCTTTAAGCTGGCTATGATTAAACCGCTTGTTAAAAAAACGCAACTTGATCCTACAGAATTAGTCAATTACAGGCCGATCTCGAATCTACCTTTTCTGTCAAAGATACTAGAAAAGGCAGTATCCTCACAACTGTGTTCCTTTTTAGAAAGAAATTATATCTGCGAGGATTTCCAGTCAGGATTTAGATCGTACCATAGTACCGAGACTGCTCTCGTCACAAATGATTTGCTCTTATTATCCGATTGTGGTTGTGTCTCTCTATTAGTGTTACTCGATCTTAGTGCTGCATTTGACACTATCGACCACAACATTCTTTTATATAGACTCGAAAATTATGTTGGCATTAGTGGAATTGCACTAGCATGGTTTAAATCATACTTATCTGACCGTTATCAGTTTTTAGCAGTAAATGAAGAGATGTCTCATCGATCACAAGTTTAGTATGGCATACCACAAGGTTCAAAATTCAGAAAAAACAGAGATTCTAATTATTGGACAAAAAACTTCCACACGTAATAATCTAGAATACTGTCTAACACTTGATGGCTGCTCTGTTAAGTCTTCGTCGTCGGTTAGGAACCTGGGTGTGCTCTTTGATACCAATCTTTCATTTGAAAGTCACGTGTCTAGTATCTGTAAAACCGCATTTTTCCATCTTAAAAATATATCTAAATTACGACATATGCTCTCATTGACAAATGCGGAACAATTAGTTCATGCGTTCATGACCTCAAGGCTAGATTATTGTAATGCTCTACTGGGTGGTTGCCCTGCACGCTTAATAAACAAACTACAGCTAGTTCAAAACGCAGCAGCTCGAGTTCTTACCAGAACCAGGTAGTATGACCATATTAGCCCGGTTCTGTCAACACTGCACTGGCTGCCTATTAAACATTGCATCAATTTTAAAATATTGCTGATTACTTACAAAACACTAAATGGTTTAGCTCCGCAGTACTTGAGCGAGCTCTTAACGCATTATAGTCCTTCACATCTATTGCGATCTCAAAATTCTGGCCAGTTGATAATACCTAGAATATCAAAGTCGACTGTTGGCGGTAGATCCTTCTCCTATTTAGCACCAAAACTCTGGAACAATCTTCCTAACATTTTCCGGGAAGCAGACACACTCTGTCAGTTCAAAGCTAGACTAAAGACACATCTCTTTGACCTAGCATTCACATAATACATTATAGACTTCTATAATTCAATGTTAGGCTGCATAGATTCCGGGAACCGGGAACACTTCCCATAAATCCTGATGTACTCGTTACATCATAAGAAGAATGGCATCTACGCTAATTTTAGTGTCTTTGTTTATCCCAAGGTTTTCCCGCAGCCTGCCGGATCCAGGCTGTATCCTGATGAAGGACCTGCGCCTGGACCCGATGACAACGCAGTGCTGAAGTGCCAACTAGTCTCTCCCTATGGAGGATCCCTTTACCACTCTACAGATAAAGTTTTGTCGGGAAAACTCAATTTGCGTACCTACCCCGAATTGACAAAATAAAATAAAATTCTGTATCAAAAATTATAAGGAAACACCAGTACTTTGTTTAGGCTTGGTTTGTAGGGAATTCCAAACCTGTGCACATATATTCAAACGCACATAACTATAGAACCCATTCTTAATGCGCATGTGAACACCATCAGAGTTTATCACAGGTTCGCGTTTAAAGTCTGTATAGAGAGAATGGTGATGTCTTAGCGACCCCCAATTTAATAACAAATGATCGTTGCGATCGGAAGCGAATCAATGAAAACTAACTTTAGCTGGAATATAACTTTATTAAAGAATCGCTATAAAGCCAAAACAATCTCTGTTACCTTAAATGATACGTTTATCTCTGTAAAGACAATCCGGTCTCTAGTTCATAAACGCCAGAGGAGAACTGGCCCCCGACTGAGCCTGGGTTCTCCCAAGTTTTTTTTTTTTCTCCATTAGGTCACCTGATGGAGTTTCAGGACACCATTAGGTCACCTGATGGAGTTTTTTCGGTTCCTTGCCACTGTTGCCTTTGGCTTGCTCAGTTGGGGATATTTTGGGAATATTTAATTTAATTTTATCAATCAATAAATTCCACTAGAAACAAACCTTGTTGTATTATTTAATACTGTGAAGCTGCTTTGATACAATCTGTATTGTGAAAAGCGCTATACAAATATACTTTGCTGGTGGTCCTGTTCACTATTTCCTTGAAGACCAGCCTGTCGTGCTGAGTGAACCTCTGCTAGCAGGCTCTCCCCCTTCCAGAAGTTCACTGGCACACAGGAACAGCTCTGCCTTTCAATCATGTCATTGGGACTTTTATTTATTTTATATATATTATGCATTTAATCACATTCCCCTTTTTTGGGAGATTTTTTATTGTGATACATTCTTACGCTATATTGTAAATGGCTTTTAGCAATTGTTTCCATTAACCAGTTCTCACTTTGGTTGGAATATTTTGCTTCTTCAAAGCAAGATTTTAGGCTCTCTAGTTTTCTCCAAAGTCTCCTAGGACAAAACCAGCAGCCACTTGCTTTGTACGTCATTTGTATTTATTTCAATACATTATGACCATATTTACGACGCTAGAAACACCCAGCTGTTTCCAAGTCTGATTTGTTTGTACACCTTTGTTCCGTTATTGTGCCTTAAATGGTTAAATCACCAAAGGTCCAAGCCCCAAATTCCCTATTGCCTACCATATATACCAGCAAATTACTTTGGTTAATGTCTTTTAAACATTCATCGCATTTAGTCCACTGCAACCCTGTTACATAAACAGTCCTATGCATCCATGTGCTCGCCGATAGTCACTGGGTCATTCATTATTTCTTTGAGGATAACTCATCCTACATTCCTGGCAGACAACAACACACTAGGTGCTTTCATTGTTTGTTGACAATCTTCTTTTTCAATTTATCATCAGTCCTGATAATACCTCTCTAGTTATCTCTGACTTTAGAAGCTTTTCATAATCATACTCATACTTTTCATCTTAATCATACTTTTATTGTTAAATTTCATTTGTCACCTGTTGATTTTCAGTTTGTTAAATAGCTGTAAAATGAAAAATATTAATTTCATTTATCACATCTTGCCTGCAACTTTTATTAGTAGGCTATTAACAGCTGTTCTTGCATTTTGATCACTCTGCTGCATATCGTAATACTTTATATTAAAACTAATGTCAGTTAATCAATATTAAAACCTTTTCTTTGTTCTAAATATCCTAAAACTATTTGCTCAGTCTAAAGCAGTCACTAGCTCTTCCACTGTAGTAATAATTATACATTTACTTTTGTTATGTACATTATTATTGTATCATTATTATTTTGTCTATATTCATTCCGACGATCCATCCACTTTCTCTCTCTCTGTTTCTTCTGGCTTCTCCCGTTATAGGGGTCACCACAGTGGATCATCCACATACAGTATCTGTTTGGCATTGGGGTTAACAACAAATTCCTTTCCTTGTGCGACCCAGCATTGAGAGTGCACTCTTGCAACGCCAGTCGCTAGGACTTCCTAAAAATCCATGAACTACTATAATATGTAATAGGGTTGGGCGGTATTACGGTAATATCGGATACCGCGGGATCTTAAAATAGCACCGGTATCAGTTTCAATACCGTCATTACCGGCACTTATATAGCCTATAATATATATAATTTATTTATTGCCTAAAAAATGCTTATGTGTGGTTGCAGTTTGGCAATATTTCTGGTTCCAACCGAATGAGAAGGGAGAGGCGGTAAATACTGATGAGGTAAATTGTGCCATAAAAAGGAGACCGCGAGAGATGTAAACACCTCTAACCTAATGTCGCATCTCCGAAACAACCCCCTCTCACTGCTGCCAGGATGCATTTTGTTCTCGAGTTCATTAAATAAGCGCATTAAGTTTCGTATTTGTTAAAATATTATAATGTTATTTTTTCCATCTTTGTTGATTATGAAAAGTGAACAGCACAAATAAGATGGGATGCATCGGGAGTCAGACGATTTGACCACTTCAATAAATTTCGTTTTGTAAAAGGCCTTTTTAAAACGAATTTCGTTTTGTATAAATTGTATCTTAATTTTAATAAAATTTTCATCAACCAATTGCCTATATATTTAATATAATCATGACATGATGGGCGATGGCATGCCGCGGTCACTTGCATTGAAATCTCATAAATTAACCGAAACTTGGAGATGGCGATCGTCAATTTCTTTAAACAAAACAATTCAAAACGAAAAGAAATATAGGGTAGCCTACTCTCTGATTAATCCATGATGTGCATTTCTCTCTATGGCGTTCACAGAGATGGCGATCGTCAATTTCTTTAAACGAAACAATTCAAAACGAAAAGAAAAAGGCCACTCTGATTATTTAATCCATGATGTGCATTTCTCAGGCGCGTTCATACAGAGATGTGATCATCAATTTCAGTAAACGAAACCATACAAAACGAAAAGAAATAGACTAGCATACTCTCTGTAATCCATGATGTGCATTTCTCTCTATCGTTCACTATGGAGATGGCGATCGTCAATTTCTTTAAACGAAACAATTCAAAACGAAAAGAAATATAGTCTGATTAATCAATGATGTGCATTTCTCTCTATAGGCGCGTTCACTACAGAGATGGCGATCGTCAACTTCCATCTTTGCAGAAAAGTTTTATTAATAAAAATCAAATGGACACGCGTCACCGGATTACAAAGGCACTTCTTGCTTGTTGCACGCACACAGATATTATGTTGAATAATGGTGGGCTCGGGCTCATAATAACAGTTAGTGCCGTCGGCCGGACTCAGACACAACATGCACGGCTTGGTTTTTTTTTTTTTTTTTTTTTTTTGCCCGATCTGGCATTCAGTTTCTGAACTGTGTAGGCACAAACCAACAGTTTGGTGACGTCGTCTGAGCCCATTATGTCATAATTTTTAATTAGTCACGGTAATACCGTATACCCCGGTAAAATATGGAGGGGGTTTGACGGTATCAAAATTCGAATACCGCCCAAGCCTAAATGTAACCCACTTAATTATTTTAATATCTTATTTCTTGTTCACTATATTTAACCTCCATATTTGACTTTTAAATAACATTATAATTGTTGCATATCTTTAAAATATACAATAGTAATATTTTAATGTCTGTCCCCATTTAGGAACATGTATCTTGTTATCAGTCAAAACTTCAAAGATTAAATTCTCACTAAGGTGTTCAATTTGGCCCAATATCTGTTATATATTATACATTCTCTTTCCATTTCTCTACTTTTCTTTAAAGGTTCCGTAATATGCCCCTTTTCACAAGATGTAAAATAAGTCTCTGATGTCCCCAGAGTGTGTATGTGAAGTTTCAGCTCAAAATACCCAACAGATCATTTTTTACAGCATGTTTAAATTGTCATTTTTTGGGGCTCAGAAAAACGAGCTGTTTTAGTGTGTGCCCTTTAAATGCAAATCAGATGCTGCTGCACAGCACAGGGGGCGGAACTTCATGAGCTCGCGCTCAGTCTGTCAGGACAAATTCATCTCATGGAATGATGATAATATCAGAAACTCTCAGTAACGGTGTTCATTTCGAGTCTGACAATAATGCCTACAGAGTCAGAGTGCTGTATAGAGATGAAACAGGTATAGTTTAGTAGTTTAATTACGGTTATTATAACGTATTTGTCATCTGCTTGTATGTATCCATTATTTATTAATAGCCTAGCTGCTACAAGTCTGCTGTCTGAATGATGATCAAACATATACTGATGAGTTTAATAAAGTTTATTGTACATCACACAAAAGATGAAGTGTCAGTTTTACTTCAGAAAATCACCGTAAGAGCTGAGTAAACACAGTAGGCTAAGTTATAAGAAGTGCACAAGTAGCCAGTAGAGTTGAGGGAGCCTTCCTGTGGGCGGAGGTTAGTCAAGAAACGGTTCTAGTGACATCACTAAAGAAGGAAGTAGAGGGATGTAGTCCAAACGAGCCGTTTACTGTAGTCAACTTCTGTTAAATAAAATATCTCACTTGGCATTGAACTTTGAGCTTTATCATTTTACAGATATTATTTATGCTCTAACAGCAACATTACACACTAACTAAAGTTTGAAACATGGGATCACGAAGAACGGGACCTTTAAGTCAAGCTAGCTTATCAGCTGTATTAATTTCATTAAAATTGCCTGGTTGGGCTAAAATGTTCAGACAAAGGCTTAGTCTATATAAGAGGTTAAGTCCCCCAACATTTTTTAAAGCTTTAGAGCTAAATCAGTTTGTTTACCTGGCGGTCTATTTTCCCGTTTTTCAAAACAGTTTAAATCAAACCCTGTTTCTCCATGTATTGCTGGGTTTGTCTGGTAAAACTCCTGTTGAGCGACCTTGGGATACTCCCGTGAGCTCTGCGTGCTAGGCTGTGCCAGGAGAAACATTACTCCCCCTAACATGCTTCTTTTTCTGACTTCAAACTGAAATCTTCAGTCTTCAGTGCACATAGTTTTACAAACAATTGCACTTTTTTAAGAAACCTCTGTCCTTTTTTATGACTTTTTATCTGGCTATTAATAGTTGTTACAATCTAAGATATAAATCGTCCTTTATAATGTTTTGCTTTTATTTTAATTTTATTTTTCTTCCTCACTGCAATGTTTCCACATTTGAGGCTCACTAACTGTAGTTGTTTGTCAAATGAAGCATCTTTGGACCTCGGTAAAAAAATTCAACTTGGAATAGCCTATCTTTTGCACAGAACTGCTCAACTTTTCTCAGGAGCAAGGTATGTTTTTATTTTTATTTGATTTTATTAATTGATATCATATTGTATCAATATCAATATTCAAATGTCCTAATGTTTTTGTCTCATTAGTCTAGTTATAATTGCACTAGATACTTAGGGTAAAGTTACTGACAATACAGCAGTAGTGAAGCAACACTTTAGTGACAAATCTCTTCTTAAAACAATTTTATTTTAGGATTTACTTGATTTTCCATTTTATTTGTTTATATTTGTATTTAAAATGTGTAGTTTTCCCTCTTGTGTTTGCCTGTAAAGCGCTTTGAGAAAGCAACTTTTAAAGGTGCTATATAAAATAAATGTATTATTATTAATACTTGGTTAAAGCTGGTTTTATATTCACACATTCAGCACAAACTACAAAAAAAAAATATTCTCTCTATAGAATTCAACGAATTTTACATGGCTGCTTTAAAGGTGGTTCCCTTCTTTTCATTGTTTCTAAAAAGAGTAATTGTGGCAATCAGAAAAGTAATTAAACTGTTGTCTTTAAAACGTGTAGTATACATTCTGGATGGGGAGATACACAATGTGTCTGTATCTATGTATATATGTTTATATATAGATATGTGTATGTGTATATAAAATATATATATATAGATAGATATGTGTATGTGTATATAAATATATATATATATATATATATATATATATATATATATATATATATATATATATATATATATATATATATGTGTGTGTGTGTGTGTGTGTGTGTGTGTGTATGTAGTAGAGATCCATATTCCCTTCTGTCTTATGTTGTTTATTTGATTTTTCTCATTTGTTTTCTTTTGTATTATGCACTCTTTTCTTGTTTGTCATCAACAAGTTTATTGGTCTGGTAGTTGTTTTTTCCACATCTATATTTGTCTATATTTATTTTCTGCTGTTGCTTTCTTTATGTATTTATCTGTATTGTATTGTTTGCTAAATAATAATAAAAACAAAAAACGTGTAGTATAATGTGGAGACAAAAAACCCTGTCCCCTGCAAAAAGCTTAGGCAGAGTTGCACATACAACTAAGGTGCCAAAAATATCTATTTTTGATTAAAGCTGCAGTCCTCTAGTGGTTAATAAAAATAACTGCATGCATTTTGCGGAAGAACATTGTAGCCGGAGCTACTTTTCTCTATGACGAGACACGCAGGTCCTGAGACACGAACCAGTCTAAAATAGTCCCAATATAAACACTCATTACAGGTGTAACATAGAGATTCAGGGTAAGACAAAAACACGATTTGGAAAATGGATATATGATGTATTTGCTCATTATGCAATTTTGTTACATTTTGAACACAAAAAAATTGTTACGAAAAAAAAAAATGACGGACTGCACAGTCACTGCAGTTGTAATCAAATGCAGTCTTGGAGAGCAGACTAGATACTTATTTCAAAAACGTTTTCAAACTTTTGGCAGGTAACGTTAATATAAAATCTCTTTAAAAATGAGGGTCTGCGGGAGACCTTAGCTAAGGTTAGCTTAAGGGTTGACATAACGTAACGCAAAGCCTATCACTGACATAACCACGCAGCACATTTAAAAAAAAATAGAAATGTATAATAGTTCATAATAATAAATTGAAGCAGTTAAATTCGTCAATTATATATTCGTATTCGTTAATTACAGTCTTCTGGACCATATCTTCGTGTTAGCATGCTCTCCCTTTGATAGAGTCAGCTAATAATTCAAAACCGATCAAAGGAGCAAAAAAACCTTTTAAGTTAACGAATACACATAATCAAGAAATGAATTCATTAATAGCAGTTTGAGCACACTATGGGACTTACCTTGGTGAAGTTTTTGAGGTAGGATACCGAGTTACCGATCTGGCTGCCTCCTTCGTTCTGCTGCAGAAAGAAAAATCGCGCGCTCGTATCACGGATGCGGCCCGAATCTGTTTTGCGACTGTTGTTCACGCGCACTAAAACTATGGACCCGGACTGGATCCGTATTACAGCAGTGAAACGGACGTGACTGTAACGCGGATTTGCCGGTTTAGAGACGGATCCGGCTCGGAGTCGTCTGCTGTCTGGGCTCACAAAGATAGTAAACAAGACATGTGTGTGTGTGTGTGTGTGTGTGTGTGTGTGTGTGTATGTGAGTGAGTGAGTGCGTGCATGTGCGAGTGAATGTGCGCGTGAGACGGCTCGTATATGTGTGCCTCAATCCTGAGCGCGTAATTGTAAGTTTTGAGCACAGAGAACTATATTTTGCAAGCACATTACATTATATTTTGAACAGAAATTAACAATCGCAAAAAAAAAAAATCTGTTTGAGCAAAGAAAAAACGATTCCGTGCTCAATAAATGCATTTGCTTGTTTGCTATTATCCATATTAACGTGCAATAATAACCCCTCTCACGCAGTTTACTCAGGTGCTCTCTCACAAACTTATTCTCTGCGCTCCTGTCAAGTCCCCCTTTCTCTCTCTCTCTCTCTCAACCTCTTAATTCTGTGCGCGCTAAACTCTTGACACATGCGGCGCTCAACTTGCAACAGCGTTACAAGTGTGCCACAAAATCAACCAATCGGAAAATTAAAGGTCAATTGTGATTGGCTGTTGGTCTCCAATCAAATCGCTAGTATAACCAAAGCCTGTCTTGTAGAACTATCCATAGATATCCATATCCATATATCCATATATAATCCTTTATTAGATGATATCTATGGAACTAGCATCCCGGAAGCTTACTGAAAAAAAAAAAAATCTAAAAAAATAACTGACTACAGCGAGACTAATAGATTAAAACACTTTTTTTATTTTATTATTAACTTAAAAGTGCCTTGTTAGTTTTGTGTATTATAAATTATAATACACAAATATAATAATTAAAAAAAATATTATAATGGTGGTTTTCTTTTATAATGGTGGTTTTACAGACATTAGTCTAGTAGTTTTAAATTTTTCGGAAAATGTCAGTTTTAAGAGTGAGGTCATTGTATGAGGTGATTGACAGCTATATGTGACAGAGGAATATTATGACACTCCTCCAGAGATTCAGCTTATAATTTATAATGCTGTTGGGTTGTTTAACTTACAATATTATATCTCCTATTGTGACTAAAGTGTAGTGACATTTAGGTGTTGCTGTTCTGATGACATTGTCTGCGGCTATGCTAGCGTTAGAAAGCTTGAAAAGTATAAGTCAAACTAACTTTAGTCACAATAGGAGATATAATATTTTAAGTTAAACAACACAACAGCATTATAATACACAAAACTAATGGGGCACTTTTAAGTTTATAATAAAAAAAGAAAAAAACTTACCAAAATGTGTTTGAATCTATTAGTCTCGCTAATAGATTAGTCTCTTTAATCTATAGTCAGTTATTTTTTTTGATTATTTTTTTTTTTTTCAGTAAGCTTCCGGGATGCTAGTTCCATAGATATCATCTAATAAAGGATTAAATATGGATATATGGATATGGATATCTATGGATAGTTCAACAAGACGGGCTTTGGTTCTACTAGTGATTTGATTGGAGACCAACAGCCAATCACAATTGACCTTTAATTTTCCGATTGGTTGATTTTGTGGCACACTTGTAACGCTGTTGCAAGTTGAGCGAGCGTGTGTGTCAAGAGTTGAGCGCGCACAGAATTAAAGGGGTCATATAATGCCATTTTTGTACAAGCTAATATGATTCTTTAGGGTCTAAATTAAAAGTTTGTAATATACTTTAATTAAAAATTCTCATTAGTATTGTAAGAAAACACTCATTTTACCTGGTCAAAAACAGCTCTGCTTTCATCACGCCGTTTCAGTGCCTGGTTCTTTAAATGATAATGAGCTAGCTCGCCCCGCCCACTGTTCTGTGCGCACACCGTTTCAAAAACAATAACACCATATCCATAACGCGTTTTTTATTATAAACATGGGATTATGAATTAGATCGTCGTACATAGAAAACATGCCGTAATGTACCCTGAGTGTAAAAATAGCCGCATTCATTGTGAAGCGTGCAGCAAGCGATTTGCAAAGATTAATATAAAGATTAATAAAATGTTACACTCACTTCTTCTGGAGGTGCGTCAGGAACACGAATAGTTAGTACAGATCCTTTTTTCAGGAGCAGCTTCTTAGTAAAACCAGCTTTATAACGTACTGACCCTCGTTTATAAAGCAGTCTGGTGAAATGATTCGCGCAAACATGAAAGCATTGATGTTGATCGTGATCCGTGGGGAATTCCCTTCGAAAACAAACTCAGCCACTGCATCTTCATCGGATCGGATTCAGGAACATCAGAATGACTGCTGTGTTCGTTATTACACTCAAGAAACACCACAATCGCTTAGACGCCATTCTACTCCAGCATATCAACAATGGCACCTACTATGACGAAGGCTGTCACAGATTGTTGGCTGTCACTCAACAATCGCGGGAGGGGCGTTGGATATTGTGACGTCATAATATCGAACGGCTTGATTTCAGAGAGGGTCAAACATATAAGGAGATTAAAACAAAACCACTGGATGGATTTTTATCATGATAGGATGGTTGTGTACAGGCACTGCCAACACACATTTCAGTACAATCAACTTGTAAAAGTGCATGTACCATTATATGACCCCTTTAAGAGGTTGAGAGAGAGAGAGAGAGAGAGAGAGGGGGACTTGACAGGAGTGCAGAGAATAAGTTTGTGAGAGAGCACCTGAGTAAACTGCGTGAGAGGGGTTATTATTGCACGTTAATATGGATAATAGCAAACAAGCAAATACATTTATTGAGCACGGAATTGTTTTTTCTTTGCTCAAACAGATTTTTTTTTGTGATTGTTAATTTCTGTTCAAAATATAATGTAATGTGCTTGCAAAATATAGTTCTGTGCTCAAAACTTACAATTACGCGCTCGGGATTGAGGCACACATAACGTCATAGGCTCGCGGTGACTGGTCGAAAAGCAACGTGTAGTCTGACATATTTCTTGTCCATCCACGACATGACAAGATTTTTAGGAGTCAAAATCGTGTAATCTGACACCGTGACTATCGTAACAGACACAAAAATCTTGTAATCTGAACCAGGCATATGATCACCGTGAATCATCTTACCCAAACATTGGAGTGTCCGTGCTCAACTAAGGCAGAGGCGACATCTAATGCCGGTGAACCGAACATGGTATAATGATTCAGTTCGACTCCCAAAACAAGACGATGCTCACCCGACTGGCCAATAGGATCGTGGCCCTGCCCATGACACAATTTTCACAGTTTTTTTTAGAGAAAATGTTTTCACACTGATAGCAAAATATATATATCTGAGAGTTTTTTTTTTTCAAAGTATTTTGAGAGAGATTTTTTTTTTCTCAGAAATAATTTACAAAAATTCAAATTTATATTTTTTATGTTCTATGAGAAAATACTTTCTCTCAAAACTTTTTTTAGTCTCAAATATTATTCTTTTTTGCTATTGTTATGAAAACTTTTTCTCTCAAATATTTTTTTTTCTCTCATGAAATGCTTTTTTGCTATCAGCGTGATAACTTTTTCTCTCAAACTTTTTTTTTCTCTCTCAGATCATTTATTTTCTCGCATGTAATAAAGACACAATTCTCTCTCCATAATTCATTACAGATTTGCTATAACACTGTAAAAAAAGTCAGTAAAATATACAGCAAAACACCGTCAAATTCCAACGGTAATGGAGCGTAAAACCAAAAACTTCCTTTTACAGTATTAAATAGATTGAATAACCGTTAATTGTGAGACTGGATAAAACTTTGTTTTTTACTGTAATAAAATGTTGAAATTATAAATATTTTCTGTGAAAACAAATAAATATGCATACATTTTACAATTAAATATTGTAATGTTGAAAATGTCTGAAAACCTTAGATTTTACGGTATTATTCGAGTAAAACTACATATTTTGGGGTTGTGCACATTGGAATTCACAGTATAAATCTGTAGATTTTTAAGCAAACAAAAACATTCATTTTTACAGAAGCAAGATGTTAAAAAATAGGGTCCACCGTAATAATACAACCAGTAAATACCATTTAAAAAAGCAAATATCAGCAGTAAAAGACAATAAAATTTATAGTATTTTTTATTTTAAAATTCAGATACTGATATACAGATTAAAAGTTAGGCCTGCAGTATATCATTGTTAACCTTCTGATAAAAAAATCAACAGCAAAAGATGTTTAAAATAAAGTTCATGGTTGTGAATAAAATTGATTTCAATAATCTTTTTTAATTATTATTTTAAAACAACTTTATGTTGTTTCACGCCATATTATCAGACCACCTTAAGTGGGTCCGCCTTAAATTAAAAACGTTCGAATTGCAGAGAAAAAATGTTTTCTGGTAGCAACATTGTGTAGTATGAGCGAACAATTTCACCAAAAAAAGGGGAAGCAAGGCAAGACGTGGCTGCAGCGGTCTGTAGACGTGACTTCTGATCAAACCAAGAGCGACATTACATTGCGGGATGACGTCACCTGAAAATGACGCTGCTGAGCTGTGTGCCGCGCGCTTTTTTTTTCTTGCAGGACTTGTTGGCTTCGCTAACGGACGCAGTTTTGAACTCGTATTAGCGCCATTTTTAGCTGCTTGGACCACAGCATCTTCGGAATTTGTAGACATCCTGGCAGCTTACAATTAATTCGAGGTGAGGTGAGTACATGCAACTTCAAGTTATCTCTGTTATAAAAACCCACCAGCCCAGCTTTTATAGATAATTTTAGGAGTTCGTTTTTTAGGTTGTGAATTTAGTTAGCATTACTGTGGCGAGGGAAGCATTGCTCTTGATTAGCTTCTGTGTTTGGCGTGCTTAATTTGCTAGGGAGGAATTACCCAAGTGCTACATGGAGATATGTTAACCTGTAATTTCTGTGGTAAGGTAGTTCAGTCATCAAGGGGCTACGTGCTTCATGTAAACTGCATCGGAATGAGCCACGTTGTTTCTTTCGGTGTATTGAAGCAGACTGCAAGCAGACATACACCAGGTATGGCGCGTTTAAGGCTCATTTTTACCGAAGACACTCTGCCCCTACCCATGTCACTGGTGTGGCGGTGGTTTCTGCGTTTACATGTGCAATGGCGATGTGTGAACGTCAGTTTTATAAACTCTAAAGAGTTAAAGGAGAACTCCGGTCAATTTTAACATTGAGCTCATTTTTTTGTCAATTTGGAGTGCTGTCAGTACAGAGAACAACGACAAAATCTGTGTTGCCTACACTGTGTTATCCTCTTTTTAAAATTTGCACCCTGTTGACTTCAATGGGGCAATATTTAAACCTGCTTTTAGCCTCTTAACATCCTTGATGTGTCATTACAAGTGCACAGGTCATGTGAGTGATTCCTTCAGAGTGAACACGAGTGAATCTGACTGCAGTAGATGTGAAAGAAATGGATAAAAATTATGTTATTAGTCGACGCGCATAGGTTTAGTTATCTATGATCACGCGCGTGAACTCGGCAATCGACTACTTTGGACTTCAACCGAAAACAGGATGTAAATACAGGTATTTGCGCTGGCTTAAATAACATAATTTTTATCCATTTCTTTCACATCTACTGCAGTCAGATTCACTCGTGTTCACTCTGAAGGAATCACTCACATGACCTGTGCACTTGTAATGACACATCAAGGATGTTAAGAGGCTAAAAGCAGGTTTAAATATTGCCCCATTGAAGTCAACAGGGTGCAAATTTTAAAAAGAGGATAACACAGTGTAGGCAACACCGATTTTTGTCGTTGTTCTCTGTACTGACAGCACTCCAAATTGACAAAAAAATGAGCTCAATGTTAAAATTGACCGGAGTTCTCCTTTAATAGCTCATCTGAAGAGCCATATTGTGGAAGGACACGTGGTCACTTGTCCAGTAAGAGGATGCACAAATACTTTTAGAGTTAAATCATCTTTTACTGCCCACATGTCACGTAAACACAGAGAGATTTCAGACAGCAGCATTGGTGATTTATATAGAGAGTCTGCATGTCAATCATCATCTGTTCCAATTAAAAATGATGCTATTGCATTTCTTGTCATTTATTCATTGAGGCAGTCATTTTTCTGTTTTTGCTAAAAGAATTCAGGAAATTAATGTAATTCATGTTTTCCTGAAAATGGTTAATATACATTAGTTAGTTGACTTTAAGTGCAGAGCTTAAGCAGTTTTGGCTTTCTTTTTTCATAATGCCAGGAGAAGCTTTAGATGCTTGTTTTGCCTTTATTTGTTTAAAGCAATATATTTGACCAGCAGCAAGTGTGTGGAGGTCAAAATATGTTCAAGACAATAAAAATGTCAGTGAAGGACATCTGAGATTTTGTTGCAGTAGTTTTCTGATGCATGTGTTTAAGGTTTAAGGGTGGTGACACAGCTAAGACCCGAGAGTCTCTTTCAAGATTAGTAAAGTAAACAGATTCTAGAAGATATTTTACACATTTCTCTGTTGTTTCTAAATCTTATTTTGTCTTTATTATGATTAAAAAGGTTTGTTTTGTTCCTGCCCTTTTCAGACACTGAATTTGAGCAGAAACCATAAGGATACTCAAAAGGACCTGTGACTCTCAGGAAATGGTGAGATTTCAGGTCATAATCTTTTTTTTTTTTTTTTCTTCATTAAATTAATTTTCCTTTGTCCCTTTACAATATTGCTGTTTTGTTTTTGTAAACAGCATCAAATGAGAGTGACAGGTGAAACAGTTTCAAGACAATGGCAGGAAAAGCATGCTGAAGATTGAATCAAACCTTGGCTGGAAATATTTGGTATGTGTTTTACCGTAAATCAAATTGTTGAAAAACATTCAGCTACACTGCAACACAGGGAAACTTGTTTTGCACTTATTTTCTTGTTACTTTAATTTCTTGTCTCATTATTTTTGTCAGTTATTATTATTTATGGTGTATGCCCTTTTTGTTTTCTTTCTGAATGCAGAAGGGATCTAGCCAGTCCACAATGAAAGCTTCGTTGCCCCCCTGTGAGTCTCCTGGCAGAAATGATGGCACCTGTATTCTTTGGTTTCCCTAAACATCACACCCTGTTTATACGAGGCTCTTCAATTAAGTCTGCACCCAAAGATTCAATAAGAGGTAAGCAGTGGTATTTTTCAAGTTTTGCAAAAGAAAGATGGACAGGAGACACTAATCTTAAAGGGTTAGTTCACCCAAAAATGAAAATTCTGTCAGTAATTACTCACCCTCATGTTGTTCCAACCCCGTAAGACCTTCGTTCATCTTCGGAACACAAATTAAGATATTTTTGATTAAATCTGAGAGTTGTCTCACTCCTCCATAGGCTGCTATGTGACCGAAACTTGCTGGCCCAGAAAATGTATTAACCCTCAGGTGGTTTACGGGGTCTTTTTGACCCCAAATGACTTTTGCTCAAATTAAAAAAAATGTTCCCTTTGTCCAAATGGTATGAAACCTTCTACGGCTCTTCACACTTTCTAGATCTACAAAAAAAAAATTAAATTGGAATGATATCTGTTTTTATGTTAGCGTGACAAAAATTGTGACACTCGTGGTCTTCGGGGTCTCTGGAGACCCCGCAATCAAAATAGACAAAATTCATCATCAAAATCAGAAACAACGCAGAACACATCGACAGAAATGGCACAAATAAAGTGGCACACTTCCACCAATGCAAAAAACATCCACAATGCTAAATTATTTTGCTCACAACACGCGTACACACACACACACACACACACATATAGAGGAATACATTTTTGAGACTATAAAAACTGTTCTCTTATCATTTGTCAAATAAAATCATCCAAAATGCAGTACCACCACAAAAATAAATTGGTGACACTGACACATTGAAAATGTGCACACTCACACACACACGCACACACACACACACACACACACACACACACATGCACACACACACACAGGAACATTTGTAGGGCTATAATTTGTCAAAATTATGGGGGGGGGGGGGGGTGAGGGTTCAGTACAAAAAAATGCTAAACTTTGACAAAAATATTTTATTTTTGTTATAATTGTGATTTTATAATATTTAGATATGAATCCAACTGAATCCAACTTGTGAAAAGATATCTTTCAGGTAGTCAAATAGCAAATAGCATATAGTGGAGCTCTATGGCCATCTAGTGGTTAAAGTGATTTTTTTTTTTTTTTTTTTTACTGCATTTTCCAAAAATGTTACATTAAACCATTTAAAATGATCCATGTTATCCCCATGAATGAAAGTTAGAAATCTGGGTCTTTTATAAAGTGAATTTTACATCAAATGCTGTTTTTTTGTAAAAAGCTTATTTAAATAAATATTTATTTATTTATTTATAGAAATTTAAAAGATATCATAAATTCTCCAAAAACTGCACAAATGTTGAGTAAAAACATTAACAAACAGAATAAAATTACATTTGTAAAAAAAAAAACTATTATCTTGTTACAAAATTAAATGTTATTGTCTGGGGTCTCTGGAGACCCCAAAAAACACGAGTGTAGACATAAATAAAGAGCATCAGAGGGTTAAAGACATCGTTAATATAGTCCAAGTGACTCCAGTGGCTCAATCTTAAGTTTATAAAGCGACGAGAATACTTTTTGTGCGCAAAAACAAACAAAAATAACGACTTTATTCCACTTTTCATTTCCTTCTCTCTGGGTCTCGGGTCTTTGCACGTATTGTTTAAGCGTAGCGCGTCTGTGTTGCACGTCACCACGTAGGCTCACTATTGGCCGACGCTGGTCATGTGTGATACGTGGTGACGTACAACACAGACGCGCTACGCTTAAACAATACGTGCAAAGACCCGAGGCCCAGAGAGAAGGAAATGAAAAGTGGAATAAAGTCGTTATTTTTGTTTGTTTTTGCGCACAAAAAGTATTCTCGTCGCTTTTTAAACTTAAGATTGAGCCACTGGAGTCACTTGGACTATATTAACGATGTCTTTAATAACTTTTCTGGGCCAGCAAGTTTCGGTCACATAGCAGCCTATGGAGGAGTGAGACAACTCTCAAGATTTAATCAAAAATATCTTAATTTGTGTTCCGAAGATGAACGAAGGTCTTACGGGGTTGGAACAACATGAGGGTGAGTAATTACTGACAGAATTTTCATTTTTGGGTGAACTATCCCTTTAATCAGCCGAGCTCAGGTTCATGTCCAGGTGAGCAGTTTCATACGATGAAGGAAACTGACGCTATAAAATGTAGATTGAATGATAGGGCTCATCACCATGCATTCAGTCATTAACTTCAAGTTCTATGATAAATCAATAGGAAACTTAAATACAATGTTTTCCAACAAATTATGATTGTGATTAGGGCTGCGTTGTCAATGTACATAAGTAGATTTAAAGGATTAGTTCACTTTAAAAAAAACTTTTGCTGATAATTTACTCACCCCCATGTCATCCAAGATGTCCATGTCTTTCTTTCTTCAGTCGAAAAGAAATTAAGGTTTTTGATGAACACATTCCAGGATTTTTCCCTATATTATGGTCTCCAATGGGCCCCAAACGGTTCAAGGTCCAAATGACCGTTTCAGTGCAGCTTCAAAGGGCTTTAAACGATACCAGACGATGAATAAGGGTCTTATCTAGCGAAACGATCGGTCATTTCAAAAATAAATTAAAAAGTTTAAGTTTTATAAGCACAAATGTTCGCCTTGCTCTGTTTTGTGATGCGCGTTCGTGACGTCACGTAATACGCAATTACGTTGAAAAGGTCAAGCTTGAAAAATTTCTGTCCTGAAGAAAATTTTCTTTTAGGCTTTTTAATATTAAAACACCCAGGATACGCACACGAAATGGGCATTTTAAACGATAAACTGCCACAAATACATTTGAAAATGTGTATATGGTCCTCCTTCCGCACATTTGTAAACACGTCAAGCGTGACCTTTTCAACGTAATTGCGTATTACGTGACGTCACTAATGCGCATCACAGAACAGAGCAAGGCGAGCATTTGTCCTTTTAAAACTTAAACTTTTTTTTTTTTTTTTTTTAAATGAGCCATCGTTTCGCTAGATAAGACCCTTATTCATCGTCTGGTATCGTTTAAAGCCCTTTGAAGCTGCACTGAAACTGTCATTTGGACCTTGAACCGTTTGGGTCCCATTGGAGACCATAATATAGGGAAAAATCCTGGAATGTTTTCATCAAAAACCTTAATTTATTTTCGACTGAAGAAAGAAAGACATGGACATCTTGGATGACATGGGGGTGAGTAAATTATCAGCAAAAGTTTTTTTAAAAGTGAACTAATCCTTTAAGAACTGCATACTTTACACCTAAGAAATCATTTATCATTAGATCTGTTTTTGACAGCACGTTTTGTTCATTTCTGTGCATTTTGCTCAAGCACTGATCAAACTTTTGAAACTTTGTCCATTTTTTGCTGCAGAGGGGATCCTGCCAGTCCAAAGTGAACTCCTGATGGACATTGAGGTACTCCTGCAGAGCTTGTATCTTCGACACCATGCGCATTAAAAACTCCACTGAGTGCTTTCCTTCACCAAGGCAGGACCCAGTGACTCATTACTGTTGATCGGTCAGGGGCAGGTCATTTTTTGTTTCATGTTTATTCATTCCTCCATGGATTACCAGCCATATATATGGACGCATGCTGTATTTCAAGATAAATGCTGTTTGGTAGGAATAGAAAATGATATGTTTAGTCTGTTTTCAAATGGTATGTCAAATTTTCTCATTGTTTATCAGTAATATTCACTACCTTGGTTATATATGAGCATCTTTAGATTTTTCTATATTTAGCGGTTGCAAATGTAAAATGTACGGTAAACTATTTATGTTCCTCATATTGTACTGTATTTTTAACGGTAAAATACCGGCAGCTGTGGTTGCCAGGAATTTACCGTAAAATGTATCTGGTCAAAATAAAATGCTGTAATTTGTTATACAATTTCACTGTGTTTTTTACTGTCAAAGGTTTTAATAAGGTTTAACATATTTCTGTTATTTTTACAGTTATTTACCATAATAGGGTCTATCCTATTACTGTTAAATTAACAACAAATTACTGTATATATTATTATATTATAACTTTTTTTTTACTGCAAATATCCGTAAAAAGCTATGGAAAGTTGCATTTTTTACATAAAATTACTGTATAATTGACAAATATATTTGTTTTTTTCTACCATGATTTTGGTAAAAAAATACGTTGTCTACTGTAAAATTTAGGGTTACAAAACCAGTATACCGTATTGTCTTTTACAGATTCCACATTTTTTTCACGGTATATTCCTGGCAACCACAGCTGCCGGTATTTTACCGTAAATTTGACAGTTTTTTTTTAACAGTGTACTTCTGATTGGCTAAGAGAACATAAAGTCTAAACAATTCTACACTTATAGATAGACAGTATACATTGACATTAATCAAGATAATTGTCGTCCGAGTCCCTGAAGGTTCGATGTTGACCTCGGAGGTCGTCGAAAAGGGTCCCGAGATCTGCACAGAACATGCAACGCATACACAAAAGCACAAAGAGAGAATAACAGTTCTACCAAGGTTGTAGAGAGCCTGAGCACATTGTTATCAGGACAGACTACCCAAAACATACTGATAACACCTTCCCTCCTTAGAAAGAAGTACAGATACTGTCCACTTTATTCTCTAGAGAAATACACATGAAAGAAATACAATTCTGTGAACTAACTGTGAACTAGATCATGTAAGTCACGTAGAAGTTGACCCCTGTAACCTTAACTTGGTCAGCAGAAAACAGACACAGAGCCATCTGATGGGCCTTCAGGCTTGCCCTTATTAGCTGTTTTCCCAATACAAAGGGCCTGTTCTCAAGGTCCTCGTCTAGGGCAATAAAGATTAGTCACAGACACCATAATGCACTTAAAAATATATGAGCAGAAATGCTGACAACAAAAATAGGATTAAAACCATATATGAATCAATCGTGAATATAGTTAATGATTATATAACTTGATTAGTACTTGATATAGGAATAAAGTAAAAACTCAAAAGGATATATATTGATATAGTGAAGAGACAAGGGATTCTGACCCCAACCCTTCACAACTAATAAGTCAGTAATCTACTCACAACATCATTTACAAGGACAATAACATCATCATCATATGAAATGAAATAGCTTTATATAGATGAAATTATTTTGACATGTATGAAATAATAAATCATGCATTTTGTGATTAATTTATGAGAGATTCTTTGATGTTTCGCTGGAGAGCTCAGCCGAGTGATGCTGAGATAACAGTAATAGTTCATCAGAAACATTGAGACAAGCTCCAAACAATGATCATATCAAACATGACTGAATGGTGGAGAGTCTACATCATTATTTCTGGCTCACTTCCTCATCCTGATGCCTGACCTTAGTAAATGTGTTCATGTTTTCACAGAGCTTTAACAGTCATGCCTGATTAAATGTGTTTTGATCTTCTCAGTGACAGTCAGTCTTTTGAGTGTATTTTCACACACAGTGTGTGGAAACATGCCCGTGTTTGTATGCATGCTCTTTAAGATAGATTCAGATGATCTGTCATTTCAAGTTTATTCCTTTGCTTAAAGACACTTTTCATGAGAAGTGAGCTTGAACAAATGGTCAGAATTGTCATTTTTCTTTCTTTAACAGCCGTCCATTGAATCATGTTTGAATCTGTTTGTATATCTGTATGATCTCTGTTACTGCATTCAAGTCTTTATTCATTGGCTGAGAATCAAACACCCATGGAGACTTCAGCATTGCTAAATGATCTATGTTATGTTAAGTTAATATAATATAATATTTCTGTAAATTCTGTATGTATCTGATCTGATCCAGCAGGTGTGTGTGTGTGTGTGTGTGTGCGTGTGTGTGTGTGTGTGTGTGTGTGTGTGTGTGTGTGTGTGTGTGTGTGTGTGTGTGTGTGTGTGTCGCGCATGTACGGCAAGCCCTTTTAACATTTAAAAGCTAAGTTTGACTATCCCGATTTTAACATTGTAGATATCAACAATGTCTTTCTGACTAGTTGTAATTACATTTTTGATAGTTAGAATTGTCATTCAAGATATCTGTAACGTAATTGTGACTAGTCGAAACGACAGATGGAGATATCTGTAATTCAGTTTTGACTAGGCAAAACTGAATTACAGATATCTGCAATGACATCATTGAAAACGACATTCAACTCGTCACACATCTTAAATGACAATTGCAGATATCTGTAATTCAGTTTTGACTAGGCAGAATGAAAGTTAAAGATATCTCAAACGTCTAAAAAATTATGACTAGTGCAAATTATTGTGCATGACGTTGCTCTATTTTAGATATCCATAAATAAGTAATTTCCCCTCCCCGCCATAATCAAAGAAGAAGTGGGTTAATTTCCTTATTTCTATGTTGGCTGTAATCGAAAAAAACACCAGAAAATGTTTTTTATATACAAATAAAAAAACATTATATACAATATTATAATAAAAAAATCTAAAATGTTGCAATGCTATATTTATGATCATGCTTAAAATAAAGTAGGTTATTGTTGATGTAAGATTTATGCGTGAAAGAGATTCACACTAATTCCCTTTAATAAAGATGCTAACATGCATGCTATTCTTGTTATACAATAACATTAGCTTCCTTAGATGAGAAAAAAAGTTATTAGTTCAGATCAGATCTTATTTTTTTTATTTTATTTTTCAGTTTGAAACAGTATCTAACAGCATTAAAAAGATGAATAAAGGTGCCATTGCATGGATTATTTTAGAATGTTTCCTGGGGTGCCCTTATAATGTTAGTATGTTTTTTAGATCAAAAGTTGTTATAATTTAGAAATAAAAGGCATATTTCCTAGCCTGATTTCATTCCCTGGTTTGAACACTCTGTTTGAAGGGGCGTGTCTGCTGAGAGACTTCAGTGTAAACGCCCTCTGCTGTGATTGGCTGACATGCTTGCATATGAAATATCTGGCATTACATGTGGAACTATCTCGAAAACTTTTACTATTACAGCTATTATACGTTTATACTATTACAGCTATTGGGATTAACGAATCGTAAGAAGTTTTTTTTAAGTATTTAGATCTATTCCCATCACATAAAAGGTTGCAGTGATGAGCATTGAGCAGATGACAGCCTGTTGATCGCGTGAAAAAAATATCTTATCATTGCTATGCAGTTTCTACACTCTCACTAATGATTGCAATGCAATCACCAATGCAATGCAATGCAATGCAATCACCAATGCAAACATGATGTATATAAATACAGTATGAGCTTCGTTGTGCAGTGTAACAGCGTCATTGATTTCATAACGAGTTTTGGCAAGTGTCCAGATAAACTTGCGCTGTGTGATTGACAGCTTGGGCAATTGGAAAGGGATTGTTCTTTTATCATTTTCTGTATGTATATTAATCACAATTTAAGTAAGATTATTTTCATCCTACTAAGAGAAACGATGTGAAGTTGATCGCTACTTCCGTAGTAAATCACTACTTACCGCTTGCTGGAATATAGTTGAAATTGCCCCCTTCGTCAGTATGAGACGCTGAGAGAAGCCTGCCTTGATATTCTTCCAGGTTAGAAGAACAGTCCGTGGTGAAATGGGCAGAGCAAACTAACAACTTCGAATTAAACTGTTGCTGTATCCGATTATTGATAAACATCAACCACGCCTGTTGACATTTCTTTTCTGTGGGAAGGGTATGAAAAGTCCTCGCATCCTCTGCACAGCCTTTCATTGAACATGGGCTGGCATATGCACATTTTTGGAGGCGTACATATTAATGATCCCGACTGTTGCGTCACAGTCGGTGTTATGTGGAGATTCGCCTATTTTTCAGGGGTGTTTTTCAAAAATGAGATTTAAATAAGAAGGAGAAAACAATGGTGATTGAAACTCACTGTATGTCATGTGAACTCTTGTTATTTAACTATACCAAGATAAATTCAATTTCAAGTTCTAGGGCACCTTTAAAAACTCCTTTGCCCTCTGGTTGCTCCGACATAGTGCTAATCAGTGCTAATTACAAGTTAACAGTTAACAGGTGCTATGTGATTTGATGATTTGAACAACACGCTCTGCTCCTGCCTAAAGTGTGATGCGGGCCTAATTTGCATACAGATATCTGCAACGTCATTTGGCCTAGTCAAAACTCTAATTCAAGATATCTGTAATTACATTTTGACTAGGCAGAATGAAAGTTACAGATATCTCAAATTTCAGATATCTCTAATCAAAATTAATTTCAAGATATCTATAACTTGATAATAGATATCTACAATTAATTTATGACTATCCCTAACTCCAGTTTGAGATATCTACAACGCCATTTTGACTAGTCATAACTCCAGTTACAGATATCCACAACGTCATTTCGCCTAGTCAAAACTTAATTTAAGATATCTGAAAAGGAACATGTAGATATATTGAATTAAGGTGAATTAAAGATATCTTGAACTGGAGTTATGACTAGTCAGAATCAAATTGAAGATATCTCAAACTAGAATTACAGATATCTACAATTCAGTTGCAGATAACCCGTAATTCACATAGTGGATATCTGCGACTGAATTATAGATATCTGTAATGATAAACCCCATACAAATGAATGGCAAAAGTGATGTAATTTGTCCTAGGAAGAATGTCTTTGTGGATATCTGAAATGACAATTATGGATAGGAAGAATGTAGTTGCGGATATCTAACATTTTCTTTTTGACTAGGCAGAATTGAATTACAGATATCTGCAACACATATCCAGTCTACAGGGGTGATAGTAGAAAAAAATCCTGAGCCTGAACTTTTTTCCCTGGGAGATAAGCGGGCCCCTAAGCCAAGATATATGCCCTGATCAACATAATTCTCAAGCAGGATCCAGGGGTGTGCTAGCCTGGCTCCGTCCTCCTACGTACTTCCGCTCAATTTCATTTTACTTCAGTACTACGTCTGGGACTGCTGTATTCTTAGGTTTCCAGTAGTGATGGGCGGATCGATCCTGAAGTATCGATACTTCGATACTGACGTGGTATCAAAAAGGATCGATCCTCACATAAAAATATAGATCCAAATGGGTGTTTTTTTTACCAGTAATTTTTTATTTATTTAGCATGCAATTCAGTGCGTAAAATAAGCTTCTAAGTGGAAAAATAAGCGAATGTTAGCGGATAATTGTGTAGGATAGAACTTGTTCTCCTTGTCATCAGGATACAAGACGAAACCAATCAATCACAGAGAACGTTGGATGCTGGTGCTTCGCTGAGCTCACTGGCCCAGTGCGTTTGGGAAACGAAGCCTTACTTAGATGACAGAGAAACAATCGGGAGTTATTTCACAATAAACAAACCAAAAGTGTGCATAACGGTTCAAAATGCTGACGTCAGTAAGTTTTTTTTTTAATGAAATTAATATTTTTATCCAACAAGGATCGATGCATTAAATTGATCAAAAGTGACAGTCAAGGGTTTTACACTGTTAAAAAAAATCCACTTCATATAAATTGTTCTTTCAACTTTGTTCATCAAATAATTCTGCATAAAATGTATCATGGTTTCCACAAAAATATGAAACTGTTTTCAACATTGATAATAATAAGAAATGTTTCCTGATCAGCAAATCAGCATATTAAAATGAAATATCATCATGACTGGAGTAATGATGCCGAAAATTCAGCTTTGATCACATGAATAAATTACAGTTTACTATGGCATAGAAAACAGATAGCCTATGTTAAATTGTAATATTACAGTTTTTACTGTATTTTTGATCAAATAAATGCAGAAGAGAATTAAAAATCTTACAGACCCCAAATTTTTGAACAGTAGGCTAGTACTGTAATTAGGGTCGTTTTGTAAAAGTCACTGACTAATTACAGGCGAGTTGAGAGCACAAATCACAAAATATTTAGGCCTAGTAGTCATGAAAACGTATTCAGATTTATCATATTAATGATGCATTCACCTCATAAATCATGACACACTGCTCTAGCACAGGAAAGTGCATACAAGTTAAAGTGCATGCTTTTAAAATGAAAAAGTATTGGTATCGGTATCGATATCGGCGATACTGGCCCTGTATTTACTTGGTATTGGATCGGTACCGAAATTTGCAGTATCGCCCATCACTAGTTTCCAGAAACCAATTTTTTGTAGGACCAATCAGCGAACAGAGGGAGTGGCTGAGAACGATGACGTTGATGTAGTGCGTCAGTTTGAGTTGGAGTAATGGCAGAGAAGAAAGATGTGAGAAAAGCTATTCGGTCCGTTGTTGCAAAACTGCCGAATATACAGAAGTTAAAGCCGGAGCAAGAACAATGTTTGTTAAGTTTTGTTGTTGGCGATGATGTTGTGGCCCTCCTCTTCACGGGGTTCGGGAAGAGTTTGATTTTCCAGCTCACTCCGCTAGCACTAGAAGTGCCAGAATTCCATAACTACTAGAACTGCCGCAAGCGGTCATTTTGATCGCTATTCAAAACTCTATATCTTTAATGATAAATCCCCAATTGAGAGATTAATGCATTTATTGTATTAGGATGTATTTTAAAAACAAAACAACACCAAACTGTACATTTAAACAAGTTTAATTATAATTTATAAATAAATAATATTCGTAGATGCCCTGAACAAAATAGTAGCCTATGTTTTCATGTTTCCACTGTTTGATCACGCCCGCCGACACACACACACACACACACCATATTCCAGCATTGCAGCCTGTATAGCCATAATAAAATATAATAATAAAATAGTCAACCTAACATAAAAATTCCACTGCTCTGTTTCTCAGTAGCTACTATAGTAGGCTACAATTCGTACCATTTTATGCGTGTGAAGAGGATGATTTTTTCCGCCGATATTGGAACGTGAGTGAAGTTCAAAGACTATGATAAAGAATAGTTTAGCATCCAAATACATCGCAAATGTTGAAACATTTTGATTCTAATTAGAGAGTTACGTGAGCCCAACGCCGCTTACTTTCACTTTCGCTTATAAAGCATTTCATTTTGGCTTTAGTTATTTTTTTCATTCTTGTTCTGTTCTGAATATCATTACATTTAAATGATTTGTTGTTGAATATGTTTAGTGTATTTTTTACCACATTTTATTGTTGCGTATATTGGTATAATAATACCGCGAAATTCAGTGCGGTCAATATGACCGTTTATGGCCGAAATAGGTAAATATGTTCATTTGTTTTTTTTTTGCCTTATGTGTAATTTATATGAAAAACATTTTAAATGAAAATACAGACACTTTTAGAAAAGTCAGGTACCAGCAGGATTGTATTTATTTTTTCAACAAAGTTATTGCAGATATAAAATTCAAAACGGTCAAAATGACCGCCATGGCAGTTCTAGTGCTAGTGGTGAAATAGCTAAGGCGAACGATAGGGATGCAAAGCCGATAGTTGTTGTCGTCTCCCCTCTTGTTGCACTAATGGAGGACCAAGTGAAGGAGGCAGAAAAGTTGTTTCCGTATCGCGCAGTGTGATCACTGTACAGCATTTGCGGCAGATCCGAAACGACCGCAGCGGCATATTGTTAATGATTAGACCCAGCTTCGACAGTTGACTGAATACATCACTGTCCTGTGTCAAATATACATTTAGAATTTGTAAATGTTTCCGGCCGGTTTCGGCGCATGACATACGTCACGACCACACGTTAGCGATTGGCTATGGCAGATCCTGAGTGACTCTGGGCAGATCCAATAGTTTTGAACTTTAACAGAGAACCCGCCTACAAGGAAGTAAACGTTTCTCAATGGAGAGAAGCCAGACTCTCTGTACAAATGAAATGTACGAGAGTCTGGTAGAACCAATCTAGGGGTGTGCTCCCCTTGGAGAACATTTTGATAAATAGTCCCTTAAATGATAGATTCTGGTGACTTTTGTGGATATAAATGGACATCATTCAGACATGAGATGAACAAACCCAATACAAGCCTATATTAGCAGGTTTCAGTAAGTCAAATTTAAGACCTTTTAAAGACATTTTAAGACCATAAAAATTGAAATTTAAGACCTACACGACGTATTGCTAAAAAATATTCAAATCAAAGAATTCATTTTATTTCAATGAATTTAGTAATTGAAAAAGCATTAATTTAATTTACAGATAAAGCAATCACATAAGTAACCTTCCACACCCAACAACGCGTGTCAGAGAAAAGAACAGAATCAGATATAATTTTTTTATAGAAAATTGTACTTTGCATATTATACTGTAAAAAAACACATAATTAGTTGATTTTAGTTGATCATAACTAGAGATGAAATGGCATGAACATTTTATTTCATGATTATAGTGACAAAAATTATAGTGACATATTTCATGATTATAGTGACAAAAATCACGGTTATCACAGAATCCTGTTCAAAAAGTACTAATACTACACAATTCACCAAGTTTTATGTCGAAAACCAGCAAATAACAAATAAAATAAGCATCAATATGCATTTTTTGTTTACAGAAACATTAAAATAATAGCGTACCATTAATGATAGCCAGATTTTAAAAGTGTCTTGCAACATGTTATATACTAATGTACAAGTTCAAATAAAGTTTTGACAAAAAAGTTTATAAAAAGATAAACCTCACATATTTCAGACTTTAAATGATTTTTATCATTTTATTTAGTCAAAAAAGATAAATTACTGACATTTACAATGCACTTTAGCTTATCTTTTATTATTAATAGTAAAATTAGGTCCGATTTTCCCCTGCTATGCAACCATGCACTGCGCTCTCCACAATGACAAAAAAGTTTTAGTGGCTAATGGATTTCCACCACCGAAAAACGCCTGGAAAAAAACGAGCGCGTCGCTTCAATTATGAGCGCGCTTACCGCGCGCCTACATTTGAATGAACTTGAACGCGCAAAAGACGCGATATGTGACTGTTGGCGAGCGACCTCAAATCAGGCCACGAGCTACAGCTGCTTTATAGGGTCTAACTCAAAAAATGCAATTTGTTACTAGTAACAAAAGAATAGTTACTAGTCACTATTGAAATAAGTACTAGTATCTAATGAATAAGTTCTAGTATCTAATGGATAAATACTAGTAACTAACGAATAAGTACTAGTACCAATTTAATAGGCACTACACAGCAAAAACTCCAGTGTTAAATTAACACTCCTGGGAGTGTATATGAGTCCACACTCAAAAGTGTAAAGTGTTAAAATATGAGTGTTAAATTAACACTCAAGAGTGTTAAAGTTAATGAGCTAATTAAGTGATTAATTTAGTAATAATTGATCATTATTGAAGACACCTGATGTTAACAAGCAGAATCACTGAAGGAGAAAATCTCAAATTGTAAGTTACCATTATGGTGATGAGTGTTTGCTTTAGTTGGGCTCTTGACACTTATATGTTTACTTTAGATTTTGTTTGGTTGCTGTATCTTATAACTGCCAGATGAACAAAGAGAAAAAGGGATCTGATGGTGTTGGTTATATTATGACAATCATCATTTGAAATTGATCACTGAACTCATTAAGATCCTTATTTCTGACTTAGATTTATGTTGTTGATTACAGCATAACTGTGAATCTGCATAAATATCCAGAATTTTAGATATAATACAAAGGATTTCTTAAAAGTTGTTTTGAAACACAAAAAAAGAATCGTTCTTTCAGGCACACACAGACGTCAAGATTCAGTCTATGCATCTCAACAATGGTGACGAGCAGAATATTCAATTAGGAAAAGTAAACTACAGACAATACAGATCATAATTTATTCATACCGCAATGCATGATGGGAGCCATTAATGAGTTGTGATTGGTGGCAGACACTGCAACATGCTTTATTATTGTCACCATTGTTGAGATTCACAGGCTGATTATTGATGTCTGTGTTTCTAAATAAATTCATTTGAAAGTCTTTTGATCAGAACAATGGTTACGAAATATTTTTGGATTATATGAAAAATACTGAAAATCATGTGCTGTAGAATCACAGAGCTGCTGTAATTAACAAGTTAAGCCATCTCAATAAGTTTTGTTTTACGGACCACAACATGATTATGTCATAATATAACCAACACCATCAGATCACATTGTCTCTTTGTTCATCTGACTGTTATAAATCAATAACAGCAGACAAGCAAAATTTAAAGTAAACATATAAGTGTCTAGAGTCCAACTAAAGCAAACACCCATCACCTTAACGGTAACTTACAATTAGTGATTTCCTCCTTCAGTGATTCTGCTTGTTAACATCAGGTGTCTTCAATAATGCTCAATCATCACTAAATTAATCACTTAATTATCTCATTAACTTTAACACTCTTGAGTGTTAATTTAACACTCATATTTTACCACTTTACACTTTTGAGTGTGGACTCATATACACTCCCAGGAGTGTTAATTTAACACTGGAGTTTTTGCTGTGTAGTATCTAATAAATAAGAACTAGTATCTAATGAATAAGTACTAGTATCTAATAAATATAACTAGTATCTAATGAATACATACTAGTATCTTTAAAAAGGTACTAGTACCTAAAGAATAAGCACTAGTGTCTAAAGAATAGGCACTAGTACCTAAAGAATAAGTAGTAGCTAATGAATAATTAGTAACTAATGAAGAAGCACTTGTAGCTAATGAATAAGTAGCCTACTAGTAGGCTACTAAATGAAATAGATACAAGTATCTAGAAAATAAGTACTAGTAGCATAAAAATAGATACTAGTAGGTTGAAATAATTAAATGTTAAAACGGCTTGCCATACTACTCGCATATTTAACGGCTCTGGTTGTCCGGAAACAGTTGCATGTGCTCCGGTGTATTATAAACACAGGCGTCAATATTGCCTTATCAATTGGAGAGGAATCGAGCAGAACTTGTGCACGAACGGCTGTTACAGGACGTTTCAGAAAGGTACGTTTTTGTGTAGATGTCTCATACTTTTTATATACGCGGTTATTTGTAAATGCTACTGCGGTTTATGTTAAAACACGCAAAAATATCCATGCATTTAATACAATCGTTTTACCTCATAATACTACAATCCTCGAAGGGATTATTTGATCAGCACTCACACACAGATCTCTTTCTCGCACTCACACACACACTACAAAACGAATGTAGCCAAATATCTGTCGTCAGAACCACGAGACTAAGCATGGTTTTACCACAGTAAAGAAAATGTTAACATTACCTGATGCCAACAAACACCATCATTCAACGATCGCTGGTGGGATTAAAATGAAGTTTGTATGTGTTTGAAACAGCGTTGCTACAACATAAATAAAACGATAGAAACTAGTGATGGAAAACACATCAACAAAGGCAAAGCATAAAACGCACTTACATAGTGACCCATAAACAGCAGCTTCTGCTTTTAAAGTGGGAACTGCTCCATCTTTCAGGACAAACTTTTTTTGTGAACTCGCTTAGATCAACACTCTTAAAACGGGTGTGTTAAAAACAACACAACCTGTGTTATATCTTAACACACCAATGTGTCTAGTTAAGGACAACACATTTTGTGTTACTTTTAACTCAACCAGTGTGTTATTGTTCTTAACACAGTGAGTGTGTTAAAATATTTAACACACTAATGTGTCATAAATCACACAATTTGTGTCATAGATGTGCTATTTGTGACCAATTAAAACACTCTTAAAATGGATGTGTTAAAACAACACAACCTGTGTTATATCTTAACACACCTGTGTGTCTAGTTAAGGACAACACATTTTGTGTTACTTTTAACTCAATCAGTGTGTTATTGTTCTTAACACAGAAGTGTGTTAAAACCTTTTACACACTAATGTGTTATAGTTACACAACTTGTGTCAGATATGTGTCACATGTGACTGTAGTCGGTGTGTATTTGCCAGAGTTACTTCCTGTGTTTTTACAACTGAGTGTTTGGATGAAAACTGAAATGTATTGTTAACTTGTGTTTATGGAGTCCAGTGACGTTTAATAAAGAGTTTGTTTGAACATTTGTATGGTTTAGACATCATGAATCTACATAGACAAGCTCTTATTGAGAATTAACTGAGGTTTAGATGTTGATGTGTCACTGAATGTTTTATTTGAAGTCACCAGAATTGTGATTAATGTCTCCTTTATTTGAGCTCTTGACCCTTTACTCTTCTTTTAGTTTTTCTCTGGCTACTTTTACTGTATTTTAATACAATACATTTATTATGGTAAGAGATTATATGATCAGATGTTTCTTGATGATGTCATAATGAACAAGTGCAGCTCTGATCAAGTTTATGAGTATATGGATGGTGTGCATTTAATTTATTTATGTGCTGTTATTTATAGCAATCTTGTGACACTACATCATGCTATTCATCATATTAAAAAATGTTTTCCAAAAATTGTAATCAGCAGCAGAAACTAGACAAATACAGACCTCAAGAATCAGCGTATGAATCTCAACAATGGTGACAAACGAAAAGCTTCATGCCGCAATGCATGTTGGGAGTCATGGATGAGATGTGTACTATGCAAGCGGGAAGGAAGTCGACCGGAAGTTGAAGTCGGCCGGGTGCCGCCATCTTGAGCGGAACTTCACTTGCGTTAGCAATCCCATTGACTTCCATTCATTTTGGCGTCACTTTGACAGCGAATAACTTTACATCTGAGGCGTTTGAAGACTCCATTTGTCCATTTTTTATTTCTAAAGAAACACGACAATGTATAAAATGCTCCATTACCTTGTAGCTTATGTTATGGCCCCGTAGAAGCAGTTTTTGTAAAAGTATGCTAACGATTGCGTCATAATCACGCGACTCTCTGTCGCACACTAGAGAGATTACCGTATGGACGGGAGGAGAAGCTCGCGGGCAATCGGGGAGACGTGGAGGCAAAATGACAATATAATTAATCAGAATACCTAGCAAAAGTTGCTCCTGCTCCAAGCTCATGGACAGCTCCTAATCACACTCTCCGTCTCTGCAAGATTCGGAAGGGAATGATTCAGATTTCTCTTGGCACAGCTACTAGAAGACAGACGGGTTGCTCACGTGGTCCGTGTAACGCTTTGCTCGGTTTGAGTCTGCGCGTCAGGAAAGGAAGTGCTAAGAAATCGCTGAAAACGGGCTTCACTTGTCTCAATTGAGTTCCAATGGGATCGCTGTGTCCATTTCTTTTACTGTCTATGGTACTATGGTGGCACCCAGCATGCATTGCGGCATGAAGCTTTTCATTTGTCACCATTGTTGAGATTCATACGCGGATTCTTGATGTCTGTTTGATACCATAGTCTGTAAAGTCCTGTATGAACGGTTTTTAAAAATAATTTGAAGTTAATTGTAATATGATAATCCTTTTAAAAGTACATTAATCTTTCAAATGTTTAACTCTTGCTTAGCTTAACAATTTTACATGTTCATGGTGATAATATTATTATCTGAACATGTTTTTCTCATGATTATTTCTGCTGTTTCAAATGTGTTAGAATAAACACACATTTACAGCAATCAGAGAAAACTGATGTTAAAGAGTCAAGGGTAAAGAGCCCAAATAAAGCTGACACTAATCACGATTCTGGTGACTTTAAATGAAACATTCAATGAATCGTCAACACCAAAACCTGTTAATTCTCAATAAGAGCTTCTGTAGAGTCTGACAGAAATAAAGTTAATCTGGTTATTAATAACAAGTGAAAGCAGCATTTGAAAAAGACATTGAAAAAGAGGCATGATGTGATTGGCTGCAAAAAAACACCCGTTAATCTTTAAGTTTTCATGAATTAAGACTGAATTTATTTATTTGAATGTATTATTTTATATATTTTAGAGAATTTTATGGGATACCATATAAAATATACCTATAATATTTTTCATAAACACAAACTCTCCTCCACTCAGTGCTATTCTATCCAGAGTTACATTTTAACACACATTGTGTGTTAAAAATATACACAACACAACATGTGTCAAAATACCATCAACACATGCTGTGTGTTGTTTTTTAACACATCTCTTTTAAGAGTGAAGCGATCCAAATCTCTCCTCAGTCTCCTGCAAATGTAATATCACAATTGGGGCATTCAAATTGGCTTTCTAACATAAACCCTCTTACAATGTTTATTAACTTTTTTATTCAGTTTCTCCATTTGTCTGAGAACTCGTATCATCTGCTTGCTGTGCCGGGGAAATAATACATGCGACTGAAACATTGATATGTAATATGAAGATGGGTCCTTGCGTGTTTTCGTCTTCCTCTTCTCCGTTTTCTTGGCTTTGTGGACTTTTCTGGCGTCATTCAACTAAAAGATTGTCCATAAATATTTAAGTTTTATCTGTTACTTTTGAGACATGTAAAAAGCCCTGCCCAGAGAAGCAAAAGGAATATAACTAGCTAAGCTGCTGTTCGCAACATTAAGCAAAGATAATCATGTAATTGTCATTGAAGATTGTCAGTCTCTGCACATAAAAACTGTTACGTGTTAGAGATCTAATTACCTTAATACAATGAATGTAGTTATCATAAAATCAAACCATGTTTCAGATCATAGTTATGTTGCTGTAGTGTTTGAAGATGAGTGGCATTAGTGTTTGTTTGTTGTAGTATTGGTGTTTTATTCATGTCATATTGAGAGAAATAACAGCATCAGTTTCAGTAGCAGTTTTATAGGCTTTTATCATCTATCCTGACTCAAATAATGTGTTTCTAACAGCAAACACTCAGAATAAAGTGAGATGATCAACTGATGATCCTGAATGGCTTGTTGAATGTGTCATTTACTATTAAAACAAACTCAGTAACTGATAACTTGGATATTCAGCTCCTCCTACAGTGGATTTCATCATCATTGAAGCTCCTCCCACAGCAGTCACATCATCAGTGAAGCCCCTCCCACAGCAATCACATCATCAGATAAGCTCCTCCCACAGTGAAATTCATCATCAGTGAAGCTCCTCACACAGCAATCACATCATCAGTGAAGCTCCTCCCACTGTAATTCTCCAATAAATGCTGGAATATTCCCATCAGCTACAAGTGAAGACGAGCATCAGAGCATCAGGAAGAGCTGAAATCTGTAAAGACTGAGTTTATTAAAGAGGACAGTGAGAACATGAGTGATCCAGAACCCTGTAGAATGAAACACACTGAAGATCCTGAAGAACAAAGAGGTTGGTGTTTGTTCTTCATTCATTCATGATGCTGAAGAACATTCATGTTAGAAACAAACTTCATCAGTTTTAGACAAACGGGTAAACTATGAAATAGAATAATATTTTCTTTCTTGTTTGTTTACCACAAATGGTCAGTAAAGGGAGGTTTGAGAAACTGTTATATTGATTGTCAACATCAGGTCCAACTAAATATTTTAGCTGTTTTATTTTAATTTATAACTGGCTCACATTTTTTTGTAACCATGTTACCAAACATTTTGACATTTCTTAATATAGTTTGCTGAGTATTGACACAATTCGATATGAATTGTTTTAGATATACTGTATATATCAGATAAAGTACATGGCAAATGTTCTCAAGGAAAGAAAATCTCTCAAATCATGCTGTAAACTACACATGAAATACACTTAAAATGACATTTACTACACTTAAATTACATTCAAGGATTTTTTAAAAATAATAATAAAGTTATACTAACTTTACAATTACATAATCATATTTCTATGGTGGCTGTCAAAAAAGTTTACTGATTTATTCAAACATGCATCAAAAATTGAACATTGAAAATTATAATGAATGTGTAATGTGGTGCATATATTTATCAAAATCTCCTCTCTAGAATTATTTGTTCTAGCTGAATAACGAGTTATGGTCACTGAATATGTTTTTTCTTTTTTGAATGATATATTTATAATTTTTATGATAAATACAGGGTGAAAAGAAAATAAGTAAACAAACATAAACAGGTATAAGTCAAGTCACCTTTATTTATATAGCGCTTTTAACAATATATATTGTTTCAAAGCCGCTTTACAATGATAATAGGAAAATAAAGTAACAGAGATTGTTTTTGCTTTATAGCAGCTCTAGAATAAAGTTATTGTCCAACTAAAGTTAGTTTGATTGATTCACTTCCATTGCAAAGATCATTAGTTATTAACTTAAGGGCCGCTTATACGACAAGGCTTTGGTCACGTTAAGAAACAAAAAAGAATACAGTTGATAACAGTTACAAATACATCTGACTAAAGTTAATTAGAAACAAACAATCCTTCACTTGATAAAGGTTTGGCCATTTGCTTTGTGAACACACACACACACACACACACACACACACACACACAAATCATGGACATTATTCAAAAAGATTAAAGGATCATTAAAAAACTCACGCTCATATTATTCACAGACAAAAATGAGTGCATTGGAAAATAATGGGCCCGGGTATCGTTCGTTCATTTGTTTTTGCTTTCACATATGAAAACGAAAAAACGAGAAAACAGCTCCTTTTTTTAGAAAAACGAAAAAACGAAATTACGACTTGATTTTTGGTTTTCCCGTTCTTGCACGCAAATCAGAAAAAAACACTTGATGTTCTGATTTTCCCCTGTGGGTGGTGCTAAGTCTGATTGGCAGGAAATCCATTCATTATTTTTCAAATTAAGAGTTTACCCAAACTGTATTTGTTAGCCTCTAAAATTAATAGTCTGTATGCATGCTATTTGTTACTCAATTATTTGGCTTAACTGACTGAAAAAATCTATTGAAATAGTGTAAATGCAAACGTGTTCACGCATTGACATGTGGTCAGGGAGGGTGGTTATCAGACAAAAGGCAGAATGGAGAGAAGGCCCTTCTTAGTGCATTCCTTCGCAATATAGTTTTCTTTTGCCTTCCCTTGCTAATAGATTTTGCTGTCCCTTTATATCTTCCCGATATAGTCTTGCTCAGGCCATCCTTAAAAATATTTTGGTTTGCCATAACAACCAAAAAAAAAAAGGCGTCGGTAGGCTATATTTTTTTTTTTCAAGATTCATTGTGAAAAAAAAGTAGGCACCGACAGGGGAGGGTGTTATGAGGTTTTGCACTCGTGCACGGCTGCCTATGACGGCTGCACGCGAAAACCTCACAACACCCACCCCTGTCGGTGATTGGTTGGAACATTATTTATTTTGGTTTTGAGTGGTAGTGAAAGCAACTGTTTTTGTGTGCAGATCTCGGAGCCTGAAATCACTGATACAACCTTTAACTCCTACGGTGGCCATATTATTCCAAGATTAACATGGCTTCCGGTTCGACTTCGCAAAAATTGCGCCTTTAAAACTATTCATCACCTGTGATCTGTCGGAGCGCAGATTTATTTTAAAAGGTAAACAATACTTTTTCACCATTGACGCGAGGAAAGGTAACGCAAGCTATACTAGAGGTCGTTTTGGCGTTATGCACAAACATAAAACTTCGAATTTACACAAATAGGCTGAATTACCTGTTGAGAAGAAAGCAGGCAACTTAGGCTTCTGTTTTAAATTTGCTCCTCATGAGCTCTTTCCATCTGGAAAAGTTACTCCAGTATTGACTTTGGTCTTGCTAATTCGCCTGTCGTGTTGACGTTTTAATTCTCTCTTTCGCTTCCTTGGCGACTCTGATACATGTCCTCGAAAATAGGCGTGATCCTCCATCAGCAATCTTTCAAATCTGCCGGCAGTCGAGAGTAATCTCCCCCTCACATTCGTCACGGTGTCACTGAGTGTAAACGCGAAAGGCGAAGCTTGAATTTACAGGTATGTCCCTCTTTGTCGAATGTATTTTCAAGATGGAGGCGCAACATGGCTGCCTTCATTCGAACCCCTCACCCGTATGTACTTTCAATGGCAGATTATAAACTTACGAGAATACTTTGTTACTTGAAAGAAGTAAATATACATTAATGAGCACATATATTTTTGAAAGAACTAAGTGTTTTTTGAAAAATTAAAAAAATGACACAGTGTAGCTTTAAAGATACAGGACAAAAAAAAGATTTGGTAACACTTTATAATAATGTTCTGTCATTAATAAGTAACTATGCAGGAAGTAATGAAGGACTAATGAGTGATTCTACATTAACACTTCAGCTACTACTATTAACTAATAAAGAAACAAGCTTAACTAATCAGTAAGTAATATAAAATTTAGGAGATTGTTCCTTATTAGGTAATCAATAATAACCTAATGAGATTTGCTTAACCCTTTCACGCATAGTGGTCACTACAGTGGACAGCTATTAAAAAAACATTTTCTTGAATTTGCACGGGTTTTTATGGCAAAGTTGCACATCCGCCTCCTCATTGGACCCTGGTGCATCATCCTATAAATTGCAACCAAGTGGCAAGCCTTTGTGTTTCGATTTTTTTCCCCCCTCCAAACCAAGATGGCCAAGGGTCAGTCAGACATGCCAAGTTGCTCCAGAATATCCACCCATTCCTTCTATCCTAGGAGACTCTTGTAGGTAAAAAAAATATTGGAGCATCAAGCAATATCTAATGAGTCATATCACAGTAAAATTTTCCAAGTTTTGATTTTAGATTGAGAGAAAACTCTGATTAATCACATGTCCACTGTAGTGGACGTCGTGCATCAATTGCTATATTTCAGCTACAATTCATAATTATAATGTGAATATTGTTTTTGAAACTTAAAACTTAAAAACTTAATCTGCAGTGACTTTTTTTTTACTGTAAATAAATGTATTTGTATTATTAGAATGTAATTTTCATTGACATCGAAAAAAGTCATGTGATTACATAATGTATGACACTTGTAATGCATTACTTTACTTGTTAGATCAAAAAGTAATCTGATTTCATAATGTATGTTATTGTAATGCATTTTTTACTCATAACATCAATAAGTAATCTGATTACATAATGCATGTTACTTGTAATGCGTTTATTTACTCATAACATCAAAAAGTAATCTGATTACGTAATGCACATTACTTGTAATGCGTTTCCTTACTCATAACATCAAAAAGTAATCTGATTATGTAATGCATGTTACTTGTAATGCGTTTCTTTACTCATAACTTCAAAAGTAATCTGATTAGGTAATGCACATTACTTGTAGTTAATTACCTGTTAGATCAAAAAGTAATCTGATTAGGTAATGCATGTTACTTGTAACACATTACTTTACTTGTAACATCAAAAAAGTAATCTGAATGCGTTATGCATTTTACTTGTAATGCGTTACCCCCAACACTGATCATTTCAGATGAGATTGAAAAAAAAACGTATCGCTAGGTTTTCTCAGAGGAGGGCTATGATAGAAATGTGCATGTCAATCTTGAACATAATCAGAATTATCAGCTAATAAGGGTAAATCTCCATACTCTGGTGCACTGGAGGGAGCATCTGAGTGGTTTCCACAGTTGTACCTTGACAGGCTGTAGAAAATTCTGATGGAATCACGTCCTCATGTTCTGATATCAAAGATATGCGAAGTAGAGATGCGCGGTTGGCGGTTACAGCCGCGGACTCCGCGTATAAACCACGGATCGGGCGGATAACGTGACGAAAAATAATATTTTAATTAAATTCGGGCGGGTGGCGGGCGGTTGAACTAATCAAATGAAAAATATATTGAAAATTGGTCAAAAACGTTGGTGCGGATGGATGGCGGACGGATGATGAGTTTTGTGATGCGGTTGCGGATGAAATAATAGCCCATCCGCGCATCTCATCTCTAACGCGAAGTGCAACTTGTATGAAGTTGTATGAAGCCTTTGCAATATTTTGCATTTATATTTTTTGTATATATTTTATAGTTTTCACATGATTTGATATAATTGTATTGATTAGTTTGTTAAATTCACATACTTTATCTGTTTGATTATTGTCTTATATTTAATATAGTATATCTTAAGTTTAAACCTTAACTGCATGCTGTCCACTCAAGTGGACATCTGAAGATCTCTTTGAAAAATTTGTAAAAAAAATAAAATAAAAATCAATTCTTGTTTTTCATGCCCTAAGAGCAATAAAAACACTTAGGAAAAAAATCCTGACTGAGGTTATCATAATTCATGCATGAAAGGGTTAATTAATAACTATTAACTAACTGACAAATTATAAAGGACATTATTGTGTGTCTGAGACGTAATCAGTCATAATTTTTACTATGAAAATAGTCATAAAATACATCACTATTTACTCAAGTGTTACCTAGTCACTATGCAGGAACTACTAGTGATCTGGACCATTATTTTAAAGTGAAAAACATGTTTTTCAAAATGATGGGAATATTCTAGGGCTCAGTTTATGTCCTTTGACTTTATAATCATATTTCTCTCTTTGAATTTGGATGTTGTCACGCGTTGGTTGAAGCGAGGAAGAATGCAGGATCTTAATTGCAGCAGAATTTATTTAAACAAACTCTAACACTCACAAACTGGATCAAAAGAAACATGAACAGAACAACCAAACATATAGCAACGACAACAGACAAGGAACAGACTGAAACACATTGCTTAAATACACAGAACAGAAGACTGGAAACCAAGACACAGCTGGGACAAATTAACTCATAACTAATTAACAAGACAGGGATTAAAACACAGAGACACGTGGGCAAACTGGGTGTCACAGGCAAACATAACTTGAACACAGACACTAAACGTGACAGATGTACTGGAAATGCAATTAAACTTTTTTTTCTTTCATTTCAGAGCTAATGGAAGAGAGTGATGAGAGTGAAGAACTGAGTGAAGTGAAGGAGGAGAGTGAAGAACTGAGTGAAGTGGAGGAGGAAAGTGAAGAACTGAGTGAAGTGGAGGAGGAAAGTGAAGAACTGAGTGAAGTGGAGGAGGAGAGTGAAGAACTGAGTGAAGTGAAGGAGGAGAGTGAAGAACTGCGTGAAGTGGAGGAGGAACATCATGTCAAACCTGGAGAAAAACCTTTGAGTCGCTCAAAGACTAAAAAGACATTTTTAAAGAAAAGAAGAGCCAAGAAATCTTTCACCTGCACTCAGTGTGGAAAGAGTTTAACAAGCAAACGAAGTCTTGAGTGTCACATGAGGATCCACACTGGAGAGAAGCCGTTCTCATGTGATCAATGTGGGAAGATATTCGGCCAATCAGGACACCTTAAAAGACACATGAGAGTTCACACTGGAGAGAAGCCGTTCACATGTGATCAGTGCGGCAAAACATTTCTCAGGGCATCACACCTGAAGTCACACCTGACAGTTCATACGAAGGAGAAGCCACATTCATGTTCTGTGTGTGGAAAGAGTTTTTCATGGCTGCAAAGTTTACATATACATCAGAAAACTCATACTGGTGTGAGAGAGTACATGTGCTTTGAGTGTGAGAAGACTTTTATGACAGCAAACTGTTTAAAACTGCACCAGAGGATTCACACTGGAGAAAAACCTTACAAGTGTTCACACTGTGACAAGAGATTCAGTCAGCCAGCAAATCTGAAAACACATGAGAGGATCCACAGCAGAGAGAAGCTGCACACGTGTGATCAGTGTGGAAAGAGTTTCTCTATTAAAAGTCACCTGAAGATACACATGAAGATCCATGCAGTGGAGAAACCACATCACCACAGTCTGAGATCACGGTAAGAAGTTCATCTTTATGTGCTGAGAAACAAAATCTCTTCTGTGTAAGTTAGTCACAGTCAAATATCTCTTCTCCACCTATAGCTGGCGCTGTTTCACTGTGGCTGCTGTTGAATCATCCAGGTTGTGAATGAGGCCGACACCTGATGTGATTGTAAAGCGCTTGGTGTGTACAGTAGTAAATAGTAGCGCTATATAAATGCCTCATTCATTCATTAGTTTCTTAACAGCCATGAGGAGAAACAAACATTTTGTTGTTTGACTGGTTAATATACAGCAGCGCTGTGCAACTTTCTCTTTCTGACACTGCTTATTATGGTGAAGATAAAACGTCAAACAGTATTTTCATGTTTTCTAACAGCAGTTCATGTTTTTGTATTTGCTCTGGTGCTTATCAAGAATACAGAGACGAGAAGCTTCCAGATTCTTCCTCTGTTAATGTTAGAAAGGCGTTGGAAATGATGTGATTGCTTACAGATTACATGTCAAGTATGCGCCATCTAGAGTTTCATGACCAAACTAGTGATTTATAACACAAATTATCTTCATGATATTAAAATAGATCATAATCGTGCACAGCAGTTGTTGACCAGATATGATGGGGTTGAAATGACTATTGAACTCATCAGTGATCTTGACTTTGAGCTTCACTTTTCATTTCACATTTGTCTTTCATTTGAAATCTCACTTGATTTAATGTTTCTTTTAGACCTGATGGACGTGAACAAGAAAGGAAAAACAGAAGCCAAAAAATCTGTCTCCTGCCCTCAGTGTAAAAAACGCTTCACATGTAAAATAAAGTCTGACGATTCACATGAGAGTTCACACTGGGAAGAAGCGGCTCAGGCTTTCTCTCTGAAATCACATCTACTCTTATTTTGAGGAAAGTGTGGTAAACAGTTTCATTGAGCATCAGTCCTGAAGAAACACCTGAAGATTCACACAAAGGAGAAGATTCATTCGTAATATTACAGCAGAAAAGACACGGCGGTGTGTGTTTCAGTGCAGGAAGGCCTTTACTACGGATGATAGAAAGAGATGAACTGAAAGAGCACCAGAAAATTCACCCTGGAAAAACCTTTGGAGGCAAAGTTCAGGAGCTGAAGAAGAGGCCTTAACACTTTTAATAGAGACATGAATCTGACATAAATTTTTAACTCGTTCTTCATTGTTTTTCATTAGAACATCTAGTTTCTCCTACATGCTAGATATACTTTCATGTATCTTTGAAACTGGACTCTTTTCTTCTCTTCTTTTCTTGAGATGCTTTGGCTCTTATAGACCCTTTTACAGTTGGTAAACACGGTGACGTATTTGTGTGGGCGGGGCTTAGCTGGAGGCAGAAAGATCCCTCTGGCCGCTTCACTAACGCTAGTTTGCAAGTTTTGTAAGCTTGTTTTTTTAACAATGACTGGATAAAATCCAATTTTGTCTTAATGTGCAAGGTCACTCACTGTCCAGGACCGCGATTGTTATTTGCAAAAGTTCATTTTAACGGACGGAACCAGATGACCGTACACGCTCGGTCAATGGACGAACTGACAGGATTAACGTTAACGCTAACGTTACCTCCGGTTGAGTGGCCTGACTACACCTACCCGATAGAGAAACCGAGGGTAAAGAGAAACTGAGGGCATATAGGCCTATATATATTTAGATGCCTACCCTGGTGAAAAAAAAGTATACTTTATTATATTTGAAATATATTCCATTTTTCAATAGTACATTGCAAATATATTTAAAAAAAATATACTATCTTTAAATATATTAAAAGTATATTAGCATCATGCTTTTTATCTATTTTTATAATACAACTTTTAACACACTTTAAAATAATAGTACTTTAGTATATTTTCTAAAAATATATTTAAAAGCAAGCATACTTTTAACATATTTCTAACAAGTGCACTATAAGTTCATTGGTAATAAATATATGCTTAATTACACTTTTAAGAAATATGCTAAAAACAAGCATACTTTTAATATATTTCTAACTAGTGCACTATAAGTACATTGGTAATAAATATATGCTTAAATACACTTTTAAGAAATATGCTAAAAACAAGCATACTTTCAATATATTTCTAACAAGTGCACTATAAGTACATTGGTAATAAATATATGCTTAATTACATTTTTAAGAAATATGCTAAAATCAAGCATACTTTCAATATATTTCTAACAAGTGCACTATAAGTACATTGATAATAAATGTATGATTAATTACACTTTTAAGAAATATGCTAAAAACAAGCACACTTTTAACATATTTCTAAAAAGTACACTACAAGTTTTTGTGTATTTAAAGAAAACATACTTATGTTGATCTACTTAAAATAGATTTGAGTATGCAGTGTACAAATGGCTACTTTTGTAATTGTGATTTAAGTATTTTTAATTTAAGTTTATACAATGTTAAAGATAGGCACAATGTACAATAAACACAAATCCATTACAAATTTTACATCAACAATCACACCATTGGAACACACAAGAAAATGTGTTTTCTACTGTACAGAAAGTGGCTGCTACTGGATTGTGATGTCACAAGTGGCCGTTTAACATGCAGCCAAGTAAACACTGGCTATATTGCATGGCCAAAAATGGAAGTTCACTCACTAGGGTAGGTAATCCTGTTCAGAAACACTTTTTTTATACTGGGTGAAATGGTCCTTCCATCCTGAGAGTAGTCAATACATTATGTGTTCAGAAAAAGGAATGAAAAAAATCAGACCTCTGTAGCAGCTGCAGGACAGTAAAAACTCTGACCAATCACTGCCATTCGGTGCGAATGTAAAGAACCAATCAGATGCCTTCATGTCTCGTGCCCGAGCCCCACTGCGTGCGCTGCCCTGCGTGCACTCATCACATGTCACCGTTCCGGAAACATTCAGCTCACTACACCGAGTAAGCAGGAGTTTGCGGCACAATGGAAGAGAAAATGCAGCTAAATCTACCCTGATAAAAAGCCTAAAAAAAAGAAAATCGGAGGCAGAAAAGGCTGCAACGAAACAGGCACTGGATAAAGCCAGAGAACAAACTTGCGTCAACATTGCAGCATTTGAATGGTGGAGACAACTGAGGGAGCAAAAGTGATGAAAAGCGATGCCGAGGTTGCGTTCTTTCTGCTGAACAGGTAATTATTTGTTTTGCTTCGCGGGGATTTGTTATTTCCATGATATATGTTACGTTAGGCCACGTAGCTACTTTTGTAGCTAGTGCTAACTAGCAATGCTAACATTAGCTTCTCTGTCGGTGTAAGCCAGTTGCGTTACAGGTCTGCTTATCTGACTTTTAGGACATGACATTTTGAACATATTGCACAGCCATAGTCGCAAGTGTCTGCATTATAATTGTGATAAAATGACGTTAATATTGCTTATAAACGGGACAACTGTGGTGATGTGGCATATGTGTTTTGTTAGCTACGAGAAGAAATGTTTGTTACTGTGTGAAATGGAAACAAAGTTTTGTTGTCATTCTTTGTGTGTCTTTGAGATGCAGTAATTATTGTCAGATGTGTAATTGTGATATTCTTCCTAAAGGTAAATCACTGCCAAAGGAGTAGATCACCACAGCAGACGATGCCTCATGCAAAGCCTGACCTGTCAGCCATCCCTGGACACTCCTTTTCTTATATATATTTATTTCTTATTTATTATATGTAAATACAGATTGTTTATGACAATCAAAAGCAGCGAAAGTACAGATACTTGTGTAAAAAAGTATTTCTCTTAGGTCTCTCTTGTTCGTTTTAAAAATAAATAAAACAAAAAGTGTTATACCACATTCATTGTCATTATTCATTTAGCATGTAAGGAGGTAAGAAAAGTAATAGCTTGTTTATGCTGAAATGGTAAAGGAAAGGCATTTATCGTTTCAAAATATTTATTCCAACATGACAAAAATACTCTGCTTTCCTGTGACCTGCAGCTGACTCCGACTGTGGATGCGCGTTCATGTTTGTGGGGGCGTAGCTTTGGACGGAGTACTGACGGGAGGGGGTGGAGCTTAGAAGAGGTGCCGCTTTCAAATCTTGCTAGCTCTCCAACATTACCTACTATAGCTTTAAAGTATATTGTACAAAGTATAGCTAAGTAATATTTGTTTATTAATGTGCATTTGTTATTGAAGACAAAGTGTGCTATTTGTACTATTTGGATTAAGCCAAAGGTATTACGGAGAATATAATTTTTACTCAAAAATTATAGACTTGTATATTGCTCGTAATGATTTTGTAATGTACTTGTAACACAGATAAAGTACACTTTATTATCACTTATCAAGTATGTAAATAGTCCCTACACAGGCATATATTTAAAGTATACTAAGTATACTTGAAGTTGTTCCAATTTAGCACACAAAAGTACACTAAATAGACTTGAAGTTATGCTTTACTACAATTTAAATGCAACTAAAATATACTTAGTACAAAATTAGTTGTTTCAAAATAGCACACTTAAAGTTAACTAATCCTTAACACACTTGAAGTATACTTATAATTAGTGTGGCTGCAAGTATACTTAGTATATATTTTTAATAAATTTACGGTATATTTCTTGTATGTTTCGAAGACACTTGTAATTAATTTGTAATGTACTTGTAACACAAATAAAGTACACTTTAATACACTAATCAAGTATGTAACTAGTCCCTACACAGGCATATACTTAAAATATACTAAATATACTTAAAGTTGTTCCAATTTAGTACACAAAAGTACACTAAATACATTTAAAGTTATGCTTTACTACAACTTCATTACTACTAAAATATACTTAGTACAAAATTAGTTGTTTCAAAATAGCACACTTTAAGTTAACTAATCATTAACACACTTGAAGTATACTAATAATTAGTCTGGCTTCAAGTATACTTAACATATTTTTTTTTCACCAGGGTATAACTATGTGCTGAATGGTCATGTAAAGACTTTTGTGGTACGATCCGCATTTCTGCCTAGCCAGCGCCAAGAAGACGACAATGAATGTAAAGAGTGACACTACGGTGCAATTTTAATGATATGAATATTTTCTAGAAATAAAAATTCCAGATACAGCATACTCATTTTTCATCGATTCTTGCACCCAACAACACAACAAGATGACATTTAATAATACTAAAAAAAAAAATAAGCTCCTTATTATGTAGCCGAATCTGTGCTGGTTTGTATCAAGCGTGCCGCACAAGCCCTGAAAAGTGAAGCCAAAACGTCTCGATCGCCCCCCGGTGACTGGTCCTAGTATAGGTCATAAGCCCCGCCTCCCCATGTTATTCAACGGGACGTGAGACCAACTAAACAATTAAATTACACTTCAAATATCTTTTTTCCAAAGGTGGTTTCTTTCATTTGCTGTCGTTTTTATCACGCTGATGTAAGTTCAAGTGTCTGTTTCAAAAATAAGTTGTTTGTTAGTTAGTTACGTGATGCGGTGGTGTAACGTCATGATTGACAGCTGTGATTGACAGGTTCTCGAGCGAAGTAGTCACTGAAGCACCAACGGACATTTTCTTCGGGATCTTCGGAGGACTGAGGAGATTGTATTTACTTTATTTTAACAAGCCTCTTGTCGTACTGCAATATTTTTTTTAAAAAGTGTGCAGAATCCACTCTCCATGAGTGCATTCTGCGAGAGTGAGGGCGGAGCGTTGATTTCGCTGCTTTACTTCCTGCTCACTACTGCGCAGGTCTGGTCCCGAGATCGCTACTGCGCAGACTCAAGTTCCAATATGTCAGCGCCATATCAGGACTCTGGCGGCTTCAGTTCTCATCAATGGAAGAGAGCATAGACAGTATAAGAAGTGGACAGAGCCATCTCATTGGATCTCAATTGAGACAAGTGAAGCCCATTTTTAGCGATTTCTTAGCACTTCCTTTCCTGACGCGCAGACTCAAACCGAGCAAAGCGTTACACGGACCACTTGAGCAACCCGTCTGTCTTCTAGTAGCTGTGCCAAGAGAAATCTGAATCATTCCCTTCCGAATCTTGCAGAGACGGAGAGTGTGAGTAGGAGCTGTCCATGAGCTTGGAGCAGGAGCAACTTTTGCTAGGTATTCTGATTAATTATATTGTCATTTTGCCTCCACGTCCCCCCGATTGCCATCGAGCATCTCCTCCCGTCCATACGGTAATCTCTCTACTGTGCGACAGAGAGTCGCGTGGTTATGACGCAATCGTTAGCCTACTTTTACAAAAACTGCTTCTACGGGGCCATAACATAAGCTACAAGGTAATGGAGCATTTCATACATTGTCGTGTTTCTTTAGAAATAAATAATGGACAAATGGAGTCTTTAAACGCCTCAGATATAAAGTTATTAGCTGTCAAAGTGACGCCAAAATGAATGGGAGTCAATGGGATGCTAACTGCAGGTGAAGTTCTGCTACAAGATGGTGGCACGCGGCCGGCTTCAACTTCCGGTCGACTTCCTTCCCGCTTGGAAGAGAGCGAAGGGGCGTCGTCCATCTTTTTTTACAGTCTATGGTTTGTATTGGCCGCCTCCAGTTTTCCATTTGTTTTGCCTCCAGCTAGCGCCGTGACGTAACTGTGACGTCCGCGCAAAAGGGGTCTATAAGTCAGTAAAGAGAGAGATCTGTCTAATTCGCTTTTTCTTAATGTTTGTATTTGCTTCATGTAATATTGATTAAACTCTTTACTCATTTTTCAACATCTTATTATTGTCATTTTTTTTAATTTTCTGCTTATTCTGCTTGAATTAAGAGCATTTTCTTCATTTTAGTTCTGAAATTCATGAAGTATCCTGATATGATTGCTTTTTGAGCTTACCGTGTTTTAAACTTCTCAACAGAGCTTTTAAATGCTTAACTAAATTATATTTCACTGCACACATGACTGACATTGAATGAGATTGCTGTCTGTCTACATTATTAACAGTTTCACCCTTGATATCCACTATCATATATACATTTCAAAGAGTTTGTTTGAGTCAGCTTGATGTTTCATTCACACCATCAGGCTCCATGAAGTCAGAACAATTGTCCATTCACCCGCAGCAGTGTTTAATAATAACTTTATTTATATAGAGCCTTTCACAGAACCCAAGGACGCTTAACAAACAACAAGAGAAGGGGGAGGGGGATAAGAGGAGAGAGGTGTGAAGCCAGGGGAGCTAAAGCCCATAGGTCTCAGTGAAGAGGTGTGTTTTAAGCTGATTTTTAAAGGTTATTAGAGAGGAGGCAGAGCAGATGGCAAGAGGAAGCTTGTTCCAGAGTGATGGTGCACCAACACAGAAGGCTCTATCACCAAATGTCTGGAGCCTGGACTTAGGGACCGCGAGCAGGTCCTTGTCAGAGGACCGCAGGGACCGTGACTGAGTGTAGGGATGGAGTAGATCAGTAATGTACTGGGGTGCAGTCCATGGAGAGATTTGTATGTCAGGAGGAGGATTTTATATTTGATCCGGGACTTAACTGGCAGCCAGTGAAGCTTCTTCAGGATGGGAGTAATGCGAAGTCCAAGTTTTGTGTGGGTGAGCATCCTAGCCGCAGAGTGCTGTACATACAGGAGTCTGTCAGTAGCCTTGCTGGGCAGACCAAACAGGATACCGTTACAATAGTCAAGTCGGTAGGTGATGAAGGAGTGGATGAGGGTCTCAGCTACAAAGTTGGAGAGGCACTGTCGGAGTCTGGAGATGTTCTTAAGATGGTAAAAGGCAATTTTAGTAGTGTTTTTGATGTGTTGTTGGAAGGAGAGAGTGGAGTCCATGATGACGCCCAGGTTGCGTACTTGAGATGCAGAGATTGAGCAGCCATCCACATCAATGTCATCAACATTTTTAAGAAGTGACAGCGAGGCAAACACCATGAGTTCTGTTTTGTCTTTGTTGAGTTTGAGATGGTTACTGTCCAGCCAGTGCGTTATGTCCTTCAGGCAGTTGATAAGTGGCACGGGTGGAAGAGGAGTAGAAGGCTTAGTACTGATGTAGAGCTGGGTGTCATCACTGTAGCAGTGAAAGTGTAATCCATGTTTCCGGCAGGGTTATTATAGTTTAGCATTTTTCATTCGTTTTTTTTTTTTATTTTGTTTTGACTTTTTGTTTTCAAATTCAGTTTAGTTTTAATTAGTTTTTAAAGTGGGTTTGCTAGTTTAGTTTAGTTTTTATTTTTTGAAAATGCTTAGTTTTAGTTTAGTTTTTATTAGTTTTAGTGTTAGTTTTAGTCTTTTTTTGTAATTTGGGTTATTTGTCAGAGGCAAGATTCAAAAAGGTCAGAAAAAGTATTGTGTAATAATAACTCAACAAAAACATCACACAATTTTAGAAAATATGAATTCAACAATAACACCAGTAGGCCTACATAAAATCTACATATGGGCACAAATATACACAGCAAAATCCCCAGTGTTAAATTAACACTCTCAGTTTTTATATGAGTCCACACTCAGAGTGTTATAAGTAACACTGAATCAGTGTTAAAGTTAATGGGATAATTAAGTCATTAATTGAGTGATGATTGAACATTATTGAAGACACCTGATGATAACAAACAGAATCACTGAAGGGGAAAATCGTAATTGGTATGTTACCATTATGGTGATCAGTGTTTGCTTTAGTTGGGCTGTTGACCCTGAAGTCGTTAACTTTAGATTTTGTTTGTCTGCTGTACCTGAGTTATAACAACCAGATGAACAAAGAGAAAATGCGAAATGATGGTGTTAGTTGTGTTTTAAAATAATCATTATTTCACAACCAAATAACCTGAATCCCTGAACTCACATTTTTAAATTTCTGAATTAGATTTACTGTACTATATTAATTATAACAGCACTGTCCTTGAAAAGCAAAGTATTTTTAACTTTTACAATGTAATCCAAATCATTTCTTAAAGTTGTTCACATCCAAAAACTCTTTTTTTAAACACAGACATCAATAATCAGCCTGTGAATCTCAACAATGGTGACAATTATAAAGCATGTTGCAGTGCATTCTGGGTGCCACCAATCAAAACTCATTCATGGCTCCCATCATGCATTGCGGTATGAATAAATAACGAGCTTATGATCAGAGGTGATCTGTTTGTCACCATTGCTGAGATTCATACGCTAATTCTTGAAGTCTGTGTGTGCCTGCCTGAGATACCTTTTATGAAGTTTTTTTTTTTTTTTTTTGTAACTGATTTTATCATTTGTATTTCATTGAAAAGGTTAAAATGGCATGCTCTACAAGGACAGTGTTGCTATAATCCATAAGGTAAATTTAACTCGGAAATTATGCTCTCAATGAGTTCAGTGATTCAGGCCATTAATGATTATGTTTAAACATAACCAACACGATCAGATCACCTTTTCTCTTTGCTCATCTGGCTGTTATAACTGAATTGCAACAACCAAACAAAACCTAAAGTTAATAAAGTAAGGGTCAAGAGCCCAACTAAAGTAAACACGGATCACCATAATGGTGACAATTTTACATTAATTTTCTCCTTCAGTGATTCTGCTTGTTAATATCAGGTGTCTTCAATAATGCTCAATCATCACTCAATTAATCACTTAATTATCTCATTAACTTCAACACTGCTTCAGTGTTACTTATTACACTCTGAGTGTGGACTCATATAAACACTGAGAGTTAGGGATGCACCGATGCATCGGCTGAACATCGGTAACGGGCGATATTTGCCTCGTTAACTGCCATCGGGAAATAAAAATGACATTCGCCGATGTCACATGGGCGTCAGTTTGGTTTGAAATGTGCAGGGGACAGAGACGCATTCGGAAGTGCATTTTCAGAAGTGCTGGGGACAATGACGCATTCATTTTTTTCTCTCTTTCGCGCAGGTTATGTTTTGAAAGACGATGTCCTGTAGCTCAGGCACGGCCCCAGGCCAACCCAAAACTTAAAAAAAAAAAAAAAAAACCTTTTACTATATTCTAATTTTGTCAATAATTATACAAAAAAAACCTTTTACTATATTCTAATTTTGTCAATAATTATAAAAGAAAATCGCCAATAAGCTCATATTTTGTGCTAAAATAGTGTAGTTTTAAAAAACATTTTAAAAAACTGGTTATATTTTGATGTTCCAATTATTTTGACATGTATGAAATAATAAATCATGCATTCTTTGATGTTTCGCTGGAGATCTCAGCTGAGTGATGCTGAGATAACAGTAATATTAATAGTACATCAGAAACATTGAGACAAGCTCCAAACAATGATCATATCAAACATGACTGAATGGTGGAGTCTCTACATCATTATTTCTGGCTCACTTCCTCATCCTGATGCTTGACCTTAGTAAATGTACTCATGTTTTCATAGAGCTTTAAAAGTCATGCCTGATTAAATGTGTTTTGATCTTCTCAGTGACAGTCAGCCTTTGGAGTGTATTTTCACACACAGTGTGGAAACATGCCCGTGTTTGTATGCATGCTCTTTAAGATAGATTCAGATGATCTGTCATTTCAAGTTTATTCCTTTGCTCAAAGACACTTTTCATGAGAAGCTTGAACAAATGGTCAGAATTGTAATATTTCTTTCTTTAACAGCCGTCCATTGAATCATGTTTGAATCTCTTTGTATATCTGTATGATCTCTGTTACTGCATTCAAGTCTTTAAATGACAGTTTATTCATTGGCTGAGAATCAAACCCGAAGACTTCAGCATTGCTATGTTATCTATGTTATGTTAATTAAAGCTCCACTATGTAACTTTGGTATTTGACCACAAGAGGGCGCAGTTTCAACAATAACAAAGGCGAAGCTTGATGACGCTATGAAGGAGGTGACGATGGGAGATGTCGTTTTTAATGCGTTTTCACCATAGCAATGTATCTAAATGGAATTAATGAATCATGATCACGGATGAGGTAATTTATTCGTTTTTGTATTACCTGTATGTCTGATCGTATTATTTTATGTCATCATAATTAATGAACTGCAAGGAACGTGAAATGTTATGCTATATTATCCCGTTACAACTTACAGCTATTTGTCAAATGATTTGTTTGGTTTATGTTGTGCAGTTTTACGTTTTTATGGTTAATGGCGTGTTGTTTAACGTGTTCAAACCAATATCTAAAAGTAAATTTGAACGAACATTTGCAAGTAATGACTAAATATATTTTTTTAACAACATATCCGATTGTATTTAATTGTACTGCCATAATCTCGGTCACCACACGTGATAACAAGCCTTACCGAAGTACAAAGAGCAATATAACTTTGTTTATAAGTGCTATTATTGACAGTTGCATGTCTTACCTGTCTATCAATACACTCGCGAGAGAGTCTCTGTCAAGTCCAAGATTGACGCGCAGCTCTCTCCATCTCGAAAACGCCTGGCGGCCTGGCTGATATTATCCGGGTTTTATTCCTCCGTTTGTCACATAGTCCGTGACTCCGCGTGTATCCGAATATGGACGCTTTCGTTTTGTTGGCACTTCAATACTCGCCAAAGAGTAATCGTGATCCATAACAGCTATAACCATACAGTCTATAGGTGTGTTCGACATCGGCTGCGGCTGGATGCAACCAGAGAATGTCTAATATGGCGAGAAGTTTCACTCTCACTACACTTCCGGCTTCTGAACTGGTTGCAGTTCCACTCTGATTCCATATGAGGGCGCTCACAGGACGAGTGCAGAATGAATGGAGGTCAATGGCGGTATACCCCTCAAAATCCACTTTTCTCAGGATATAATTTTTTGTCTAGTAATTTGAATGTTGTATTCGAAAGGAGATGCAAAGAAATTACACATTGCTGGGTGTTAGATTTTTTAGAGTCACTTATTTGCTTTAAAAAGTCTTTCAAAATGTCAATGACGTCAGAATGCTGACGTCATTAGCAGAATGCTAGCGTGTTATGGGCAACAACAACTCAACCTGTAAGAAATCAAAACGACATAAGTACTCGTTCATTCAACTTTCGACCTAAAACCCATGTTGAACTTGCAAAATCTACAATCAGATCTGAGATTTCTCAACGGCAATCGGGTGAAAGAGACAAATTTAGCCGTCTAGCCCCATTGACTCCCATTCATTCTGCACTCATGGCGATCGCCCCCAGTGGAACTCTGGTGGTACTACAACCAAAATTCGGTACAATAGGGCTTAATAGGGAGTGGGCAGGCTCTCCGTAGACGGGCTCTGATGCAACCGATCGGCGAGAGTAGCCGCGTGCAGGCGGGGAGGAGCTGCAAACGGAGACGTGAAGTCGGACACTTTCTGGTTCCCGTAGTGCCCGCTCACGTGGTGTTTGAATACTTTACCACAGCTGCAGTGAAATAAATGCAATATTTGCCAAATAATACACAGATGTTTCAGAGACATTTTCATTCAATGCTTTTATGTACTGCTTCATACAGCGTCTGTTTGAACAAGAATAAAGTTCAACATAAGCTACTATCAATGAAGTGGAGTCTACGTTTTTTAAGCAGTTTTAATTTGATAAACATGACACAATATAACATGACAACGAAACGAAAAGAGTTTTCACTTTTATAATAAACTGATTTGAGAGCTTTAGAGGAACTAAAGGTGTTCGAATAAACACGAAACACACGTGATCGTTGTCATGCGGTGAATCCGGCCAATCGTGGAACAGCTGTGTCGTCATCAGCCCACGTGCAGCCCAGTGCAGCCGCTCTTGAGAAGCTGCGCTGGCTGAGTTCTCCGGCTACTCTCGAATTTTTTTTTTTATTTTTTTTTTATTTTTTTATTATTAATGCTGAGAACTGAAACATACAAAAGATAAAGTATACATCACATAATATCAAACCAAAACAATGATAAAGAGACAACAGCAAATAGGACAAAAAAAAACAAAACAAAAAAAAAGAGAGGTAGGGCCAGATTACATCACATAGATGTTCACATGAAGAGATCAAAGGCAGTGCAAATTCTAACAGTCCTTATAGCTTTCTTATTAGTAGATACTGAAATCATATTTAGATAATTTTCTACTTCTTTTAAGAAGACAGAGGAGACAGGTTTACAGTTTGAAAATTTACATTTGTGAATGTAGAATTTGCTAAGGAAAATAATTAAATTAATAACAAAACAGATATTTTCATTTGTGGGGTCTGAGTCAAAATACCCAAATATAATGTTTCTCATATGTATTGAGAAGCCTGGCCAAATCTTACACTTGACAAATACATCAATATCATTCCAAAGCTTCTGAGTGTAGTGACATGACCAAAATAAGTGAACCACTGTTTCATCAAAATTCAAACAAAAAGAGCATGTTAGCTCAATGTCATACTTAAATCTTTGTATAAATTTCTTAACAGGATAGAACCTGTGTATGAGCTTAAATTAGATTTCTTTCACTTTATTTGTGAGAAAGAATTTCTGCTGTAAAGACCAGATTCTTTTCCAATTAAGGTTAGCAAACAGATTATTCCAAAAGGAAATAGCAGGTGGAACAGAAATCAAATTCTTAAGAAATAAAGATCTTATTTTATAGTTTTTAGCTTTCGACTGAGAAAAACAAATTTGACCAACAGAAGTATCACAAGGTTTAGGAAAGGATGTAGTAGATACTGGGGTGGAGTAATTACAGTTTTTAAAAAGCACACATAAGCCAGAGGGAATAGCACCCATTACTGTAGCAAATTCTTTTGGGGTTATTGGTATTTGGTGTTCGGAAAGAAATTCTGAATATCTGAACAAAAGACCTTGCTTATTAAACAACTGCTTCACGAAAAATAAACCATTACTGAACCAATTATTATAAAATAGAGACTTATTCTTGAATAAAATGTTCTTATTGTTCCAAATAAAACATCTCTGTGGTGAAAAGTTATGTTTATAAATTAGTGCCCATGCTAAGAGAGCCTGACGATGAAAGTTGGAGAGTTTGATAGGGAGTTTGGATACATCATAATTACACATTAAGAGAAAATGAATGCCACCAAGTTGTGAAAAAACAAGTTGAGGAAAAACATTCCAGATAGAAGATGGTTTGGCTAGGTACTGATTCAGCCAATTCATTTTAAATGTGTTGTTGAGGGAATCAAAATCAATAAAATTCAAACCACCACTATTATAAGAGTTTAATATGACTGATTTTCTCATATAATGAGATTTATTTTTCCATAAGAATTTTATTAAAACCTCATTAATTAATTTAGAAGTGGTCTTGTCCACAAAAAGAGACTGGGCTGCATAGGCCAGCCGAGACAGACCCTCTGCCTTAGTAAGCAGTGTTCTACCTTTTAAGGACAGATCCCTTTGTAACCAGCAATTGCATTTTTTTTTAGTTTTGGTAATAATAGGTTTAAAGTTTGCTGAACACCTACATTCATCTTTAGTAATTTGTATACCTAAATATGTTACCCTATTTTTAACAGTAATACCCTCAATTGAGGTAAGAGAGCAATTTTTAATGGGTAGCAATTCACATTTATTAAAATTTAGATTTAATCCAGAGGCTTTAGAAAAGGACTGAAGAATACCCAAAGCCACTGGAATTTGTGAAGAATCATTCAAGAATAAAGCTGTATCGTCCGCTAATTGACTCATTTTTATTTTAGTGTTGCCAATTGTGATACCCTTTAAAGAACTGTTATTAATATGTATGCTAAGGAATTGTGTTGCAATTAGGAATAGGTAAGGGGAGACTGGACATCCTTGTCTAACTCCTCGTTTTAAAAAGAATCTAGGTGAAGTACCATTACTTAGTTTAATTGAGCTGTTTCCATTTATGTATAGCATTTGGACCATTCTGCAAAAAAAGTCACCAAAGCCGATTTTTCGAAGAGCCTGAAATAAAAATTCGTGTTCCAATGTGTCGAAGGCTTTGTAATAGTCTAAAAAGAAAATGAAGCCATCATTGTCAATTAATTCTGAATAGTCTAACATATCTAACACTAGCCGTATATTATTAGAAATGTGTCTTTTCTGCATAAATCCTGACTGTGTTTCGTCAATTATAGAGCTCAAAACATATTTTAATCTTTTTGCTAGGACTGCAGCTATTATTTTATAATCATTATTTAATAGTGTAATTGGACGCCAATTGTCAATTAAGAAGGGATCTTTATTTAATTTTGGTATAAGAGTTATTAATCCTTGACTTAAAGTGGCTGGAAGTAATACTTTTTCTATACTTTCCTCATATACCTTTAACAAGAAAGGTGCTATGCTGTGATTAAATAGCTTGTAAAACTCTGAGCTGAGTCCGTCTGTTCCGGGAGATTTGTTGGTTTTTAAACAGTTAATAGCTTCCTCTATCTCTTTCAGTGTAATAGAGGCGTCACAGAAGTGTTTATCTAAATCACTCAACTGGTTTATATTAGGTAAAGAATTAAAGAAATCATTCATATGTTGTTGGGAAAATTTAGAAGTATACAAATTATTATAAAATTCGGCACAGAACTTTGCTATACTTTTAGGGTCATCACTTATATTACCATTAATCATTAGTTTTTGAATTTGGTTGTTTTTAGCTTGCTGTCTTTCCAATCTGAAAAAATACGCTGAGTTTTGTTCACCCTCTTCAATCCATTTTCTGCGCGACCTAATAAATGCCCCTTCAGCTTTATGTTTATATATGTTGTCTAATTTGCATTGTAAATCAAACAATTCCGCTTTTTCACAATCAAGTAAATCATCGACATTTTTAGATAAAAGATTTGTGATTTTGCATACAACAGAATTTTCATCAGTTTTTTTCTTTTTTGCCAAATCAGTACTAAATTTCCTAAGATATTTGCCAATTTCATATTTAGTAAATTCCCAGTTGCTGCTGTAACTATTCTCCTCTCTTGCTTTATTCCAATTTTTGTGAATTATCTTGTTAATTTCATCTTCTACTTCCCTGTAAGAGAGAATGGAGTTGTTAAGTTTCCAGTAAGAAGAGAATCCGTGCACATTGTCAGAGGCAGAAAAATGGATACGAATAAGGATACTCTTGTGGTCAGAAAATGGTGATGGCAAAATGTCAGTAGAGGCATTGCATAATTCTTTAGAGATAAGCCACATGTCAATTCGAGATTGTGAGGAGAGAGAATTATTACTCCATGTGAACACCTTTTGAGAGGGATGTGACACTCTCCAACTATCGATCAATGAGAATCTTTGCATAAACATTATCAAGTATAAACTGGTATTGTCAGGGAGTTTTGGAGGCCATCTGTCTATGCTGCCATCTAAAGCCACATTAAAATCTCCACCAAAAATAAGGATGGAATTTGGGAAATTAGTTAATAATTTTAACACATGTTTCTCTAAACGACTAATAAAGGCTTCATTTTCTTTCTGCTGGTTACAGCCATAAACACAAACAAGAATACACGTCAAATTTGAGATTTCAGTGACGAGACAGATATAACGACCATCTGAATCACTTACATTATGTAACACCTTTCCTTTAAACTGATTTTTTAAGATGCATACACCAGCTGAATGTGTCGTACCATGAGACATCCATATGTCCAGTCCCCATTGTGACCTCCAGAAATTAAGATCCTCTACAGTTGAGTGGCATTCTTGGAGGAAACAAAAATCTGATTTGAATTGTTTGAGATATAAGAAAACCGCCTTTCGCTTAGTATGATTTCTTAGCCCTCTAGCATTTAAAGAAACAACAGATAAAGACATGAAGTAAAAGAAAGGAAAATGAAAAGAAGGAAAAAACAAACAAAATTGAATAGACCTAGATAAGCAAAACAAGTAACTTCTTGTAAAGAACTTTAACCGGTCAAGAAATGAGCATGACGAGAACCGCAACTCAAAAAATCATGATATTGAAATACAGTATGAAATTCCAATTAAGCAAAACTTTAAATGAAATTTAAGAACATAAGTGTACCAGATCGATTAGGTCATCATGAGACTGTATTGTATTATTCAAGCCAGACAACACAAATGTCTGAAACATAGCCTACTAGAACGTCTCAATATAAAAAATAAAATAAAAACTGTAACACTTTCAAAAATAGAACTATTTAAACCACAAAGGCAGCATTTTAAATGTCAATAACCAAGAGTGTAGTACCGCCAGATGAGTGTCTTCAGTGTCCCGGGAAGAACTGTAGATAGACCAGAATATCGAAGAGCGCCAACCAGTCAAGAGGATAGAAGCAATATTAACGTCAAAAGACGATCAGAATAAACGAGAAACCCATTAGTCAAGAGGGAATACTTCAGATCCCTCTACAAAAGCTCTTCCACCCACAAAGTGGGCTCGCTTGTTCTCTTTTCTCGCCTTTTCCACGACGGGCCATAGCTTGTTTCTTCGTTCTCTATCCGCAGGAGACAGATCCTCGGAAATTTTCAGGTTATTGTTTTTAAGAAAATTTGAATCTTTAGCAGCGCGCCAGACCGCGTCGCGTTGAAAACGGGAGGTAAACTGGACGATGCTCCACCCCAGATAGCAGCATTGTTTCGGCCCGGATCCGGCCCACATCCGGCACTTGTGGAATACGGATCTGGCCCACATGCAGCGTGGAATGACGGCCCTTGTGTGGCCCACTACTGTTTGCCAGATCTGGGCCAGAAGCAGGCCATAGCAATGCCACATGTCAGCCAAGAGCAAAGAAATAAACCAGAACTGGACCTTATCTGAGCCACAAAACCTGTGTATATTAAATATGGAGTCATCTCAGCCTTAATAAGCCTGTTAACAAGCAGAATCACTGAAGGAAAGAAGAGAACAGAAAAAATAGACGAGCAGAAACACAAGAACTACAACTGACTTCAGACACAGCCTTAGAGGAAATCAACTGAAGAGAAAAGAAGACATTAAATCTGTGAAGATCTCAGCAGAGGAGGATTAAACAACTCCACAAACAGCATTACCAGCTTCACTTATTACTAACCAGACTGACTTTATTTCTGTCAGACGTCTACAGAAGTTTTTATTGAGAATTAACAGAGGTTTAATTCTAATGTGTTTCATTTAAAGTCACCATAAGAGTGATTAGTGTTTCCATTAGTTGGGCTCTTAACTCTTAGTATATCTTATCTCTTAGTCTTTTTTGGCTGCTGTGACAGTGTGTTTGTCAAACACATTTGCAGCAGCAAAGAAAGCTAAAGTGAAATGAGATCAGGTGATGATGGTTACCTGTTGATGATTTTATAATCATTATGAAATAACCTGATTCATTGATGTCTTTGGAATCTAACAATTGTGTTGATCCATTAATACTTTCACATCACAAACCCTGTGTTACTACAGTATGAGATCCAGCAAAATAATAACAATCAATTTAAAGCTTTTAACAAACATGAGATCAAAAATTAGCTTATGCTGACACACACAGATATCAACAATCAGCGTATGAATCTCAACAATGGTGACAATCACACATATTTTGATAAATAGATTAATTCAGAACATCACTGAAAAGCTACTAATTCACAACAAAAACAACAGCAAAAAATAAAAGCAAATATTTAGAATCAAACAAAATTATAGGACAATTCAGCTGCATAATTTATTCATGTTGCAATGCATGCTGGGAATTTTGCACTATGCTGGTACCCAGCATGCATTGCAGCAAAGTACTTTTGATTGTCACCATTGTTGAGATTCATACGCTGATTGTTGATATCTGTGTGTGTCAGCATAAGCTAATTTTTGATCTCATGTTTGTTAAAAGCTTTAAATTGATTGTTATTATTTTGCTGGATCTCATACTGTAGTAACACAGGGTTTGTGATGTGAAAGTATTAATGGATCAACACAATTGTTAGATTCCAAAGACATCAATGAATCAGGTTATTTCATAATGATTATAAAATCATCAACAGGTAACCATCATCACCTGATCTCATTTCACTTTAGCTTTCTTTGCTGCTGCAAATGTGTTTGACAAACACACTGTCACAGCAGCCAAAAAAGACTAAGAGATAAGATATACTAAGAGTTAAGAGCCCAACTAATGGAAACACTAATCACTCTTATGGTGACTTTAAATGAAACACATTAGAATTAAACCTCTGTTAATTCTCAATAAAAACTTCTGTAGACGTCTGACAGAAATAAAGTCAGTCTGGTTAGTAATAAGTGAAGCTGGTAATGCTGTTTGTGGAGTTGTTTAATCCTCCTCTGCTGAGATCTTCACAGATTTAATGTCTTCTTTTCTCTTCAGTTGATTTCCTCTAAGGCTGTGTCTGAAGTCAGTTGTAGTTCTTGTGTTTCTGCTTGTCTCTTTTTCTGTTCTCTTCTTTCCTTCAGTGATTCTGCTTGTTAACAGGCTTATTAAGGCTGAGATGACTCCATATTTAATATACACAGACTTTGTGGCTCAGATAAGGTCCAGTTCTGGTTTATTTCTTTGCTCTTGGCTGACATGTGGCATTGCTGTGGCCTGCTTCTGGCCCAGATCTGGCAAACAGTAGTGGGCCACACAAGGGCCGTCATTCCACGCTGCATGTGGGCCAGATCCGCATTCCACAAGTGCCAGATGTGGGCCGGATCCGGGCCGAAACAATGTTGCTATCTGGGACAGCATCCGGGAGTTTGTCTTTCGCGTCTGGCAGAAGGTGCTGGCAAACGTCGATGATCTTATTTCGGACATCTTCTCGTTCACTTTCCTGTACCCCATGAACTCTGAGACTCCACCGACGTGAGTAAGCCTCAAGGTGCAGAAGCCGTTTCTCCTGTTCATGCGAGTTAAACTCGACTCTTTTGGCTAGTGACTCAGTCGCGCTGATTTTGACTTTCAAATCTTTTACTTCGGCACTCATGAAGTCAATGACATCTTTCACTTCAGAAATCTGCCTGGTATTTTCGTTAATCGCTTCTTTCATACTAGCGATCACACGTGAGTTTTCCCCTACCATCTTTTCCAAAGCATCCGAGCGATTATTAATCAGCCTCGAAAGCTCTCCGATTTGTGAGAGGATGGCAGTTGTGTCAGCACTCTCGGTCTTGCGTTGTTTGATGGCAGGGGGCTTACATGGGGTTTCTGGAAGACAGGGGAATTCTTCCTCACACAGCATGAATTCTGCGGAGTCAATGTCGTGGATCAAGTAGTCATGCATGTTGTCCATCTGAAGTTGTTGGCGGACTTGACATGCCTCATTAACAGTTTTGCTAGCATTAGCAGCCGCTTGAGTTCCATTCTTACTTTTTCTTTTCTCGGATTTTCCCATTTTGACAACCAACGCAACAACCTGTTAGATGTGATCTGGTACAAATTATGAGTCCAAAAACTTTTCCTACTGCATTACAAGCCAAAATAAACAATTGAGTTTGCGGAGCTCTTCAAAATGTGACTGATCAGAGCACCATCTTGGACCGCCCCCCTTAGTACCCCCACCAGCTACTCTCGAATTGCTCTCGCGGTACTTTGATGGCATACGTCACAGTCACGTGGCGTCGGCGCTGTATCAAGTCGGACAAAATTTCTAACCGGCATGCACTGCTTCAAGTCAGCCGCCGATCGGTCTGCGCAGAGCTGCATGAAGTCGAACAAGCCTTATGGCTATAACCATAGACATCATATATAGCTAGACGCCCTATTGGCCGCTGGGCGCAAGAAATGCGGCCGCCATCTTAAACCGGTCATACTCCTATTTGCGTTGCATAGCAGCAGTAGACGCCAGAGCACTGTGCAGCATATTCCTGCTCAAATCGGCGGACCATCGCTCGGGGATTACTTTTCACAAGTTAGATTTAACATTTAACATTACCGTACTATTGGTTGTATTTTGTGAATAAAATATGCAATGTGTCCTGTATCATAGCTACATGTATGACCTTTTCAGCAAAAAAACCCGCGTGAAAATCGGTTCGGTATTCAGTGAGATATGATTAATTAAATGCGCCGCTGACACCTGCCAAACAGATTACACTGAGCGGAGCGGTTGACCGGTTTAAGATGGCGGCCCCACGGCTCGTCCGTGCCAATAGGCAGTAGCGGTCGATAGGGCGTCTACCTATATGATGTCTATGGCTATAACGCTTTAACCACCACTTCCGCATTTTACCATGTGATATTCCGGTGTGGTGGGTCATATTTTTTATTTTATTATTTATTGACGTCTTTATTGTTTATTGTGATAAGAAAAAAAACTCAATAAAGTTGTTGTTAAAAAAAAAAAAAAAAAAAAAAAAAATCCGGTATAAAAAAAGGATAGAGCGGACATTGCGTCACTGAGGCGCGACATTTCTTTTCCGGGACGGCCAGTTATTTAAAATCGGAATTTCTCTGATAATAAAATAAAAAATCTTTGGAGACTTTTGAGATATTGTAAGTACACAACTGGAGGAAATATATCACACTGTGCAAGTTATTTTCGGAAATTTTATTACAAAATTCCTACATATTGGAGCTTTAAGTTAATATAATATTTCTGTAAATTCTGTATGTCTGATATGATCCAGCAGGTGGCGTGTGATTTATGTGAAAACTCCCTGCATCAGGTGTCTGTGTGTGTGTGTGTGTGTGTGTGTGTGCTTGTGCGTGTCGCGCATGCGCACTGCTGCCCTCTCGGGTTTTGCGCTCCTACCACAACCTGAAAGGAAATGTATCTTATCGGACTTCAGGCTCGTGCAGCAGGAGTGTGTTTGTGTTTGTAGATTGTTTTGTTTTCAGACGTGTTGTGATGAAGTGTTTCTTTAGAAGTATGTTATGAATTCATCTGTCGGATTTACAGCGCAAGTTTTTGGATCTGTAGTAGGCTATGTTTATTTACTCCAGTTTGATCTAATCACCGTTAACCCGGAGCAACCGACACTGAAAACAGAAACGCGAATCCTGAACGTGTTTTATCTCTGATGGAGTTGTTTACTTCTATAAAAAAGTTTTTGCAGATGTGTGAAGGGACCGGAGCTGGAATGTAAACCCGAGACCGGTGAACAGAGACATGATTCCTCTTTTGATCGGTGTCTCTATTTCTGTCTGAAGAGCGCGTCCCCGCGTCAATGATGCTTACCCGGACAGACTGAAGTAAAGAAGTGTGTTCCCGGTCATGTGTTCAGTGAGAGCTCTCCAGGACTGGTGTCGAGATGTTTGTGAAGGTTATTCTGATGTTCAGATCACAGATATGAGCTCCTCATTCACAGATGGACTAGCTTTCTGTGCGATCATCCATAAACACAGACCCGAAATACTGTAAGAAGCATGAGTTTAATATGATCTACTGTAAGAAGCATGAGTTTAATATGATCTACTGTAAGAATCAACACAGAGTCATGAGTTTAATGTGATCTACTGTAAGAATCAAAGCCAATAAGTCATGATGTTTAATATAAGAATCATGAGTTAATATGATCTACTGTAAGAATCACAAGTTTAAGATTATCTATTGTAAGAATAATGAGATTAATATGATCTGTAAGAATCAACAGAGTCGTGAGTTTAATATAAGAATCATGAGTTTAATATGATCCACTCTGTAAGAATCAACACCGATTCATTGAGTCACGACTTTTTAATATGATAATTCATGATCATCTGTAGACAATAAATTAGCCAGTTAATGAAGATATTGGACAAAACTAGTTCAAGATATTATTAAATGAACAATACATTAAATTATAAGTATAATGGTATTCTATACGGTAGTTGTTCAGTGCCATGGTATAATCTGATAATAATAATATAAGGGCTTTTATGAATATGTGAACAGTATGTGTATATGTTATTCTATGGTAAATTGAAAAAAAATAAATTTGACCCATCCCCCCCCCCCCCCCAAAAAAAAAAAAAATCCCAGTTTGAAAACTCTTGCTCTGCATTATTTAAATGCACATATCAGCTGTTTTCTGTTGTTTAGAAACATCTTGTGTGTTTCTTCTCATATCCACATGTGTTCTGTGTGTATCTGATGGGTCTTCAGCTTCTGTTTGTTTCTCTCTGCAGAGATTTCCACTCTCTGTCCAAACACAACGTCTGCGAGAACATGCGTCTGGTGAGTTTCTGTAGAGATCAGCTGGACTTTAGTTTCTGTAGCTGAAGATGTTGAAGCTTCACATGTGAGATGATCGAGGAATCTGTTGAGAGAAAGACTCGGAAGAGATTTATTTATCCGAATTGACAATAAACCACCTCAGATCTCAGGTTTTTGCTCCATAGAAACTCACTGCACTTACTGTACCTGTGATTACTGTACCTGTGATGAATGTTCTGGTTGAGTTTGTCCCTCTCATATCCTTTATTTCTCTTCATCTTCAGGCGTTTGAGGTTGCAGAGCGTGAGCTGGGAATTCCTGCTCTGCTGGATCCGGATGAGCTGATGTGTGTGGAAGAGCCGGATCTTCTGTCCATCATCACTTACGTCTCACAGCTCTACTGTGTCTTTAATGGAAAACCTCTCGGTACGGATCATGAGAAACTGTAAACTAATGAAGATCTCACATGTTCATCATGATTCAGTAGAGCTGAAATTGACTGATAATCTCTGGATCTGATCAGATAGTCAGAAGATTCCTGTGAATGCTGAACTTAGCAGAACCAGAAGACAAGAACAGACTCACACTCAGGTATCTGTCTGTCCCTCTGCCTGTCTGTCTCTCTTTATGTCCCTCTGTCTGTCTGTCCATTTGTCTATATGTCTGTCTGTCCCTCTGTCTGTCTGTCCCTCTGTCTGTCTGTCCCTCTGTCTGTCTGTCCATCTGTCTGTCTGTCTGTCTGTCTGTCTCTCTGTCTGTCTGTCTGTCTGTCTGTCTGTCTGTCTCTGTCCGTCTGTCCCTCTGTCTGTCTGTCTGTCCCTCTGTCTGTCTGTCTGTCCCTCTGTCTGTCTGTCTCTCTGTCTGTCTGTCTGTCCCTCTGTCTGTCTGTCTGTCCCTCTGTCTGTCTGTCTCTCTGTCTGTCCCTCTGTCTGTCTGTCTCTCTGTCTGTCTGTCCCTCTGTCTGTCTGTCTGTCTCTCTGTCTGTCCCTCTGTCTGTCTGTCTGTCTGTCTGTCTGTCTGTCTGTCTCTGTCCGTCTGTCCCTCTGTCTGTCTGTCTGTCTGTCCCTCTGTCTGTCTGTCTGTCCCTCTGTCTGTCTGTCTGTCCCTCTGTCTGTATGTCTCTCTGTATGCCCCTCTGTCTGTCTGTCTCTGTCTCTCTGTCTGTCTGTCTGTTATTCATCTCTGCTCTCATTCTCTCAGTTCTCATCAGATGTGATCAGATCTTCAGATAAAAGTGTCTGTAGTGTCTGTCACACACGTGTTCATCTCATTCAGAGGGTTTTGGTGAAGGGACGCCTGTATCACCGCTCCTGCTTCAGGTAAAACACACACACACACTCACATTTACACACACACACACACACACACACTCACACTTTCACTCACACACACTCACACTCACACACACACACACACACACACACACACACACACACACACACACACACACACACACACACTGATAGTCCTGATCGTCTCATGGTGTGTTTCAGATGCAGTCGCTGCCGTCGTTCTCTGCTGCCGATGTCTTTCACAGAAGACAGTGAGACAGGTTTACTGCAGTGCAGTTATCACTGCAAACCTGTTCCTGAACACGACCGAACCGCAGAGAGAGACAGAGACACAAGAGAGAGGAACAGAGACAGAAGTGAGACAGACGGAGACAGAAGTGAGACAGACAGAGACAGAAGTGAGACAGACAGAGACAAAAGTGAGACGGATGGAGACATGATGAGTGAAAGACATCTCTCCACTTCATCAGAGATTGACATACAAGAACCTCCCAAACCTGCTCCCAGAAAGAGGGCGGAGCTTCAGGAACCTGCTTGCCCCGCCCCCAGATCACAGGACCGTCACCCTGACAACGGTTAGAATCTTCACTCCCGTGTTACTATATAAAGTTACTATTGTTAACATCATAAACAACAGTTCCAGCTCTACATTCTGATTGGATGAGCCAAAGCAACTTACTCATTTCCAGTAGCATTTCGGTGATGATTATTGATTAATGCATTTGTTTGAATTCAGAATGGGAAAACATGTTTTTTGTTCAGTCCCATTCACTCTCAGCATGCACTGGGGAATGACTCATTAATAATGTTGTATTGTGTGACTTTTTGCTGATGACAAAGATGTGTCAGCTGCTCTAAATGAGTTGGGCCAATCATTCCACCAGCTGGGAACGGTTCAGGAAAAGGTCCGTGAGAGTGATTTCTTGTCTCTTTGGGATAATGGCACCTCGAGGCGTCGTTCACTTGCAGAACGCAAGCTCTTGGAGGGCGCATAATTCTGAACTAGCAAGGTAGCAAGAACTAGGTATATTGGTGCAGAGCCAGTGGTTGTCTTGTAGGCAAACATCAGTTCCTTGAATTTGATGCGAGCGGCTATTGGCAGCCATTGCGAACTGATGAAGAGAGTTGTGGTGTGCACAACCTCAACCCCCCCCCCCCCCTCTTTTGCATTCTGGATCAGTTGCAAAGGCTTAATAGCACATGCCGGAAGGCCAGCTAAGAGAGCATTACAATAGTCCAGTCTGGAGAGAGCTTGGACAAGGAGTTGTTCTGATAGGAAGGCTCTAATCTTCCTAATGTTGTATATAGCAAATCTGCAGGACTGGGCCATTGTGGTAATATGGTCTGCGAAGCTTAACTGATCATCAATCACAACTCCAAAGATTCCTGGCTGTCCTGGAAAGAGTTATGGTTGACAAATGTAGCTGTATAGAGAAGTTGTGGTGAAGTGTTGGGCTGGCTAAGACCACAAGCAGCTCTGTCTTCACAAGGTTGAGTTGAAGGTGATGGTTCTTCATCCAGCAAGAAATGTCTGTCAGACAGGATGCAATGCGAACAGGTACCGTTGGATCATCATGCTAGAATCAGAGGTAGAGTTGTGTGTCATCAGCATAGCAGTGATAGGAAAAGCCATGTTTCTGAATGACATAGTAATAACATGTAGATGGAAAAGAGAAGTGGTCCCAGCACTGAGCCCTGAGGAACCCCAGTTGCAAGAAGTTGTGTCTTAGACACCTCGCCCCTCCAAGACACCCTGAAGGACCTACCTGAGAGGTAAGACTGTAGTGCAGTTCCTGAGACGCCCATCTTCATGAGGGTTGACAGGAGGATCTGGTGGTTGACCGCTTCAAAGGCAGCAGACAGATCCAGCAGGAAGAGTACTGAGGATTTGGAAGCTGCACTTGCCAGTCTCAGAGCTTCAGTTACTGAGAGCAGGGCAGTCTTAGTTGAGTGCCCACTTTTGAAACCAGACTGGTTGTTGTCCAGGATGTTGTTCTGTGTGAGAAACACGGAGAGTTGGTTAAACACAACTCGCTCAAGTGTGCTCGCACTGTTAGTGCAGTGCTGAAAACTGAGCGGGTGGAGGAAGTGAGGATGAAAACTGACTTTATTTCTGTCAGACGTCTACAAAAGTTTTTATTTTTTTTCTCAATAAATCTCAATAAAAACTTTTGTAGACGTCTGAGAAATAAAGTCAGTCTGGTTAGTAATAAGTGAAGCTGGTAATGCTGTTTGTGGAGTTGTTTAATCCTCCTCTGCTGAGATCTTCACAGATTTAAAGGGATAGTTCACCCAAAAAATGAAAATTCTGTCATCATTTACTCACCCTCAAGTCGTTTCAAACCTGTATGAATTTATTTTTTTCTGCTGAACACAAAAGAAGATATTTTGAAAAATGTCTGTAACCAAACAGTTGATGGACCCCATCGACTTCCATAGTAGGAAAAAAAATACTATGTTAGTCAATGGGGTCCATCAACTGTTTGGTTACAGACATTTTTCAAAATATCTTCTTTTGTGTGTGTGTTGTCATGTCAGGAGTCAGTTTGAGGTTAATTTTTTAATGTCTCGTTTACACACTTACAAAACAAAACAAAACTCAAATTAAATTTTGATAGATTTGCTCATAGTAGAGTTATTTATATAACTTTCATATGTAGAACAGTTTTATATATTTAATCTTAAATAGGTCATTATTACAGTGATGGTTTAGCTTGAGGTTTTAAACTATCAGTGCAAATGCTTGTTTTATTGTGTCTCATGTGTTTGTCTCGTCCTCGTCTCAGTATCGTCTCAGCGAGTCGTCCGTAAGGATCATCCCTGGATGAAGCTTGTTGATCCGGGTCCCTGGTATCGTCTTCCTCCGACTCAGTCCGCTCATTCCCGCCGCTGCCCCGCGACCTTTAACCCGTTCCTGGAGGACGATGAGGACAAGTCCAAGGATGAAGAGGTACTGAATGAAGATCAGAATCAGCCGTTCATCATGTGACCTGCTGATCCTCATACAACTGCATTAAAAAGTCTGTTTATCCTCAATTCTAGAAGATTCAACATTCACATTCTCAGTTATAGAGAATAAACCTAGCAATGAAATGTAAACCTGCTCAGCTACTTAGATTGTGCGTTAAATAAGTAAGATAGTATGTATGTAAGTAATGGTTAGCATTACAATTACTAAGGATAAACACAGAAGGAAGAACTAGACTGTAAACCTGAGCTAGTTTCTGAATAGCTGACACAAACCATCCGGTTTATATGACCAGCACTGGCTCTTCTCTCGCTGAAGCTGGTTTATATTTAGACGCTAGTTTAGACGAGTCTTGTGTTCTGGGAATAGAGCTGCTGGTGTTAGCCAAGACGCTCAGTCTCAGGTTTATCTGAGAAACACACTGGTTCTGAATCACTACAGACACTCCGAGATCCAGAAGAGACTCGACTTAACAAATAATTTGCTCTTAAGAAGAAAGTGTCTCAAATTCTGTTAGCTTTATCAAGGAAATTGTGTCTCAAACTTCCCCTAATTTTCTGTCCAATCATGTTGAGAGATCAGAGCTGAGTCAGACCAAGAACCAGGATCTCCATTTTAATGATCTGAAACAGAGAACATGATGCAGCATTAACTTCCCTTTCAGAGTCATGTTATTTCTGTAATGAATTGTGTGTGAGCTGAATCATGTGATCAGACGTCTGACGCTCAGACTGAAGAATCACAGATTGTGGTTGTGGGTTGTTGTTTTTCTCTTTGCAATCTCTTGAGATGTGTGTGTGTGTGTGTTTACATTAGATTGTCTCTGTTTTTCTCTTTATCAAGCAAAACCCTTTAAGTTTCGAAACTTCAGTTGCAAACAAACCACAAACCTCATCTTCAGTTCCCAGCATGCATCAGGCTGCAGCTTCTGCCCACGGTTTCCCGCTCATCAAGAGGAAGGTGAGACAGAAACTGTGTTTGTTTTGCTGTTGGAGTGAATGATGCTTCATACTGACGATTAGAGACCTTCACTTCAAACTACAAACTCACAGTACAAGACAGAGAAAGAAGAAAAAGACTTTAGTTCAGCAGTTCTTTTGTGGTTTCAGTTAGCAAACTGATCAGTTTCTCTATACAATCATTTTTAAAATCATTCATTAAGATGTTGTTATATTTTATTTAATAACCAGATTTGTATTATATGTACTGTATGTATATTATTTTTTCGTTTTGTGCAGTAAGATTACAAATACATATAAAAATCTAATGTTCTTTTTTTTAAACCTAAACTTTTAGCAAGGATTGCAGTACAATTGACACAGGCTTATATTTTATATGCGAGTGAGCTTTGTTACAAACCTGTTGTGAACGTGAGTGTTTTAATTCAGTTTAATGCACTTTTTTTTTTAGATGTAAAACTATGTGAAATATGTCCAAACCTTAAATGATTTTGACATTAACACACATTAATAATGTACAAATCTAACACAGGATCACAAACACAATATTCCATCTGCTCCATTGTCAAGTCAAGTCACCTTTATTTATGATTGTTTCAAAGCAGCTTTACAGTGATAACAGGAAAATAATTCATTGATGCAAACAGAGTTCAATTCGGCTGTACAGCAGCTCTTAAAGAAAATAGTGTCATTGATTAGCTGATATTTTTGATTATTTTCAATATTTTAGGATTGAGTCTTCTTCTCTGTCTCACCATCAGATGTTTGAGTCTCTGTTCTTCTCTGACTGAAGGATGATTGATTGTGTGTTCAGGTGAGCACAGACACACTCGTGTCAGAGAAGGAGGTGTGTGAGGAGCAGAAGGAGCTGGAGGAGCGTCTGCTGAAGCTGGAGAAGAGAGGAGTGCAGCTGGAGAGAGAGATGAGGAGACGAACGGATGGTGAGAAACACCTGAACCTCTTCACACAACACATGCTAATGCTAAAGCTAACAGGCAAACATAGTAACAGCTTCTATAGAGGAGAAGAGCTGGAGAGAGAGATGAGGAGTCGCCAAATTGATGAGAAACATGTAACCTCCATATACAACAACAGACACGCTAAAGCTAATAGACAAACATACACAGCGTGTTGTTCCCGCTAAATTGCTAGAGTGCCTTCTGTGTGAACAGAAACGCGTCCCAGGATTGATGCCAGGGTGGCGACCTAGTAACATTGGCGGGATCAGTCCCGGAACGCGCCCTGTGTGAACAAAAGCCAGGACCAATGCCGTAAGGGGTATTGTGTTGCTTTTAGAAGAAAGTTTGTGTTTGTCATCAACAAAGAAAGAACGAAAAAATGTCTGCAAACTAGAATGAAGCCAAGACCATGAGCTCCTTACTATCCGTGCTGGAGCTGAGATCGTTCGCCAGCTTTGTGGAACGGTACGCGTTAGTGTACGACCGAATCCGGAAAGAAATGCTCGAGCGTGGTTTTTCGAGATCGTAAGCGCAGATCATTAGTAAATTGAGTAAAAAAATCCACCAAGTGCACGACTACAATGGCTTTTCTATAACACATCCTGATGTCACGTGTCTTTAAGGGATCTTTATGGGATGTGTGTGAACGCACTCACATATTCCGGAAAATCACTGGCAGTGTGAATGAACCAAAATCAAACGATCCCGGGACAAATCCCGGGACACATTATCTGTGTATTTTCTGGATCTCTGTGTGAAAGGGGCTATATAGTAACAGTTATTATAGAGGAGGGGAGAGAAGCTGGCTTGCAGTAATTGTGTTTGCATCCCCATACAAATCATGTATCAATTCATTTGCCAATGGAGTTTAAAGTCATGGACTCTTGATGTGGAAGCGACTAATGAACAGGAATCAAATAAACACTGAGGAGTTCATTAGTGGATCTTTCTGATGTGTCACTGCTTGTCTTCAATAATCATCAGATCAGCAGGACTGAAGCTTGTGTGTTTGGAGTCAGAGGCGCCTTTGTTTATGAATGATGTGTTTGTTTCAGAGAATCTTCTAGTCGACTGGTTTATTCTGATTCATAAGAAGAACATGTTAGTGCGCAGAGATGCCGAGCTGGTGTATATGTGAGTACACACACAAGTAAGGTTTTTTGTGAGGCCAAATTTTGCAGCTTGATGTCAAAACAATAACATGAATACACATCATGTTGACAAGAATAGTGTGTGTGTGTGTGTGTGTGTGTGTGTTCAGGTTGAGACAGCATCGTCTGGAGCAGCAGCAGACTGATGTAGAGTTTGAGCTCAGGTGCCTCTTCAACAAACCAGGTGACAAACTGAATCAGTCATGTTTCTTAATGTGAATTAATGTGGTTTGTATTGATGTTTTTTAATCTCTGATATCAAATCTACAAATGAATAGATGATATTAGCATATAAATGCCTCCAAAAAGACAATCAACACTGTGAGATTTTCTTGTTTTCCAGTGCAAATATCTGAATATTCTTAACTGAAGACACTGTAATGTAATGTTTGTCTGTTCTCTGTGCTTTTGTTGTGTAGTCTTTTAGTTTGCGGACTTCTTCAGTTCCCGTTCCTCGTGTGTGTCTTGTTAGTCTATTAGTCCTTGTGTATTTAAGCCCTTGTGTTTCCAGTGTTCATTGTCAGGGTTTGTCCTTCTATGGATTTCATGTTGGTGTGCTCAGTTTAGTTTCTATTGTTTCTCTGTTTCCTTTTATTAATTAAATAAATCTACACTTGCATCCACAAATATGTATCCAGCAGTTCATGTTTTATATTTAGACAAAGTGATTTGACTGATGATGAATACAGTTTTCAGTTTTGTAAAACTAGCAGTTTCTCTGGACTAGCATGACTTAATGTTGCACAACTTGTACTGGATGGACACCAACAAGGATGTTGCCCATTACTGTAGTGGTCATCTCTCACAGACTGCTGCCATCAGGCCCTCGTTATTGACCATCCATCAGTTCTCTTGCCAGAAGAGGCACCCAGTACTTCTCATAACCTCAATGAGGAGCAAGCCCACATAGCAACATTGTGTCGGCCCAGATCCGGCCCACATCTGGCACACGTGGAAAGATGATCTGGCCCACATGCAGCGTGGAATTACGGCACTTGGGTGGGCCACTCCTGTTTGCCAGATCTGGGCCACAAGCAGGCCATAGCAATGCCACATCTCAGCCAAGAGCAAAGAAATAAACCACAACTGGACCTTATCTGAGCCACAACATCTGTGTATATTAAATATGGAGTCATCTCAGCCTTAATAAGCCTGTTAACAAGCAGAATCACTGAAAGAAAGAAGAGAACAGAAAAAGAGACGAGCAGAAACACAAGAACTACAACTGACTTCAGACACAGTCTTAGATGAAATCAACTGAAGAGAAAAGAAGACATTAAATCTGTGAAGATCTCAGCAGAGGAGGATTAAACAACTCCACAAACAGCATTACCAGCTTCACTTATTACTGACCAGACTGACTTTATTTCTGTCAGACGTCTACAGAAGTTCTTATTGAGAATTAACAGAGGTTTAACTCTAATGTGTTTCATTTGAAGTCACCATAATAGTGAATAGTGTTTCCATTAGTTGGGCTCTTAACTCTTATTATATATTTTTGTCTTCTTTGGCTGCTGTGACAGTGTGTTTGTTAAACACATTTACAGCAGCAAAGAAAGCTAAAGTGAAATGAGATCAGGTGATGATGGTTACCTGTTGATGGATTTATAATCATCATTAAAAAAACCTGTTTCACTGATGTCTTTGGAGTCTAACAATTGTGTTATTCCATTAATATCTTCCCACCACAAACCCTGTGTTACTGCAGCGTGATGTCCAGCAATATTATAACAATCAGCTAGAATACTTTAACAAACATGAGCACAAATCATTACTGTTCGATGACAAACACAGACATCAATAATCAACGTATGAATCTCAACAATGGTGACAATCAAAAGTACCTTGCTGCAATGCATGCTGGGTACCATCATTGTACAAAACTCCCAGCATGCATTGCAACATGAATAAATTATGCAGCTGAATTGTCCTATTATTTTGTTTAATTCTAAATATGTGCTTTTATTTTTTTTGCTGTTGTTTTTGTTGTGAATTAGTAGCTTTTCAGTGATGTTCTGAATTCTGTTTATCTAAAAAAATATATATTGTCACCCTTGTTGAGATTCATGTGCTGATTTTTGATATCTCTGTATGTCACCATGGACTTACATTTCATTCTCATGGTTGTTAAAATCTTCTAACTGACTGTTATAATATTGCTGGACCTCACGCTGCATGTAATGCAGGGTTTGTGATGAGAATATATTAATGGTACAACACTATTGTTAGATTTAGATTACCTCAGTGATTCAGGCTATTTCGTGATGATTATAAAACCATCAAAAGGTAACCATCATCAACTGATTTCATTTCACTTTAGCTTTCTTTGCTGCTATAAATGTGTTTTACAAACACACTGTCACAACAGCCAAAGAAGACAAAATGTTTAATAAGAGTTAAGAGCCCAACTAATGGAAACACTAATCACTGTTATGGTGACTTCAAATGAAACACATTAGAGTTAAACTCTGTTAATTCTCAATAAAACTTGTGTAGAAGTCTGCCAGAAATAAAGTCAGTCTGGTTAGTAATAAGTGAAGCTGGTAATGCTGTTTGTGGAGTTGTTTAATCCTCCTCTGCTGAGATCTTCACAGATTTAATGTCTTCTTTTCTCTTCAGTTGATTTCATCTAAGACTGTGTCTGAAGTCAGTTGTAGTTCTTGTGTTTCTGCTCGTCTCTTTTTCTGTTCTCTTCTTTCTTTCAGTGATTCTGCTTGTTAACAGGCTTATTAAGGCTGAGATGACTCCATATTTAATATACACAGATTTTGTGGCTCAGATAAGGTCCAGTTGTGGTTTATTTATTTGCTCTTGGCTGAGATGTGGCATTGCTATGGCCTGCTTGTGGCCCAGATCTGGCAAACAGGAGTGGCCCACCCAAGTGCCGTAATTCCACGCTGCATGTGGGCCAGATCATCTTTCCATGTGTGCCAGATGTGGGCCGGATCTGGGCCGACACAATGTTGCTATGTGGGAGCATGGTGGAGGAAAAGGAGAGGGGAACAGGACTCTGAGTTCCTAAGTCCAGTGGTCCCAGTTCTCCCTAACCTGGTTTTACCAACTCCAATGGTCCAAAGGCCCGTTGTCCAGTTGTTCCAATTCTGGTCCCAAGTCCAGTGGTCTGATTGTCCCACAATCAGTCCCAGTGTTTCCAAGTCCAGTGGTCCCATGTTTGGATGTTTCGAGTCTAATGGTCCCAAGTCTGTTAGTCCCTGTGCTCTCTAGCCTGGCAGTCTCACCTTATTTTGATCAATGTATCATTTAACATGATTTAACTACGAATGTAACTATAATGACAGAATAAACAAACAACAAAACGAAAGCAGCAGCCCCTCATGGACGACTGTGGCATATAAATATAATAAAACACAACGTAAATATTGTCATCACTCCTCTTTTCATCCTTCTGCTGTCGTCACACAAGTGTCGTTCATTAACATCACTTCACCGGCCTCACTCCTAAATTAAATATATCTTGATTTATGAAAGTTTAGATATTTGTACTGGAATAAAAAAAATCACTTTTTCCAGTGTATATTAAGTATAAAGTGTCTGTAGTTTATAGTTTCTGATGAATGTGTGTGTGATTGTCCAGAACAAGACTGGAGCTCTGATGACAGACAACGGGAACATCAGCTCATGTCACACCTGCTGTCAATCATCCAGCAGAGGAATGACATCATCAGCAGCCTGGATCTGGACAGACTGAGGTCAGAGGTCACCTGACCCCAGCAGTGTGAGGTCACATGATAATGATGTGTTATTGATGGATGTGTTGTGTTCTTCATCAGGGAAGAGGAGGAGGACATGATGATGTCTGCTATGATCCAGAGGACAGGTGAGAAACGGCCCTCATCACTCTCACTGATTCGCTTCATCACATTTACTTTAAGATTTTCTCTCTCTCTCTAGACCTCCTGGCACAGACGGACAAACAGCTGGAAAAATTCAACAGGAAGTTTAAAGGCCTTCAGATGTTCAAGACGTCCAGCTGTAAAACTAAAAACAGCAGCAGAAAGAAAAGCAGCTGAAGGAGAGAAAGAGACTGTAGATCAGGGGTCTCGAACTCAGATCCTGAAGGGCCACTGTCCTCAAACCCCAATCAAGCACACCTGAAACAGCGGATCAAGGTATTCAGGATTATAAGAAAGTTCCCTGTAAACTCTGCAGGATGTTGGTCCTCCAGGAGCTGAGTTTCACATGTGTGCTGTAGATGTGTATTAAATAATGCAAAATTTCCCAATGGAAAGGAAAGGAAATGGAAAGGCAACATTTTTGAAAGGGTGATTTAGGAGGTTTGTTTAATGTGAGATTACACCAAAGATTCATGATATGTGGAGCTGAATACCTGCAAAAAATAGGGTCTAAAACTGTGTTGACACCAGAAATCGTCCTTCAAAGCAAACAATCTGAGCTGCGTTTCCCAAAAGCATTTTAAGCCTAGGTTGATCATAGAACAATTGCCACCAATGGTATCTACGATCAAATAGAGCTAAATGTAATTTAAGCGTCGTTCAGGCAGACCGATCGCTAAACAGTATCAGCTGACGCTCAGCTGATTTATTACTCCAGCTATTCTAATCAACTATAGTATTTAAGCTCTTTCAATGAATGCTCTGCAGTCTGTGCACAGACATTTACACCCACCTCCACCCCTTCACCTCCTAGCATCTTCACAATAGAGCAGCCGATTCTCTGTAGAAACTCTACATGTACGTAATCATTGTATCTCCTTCTGTAAACATATGCTAAGAAAAAATTGGTTATTAAAAGGCTTGGAGGATTTGTGTATCAAGGATGTATCTCAAGCTGTCTAGTATGGCAGCTCGAGCACCTTAAAGGAGAACTCCGGATGACACATCAAGGATGTTGAGATGCTAAAACCAGGTTTAAAACTTGCCCCATTGAAGTCGACAGGGTGCAAATTTTAAAAAGAGGATAACATGGTGTAGGCAACACCAATTTTTGCTCAAGGCAAGATCCGCTCAAGGACAACATCACAAACACATTATGTGGAGGTGGAGATGTAAGCTTTTACAAATTCCTCTAGGTTTAAATGTCATGGACATTTAATACCACTCAAATAGTCAAGGTCATTATACATATTTTGTTTTTTTCTTTTATTTAGACATTTACAGTTCTGTACTGTGTATTCAATTATTATTATATATATTTCTTTTTTTCATTGGTGTTTAAGGTGAGAACTGCAAAGTAAGCTTTTAATTGGATGGTTTAACATTTACTCAATACATATGACAATAAATGTGCTTTGTTCAACTTAATTTGACTGTAGCAAATAAAGTCAAATATACAGTCAAATAAATAAATAATACAGTCAAATAAATAAAGTAGTAAGACCATTTGTTTTGTTTTATGTTTTTTAATTAAACAGTAGCAACATGTCTCTTTATTTCTACCAGTCTTCTCCATTTCAACTCCCATTACAACTTCCATTACAACACACCCATTACCATACAGTGAACTCTAGTGGTTATCTCAGGTAACAGCATAATCTGATATCATTACATCCCCCATTCTTTAAAGAAAACATTAAAAAGTAAACAATGTTATTCTATGACATGTCTAACATTGCACTCAGAATTAGATCTTAACTCACTGTTTTATGCACTTGTTAACTAATGATACTACTGTTAAACTAAAACACAATTACTTTCTCATTGCTGTAACTAAGCAATTTTTCACAAATTCAGTCTATCAGGTTTTCTAATGTGTCTTGCAGATCTTCTAAGTGTAACTGTATGATGTTTGATGTTTGACGGTCTGTGTTTGAATACGTGTCACGTCCATCCTTTGCAGACAATGCATTTGCCTCAGATTCAGGATTGCTTTGATTCAAGACTTGTGACTCTTTCTCAGTCTTTAACAAATCACGTCTGTTTCTTCTGAGAATGTGTCCCATCTTCTGTTTTCACAGATCTCTGAGCTTTCTTGGTCCAATTCTCATCATTTTTGATTATCACGACATCATTCATCATCACTGGTTGCAAATGTTTTACAGATATGCCATAGTAGAACTTCTGCTGGTTGAGCTTCTGCTTCAATTTCACATGTCTTCGTTCTGAAAGTACGGATAATAAGAAAGAAAGGCTGATTCAGGATAGTAAATAATTTTTCCCTTTCAGTTGGAAAAGATCCATTCCAACTTTCTCCCAGGCTGGTGTTGGTAAGTCTGGTCTCATCATTGGTTCTTTGGTCTGCTTGCTTCTGAATTTCTGACACGTGTCACACTCTTTTTCACCAGATTCTCAATGTCTTTGTTCATTCCAGACCAAAAGACTGTCTCTCGCTCTCCATTTACACTTTTCAACTCCTAAATGGCCTTCATGAATCCTGATTAGTGTGTCTGGCCTTAAGCTTTGTGGAATCACAATTCTGTTTTGTTTCAAAAGCATTCTATCCATTACACTTCATCCCTGACGTCTTGATATTTTGAAGATTCACCTATTGGCCATCCATTATGCATGTTGTCAATAACAGCTTGCAGTTCAGCATCTTTGCTGGTTTCTTGTGCTATCAGCTTTGACTTTAAATCTGATACAGGAAACGCAGTACGAACCATGTTCACATGTTTCTCAACATCTTCTGACGTACTCACACAATTTCCTATCGGAGCTCTTGAAAGCGTATCTGCCATCACCATGTATTTGCCAGGCATGTACACCAAATCGAAATCATATTTGCAACTTCATTGTTAGTCTCTGAATCATGGGTGTCATCTCAGTCAGATTCTGCTTCACTATTGCAATCAATGGACAATGATCTGTTTTTGCCATGAAAGTAGGAAGACCAAACTTTTTTTCATCCCAAAAACGAATTCCGGAAACTACTTGTCGATTTGTGCATATTTACATTCAGAATCAGTCATGGATCTACTCTCGAATCAGTTACAGACCAGCTCATTTCAGGCTGCAACACAAAAGAGGGATCAAGCAGAAACGTTTAATCAATACAAGTTTTATTGAATTAAACATATACCACAACCAAAAATAATAATAAGCAGAAGTCTAGGGATAAGGGGAAACAAAGAAATGACAAACAACTATAACAAAATCTTGATGCTACATTGGAGTCCACTGGAAACAGGAGTCTTAGCGTTTTATACAGTGTTTGAATTTGAAAGAAATAGTGATGGCAGTTGATAATTTAACGAACGTAAAACACTGTACGATTGTTTTTCAACCTCAACCTGGTCTGCATTATACTTTGTAGTTCAGTTTCCTTCATTTAATTTCTTGTGTATAGCAAAAAACATATCCATTTTTTTCTTCATATATCCATTTCCTGTGCAGAAATCTTGAATGAAGGTCGAAAACGCTGAGATGAAGGAAACCAAACGTCCACACATTCCTCAAAGACTTCTGAAGTTCCTGTATGAACAACTTCGAAAATCCATAAAGTTTAAGCTTTTGTCCAATCTCAAAATGGACCTTTAACTGAACGTACCAAAGGAGGAAAGTTATTCACCCCTAAATTAAAAATAATGTCATTAATTACTCCTGCAAGGCTTCTGTTCATCTTCAGAACAAAAATGAAGATCTTTTTAATGAAATCTGAGAGCTTTCTCTTCCTCTGTTGACAGCTTAAGCAACTACCACTTTCAAGCTCCAGAAAGGTAGTAAAGACATCATTAAAGTAACATGAGAATACTTTTTCTGCACAAAAAAACCCCTAAAATAACCAACTATTCATGTTCTTCATGTGGGCCTCTGAGAGTTCACGTAGTGTAACAGCGCAGCTCTTCTGGGTTGTACGTCAGAACGTAGACTCACTATTGGCCGACGATTGTCATGCGTGTGATGCTGGCCAATAGTGAGCCTACGTGCTGACGTACAACCCAGAAGCGCTGCGCTGTTACACTACGTCAACTCACTCAGAGGAACACGGAAGAAAACGAATAGTTGAATAAAGTCATTATTTTAGTTTTTTTGTGCACAAAAAGTATTCTCGTCGCTTGATAAACTTATGGTTGAGTAGTCACTTGGACTATTTTAAACATTGTCTTTACTAACTTTGTGTGCCGGCAAGTTTCAATATCATAGAAGCCTATGGAGGAGTGAGACAGTTCTCAGATTTAATCAAAAATATCTTAATTTTTGATATGAAGATGAACTAAAGTCTTACGGGGTTGGAACAACATGAGGGTGAGTAATTACTGACTGTAACATTTCCCTCTACTATTAACTATAAGTCTAAAGCTATTTTTAATGTAAAAAGCAGCAGCCCTGTCTTTGTATTCCATTTGGTTTTGTTTATTTGTTTCTGTATTTGTATTGTTTTGCTTTTGAAAATGTTTTGAATCTTTCACAGTTTATGATTTTTTTTTAAAGAATTTTGTGAGCTATTTGGTGCAACATCAATATTGTGCAAGTATACAATATTGTGATGTTTTTTTTCCCTTGTTTGTTTGTCTAAAAATGTATTCCACAATATAAAGCACTTTTTAATGGTGCTTTGCACATTGTTTAATTGATGTAATTATTTAGAGATAGATAGATAGATAGATAGATAGATAGATAGATAGATAGATAGATAGATTATCTGTGAATAGTATGGAAAATGTACTGTTAATATACAAAAGTTTCCATTTTAGATTTGAAGGAATTGTCAGAAAATGAAAATGTCCTGGTAATTTTCTGCCTGTACATTATCCGTTTTTTTACGGATTTTTTTTTTACAGTGCAGCAATTGATTTAAATAGTAGGCTACGTGGGGTTTAATTTGTCGTGGGACAATTTTTGTGTTACTAAATACATAGATTCGCCTACTTGATCAACTTAGACCTCAATGGTTCAGTGGTAGAACTTTCGACAACCGTCTCAGAGGTTCTGGGTTAAAATCCGCACTCGTAGGCTATAGTTTCTTTTTTTTTTCTCATATAGTTTTTTTTTCCTCATCAAAACCGATTATGTTCATCAGTGGTTGTATATCAAGCAGGGACACGTTTGTGTGTATTATGTTTTGTTATTTCACCAGAACGAATAGAGTCTCCGCAAAGGATTGAAGCGCACATCCGAGTAAAGTGCGGCGTGTGCACGATCGAGGCTCACGAGCCACACGAGAAAACACTGTATCCGCGTCATCGCAGCGGCAACGATCACTTGATTTAATATAATATTTTTTTTATATTTAATATAGCGATAGGTCGTCTCTTATTTAAAAAACGAACTAAATTAATTGTTTTTTTATTAATCTGATTGGGTGGGCCACTGGTCAATCTGGGTGGGCACGTGCCCATTGGCACGTGCAACATGATCTTTACTTTTTACCCTAATGATTTTTGGCATAAAAGAAAAATCTATAATTTTGACCCAAACAATGTTTTGTTGGCTATTGCCACAAATATAGGCTACCCGTGCAACATAAGACTTTATGATGAACTGAAACCAGACTGGTTTTGTGATCCAGGGTCACTTTTGTGCGCTTTCATGTTTTGCGCTATGGTCAAAAACTTTGCATCCGTTAGTTTTCAATGCATTTCGTTTCAATGTATTGCGTTTGTTAAAAACACCAATCACTATTAGTGATGTCCGGTTCGTGAACGAATCGTTCTTTTGAACCGGTTCTTTTTAGTGAACTGGTCGAACCAGTACACTAAATCGGACTGAATCGTTGGAAACAGTTCGCGTCTTGCGTCAGCACTGATCCACAACAAGTTACTAAAGTTACTCACTTTCGGACATGCCTGAGTCCTGACAGTCCCTTCGACTCAAAATAAACCAATATCCCGGAGTAGGCATATATGTTACTCCAGTAAATCCAACAGTTCACTGAACTGAGACATGTTGTGCTGAGAGAAGTGATGAGCACGAGCAGTTGATACTGAGCATGCGCGCACTACCGAACGTACAGGTACAGCGGTTCTCGGATCACCAGTACAGAACTGAGAACTGTTTCTTTCGGACACGTTCGATACGGAGAACCGATGAGCTGATGAGCTGAGCATGCGTGCAATTTTTTCAGAGGGACGAAGTGTAACAAAATAAAACATGTTAGAAACATGTTTATCACATAGGCTACTGCCTTTTCACTGTATTATTTTAAAGATTGGAAACGCAAAGAATGGATTGTAAAACTAAACATTTATTATTATAATAAAACATTATTTTCTGGAACAGATCATTTAATTTCTAAGTAAGTTGATATACATTTTTGACGTAAACTCTTGCCAAGGTTTTAAAGGGTGCAAAGTAAAAGTTTATAATGTGTTAATCAAAACATTAACGTATTAAACAGATATGCATCAAGTTTTTAGTTTTGTCGACTGAATAAGGCTATAGCCTAGTAAGGTTTCAGTAGTTCTCAGCTCACACACAGGCATATGCTACGGTTCTCGAGTCAAGAACTGGTTGTTGCAGCAGTTCTCGGATCACCAGCACAGAACCGAGAACTGTTTCTTTCGGACACGTTCGATACAGAGAACCGACGAGCTGGAGAGACTGCGCATGCGTGATCGCACCGTCTCTGAACCGAACTTTCTTTTGGCCAACTGATGCTTTTTATACTGTCTATGTGCTGTGCTGATACATGAGCACGGGTGAACCAAGGACTTGAATGAGGGGCCGAATTCGGCGAAATGTAAGTTTATTTAATTACAAATTAAATAAAAATGATGAAGACCAGTTTATTCACTTTAAGACATGTAAAACATCCGAGTTTGCGCATCGCCTTAGGCCTACAGGGATCATTCTCAAAACGTAAAAGAAACCTATCCAAGATGATTATGAAGATGAGTACTATAATTTAACTGAATTTATGATTACAAATGCCTTTATTTGAATCAGGGGCGATTCTAGGATTTTCATTTTAGGGGTGCTTAGCCCCCAATGAGGGTATGATTTAAAAAAAAAAAAAAGTTAGTTTATGGTCTAATGCGCATTATTAACTAGTTTCATTCATTCATCCATTAACATGCATATGGCAGGGTTTTATAATCACTGAGGTCCTGAATGCGAGGTATTTACGGGGGTTCAGGGGCATGTTCCCCCGAGAAAATTTTGATTTCTCTGATCTACATATGTGCATTTTAAGATGTTTTGAAGGCCAAAAAAATTGGATAACAACAGCTTTAAAACCATGTGCGGGCAGCTGTTTATTTTCCACACCTCATCAGCATCACACTCTTTTTCTCTTTGTTTTTCTCTTGCTCTGTCTTTTCCCCTCCTAAAGCTGAGCTTTGACTGATATAGGCTTTTCATTTTTGTCTGTCAGTGAAGAAAGTAAACATAGGGTCAACTGATAGGTTGATTCATGAATCATTTTCTCAGACAAAGCTACCAGGAAAGCTAGATAACTAAGTTTATTAAATTCATTCACAATATGTATACATTCATTATTGATCTAGGCCTAATACATGGCCGTAGACAAGGCTTTATAATCAAAGAGGTCATAAATTTGAGGTTGTTATGGGGTTAAACATTTTTATTTCTCTGATATGTGCATTTCAAGACGTTTGAAGTCCAAAAAAGGATAAGAAATATATTTAAAACCTGCTCTCTCCTCATCTCCATCACTCTGTCTTTTTCTCTCAGTCTACTGATCTTGCCCTGTCTCTTCCCCTCCTAAAGCTGAACTTTTTTAATTTACTGAAGGCTACAAATTGTATTATATTAATTCTCAACATGTACACATGCATTATTAATCTTAGTGCCTATGAAAACGGCTTTGTTAATGTTTCTTGTCCCCTCACAATGACATAATTACACGTTATAGGCCTATTTTCAGCTCAAAATGGCGAAATTAGACAAAAGTTTATTAGTTTTCTAATTATTTTTGTCATTCGTTTAACATTTATGACCTAAAAAACTGTCAAATATAAAATGTTTAGTTTAGCTACTTGGGTCAAAATCACCATAAAGTGCCTTTGAGACTTCACAATTTTCCCAAAAAAAATCTGAGATTTTCCATTTAACTTCATATGTGTTGTATTAAGGAGACATTAGGCTGTTAGAAATGCATATTGGTCAAGCTCCAGCACTTTTTATAAATTAACTGCAAGCTGACAATATACGAGCAAACCGTAAAATATGTCCACCCTGTCATGGACAAATTCATAGTAGAATAAATACATTTTCATTGCATAGTGATTATAAAATGTAGATCTGTGGAAAGATAGTGTGTCCCTTTCCCAACAAAACATTTTAGTTAATGGTAAAAGTATTTTGATAATAATGAAGTTACTGCTTAAATATGTATTGCCCAATAAAATATGCGATAGTTGCACATTGTATTCTAAATAAAATCTAACAACAAAGATATTTAGTCAAACTTTAAAACAATACTAACCTGCCCTCATTTGTTTATTAAGAAATCACACACAAGGTTTTGTTAACTTGTTAAAATAATTAGTTTATTTTCATCATAAAAGTTGAAAATGACAGGGTGGACAACAAAGTGACAGGGTGGAACTTGGCATGACAGGGTGGACAAATGCTTTAATGGGTGAACTAGAACGGGGGAACATTAGAAAAGCAACAGGAACTTCAAGAAACCCTTAATCAATATAGAAGAAGGAGGGGCCTTGCTCAGACTGATTTTCAGGAGTTGCAAATGTCCACCCTGTCATGAACCATGTCCACCCTGTCATGGAACAGGGTGGACATTTTTTGGCTAAAGTTTGTATTTAATGAGCACATGGTGTACAGCAGTTAGCAAAGTGATTCACTGTTGAAGCTGACTGTGCACTGTTTAAAATACATATTTAGAATTTCTGAAAAGTTTTTATATTAACTAATATTTCACAATGACAGGGTGGACATGTTAAGCTTGACAACACGCAACTACAAACACAATATGATGAAAATTAGGAAATATAAGTGTAGATACTTACTGTGTGTGTTGCAGATGATTTAACATCCACTGAAGAAAGACCAAATGGGGGAGGGGATGTCACTGTCACATCAGTTGGTTTCTTAAAGGGGCGTTTACCCCATAATGACAGGGTGGACAGCAATTTCAGGGACACATGCAAACTGCTTAATATTATTATGAACATAAAATATAAATAATCAAAATGACTTGTTTTATTAAATAACTTGCTGAGGACAATAAGTACATTAAAAAAGTATTTTAATTTTATGTAATTTAACCACTTTTTACACTCACTGAATTTAGCTGAGCAGCGTGTGGGACATGCCAAAATCGCATACATCCAATCAAAGATAATGGTAAAAAATCAGAAAAACACATTTCAAGAGACGTATCATTGTTCTTGTATGTGTGTAAGTGTTTGGCCATTTATAATACAACCTCAGAATTTCATTATTTTGCATTATGTTCATGATGACTGAGCGATTCTGATGAGGACACCAAAGGCACTTTATAGTGATATTGACCCACTTACATCTTCTTAACTCGCACTTGACCGTAAACTGAAGCGTCAGTCGTGCTGCTAAAATTCGCGCTCAGCAGCTTCTGTGAACATAAAGCCCGCCTACTTTGATTTGATTGGTCATCTCAAATATTGTGACATTGACGAGAAGTGAAAGACCAATGAGGCTCAGATGAACAAACGCACACACACACACACACGCGCGCCTCTGTTTCTGACCTGCGCTCTGCTTGGCGCTGCTGCGGATTGAAGATGAAGAACATGATTTAAAGCCCATGTTGCAGGTTTTTTTTTTTTTTTTTAATTATTAATATAACCTTGTATGAAAATACCATATGAAAAGTAAATGCAGGATTAAAAATTGTTTTGCAAGACATAAGGGCGCAAATTCAATAGAAAACGTGACCGTTTCCTTGACCGTGTTGAAAAAGCGCTTTTTTTCCACCATCGCGTCATATGACGTCACATGAGGTACTCGTTTGGCTCTGCGTTCGCGCTCAGTGCAGAGATACCCAGCTAACACACGACGTCGCAGTTACGTAATTTATTCGTACTTTTTGGTCATTTCATGACTTACCAACTGACAACGTAACTACAACGTCGTATGCTCGGAATTTCATTACCATCATATTACCAAACCACAACGTCGTCAGTACGTCCTCCTAACGTTATAAGATAACCAACAACGTTCCAGATACGTACTCTATTCGTAATATCTTGGTAATTTCATGACTTACTGGCAACGGAACTGCAACGTAACAGGACCGTAATTTCATTACCATCATATTACCAACCCACAACGTCGTCAGTACGTCCTCCTAAGGTTATAAGATAACCAACAACGTTCCAGATACGTACTCTATTCGTAATAACTTGGTAATTTCATGACTTACTGGCAACGGAACTGCAACGTCACGGGCCCGTAATTTCATTACCATCTTATCAGACTGCATTTCTATGAAATATTTTATTTGTTTCAATTGTTTGTTTAGTATTCCGTACTGTACGTTTGAAATGCGTTCATTTTATTCAAGTAAGGTTATAATTTTAGATGTTTATGTTTGTAAATGTTGCGTGGCTTTGACTTTTTAATGGGCGTGCGCGTGAACCTTCGAGTCGCCCTCAAACACTGGAGCAGAGATGAGTTGCCATGGAAACGGCGCGTCACCGACCGCCCCACTGACTGCAACTGACAAAGCGGCAGAACTCCGTCTCTCGCTGTTGTTTTCACTGCTTTCAGGTGAGTTTAGTCTCTAAAATCACACAAATAATACACACAACTGTTCTTGACACTTCTCGTACTTGTAATTGATACGCTTCTGTTGAATATTTGCTTTATAGAAATGGTTTAGTGTCTTAGGAAAAAGTCCGTTAGCATCTCAACCGTTTTCAGAAGAGATAACGTTATGCTAACTTCATAGCTTGAGCTTTTGATATGAAAGTTTAGGATTTTAATCACATCTTATGGGTAGATGAGAGGTTTTGATAGTTTTGTAAAAAATAAGTTAGTTTGGAAGTGAGCTAATTTATTTAACATAAACGTATTTAACATAAACGTACTCGATGACGTCACTTAACGTTACATGGAGTGTGAAAATTGGCTGAAACTAGCTCAGTGGTAAACACAAATTGATCAAACTAACGTTAGTTCTGTGATTTCAGCATCAACAAAATAATCCTTCTACAACAGAGGGAAGCTCCACGACTTCAATATTTCTGAAGAAAGCTGCTGCCAGAGAAGTTGGAAACAGGTGAAGTGAGGAAGCTCATTAAATAACTTCATATCCATTTTCCCACAATATTTTGTCACCTAACTTACTGTACATCACCATGCATCTGTTATTTTAAATTCTCATATTTACATTTACATTTATTTGTTTCATTTATTTTAAGAAAGTTTTGACATCCAAACTTAAGTGAAACTGTATGAGCAATATGAATAAGTGAATAAGTAAAACTAAAAACATAGATGAAACATTTAAGATTATTATCAGTGTTGAAAACAGCAGTGCTGCTTCATATTTTTGTGTTTTTCAGGGTTATTTGATGAATGAAAGAAAAAAAAAGCATCATTTATTTGAAACAGAAATCTTTACTCTCTCTTCTGGTCAATTTAACGCATCCTTGCTGAATAAAATATGATTTTTATTTTTATTTTTACTCTATTGAACCCAAACTTTTGAACAGTAGTGTATATGTTGGGTCTATTTAACAATGAATCCTGGAGAGAGAAAAAAGAAAATGGATTAAACTTTTACATTGGTTTACACAAAAAGATTAATCAGCACAACTGTTTTCAACATTGATAATACTCAGAAATGTTTAGGACATTTGCATTGTAAGAATGTATAGTATTCAAATATTAAAATGCTGACTCGTGAGGCCATGTTTTCTTTTTAAAATCAGATGATTTCCTATTAATTCAATAGAATGTAAGGGAATAACTCTAGAATAACCTTTCTGATAATGTTTGGGGCCCAGAAACACTATCCTAATTTAAATCTAGATTAAAGACACATCTCTTTAGCCAAGCATTCAATTAACACATCTCATAATCTTGCACTATATGTGATGAAATAGTAAAAAGTGCACATGACCATCTTTTGCCTGAAATAATATGAACAGCAGCAATGCTAATCTTTCTCCTGTTGTCTCCCTGTTTCTATCTCAGGATGCTCAGCATATTTTACTAGAGATTACAGCAGCTCCAGTTCGGATCCAGCCTCACTTGGGAAGACTTCTAATGACATCAACACTCTTGAAGACAATGTGTTTAAACAATTTTCAGATGTTAAATGATATTTTAAAGTGTTTAAACTAATTTAAGTTATGTCAGGTAGTACAGCAAAAATATTATGTATTGTAGTTGTACCACCTGACATGGAAAGTGTACCACCAACCTACCCATACTTGAAATTAGCAGTTTTTATCAGTATTTGAAAGAGCTCTACAAACTTTTTCACTCTGCCAAAGAGATCAGTTAGGCTCCTCTGGACGATGCATTATCATGTTTACTGTTATTACCTTGTAAATTCATAATAACATTTGAGAATATACAAATGGCGGACAAAAGTTTCTCAATTATCTCAACAGCTTTAAAACTACTGATATTTATAAAAAACAATTATATGAAAGGCTTCAAACCTAAAATGATGGAATAGTTTTTATTTTGTTATTATTAAGACACCATTTTAAATTGTTTTCTTAATCTGTTTATTTGTTCGGACAGTTGCACCACCACCTGGCATTTTAGGAGTTTAATGCTGCCTTCAGGAATCATCATAAATAGGCCTAGTTTCCTAGTTAAAAAAAAAAAGGACATTGTAATTATGACTTCAGAAGAAGAAAAGCAAAATAAGTATTATTAAATGTACAAAAAAAATATTTTAAACTAAGGTTTTATAGAATATAGTGATACATGTCATTAAGTTATCAAATTATTTTAAAAGGAAATAATGCACTTGCCACAACATAACTTTGTGACAATGTTTAGAAAAATATACAAGCGATTTTTAAACAAAACTGTCTTATATAGATTCTATCTTTCAGTGCTAATTGCTTTGTGTATTTAAATGTTAAATGGGAAAACACTCAACTGTTCTTTTTTCTTGCATTTTTCTTTTCTTATTCTTGCTTTGTTATTAGGGCCACCAAAATGAAGACGTGTAGGAGTAGTTTGATGTTCAAGCTTTTGAGGAAAATCGTGTTCATTTAAATGTATAACCTGTTTGCAAACTGTTTTTGCTGTTTGTGCTTTGTTCTATAGTAAATGAACTGAATTAACCAAATTTTGAGTCTGTATATCGTTCATATGTCGTTGAAAAAGTCTCTAAAATAGTTTTGGGCTAATGAGGACAAGTTAAATTAGACCACTGCATGTCCGCCCATATTATTAAAAACTAAAATGACCAACTGGTTACCAACACACGACTGTCGATCCACAACGTTGCCACGACGTCGCCGTTACCTGCTGACAACGTTACAAAGTTACGTTGTAGCAACGTATCTGGGAATTTCACTTTTCCGGTTGCCAAGACTAATTACGTCGCCACGACGAAAGTTTGGTCACCAGATTACGTTGCAGTTACGTAACAGTCACGTATTTGTGTTAGCTGGGTAGGTTGGTGTTCAGTTGGAGCGGTCATGATTCACTGTGTTTTCGGTGCTTATTGTATTTCAATTAATCATCGTCGTGGTAAATGATTGTGAATTATGGCCTGTCAGGACATGGAGTCCACAGGTTTCCGAATAAGAAAAAAGACGGTGCGATCTTCCGTGCCTGTGTGCCTGTGTGCGTTTTGTGCCGGGTAAGAGACGGGACTTCACTTCTGCTTCTGCTTTGAAAAACGCGGTAGTTTGTAGCGTTCACTATAGACCGAATGATTATAATCCCGGCGATTTGTGCACACTGTCCCGGCTCCTTTATCGGGTCGCCCGGTGACGGCCCGTTGTCAGTATGTGGTTCCGGCAGGAAACATGACGGTCACGGATCCGTCAGAGATCACTTATTGTACATCTGTTTTACAAAATGTGCCTTGTCTTAATTTAATTCATTAACATATCCTACATAAACTTGTAATGTAATGCATTTATGTGTTTGCTATTAGTCAAAGACAAAACATAAAAAAATTTTTTTTTAGAATAACAACATTTCTTACTCCAAGTTTTAGGGGTGCTGAGCTCCTTTTTAGGGGTGCTGAAGCACCCCTAAAAAGGGGCTAGCCTCGCCCATGATTTGAATGTATATTTATCCGCCGGGATGATAGAATTGACGTCATTACGTGATGACGTAAAAGAACTGGTGAACCGGTTTTTTGAACCGGTTCATTGAAACGAACTGTCCGAAAGAACCGGTTCGCGGAAAAGAACCGGACTTCCCATCACTAATCACTATGTTTATTGGTTGAGTTGATGACCGTTTGGACCATAGACTGTAAAAAAAGATGGACGACGCCCCTTCGCTCTCTTCCATTGATGAGAACTGAAGCCGCCAGAGTCCCGATATGGCGCTGACATATTGGAAATTGAGTCTGCGCAGTAGCGATCTCGGGACCAGACCTGCGCAGTAGTGAGCAGGAAGTAAAGCCGCGAAATCAACGCTCCGCCCTCACTCTCGCAGAATGCACTCAGGGAGAGTGGATTCTGCACACTTTTTTAAAAATTGATTGCAGTACGACAAGAGGCTTGTTAAAATAAAGTAAATACAATCTCCTCAGTCCTCCGAAGATCCCGAAAAAAATGTCCGTTGGTGCTTCAGTGACTACTTCGCTCGAGAACCTGTCAATCACAGCTGTCAATCATGACGTTACACCACCGCATCACGTAACTAACTAAAAACCAACTTATTTTTGAAACAGACACTTGAACTTACATCAGCATGATAAAAACGACAGCAAATGAAAGAAACCACCTTTGGAAAAAAGATATTTGAAGTGTAATTTAATTGTTTAGTTGGTCTCACGTCCCATTGAATAACACGGGGAGGCGGGACTTATGACCTATACTAGGACCAGTCACCGGGGGGCGATCGAGACGTTTTGGCTTCACTTTTCATGGCTTGTGCGGCACGCTTGGTTTGGACGAATCCGGGCATGGGGGTGGGACTAGCATCAACAATCGTTCCTGTTTGGCTCAGAGAAAGAAACCACGTGTGTTTCCTTGACGAATCGCTGCTGCAGATTTTGATGACGCAATCACCGGCACTACGGAGCCACTGAATGACCGAGAAACAACCGTGATAACAAACAAAGGGAAAGCTGAGAATCTCATCTTTACGGTGCATTTTAAAGCATACAGATTGGATTAGCGAATCAAAAGTTATTAAACATTTTAGAACGATAGTTATTTTATGCCGCCGGCGGCTGTATCGGTCTTCAAGGGTTTAACAACAGGAGTATAAAAGACTGATGAACTGATTTACTCTTGGGATACTGATACGCCAGTTCCCCCGACGCCTAGAAGCCCAGAGCTGCGGACAAGAAACCCCAAGCAGAAGATAAGAAGCCCAGAGCAGTTACTAAGTTACACTTTTGATTCAAAACGTGATTATTGTATGTTATACTTAAACGATTAAGTTTTATTTGCCTTTATATTTTTGTTTATTATAAAAAGAATAGTAATTAAAAGAAATGTAATTGGTTACAAAATCTGCCTACTGAGACTTAGATTTATGATGCTGGAAGACTTTTAATGAGAACATACCACAGAGGAGTCTTCTGACCAGATTTGTAAGTACCTTTTGAATGCTTATGGTTTAGGTCAGATTTGACTTTCTTTACCTTACCTGAGAATAAAAAATAAATAGGTAAAAGGTGTTCAGAGTAAAGTACACACCGTAAAACAATTTCATTATTCATTTATGCTGATGTCTTCAGATCTCCTGCAAATTGACACTTAAAGCTCATTTCATTGGTGTCAATAGACTGAGGGTAATTGTTGGTTTCATAGACTGTAAAAAAATATGGACGACACCCCTTCGCTCTCTTCCATTGGTGAGAAGTGAAGCCCCCAGTGTCCCGATATAGCGCTGACCTGCGCTGTAGTGAGCAGGAAGTAAAGCTGCGAAATCAAGGCCCCGCCCTCACTCTTGGTGTGAAATAATTAATTATAGAAATTTAGATATTAAATGTAAAGCTCCTATCTCCTCAGTCCTCTGAAGATCACAAAAGTCTGTTGGTGCTTCAGTGACTACTTCGCTCAGAGAACCTCTTAATCACAGCTGTCAATCATGACGTCACACCACCGTTTTTATAGCATCAAATAACTAACTAAAAACAAACTTATTTTAAAAACGAACACTTGAATTTACATCAGCGTGATAAAAAACTACAGTAAATGACAGAAACCACCTTCGGAAAAAAGATATTATAAGTGTAATTAAATTGTTTAGTTGGTCTCAAGTCCCGTTGAATAACACGGGAGGCGGGGTTTATGACCTATTCTAGGACCAGTCACTGGGGGGCGATCAAAACGTTTTGACTTCACTTTTCAGGGCTTGTGCAGCACGCTTGGTTGGTTTTTATATAGAGATACAGACATTCTTAGATATGTCATTTAGTATTAAAACAAACTCAGTAACTGATAACTTTGATTTTCAGCTCCTACTACAATTCATCATCATTGAAGCCCCTCCCACATCAATCACATCATCAGTGAAGCTCCTCGCACAGCAATCACATCATCAGTGAAGCTCCTCCTACAGTGAAATTCATCATCAGTGAAGCCCCTCCCACATCAATCACATCATCAGTGAAGCTCCTCCTACTGTAATTCTCCAATAAATGCTGGAATATTCCCATCAGTCTACAAGTGAAGACGAGCACAATGCATCAGGAAGAGCTGATATCTGTAAAGACTGAGTTTATTAAAGAGGATAGTGAGAACATGAGTGATCCAGAACCCTGCAGAATGAAACACACTGAAGATCCTGAAGAACAAAGAGGTTGGTGTTTGTTCTTCATTCATTCATGGTAAACTATGAAATAGAAGAATATTTTCTTTCTTGTTTGTTTACCACAAATGGTCAGTAAAGGGAGGTTTGAGAAACTGTTATATTGATTGTCAACATCAGGTCCAACTAAATATTTTAGCTGTTTTATTTTACATTTATAACTGGCTCACATTTTTTGCAACCATGTTACCAAACATTTTGACATTTCTCAATATAGTTTGCTAAGTATTGACATGATTTGATATGGATTGTTTTGCATATACTATATTAGATAAAGTACAGGGCAAATGTTTTTAAGGAAAGAAAATCTCTCAAATAATGCTGTAAACTACACATAGGAGTCAGTTTGTTCTACATTAATATAATATTGAAGGTTAAAATTCACTGATTTGTATACAAATAGCGCTGGGAGATATATCGCACGATATTGTTATGCGCATCTCGTCAGTAAAGCCAGTTCCTTGATTAGTCGTAAATCGCCATCACCTGCTTTCAGATGGAGCGGCATTTACTACAACGAGCCGTAGTTAACTGGCAAGCTGAGCCATATTGCATCAAAATCGCGGATGTATCGCCAGCGATATTTAATGCGATATGGCTCAGCTTGTCAGTTAACTACGGCTCTTTGTACACAGCAAAAATTCCAGTGTTAAATTAACACTCCTGGGAGTGTATGAGTCCACACTCAAGAGTGTTGAAGTTAATGATATAATTAAGTGATTAATTTAGTGATGATTGAGCATTATTGAAGACACCTGATGTTAAAGGAGAACTCCGGTCAATTTTAACATTGAGCTCATTTTTTTGTACATTTGGAGTGCTGTCAATACAGAGAACAACGACAAAAATCGGTGTTGCCTATAATAGTTATTCTATTTTTAAAATTTGCACCCTGTTGACTTCAATGGGGCAAGTTTGAAACCTGCTTACAGCCTCTTAAAGGGTTAGTTCGCCCATTTAAGACATGAAGTTGTATGGAATTCCTACCAGCACTATAGTGCATACACACTGACCCACTCTGTGGTCACCTCCCTGGTCAGAGTTCTGGCCGCTCGAAGTTTTTCAAGAAAGTATTCCCGGTTAGTTTCCGGGGCCTCAAAACTGTGCATTTTTACGTGAAAAAATTATATGCGTTTCAAAGCTTGATTAATTTACATCACAAAAAACACTCCGGGCAAAATTCATACCTCAGTTTTAATCGGCACTATTTTCTTTCCATTTCTATCAATCCGCGCTGCTGTCAACATCAATTACTGCGCCAAGTCGAAGTGCTTCCAAGCACTTGCTATGGTATTCCGCCATACAATATAGTTATCCATTTTACACGCTTAGAAAAGCGCAACGTTTTGTTTTGTGTCACCGTCCTAGGTCGAGTTACACTACGCGAGTAACTGTTTTTAAATAGGGAAAACGTGGAGGTGTTTGGTAGCTTCTCTGCTTGGCCCATATTGAATGAACTGGGCTAAGCTAAGTGCTAACAAATTTTCGCCGCAAGACAGAGCGATTTAGTGCACGCACTGAGACGAGAGAGGTATGTATCAACTCGTCTTAGTTAAGGGAATAACAGTTTAATATGAAAAAACGGTGGAGTATCCCTTTAAGAGTAGATTTGAATGTGAGTACTTTTACTTTAACTCGAGTACATTTCTAATGAAAAAACTGTACTTTTACTAAGTTACGTTGGGCAACATTCCTCTCGTTACTTTATTTTAATGCAATATGTGTTATTAAATGCGTAGTTTATAGGGGTGGCACGGTACATGAAAAAACATCCGAACCGTTCGGTTCGCTTGTCTTGGATTGATGCGTGTGTGCGTCGCGCGGTTCGCACGGTTCGACGCATGCGCAATGTACCCTTGTGCCCGTGCTAATACTGCTAAATCATAAATCAGACATATGTAGAATAACATTACAATGTCCAGCAATCGATTTATATAGTACACTGGGTTAAAGACATTTAATGAGGTCTACTCCACTATATGTTGTTTTTTTCACGTGAATAAATAGGCTAGATCGACTGTTCCACGTACCGGTATGTACTTTAATGGTCCAGTGGCAGAACTTGCCAAGCGTGTCAAAGGTTCTGAGTTCTAATCTGCACTGAGTGCACTCGTGTGTATATATATGTTTTTCTTTTTCATCAAACCCGATTATGTTTATCAGCGGTTGTATATCAAGCAGGGACAGATTTGTATGAATTTTGTTTTGTGATTTCATCGGAACGAATAGAGTACACTGTCAGAAACAGGGGTACAGCAGGAGTCCATTTCTGTCCCCCAAGGTACATATATGTCCCCAAGCATTAAAAGGTTCAAATATATACCGTTTCTTTTAAAGGTTAAGGTACAATATCAAAAGACAGCCTCTGCTAAGTATTTTTTTTTTTTAAGGTTTTAATGATACCTTAATCATTTAAGGTATATTTTAACTTATCACTATATTTGAGTAGCCTTGAAATAAAGGAAATAAAATGTTTGTAAGTCAATTTACTGATATTAAATACTAATAAATATTAAACACAGCAAAAACTCATTTAAGTCTGAGATTAGACTTTAAATGAGTTCAGTAATTCAGGTCAAATTATGATTATGTCAAAACATAACCAGCACCACCTGATCAACTTTTCTCTTTGTTCATCTGGCAGTTATAACTCAGATACAACAGCCAAACAAAATCTAAAGTTAATGATTTAAGGGTCAATAGCCCAACTAAAGCAAACACTGATCACCATAATGGTGTCTTAAAAATTGATTTTCTCCTTCAGTGATTCTGCTTGTTAACATCAGGTGTCTTCAATAATGCTCAATCATCACTCAATGAATCACATAATTATCTCATTAACTTTAACACTCTTGAGTCTGGAGTCATATAAACTCCCAGGAGAGTTCAATTATAAGGGTGTCACGATTTCGATTTTAAATCGAAATCGATCGAAATTAATGCTCAATCTCGATCATCGAATCAAAAAATGGAATCGTCGATGCTGCCACGCCCCATATGTCACGTCACCTCGGCTTGCCTGTAATAGGTAAAACTCCTTTTCTCAAGAATATTGAAGCCTTTATTTTAAAACGCATTGCAGCTGCACAGCGAGAGCATCATAGCTCGTCTGAGCGAGCTGTTTGTCTGTGCTGCGGCAACTGCACGAACCTATGGCGAGTTAGCAGTGGCGTGCGGTCCAACGGGAGCACTTGGCGCCCTGCCAACCTCGAGCGCGCCAATTTGGACGCGGCTGAAGTGTATACATTCAGAGAAAACTCGCCAAAGGACTTTAGGTTTAAATCGACTCAAGCGAAGTACCTGATATGAGCGAAATAGCACGGCAAGGCAACGCAGTACTCGTTCCCTTATCTCTAAGGGAACCGAGGTTACGCATGTAACCAAGTACGTTCCCTCACGAGAACGTTCTCTCGTACTGCGATGCAAACGCTGTGGGAACCCAATTTAAAACGCCGTGCTATTCGCCTGTGACTGCTCTGAGGAGTCCAGGGAGCCCCGGGACTATAATAGGTAATAGGTTATTGTTGAAGTTTCCAATTGACTTAAGATATAAGTTATTGTTACATTATGTTGTTAATAAACGTTTTAAATTTGACAATGTAGTGTGTGGTACATTGCGAACAAAGGTCAGATATTATTATATTGCATAAAAGTCCAAAAATGGCATAGCTTGTGCTTTCAATTTTTTTTTTTTTTTTAAATCGAGAATCGAATCGAACCGTGACTTTAGAATCGAAAATGTAATCGAATCGAGGATTTGGAGAATCGTGACACCCTTATTCAATTAACACTGGAGTGTTTGCTGTTGGACCTCAAGGTATATACAGTACCAGTCAAAAGTTTGGAAACATTACTATTTTTAATTTTTTTGAAAGAAGTCTCTTATGCTCATCAAGCCTGTAGTTAAAAAAAAAAAACAGTAATATTATGAAATATTATTACAATTTAAAATAATGGTTCTTTTTTAATATACTTTAAAATGCAATTTATTTTTGTGATGCAAAGCTGAATTTTCATCAGCAAGTACTCCAGTCTTTGGTGTCTTATGATCCTTCAGAAATCATTCTAATATGCTGATTTATGATCAATGTTGGAAACAGTTGTGCTGCTTAATATTTTTTTTATAACCTGAGATACTTTTTTCAGGATTATTTGATGAATAAAAAGTTAAAAAGAACTGTATTTATTTAGAATAGAAATCTTTTGTAACAATATACACTACCGTTCAAAAGTTTGGGAACAATAACTTTTTTTTTTTTAAGAAATTAGTACTTTAATTCAACAAGGATGCGTTAAATTGATAAAAGGTGATGGTAACGATTTATATCGTTAGAAATGTTTTTATTTTGAATAAATGCTGTTTTTATGAATAAATGCTGTTAACGTTTTACTCATCAATGAATCCTGAAAAAAGTATTCCAAAAAATATATATTAAACAGCACAACTGTTTCCATCATTGATAATAACTGAGTATCAAATCATCATATTAGAATGATTTCTGAAGGATCATAAGACACCAAAGACTGGAGTACTTGCTGATGAAAATTCAGCTTTGCATCACAAAAATAAATTACATTTTAAAATATATTAAAAAAGAGAACCATTATTTTAAATTGTAATAATATTTCATAATATTACTGTTTTTTTTTTTTTTTTTTTAAACTGCAGGCTTGATGAGCATAAGAGACTCCTTTCAAAAACATTTAAAATAGTAATGTTTCCAAACTTTTGACTGGTACTGTATATGTAACTTTTTGAGGATCAAAAAGCATTAAAAGTTACATATATGTACCGTTTCCTTTAAAGGTTAAGGTACAATATTGTACCCTTGAGGGTACAGCCGCAGTGACAAGCCATTGTACCCCTAAAGGTACAATTATGTACTTTATTTTCTGAGAGTGTAGCCTAGAGTCTCCTCAACGGATTGAAGCGTGTGTCCGAGTGAAGAATGTGCGGCCGCTGCTGTGTGTGCGCGAGCCAGGAGAACAGTGTATCAACGCCACTGATCGCAACGGCAACGAGCACTTTGATCACTTGATTAAAAAAACACATTTCAGCGCTAGATTGCTTCTTATTTAACAAACGAACGAAACGAATACTTTGCTAGTTAACTGGAAATGTTTTATTTATTTGTATTGGTACATCTGTGCTGGGAGATAATATCAACCCTGGCAAAAAATGGTGGGGACATGTCCCACCCGCAAATTACGCCTATGATGACGAGACACGAGGAGAAATTGACAAATAACTGTCCGACACAGCCCACGTAGCTCTCACTACAGATGATGGACCTCCAGGGCCACTGAAAGTCTCCTCAGGGTGACTGCTCACTCATATTACTTCAGAATGGGAAAGGAGAAGCTGCGTTTTGCAAACACACCCCATTTATTAAATAAATTAATTATTTAATAATTAGATAATTCAGCTATATATAATATGCTGAAGTAAATTTTTGGAGTGTTAAAAATTAAAAGAAAAAACAACAAGAACCATACAGAACCGAAAACCATGACCCTAAAATCGTGATACAAACCGAACCGTGGGTTTTGTGAACCGTGCCACCCCTAGTAGTTTATTCCAAGCGCGCTGTATCTTTTTTCTTGGCTTGAGTGATGCTCAATTCACAAAAGAATCACTCATTTGAGTCGATTCTGTTCAAAGACTTCATCAAATAAGTCGACAGATCTGTCTAAATCGGTTCGCGAATCAGAATGATCTGTTCAGTTTCCTACACGCACTGAATCGTCAGGAGCAATTTCAATTCACACTCGACTCGGAGTCGTAACAGGAAGATTTAAGAACATAAAGAGCGTAGATGAAGTGGCCGTGGACCTACAATACAGTCAAGTGAGAGTAAATCTTCAAATGCATCATATTTTTGACAGCGATGAAGATCTTTAATAGTTGAACATCTTCTGTCTGTGAATGAATGATTCCACAGGACGATTCGATTTCATTTCACTCAGGTATTACATTTTACAACCAAACAGATTATTACGCCACGATAGCACTACTAGAAAGTATGTCATTACCCGTTTTTTGGACATATACATTCATTTATACATTAAATAAGCTACCATTGTTCACAGTTTATGAACACCCGCCATCCCACTACGCAGGTAGTTTGTGTGTATTGTTGCGCAGTGGCGTGCGAACTCGACTTGCCTGCCGTAGACACAGTTAACCAGTTTAAACATGCTTGCAGAAATATACATTTGATTATATTTTGGAGAACAGAGAGAAGAAGATCCGTCGATGTACATTTTTTTGTGTGTGTGTGTTCAGATGTTAAGGAGCGGTCATGAGCGTGAGCACATGTGAAGAGTTTAAACTCTTTCTTCTCTGTCAATTACATGCCTTTGAATGCAACACTCTGCAGATGCACTTTATTTCGACATTGTCTAATAATCCAAATGTAGTTTTATAAGTTACTATTATACAAACCAAAGGACAGGCAATGATTTTCAGGCTATACATATGGCAGAAATAATGCTTGTCTCTTCTGTTTTGTTGCAAAGATAGGCTATCTACTTATTTTTTTTTTTTTTTAAATGACTATTATTATCATATCTAAATAATATAATTTTATATATGACGACTTCAGATGCAAAAGCCTCTAAATATCATCTGAAACTTTCTTCTAAAAGAGCACTTTTATCAAGCTTGTATGTTTATGTCAGTTATTTCACTGAAATGGCAAAAAAAGTACCTATTAATTGTAATTAAAGTGAAATTACTGAACTTAAATATACAAGCTTGATAAAAATGCTTGTGTTTATATATATATATATATATATATATATATATATATATATATATATATATATATATATATATATATATATATATATATGAAAAGTTCAGATGCAAAAGCCTCTAAGTGCCATCTTAAATTTTCTTATAGGATGATCATTTTTATAAAGCTTGTACTGTGCCATCAGTTGAAATCACTGAACTTAAATATACAAGCTTGATAAAAATTATCATTCTATAAGAAAATTTCAGATGGCACTTAGAGGCTTTTGCATCTGAACTCCTCATATATAGGCTTATATGATCCTAAGTAACTTGCTATTTGAGTAGTTTTTTCATTGGATACTGTTTTACTCTTACTGAAGTAACTCTTAATATTATTACTTTTACTTTTAGTAAATATTTCTATAAGTACTTGTAATTTTACTTGAGTACAGTTTTTGGATACTCTACCCACCTCTGGCCCTACCTCATACACACACACACTACTCAAACCTTCCATAAAATAATCATTCATAGTTCAAAGGGTTGAATCACGGGCTTCTTTGCACAGGATATGCGCTGTGAGAAACACGCTTTGCTTGATGATGCGCTTGCAGTGTGTGTTCTCCCCTGACAGTATTTTTCAGAGGTGGACAGTAACAAAGTACATTTACTTGAGTACTGTACTTAAGTACAGTTTTTGAGTATCTGTACTTTACTTGAGTATTATTTTTTCTGGAAACTGTTTACTTTAACTTCACTACATTTGAAAGACAAATATCGTACTTTTTACTCCACTACAATTCTGTCAAGGTCCTTGAGTAGAAAGTAACATCAGTCAGTGGATGATTTTGGTTGCAGGGGTTGCATTTTGGTTGGAAATGAAAGTCGGGTTGACATCAGAACCCTGCATCTGAACCCGACGTCAGATTGACGCTGGATATTGATTGAAAATAAAAGTCGGGTTGACGTCAGAACCCGACTGATTTTGGTTTCTGACGTCAACCCGATTTTCATTTTCAACCACAATACAACGTCTGTCCAACGTTGGAGATCAACGTCAATCTGACATTGGATTCTGACATAAACCTGATTTTCATTTTCAACGTTGGGTTTGGTTTTCTAAATGCGAATTTTGTCACTTTTTTCGAGCACACTAGCTTATAGATAACAGTAAGGCTAACATATTCATACTAAAAGCCAAAAAACTTTAAATAGGGCAATATTTGAGGGAACAGACAATTTGGGTGTCCGAAACCATTGTGGACGTTATTGAGTGCACTTATTCAATCTCACATTCAATCCCACTACTGGAACTGTGTTCTAGAAATAAATTTGATATTGATATGAGGCATATATATGAGGCATATTGGTATGCAGGCATAGATTCAGAGGCATACGGTACTTTAACCCTCTGGAGTCTGAGGGGTTTTTGGGGTCCTTGAGATGTTCTGACATGCCCTGACATTTGTGCTTTTTTCAGTTGCTTATAAACATATTAATGGCAAAGGTGTAAATTCACTCTATTTAGCACAAACAGGGCTACCATAATATGTGAACAACTTGCATGTACATGTTTGTATTTTTGATAGAATAATGTTTATGCATGGTTTTTTAAAAAACAAAAAACTAAAGTTTCTGAAATAAGGCCATAAAACACATTCTAAATATATGTAAATAAGACTTTTGACTAATGGATGTCGTTGCCTAGTATTTTTTCTTCAAAATTATGTGAAAATCGTCCTGCCTAATCATTCCCATAACACAATACATTGATTTAAATCTTGTAAAACACTTTTTGTTTGGAAAGGCCATATGCGGGTGGGCGTGATTCACACCTATGGAGTCAATGGGGCCGCATAATGAGGCTGCATACGTAATGAGCCTTTCATTCAGGTGTGTGAATGAGCCACAAGAATGCAAGGACAATATATAACTGGTTTGTTGTTTTTTCCACAAATTTTGCTTGCAAATTGTACAATATCCAAGGTAAACATTTCTAGTAATTGTGCAGTTAATTGTTCTCATACTGTATTTTCAGATTTGGAATATATTCTCTTCCCAAATGTGTCACTAATAAAGCATAATAAAATTATTTAAAGATAAGGCTTATAATGACCTTTTAAGATTTTGTTTACATCTATCCTTATATATATATATATATTTTTTTTTTTAAGGTTATACAATTACAACAACATTTATAATTGTAACAATATTTCCAGTGTAATCTTTCTTTGTATTCGCGATTCATATTAAAACAGTATTTTTGCCAGCTGTAGTAGCTCCACAACAGCACGCATCTTTGCGTTCATTCATTCATAGTAACGCGATTCATAAACAGTATTTTTGCCAGCTGTAGTAGCTCCACAACAGCACACATCTTTGCGTTCATTCATTCCGATTAGAACAAAGCAAACAGAACTGACCTAATTCCTCAGCGGGATCCGTTTGCTCCTCGAAATGATACTTCCAGAACTTCTGAGGTAAATTTTTGCAGGATTATTATCAAGACAGTATTATTCCTCACAGCATCGTAAAGTACATAAGTCTGAAAGTGAACTCGCGGTGTGTGTTATCCAGCTGATGGGCGTTTTACAGGTTTGTTTGGATCGGCTCACATTTGCGTTTGAATAGCGCGTGCTCTCCGTGGGCGGAGCACATTAAAACTTAATTAGCTGAGATGAGAACGACTGACATCTCTCTCTTTGCATACATATTACATAAACTGTGAATATTTGTTTTTTATAAAAATTACTTCGTTTAAAAGATGAGAATTCAAGCTTCATGCCTGTATGTCTGAATGCCTGTTTGACTGAGTATTCACTGAGTTATGGTTCATTTTCGGACGCGTTTCAGAATGGACTACACTGACAGAGAGGAGGCAGAACTCGCTTCGTGTTTATTTTTCTTTATTTGGCAAAAAGCACAACACTTTGTTTTTATTGTGAGTATACACAAAAATAATACACATTTAACAGAATCGATTGATGTATGAAACTCCAATGGAAAATCAAAGTCAACCGAGTATTTTTGAGTTTCTTTTACACTGCTAAAAAAAAAGCGAGCTGGTATCGCCGGCGATACCTCCGACCTCTGGGGGTTAAGTATTATACAACAATGCAACAATAATAAAACAATGCATTGACATTTACTTTTTACTTCTGATACTATTTTTAAAGTATTTTTAAAAACGAGTACTTCTGTACTTTTACTTAAGTAAAAATAGGTCTTTACAACTTTTACTTGTAACGGAGTAATATTTGACCAGTAGTATCTATACTTTCACTCAAGTAAGAAAGTTGTGTACTTCGTCCACCTCTGGTATTTTCCTTAAAAATGCTCTACGAAGACATCATTTATGATTTTGGGAATGCAGAGGGATTATATATTAAAACTATGAAACTCAATGACAGACGGCTGCTTTCGATTTCAAATACTAAGGGACTGTTCGTTTTTTATTTAAAGGGGCATTCCACCCATTTGAACATTGTTTTTTATTTAAAGTGGGTCATATATGTAGTCGAAATGTAAAATAAATTTTGAATTTGGTGCCTTCGTGACCGAGGAAAGACAAAAAATAAGTTCAGGACGCATTTGTATGAAAAACAACAACTCCCACAATGCACCACATTGCACAGCTCTGCAAGCCACTCCCACTAATCCAAAAAGCGCATATCTGCCTATAAAAGAAAACACTCTTCCGTCTACAAGGCTAGCTACCACCAGAGCTTGAAATTCATTTCACACAAAATGTCTAGTTAGTTGGCGAACTCATTAGTGCATTACTCCTCGTTTGCATTTTGTTTCGAAAAGGTGAATTATTGCATGGTACCTGGATGTTCAGTCAGAACATATGCGGTGCGAAACTAAGATAGTTCACAACACAAACGTCCGTGTCCTCGTCTGATTCAGAGAGTTCGTCCAGGAGAAATTGTCATCGTTGAAATTCTTTGCCGCAGACCGACTCTATCTCTGTGTTCGTAGCGGTTCGTAGTTGCATAGTGAGATCACCGGCGCTGCCAGTCCGCCCTAACTCGAGCCAGTCCGGCTCCTCGTCCGCGGCAGGCAGGTCTTCTGCCTCGGCTGCTCTTCGCTATAATGCGGCTTGTAAAGGTAGTCACAAACTTGTGATCTGTAGTCAAAAAAGACTTGACCCTCCCTTCGCCAGCAATAAATTTTTCTATGACCCTCTAAAATGATTGTGAAAAGAGACATGACCCTCCCCGATAATTTATTGATTAGGCCTACTTAGGGCTGGGCGATATGGCAAAAAAAAAAATCTATTTTTTTTTCATAAAGTTTGACCGATTCACGATTTCAATTTTTTTTATTGTGTAACTAGTCAACTTAAAACATTACAACAACATGACTTAAGTAACATTCTCTTTGTAAGTAACTTGAAAAACCATTTGGTTAAGGAACATTGTATTTTTAATGGCCATGCCATACTTGGTCAACAAGGTGTAAATAAATGTAAAACAAATTCACGAGTTAAATATCTTTGCAGAAGATTTAAATGAAATATGAAAGTAAATATTGTGCAATTTGAATGAAACACTTTGTAGACCATCGTGCAAACATAAAGCATGTTAATGAACTGCGCTGCACAAGTGCGCATTTAAAAGTTCACGGCACAAAGCGAAGAAATGTTGAGCGCACAAATCCTAGTGTCTATCTGTCCAACAGTTTATTGATCATTTGTTTCTTCACAGTTTTAAATTCCAGTTATTGTGCGTTTGATGCCGATTTAGTCCTTGTGATGTGTGATCTAACAGGCACACGGTAGCGAGTCGTTTAAAAACAGCAACAAACTCCAACAAAATAAAGTCATTTTATGCAAATCCACAGCCTTTTCTCTACAGATCAAGCATTATAATGTGAATATCATATTGGAGAGAGTTTTACCGTGCATGTATGCTGCTGTAACCGGAAGAGGCGCGCGCGCTGTTTGAATACCGAATGGAGAATGACAGCCGCAGAGGAGGGAAAACGAGTTTACGTATACTTTATTGATGTAAATAGACTTCTGTCCCTCACATTAAGCTATGAAATAGGCTTCAGATGAAATTGTCACCCAAACTGACGTGAAAAGAGCGGGAGGCGCCGAAAAGCGCGCTGTTTGCTTCCCCGTACTTGGAAAGGAAGGAAAAATGCATCTCTTTGCCATCTGTAACCATGGTGACGTGCCGCCCGTTGTGGCCCTGTTGCGCGGGGACGGCGATTGTGGTTCCGTCCCGGGTTAACATGGTGACGGCTGTGATTATTCTGCCATTGGTGCAGTTACAATATCTATTTTTTTTATTAAAAAATCGCGATACCTCGATTTAATAAAAAAATAAATCGTCTTAAAACGTAAATTCGAATTAATCGAAAAAATCGAAAAAATCGCCCAGCCCTAGGCCTACTTCTGTACTGGGCTGGGTCTCCCAATAACGTTGTCTCTTAGCGCTCTACGAAGACTCTTAAGGTATAACTTGACTTGAGGTATACCGTTTCTAGGCGTGTTCCCCGAACTATACCTTAGGAAGCTGCTTAAGATAGGGTAAGTGTACCCATTAAGCCCATGCACTGTTTAAGCCCACTTTCAACTCTGAAGTCAAATTTAAAAAAAGAGAAAATAATATTTTATGCTGCTTTTTATTTTAACCAATCCAGTGATTTGTTACTTCCCTGGCATTTTTAATTGCATACCAATCGTTTTGTAGTGAAGATTATTTTTGTAAATTAACTTTTTTTTAGGATGGGCTTAAATGGTACAGTGCCACAAAACGCATGCAAACTAGAGCCAACACAAGCTAACCTTGAATGAAAAAAAATTAACATTTCTCAATGTGGGCACAATGAAAATTACAATGATACTTAGTCCACAGTATATTTAAGCTCCATGCATGTATTTGTAAATGTATCTTACATTTTTAAAGGAAAACATTTTCTTTTTTCACCATTACTAACTAACATGGTTGTGGAAACACAATAAGAATGGAAACTAAAATATGGTAGTATCGAGCTACAGCGCACATACTATCAGCTGCAGTTCTGACGCCTCAGTCCCAATACTGTAAAACTTGACATACACTCACCTAAAGGATTATTAGGAACACCTGTTCAATTTCTCATTAATGCAATTATCTAATCAACCAATCACATGGCAGTTGCTTCAATGCATTTTGGGGTGTGGTCCTGGTCAAGACAATCTCCTGAACTGAATGTCAGAATGGGAAAGAAAGGTGATTTAAGCAATTTTGAGCGTAGCATGGTTGTTGGTGCCAGACGGGCCGGTATTTCACAGTCTGCTCAGTTACTGGGATTTTCACGCACAACCATTTCTAGGGTTTACAAAGAATGGTGTGAAAGGGAAAAACATCCAGTATGCGGCAGTCCTGTGGGCGAAAATGCCTTGTTGATGCTAGAGGTCAGAGGAGAATGGGCCGACTGATTCAAGCTGATAGAAGAGCAACTTTGACTGAAATAACCACTCGTTACAACCGAGGTATGCAGCAAAGCCTTTGTGGAGCCACAACACGCACAACCTTGAGGCGGATGGGCTACAACAGCAGAAGACCCCACCGGGTACCACTCATCTCCACTACAAATAGTAAAAAGAGGCTACAATTTGCACAAGCTCACCAAAATTGGACAGTTGAAGACTGGAAAAATGTTGCCTGGTCTGATGAGTCTCGATTTCTGTTGAGACATTCAGATGGTAGAGTCAGAATTTGGCGTAAACAGAATGAGAACATGGATCCATCATGCCTTGTTACCACTGTGCTGGTGGTGATGGTGTAAGGGTGTGGGGGATGTTTTCTTGGCACACCTTAGGCCCCTTAGTGCCAATTGGGCATCGTTTAAATGCCACGGCCTACCTGAGCATTGTTTCTGACCATGTCCATCCCTTTATGACCACCATGTACCCATCCTCTGATGGCTACTTCCAGCAGGATAATGCACCATGTCACAAAGCTCAAATTATTTCAAATTGGTTTCTTGAACATGGCAATGAGTTCACTGTACTAAAATGGCCCCCACGGTCACCAGATCTCAACCCAATAGAGCATCTTTGGGATGTGGTGGAACGGGAGCTTTGTGCCCTGGATGTGCATCCCACAAATCTCCATCAACTGCAAGATGCTATCCAATCAATATGGGCCAACATTTCTAAAGAATGCTTTCAGCACCTTGTTGAATCAATGCCACGTAGAATTAAGGCATTTCTGAAGGCGAAAGGGGGTCAAACACAGTATTAGTATGGTGTTCCTAATAATCCTTTAAGTGAGTGTACATTCACATCACATGTTAATACAGTTACACTCACAGGACACTGCACTTATTTGCCATCACAAAAGTTCATTATTTGCTTTAAAGCATTGCCGAGTAAACATTTCAGTAGCGTTCTGTTCTGACATGATGCACTTTTTCTGAGCGTGTACTGAAGTGCGCGCGCACTGTCAAACAGCGACAAACTGGATTTTTGTTGGGTCAGACCCATCTGATAGCGACGGGGGGCCAAGACTGCGAGAGCTACATGGAGTTACATAGAAACAATATGCACCAAACAAACCACTTTGAAATTTTGCTGTTTTGATGAATACAAAAGTTGGGTGACCCTCCCCCAAGACTAAAAAATGTTGGATGACCCCTCCCCTCAACAAAGAATAAAAAGACATGACCCTCCCCTATTTTCCTCCGGTGGTCCATTCCATAAATACCTAACAGTCCCTAATGTACTCTTCATGAAGAGTGATCATCTCTGTGTAAGGGGTTAAATGTGAAAATAGCCAAAGATACAACGTAGTTCCACAGAAAGTTTTTTATTACTCCACACTCTTCATTCCCCCGCAAAAACCATAGAAGAACAAGCAGTCTCGCTGACTCACGCGATAATACATTTACTCGCACATGAAGTTAACAATCTCCCTCTCTTCTTTAAATAAAAAAAAAATAAACGGGGGACTTTGACATATTAAACATTGTCACCAAATACAAACGATTTTCAGAACACTGTAACATTTAAGTGAGCTTGAGTATTTAAACAAAAAAAACTGTACCAAGATAAATGCTCAATAGTCCAGATATTACAGTTTCCATACACCCTCATACAGCGCTTTAAGAAGCATAAGTGAGGTAGCACCTTTCTTCGTCAAACAATCAGCAAGTTGTGACTTGCCTTCTGACCAACGCACTTCTTTGATTTTGTTAGCATGTAGGAGCTCTTTGACACTGCTTATTTCTAATCTTAGTCTTTTCTCTGTGACCTGTTTTGTAGACTTAAGAGCGTCAAACAGGGAATGGTTATCAGTAACACAAATAAGGGGGAGAGCATTAAGATCAGCTTTACCAGTGGTAAGCTCAGAGTAGAGCATAGCCAAGAACATAGCATTGTCAATACCATCTGACATGGCAAGGGTTTCTGCTGCCAGCGTGCTTCTTACCACACGTCTGATTTTCTTAGATTGCCAAAACAGGGGAGAGAATTTTCCTGTTTTTTCCATGAGGGCAATTAAAGCCCCTCCCTGTGTACCTCCATCTGGAAGATTGCCCAGTGAAGCATCACTGAAGACCACCAAACTCAAATCATCACTGTTGCCCAAGTGTTGAAACTTAAGTATGACCTTCTCTGACTTAAGTTTACGGATCACTTTGTTCACTTCATGTATGGACTGAACAGTAGCATTCTTAATGTTGGATGCTAGGCTACATGTGTCAAACATAACATCTGGTCTTGTCTGTTTAGCAACCCACAGAATCTGTCCTATTTTGGACTGAGTTGTTCTCTTTCTTTCTCGTTTAGTGGAGCCTCTCTCTGTACAGCACGTGCTGCCTGTAAGTGAACTGGTTGTAGGTTTTCAATGTAACTGTGTTGATGCACCTGCACTACACCACCCACAGTAGCAATGTCCATCCCCACGTATGAAAAACTGTCATGCTCTTCACGACCCACGTGAAATGCAGATTTAAGTACAGGGATGACATTAGTTACAAAGTGCTCTGAACCTGCCCAAAAAAAATCATCCACATGGCATGCCAGTACTCCTGTCACCTCAGACTGCTCATTCTGCCAATAAAACACTGCAGGATCAACCCGTGACATTTTACCACCACTGTTCAGCATGAGTTCTTTGACCTTGTTGTACCAGTAGAGAGAAGCGTCTGCAAGTCCATACACACATTTCTTTAGTTTCCACAATGCATTGTCCACGCCTGCTTCTGGTGGAGGACGAATGTAAATGTCTCTTGAGAGTTCCATTCCCTGCAAAAAGGCAGACTTAATATCCATAGAATTTACTTTCCATCTGTTTTGACAAATAACAGTTAACAGCAGCCTGAGTGACTCTGATGCACATGTGGGAGAATCTTTTTGTAATTCATGAATATTGACTTCTTCAAAACCTCTCGCCACAAGGCGAGCTTTGGGAACAATACCATTAGAAGTCTCCTTCAACGTACAGACCCATCTAGTAGAAATACATTTCTGACCCTTGTCTGTGACCTCTTCGTAAACATTATTAATTTGCCATTTTTCAATCTCTTGCTGTTTAGCAGCATCAAAAGAGATGTCTTTGGTAATGAGTACATCAGCATCGGTGTTATCACATTCAGTGAGAAGATCATCAACTTGTGACATGTCTAAAGCTTCCTTTTGACCCTCGCTGCCATTTGGTTCAAGATACTGCACATTGTACCAGTTTTTATATTGCCCTTTTGCTTTTCCTGCTCTGCCTAAAACTCTGGCAGTGTGCTTAGTACCATCATCTCTGTTTGTAAATGTCACTGTCTGACCTGTTCTCAGTTTGACAACAGTGGAACCCACTGTATTAGTAGCATCACTCTCTGTCTCATTAGTTTGTCTCATGTCTTCTCTATCATCTGTTTCTGTGTTTTCAGGGATTTGCACGTCTCCATTAACACTCATTTCATCATCAGAATTTTCTAACACATCCGTGTGTATTACATTTTCATTCTCTTTACTATTTTCAGGAATATCAGGTAGTACAGGTTTATCCTCATCCTGTGCATTGACTTTATTCAGCCTGGACTGGTGTACTCTGACAAGAATCCCACCATGTCTGATAAACACTACAGAGCCATCCTGACCGATAACTACAGCAGGGCCTTTCCACTCTGTACTGTCTGCTCGTTTGTAGTACACTCTGTCTCCTGTCTCATACTTTTCATCTGTAGGCCTGAGCTGCTTTCGTAAAGCTCTTCTTATTCTTTCTGAGCATTCCACCTCTGTGAATGCTCTTCTGGAAGCATGCAATGCTGCTAGGTGCTGTCCTACTCTAGTACTCATAGAAGTGCTCTCTAGAGCAGGCAGTTTATCAACCAAAACGGAGGGAAGATTAGGACTGTGACCAAACACAAGCTGGTGTGGACTATAACCATGCACATTGATCATACTGTTTTTGGCCATTAGAGCCCAGTCTAGAGCAGTCTGCCAGCCACACCCGTTTTCCCTTTTCACCTTCAGGAGGATCTCAGTCAGTGTCATGTTGTGTCTCTCCAGCAGCCCGTTGCTCCAAGGACTGTATCCCGCTGTAGTCTTCATCTCAGTGTTGAATTTTTCTGCCATCTCTCTTATCTCCTCATTGTTGAACTCGCCACCGTTATCTGTGTATATTCGTTTAGGGGCACCATGAACACTTATCCACGAGTGGATGAAGGAGTTGACTATCTCCGAGGCTTTCTTTGTTCTCACAATGTTTCCAGCGCTGAATCGTGTGAAGTGGTCGATGATGTGGAGGTACCATACGCCAGGTTCCAGCTCGTGTAGATCCATTGCCACCATCTCATTGTACTCTGAGGCTAAAGGCAAACCAACAGCAGGCCTGGGCTTGGTCCTGCTATATCTTTGACATACCTCACAGTCACGAATGATCTCTTGCAGAATAACTGGACAGTCTTTGTCAGTATTTCCAGAGCTGAGGATGAGCCTCTGCAGCCGGTCTGCGGAGGCATGGCCAAACTGCTTGTGAAGCTTCAGGAGAACTTTACGCTTCTTTTGTAGACATCTCTGCTGTAACGACAAGGATTTTACTTTCATTGGTGTCCGCTTCAGTATTACCATCTTTAATGTCAACACAATAGTGTCCCGAACTAGTGAGCTCAAGAGGCACTGGTTACTTGAACATGACAACTCTGTCATTCTCCATGTCTAAAACAGTTCCTGCTCTCTTTAGAGACATTTTGCTCAGCAGTAAAGGAATATCAACAGGAACAACTTCCGTTTCAATGTGACATTTTGTTTGTCCGATCTTAGCAGGAAGCTTCACCTTTCTGTTGGAGTGTACCACCTGACCGTCACCAAATCTGAAAGGTCTGCTGCTTGAAGATTCTGTTTGCAGCATTTTACTCATTTGGCTTTGGCTCAGGTCTTTCATGTAACTATCCAGCCACTTCTCACCACAAACAGTACGTGTGCATGCAGTGTCAATAATAGCTGATCCCAGTGATTCAGTTAGGAAGATCTCAGAGTCCGTCATGACTTTTGTAAATAGTGTAATGTTACACTCTTCCATATCTTCTGCTAGCTTTACTTCATTTCTCCGATGAGGACAGTCTTTGGCCCAATGGTACGTGCTCTGACAAATGACGCATTTTGTTCTCTTACCATATTTGTCGAGTGGGTTTGTACCTTGCTGTGGCTGCCGCTGTCTGCTCTGTGACGGGCTGTTGTTCCATCTGAATTTGTCCGGTGGCCTCTGCTCCGTGAAAAACGCTGCATCTTGAGTCTTGCTGCCGCCGCTTGCTCCACTGGATTTTCCTCCGAAAATCCGCTTCAACGCTGACTTCATGGATGCGAATGTCAGATCCGTGCACACTGTAAGTGCTAGCTGCCTACTCTTCTCCTCGAGACAAGCCGTGTCCAGGAGTTTAAACGCTAACACAGCGTCAGGCAGGGTCATGTTGTATTTCTTCATGCGGTTGTATCTCTGCTCGAAGTCTATGATGTAGTCCGTCATGGACACCGCACTGTCTTTGGAAATCGAGTCGAAATGAGAGTATGCTTCATAAGCGCGGTCTTTTTCTTCTCTCAAGAATATCGTGTCCAGCTTAGCTAGCAAGGTTTCCATACCGTCATCTTTGTTTAGATCGTTCGCGGGTATTTCCAAAGCGGTCTCTCTGGCTCGCCCCTCGAGCCCCAGCACCACCACGAGTGCCTGCTTCTTATTTTCTAAGTCCGTAACAAGTCTCCACATACTAACTTCATTTTTCCAGCACTCGTATGGTCGGGCTTCGTCAAGCTTAGGCGGTACTCTGTAGTTGGAAACCATCCTCTGCTACCATTGAAAATAGCCAAAGATACAACGTAGTTCCACAGAAAGTTTTTTATTACTCCACACTCTTCATTCCCCCGCAAAAACCATAGAAGAACAAGCAGTCTCGCTGACTCGCGCGATAATACATTTACTCGCACATGAAGTTAACAAAATGTACTTGCATTTCAAAATGCTTTCATGATTCAAAATGAATGTAAACACAGTAAGTTACGTCTTTAAGCCGGGATTAAACATAAAGGAAATTTTTATTTTTTATATCAAAATAGATCTATGTGTTATTTTGAATGTAGCCTATTAAATCTCCTGCTGTTTATGATGTCATCTGTTATAAACAACAACAGTTCATCTGAAAAATAACAAATCTTGAATTAAAATGTTATGGCACTGTTGTATACAGTGGTCGACCAATATATCGCCAAGGCCAAGATATCGGCTAATTTGCCATTTTAAAAAATCGGGGGGGGGGGGCAGGGTTTCATATTATTGTAGGATTTGAGGGCGAAACAAAAACAAATTAATCTTCCAGGTGAATTGTTCAAACATAATACCACACAGGACTCAACATTCCAGATCCCCAAATCACTAATCCAGAACCATAAAAGAAGGCTCCAGCCAGTCTACCTAAGAACTTTATGGCCATGCGGGCTTCAAAGAGATGAGCCCAACTAAAGGAAGAACGTGTCAATGTTAGATTGGAATAGAATAGAATAGAATAGAATAGAATAGAATAGAATAGAATGAGGCATTTATATAGCGCTTTTATATACTACTGTACGCCCAAAGCGCTTTACAATCATATCAGGGGTCTCTCCTCAACCACCACCAGTGTGCAGCATCCACTTGGATGATGCGATGGCAGCCACAGAACACCGGCGCCAGTGCGCTCACCACACACCAGCTATAGGTGGAGAGAGGAGAGAGAGTGATAGAGCCAATTCAATGTAAGGGGATTATTAGGAGGCCATGATTGGTAAGGACCAATGTGTGGAATGTGGCCAGGACACCGGGGTTACACCCCTACTGTGCTCTTTACGAGAAATGCCATGGGATTTTTAATGACCACAGAGAGTCAGGACCTCGGTTTTACATCTCATCCGAAGGACGGTGCTCTTTGACATAGTGTCCCCGTCACTACACTGGGGCGTTAGGACCCACACAGACCACAGGGTGAGCACCCCCTGCTGGCCTCACCAACACCTCTTCCAGCAGCAACCTGGTTTTTCTCAGGAGGTCTCCCATCCAGGTACTAACCAGGCTCAGCCCTGCTTAGCTTCAGTGGGCAACCAGTTTTGGGCTACAGGGTGATATGGCTGCTGGCCATAGACTGATTGGTTCAGAGATGGCAAAAGCTCGGTGCTCAATCAAGATAACGGCAGAGAAGCTGCTGGACTCCACACAAACACAAAACAGACCCCGGTCTCCTTAAGGAGACCTCTGAATGACCCAGAGTTTTATAAATCACTTCAAACCAAAGAGACTGAGACTTTGACTCATAAAAATACATACAATTATCCCAGAACAATTTTCGATGGACTTCTCTCGTGTCAATTTTCTTTCTTTTCTTAGTTCTCTTATTTTCTGTTGTGAGTCTCAGTTCTAAGTTAAGTTTTGTGGCAAGATTTCGGTCTACATTCTTCTGCAAAGCCAGCTTCAACAAAGACTTTCAATCAGTCCGCCAGCACACCATGTGATTGGCCGCCCCACACACAAGGACACCAGCCAACGGACCGGGAAAACCCCTGTCACACAACAAAGGGAATCCCCAAAAGCAAAGACACAAGTAACCTCCAGACTAAAAGCTGAACTGGTGTATTGTATTGATTTAACTACCCGCCTAAGAAGGGTTTAATTAACGCTTGATGGTTCGTTCAGGTTATGTCTTATAAGTGCATATAGAAACTTGGGATTTCATCATCTCGCTCTTAAAACTCATTCTTTCCTCATCCTTTCTATCTATCTATCTATCAAAAAAACAATTTCGATCAACCAGTAGTTGTATATTTTTAATGTTTATTGCATTAAATAATTGTGTCATTGATCAAATATTTTTAGTAGTTCTCTTGACAGAAACATGGGATTTGTGCCTATAATGTTTTAAAAGTAATAATTGGAATATCTATGTTCCTCATTCATGAAGATTTTCAGGGACATTTTATGGGCTCAGTTTATGTCCTTTGACTTTATAATCATATTTCACACGTTGGTTGAAGAAGGGAAGAATGCAGGATCTTAATTGCAGGATTTATTTAAACAAACTCTAATGGTGCGTTCACACCGGACGCGAATAGCGCGTCAGGCGCGAGTGATTTCAATGTTAAGTCAATGCAAAGACGCGTTACGCGCGTAAAAAATTCCTGCGGCGCGAATGAGGCGTTTAGCGCGGCGCGGTAGACGCGAATTCGCCTCATTCGCGCGTCAAGTTCGCGCGAATGACGCGAATTGAGCGTCTGGCGCGTTAAGCGCGTTACGCGCGAATGATTTTATTAGTGCTATTTGTGCATTCACGCGTTTGACGCGAATTCGCGTCTGCCGCCCGAGTTGAAAAATCTGAACTTCTGCGTCAATTCGCGCCGCGTTAACCAATCAGGAGCCTGCTTGCATGCTGCTGTCACGTGGTGAACTGACAGTTTATAATGTTATTTTATGTTTGGCCTCAATAAATTATTTTGTAATATGACTAAAATGCACAACAAAGCAAATAATCTTTCACATAAAAACTCGATTTCAATATATGAGAGATACTCATTTTGTATTGAATGCTATTTATTCCATATTCTAGATTATATGAAACTTTATTAATCTAATGTAAAGACAACAAACACAATATAAAAACTTTTCAAAAAATCACAGGACAGGTTTCACTTTTGGAGGCTGGCTCCATTTATTATCAAAACAAAAATAAATGACAGATTACGTTCGTGAGAGGGTGAACCTCGCGCCGGATTGTACAGCGCGGGCTCGTCATGCAGAGACCACTCGAGGCCGAGGCTTTATACGGCCTACGCTGTCCTCGTCAGCGTCCTCACCGTTAGGTCCACCAAACCTACCTCCTGAAGCAAATTGTGAAACTCCTGAAACCCTCCGGAAGGTTTGGTGGACCCGAGTACTGCGACGATGTCCCCTACGCAGCTGTTTCTGCTCTCAAGAGCATATACGAGCGGTGACTCTCTCGATTAATGCTATTGCTAATGCTCGATAAACATCTAAAAAAGATGTCCGCCAACAGGTTTCGAAACTTTCGCCCCTGGACTTCGCCTTTGACGCGCGTGACGCGCGTAAATTTCGCTTCAAACTTTTGATTTTACGCGCGTCAATTTCCCTCTTGACGCGCGAATGCACACAAAGTGGTCACGCGTATAACTAGACGCGGCAGGCGCGAATTTTGACGCAGATTCGCGTTTGGTGTGAACGCAGCATAATACTCACAAACTGGATCAAAAGAAACATGAACAGAACAACCAAACATATAGCAACAACAACAGACAAGGAACAGACTGAAACACATTGCTTAAATACACAGAACAGAAGACTGGAAAGCGAGACACAGCTGGGACAAATTAACTCATAACTAATTAACAAGACGGGGATTAAATCACAGAGTCACGTGGGCAAACTGGGTGTCACAGGCAAACATAACATTCATGAACACAGACTCTAAACGTGACAGACGTACTGGAAATGCAATTAAACTTTTTTTTTACATTTCAGAGCTAATGGAAGAGAGCGAGGAGAGTGAAGAACTGAGTGAAGTGGAGGAGAGTGAAGAACTGAGTGAAGTGGAGGAGGAGAGTGAAAAACTGAGTGAAGTGAAGGAGAGTGAAGAACTGAGTGAAGTGGAGGAGGAGAGTGAAGAACTGAGTGAAGTGAAGGAGGAGAGTGAAGAACTGAGTGAAGTGAAGGAGGAGAGTGAAGAACTGAGTGAAGTGGAGGAGGAGAATGAAGAACTGAGTGAAGTGAAGGAGAGTGAAGAACTGAGTGAAGTGAAGGAGGAGAGTGAAGAACTGAGTGAAGTGAAGGAGGAGAGTGAAGAACTGAGTGAAGTGAAGGAGAGTGAAGAACTGAGTGAAGTGGAGGAGGAGAATGAAGAACTGAGTGAAGTGAAGGAGAGTGAAGAACTGAGTGAAGTGAAGGAGGAGATTGAAGAACTGAGTGAAGTGAAGGAGGAGAGTGAAGAACTGAGTGAAGAGAAGGAGAGTGAAGAACTGAGTGAAGTGAAGGAGGAGAGTGAAGAACTGAGTGAAGTGAAGGAGGAGAGTGAAGAACTGAGTGAAGTGAAGGAGAGTGAAGAACTGAGTGAAGTGGAGGAGGAACATCATGTCCAACCTGGAGAAAAATATTTGAGTCGCTCAAAGACTAAAAAGACATTTTTAAAGAAAAAAAGAGCCAAGAAATCTTTCACCTGCACTCAGTGTGGAAAGAGTTTAACAAGCAAACGAAGTCTTGAGATTCACATGAGAATCCACACCGGAGAGAAGCCGTTCACATGTGATCAGTGTGGAAAATCATTTTTAAGGTCATCATGCCTGAAGAAACACCTGACAGTTCATACTAAGGAGAAGCCACATTCATGTTCTGTGTGTGGAAAGAGTTTTTCACTGCAGCAATATTTACATACACATCAGAAAATACATACTGGTGTGAGAGAGTACATGTGCTTTGAGTGTGGGAAGACTTTTATGACAGCTCAACAATTAAAACTGCACCAGAGGATTCACACTGGAGAAAAACCTTACAAGTGTTCACACTGTGACAAGAGATTCAGGGTGTCATTATCTCTGAAATCACATGAGAGGATCCACACTGGAGAAAAACCCTACAAGTGTTCACACTGTGACAAGAGATTCAGTCAGTCATCATCTCTGAAATCACATGAGAAGATCCACAGCGGAGAGAAGCCGGACACGTGTGATCAGTGTGGAAAGAGTTTCACAACCAAACACAGTCTTTGGATTCACATGAGAGTTCACACTGGAGAGAAGCCTTACCCATGCAATCAATGTGGGAAGATATTCGGCCAATCAGGAAACCTTAAAAGTCACATGAGAATCCATACTGGAGAGAAGCCTTTCACATGTGATCATTGCGGCAAAGCATTTCCCGGGGCATCAAACCTGAAGGCACACCTGACAGTTCATATGAAGGAGAAGCCATATTCATGTTCTGTGTGTGGAAAGAGTTTTTCACTGCAGGAAAATTTACATAAACATCAGAAAACTCACACTGGTGTGAGAGAGTACATGTGCTTTGAGTGTGAGAAGACTTTTATGACAGCTCAACAATTAAAACTGCACCAGAGAATTCACACTGGAGAAAAACCTTACAAGTGTTCACACTGTGACCAGAGATTCAGTCGATCAGAAAATCTGAAAACACATGAGAGGATCCACACTGGAGAAAAACCTTACAAATGTTCACACTGTGACAAGAGATTCAGTCAGTCATCATCTCTGAAATCACATGAGAGGATCCACAGTGGAGAAAAACCTTACAAGTGTTCACACTGTGACAAGAGATGCAGTGATTTATCATCTCTGAAATCACATGAGAGGATCCACACTGGAGAAAAACCCTACAAGTGTTCACACTGTGACAAGAGAGTCAGTGATTTATCATCTCTGAAAAAACATGAGAGGATCCACACTGGAGAAAAACCCTACAAGTGTTCACACTGTGACAAGAGATTCAGTCGATCAGCAAATCTGAAAATACATGAGAGGATCCACACTGGAGAAAAACCTCACAAGTGTTCACACTGTGACAAGAGATTCAGTGATTCATCAAATCTGAAAACACATGAGATGATTCACAGCAGAGAGAAGCTGCACACGTGTGATCAGTGTGGAAAGAGTTTCTCTTTTAAAAGTCTCCTGAAGATACACATGAAGATCCATGCAGTGGAGAAACCACATCACCACAGTCTGAGATCACGGTAAGAAGTTCATCTTTATGTGCTGAGAAACCAAATCTCTTCTGTGTAAGTTAGTCACAGTCAAATATCCACCTATAGTTGGCGCTGTTTCACTGTGGCTGCTGTTGAATCATCCAGGTTGTGAATGAGGCCGACACCTGATGTGATTGTAAAGCGCTTGGTGTGTACAGTAGTAAATAGTAGCGTTATAAAATGCATCATTCTTTCATTAGTTTCTTAACAGCCACGATGAGCAACAGACATTTTGTTGTTTGTTTTTTTTAACTCGTGTTCATCGCAAAATGAATGTGCGATAAAGAAATCCGTCTGATTTTGACATGTGATTTGTCTGTTCAGAGCACTGCAAAATCACTTTCTGACAATATACATAGCAGAGCTGTGCAACTTTCTCTTTCTGACACTGCTTATTATTTACATTTATGCATTTGGCAGACGCTTTTATCCAAAGTGACTTACATTGCATTCAAGGTATACATTTTACATTTTTGTCAGTTCCTGCTTTCCCTGGGAATCGAACCCATGACCTTGGCGTTGGTCAGGGGATCTCTGGATAATCCGTAATTCGTTTGCAATTATAAAACGAAAATACCGTTTTTCTGTTTTTTGTTTCAAAACGAAAAACCAAATAGCCTAGTGTAGCGGTGTGTTATCTGCGTTGTGTTAGGCTTCAAGTAATACTCGTGAACGCTGTAGTTCGTCTCTCAATTCTCTTTATTTGATCTGCAGTAACAGAACAGTATATGAGGACTTGTTCAGCACTTTAGAGCAGCGTGCGGCAGCAATGCACGACACACGCTATGATTTCTCATGCAGACTGGGGTAAACTTTTACAAAACACATTTTCAGAACATACAACAATAATTCATGTACCTGCAGTAACAGAACAGTATATGAGGACTTGTTCAGCACTTTAGAGCAGCGTGCGGCAGCAATGCACGACACACTGTAATTAATAAAAGATAAAATTAATATAGAAATAAAAATAATAAATAAAACATATGTGTGTCCACTACAGCGGGGGTTAAAGTCACGATTATACAAGTATTACATATAAAACAATCAGTTACAAGAAATACGGCCTTGTTTAATCAGCACATAAACTTGCGTGACCTACCGCTATGATTTCTCATGCAGACTGGGAAGAAATAAAGTGCGTCACCCCCAAATCAGCATGGCGGACGGAAAGGAAGACCCAAAAATGGTCATGACAAGTGGAATCACAAATTATTCTTAAAGCACACTTGCTACACTAGGGCCTAACCGTTTTTGGTGTCAGAATCAAAAAAAGAAAAACCAATTAAAAACGGCCCGTTTTTCGTTTTTGGCGATCATTTTATCGTTATTCCTTGTTGAACAAAGAATGAAGAGAGTCTTTGAACTTCAGTCAATAGGGGTTATGCGGAACGCCCAACGTTCAAACCGGAAAACAGGTATAAGCATTTCCGGTTTGCACTGCTGTACGCATCTGCAGCAGTAGGTGATATGGGGTAACTTATTTTTCACTTTTTTAGAATACAATTCTTATTTCTGTTTTAATTAAAATGTCACGAATGCTTAAGTATCAGAAAAATAAAATTTATAAAAAAAATAAAATGCAGTCTTCATTTGATTGTTTTAATCGTCTTCAAGCAAATATAAAAGATTAAACTACTGATAGCATACAAGTCTAAACTTACTTATAGTTAGCTAACTCTACATCGGGTGCCATTAGCAAAAGCTACATATACTAACTTACATACCGTCATAATCATGAATAAATGAGGAGGCGTAAAAACTTAAATCCTTTATCTAACGGAGTACTCGGGGCTCTGGACGTCCGTTTGGCAATACGATGTACATCTGAAATGGATAGAATGGGTAGCTCCTGTAAACACCGGCTATAAAAGTTCGCCATTCCTACGCTGTGTTTACCTCAGTAGCTGACGACCGGAAGTAGTTATACCCGTTATACCCGGAAGTATGTTCCGCATAACCCAGAGCCCGTCTACAGAGAGCCTTGGCACTCCCTATTCAGCCCCATTGTATTGATTTTGGTTGCAGTTCCATTAGAATTCCACTGGGGGTGATCGCGAGCGAGTGCAGACTGAATGGGAGTCAATGGGGCTATACGGCTAAATGTGTCTCTTTCACCCGATTGCCGTTGAGAAATCTCAGATTTTATTGTAGGCTTTGCAAGTTCAACATGGGTTATAGGTCGAAAGTTGAATGAACGAGTACTTATGTCCTTTCGATTTCTTACAGGTTGAGTTGTTGTTGCCCATAACACGCTAGCATTCTGCTAATGACGTCAGCATTCTGACGTCATTGACATTTTAAAAGACTTTTTAAACCAAATAAGTGACACTAAAAAATCTAACACCCAGCAAAGTGTAATTGTTTTGCATCTCCTTTCGAATACAACATTCAAATTACTAGACAAAAAATTATATCCTGAGAAAAGTGGATTTTGAGGGTTTTTCGCCATAGACCTCCATTCATTCTGCACTCGCTCGCGAGCGCCCCCGCATGGATAGAGACGTGTTACTGCAACCAATCCAGAACCCGGAAGTAAGCAGAGAGTGCCAATTCTCTTCCTATTAGACATTCTCTGGCATAACCCCCATTCATTTTTCGTTTATAACCCGAAAACGGAAGTCACGTGGTCTATTCTTTTTTTGGAAGCGGTAACACTTTCAAAATAAAAGTAACTATAGTTAGTGAGGTGATTGTAGACTAAAACTGAACTAATATAACATTTTTTAGTACAACTAAAGTAGCACAGGGTGTGAAAAAAAAAACACTTTAGTTAACTGAAATAAAAATTAAAACTAATAAAATAATAACTCTGGCTGTTAGGGAGAATTAAACAGTTGTAAGACCATTGGTGACCTGTAACTTCAGATTAAGACAAGTCAACTCATTTTATATGTAGCTTAGGATAGCAGATAGCCTATTTATTCATAAGTTTCTATTATTTAATTCACATTTTAGTTTTGTAACATATTTATAGCCCTTCTTGCTATGTGGAAGCTCAACCAGCAGAGGTCACTCTACCCCCTTCTGTGCACCGACTCTTTCTGTGGCAACAAGGGTTTGACCTTTTGACTTGTGTTTATATCAAAGAGAAGGAAAGCACTGCTACCAACAGAAGCTAATCACTAAGTTTGAAGGGTGTGCAGAATTTCACCTGCCTTAAAGCTCCTCTTTCTATGGCACTATAGCTGCTAAAAACTCTCAGCTTCCACCATCTACTGAATGATTTGATTAAAAATGGTTTGTGATAATACATGTTGGGATGAAAGGTACTGGATTGAGTTTATGTTCATGTTTATTTGGTTTGTTGTATGTGTTCATTGTTAAAATGTGACTTTGATGTCCACATAAAATAAACCAAAAAAGTGCTTGTGTCTACTTTTGGTCTTTGAGAAAAAAGTTTTGTTTATTACAGATCGCAGCAGGCTTTTAATGGTATACCTCTCTGTATGTTGCAATGGTACATAATATAGCTGCTTAATAACACTGAGACACATAATGATTAAAAGATGGTTTCAGTTTGATAACAAGGCTGTTTTTATAGATGATCAGATGGCACTGATTTAGTTGACCTGTGTGGTTATCCTATGTATTATACATGGTCTAATCTTGATTTCTTTGTTTTTTTACACAGTGTTGATGAAGTCAAAATCTTTAACATACATAATATATATACAAGTACACATACATGCGTACATGTACTCAAAGGATGTTGGAATAAATAAGTATTATGTGCAAGTGTTATGTACTTGAGGTAGGTGGGTTTGGTATACAGTATACAATATAACAATCTGACCAGTATGAACAGCTCTGAAATAGAAAATGATGAATACATAATAAGTAGTAAACAGGTGGCTGATTAGAGACAGTTTCTGGGTTATAGCACAGGAATTGTTCCTGACACAGTGAGTCAGAGTCAGCTGTTCATCAGAGTGATGGCTTGAGGGAAGAAACCATTCCTGAGTCTGTTGGTTTTGACGTACAGTGCTCTGTAGCTCCTACCAGAGGGGAGAAGCTGGAACAGGTTGTGTCCGGGGAAATTCTGGGAGGTCCTGACACTAGTACCAGGGAGAAAAAACGAAATGATTTAACTTCACTTTTATTTTACTTTACACAAGGACCACGAGTACAGAGCATTGCCTTTCCCTGGTGGTTAATCAAACAGAATTAAACCCAAAAAAGTACTAAAAGATCTTTAAGTCCCAGAGCTAGAGATCTTTTTTGACTCAGTGAATTGGTGTTATTTTTTTTAACTCTTGGTATGAAAACAAACTGAACTTTCTACCAATCTTTCATTATTTTTCATATTTATTGCTATTTCAAAATAAAGGCCTAAACACTAATGAATATTAAATATTCTTGTTGCAAATTGATAAATTACTGCGCCTCTATAATTTATTTTAAAAACATTTGTATTCAATTATAATTAAATGATCTTTATTGTGAAAATATTTCTTGTATTTATTCATACTGTACATACTGTACTGCAAAGTAACTTATCTGTCATACTGTTTAACTGTGTTAGTGTTGCCGCACTATTGATACTTTGCAGTCACGTGATATCTGGCGGGCAACAAACGCGGTTAGTGCATCCAATCGCACAACAACTATCTGTCATGTCGTGTATACTTAAAAAAAAAAAAAAACTTTTGTATATTAAAACTGGCAACGTCCTGGCAAGATCCTTGATTAGTTTACTGGTTTTCGTTGCTAGAGAATGACGTTCTTGCCCGCCAGCGACGTCACGTGCAAAGTATCAATCCTGATCATTATAGCACTAAATAGGAACAACCAAAGGTCTTCTTTATAATTTAAAACGCATACCATGATGACTAGACCTTGGTTTGGTGTTTTTATAATGGATGTAAGTATAGGGGACAGCAAGCAAATATTGATTATATGTCAGTTACTGCCTTTTGCCTTTGCACGACTCCTTATTTTTGGCACATGATACAAAGGCAGAATACAGTAACTGCCAAACAAGGGTCAAAGGTCAATTTTGAGCTCAAGATTTTTTGCTTACAAACATTTCCTCATTATAGCAACTAGTTGTCAAATTTTGGGAGTCCTACCTAAAACACTTTTGCCTGGACAAAACAGAAACTTTAAAGTCATTTTTCTCAGTTTCACACTCTAGCGAGTTAAGGTCTTTTGCCTTTGCAGGGCAGTATAACACAAATCATCTTCATGATGTTAAAATAGATCATAATCATGCACAGCAGTTGTTGACCAGATATGATGGGATTAAAATGACTATTAAACTCATCAGTGATCTTGACTTTGGGCTTTCATTTTCATTTCCCATTTGTCTCTTATTTGAAATCTCACTTGATTTAATGTTTCTTTCAGACCTGATGGACGTGAACAAGAAAAGAAAAACAGAAGCCAAAAAATCTCTCTCCTGCCCTCAGTGTAAAAAACGCTTCACATGAAAATCAAGGCTGAAGATTCACATGAGAGTTCACACTGGGAAGAAGCGGCTCAGGCTTTCGCTCTCAAATCACATCTTCTCATTCTGAAGAAAGACCATTTAACTGTGATCAGTGCGGTAATCAGTTTCATTGGGCTTCAGTCCTGAAGAAACACTTGAAGATTCACACAAAGGAGAATATTCATTCTGAATATTACAGCAGAAAAGACACGGCGGTGTGTGTTTCAGTGCAGGAAGGCCTTTACTGCGGATGATAGAAAGAGATTGCATTTGAATTTAGGCATTTGGCAGACGCTTTTATCCAAAGCGACTTACATTGCATTCAAGGTACTCATTTTACATTTTGTCAGTTCTTGCTTTCCCAGGGAATCGAACCCATGACCTTGGCGTTGCTAGCGCCAACGCTCTACTGTTAGAGCTACAGGAAAGATTAACTGGAAAGAGCACCAAGAACGTTCACCATGGAAAAACCTTTGGAGGCAAAGTTTAGGAGCTGAAGAATAGGCCTTAACTCGTTCTTCATTGTTTTTCATTAGAACATCTAGTTTCACTTCTACTCTTCCATGGAAACGCAAGATATACTTTCATATATTTTCTTCTCTTCTTCTCTTGAGATTATTTGGCTTGCATAAGTCAGTAAAGAGAGAGATCTAATTCGCTTTCACTTTTTCTTAATGTTTGTATTTGCTTCATGAAATTGATTAAACTCTTTACTCATTTTTTCAACATCTCATTGTTATTGTCCTTTTTTAATTTTCTGTTGATTCTGCTTGAATTAAGAGCTATTTCTTCATTTTATTTCTGAAATTCATGAAGTATCCTGATATGATTGCTTTTTGAGCTTTCCGTGTTTTAAACTTCTCAACAGAGCTTTTAAATGCTTAACTAAATTATATTTCACTGCACATATGACTGACATTGAATGAGATTGCTGTCTGTCTACATTATTAACAGTTTCACCCGTGATATCCAGTATCATATGTACATTAAAAAGAGTTTGTTTGAGTCAGTTTGATGTTTCATTCACACCATCAGGCTTCATGAAGTCAGAACAATTGTCCATTCACCCACAGCAGTGTTTATTGACCTCCACCATTCCCCAAATGGCAGAGCTCTTCAGGAATGTTGAAAAACTGTGGCAAGTTGACATACGTCCCTTCAGGAATGAAAAGGAGGTCACCAGATCCTGACGAGACCAATATGTTACACCACCCCTCTGCTTAGGTGCAAAGATTTCCAAGCCCCAAAGGAAATGATAATGCCCAGCCTCCAGAACACTGAACGGTTCCTCGCTAAAGATCCAGATCAAGCTGGCAAGCCGTACAATGCTGAAATTCTGAAACTGACCCAGACAGGAACCTTCAAGAAGTTGAGTTCCCACCAGTTGACACAGTCAGGGGAATAATGGTATATTCCACATCACATTGTGACCCACAACAATAAGAACTGCATTGTGTTCAACTGTTCTTATCAGTAGCACTTTGAGATTTGCTCCAAATGTAAAGTGTATTACAAATAAAACATTATTATTATTATTATTATTATTATTATTATTCGTACCGAGGGCTGAACCTAAATGAGTGGCTGTTACCTGGCGCCAGTTGCATAAACTTAGCCACTATGTTAAGACTGTGTCTTAAGAACTAATTTGGCCAACTAGAAATTAGTCAAGAGGTAATCAGTCTTACTTTTGTGATTCAAATTAGACCGATCTACCCTTTTATGTAATTGACTTAAAAAAAATAGCACCAGTCTTGAAGAAAAAAATTAGATGACTAACTTTTAAGACTAGTCTAAGCAGTTTATGCAACCGGCCCCTGGCCCCACCTTAGGACCTTTACTCCTAGGAGTGCTGTTAAGGTTCCGGGAGCACACTGTAGCTATTAAGTAGTTATGTAAAAGCCATGTTCCTCCAGGTCCGCCTGCTCTCTGAAGACCCTTCTGAGATTTGTCTGCCGTGACATGGAAGGAGACCAAATTCCATCGGTGTTTGAGTGGCAAGTCCTGCCCTTCGATACCCTGTGTAGCCCATGCTGTGCCAGTTAATCCAATATTCCATAAGTCCGCTCTGGGCCTCAGCTAGCACTGTTCCACAGACACATTGAGGTACAAAAATCAACCAGTAAATTATGATGCTCTTACCATGCGTAAAACTAGAAAAAATATGTAGCGCTCCAAAAAGAAAAAAAGTTATTGTACTGCAGGTCCTTGTACTACAGGTGTGTAGAGCCAATGGCATATAGAATAAACAAGAGGAGTGGCTGGCCGCACACTGATCCACTCAAGACTGGAAGTCTCCAAAAACATATTTTATTTTTTAAATTGCATCGTGCAAAAAAGTGCAAAGTGCATGTGGGTTAAAAACAGACTAGACACCAGCAAACGTTTCAGCACATTGCTATCTGCAGTGCTCATTTAGCAAACAACATTCACCCTTTTTAAGCAAGTCAGCAGTTAAGAACAATCAGCTGAATGCAATAATCTCAAAATCTCAATTGTATCAAGTAGAATTCCAAACAAGTATATATATATGTTTCAAATAAACAGCTTCCAATGATAATACAGCATTACAGACACACAAAAAAGAAAATATATATATATATTTTACAAAAAACAAGAAAATTCAAGTTCTTCATTCATACCCTCAGGAAATAAAGATTTAAGTTCAAAGATCCAAAAAGCCTCCCTTTGCAATAATTTTCTATCTCTATCTCCACCTCTCCTGTGAGGTAGAATCCTCTCGATGCCCAGGAACTTCATGTCAGACAGAGAGTGGTTAGCAGACTTGAAATGGCGAGAAATTGAAGATGTATCATCCTGTCTCCTAATGGCACTTGTGCGTTCAATCATTCTTGTGCGTAATGCAAATGTAGTTTTGCCAACATGTGAACATGGACAAATTATCACATATGTACTCTTACAAGTAATCAGTTGTCTAATCTTATACGTTTTAATGTACAAGGATGTGTAAATGATTTACATTTGACATACTTAGTACAAGAAGAGCAATTGTGACATGGAAAATTACCTTGGGCATCGACAAGAGAAGTTGGAGAGGAGATGTGGGTGTCAGCATGGACAAGCTTGTCCCTCAAGTTAGAGCTCCTGGAAGAGACAACAAGTGGTTGTTCACTAAATACATTCAATAACTGGGGATCACTTTGAATAATGTTCCAATGATTCTTGATAATGGTTTTAATATCATTACTCAGTGGACTGTATGTGGATTTAAAAATGCATGAAAAATTCTTATTTCTTTTTTTCATGGTCAGATTTCTCTCCTCCTGTTTTTGTAGGATAGAAACCTTCTCAAGTGCAGTATCAAGCCACTGGTTAGGATAGCCTCGTGATTTAAAGTCCATGTACAAGCTCTGGGCTTTAGACTCAAAGTCTTCTCTCCCAGAACAAATGCAGTGAAGTCTCAAAAATTGGCTATAAGGTAAACTACGTTTTAAGGGCATTGGATGAGCACTGTTAGCATGAAGGAGACTGTTCTTAGCTGTATCTTTTCTATAAAGAGAAGAGACTATTTCATTATCCACAACTGATATAGAAGTGTCCAAGAAATTGACATCAGTGCCCACATGATATGTAAATTTGATGGAGGGCCTAAGACAATTCATGTACAAAACAAATGTTTCAAAATCACTTGCAGAACCTTTATAAATGACAAAGCAATCATCAATGTATCTCTTAAACAAGATAATATTGTCCAAGAAGGGGTTATTGTTGAAAACATATGGGTCCTCTAGAAAGCCCAAATATAAATTGGCATAATCAGGAGCCATAGTGGCCCCCATGGTGGTGCCCTTAACCTGCAAATAATATTGATTTTCAAATAGGAAATAGTTTTTAGCAAGTACCATTTCAGCCATTTCAGTGATAAATTTGGTCGGAAGGCCCTCATCATCAGTGCGCAAATCGAGAAAATGTTCTAAAGCCAATAGGCCCTCATGATGTGGGATGTTAGTATACAATGAGGTCACATCCATGGTTGCTAATATAGCATCACAACAAACATTTTTCAGAGTTGCTAGACATTGCAGAAAATCAGTGGTGTCTCTCAAATAACTAGGAAGGGAAGTGACTAAAGGTCTCAAAACAGAATCAACAAAATTTGAAAGAGGTTCAGTAAGACTATTGTTTCCTGCTACTACAGGTCATCCCGGTGGATTGACCAAACTCTTATGTACCTTAGGTAAGATGTAAAAGACAGGTCTAGTTGGAGAACGATTCAGCAGATATTAGCTGTGTCCCAATGTGAAGGCTGCATCCTCCGAAGGATGTATGTGAAGGCCGATTGGCCGCATTTGAAGGCCAATTGCATCACAGCGGTGCGACGAAGGACGTCCCAATTCAAAGGCTGCATCCTTGGAAGGTTGCATTTGAAGGCCAATTGCGTCACCGCGGCACGATGAAAGCTGTCCCAACTCAACTCTGCATCCTCCGAAGGCCGTATTCGAAGGCCAGTTCTTCGTACGCGACGCGACGAAGGCTTCCCTGATTCAAAAGCGACGCCAAATGCACCCTTCGTTTCCCCGTGAAAGGAAGGATACATAAATGGACACTTAGCGGCCTATTCTACCCCATAAGTCATTGCGCGCCATTGACGACAGCATTTATTTATTAATTTTTAAAGGCGGCCGTGACTAGAGTTCGGTGGTGGACAGCAAATTCACATTTAAATGTAAGTATTATGTTTTCATTTACTCAAATAGCTAGCGAACCCAGAGTTAAAGTTTCTTATAAACTTCATCTTAACTCCTTCGTCACCATTGCGTGGCTTCATTTGTCAGGTAGTTTGAGGCAAAACTTGTGCTAATATTAGTTTAACGACCTATTTGTAATATTTGCACTAGTCTATCTCACTTGTGTATTATAAGAAATATCACTCACCCTATAAATCCCACAACAATAAGAAAAGCAGTTGATAAGGGAATGGGGTTTCACTTTTATGTGTTTTTGTAGTGCTGTCATGCAAGCTATGTGTTTTTAACCAAATTTGAGTATATAGAAATATGATTTCTTAAGTATTTTTGTATGCATGTCTTGATGTGTCATATTTTGCAGTGTTAACAATGCACTTAAGATTGCACCCCAGTGTTAAGCTTTTTTAGAGCAATTCAGGAGAAAAAAAAATACAAAGTAAGAAAGTTAATACACACATCTTTGCTGAAATGTATTGTGCTGTTGTTGTTAACAAGCCATGGTTCATTTGCTCTGCCCTTAGGATTGCAAGTGTCCTGGGACAGGTGAGGGTGTGAGTGGGAAACCCACTGCTGAAACTTGGCCCTGGTTTGTCCTCAGGGCCGAGTTCAGCAGTGGGTGCCCACGGTGAGGAGGAGCCAGCAGCAGGAGCACCAGCACGAAGGCAGAGGCGAGGAGAGTAGGGAGAGGATGGACAGGCTGTTATCTCTTCTTGAGAGAATGATTGAATATATATATATATTCTACATTCTTGTTTAACTTTTTTCACTTTTATTTTTTAAAAGGAAAGAAAAAATCTGTACATTATTTTTATGCAACTTTAAATGTGTAAATAAAAGAGAATGAATTGTTCTGGACATTGTTTATTTTTTTGACAGTCATAATTTCTACATGAAACAAACTCTTGTATACCTTTTTTTTTGTTTGTTTTTTTTTTAAATAAAATTGGTAAATGAAAATCATTTGTTCCACAGGCTACATTAAAGTACTTTTTCCAACTATGAACAACATACGTTAAACATATCAAAATCAACAAACATTTACAGTAGCCTATATAAAATAAGAAAAAAATTATGTAGACTTTTATTCAGCTGAGCAGGGAGACCCGGGTGGAGCCGCTGGACCGGGATGGGCTGCCCCTGGTAAGGCCTATCTGCTGATGGGACATCATCTGGGATGGTCTCCAGAGTGTTTGAGTGCATATTCCCACTATCCACTAAGTTGTCTACCAAGTTTGCAGGGCTGACTCAATCGATGGCTGCCATGTCACTGAGGTTTTTTTTTTTTTTTTTTTTTTTCAAAAAGAGTAATTTCTGGAAAAAGTACTTTTAATAACAAGTTTTTAGTATCAAGAGTAAAACTAGAGGTATGTATCCTGCAGGGGAAAAACTCCTTGTCAGGGGTTTTTATTATAGTTTAACTTTTGTATTTATATTATGCTACTACTGCATTTTACTTCTGAATATTTTCTAGGTTGTTACATTATATATTTCTGTGTAGTTTAATGTAAAATCATATGTGAGGGAAAAAAAGTACTTCAGTAGGTTACTTCACATTTGTACGTGAATACTTAACGAAATATGCATTTACTAAAATTAAAGTAACAAAATGTAGGTCTATTGTCACAATATTAACAAATTGTTGCTAACTAGAGCTGCGTCCCATATCAAAGGGCGCATCTGACGCGCTCGGACCGGTCTAGCCTACGGAGGATTGTTCTTGTCTTCTGGCAACTGTGACAGCTGCCAATGACGAGCGCGAGAAATACTGGACTTTTTTATATTCAATATTCAGTTTTATATTCAAACCAGGCTAAACCGAAAATACATGATCCTCAACATGTCCTCCAGTAAAATATAAAACATAAAAATTACAATAGCTAATTCTGGCTCCATAGCTGTTTACTTATTTAGGCTATATCAAATGAATTATCAGGATTATCCTCTCACACCGTTGCTTGGCGTCAGGAGCGGTGATCAGGAACACCTGGTTGCGCAATTAGGAAATCCTATGAAGGCTACATGGTGCGTCCTTCGAAGGACGCATAGGCTGCATCATTGAAGTCTTCAGTCTTTCAAAGGATGTGTGACAGATGGAAATAATGTGTTTTATCAGTAAGTCATAGCAAGCATTTGAGTAAGTAGTAGAATATAGGTTAATGGGTTCATAGTAAGGTAATTTTACCATTCTCATAGTTAAATGGTATATCATATATTATGGTTAAAGTTGTTACTGTTAGTTGCAGCAGTTACAGTACAGTACTTTTTTATTTCTTATTTTTCATGTGCAAAATGTCATTCTAACAACAACAGCAGTAAGTGTGAACAAGAGTGTTGTAGTTACTAGAGGGCTCCAGCAGGGGGAACGTGTGAGCTATGTTATGATGCACCTCGCGTCCTCCCTTCAGTCATTACACACATGATCCGAGGAAAGTTTGTGTCTGTGCATCTTTCACTCAACTATTCCCCTTTTCAGGTACAAATCTTTTATAATACGTGTTATTAGTTACCAGGGTATTATGTGAATGTGTACATGTGTCGAGGAGAGTGTTTTTAGCACAGTTAGTCGAACATTGTGAAGTTTGGGCGTTAATTACATGACGACGAGTAAGCTAGCAAAATGAGCCTTTAGCAATGTTAACCGCGTGGATGAAAGAACGGCCCTTAGTAGCTATGCAGTGACGTCGCACTTGTCGTAGTTTTGGTCTGACTGTAAGTTATACGGTTCTAAAATATACTGAGTATTATTAGAGGTGTAAAGTGTTATACATGTATGTTATCAGCATAATTGTGTTTTGTATCTCTTGTGTATTGCCGTATTTACTCTGTAGTTAAAAGTGGGAAATACTTCTGCAGGTATAATTGCTGACCAGACCAGAGATAATGTTTAGAATTGTATGTATAACGTATGGAATATTATTTTTGTATGTAAACTGTACTGACGTTGCATATGTTTTTCTATAGTGAGTCATTACACACATGATCCGAGGAAAGTTTGTGTCTGTGCATCTTTCACTCAACTATTCCCCTTTTCAGGGCTTTTACATTTGGAGGCACCGCTGGGATGAGAGAAGTGAGGTTGGTGTCCTGAGGCAGAGGAAGAAACCACACATCGATCATCTCATAAAAGTAACCCAGGTGGCAGAGACTGCAGTCACGGTTGGAGGGAAAGCCTAGCCAAGGAAAGCGTGTATCCTGAGGTGCAGTGTCCACTAGGGAGCAGCAAAACCCACGGTAACAGGCAACACATCACACCACAGCCCTGTTTGTAGCTCACCTGCTAAAATGGATCCAGAGGTTGAGAATTTGCGTTTTGAGGTTAAAGGAGCTCTTTTTCAACTCACTACAGATGAGTTAATGCAGATAAGTGACTTTCTTGAAATATCAGGAACAAATCGAGAAAAGATTACTGGGAAAACTCGTAATGCTCTTGTTTCCCATATTATCCAGTACATTGAAAATGATGAACTAAGTGAACTCGAAGATGAAGGCATGTCCGATCTGTTAAGTCTCATGGACATGATAAAAACCCTGCAAGAGGTTAGTAAAAATGACACATCAGAAAAAGCAAAAGATAATGAGGAGCAGGAAAAATTAAAGAAAGAGCTAGAGCAATTAAAACTCATGGTACAACAGAAGGAAACTGAAATGCAGGAACGGGCTAATAGGAACACAAAGAGTGCAGTAAACCATGAAGCTACCTCAGTTCACATATCCCATGCTCATGCAAACAGCCCGCCATGGCGAAAAGACTACAAAATCTCTGGTCAGATTGGCGAACCTGGACAAAAGGACAGGCTTACCTTCTCCAGCTTGGCTCGTCAAATCGAGAATGGTCTCAGTAAAGGTTACCCTGAATTAGAAATAGTAGATGCCGTCATTAGAGCCATTGTACCCGGCCTGCAGCTGCGGAGCTATCTTGAAGGGAAAAATGATCTGTCTCTGCCAACCCTTAGAAGGATCCTACGATCACACTACCAAGAGATGAGTGCAACTGAGCTATATAAACAGCTGACCACAGAAGTTCAGAGCAATAGAGAAACTCCACAGAATTTTCTAATCAGAGCTATGGACTTAAGACAGAAAATATTGTTTGCATCACAGGAAGCTGAGTCTAGCCTCAAGTATGACCCCGCACTAGTGCAGAGCATGTTCATGCACACCGTACTCACAGGGCTACAAAATGACAGCATCAAAACTGATCTCCAGCCTTACCTGTTGCAGCCGACTACTTCTGATGAGTTGCTCTTAGAGAGACTAAATTCGGCATGCGCTAATGAGAAAGAGAGACAAGACAAAAAGAGACTGACTACTCCACAGAGACACACTGGCGTCCACGCTGTCCAGTCTAGTGATGCAAGTGGCGACAAAAAATGTGCAGCTCGACAAAACATTGCCACACTCCCTCCCGATGTTCTTTCAGACCTAAAGGAAATCAAAGCCGACATAGTAATCTTGAAAGACCTCAAAGCAGAGATATCACAAATCAGAGAATCCATTCATAAGACAGAAGCCGTACCAAAACTGTATCCTCCTACTGGCAAAGAGATTGGCTACAGTGCAACCAACCATCCAGCTTATGCTCAGCCACAGTTCACGACCTGGAACAAAGAGAGTGCCACAGCTTTTCATCAGCCAAGTGGACCAGTGCAGGAGTACCAAACTGCTGGTGGCCCAAGACTAAAGACAGCAACAGCCCAGTTTCAGCAGAGGTTGGCACCACAAAGGTATCCAATGCCACGCCCCAAACCAAGATGCTTGATGTGCCAGCGTCGAGGGGAGGAATACTGCGAACATTGCTACAGGTGTGGGAGTAGTGAACATTTTCGTGCAGGCTGCAAAGGATACAGAGGACCGCCCAGTGCCATTAGAGAGACCCCTTTAAACGAAGAGTGGTTGCCCCCAAGGGACAGGGAGTGACCAGTTCTGTCAGAGTGTCCCAAAAATGCGCTAACTGTGGAGACCAAGAGAAACATCAGGAGTTCCAACGATGCTCAGTGTGTAAGACAGCGTTTTATTGTTCCATAGAATGTCAGGGTGATCACTGGCCAGCACATAAAGGAAACTGTAAGCCACCCACCCACCCTGAACCAAAAACACAACAAACACATGCATGCAAGATGACGACTGACAAAAAAAGAAACACCCTGATAAAGGAACATTCGACAGTGACTGAACTGGTGGGGAAGAAATGTCTGCTCAACTGCTACCTACAAGGGAAGAGAACCCAAGTGCTCTGGGATACCGGCTCACAGGTGTCTGCAATTGATGAGGCATGGAAAGCTGACAATTTCCCTGCCATCAGGCTGAGAGACATAGCCGAGATAGTTGATCCAGATGATCCGTTGCAGATTGAGGCAGCCAATGGTACAGAGATGCCTTATGTGGGATGGGTAGAAGTGACTTTTAAGCTAGCAGCAGGCGCTGAAGAGTTTCATGTCCCCATACTTGTTATGAAAGGCGGCCAACAGCCCCGCCCCATTATTGGCTTCAATGTCATTGAACGTGTAGTCATTAACAGTCAGAAAAACCAGACAAATGACACAGAGGAAGATAAATTGATAAATACTGTGAAAATGGCTTTTCCTGACCTAAAGAAAAAGACAGCTAAGGCATTCATTAAAGCAGTGAGCGTTGAGCGAACAAGTGAGTACCTAGTGAGAATAGCCAGCCAGAGAATGCGTATACCCAGTCATAGTGCTGTCCAAGTAAAGTGTAGGATAAATGTGAGACCATTTAAGGAAGACACAACATTAGTATATGAGCCTGATGACAATCCCGAGTGGCCAGAGGGGCTTGAATTTTGTGACACACTTGTCCAGGTGAGGAAAGGAGCACAACCAAGCATTATCCTGAGTGTACAGAATGCCACTGACCATGACATCACATTAACAGGAAGAGTAGTTATCGGCACAGCACAGTCAGTCACATCTGTATATCCACTCAATGTTATTAAGGAAACACACTCACCTGTTGATGTAAACAACCTTAAGGCCCAGCACACCAAAAACCAGGAGACAAGTACAGAGCTTTGGGATCCCCCTATCGATCTCAGCCATCTGGACGAAAAGCAGAGGATGGTTGTTCGTGAGATGCTGAGGGAGGAGTCAAACTCTTTCGCCAGATCGGATAGTGACATAGGCTGTATTGAGAAGCTCCATTTGAAAATTTCATTGAAAGATCCTGAGCCTGTAGCACGAACCTACATGTCAGTCCCTAAGCCCTTATACGAGGAAATGAAGGACTATTTAACAGATTTGATTGCACAAGGGTGGATTGAGAAATCCCACTCATCCTACTCTTCACCCATTGTTTGCGTAAGAAAGAAATGTGGCTCTTTACGACTGTGCATAGATTACAGGGAGTTAAATCGGAAGACCCACCCTGACAGACAGCCAATACCCAGAGTCCAGGATATCATGGATGGCCTTGGAGGAAACACCATGTTCTCACTGTTAGATCAGGGAAAGGCCTACCATCAGGGGTTTATGGAAAAAGACAGCAGGCACCTGACAGCTTTTGTGACACCCTGGGGCCTGTACGAATGGACCAGGATCCCATTCGGGCTCATGAATGCTCCAGCCGCTTTCCAGCGCTGCATGGAGGACTGCCTGGAAGGCATCCGAGACAAAATCTGTGTCCCATATTTGGATGATACTTTAGTGTTCAGCAAAACATTTGAAAGCCATGTCGGTGATGTAAGAACAGTATTGCAGAGACTGAGACAGTACGGCATCAAATTAAAACCAAGCAAATGTGAGTTATTCAAAGCTGAAATGCGCTACCTTGGGAGAATAGTATCAGCAGAAGGGAACAAAATTGATCCTGCTGACACTGCTGCCATCAGAGTTTTAAGAGACAAGAAACCCAGAACAGTTGGCGAGTTAAGACAGATTATGGGACTGTTGAGCTATTATCGCCAGTACATAAAAGACTTTTCTCGCATCGCTAGCCCCCTGTATGAGTTAACTAGGGGATCTGTGCACATGGAAAGCCCACAATCTGAGGGAAGGAAGTTGCAGAAAAGGGGAAATGCAAAAGTGGTGCCATCTCACACACCAATTGAATGGACAGCCTCGCACCAAAAAATTCTTGAGCGACTGATAGACTGCCTGGTCCAACCACCTGTCCTGGCATTCCCAGATTTTTCCCAGCCATTTGTACTGCACACAGACGCATCTAATAAGGGACTCGGAGCTGTGCTCTATCAGAAACAAGATGGAAAGCTGCGTGTTATAGCATACGGCTCCCGGACACTGTCAGCGTCAGAAAATAACTATCATCTCCATTCAGGTAAACTGGAATTTCTCGCCCTTAAGTGGGCGATTACAGAAAAATTCCGTGACTATTTGTATTACGCCCCCTTTTTCACAGTTTACAGTGACAATAACCCTTTGACTTATGTGTTGTCCACTGCTAAGTTGAACGCTACAGGAAGTAGATGGGTAGCAGAATTAGCAGACTTCAACTTTACCATCAAATATCGCCCTGGCAAAGAGAACGTTGATGCCGATAGTTTGTCTAGGATGCCAGTCGACGTTGAAAAACTGATGAATGAGTGCACAGAAGAAATGTCTTATGATGCAGTGGGAACAACTGCTCAGGCAGTAGAAACACAGCCAGAGTCAAATGCCTCATGGTCGATGGCCATCTCTGTTAAGAGTTTGTTCGAGGCTCAAGGTGCATCACTTGTCTCCTTAACACCAACACAGATACAGCAGGATCAGAGAGACGACTCACATATTGGACCAGTTTTGCAGTGCAAGTTGTCTGGAGTGAGGCCCGTGCGTCAGGAACTGAGAAAACTCAATGCACAGAGTTGTTGTCTCCTCCGAGAATTGGAAAAACTGGAAGTAGACGAAAATGGGGTCCTATGGAGAAAGACAGCCCGCAGGAAACAACTGGTATTGCCTGAAAAACACAAAGTTACAGCACTAAAAGAGCTGCACAATCAGATGGGACACCAAGGCACAGACAGAACAATATCGCTGATAAGAGACCGCTTTTTCTGGCCGTACATGCAGCGTGAAATAGAGCAATATGTAATGAGCTGTAATTGCCTGAAACAGAAAAAACCTAGCCGTGAAACAAGGGCCCCTTTAACAAACATTGTCACCACCCAGCCGTTTGAACTTGTGTCAGTAGATTTCCTCCATCTAGATAAGTGCAAAGGCGGCTACGAGTATATACTAGTACTTGTAGATCATTTTACACGTTTTGCACAGGCGTACCCGACAACATCGAAATCTGGAAAGACAGTGGCTGACAAAATATTCAACGATTATGCTCTGAAATTCGGGTTTCCAACACGCATTCATCATGATCAGGGAGGTGAGTTTGAGAATCAACTCTTCTCACAGTTGAGCAAATACTGCAGTGTAGCTGGATCGAGGACGACTCCGTATCACCCACAGGGAAATGGCCAAGTAGAACGTTTTAATCGAACGTTAATACAGATGCTCAAGACTCTCACAGACAAAGACAAGATGAACTGGAAAGACTCTTTGAATAAGCTCATATTCGCTTATAACTGCACACGTACAGAGGTAACAGGCTTTTCCCCATTCTATCTATTGTACGGCCGTTCTCCAAGATTACCTATTGACACGTTGTTCAGCTTGCCCGCAGAAGATGGAAGTTGCAGCCAGCGTGAATATGTTGAAACATGGAAGCAAGGAATGCAGGAGGCATATGCTATCGCAAGGGAGAATGCACACAAATCTGCTCAACGGAACAAGAGGATGTATGATACCAAGGTAAGGAGTTCAGTGTTGTACCCAGGGGACCGTGTGTTAATCCGAAACATGACCCCTCGTGGTGGGACTGGAAAATTAAGGAATCACTGGGAAGACACCATCCATACTGTAGTCCGTCAAGTGGGAGGGGATGTTCCCATTTATGAGCTGAGACCTGAACAAGGGAAAGGAAAAACCAGGATCCTGCATCGAAACCTCCTGTTACCATGCGATCACTTACCGCTGGAAGCTGAAGTACGCCCACCTGTGAAACCAAAAAGGAAAACTGCAGTGGCTGATAAAGTCAGAGAGGATTCAGAGGAAGAGGATGATGACGAGGATTACTATTGTGTGCCACCTCAGATCTTTGCTCACCCACCAGAATCAGTGAGAGAGACTCCTGTCTTAACAGCTGATGTGATTCAACCAGAGCTAAATGAACACGCACCAGAACAACCTCAGATAAAACATAGTGATGATAACCCAACAGACAACCAGGATGTCCAGGACAACATCGCACGTGAGACGGGGGAGGAAACATCACTGCCCTCAGTGGGTAACACACTCGAAGTAGAGCTGGAGACCAGACCTCAGCGGCCGCAGAGGCAACGTAGGCCACCAAAGACCTTCAGTTATGACAAAATTGGAACCCCATCCTGTTACAGCCTTGCTGCATTGCCCTCCTATGTAAGGACTCAGTTATGGGCACAACCAGTACAGTCATACTACAACCAGCACCTTTATTTGTGTGGAATGTAAGCTAAAAAAAAAAAACTATTCCTGCGTTTAACAGTTTAAACTGCTTTGCACTCATTGACTCATGAGAAAGCAGAGTGCTACTGATGTCACAAACATTGCACAGTTGAGGACTTTGTTACACAAGTCAACTGTGGAGTATTCATGCAATGGACTGTAAAGCGTCAACCATTTCTCCAAATATTGGACTTATACAGTATGTGTTATGTGAACTGAAAACAGAATGTATCAAAAGAGTTCCAGACTGTAACCAAACAACAATATTGGACTTATACAGTATGTGTTATGTGAACTGAAAACAGAATGTATCAAAAGAGTTCCAGACTGTAACCAAACAACAATATTGGACTTATACAGTATGTGTTATGTGAACTGAAAACAGAATGTATCAAAAGAGTTCCAGACTGTAACCAAACAACAATATTGGACTTATACAGTATGTGTTATGTGAACTGAAAACAGAATGTATCAAAAGAGTTCCAGTCTGTAAAAAGCGTTTTGAACATGTTTGAACGTATGGTTAGAGGGAATGATGTTGAGGACAACATCTAATTTTGAGGGGAAGTATGTGACAGATGGAAATAATGTGTTTTATCAGTAAGTCATAGCAAGCATTTGAGTAAGTAGTAGAATATAGGTTAATGGGTTCATAGTAAGGTAATTTTACCATTCTCATAGTTAAATGGTATATCATATATTATGGTTAAAGTTGTTACTGTTAGTTGCAGCAGTTACAGTACAGTACTTTTTTATTTCTTATTTTTCATGTGCAAAATGTCATTCTAACAACAACAGCAGTAAGTGTGAACAAGAGTGTTGTAGTTACTAGAGGGCTCCAGCAGGGGGAACGTGTGAGCTATGTTATGATGCACCTCGCGTCCTCCCTTCAGTCATTACACACATGATCCGAGGAAAGTTTGTGTCTGTGCATCTTTCACTCAACTATTCCCCTTTTCAGGTACAAATCTTTTATAATACGTGTTATTAGTTACCAGGGTATTATGTGAATGTGTACATGTGTCGAGGAGAGTGTTTTTAGCACAGTTAGTCGAACATTGTGAAGTTTGGGCGTTAATTACATGACGACGAGTAAGCTAGCAAAATGAGCCTTTAGCAATGTTAACCGCGTGGATGAAAGAACGGCCCTTAGTAGCTATGCAGTGACGTCGCACTTGTCGTAGTTTTGGTCTGACTGTAAGTTATACGGTTCTAAAATATACTGAGTATTATTAGAGGTGTAAAGTGTTATACATGTATGTTATCAGCATAATTGTGTTTTGTATCTCTTGTGTATTGCCGTATTTACTCTGTAGTTAAAAGTGGGAAATACTTCTGCAGGTATAATTGCTGACCAGACCAGAGATAATGTTTAGAATTGTATGTATAACGTATGGAATATTATTTTTGTATGTAAACTGTACTGACGTTGCATATGTTTTTCTATAGTGAGTCATTACACACATGATCCGAGGAAAGTTTGTGTCTGTGCATCTTTCACTCAACTATTCCCCTTTTCAGGGCTTTTACAGATGCAGCCTTCACATTGGGACACAGCTCTTGCATCTCTTTATCAGAAATGAATTGATGAGCATGTGCTTCCTGAACAAATTTCTCGACCTCACTTTGAAACCAAGTCGTAGGATCTGATGGCAAAACTCGGTAATAATTAGTATTATTGAGTTGACGAAGAGCCTCATTATTGTAGGGTTTGATGACAATGGTTTTATTCCTACACAGTTCATCAAGAGCTTCTTTTTCAGAATGTGTCAAATTTGACTTTTGGTTCCTAAATGATGTCTACTCAAATAAATTAGTCACATCCCTTTCCACTAGCCTAAAATAAGTTTCAATAGATGGATTAGACACAGGTGGACAAAAAGTACTTTTAGGCTTGAATTTCTCACGACCATTGTGATTGTACACATTCAACTGATCAACTTTGTCATTTTTGTACCAACATTTCAATCTTAAAGAGGGGGGGGGGGGGGGGGGGGTACAATGGTGTTTCATGTATTCAGAGTAGTTTACAGTGTTAAAGAGATGGATTCTCATGCTTAACATGGCCAAAGTTTAAAAAAAATATTTTGGACGAATAACGGAGAATTTCTGTGCCGAAAATCTTACTTCCGGGTTGGTACAAGTTTCGGCTGTTTTTTTTTCGATCGTGGATCTAATGACGTAGACCAGAGTGGAACTCCTTATATGAGCATTTCTCCCGGAAAAGCTCGCCCGCGCACACGTCGACCAGAGGAGAGCGAGACCGCGCACATCAATGCGCTTCAACAGGAAATCATCGGCAGCGCTGCATAGTGTCTCCAAAGTGTGTTTTTGGATGTGAGGGAAAGCTTACCATGTTCATCTTCCCAAAGAACCCAGCATTAGGAACAGTGGATGCAGATTGTTTTTCCGGGGCAAAAACGAGTTGTGTAGACTGTTTGTTCCCTGCATTTTGACGATGAATGTTTTATAAACAAAGCCCAGATCGACGGATTTGCAGATCGTCTAATGCTTAAGGATCGAGCAGTCACAATGATAAAGGTTCGCGATCGCAGGCGGTGAGTAAAACTGCTTCAAATGTCTCTGTGTGTTGTTGTTAGCTATCAGCGCGTCAGCACAGCATTAGCTTCGCCCATAGCCATAGAGAGAATTCTCTCTATGGCTCTGGCTTCGCCCACACGGCACGCCTCCAGACGCTCGTTTTTTTCTGGAAAGACTCGGTACAGCCTATCTGTCTTTTATACATATAATACAACTAAAGACTTTTTGGAGATATGAAGGATGCAATACTACTCTATAGGTACTCAAGATTAACAGGAGATTGAGTGAAAATAAGCATTTCACCCCCCCCCCCCCCCCTTTAATGTCCGAAAAAACTTAAACAGTTCAATTTTGGTGACAAAAGGATCTGTAGCTTTAGTTGGAACAAAGCTTAGACCTTTGTTCAGAAGACTTACTTCTTGTAGATATAATTCTTGACCAGTAAGATTGAAGATCAAATTGTCTTTAGGCGAATCCCCCTCTTCCGAACTTCTTGTTAAGTGTCTCCTCTTACTCCCACGTCTCCCACGATGGGTGGTGGTGGTCTTCTGCGAAGTGGGTATTTGCATGGCGTTCTTAGATGATTTTCTGTCTCGCTGGCGTGATCTAAAAAATCCATTTCACTATCACCACTGGATGCAGAAGTATGCCGAGCCTCATCTTCATCTACCATGCGTAACATTTAAAGGGCCTTAGCTAACCAGTACGACCCCCTCGGGTTAATCCTGCCATACACCACCTGTGCCAAAATCCTAGTGAGACCACTTTGGGACAAACACAGAGACTGGGATGATCCCCTACTGCCCCAGGATTTGCTACAAGCCTGAAGAGACTGGGAAGGAAAGTTACAAGTCCTGCCAAGAATCACCTTCCCCTGAGCGTACGTACCTCCTGCCATGGATGAGAGAAGCATTACTCATGAGATACATGTGTTCTTCGATGCTTCGATCTTGTCGCTTACCTGTCATCAGTTCAAGAATTACACCCATAATGACTGCATTTAATGTCCAGATTGGAGCTTTGTGCTGCCGTCACAGGAGCCCTAAGTCCTGAGTCATGCCGATTTAAGATATTTGTTGGCACCCGAGTGGACGAAATTCAGGAGCTTACTGATCAACATTCATGGCGATATGTTGACTCTGCGAATGACCCCGCTAGATGTAAGTAGCTAGAGGAGCTGGCTAAGTCTAAACGGTGGAGCCATGGACCACACTTTCTCCTCCAAAGCTCAGACAAATGGCTGACCCCGCCAGCAACAGTAGTGAAGGAGTGTCATTCAAAAAGTCGGTATTCTGTTGAGTCACGACAATACCTGATAAAGAGCCTCACACACCAGATGTGCATCAGTACACCACTTGGAAGGAACTTCTAGAGGCCACAGTACAGATGCATCACGGGGAGGCAGGTCAGAGCAGGAACCCTAATGCTGATGACTACCATACCAGGGGCGGTGTCAGCCGATTTTGCCGGGGCTTCAACCCTGAATGTTTTGAGCCCGAATGTGTTTTGAAAAGTTGACTGACAAATATAAAATCGGACAATAGCCTATGTAAACCCTCGAAATCATAAGTTGCCTTATTTCATTGTGCTTTGGCTATGCACATACTGCATATGTAAGGACCTCAAATAATTATTTAATTTGTTTCTTGTCTTTGTTTATTGTAGATATTTTGCACTAATATAATGTAGAGGATAAATATGAAAGTCTCAGAAATGATGAATACTGTTGGGGGCGCTGTGAGAAGAAAAGAGTAGTGGGTAAAAAGGAAAAGAAGAAGCACAGTTAACACATGTTGTTGTTCATGTTAAAACTTTCAGCCCCATAATCTGTCACAGAAAACAAAAGAGAAAAACAACCGGGGCAAATAAATCTACAGAAAAGAAAAGCTGTCGTTGTTATTGTCCAAGGGGGCAACATAAAATTGGTGTTTCTGCTCGGTTTGTGACGGATTTCGGGAGGAAGAGAGCAGCAAGTGCGGAGCGGCCAGCGAGTGATGAAACGAGCCGCGAGTGCAGCGCGAGCTGAGAACGAGCCGCGAATCACGGAGAGAGTGGACTTTGAAACGGCGAAAAAATTACTGCAAACGTGAGTTAATCTGTTCAGTGAGTGGCCATAATGTTGCCTGTGTGGGAAGCAACGCTGGATGAAATAGAGGGTAAATTACTCGAGTTATCTGCTTCGCAACTGAGAGATTTGTGTGAAATGTTAATGCTAAATGTGAGGGAGGATGAGACACACACGCCTCGCGCGCTGAGAAGACGTATTCTGCAGTATTTAGAGGGAGATGATGTTGTTTCACTTGAAGATGAAGGACTATCTATATTGTTAGATACAAAGGAAAAAATTGACAGTTTGAGAAATGTTGACCAAGAGGAAATCGAAAGCTCATCTAGTGTAGAGGTTGAAGCAAACAACGAGGGGCAGCGAAAAGTTGACTTGGAGCACCACTCTGTGGGCGTTAGTGGAATTGCATCAGAAAAGCCTGTGATAATCACTGCAACAGAATCAGTACGTGCCAGAACAGACCGAAAAATGCCAAATTCATCAGTTTCAGGAGAAAATGTCACACTAGTGCATCCAGTGTACAAAAAAGAACTCAAAATAATTGGACAAATTGGTGAACCTGGCCAGAGAGACAAATTAAACATTACCAGCCTGGACAGACAGATTCACAGGGCATGCAAAAGGGGTTATGATGAGGGAGAAATTGTTGAGGCAGTCATTCAAGCCATCATCCCAGGTGTCAATTTGAGAAGTTATCTGGAGAGTAGAACAGACTTAACATTGCCTGTCCTTAAACAAATTCTCAGAGCAAATTTTATAGAAAAGGATCCAACTGAATTGTATCACTCACTCACACGTGCAGTTCAAGAACCCAAAGAAACGCCTATCCAGTTCTTAGTTCGAGCCATGGATCTCAGACACAGGGTTTTGTCAGCATCTGAAAATGTAAAGACAGGATTAAGATATAATTATGAGCTAATCCAGAATCAGTTTTTGCAGACAGTTATGACTGGCCTCCATGATGACAGCATACGCACAGATCTAAAACCCTACCTGGAAAACCCATGCGTAGAAGATGAAGTGCTTTTGGAGAAAATGAACATGTCATATAGTCTGGAGCTTGAACGAAAATCAAAGTTCTCAACCACTCGACCAAAAATAGCCAAGGTGGCCACAGTTATGGAGGAGGAACAGGCACCTGCTGAACAAGATAAAGGTGTCATTATAAAAAAAGAGAAAGCTCCAAAGCCTAACAACCTGATGGAAAAGCTTGATGCACGAGACAAAGTGATTTGTGAAGCAATCCAGAGCCTTACGTCTCAAGTAGCGAGCCTTGCTCAAACATCACGGCCTCAGACAATCAGAAACAGTAACCAGAGATTCACTCGAAATCAATTTCCACCTGTTCGAGCAAGCACCAGGCGCTGTACCCAATGTGAGCAGTCCAACCCAGAGGGAAGATGTGAACACTGCTACAAGTGTGGCAGTAGTGAGCACTGGGCAGCGGGTTGTCGGAAACGAACTGTAACCAATGTGACGTCAAGCAAGATTGAGATTACATCAGACATCATTGAAAGCTTACCAAGAGCTTGCTTATCTGAAGCACCATGGTCGAACAAACAGGAGAAAACAGCCAGTCTGGTGGGACGCAGATGCTTGGTGCAATGTTCTCTTGGAGGTGTTAATACATCAGTGCTTTGGGACACGGGGTCACAGGTTTCAATTGTGGGCTCGGAGTGGAAGAAGAGACATCTCCCTGACACAGAGGTGAGACCAGTGAGAGAGCTACTTGAGGAGGGAGAACTCAACCTGACAGCGGCGAATGGGACGAGCATACCATATGAAGGCTGGATGGAAGTGGAGTTTTGTCTGTCTGGAAACACTGAGACTGAAGGAGGGGGCACACACCTGCTGGCACCAATTCTCATTGCATCCAGTGAATTGGAGAAACCCATAATCGGCTTTAATGTGATTGAGGAATTGGTCCAAGCTAATGCAGCCCAGCAGATTCCTTTGAGTTTTCTTGTGAACACACTGAGTTCATCTCTGGAAGTTAGCCCTAGGAAAGCAAAAGCCGTTCTGTCACTGCTGAAGAAACGCAAAAACAGCAGCAGCTGTCATATTGCAAGACTTGGACGAAAATCCATAATTCTTCCAAGGTGCGCGAGAGTGAACGTCAGCTGTGGCAAACTGAATAAGACGGTTACCCTTGGAACACACGTGATGCTGGAGCCCAATTCAGAAGTACCCTGGCCGGCAGGTATAAAGGTAAACAAACAGCTTATTCAGATGCCTCAAAATGATAATGACAACATTACAGTGATGGTGGAAAATACCACGGAAGAAGAGGTGACACTTACAGCACGGACTGTCCTGGGGTGGCTGCATACAGTGGATGCCATTCATCAGCTGGAAGTGAAACCACCGCCTCCGTCTGAATCCCAATTTCAGGTATCACAATGTGACAATGACTCAACTCCAGAGACTCCGCTCAGGGTTCAGGAGAGTGAAGGATGGGACCCTCCAGTGGACCTCAGTCACTTACCTGGGGAACAACAGGAGCGTGTGAGACAGCTGTTGAGAGAGAATAGTGGAGTGTTTGCTAAGGATGACTGGGATACTGGATGTATTCAGGATCTTACAATGGACATTCGTTTGAAAGACAACATCCCTGTCCAAAAGACGTACAATGCAATACCACAACCCCTGTATCAAGAGGTAAAGACCCACATACAGAACTTGCTGAGTCAGGGGTGGATCCAAAAGTCGACATCCTCCTATTCCTCGCCGGTTGTGTGTGTGAGAAAGAAGGATGGGAGCTTGCGTCTATGTGTGGACTACCGGCTGCTCAACTAGAAGACACACGCTGACAGGCATCCCATCCCACGAATTCAAGAGATCCTAGAAAATCTAGGGGGGAACTCCTGGTTCACTGTGCTGGACCAGGGTAAAGCCTATCATCAGGGCTTCATGAGTAAAGACAGTAGGGCATACACAGCATTTATAACACCCTGGGGACTCTATGAGTGGGTACGGATACCGTTCGGCCTCACGAATGCACCCGCCGCCTTTCAGAGGTACATGGAAGAGTGTCTAGGAGAGTTCAGGGATGACATTTGTGTTCCCTATCTTGATGACGTATTAGTCTTCAGCAAGGACTTCAACCAGCACCTGGAGGACTTGAAGAAAGTGCTACAGCGACAGGAGCAGTGTGGTATCAAGCTAAGGCCAAGGAAATGTGATTTTTTTAAGCCGGAAGTCTGCTATGTAGGCCGTATCATCTCTGAACATGGGTACAGCATGAACCCCAAAGAAAAAGAGGCTGTGCAAGCACTAAAGTGGGAAACACCTAGCACTGTTCGTGAGGTGAGGAAGCTCATGGGTTTCCTTGGTTACTACAGATCATACATTGCTGACTTTGCCAGAATAGCCAAGCCTTTATATGAACTGTTGACAAAGCCCAGCATGTGCAAGACGAAAGGCTCCGGAAAAAGAGGGAACTCATCCTCGCAAGCACCTCCATCACAGCCAGTAGAGTGGACAGGGCGACATCAGGAAGCACTGGAGAAGCTGATCGCGGAGTTGTCAAACCCACCCATAATGGCATACCCAGACTTTGAAAAGCCATTTGTCCTTCATGTTGATGCGTCAGAAGAAGGGCTAGGAGCCGTACTGTACCAACGACAGGGAGGCAAACTCCGAGTAGTTGGTTATGGGTCTCGGACTCTGACCCCTGCCGAAAGGAACTACAAGCTGCATTCTGGGAAGTTGGAGTTCCTCGGACTCAAATGGGCGATCACAGAGCGTTTCTGGGATTTCCTGTTTCATGCGCCACATTTCACTGTCTACAGTGATAATAACCCGTTGACATATGTCATGAAAACGGCAAAGCTCAATGCAGCGGGGCAACGGTGGGTTTCTGAGCTGGCAGACTACCGTTTCACTTTGAAATTTAGACCAGGAATGGCAAATCGAGATGCAGACTTCTTATCACGGAGATCAGTGCCCATTGAAGTCACAGTCAGAGAGTGTACTCAGGAATGTGAGCCAGAAGTGCTGGGATCAATTGGGGAAGTCCTAAAAGCACAACGACGTGAGGAAGTGGACTGGATATCTGCAATTACTTGCAACATAGATGTCTTACCAGAGGAGCTGAAGGGTGGATCAGAGACCTGTCAACGGCTAACACCGCAGGATATCAGGAGTGCCCAGCTGAGTGATCCAGTCATCAGCCGAGTACTTGATCTGAAACAGAAACAAATCAATCTCAAACACAAAGAAAAATTGAGGGAACCGAAAGCCGTGAGACGACTCTTACGAGAATGGCATCACCTGCAGATTAATGAGGAAGGTATCCTGCAAAGAAAAATAATGACCAGAACTCAGTTAGTTATCCCAGAAAACTTGAAAAGTATGATATACAAGTACTTACATGAAGACATGGCCCACCTAGGTGCCGATCGCATGGTGGCAGCAGCTCGTGCACGTTTCTTCTGGCCGAAAATGAGAGAAGAGATGGAGCATTATGTCACGAGAGTGTGTCGATGCCTAAGACAAAAGAAACCAAACCGGATCACCAGAACTCCAATCCAGAGCATTGAGACAACAGCTCCATTTGAGATGATCTCGATTGATTACCTGCACCTGGAGAAAAGCAGAGGGGGCGCAGAGTATATCCTCGTGGTCATTGACCATTTTTCAAAGTTTGCTCAGGCTTACGCCACCAGAAACAAGTCTGGAAAGACAGCAGCCCAGAAAATCTTTGAAGATTTCATCATGCGCTTTGGTTATCCTGGAAAGATCCACCATGACCAGGGGAGGGAGTTCAAGAACAGCCTGTTCCAAAAGCTACAGAATTACTGTGGGATTAGGCATTCACGTACAACTCCCTACCACCCCCAAGCTAACCCGGCAGAGAGGTTAAATAGGACATTGTTGGGGATGTTGAGGACCCTAGAGGAAACAGAGAAGTTGAATTGGGCAGAACACCTGAACAAAGTTGTCCACGCCTATAATTCTACTGTGCACGAGTCAACCGGATTTTCTCCATTCTTTCTCCTTTTTGGTCGAGAGCCAGTTCTTCCAATTGATCTGGTGCTCCCCACAAAGCAAGTAAAGAACACTCAGTCTCACACTGACTACGCTGAAAGTGGAAAAGGTCTATGCAAGAAGCATACGAGATTGCGAAAAAGAACATGAAGAAGGCTGCTGCAAGGGGGCAAAGAAATTACAATCGGAAGGCATGGAGTTCTGTCCTGGAGCCAGGGGATCATGTGTTGGTGAGGAACCTGTCAGAAAGAGGTGGCCCAGGAAAACTGCGAGCGTTCTGGGAAAAGCAAACGTATGTGGTGAAAGAAAGGAGAGGAGATGGCCCGGTGTATGTAGTCGGACCGTTGGATGTGACTGGAAGGGAAAGAGTGCTGCACCAGAACCTTCTATTGCCTTGTCCTTACCTGGTTGATGAGCAGAGGACACCTGATGGTTGTCTGGAAAGAAAAGGATGTCAGAGGAACAGGTCAAAACAGGGAGCACAACCACGACGAAATACTCACCATGAAAGCACCGACAGTTCCAGCGATGAGGAGGTTGACTTGTGGGTTCCAATGCAGAGAGCAGGAACATATCTGGATCCATGTGCAGCAGAATTTCACCCTGGAAGAGAGGAGAGAAACAGGAAACCTGAAAAGGAAACTGACATTGAAGAAATCGTTGACAAATCTGTAAGCATACCTGACTCAGATAAGTCAGATGAAGAAGTGCTGGGAGATCTTCAAGGGGAGCAGGAGCTGGAGGAAAGATTCGTTGGAGAAGCCGAGCATGAAGATAGTGATTTGGCATCGGAACCTATCAGGAGAACTTCTGCCAGAACCAGGCAACCTAGGAATCTGTACACGTATGACACCCTGGGTGAGCCCACACTTCGACCAGTGAACTGGAGTGTCTGTGGTGGAAATACTGACGTGAGAACCTGCTGTGTACAACCCCAGCTGAGCATCGATCACCTGAATCTGTATCCTTCATTCTAAGTAACACTAGTGAGAGTTGAAAAAGTAATGTTCAAAGTAATAATTTTGTTAAGTGAGTTATAAACAGTTAAGGGTTTTGTAAGTTTACAGTCGTAATAATGCTCTAAAGCAGAGTTATAGTTTGGTCAGCTAAAGGTATATTTGATAGGCTGGATGAAACACTAAGAGATTAATGCATTACTTAAGTGACATTTGAAATGTGTTAATACATTGTGGAGGTGTAGGTGGTTGTGTCCACTTGTCATTGCAGGATGTTCTGGGGGGCCCACCAGCGAGCCTAAAGACAAGACACCTCTCAACATGCAACACATCTAAAAGTTTAGATCATTGTTATTATGTCACAGTTGTATGGAAGTAAAATATATTGTTAAGCTGTGAGAAAGCATGTACATTACACTGTAATTGGAACTTACATTTTCAGTATATACCTAGAGATAGTAAATTAAAAATGTTTTGTAACATTTTATTTTTTTTAGTGGGGGAGGGTGTAAGGACCTCAAATAATTATTTAATTTGTTTCTTGTCTTTGTTTATTGTAGATATTTTGCACTAATATAATGTAGAGGATAAATATTGAAAGTCTCAGAAATGATGTATACTGTTGGGGGCGCTGTGAGAAGAAAAGAGTAGTGGGTAAAAAGGAAAAGAAGAAGCACAGTTAACACATGTTGTTGTTCATGTTAAAACTTTCAGCCCCATAATCTGTCACAGAAAACAAAAGAGAAAAACAACCGGGGCAAATAAATCTACAGAAAAGAAAAGCTGTCGTTGTTATTGTCCAAGGGGGCAACACATACAGCCTGTAAAAATAGACATAGGTCTTAAAAATAATCTAGCCTAAAGAATATGTGCTTCTCCGTTTCTTCATCTCTGTTGAATATGCAGCAGGTAGGGGAGGAGCTAGCACAGTTGTTAACTTCAACTAATGTTAGTGTGGCGAGTGAACAGCAGATAGCAGGAAAGATGAGAAGACAGCAAAAATGAAGCAAATGATTTAAAATGTAATATACCAATACACAACAGTTCATATTATGTTGTAATATTTTAAGATACATGTATCTGGAAAGTCTCACAGATGTACTTTGTCTGAAAGTAAAGTGTTACTGTAAAAAAAAAAAAAAAAAAAAACTCTTCGAGTGATCCCTGTATTTGCATAAAATGGTCTGGGCTAAGCCCCGGATGTCCTTCAATGCTGGAAACGCCCCTGTTCCGTACAGCCGAGATTCTTATCCTGAGAGGGGCAAAATAGGATAGCTTTGCAGAGGAGTTCAGACTACAGAAAAATAGGAAACCAGTATAACTAAGTAGCCATTTACTTACTTTCTCCAGAGCTGGACAAGAGAGAGGATCTCATTAAGGTCGGGGCAGATTGCTCTGATCTGAAGACTTGGCTGCTGTGCATCCCATCATTTTGGATCATTGCCATCCTACCACTAAGCTTCTGATTCAAGACTGTGATTCCCAACTGTTTAAAATTAACAGTAATAGGTTGATGTTTGCTTTAGTTGGGCTCTTTGGCCTTGACTATTTGATGATAGTTTTTCTCTGGCTGCTGTAAGTGTTTGTTATACATTTACATTTATTCATTTAGCAGACGCTTTTGTCCAAAGCGACTTAAAATGAGGACTAAACCAAATGAGTCATTGTGAAGAGGCAAAAACAACACAAGAAGTGCTCAAAATACAAAGTTCAGACATTGCTCAGAGTAGCATGAGCCAGACAAGGGAGGATTAAAGAAAAGGAATTAAAAAATAAATAAAAATAAAATATGTTATCTTAAGTTCTCACGGAAGAGAAGAGTTTTCAGTTGTCTTTTGAATGTTGTCTGTGATTCTGCATTCCGGATGAGGGTCTCTCTCTCATTCAGTGAATGAGAATGTTCTGGAGAGTGATTTTGTGGCTCTCTGTGATGGAACCACGAGTCATCGCTCATTGACCGATCGTAGGCTTCTGGTAGGGATGTAGATTCGTAGGAGTGAGTGAAAGTAGGAGGGAGATAAGCCTGTGGTAGATCTGTAAGCAAGCGTCAATGCCTTGAACTTGATGCGAGCAGCGAGAGGTAGCCAGTGCAGAGAGATGAACAGAGGAGTGATGTGGGCCCTTTTGGGCTCATTGAAGACAAGACGGGCTGCAGCATTCTGGATCATTTGTAGAGGTTTAGTTGCACATGATGGAAGTCCAGCCAGAAGAGCATTGCAGTAGTCAAGCCTAGAAATTACCAGGGCCTGGACGAGAAGTTGTGTTGCATGCTCAGTTAGGAAAGGCCTGATCTTCCTGATGTTGTGTAATGTAAATCTCCATGATCGAGCGGTCTTTGTAATGTGGTCTGTGAAGGTCAGCTGGTCATCAAATATTACTCCCAAGATTTCTGACCGATCATGTTGGTGTGATTGATGATGAATCTAGCTGGATAGTGAAGTTGTGCTGTAGAGACAGATTGGCAGGGAGGACGAGAAGCTCAGTCTTTGCTAGGTTGAGCTGCAGGTGATGTTTCTTCATCCATGCCGAGATGTCCGCCAGACAGCTTTAGATCCATGTAGCTACTGTGGGATCATCTGGTTGAAATGAGTGGTAGGGCTGAGTGTCATCCGCATGGCAATGGTAAGAGAAACCATGTGCTTGAATGATGGGTCCCAGTGATGTGGTGTAAATTGAGAAGAGGAGGGGTCCAAGAACTGAACTCTGAGGAACCCCTGTGGTCAGTTGATGTGCTTTGGATACCTCGCCTCTCCATGCAACCCTGAAGGACCTACCAGTGAGATAGGACTCAAACCAGTGGAGGGAAGTTCCAGTGATGCCCAGTGATTAGAGGGTGGACAGAAGGATCTGACGATTCACAGTGTCGAAGTCAGCAGAGAGATCCAGGAGAATGAGAACTGAGGATTTGGAAGCAGCTTTTGCGATCCGCAGGGTTTCTGTGACTGACAGTAATGCAGTCTCGGCTGAATGCCCTTTCTTGAAGCCAGATTGGTTGACATCCAGCTCTCAATGAGTTCAGTGATTTAGGTCAAATAACGATTATGTTAAAACACAACCAACACCATCAGATCACCTTGTCTATTTGTTCATCTGGCTATTATAAACAAACAAAATCTAAAGTTAATGATTTTTAAGGGTCAAGAGCCCAACTAAAACAAACACTGATCACCAAAACAAATTCCGGTATTCTCCTTCAGTGATTCTGCTTGTTAACATCAGGTGTCTTCAATAAAGCTCAATCATCACTCAAATATTCACTTAATTCTCTCATTAACTTTAACACTGCTTCAGTGTTCATTTAACACTCTGCTCATAGTTTATATAGTTCACACTTTTCAGTGTTAATCAGGGACGTCGTTAGGCCTATTTTAGGGGGGCTGAAGCTACCCCAAAATGTTCCTAAGCCCCCCTAAATGATAATAAGAACAACAATAACAATTCGATTTATCAATAACCGTATCCTCATTCATATTTAGACGCAACAAATGATATATATCCAGCTACAAAAAATAGCCGAAAAGTAAGTTGGACCACGCATTCACCATGAGACACGCAATTAACACTTTTCACACACTCTCTCATGCACAGAAAAATCGCGAAGCAAAGAGGACACGGAGACCAACAGACTAGACAGAGCAGGTTACTTTATGATAAAAGAATCTCAACTCTCAGATTCTGTCAATTTTATTACGAAATTCAAACAATAAATACCGTTTTGGCGTTTGTAAATGTTACGTGACAGATCCTTAGCGCACGTGAACCGATCATCTCTAACGTTACTAGCTAACGTTAATAGTAAAAAAAACACGAACACTGTTGAAAGATACAGTAGGCTACTACAACTTACCGAAATGTATATTCCTCATACATAATATCGATCAGTCAGTGTTTTTATCAGCGTGAAGAGGTCAATAATATAGCTGGAGAACAATTATGTCACATTTACCTCAGGAAAGCCATTTAATGAACATAATAGGCTATAGCACGTAAGTTAGCTGGCAAGAAAAAAAAGAGCTATAGAGAGTATTTTGCAAAATATGTGTTTTATATTACATATTTATTATATTTTTACTTATATCATTAAATAAAGTTATTATAATAAAAAAAAACATTATATTATATTTAATTTGAGTTATTTTAACCTTAAATAATACTACCAGCTGATAGGGCTCTCTGTATGTTTACAGCATTAGGTGAGTTGTTTTTTTCTTGAGAAATAAAAATACAATAATTGAATTGAAATAATAAAAAAGCATTGCTTACCAGAAATTGTACCATGCACCATAAAATTTACATATCATTTTACACTTATACTATACTAAAGCCTGAAATGGGCACTTTTTGTGACAGCAACCCTATCATTTTTTATCAAAGATGTGGCTTAACTTCAGAATTTGAACTAAAATCAGTATTCTTATGATTGCTCTGAACATTTCTGACTAAGTTCAACAAACATTACTTATTCATAAACTTAAAATAATTAATAAAAATGTAGGTGTGACGGGGTTGAGACTAGGGTAACAGGGTTGAAGAGACAAATACAGCTAAACATAGTTGTTTTTTACTCAAATTCACTGTAAGATTTTCTATAAACGCAAGTTACAAATACCCTGGGGGCTAAGCCCCCCCTGTCTTCCAATCCTAGTGACGTCCCTGGTGTTAATTTAACACTGGGGATTTTGCTGTGTAGTTGTGTTTAGATGGGTAAAAGTTGGACAAGCTTCAAACAATGATCATATCAAACATGACTGAATGGTGGAGAGTCTACATCATTATTTCTGGCTCACTTTCTCATCCTGATGCTTGACCTTAGTAAATGTACTCATGTTTTCATAGAGCTTTAAAAGTCATGCATGATTAAATGTGTTTTGATCTTCTCAGTGACAGTCAGCCTTTGGAGTGTATTTTCACACACAGTGTGGAAACATGCCTGTGTTTGTTTACATGCTCTTTAAGATAGATTCAGTTGATCTGTCATTTCAAGTTTATCCCTTTGCTCAAAGACACTTTTCATGAGAAGTGAGCTTGAACAAATGGTCAGAATTGTAATTTTTCTTTCTTTAACAGCCGTCCGTTGAATCATGTTTGAATCTGTTTATCTGTATGATCTCTGTTATTGCATTCAAGTCTTTAAATTACAGTTTATTCATTGGCTGAGAATCAAACAACCATGAAGACTTCAGTATTGCTATATTATCTATGTTATGTTAAGTTAATAACCTATAATATAATATTTCTGTAAAATCTGATCTGATCCAGCAGGTGGCGTGTGATTTATGTGAAAACTCCCTGCATCAAGTGTGTGTGTGTGTGTGTATGTGTGTGTGTGTGTGTGTGTCGCGCATGCGCACTGCTGCCCTCTCGGGTTTTGTGCTCCTCTACCACAACCTGAAAGGAGCCCCTCAAGCCCCTGCCCCTTTTGTCTCAAAATGTATTGTGCCCTTCTATGATAAATGTAAATAATAATAATTATTAAAATAAATATTATAATAAATAACAATACACTACACCATTGCCACGAACGCTGCCACGAATTGCCTTTTTTTTTTTTGGCGGAAGCATTTGGCGGAGGTGAAGTGGCAGTAGGCAGAGTTTTTTTTGCAGCGCTATGTACACTGTAGTTCACCGCGAGTCTTCAAACTGCACGGGCAGCAGGTAACATTATAATACGGAAAAGTTACATTTATCCTACCATGCTACTGTAAAAGTTGCGGCAGCATGTGAGTTATGCTTAACAATCATAAAAGTATAACTCAATTTCAGCCACATTCTGAGTCTGACAATGTCATTCGTTTTTGTCCAGGCCATAGCTAGTGTATTAGCTAGCTTGGGGAAATACATCTAGTGAACGAAACAGTGAGCGTGTGCTCAAACAATAACCGACCAAGACAGACTGAACAGAGAGAACTAAATACAGACACTAATGAACTATAACGAGGTGAGGACAGGTGACACGGATGATGAAGACGATGAACAGGTGGGTAATTGAGGGAGTGAGTTCAGGTGTGGAGACAAGGAGGATTCTGGAAAGTGTAGTGAACAGGACGATGACAGACGGTGAATGTGACATTACTCCCCCCTCCCACTAGGTGCGACCCGCGCCGTAGAAGGCAGAACACGGGAGGGGGGGTGGGCATCCTGGAGTCTGTGACCGAAGGGTGAACAGAGAGATGACAGACAGGAGACTCCAGGATGGTATTGCCGCCACGGTGGTACAAGATCGGTCAGGAAGGAATTTTCTTGGGGAAATTATCAGGCTCTGGTTCAAGGCTGGATGAGACGGGGGGGCGAAGGCGGCACTGGGCTGGACAGGACCAGGAGTGAAGAAGTCTTTGAGCTGGGCAGGACCAGCGGCGAAGAGGGCTCCGTGCTAGACGGGACCAGCAGTGAAAACGCCTTTGGGAAGACTGGCTCTGGCTCTTGCTCGAAGACTGGCTCTGGCTCTTGCTCGACAGGGCAGGCGACTTCTTGACTCAGAACTGGACTCGGGACAGGACTCGGGACTGGACTCGGGACTGGATCTGGCCTCTCTGGGCCAACAACTGTCTCAGGCTCGGCGGGCATGATGCGAACTGCCTTGGCTTCGGCAGATCTGGCGTGAAGTGCGGACTCGGGACTGGACTCGGGACTGGATCTGGCCTCTCTGGGCCAACAACTGTCTCAGGCTCGGCGGGCATGACGCGAACTGCCTTGGCTTCGGCAGATCTGGCGTGAAGTGCGGGCTCGGCTGGACTCGGAACTGGATCTGGCCTCTCTGGGCCAACAACTGTCTTAGGCTCGGCGGGCATGACGCGAACTGCCTTGGCTTCAAGTGCAAGCGCGGCTGGACTGGCGTGAAGTGCAGGCTCAGCTGGAATGGCGTTAAGTGCAGGCTCGGCTGGACTGGCGTGAAGTGCAGGTTCGGCTGGACTGGCGTGAAGTGCAGGCTCGGCTGGAATGGCGAAATGCAACAGATCGCGGCTATCCCGAGCCAAAGCTGCGATCTGTCCAACGAGCTCCCAGCTCATGATGTGGTCGGTTATTCTGTAACGTCCGGGTTGAGGAAGAAGACAATGCCAAGCGAAGTACAAAAATAACAAAGGTTTATTAATAAAGAAAGACACGAAACAGTGAGCGTGTGCTCAAACAATAA